>CM030011.1:5341666-6735833 GCA_017639485.1 Pluvialis apricaria | reverse complement strand
ATGGCAGCATCAGGGAGCTGTGGCTGCAGGTCTGATCTGACTGAGAGAACTTTCTTCACCGTGATGAAGAAGGAACAGCTCAGAGTGAGTGTGCTGCCAAGTTTAATAGTAGGAAGAAATGATTTTGCTTTTACAAAAAGCACATAATTATTGTATCCATTTGCAGGTTGTTCTGAAAAGTCACCTTTTTTTTTTTTTTTTTTCAGCAAAACAAGTTTTGTGAATCCTTTCTTGTTTGAACAGTCAAGTTACTCAGCTCTCCCATTTCAGACAAGGATGAATTGAGTGCCAACTCACAGGACTGCTCTCTTCTCTTCTGTGTATAAACCCAATGACAAATAGCCCAGCACAGGAAGAGCGCTGTAAAAAACACAAAGTCCACTGGTCCACACACAATGTCAACAAAGCCGAACTCTCACCACTTCGCCTGGGATATTCTGCCTTTCTCCCCTTAAGTTGTGGGGTTGGACTATTAGTAAAAAGTTGACATAGCTGTCCCAAATGCAAACCTACTGGCACTTCATCTGATATCTTAAAATGACAACAAACAAACAAATACAAAAAGGTTTTATGCCAAACACAACAGTCCAGCTCCAAATGCAAGCTAACATTTTTGGGAGGATAGGAGATGTGGAGGGCCCACAGTAAGTCAAAACTTTATTTTTTGCTGCTTTTAATGCCAGCTGAGAAGCTGTGAAAAACTGGTCAATTCTAAACCCTAGGCAAACCATAATGCTGGCCAAATTTCTTGTCCTTCCAATGCTGGGTAGGTGATCTAGGATGTAAATGGCACTGTAATAATGGTGATGATAAACAAGATAAAAACATGTAATTCTGCATGGTAAAGTGAAGTCATTATGACCCACTTTTTGCTGTTGGCCACTGTTCAATAACTGGCAATTTAGCCACGAAGGAGCTTATTGCTATGCATCTGCGATCTGTCAGAAACAGTTCTCAATTGAAACATACAGTTATTGCTATTCTTTGATCTACTGTTGTGCATGGGACTTTATACTCTGTTTCTGCGCGCAGCACTCCTAACTGGAAAAGTGTGTGCTCTTATAACACAAGGGCCATACACTGTGGTGCAGTACTCTGGTTCATTTATAATATTAACTGGTCTTTTATTTTACTTTAATCCTTCAAATTGACACTACCAGCATGCAATATACATGATACACACTTCATCTGGTATCAATCCCCCCCTCCGAAACCCCTAAACCGTAAGCAATCCGAAGGTCTTTCTACTAAGGTTTTCAGGTGATAGAACCTGAACAAAATCCCTTTAGATTTTAGCCCAAAATTTGGATAATAATTTTAGAATTATTAAAAATAATCAGATTTTTTAAAAATCTCCTTATTAAGATTTCTCATACGTCCCCTTTTTCCTCTATCACAACAAGTTTGTTTGAGAAAGAAACTGAACTGATGGGAGAGTACAAGCAATTCTTCCATCAAATCCTCTTCCAGATTAACCTAAAACCACACCACACTTCTTTTTTAGTAGCTTTAAGTGTGTTTAAGAAATCTAAGATTTTCTTTTTTTAAAAAAAAATTATTTTCTTGTTCATGTTTTCCAGATTATCTTTGTGGGCCTAAAAGCTCAAAACTTTGTTTTGTTTTGCTTTTAATGAAAATGTAGATTCTGGCAATCAGATCTGTGCCAAAGGATCTGGGAGCTGGCATAGGAATTTGGCCCATTGTATGGGTACCTCTTAAGTGCCTGTCTCTGGTTTACTTATCTCACTTCCCTCTGACCTAGTAATTCCTATTTCAACACAAGTATTTAATGGATTTATGTGTAAAAGAGAGAGAGATGTACATATTTTTGAATCCAGCCCAGTATGAAGCAATCATTTTCAATTAGCATGTCCTTAGATGAATACAATAAACCAGTGTTTTTCATTTCCAATTTGTTTTGTTCCATGCAAAAAGGAATTAAAGAGATAAAGGACATACAAAGACTGGTCCCAGATGCAGCTGTAAAGCAAGATTTATCAATTAGTATGTTAGAAGTATCAGGCTGGCCAGCATTCCTCGGGCTTCAGATTCCTGTCTTTTAGTTGTATCAAGTTTTCTGCTTTCAATTAAATATTGAACATCAGGCTGGTTACTTGAGATAGCATCAAAATACGTAGCTGCACCCCAACACTGTTCTACGATCGCTACATTTAGTTGCATACAATAGTTTATTTTAACTATCACTATTAAGGAACAAGATGAGGTACTAAATAAAGGCCTCTCCATTTCACTTCTAGAGGGAGAAACTTTAGAGCATTAGGTACACAATATTGCATTTTATCAAATAATGCTGTTCTTACTTCAGAACACAGCAAAGCCATCCTATCTTTGCCCTCTCTGCTATGTCCCGTAACACTGGAAGTCACGCTTAGCACTTGCGTAGCTTTCTGTTAAAGCAAGTGTAACTTGGATGAGCCGCACTGAACAGAAGTCAACTATATTTATCACATAGACAAAGCATGACCAAAATTCACTGTAGGTGTGTTCATTGCATTTCATCTCACTTGAACGCAGGGCCCAGTGTCACAAAGCAGGCACTTTGGTACCAACACAGACTTAAGAAATTCTTGCCACTGTTTTCTACCCTTTTTTGCTCATTCCTACTTTGTTTTGCATGCGTTCAGTTCAGCCAAGACAAGCATTTGCAGAGCCATGCTGTGAACCAGACCAGTGATTTTATCAGAGTCAAAAACTGAGAACATTAATTTTAATCAGGATCTGTTCAGTTCAAACTGCGGATCCCATAAACACAAATAATGGAAAGAAGGGACAGCAACATTCAAACCTTGGTGCATGAATGAACAGCCAGGAGAGAGCTTTTTAAACCACGTTTGCTGTGAAAGCCCATGCACTGCGAAACTACATTTGAAGTAGCAATGGACTAGCCCAGCCAAGGTTGCAGGGCACTAATCGAAAGCATAGAAAATCACTTCGCAATCTCTTAAGTAAATACCATTTATACAGCAAAACTGCAGCCCACTGTAATGATCTTATCCTTGCTTAGCTCCGTACGATCCCTCTCGTCCTACCCTTAACTGCCAAAAGTCTCCGTGCCCTGCAAACAGTGTTTCACAGACAAGCAGCCTGACCTACGTCTTGGTGAAGCAATCTCAGACTTGTTGAAATAAAAGACTCCATACAAACATAAGTGATTATTACTATTACAGTTTCCATTCATTTTCAAGAGCTTACATTTTCACAGGTACACAGACATTAGGCATCACATCCCCTAGTTGGTGCAGATGAGAAATGTCTGCTAAATTTTTTAAAAAATATGTCCCGATAATGTTTATGATTCCATACAGTAACAAAGAGGGAGAGTGAGCATCTGATTATCCCGACATAAATCTTTGCAGATAAACAGCATTCTGTGTGCCCCTAGTATTTGCTGACAACATCTTTCAGTGCTTTCTTCTCAGCATCAACTAAAGAGCAAAGCCAAAAACGAAGAGGACAAAAAAAAAATGTAGAGAGGGTCATAATTCATACTCTGAAAACCAGAAAAAAGTACTCCGCAAAGCCATCCTATCTCTGCCCTCTCTATGCAACGGTCCATACCACTGGAACACACCTGTGCAGAATATGTGCTTTTCTGTTAGAGCAATGTAAGTTAGATGAGCTCCAATGAACAAGTCACCTATACTTGTCACATATACAAAAGCTGAGGTTTACCCATGAAAACGAACCCGACCACCTTACCATGGTTTCTCAAACACTATGCCTATACCCACAGTGCTGTTTTAAGCAGCTGGTTTATATATGCAGGGTAACATCCACACATTGCCCCCCTGCTGACCATCCCAAGTAAGAAGAGGCCAGGATACCCCTGCTCACAAAGCTCAGTACTGAAATAAGGCAAGCCCTGTGAAGACCTGCAGCTGCCGCCTTCTTTCCACCATTCGCTGGGTGGAGAGAAGATGAGAGGTTGGCAAAGGTAATTTCAAACATCCTCCCTTGACTGTGGGAACAGACCTTCTCAGCTTGTCATCTCTTCTTGGGGTGGTGAAGGCAGTGAGAAAGCAGGCAGACAATGCCCAGTGGCTTTTGCCAGCTCCTGCGGGACAGCTGAGGCTGCACTGGAGTCTGTGTGAACCATCTATTTTCTCAGTCCGGCTTACATTAACTTTCTTCCATGATTTCCAAATGCTTGTGCCTACCTGAACTGGACATTCCAGAAGAGAACAGACAAGTTGTCAGTAGGCAACTTTAGCGCCATGTTAACCGAGCTTTGGGCTGGCAAGTTTCTAGTTTTGTTCTGCTTGTTAATAAAATAACGTTAAACAGCTGAGACTTGCATGTAAATCTGCAGTGAAGTCTCTCCTGTGGCTAGATAGAGATCAATACTGCTAAGTAACTTCTACACGTCCCTGTCCCCTCCTGTGTTATCATAGAAGAGCGAACTAGGGATAATCGGCACCAGAATTCCTCATGTCTTAAATCTCAAAGGTGTAAGTTTAGCCACTGGGCAAACTCAACTGTGTGTTAGCAGAATTGTGTGCCATTTAATTTCTTTGATTTTAAAACAATAATTTCTCATCACTCTTATTCACTATCCCTCTACACTCCCTCAACCCCTCGGCAATGACAGCCCCAGCCACACAATGCCCATTCTGTCTTACTTCTTTTCTCTGCCTCTCCAGTGCTGCTCGACCCTCCCTCCTTGAGCATCTTCCTCCCAAAGAGACTAGAGGAGCTGCGAGATGGCACAGAAATGGTGCAGAGCATTGCACAGTCTGTGAGAATGTTGCTGAGTTTTCATGAGAGCAGTCACAGAAGCAAGAACAGACACTCCTCGGTAGGACAGACAAAACCAAGTGAACTGTGCTGATCTGCCTGTGCCATGTCTCCCACACCCTGGTAGCTGTGCTGCCCTAAAATGCCCTCATGCAGCAGCACTGACCCAGCAGCTACATTGACTCTCCAGGCCTCTCGCACCAACAGAAGGAACATGAACGTCTGCCCTTCCGACAGCTGTGCCTCCAGGAAAATGGTTTCTTGGCCAGTGCCTCCTGCCAGCCCTAGGTGTGAAGGCAGCGAGGCTGTGGGACACGAGGGGACTGCTGAGGCAGGAGGGGTCTGGTGCCAGCAGGGTTTCCAACCCCCTTTCCCGGAGGCAGGTCACACAGGAGGCTGGGGAAGGAGGAGCAGGGCCCTAATAGGACCTACACCTCTCCTCTCTCCCTCCATGCTGCTGCTCCCTCCCACAGTGCTGACTCATAACCAACTTTCATCTTCTTGCCCAGAGAGGTTGTTGAAGCTCCATCCCTGGAGGTGTTCAAGGCCAGGCTGGACGTGGCCTTGGGCAACCTGGGCTGGTGGGAGGTGTCCCTGCCTATGGCAGGGGGGTTGGAACTCGATGATCTTCAAGGTCCCTTCCAACCTAAACCATTCTATGATTCTATGATTCTCTCCAGCACATCAGTGCTAAGGGCTCAGTCCATATAATCTCTCTGCAGTAGCAGTCCCTGAGTGGAAGAAATAGCAAATGCGCTGATCGTTCCCAAATAGATCTACAGAGACTACACCATCTGTGATTTATTACCTTTCAAGAAGAGCTTCTCTAATGTTAGCTATGCAAATTAGCATGGCGAATCCCTACACACACATACACAATCTGCAGAGTGAAGTCTGATCACAAACAGTGGAGGACAGTTGCAATGGGATGCCAGAAGACTGTCAGCATTCTGCCAAGAGAAACAGATATGGCAGTAGAGTAATTTGTCCACTTGATTTCCTGAAGTACTGTGACCACACACAGTCTAAAAATTCCTTTGCTTCGTCTTTTTGGTATGTACCTATATAGCCAAACTTTTTCTTTAAAAAAAAGTATTCAAAGTTGTATCCCCAAGGGCGCGATAGGAATCTTGAATTAGCCAAGACAAATCTCAAAAGAGTGAGATCAGTCAGAGTGGGAGGTACAAGAAGTGCAATTTTAAGCTTCATGAGAGTACAAATACCCTGCAATAGTAAAAACACCTCTTGAGATTGTAAAATTCATTTGTCTGGGTGCAAGGAAGAAAAGTTCAATATGACACCTTGCTACAGCGCTTCAATTTTGTGACATTCCACATAAAGAATTCAAGTCTGAAATAGGACTTATCTGGCGAGCCTGAGCCCAGTATCTCCATTCCTACAGCTAAAGACCAGCTTTTCAACAGGTCCAGTGAAATGCCTAGGAGGTCCCAGCAGCTGAGTTCATAAAATGCCAATCTTCACATCTCCTTGATATTACCACAGTATGGATGCAAGATATTCCAAAAGCATTCCACATATGTTTTCAGAGGCATATTTTGTCAAGAAAGATAGTGCTTCACACTGGCTTAGATACTGAAAAACTACCAACCCAACACACTTTCTCTTGCTTAGATCCAAAAGGTGTGCTCAGGCACAGCAGGAAAGTATTCCTCTGCATGTGCAACATCAACCTGCTCACACCCAAGTTCTCAAGCATTAGCAAGGATCATCTGCAAACCTGGACACATATTTAGCATATTTTTACTTAATAGAATCAAGTAAAGCTGGTTAAAAAATGTGAACTGGTTTGCACAAAATAAATACAGGTATTTTCTGTGATACTTTCCCCATAAAACTAGAATCCAAAAGCTTGGTGCATGTAATTCCAACCTGCAGGATTACACATGTATAGGAGCATGGGATAGAGCTTGCACTGAGATCTTTTTCAGTTTCCGAGTGCTTTGCAATTTCGACATTTTTCCATGGTATTTGAAAGGCTGGGTTGGGAACTGTGCAAGGGAAGTCACCCTGTGCGCAGAAGGGTGACAGGGAAGGGCAGGATGTTGGTGGGAGAGCAGCTTGGCTAACTCTGAGCAGAGTTAGCCTCTCGCTGTTCACAGATACTCAAACACCACGATCTGACCTGCAAAGCCTGAATTCCTTGCCTGTAGAACTAGCTCTGAACAGTCAATAAATGGTGTATCCATGACTGAGCTTTCAAATGAGAAGCTTTAATACAGCAATGGCTTAAACCATAACTGCAAGATTGCTTTCGATCCTACCTGTATTCTCCAGAAGAGAAAGGCAGTACGTGAAAATCTTATCCGCAACATCTCTGGTGTCCTTTGCAAGAGCAGATGCATTAAATTGAATGGCTTGGCCCAAATCACAATCAGTCCTGCTGTATAGGTCTACATTAACTGCTCCACGTTATTCTGCTTGGTATCTGTTTCAGCTGTGTTTCTGTATCTAGAAAGCTGGAAAGCTGCACTGGGATTATTCAGGCTGAAAGACGCTATATGCTGTAAGTATAATTACTCAATATGCACAGTAGCCACTATTTAAACATGAATTTCTTAACTAGTTTTAATTCTTTCTAATACTCAAAGGCACCAGTACATGTTTAAAGCTGTTTTGGGGCTAGAGAGTATTAAAAAAGGAAAAAAAAGTTTCTGAAACAATTAGATTTCTATTTCACTCGTCACTCTCTTGCAATCTGAAAACAGGCCCGTCAATAAACCAAATGTAGTTTAAATAAGAAAAGCAGTATGCTCTCAGGCTGGAACCCTGTGTGCCAAATTATAGCTTGCAGTAAATTTTTATGAGCAAGTTATAAACCCCTGAAAAATGGAGCTTACAACAGAAACACTGGAAGAACCATCACTGCAGCAGCCCTAACATATGCTGCTTGTTCTTGCCTGGTGAAGTCTAGCTTCATTGCTTCCTCCTCTTCAACATCGATATGGCTTCCCAGAGTGACTGTGAAATCAGCAGTCATCTCCGAAACGGCCGTATCTTCCATCTCCATTGCTGAACACTGCTCTTGGCACTGAAACACAATGCGTTATCTGTCATGTCAGGCTCCCTGCTCTACACTCTGATTTCTGCGGCTTATCCTTAGGGAACATCTCCCTCCCAGATTTGTGGTTTACCCTGTGAGGCTAAAGCCTGCTGTCGGCCTCTCACTTTCTACCTTGGCAGAGGAAATGTACTTCTATTTCACGCATCAGCGACTGCCTATAGGGCTAATTTTGGATTAGCATTTTCAGAGCAAGGGTCTGTGAACAAAAGTGGAAATTCAGAAGAGAAAGAGAATTCCAGAAAGAAGAAAAGCATAACAGAGAATAACCAAATAACAGGTGAGTGTTCATTATGTAGTTAAATTGCCTGTTTCATGAACTTGTCAATGTAAAAGCTATAATGGGAATACACTAAATTCGCCCAATAGGATTTTCACCCGAGTTGAATGGAGAACCCTGTCATCGCAGATTTGCCCTGAAAACTGGGAAAGAGAAACTTGGGGTCCTAGCGACAGACCGAAAGTATTGCAATTGACTTTGTCAGAATAATCTCTACTCACATAGCGTATCTGAAAACACACCTCTAAACCAACCAAAGGCAGAGACGGACACAAGGGCAACACCACAGGTTGATGAGGAGAAAACGTGCAGGTTTAAAGGCAGCTGCAATTGCTGATCTGGTTCAGAAGTAGCATGTGGTTTATTAGTCAACGTACTGACACAGAGGTGGGTGAAAAATACGTCAGACAAAGCTATGCACTATTAACCAAGACACCTTCAAAGTCTGAAAAATACCTATCTAATGGAAAAAAAAAGGAACAGTGGTCACATAAATAATTCCCCTCAGTGGTATCTTGCATTCTTTTTGAGAACTGTGATTCTTAGGACCTGGAGTGGTCTGCTTTTTCTTTTTCCATCTCTGATTTAAAATTACATTTTCCCAATCTGAAAATGTTGATCTATTTTAGATTTTTCTAAACATTTCTAAAAGGATTCCCACAAGCTTTTAAGTATTCTGTGCTGTTTTCACTTCCCGTTTTCCGCTTCCACATTTTTCTTCTTACTGTCTGGTCCTTCTCCTTTTCCTTTTTTCATTACTGAAAAGGGACTGAGGGGAGACAAAATGAAAAAAGCTGTATTTTGCATTGGGCAATCAGGACATCTTTTGGTCAGGAAATGCTGAAGTTTTTCATGAAGCATAACTTGATTCTTTTGCCAGCTCCATTCTGTGACCTCCTTTTTCACAGAATGGAGACTTTCTACAACATCGCCCTGTTCTCGTAAGGTTCAACAGCAAGTTGGAAGCACCTTCCGGAACCATTTTTTACTCTTCCTCTTATGTCATGACAATGAGCTGGTTTTATTCCCTCATATAGAATGGAATATTTAGCTTAAGTGAAAACCAAACACAATTAATGGATTAATACCAACTGTCATGACCGTACTTTGAAACCTGTTTGACAAAAGCATAGTCACTGTCATGAAAAACTACCTCCTTCAAGACTTCTGCGGTCTCTCTGCTAACAAACACAATGACAGTTGTACGCAGTACAGCCTACAAGAGCACTCCCTATTTTCTCATTGTCTCAGTACATCCTCCATGATTTAATTACAGATTTTGGCTCTGCTTTGATTTCAGTTTATACTAATGATATTTGATTGACAGTAACTTAAGAAAAATCACAAACTTATGTTAAATTACCAGATTATTTATGTATTTTCTGCTGTACTGGTAACAATGACTTCAGTGAAACATATGGAACAAATAATGGGATATTTAGAAATCAGGAGTTTATAAGAAACTGGAAACAACTTGATATAAACCATTTAAAAACTATATTGTGCTTCATTAAAAAAGATATATATTTACCTAGTTTGTCTGGTATTACAGGAAACAAATAAGAGAGAGGTACTTGCAACTGTAATTGAAGTGACAACATATTTCATGGTAGCTGGAGATTTCAACTATCTCTAAAGACTGGATTCACTTTAAAACTACACAGCCTACTCACATCACTGTCCAATTTCAAAACACACCTAATATTAAGAAGAGTTGGCAATATGTTCCTCAAGCCAGAAAAGTACTTTGCAGTATTAAGACACAGTTGATTTTGATTATCCTGTTGTTGAATGTCACCCTTTAGGCACATCTGCACAGCCCCAGGCCATCATTCCTCCAGTGAGTGAGGTAATAGAGCTTCCACTGGCACGGGTTTGGCTGATCTAGTTTAGTATTGCAGTGCTGCTGAGTCAGTGCTGGTGCAGATGAGGATATGACACGTTTCTACTTCTTCTCACCCTGTTTGGTGATCTTCACAATCGCTGGACCAGCACAGAGCTTCCCACAGATGCTGAGACTGTCCACAAAACAACATCATGTCAACCTCAACAACAACATCCTGTCCCCTGGGCCCCAAAAGTGAAAAGATCACCAAGCATATGCCAATAGCAAGCATGGTAGAAAGCCAATAGCAATTAAAGAGAGCACTAAAGTGGTGTGGCAGAGGACTGATTAACACACTGCCAGACACCAATTAAGGTGAAGCAATAATATGTTGGGAAGTTACATAATTAATAAATAGCTTGGGATAAATACAAAGTATTAAAAAGCAGTTTATGTGCTCTGTCATTTTTAATCACCACATTTATGAACAATTATGAATAATGATGCCTCACAACACTAGGAAATAACAATACTGCTGTGGTACAGGCAAAGCAAGAGAAGCTCATCATTACTCCTGGCTGCTAGAGATGTCAACAGCTTCTACAAATTGGATTTGCCTTAGGTGGCATCTCCTACTCACATTGCAACCCAATTTCAAAACATACCAAATAGGTATCGAGGATATGTTTCCCACAACAGAACAGTAAGTCCCTTACTCGTGCCCACTTACAATCTTACTAGCAAAACTGGTCTAGAACTAGTCTCTAGAGCTAATTCTCTGCGCCCTTCGCTAGCCAGTAGATAAATCCCCTCCACTTCCCAATGAGAAACTTTTATTCTTAACAAAGACTGACTTTTATTTGCAACAGTAGTTCTTCTTCTAGGAAGGCTGGGAGGAACAGTATTGGCAGAAAGGGTTCTTACTATGTATTCCTGTGAGAAGACAAATCTTGCTCCTGGGTAGCTGGTAAGGAATATTTGATATTAGTCCACAAGCTATTTGATAAGATGAAAAAAATTAAATAGCAATTAAATAGCCTTGTAGAGGGATTGCGCTGCATAGCTCAAGACCCAAACCTGCATTCGTGCTTTAAACCCCCAACATGGATCCCCAACACCACCTGAACCACAGCACTGCCTGCCGGCGCTGGGCACAGCCATGGGAAGGCACTAACGACTCAGTGCCCTACCCTGTCAAGTTTGAACAGAAATAAACTCAGTGTTTATGACATGGGCCTAGTTCCTGGCTCCGTGAATACAAGGTACATTCCACTCTAATTATTCCTAATTGCCATGACTTAATGTGTAAATATTTGCAACACACGAATATAAAAGTGCTTCCATACTGTTAGCTACAGACACATTACCAGCTGCTAGCATGTTTTCTAAGTCTTTTCAGTTTCTCCAGATACAGGCCATGGAGCACGGCTCCTCAGTTGACGTAAGCCCTTTGAAGTGAGGGGCTGACTTGTTTTGTTGAGGTTTTCAACAGATAGTTGAATGGGAACCAGTGCAGTTCTGATGCCCCAGTTTGCACACACCATCTTCCCATAAATCTTTCTTTTATCCATTTGTTATTGTTTTCCACAGCTGTTGGACATCTATCATTGTGCAGCCTGAACCCCACCTACCCTAAATCTGCCTTTGCCCTGTCTTGACTGCTCCCCTGGTACTTAATATTCTGCCTCTCCTCCATCCTGCTTACACTGTTCTGATTCTAGTACACTGGAGAACTTAAATTGGCTAGATGAGGCCAGCTGACAGTAGAGCAGACATGACCCGAGCATGTTCTTCTCAATTTAGTCCCTTTTCTTGCTAGAGTCAAACCTGCAGAGAGAGTCAGAGGCGAATTCCAGGGTGGTCGGGATGGGGGCTAAGCAGTGGGTGGCACTGGGAACAACTGGGACATTGGCTGCCAATTCCAGAAATTTCACGGGATGGTTCTGGAGGCAGCTGCCCCAAAGGCCAAGACAAGCCTTTGGAACGGGGTCAAAAAAATGGATGATTCTTAAGGTTACCCTGCAACGTTGCAATCAAGTTTTCCACGTCCATCAGCCCTACACCTCAAGTGGGTGTGCCAGAGCAGTCTGGCAGCATGAATCCCTGTCTACAGAGGTCAGATTTATTGACTGAATGCACCAACTGCTGTCAGCCATCAAGTCCTCCTGAAGCTGTAATGATTCTCAGCCTCCTTCCACTTGGACCAGTAAATCGGAGCAGCTGAGACACTGTATGCAGACACAGTGCTGTAACTCACTACCAAGTCCCCTGAGGCATCTTGGGCCATAATTTATACAGCTCTGAGTACTTTTATATTATATAGAACTGAGAGCTTCAAGGAAAACCAAACCAAATGAAACAAAGCAAATGCAGACAATGAATAGTCTGAAAAATTAAAATAGCCTCAAAACTTGAAGAACCCAAACTGTCCCTCTAAATGACTCACATTAAAGAAGATGCCTCATTTATTAGGCTAGAAGAATTGTAAAAATAAAGACAGACTTAAAGAAAAAGCAAGCTCTCAGGGGATTCACAGGTTACTCAGTTTTTCTTTTAATTCTAATCTCTTATTACATATTACACTGTAAAGACACTGGCTGCCCCGAGGCAGGGGGCTTTCACTATGGTGGTGACAGGGTAGCCTGTTCTTCCTCCTTTCTTTGGGCATAGGGAAGGTACCATAAAGGGCTAGGCATTGTCACCACCTAAGAATCCATTTTTTTTTCCATCTCCCAGGGTTAACTGCCTCTTTCCCAAAATCTGACACAGAGCATGTCCCACACCAGGTCCTGCTAAGAGGCTGGGAAAGAGGAAGGCGAAACAGGACAGGTCACCGGATGACCGAGGATGACAACAGCCTGAGTCATCCCCACTGAATCCTCTCCTTGTCCACTCCCACCTCAAAGAGCTCAAAAGGTTTTGGCGAAGCTGAAATAATCTTTAAAGAACAGCAACAGCAAACCCAAATTAGTCTAATAATGCAAGCTAATATACATACACGTCATACTTTTCACCGAGAATACAATGCACACACCCTGTTAGTGTCTTTATCTGTGCCATTTTCCGCAGCATTTTTCTGCAAGCTGAATGGGAGTTTCCTTCTGGGACTAACAGTCCTGAGCAAACTCTGAGTAATAAATAATAATAAATAAATTGCAAAAGTCCTAGAGCAGTCTGCTTAGTCATCTTATTAAGTGTTACCAACACTTTCACAGTGTTGAACAGGCCTTAGTCATTCACCCATTCCTGTATAAGACACGGTTTTCTCATCACTAACCCTCTGCAAAAGTGCCAGAACATCACGGCTGGAAAGGAATTGCTATGAGCAGAGTAAGGAGCTCTCCTCTGACCTCTCCCACTGGCCGGACAGCAATTAAAGGTTGTTCTGCACTTCGGATGCCTGTTCCTTTTAGTGTTGATTTTAACTATATGACAACATTTAATCATTTCTGATTATTAGTCTGCTCTCACAGCAGCAAAAATGGCTGCAGCTCTGTCTTTGACTACAAGAAAAGCAAGAGGAAGATGCTGGATGCGAGCTGGTGAGGCACTGCAATTAATTTTTAAACAATTTTCTTTTAAAAATGAGCAAAAGCTTTTCTCATTTTATGCAAAATAAAGGGGGTATCATAATGACACATGAAAAAAAACCCATCAAATACTAACCCCCAAGAGTTTAAATTTCCAGATGCTTTGAAGAGAAGTTTCTAAACTGTTTCTTGAATTTTAGAGATTGAGTCACATGACCATGGCGTATCTGACCAGAAGTGTTAATCAGAATGAACAGTAACAGCCTATCACAATGGTAGTAAGTACATAAATATTATTTGACATACTTTTTCAATAATCTTATACGTGCTTTTTAACAAGCCTCCATAACACAGAGAACATATGAGCGCTGCTAGTATATACTGTACGGCAAGGTAGTTAAGAATATATTGCATTTATAAACTATGCACAACTTTATGAGTCTCTAGCTATAATTTCATCATAGCACAGTAATTGGAAAGTCTGCATAATTTTGGAAGGATATGTGTTTTAGTTAAAAGAACACTATTATTGCTAATTGGATACCAAGCTTACATTGTAAATCAGAGCAAAGTATGGGCTCCTAATTACAAACTTTTTTGAAACAAGCACTGTATGTCTTTACATTATTTTTGGCTAACAAGTGACTTAAATAATTTTAGTGTTACAAAGTCCATAAATCTTTTCTTTAGCTGTGGCTGATGAAATGTTACAGGATAAGAATGTGTGCTCCCAAGGTAAATAGCCAGCTTGGCAGCCTCATCTCTTCCAGTGAATCAAGGTAAAGGGGTATGTAAGTGACTGGCACTGGCAGAGCCCCAAGCAGAAAAGGTAAAAAGTAGAAAACAGGTATTAACTTATGTAGCATGTTGCAGCTTAACACATTTTAAACAGGCTGGGCTCACTCTTTGGCATCTGGAGCTAAAAACTTACGGCCATGTTCTTATGTGGAACGAACTTGTGTATTAGACTTTTACAACACCAGCAACAAGCTTTTATGAAGTTGTTAAGGTCCTGAATCCAGAGCTGTTATGCAGGGCTATTTTTAAAATTATTTTTTCCAAACGGCTTTTCCTCCGCATGCCTTGATCCTCTCTTACCACACCTGTGGCAGCAGAGATGGCACTCACCACTGAGCTGGGCGACAAACACCGACTAAAATCAATAACCTCATTGGATACGATCCTTCATGAACTCTGCTGGGCTGAGGGAAGTGCCAAAAGCCTCAACTTCCTATCAGAGTCCACGGGAGCGGGAATGTTCAACAGAAGCTATGATCCTCATGGGATCTGCCTGCTGAGCACACACGGGCCAGGCCACGTACCCCAATCCTGTAGCCAAGGGGCAGGAAGGTGGGTCATTATTTGGTGTTCAGTTGTTCACCACGGCCTTACAGATATGCTGCTTATCTCAGCAATGGACAGAGTGAAAAGCCTTGTGCATTAAAATGCATAAAAAGGAGGCAACTTAAAAAACTGGGCCTCTTGGAACACGTAACGTGGCCCAGGAAGATCAACAATGCCAAGTCCGATGCCTATCTTTCAATCTCTCCCCACTGAAAGGAAATTCATGCCTATTTTTAAAGTCTGTTGTGAAGACAATAATGTAGTACAAATCTCTGGAAATCCTTTTGATTTTTCCTTTTGATTTTCTATGTATGATATATATTTATTAAGAAAAAGTAAAGTAGACTCAGCCATGTTGATGCTGTTCCAATGTCAGCCTGCATAGCATCAAGACAGAGGCCATGTGTTCCAGATTTAAAAGCTGTATTCACTTTTTGATATACCATTCAGCAAGGACTCACTGTCAGACAAGCCTTCTAATCTGTTCAGCATGTTTCCACCTCTTCTTCTTCAGGGAATGGTCGTGGTACATTTCACCAGGTTACCTAGTAATTTTGGTGTTCTAACAGCCAGCTGGAGCAGAAGAGGTCTTTAATAGCCTCGGATAGCCTATGAATCCCATCTAGGCTGAAAAAGTCCCCAAGGTCTCGGAGTTCAGCAGCTCTGCAGGGTATATGTATTTAACCTTTCATCCTGGCCAGGTTATTAAAGTGAGTTCACTGAACTTGATTCCAGAAGAAAAAACAGAAGCAGTGTGCTTGCACTGTTGCAGATGAGTAAGTACGGTTAAGTCCTGTTTTATGACCACCTTGATTCCTTTCCCATAAATTCACTAACCTCAAATCACAAGTCTGAATGCCTCTGACAAACAAGACCTGTCTGCACGGGAGCAGAACACTGCAAGCTCCACTCGGCTTGTACCTATTTGTTAATGCAGGACCTGAAAACTATTTCTGTCACAAGTTCAACCACAATCTTCTCCATCCACTGCAGGGTTAACCCAAGTTCAGTCTTGCAGTGTAGATGACTCAAAATGTATGATTAAAAACACAGTGCTACAGGCACATTGGCCATGGAAGCTGGCTTGTAGCCTTCTTGCCACCACAAAGAGTAGCACAGCTGTACCCAAACCCTATGTATCTAGGATGGTCAGAGAAGAATCAAACTGCACTGCCAAGCCAAGAGACTAAAAATTAGTTTCTCTGTGTTGACTTGACCATCTTCTTCAGGCTCAAGCCTTTAACTATTCAAAATCAGCCTTTCAGGATCCTCCTGATAACCAAAGATACCATGACAAGACTGCTTCTCTCCCAGAACGACTCACTGAAATACTACAGTGTGGGAAAAGCTCTTATGGAGCTTTTCCTTAGTTTCAGGTTGGCAGGTGTTTCCCATTGACCAGAATAACAGGGAATTGTTCTGGAACAGGAAACAAGCCCTTTGAGATCTGGAGTAAAATGCCAACTGGAAACTTTTAACAGGGCAGGTGTGGCAGAAGCGTTAGACTAAATCATTAGTGTGTGATTGCTGAAGAAGAGAAAAAGGGGACGTCAGATTTGGACATGTAGATTAGACAGGAGAACATGACTCATCCTCTTTTGGATAACTTTAGTTCTTAATCAGAGTCTCCACTAGAGAATTCACCAATTTCAAGCAAGAACACATTCTTATGAAACTGAGCACAACATGTGCTCTTCATAACGCCAGAAACCCAGGACAGACTGGGCACATAGAAATGGGAGGCGAGCATACGTAGTTCAGACCTCACTGGAAGGTAATCTGTAGCCACCTCACATCAGATGGGCAGCCGGACATGCTCTCTGAGAAGCTCTCATCTCAGCAGCAAAGGGAAGATTTACTATACCTGGCAAATAACCTTTCTACAGAGAACAGAATTTGTCGTACTAAAAAACATGCTTAGACACCCACAGACTGCACCATCCAAACATCACCTGCAATGCATTTTTTTTAGACTTTCAGGTAACTGCATTTTATGTTTTTATTTTTGTTCTGCTATTCTGAAAATCCTGATGTTTCTGTTTAACGTTGCTTGCAGTGAATCATTAGTTTCAACTGAAACTGGGCCAACTTTTTCACCTAAATCCTTATTTAAACACCTCTAAAAGTAGGCTGTTTTTAAAGGTGCTGAGCACTTCACACCTCTGAAAAAAAAAATCAAAGTGCTCTTCCTTAGACACCATTTTTTTCTTGACTCAAGCTGACTATGTTTCAGACAACCTGAAATACTTCGTTTTCAAGCAAAAAACTGTCCTCTCTGACACTTGATTCAGTGGTTGCTTCTTAACAGTTTTTTGGGGGCACAGAAATTACAATGTCTTCCCTGTCAGGATGAACACGTTCCCTTTCTTATGGGCCACCTGAGCACAGCCGTGAGGCTAGGTTCCAATTAAATTATCAAAAGAATTGCTTCAAGACCGGGCCAGGTGAAATCGGTGAGCAACAGTGCACGCAAAAGAGAGAAATAGCAGGAACTTAGAAGAGCCCCTCTTTTGTGCAGGATATCCTGAGAGCACTGACCACTAACTCTGCTTTCGAAACAAAGTGAAACAGTCTGCTAAGAGTGCTTTAAAGCCAACTATTAGATTTCCCATGTGCATGTTGTATGCGCATGTTTTAGACTATCCCCAAGTAACACATGACATTCCCATTAGCTTTTGTTAACTTCTACATCAGAGTAAGCCAGAATCTTAAGAAGATTAACCTCTGTTCCTTCTAACTGTTCCTTAATTTTTATTAGAACAATTTTTTAGGGTAGTTTTGCGGGCTTTTTTCTCCTTCGGATGGATACAGAAATTTCTCTGATGAAAGCTTCAGACTTTTTTAATTAAAACCAAACCAAAACAAAAAAGCCAAAAAACCCCAACCCTTTAAAATTATTTTCCTTAAAGAAACTGCCAAAACTCTAGGAATCAAATTACAGAACAGAAGCAGACGTCACAATTCCAGCTTTACTCTACCTACTCAGGAACCTGAATACTCTGAGGTGATGAGTTGATGGGAAACAGCACAATTCTGTACTGAGGAGGGAATTTCTATTTGTATTTAATGATCTTGGTGAAAGCGAAGCTTATGAGCATATGTAATTGATTTCTGTGTTCTTAAAAGCTGGAAAATAATTCTTTTGCCTACTGCTGAATAACTCCTACGCACAAACCTACAGCCACCTAACAAAGAAAAAGACCGGGAGTTTCCATCTGTGGTCTGCAAAGTGTTAAGGTTAGCTATCTGCAAGGCTGCCGTACAATATAATTACAAAAAGATGATTACTAGTGGACATACATTTGCTATCCAAAAGTCTGCAATTCTACTCAACCATTTTTTAGAAATCTGCAAACTGAAAACTACTACTTCAGGGTCAGAGGGCCTGATTTTGGCCTTCTCCTTCACTTAGGATACTGTTTCTACTTTTTAAATTGACAGACATTCTTCATTCATAAGCTCCATTGTTTAAATGGTCATTGACTTCAGGAAAATAAGTCTCTGTTACACTCAATAACTGCTAACCCCATTTATCCAACCAATAAATAATCCCTCACCCTCTCCTCCCTCCTCCTCAACTCCTAGGTTATTATACTGCAACATCTTGGCTCTACGCCTATTTAATCTTGGTAATAATGATCAAAACCAGAGTGCACAGATCTCAGTACCCTGATTAGGATCACCATCAACTATACATAATGCACATACTTCATTAGAAAAAGGAGGTTCTGCCAGAGGTTGCCATATTCGATTGGAACTTTTACATTTCTCAGGATTTAATATTATCATCAGCAGTTTAGATCCCAATGGGCTTTCGATGGTAAACGGTAAGTTTATTATAGTTTTCCATTGTTAGAGGCAAATGAAGAAGTGGGGTTTTTTCCTTTTTGCGTGAACTTAGGTCAAGAATGATGACTCTAAAAAGTCATTAGAGAGCAGAAAATGGAGGGTGATTACAGTATAATACCTTACAACTGACAAGGCTCTGTTCCTGCTCCAACAAACAAGAAATGTTGGTGAGGCTTGACAGTCACATGTACTAAGAAACAGGATAGTCCAAATTGAAAATCTAGGTGATGTCTGTTTGCAGCTTTTTGTAGTATACATTAGCATCCACTTGCAGAGGACACGACTCAATTCCTATCTGTGACAGTGGCCAAACATCTACTGACCAAAATTGTACAGGTTAGAGGTTTCATTTGTCAGTCTCATGCTATAAATAACCAGTCTCCAGGTGTACAGCCTCGTTTACTTTGGCACGGAGAAGATGGCATACTGATTTATACAATCCAACTACCATCAACATCTTGCACTCTGATGTGCAACAACAGTTACCATTTAAACAATGATTCCCAACGTTTGGTCCCAAAACAGTGGATAAACAAAGGATTTACTGTAGTTACGTTGCTTACATTTTAAAGTAAATTCTACCTTCCAATATATGTGGGAAAGCCAGGTATTAATTTGGTTTCACTGCACACTCACTGGCTGATTCCTCTGCAGATGGTGATGTTGTCAGCTAGCAGAGCCTTTTCTTCTACTGATGTGCCACTACATAAAAAAATTTAAGGCCCAAGGGGTTAAATACAATTGTTTAAAGGGAAAAACATAGAGATATAGTTTTAAATAATGCTTTGCCATGGTTCTGCCTTAAGTAAATTAAAAGCATCTTAGAGCCTTACTCTTTTTTGCAGTCAGTGTCAGTGAGGCTTGGAGCATGGACAGAAATACCAAACCTCCAGCCTTGGCTGTAGATGGCTTGAGACATTCACGTTTGTGCTGACATGTCTTTGATTCATGGACATTTTATAAAAAGAACCATTTTCCTTACCAATAGGTTACCCTAATGGAAGCAACCTGCCCTTCCTGAAACATCTAGGTTTGCAAGAAAGACTTCTGTGTAGAGAGAAAATTTCAGGCAAATTTGACAGAGGATTGCTGGTTGCAAAGATATTAAGTTCCTACTAGTTTTTATGTAAATTGGCAGTTGAGTAGGGGAGAGACTGAAGGAAAGACCTCAATAGGAGACTGTCTTTTCCTAGACATCAGAGAATCTTCACAGGCACTCACCCTTGAGACAACCAAAGGAAAACAGGCTTAGTTAACTCTGCTGTACACCAACTTGTTTTTACGTTAACTAGTTTAGCTCCTCTACAGAATACTAAAGAATCCCTTCCTATAAAAATGTCTATGGTATAGGATGATACTGTACAAAGTGTTTCTGTCTACCTACTGTCTCTGCCCATAAAAGATATTCCCTTTGTCCAGCATGGACAATGGGTGGGGGCTGGGCAGGAATTGAGGGAGGAGGGATTTGCCTGTGCACATGGGTTAAAAGACATTTAATGAATCGCAGAAAATAACAGCTTTACACAGTAAAAGCATTCCCTCTCCCTGCTTCTCTCCCCCTGCTTTTCCACATAAATTATGTGAACATATCATCAAAACATGATGATTTTTATTTTCATAAATGGGGCCATATGTCAGTTAAAACAGAAAATGTGTGCTGAACTGTGATGTGGGTTACATGATACACTTTAATTGGATGTCACTTTAATGTAAACAGCTTTACATAAAACTCAGCCTAAAAGAAAACTTTTTAAAATTGTCAAATATTAGTTGCTAAAACAACTTGATGTTGCATGTGTCTTTTTGCATTGTCTAGTCAATCAAAAGATATCTGTCACAAAGGGGCTAGATTCTGATCTCACTTGCACCAAAGCAGTCACAGAGACTTTGCTAAAGGTCCTTACAATAGGGAGCCAGGGACAAAAGACTTTTTTTGCATAAACAATTTTACCTACATTTTCCATGTAAGATTTTTTTTTATTATTATTGCAAATGTCATTTGTTCATCTAAACATTTAACAAGTGCAATTCACTTGTGGTCAAATCTGTATGCCAATATCCCTTTTTGCAGTGGGAGAAAACTTAATCTGAAAAAAAAACCCAAACAAACCCAAATACTATAGACACACTCTTACAAAGGCGAAAAAAACCAACTTTCCCTCATACAACACGCAACTCTGCGTACCCATACGGAAATAACCTCCATAAACAACACACTACCATAATAATGAACAGCTGAAAATAATGGGATTTAAAAAAAGATTGGTAATGCTGATAAAACATCAACCACTTCTACTGGGAAACATTAACAAGTTAGTATTTGCTAGCAGATACCACAGGGTTACCACAGTCATTTTCCATGTATAAACATGGGAAAAAGCAGTCATATCTCACCTGCTGCTCTGTGGCAGCTGCTGGCAAAGGCTTATTCTTTGATGCCACTGTGCTGTACTATCACAACAATACTCAGAATGGGACCTTTTGGATGATACTGTCAAGTTTAATTTCAAGTGACAACCGATTCTTACTACCTTGCAATATAAAACTCATATTTTAATATCAGATACGCAGCTGGATAGCATTTTCTACCTTTTAAAAGTACTTGTACAAGTAGAACAAAACTGCTGACATCAACCCATATTCACAGTAAACCACTGATGGGTTTATCAAATATCTTTGATTTCTTTTAGCAATTAATCAGACAGGCAGGCACATACTGCTTTGTATACACTCTTTAATCTTAAATGTTACCCCTAACACTTAAGGCAGAATCCTATGGCATGGTTAGAAGCATCCCCTATAAGTTACCCCACGAGAATCCAAGGTCTGTTTTGTAGGAAAAAATAACAGCTATCATTCCCTAACCTGCAGCTTTCTACAGTTAAGCCCACTGCACCTCAGAGCCATGGCAGAAGCCTACATGATGCCATCTTAGGCCTGGACTTCTCTTAAAACAAAGAAGCTTCATGCTTCTCTCCGAGAAGCATCTAACACGTTTTGGAATTACGTCTAGACCACCAACAAAGCTGCTGGAGAAAAAGAGGAGCGGCGTTATATTACAAAGCTTTTCCTTACAGTTCCTGTTACTAGTTATTGGACATCATTATGGCTTTTATAATGATGGCAGCGTAAATCAGCAGGCGAAGGCTGAATAGAATGTTCTATCCTTGTCTCCCGATGAAAATTCCTGTCCAAAGAAGGGATAAAATAATAAATTTGTTTTAAATAATCACTTTTTTCCTTGGGTTTATTTTGGTTTAATTTAGCAGAATGCATAAAAGAAGGATAAAAAAAAAAATCCATAAAGCCAAGAAAACCACAAAATCCCCTTAAAAAATGAGATTTATGTTCAAGTTTGAAATGGCATAAACAGGCATTACAAACATCATCTCTGTTCCAATCAGAGTAATAAAAATTGTCTTACAAATTATAAGGCTATAAAAATTGAAGACGACTGTTTCTTCAGTCCAGTTGGCTTGCGCTAACTTCAGTATTTGGTGTTCAAATGTAAACAGCACTGCTGATTCTTCACGTGCTGCCTGTCACTTAGGCTTGCCACAGACAGATCACAACGTATGTAACGAGGAAGCATGTCTGTGTGGCTGCTCCCTCAAACTGTAAAGCACTCGAGCTGACCCCACACACAATGCCAGGGGACAGAAACAATCAGAAAGACACTTCCAAAGCAACGTGCCTTTTGCACTGGCTGGTACTTAAGGGAAACTCATGCTCAGCACAAGGAAAACTTAGGAGTTTATTGCTTTAAAGCAATATTTTGCACGTTAATATCTGATGAGATGGAAATAATCTTCAACCACATATTGTGGACTGAAAAGAAATGTTCCAGAATCTTATTCTTCTGGCATTACTGAAGTGGGCATCCACTATCTCAGCTGATAATCTACAAAAAATGGCATAACTTTCATAATAAAGCTGCTGTAGCCACAAAAACACAAATAGAAAAATCCAAACCAGAATGGCTTTTATGCTTTGTATCAGGAAGACTTTGGATTTGCTGAGCAGGGCAATGACAGCCCTGCACTCCCAGTATACGCCATTTGTTCCACATAAGCACGTCTATGTATATTTATGCAGTACCGCCCAGCTGCCTGTGCAGCAGCATGCCACCCTTTCTTACACCTCCCATCCCACCCATTAGTCAGATGGATTATTTAAACAAAAGCCTATTTACACCAGCAGAATATAAATCCCGTGCGTAAATGCTCGCTGGGGGTGGGCATTGCCCTGAGCAAAGTCTCACCAGGGATGGCTGTTGGATCCAATATTTATCCCAGACACCCAAAGCCTGCAGCACTCATCCCCACCCGGGGTCTGTCCCAGCAGTGGTGCCATGGCTCCTAAGCGGGGAGGTATTTTGTCTTTCTCCCTCTGGCATAGCCCCGGCAGGCCACAGCCCTGCGATTCTTTGATAGACCTTTTCAGCTAGGCAGTAGGACCCAGCGTCCCATTGTCAGCAACGGCTAGGGATGTACACCCCTCACAAAATGAGGGTTAGGGTCCAGTGCTGCAGCAGCTCCCGTGAAAGGGTAATTCAGACTCTGCAAAATCAACTCCTTATGGTTATCTCAGAAGTACAGGAGAAAACAATACCTATTGGACCTACAGCTATTCACTCCCTGCCTCCTGCATTCATTGGTAGTGTATAGAATAGAATGAGCACATGAAGATGTTAAATGTGCCTGGCAGCAGGTGAACGATTTAAGTGTGACTTGCTATCATGTTTTGCACAGGTGGTGGGATTTTGTATGTAAAGCATGACCCTGGTTCAGGCAATATATACCTTTCCTTTCTTGAAGAACCAGGCTGGTGAAGGGGGGTAGAAGGAGTATGCACGCATACATATATGTATATACTTATATATACGCATGCATGCACATATAGATATGCTTCAAAATATGCCCAAAACAAAATACAGTTGCCTAATGAAATTATTAAATTTTGTCTCCATTATAGCAGCACTGCCAATCTACCACCAGGCATTCCATCCTTCATATAGAATTCGGTAAACATTTCAATCCAAATCTAAGACCCATAGCCAAGGTATCAGTAACAGTGACATATTATGAAACTTTCATTCCCTTTCCCCCTCCCCTTCCACCCCAGTAATAACTGTCAGGCGATCCTGGCAATTTCACAAGCATAGCAATGATTCAGCTGGCAGATTTCAGTGGATTATTGTGGCCAATTTGGAAAAACACTCTAATAAGCATTACTTTCCAGAAACCAATATAAATCTGGAAGAGGGGATTATTAAACCCAGGGAAACTATAACAAAAGACATTAATTGCATTTTTGGAAGGACCTTTTGAATTAAATTATTACCTGCTAGTTTATAAGGCAAATATATAGATAAAAACCACTACCATGACAAGAATTTATTTATATTGGCCATATATACTGTAGAAAATTTATATATAAATATAATTTACACACAAACACTATGCTCATTTATGGCATTATATAAGCAATACATTTTGTTACATGTCTGTATGTATATCTTCAGACAATTAGGATTAAGTTATTTACTCTCACATACACACATATGCACACAAGTGATGGTAAGTAAAACAAAAGATCAAAGGTAGGAAGTGATCACAATGAATTATAAGCCATCTGTTTGTGTATTTGTAAGTATATTTTAAGGTTTCTAGATAGTCTTACAAGAGAATACAGCAGTTTCTTAAACTGGGTCTACAGGACTTGGAAAGATTTTCTTAACTTGCTTCTCATTTGCTGCTTACGCAAAATATTTAAAAATCACTGGCCTGCTCCAAAGTCTGTTGAAGTATATGAGGGCTTTCTCTTGACATCAGTAAATGCTGGATCAGGCCATTAATATAGAAAGATTAATCACTGCCTTGAACTTTTGTGTCTTTGGGGATTGTGCGAGAAGAACGATGGAACAACCACAAGCCATTTTGGAAGTTCAAACACTAGATGACTCAAGGATTCGTCCCACTGTTGAATAACAGTTTTGAAAACAAAATAATGTATTCTTACAATAATATGATGTAACCTCTGATTTTCTTATTTTCCCTGTTGTGAGACTTTGCTTGTATACGTGTTCTTTTCATTTTGTCTGCATCCTCTTTCTATTTATCTTTCCAAACACATCATGAGTAGCTTTGGAAGTAAAGGAGAAACCCTTTCCCTTCACAGTGAACTTCATTCCTCATTGGAGCCAATGCTCTAGGACGCTTAATAAGGCAGCAGGAAGGTAGTGCGATGAGCAAATATTTAGATAGCACAGACCATATAGCCCACATATGACTAAAACTGGTCACAAAGACTGCATTTATTTTGATAACTCAAAAAAAAGAGCTAGGATTTTACACTCCATTATTATTAATGAATAGACCTGGAACAAACACAGGAAGCCAAGCTCCAAAATAACTACTGCATAGGACACTGCTGCTAAAACCCAGAGTGCCAACCAAAGAGGTAATGAGATCAGAAATATCCAAACAAAACACACACAGGGACTGTGGCTGAGCCACAGGACTCCCACACAGCTACCTTTTACCTCCTGAAGGGGAAATAGAGCTTGTGTCTCAAACCTGAACACATTCAGCACCTCTCCTGTGCCAAACACCAGCCCTGTCTACCCCGTCTCTGGTCTTTCCAAGTCTACATCCTACTATCATAGGGTCTGAGAAACCTCTTGGCTTCTATAAATGCGAGTGCTCTTCACAGGTCCTTTCCTGTTCTCAACCAGCTCCCTGCAGAGAGTGACCACCACAAATGACAGGTGACAAAGGGGGATTTGAACTTTCTGCTGACCTTGGTAGGTGTCCCCACACCAGTGCAGGGGTGAGACTGCCCCTCATGGATGCTCACTTGCTCATGGTGCTGTGGCCACCTTGCAGGCCTAACTTTGATACCATCATGAGCATGCTGAAGGGAATGCAACTAACACATTGGCCTAAGGACCACTATCAGCTGTTGATTTTATTAATTCCTGAATTAACTGATACACTGCACTAATAAATAACGGATGGTCCATTTTCCACTAATTCCTATCTTAATTTTTTGTTTACTGGATAACCCAAGACCAAAAATTAAAACAATCGCTATGTGATAAAGTTAAAATTCTGCATCCACAATGAAACACAGAGGGCCAGACTTCCAAAGGAAGAAAGAATAAAGCAGTTGTCTCCCTTTCTTCTCCCTTTAGCACTGCACATTAATACATTCAAATAAGACAGGCCCCCTCCCCAACCCCCAGAAGACAGCCAGGCATGAGATGTCTGCTTAATTTGACAAACACTTGGCTTTCATTGGGATGTGACCAGCTGTAACAAAAGGCTCCAATGTCTTACACTGTTTTGCCCTAAACATTGCTGTAATGTGCAATTACCATAGAATTCACTGAGAAAACAAAGCTCCTGGATGATTCATGTTGCATATTTTCCCTAAACCTGAGCTAAAAACTTCAAAGCCTCCCAAACTGAATCACCCTGTTTTCAAACACAACTTACGGAGAGCAGCATTCAGAGGAACGGTGTGCAGTACAGCAAAGCCCAGGGAAAGTCATCCACCT
The DNA here is from genome assembly GCA_017639485.1 of Pluvialis apricaria. Lineage (NCBI taxonomy): Eukaryota > Metazoa > Chordata > Aves > Charadriiformes > Charadriidae > Pluvialis > Pluvialis apricaria. The sequence continues at coordinate 6,709,610 of CM030011.1, read as the reverse complement.
CTGCAGCAGAAGTACTCGACATCCTGTGAACTGGGGCTTGATTATTAAGCTTGTATCATTCTGGCCCTTGGCTGTGCTCCCACTTGTTTGCGGTCAATGGGAATTTTGCCCCTGCTTTCAGCACAGCTGAAATTTGCCTTTAGGAATTGGCAGAGGCTTAAAGTTCGCAGCTGGGAAGGCTCTGTGCAGGTGCACAAAGGATGGAAACCTCTCTTTGCTTGGAGAGGCCATGGCTGAGGGACATCATGGGGAAGCAGAGGTGTCTCTCGCTCCCTCCCAGTATTGCAGTCACTGTCTGCTAGAGAGCAGACAGGCCAAAGCAAAATGCAGACAGCAGGGTGGGAGAGCAGCGTTAGCTACAATCCCACCTGGGAGCTGCAATGGCCACTTCACAGCTGCTCCAGCACATCCCACAGCAGAGAGCTGCCTTCTCATCAGCAAACATTTCCATCTATTTAGCAGAATAATCAGCCTCTTTGCTCTCAGCCCTTCCCACCAACCTCTCTTCCCCTCCTGTAAGCCCAACAACTTGATAGCAAAATGATGTGTCTATCATTTCTACAATAATGTTATGAAACATTTATCACAATTTATCAGAACCAGACTCAGGTCGTGAATAAAGCCACTATACACTGACAAATGTTGTAAAGAATGGGGAATCAGGATTTAAAGGTTCGCTGTCCTCCATCTTTCACAGTCTAAATTAAAATTGGCTTCAATCAGTCCTGGAAATTAGACAGTCCCACTACAGTTGTTTACTAGTAACTGTATTTAAGCTACATTTGCCAGTATTCTATATTTACCACGTCCTTAAGTATACACTGGTGTCTGTGACTGAATGGAGGGACAAAGTTGAAACAATGACAACATTTTCAGTGCAACATTGCAATCAAAAGCACTCAATTTAATATACAGGTTTGATAGTTTGTTTTGTCTAAGGTGGCTATTTTGCACACTGTTTTTTTTGCTTGAAATGGTTCCTGGGCAAAGCACCATAGATTTAGAATGACATGGTGCCATGTTTTTAAGGAAAATATGGTTTTGTTTAGGCTACAATTAGATGCTTTCACAATTCGTCTCTGGCAAACTGAGACTGAAAACTCCAGAGCCAATTTGTTTAGTGTGAACTGAAGTAACATCTATCTTCGTAAAGAAATTTTTACAACAAAAGCGCCTTCATCATAGTAAGACCTAAGAGTTCCTTCTAAAAATGTAGGGCTGCCATGCAATTCTTAATGCACACCAATTCACAAGGCTACGAGCCATGTATTGTTTGGAAGCCATGGGGGTAAATCAAATTATCATGAATGACACTAATGATCCCATACTTGCCTGAACATAATGCACATTATATAGCCTTGCCTTTAGGGATATTTTTTATATACATAATGGGTATAAATGGCTCGCTCCCTCTCTTTTGTTGATTTTACAAACAAATGCACTCAGGTACAGAGTCTGCCTTTCCCAGGTTAATTATGTGAGCCAAATCAGCCATGCCTATCATGTGAGAAGTACCCAGGTAATGCCTTGGAAAGGCCCGAGTGCAATAAATGGAGTAGGGTATCATAAAATGCATATGACTCCCCCCTACTGTATGGAGCTAGAGCAGCTGAGCTGTGTCAGTGGATCCTCAAAGCCACGATTTAATAGAAGTCCTTCCACACTGACTGGGATGGGTTTCGGTTTTCACAGAAGTGGATCTAAATGCAGTCGTCAAAGGGAATTCCTAGGCCATCAGGGTATGCTGTCCTTGGACAAAGCAAGCATTTCTGCTAAGTACAGGTCAATTATAAACACAACATACAAAAAAGCAAAGGCTATATAATGAGGGAAGACAACCATCACAGACTTTCAAAATTCCAAATGGTTTCTTTGCCTTGCACTTTTCTTTCCCAGCAAAATCAGGCCAGATCCCAGCTGGTAAAAACTGGCAAATTTCCATTAGCCTGTGGGTCATTAACTCTGAAAAAAGGGCAGTTTCAAAACCAGTTTTGTGTATAGTGTTAGTTTCTGTCAGCGTTGCTATAAACAATCGAAATTGAAAGTATTTGGGATGACTACAATACCCATTTCTTTCTCTTGCCATTCAGAGATGTGTTCCAACACAGCTTTCCTAAAACAATTTACACATATCAGAGCCTCTATCTGACAAGCTGAAATATTCAAAACAAGCTTAATCTACCTTCTAAGTTTGCATTGCTGGTGTTACACATAGTCAGTCCTCTGTTGTCCACCTACAACCATTAGACAAATTCTTAATGGGGCTGCTTTCACATGCTAAAGGGAACAACTCATTTCAAAATGGCTGGTGCAAATACTAAGAGCAAACAGAGAGCTGGTGTGCTCCGTACCTTCTGATCAGCAAACGCCTTTGCAAGGAATCTCAATCTATTCCAAATGTAAAACAGGAAGGCAGCATTATCATGCTTTTCATTATCTTGCTTTTCTGTTACATCTACCATGCTCAAAGATACCAAAAATTTGACAAACATAAGCCCAGGTACAGATTTAGCAGAGAAGATGTCTACAAAGGAGCTGGCTTCTTTCCCTCTCCTCAGGTTTTGCTTAGCATCATCTGATTGCGATCCCTTTTCTGTGTAGCTCCCACATCCCCAGTGCAGCTGTGCCCTGCACCATTCCCCAGCCAAACACAGCCCAGTCCCCGGGGCTTTGGGACACTGAGCAATGCACACCAAACAAGCTTGATCCAAAACTTGAATTTCACTGCCTGAACTTTGAGGAAGTTGGACCAGGAATCTGCAGGTGAAGCTGCTGTGTTCAACAGTCTTTATCTGCCCAATTGCCCAGCAGAAATAAAATATCCATACGTCATGGCACAGTCATCTCTGGCACAATGGTCTACGCGGTACATTAGCATTCACTGGAATCAATAGCGAAGCTTTCATTCATGGTGAGGAGAAACTTTTTGTTCTATAAAGGTCAAATCTGGTAAGGGCAAAGCAAAACAAAAGGTATCTTTCTTGGCAAACTGACTGCTCTAGCCAGTCATCCCTGATTCCGTACTTGCCAGTGTGCAAAGCAAACATCCGTTTGTGAAACGGTCTGGGAGTCTTGCCTGGAAGGACAGTGGGGTCCACACCTCAGGGGACACCGAGCACCATCTCTCTGCATGGTGACTATCCCCAGCTACCTCACAGCAACACTGGGAGGACAAAATAGACAAATAATATCTTGAGAGTGCAGACACCTGAAGGCTTAAACCGTACGCCTGTGCCTGCTAATGCAGTTCCTCCTCTTATGCCTAATCATGTAATCAATTTTCATAGAATGGCAGAAATGAGGAGTAAGTTTAAATTCAAAATAATTCCCTACAATTTATTTTGCAGTTTTTCAGACAGTCTGGCTTATATTATTCGTACAGTTGGGCATCTTCTATTTCCACTATGAAATTATTCCACTCTAAAATATATCCCTCATTTTTAAGAAACTTTTATTGAAAGATTAGCTTTAAATTTTCCTTTGCTTGATTTTGCCTGATATCCCTACTTATTCTCTATTCTCTTCTAAACAATCCCTCCCTTTCCTTGTTCTCCCCAGCCCTTGTTTAATTCCTTTAATCTTTCCTTAAAAGACCATCTCTCTGTCCCCTTAATCATTTTTTAATTTCCCATCCTTTAGGCGAGTGCCAAAGATGCTAAAATGAGAAATGGATGCTTGCCATAAAGGAACAGAACTCCTGTAACTCCAAAACAGTTGAAATCATGAGAACTTGCAGGCCATTACCCCATTATGTGAATGGTATTTTTACAGCACTAGAAATGAAGTAATGCAGCTACAAATATTCATGTTTAAAACGTGCTGTCATTCTAGTGGCCCAGCTACAAGTTGCCTGAGAGGTTCTGATGGAAGGTTAGGGATATCACAGTCCACAGTTAAGAACACCCATGCTTCACAAAGGTTCCTTCCACTCTGATCCCTTCAACTTTGCCCAGTGTTAAAAAGTCTTTCCTTTAAAAAGTCCTAAATTTGCTGCTTTTTGATATCCATCTGTGAGGAGAGATGATACAGAATCCCTCCCCTGGCCTTGCCTGTGATGGTCACTGTGTACCTCCAATACCTCTCCCTCTAAATCTAGCAAAGTCTCCCCACACCTGGAAGTATTTCTGATTGCGTCCTTTCAAAACCTGAGCAAAAATGGTCAATGATCATCTGAGATAACTTTGGCATCATTTCAGCCCAGAAGTAAGATATATACAAGAGGAGGTTTGCCAATCTGAAGCATAAAGCATGCTATTTAGCATCTACCTGGCTAAAAGACTTACACTGACTAAGCAAGTGTGCTCTGTGCATCTGACGCACATTTCTGGTTTCTGTGTGTTTGTTGTGATCTTTTCGCTCCTTGGCCTTGAAGACAAAGCACAAGCTAAAAATTTTTAGTTAGACCAAAGCATTGTAAACAGTGAACTCTGAGATCACCACGACCATGCAATTAAAAATGTCATTATGTTTGAGGATACGCAGGAAGATAAAAGTCTGTGAATAACTGTGATACTTTTAAATATTTTCACATAATCTGCTTTTTTCTGCTCTCCCCATGCCTTGTCTGAGGAGACAATTTATTGCATGGAGGCAAGTGGGCAACGTGTCAAGCATTAGATGTGGTTTTGTTGAGAGCACCCCACACTGAGTCAGGTCTACTGCTGTTTGTCTGTGAGTGCAAGCAAGTATCACAAGGTGGATGTCTTGCCAGAGCCCTTCTCCCTGTAGTACTAGAATGTGTTTTCAGGCATCACAACTTGTGCCATTCCAGGAGTAGCCCCCTGGGCCTTGTTTGACACGGAGATAGTGTGCTCAAGATCTACGGGGAACTGGGTTGAGACTATATCTCTTTATAAGGGAAAGCAAAGCAACTCCTACGGCTGGCCAATTCCTGCGCAAAGGCAGACAAACGTAGTTGTACCATTTTGAAATCGGGGGGAAAAAAGAGCAGGATTTGTTTCACATAACTTTGAAAAATCCTGACTTACAAGTCATAGTGTTGACGATACACCTTTCCTGAAGGCACGGACATGAAGGTGTTCTGTGCCTCTGGGTGTACTGAAGGGATCATTGTAAAGTGACATGATACCTGGGATCGCAGAGGCTGGGCTCAGTGACCCAGATGGCCCTACCAGTTTTCCCCCGTGTTTTCCTTTTTGTAATACTCCATCTTCCTCACTCTCTCACTGAAACAGAGTGAAATCATATCAACATGGACACAGCAGATTAGCTTTACAAGGTTCCCACCAGTCTGACATTCATCAGCTTTCTAATCTAATAGTAACATAATACCCTTTACAAGTACACGTTGAAGCAGCGTGCTCTCAGTCTGAGTCCAAGGGCTGCAGGTTAAATTGATACCCAGGTCCTGCATTCTACCAGCCGCTGATTGACTAACGTTATTTCTGACATTCCCAGGCCCTGGCAGCCCTCCATGCAAGGGTTAAAGGAAAGTTGTAAGCAATGATTCTAAAACACTTGGAAGAATCTCCTTGAATCAAAACCATTTCATAAAAGGCTCTCTGCCAGGCAATAAAATATTTTTGATGGACTCTTATTTTATCATTACCCATGTAAGAAAAATGTATTGCAAGAATCCCAACACAATTCAGGGAAGTAATCATTTGCAGATTTAGTAGGCATTCTCAATTGGCAAAAATGAAAGATTTATTGTAGGGATGATGAAACAAAGAGCAGTTGTGCAAACTTTACTGAGCTGGATTATGAGAACATGCTTTTTCCATTTCCCACTTTTAAATGCCTTGGATGCAGTTTCAAAAGAAAGATCAAAATCAATTATTTAACACTGCAGCTACACTGTACCTGAGTGTAGGATCTCTTCACACATATGTTATCTGTACACAACAATAAAAGAAGGAAATCGAGGGAAGACACTGCTATAGACAACAAAAGCAGACTTTGAAATAAAATTTGTATTGTTCCTTGATTCCACAATCAGCCTAGGGATGTAAATAGAAAAATCAGGCAATGACAAATGTCTGTGATGTAAATGCACAGCTATTTGAAATGAAGCCCCTTTTGACTTACCCAAACACAGAAAATACAGGTCACAGGGCACTGAACACTCTATAACGGCAACATTTTCTTTGAAAGCCACTGCAGAGTTGAATAAAATCAGTCTCGTATACCCTTACTCACGTGAATATTGCTCTGAAGTAGAAGGGACTTTCTGGTCAGTAAAGGTGCCTCACACCAACTTTAAGAAATAGGTGGAAGAGAAAACACTTTAGGAAGAAGAAGGTCTTTTTCTTGCCTTTTCTTGCCAGGCACTCAATGTGTGACTTTTGGCACTTTATGGCTGAGCCATTCTGGGCTCACATACCCTGCTGTAAATTCAGGGTTTCTTTACAATTACACCAGTGTAAACAGGGACAGAAAGTAGCAGAGTAATTTGCCTTAATTCAACTGTATCTTGAACTTGGGCATAAGAAATGCCATAGGAACTTGGGCATAAGAAATGCGTAGGCAGGCAGAAGCTTGAAAGAGCTGTGAGACTCTCAGCAGAAGGAACCATTAGAGATGCAAAATAGCATTATGGATGTGTTACGTTATTGGCCTCACTACCTCACTGTGATTATTCACCCTCACTGTGCTCCAGAGAGATTTATTTCATTGTACTTGTGAGGAAATGGAGATCTAAGGTCATAATTTCCAGAAATATTCATGAAATTTCAGTAACTCGGTTCCACAGTGTCTGGTTTGAGAAAGAAGACCTCAACTTCAGATGTACCCTACTAAAGCAGGGCACCTCCAAAATAAAGCTATCCAAAACCAGGGCCTGCTTTTGAAAATCGTGCTCAACATGAGTTGTCAGATGCCAGAAGGTCAAGTTTTGATATATTTAGTTTAAATAGCACATTATTTTTTTATTAGGCCCACTGGACTACTTCCTAAACAAGGCAGCGAAGGTTTCAGAATCTGGCCCATTGTGAAGCCCAGGCCGATATAAACACCCCGTGCTGCGGAACGATGGCTTTTTATTTCTCATCCGATTGTTAAAGGCTAACTGTTGCTGGTTTGCCCCGAAGTAACAAACAAATGCATCACATTTAGAACTGAGATCCAACTGCATAAATGACTGTATAAAGTTTTTAATGTGCACTAAATTCCTCTTTCTCCCCTGAGACTATACTATACAGCCTCTGTGCTGCCTGCAAATGCAGATTAACATTTTTATTAAATGACATATGTTTCACTAATACAGAGTATTAAAATGTATTGGTCTAATAAGAAACATTAATGAGTATATCGTTGGCACAGGTTTTAAACAATATTTAATTTTACTGCTTTTTAATTTGACCAAGCCTTATGCCAGGTGATTGCAACTATTTTTCCTTCTTGAGGTTAATCACTGTTCAGAAAGGCTAAATCACTGAGAGTTCAGAACAATTCCATGCCTTTTTTAATAATCCCCACAGAACACATACATAGAAATAAAACAAAGCCAAGCACTTAACCTCAAGAACACAACCACAAAGACTTTATTTAAAATTTTAGAACTTTCAAGCTCTCCACCTTCTAAATGACAAGATTAATAATATTCAGATGTTTGGGGTTTTTTTAAATGAAATTTTAGGGGGGGGGAAATCTTCTCTTACTGCTCCTAGATATTAGATAACTGCAGACTGCATTCAAATCACTGAATGCAACCTTCTTTCCCAGACCTTCTGAGGACAACTCACCCTGCCAAAATGATGCTGGACCCTGCAGAATTACAGTTTTAGGACCCAACTGCTGGACACATCTTTGAAGTACTCTTGAGGTGTATTAAGACATTCCTACAGGAAGCATGTAGTTCCCAATTATATTTACTGCTCTGTAAAACTTATGACTAGAATGGAGAATGCATCTGACCAGCTGAGGGTGCATCACTTTTTCTTTACTACTGTGCAGATTCATATAGTGAAACTGATGGACAATTCACTCCCAGACAGGATGCATAGTGAGAAAGAAATCTTGTCACACTTTTGCTACATGGGAAATGGTGAGCTACAGAAATCCTTAAGAGTTATTGCAAAGCCAGTGCTTAGAGGCTGGAAAGCCTTTCCCTTTTTGCATCTTCAGATGTGATTATTTGATAGAATTCATTGATCTGCATGGCAAAGAAAGTGATCTTGTGGTGCAGCTGGAATGAATTGGGAGTTAAGAGGCTGCTTGCAAGATATCTTCAAAAGGTGATGCCCCATGAGAGGTTTATAGGTCTGTGCTGAGACTGGGGTTTGAATAAATCTGCATGTGGAGTATCATCCAGAGCCAGGCCACAGCAGAGCTGGAAATAATTCTGAGTGTCTTAAAATGAGAAAGAATCACTACTTACCGAGTTTTGTGGGACAAGAAGATAAAGATAAAAACGTGGTATCGAGATGACATTTTTGTGTGCAAACTGGGCACAGGGAAAGGAAAGGAGCCTAGGAGAAATTTTCCAAAAAGACCTGGGAGACATGCCTAGAAGTTTGTCTGGCAGCCAGACATCGTAGGTCACAACTAATAAATTTCACTTTTCTAAGCTGGGCATACTTCAGCCTATATTATTTGACAAAGAACATGAATGACTTTGCTCAGCTTGGAGGAGTTCTGATACAAGTATCTCTTCTATGTGCCACAACCGTGCCAAGCAGCACAGTCACTGTGGAGCACCATTTTAATACAAAAATGTTTCCTTCCTTTAAGATGTTCTCTGTCAATCAGACCATTGTCAGGTATTTCTCAAAAGCTGAGAGTGTTTAGGATTCTAACAAATGTCTGCTGCTTTGTAGGAAAGTGGATCATTTTCCTTCTACTCAAATCTTGTCACAGTTGGAATTGTGGTAAAAAATATGTATTTCAGTAGCCAAATCAAAACACTGAAGAATGAAGAGAAGAGAAATCAGTCCAGGATGAGCTGAAATATAATTGTTTGGGGGACTGCGCTAACAAAATAAAAACACTGAATAAATCAAATGGGGAGAGGTTTTAAGCAACCAAAAAAAGCGTCTTTGTTTAACACTTTTTCATTCTGAAATGGAAAGTAAAAAAAGGGGGGTTAAAATACAGAAACATTTCATTATTTCCAAAATAACGCACTGTTTAGAAAATGTCAATAGTAACAAAATCTTCCAGTCCTGCTCCCTGTCCCCCCCATCATTTTGTTTTCCAAATCGAAGGTGACCCAGATTCACTAATGGTTTTCTTCTCAAAGCTCTGTTTTACAACAATACCACGACTGATTTGAAAAACTGGCATGGAATACCTAGTAAAATGTCTAATGTGGAACATGGAAATTAATATCCATCCTTGTGTCACAAGGCTATCTGTTCCCTAAACCACTCTCTGCTTAGTCCTATCACCTTACCTTCAGTAGATACTCGGTATTATTAGTGGAAATTATCCAATACGGTGAGAACCATAATACTGGTAATTAATTACATCATATCCTATGGCAGCGAGTTTCATACAGTGAGTACCCACTATGATGTGATGATATTACTGTTACTATCCCGCTTTGTTCCTTACTTAAAAGACTGAATGAACAGCAACATCTACACACAGTGACCAGCTCTGTATAAATATGCCAGGAAAACTACAGGATAATTATGTTTTAACCAGGTTTGAAATTACTTACTGATTTATCAAGTCAAATGAAATAAACCCCTGTGGAATTAAACGCTCTTGTAGGACAAAAAAGTATGTATTTGAAAACCCCCTCCTTCCATGCTATACCTCTAACTATCATATTTCATTTATCAGATCTCTTCAATGTCCTGTATAACATTTTTAAGGCACACAACTGAACTTGAAAACCATTCTGGGTGCTGGCAGCAACAGTCAGAATTTACTTCATTTGTATTTATTTAGATTTATGCAAACAAAAAATACTGAGAGCATGCCAGCCAGACCTAACCTATACCAAACTGCTGGAAAATAACAAAAAGGCAGCCAGCCCTGCTTGGTCAGAGCAGAAGTCCATCTGGCCCAGCATCCTACACCTTCTTCTATCAACCTGATAAAGCAGATGCACCTCACTGAATGTCCTGAAGGCCAGCAATCCCAGGACTGCATCTGGAAATTGATAATCCCTCAGGAAAAACTCTAGCAGCTACTCCCTCTGCAGCTCAGCTCAAGAAGGCAGGTCTCAAGCCCCTAAAGGCACCATACCATTGTGCCAGATCATTGTGCTGTACTTCCCGTCCGCACTAAGAACTGCGGATTTGCCTTTCTGTCCTACTGCACTGAAATATGGAACAATCCCACCCACAGCGGAATCTGGGCCCAATAATTTCTATAGCTTTCGCTCTGCAAGATCTGCTAGCGTGGAGCTCTCCTGTGGACAGACAAGAGTTCAAATTCACCAACCGCTGTTGGGCACGAGCTGACACAGTACCAAGCTGAAAGCCATTTGCCCTCCAGTGCCAGGGCATGCTTCAACCCATTTGTACTGTCATGTAATCTGTAGTGGGTTTTGTACACAAACAAACAAACATTGTATTTTTACAAAACCACTGAATTGCTGTCTGTTCCTTTAATCAGAGTGTTTTTAATGCTGCAGTTCCTTGACAGTATCGGGAAATGCCATCAGAGACCTAATAAAAAGAGAGATCTCTGGTGAGTCAGCTTTGATAGAAAGGATGTTTCCTACTATTGACTTCAAAGGAAAGAAAGTGATGCTAATATTATTGTTGCTTTTTTCAAGCACTCCTTTGGCATCAGTGCATGGCACCCTCCACTCCAAAAGCTGAAAATACTTTCCAGACTTCCACAGCATTCCCTCAAGTCAGGCATGGAAACTTATTGTTTAGGTGAAATAAGTCAAAAGCATATAAGCTGGTGCATGCAGACCTATTTTCCCTGCAGATGCAGGCTTGTCTCTTAGATTCATCTGTAGATGTAGGCTGTAGAGATCTCATTACTCACCATGCATTGCTAGACACGTGCTCCCCACTGACCGCAGACAGCATAATACCTGCTATCTACTGGGAACGGAGATTCCGCACTGGTTTCCTTAGCAGCAGAAGCAGTAATACTGATCTGCTCAATAGGCCCCTTTCTCCTGTAATTGTAATAACCAAGTTGCTGCCCATGAAGAGTAACAAGTGCAGCCGAGCCTTCTGATGAAAGTTTTCACAAGTTTATGACAGGTCAAACCACCTGCGTCAGAGATGTACAGTAAAAATAACAGGAAGTTCAGCCAGATCGCTATCTTTTGCATAATCTGTACAAAAATCTGTTTCACAGGTAAATTGCAAATGGTTAGTCTGTGTGTTGTAGTGATTTGAACACAAGATCTGCGCTGGAATGCTGGAATTGCCTAAAGATGCCTTTAGGCAAGTTACTTATCTTCTCTATGTCTCAATTTCCCCATGTTTAATGCAGTACCTATAATGTCTCACCCTTAGGGATTCAAAAGAACTGACTACAAACAGCACAGGTGCTGAATTTCACTGCGTACCACACAGCACCCAAATCATTGCATCAAGACTATTCCCAAACTGAATGTGTTGCATATATACAAGAATAAAAGATTCTGCTTCAAAGTCTTAACTATCTAGGCAAGAACCGATGTGACAGACACATCTAGAACATACTCAGGAGGCCTTTGTTTCTTTGAAATACAAGAACTAGGGACATTAACAATGGCTATTATCACTGTCCAGCTCCTTCCATGGATATCACATACGTTATAATACCTAATTTCTAGAAACATTAATTGAATATGTAGAAATTATGTAAAGATAAATATATTTACCTTGACAATGTCTGTGGAGGCCTGCAACATAGGTTGCCTGAGCACATATGCATGCAGTGATGGGAACTTAATTTTCTACTCTTTATGAAGCCACAAGAGTGCAAGAGGGTAAACTAATAAGCCAAGTATGGATTTGTCCAAATCAAACAATTCTAGACAACTAAATGAGCAGCTCTATATTTACATTTGCAAGCAGAGGCTTAAACTGAGGATGCAATATCTGGAGATCAGCAGGGTTCTACCCAACAAAGTATTGGAAGAACTGAAAGACAGCAAAAGATGCAGCTATGAGAAACTTTTTAAAAAAAAATAAAAACCATTTAAGCTCGCTAATTTTTGCTGTCTCAGACAATCAAAATTCCAATTGTCTGGGACATCAAATCTAAAAAAGCATGAAATTAATCTTCAGAAGTTAAAGTCTTAAAGGCATTGCATCATTATTTTTGTTGGATATATTTTTGATTATAATGCAGATGAACCCCAAATTTAATAAAACTAAAATAACATGAGTTAAGTATGAAACATAACAGGATATTGCAAAGAGATTAGGTAGTTTCCTTTAGACTACTTGCAGAGCCCAAGGAAAAACCAAGCTGAGGGACACAATGACGAGAAGGCACCGCTTAATTAGCATATTTAACAGAATATGAAAACAGAATACTCATAGTACCAGTTTTGGCAATGAAGCACAGCGAGCAGAATATGGACCCGAAACATCAGTAGTTCTCTACACCAGATACTGTTTTGCCTGTCGACTGTCTGTAGTAAAGAAAGAAGCAGGCTAGCTAAATTTAAACCAGCTGTAACGATGAGAGTGTTACAGTTGGACTGAAGGAAGCTTACCTCATGAAAGTATTGTGGAAACTGCTGTTGGAAAGATAATAAAAGGATTAACTGCAGTTTTAGTGAACCATTTACTTTTCAATCAAAATGTCTCATGTATTTCCTGTTCTCAAGTAGCTTGAATTCCAAAATTCCTTTGTCTATTACAGTACATAGTAGCAAAGCCTGTCATAAGAAATTAATAATTTTACATGGAAAAATACTTTTATGTATGAGGGCGGGGTGCTGCTCACTGTTAGCTTCTCCTGAGCAGTTCAATACCTAGTCAGCCAGTAATCTTACAGAGAGGAACAAAACCAAGGGCTTAAAAAGAAAGTACAATGGGTAATTGTGAACAGCGAAAGAAAATCTCCACTACAAATACCAAGAGATGTAAAGTTACTTTAACAGGGCTACAGCAAAAACGAAACAAAATCTCAGACCTCTATAGACAGAGAATGAATTGCCTTCTTAATTTGCAGGAATAACAGCACAATTATTACCACATCAAAAGAAAAGCCATCATTTAAAATGACATGACATCACTGCACAATGAAACACTGCACAGCAACCCTTGTTTAAAGTGGAATGGAATTCGCTGGGCAAATAATCCCCACTTGATATTAATAACTTTAAGGAGCCGTGTTGCAGCTTTGGATCTTGTCCCTGCTAGATCAAGGTCTTTCCAGGGTAGAAAACTAAATTTGCAAAGAAGACATATTTTTCATGTGCTCACTTGGATCCAGCTTTACTCCACACAGGACTCCAGGTTAACATTTAATACATGGATACACGACAGTGGAAGGCTCTTATTCTGGGAATAGAAGAGTTAACTGCAAGTTGTGCAATTTAAAGCTCCTAATTCTGATTGGGCCACTCCATGTATAGGAACAACTACAATATCTGCTCAAATAAAACAGATCTTTATGTACTTACATGCCAAGGCTATATATATATGCCATGAAAGGCTGTCTGCAGTATCAGATGCAAAGGGTTTTCCAACCTATTCACAATGTTAAACCTTGAGATGTTATCAAAAGCCGGTTCTTTAATGCAGATGAACATAATTGAAAGAAGGAAATTTTTAGCATTTGCTAAGATATTACATGATTTAACGTCTCTGGTTTATCCAGTTTCCTGTAGGAATGGGAATGTAACATTAGAAATCTGCTATACAATACCTGTCAAATATGCATTTTGCAGAAAAAGATAAAAGTTCCCTCACCCATGGAGTCTACTGAATCTTTCAGCATCACAGTAAAGCTAATCAGGGTTTCATGTTTTAAGCATTTCTTTTAAAAAGTGTGAGATAAAAGTGGGAAGAAGACAGATCTCATTCCAGATGATAAAACGACTAAAACCAAAAAGTAGGCTGAAATAAAATCTGTAAGTATGCTTTCACAGCTTGCTTACTTATACTTTTGTTTGGAAAGAAGCAATTAACTTGCGTTATCCTTTGATGATTTATGACCAAATAAAAGATACGCATAGGAAGTTAAATTCCATTGCACTTTTACAAATTGTGATTGAGCTACTTCTGGAAGCAAGCAAGTCAGTTCTTTCTCTCAAAGGAGAAAGAAACAGGTAAGTCTTAGAGCATTTCCATTTTATCTTGGACAACTTGATGGTGTTCTCTAAATAACTGCATTGTTTCCAGTATTATTTTTTAGGGAATACCCACTGAACAGTGCAGACATTAAGATATCATTTTTCATTTATCCAATGGAAGTAAAAAGATAACCAGGATGACCACTTACAGAGAAAATTTTTCTCTGTAAAACATTTTGAATACTGTTGTTTTCTTCCTTCCCCTTTCCATATCCAGTGCAGGCCAGAAAACTTTTTTTTGAACAAATGAAAAAAAGTAAGCTTTTTATATAAACATTCTTTCCTATTCCTCCATAGAAAGCTACAGCTTGCCATGGAAAAGTTTGTCTTGATCTAACTTCCTTACAAGCATTTTCCATTATATCATTCTCTGATCAAAACAATAAAAATAGACATATAGTCGAAAATTCTGCCTATCAAGGACCCCAACCTGCTGCCATAACCATTCCCCCTGTTTGTACTTATTTGTGTGTGTGTGCCTGTGTGCATGTGCATGCATGCACACGCGTGCACATGTGGGTGTTACAAATAAGACTTTCCAAATTTCATGGCCCAATTTGGAGGCTTATGTCAAACTTGTTTTGCTTCATCTGTTTCTGTCAGGGTCTTATATCATTGTTGTTTCAAACATGTGGAAAGCTTAATGGAAGTCATTAACTTTTATTTTAGTTTGGCCATATTGTCATCATGGTGGGCAGATGCAGAGATGGTGTTATTCCCAAGATCCTCTTTTTGGAACACTGATGTTGTTTACATCTTCTTGATCAGAAGAGAACAATGGTTTTTACTTATTTTTAAAGCTTTGTTTTGCAAATTAAAAAAGCCCCTAACAACCTTTGAAAATGTAATTAAAGCTATTCCTTTTATTCTTCTGTTTAAAATCCCTAACAAATTTCTTTTTCTTTTCTACACTACCATTCGAAACTTTTGCACTCACAACTCTATGGGTGATTGTTCAGCTGAAGGAATGAAAAGAATTTCATTAGATGTGTTTTATGTTTCTTGATTAAAAATGTCACCCGAGGCTCAGTGACTTGTTTTACGTTAAATGACTGCTGCGTGCTTTGATCATCACTTTATTAATGCTTTAATGAATATTAAAAAAAATAAAGCACTGTATTAAAAGTTAAGCTCTCATATAAGGAAATTGAATCCCTTTTCCAAGAACTACAGTATTTCTTACTCAAACATTTCCTTCTAGATTAAGGTTTTCTCCAATTCCCCTTTAGCCTGCTGCAGTCTAAGTTACAGGAAAGCACAACAATTATATTGGAATAAGATTGAAGAGAGAGCAAGCAAGAGAGTGGAGTAGTATGTTTCTATTCAAACAAATATATTCCAGACTTACCATGCACTTGTTTGGTTTTTCTCCAGAATGAACCCTCATATGAATCAGCAGTTTGTAACGAGCATTGAAGGGTTTATATCGGCGGACACAGCCTGCCCAAAAGCAAGTGAAGTCCTCTCCTTTCCGCTGGTCAATGTGAGTCTTTTCTATATGTCTGACCAGTTCGTCTTGTTGGTCGTAAGTGGCACTGCAGTCAATCCACCGACAGACCTGTTTGCCATTGCTGAGCTCCTGTTCATCCCCATCACTGGGCTGAAGGGACTTCGGAGACATCGAGGCGTGTAAGTGAGGCAGTGTCCCTTGAGTTTGGCTTAGTTGCTGGTGTAGATGGTAAGGGGGAGGCAGCCCCTGATGATGTCGAAAAAGATCAGCACTGGAGGAATAATCGTCAGCTGGTTCTTGTTTTAAGAAACTCACCTTCTGGGTGCTGTGCGAGGTGTTTTGATGAGGAATGCTAGTACCATTCATCATAAGGCTGAGGCTTCCATTCTCCTCGACTTGCTGCATTTGTATCTGCTCACAGTCACCTCTGTCACATTCAGCGGAAATAGGTACAAGACATGCTGGAGGGGAGGGAATACTGCAAGGGTTTCCAGGCTGAGCGCAAGACTGGGGCCGAGAGGATTTTTGAGCACTGTGATGACTGATCTCCACAGGATGAGAGGAAATGCCAGCTGAATTAGTTCGCAGTCCATTCACACAGGTGACCAGTGACGTCTGTGATGTGCGGATGATAGCTGTAATATCAATTCCTTCAGCTGAAGACGGCACAACAGAGATGCATCTCTTCTTCAGGTTGCTTGTTTGTAGCCTGGCCGAGTGCTGAGGGGTGCCAAGTGACAAAGGACCCAGGGAGGAGCTATGTTCATTATTAAACAAGTAGGATGAAAGTGAATTTGTAAAGCTATTATTCATTAGGTCTATTTCAGGATGCAGACTACCGGAGGCTCTCAACTCCATCCCCTCCGTAATCCTCCTATGTGTGGAAGCCTCAGACAGAACCTTATAATCACTCGGGCATTCTTGTTTAATGTGCTGAGCCGGGTGACTTCCATTCAGGCATGGAGCAGCAGAATCTACTGAGTCTTGAAACCTGGGTGACCTGCAATACAGTTTTCATTAAGCATCACTAACTACCACAGGATTTATGATTTTTTGTACAAGACACAGCACTTGTTAAGCCCTGGAGAATGGAAGCACTTGCTCTCTGCTGAAGGTAGCCTATCTAATGCAGAAATTACACTGAAAAAATCTGCAATGCTTCCTCTACAACCCTTGTAAAGGCAGCATCGTTTTACACAGGATTAATTTTACACACTGAGTTACACACGGAACAGACAATCTCTCCTCCACTGCTACAGCCAGTTCATCAATCACAATCTAGGTTTTCAATGCATAATAGATCGGGCAAAACAATAGCTGAGAATGAAGTTTGAGAGCTTTGGGCATTTTTGAATAATTCAAATATCGGCATTTTCCTCAGAGCACACTGGGAAAATGCCTTGGCATTCTTGTTCACACAAATCAAAAAAGGCTAGCTGAGTTTTGCTTACATGTCAGAGAGATGCCTTCCTTCGCTAAATTGAAAAAGGAGCAAGAGCAGTGGGAAAAAAAGGAATACAATGAAAGAATGGCTTGCTTTCCACCAGTGGTCCAGAATCGATGAGAGATCAGCTGAGTATTTGCTTCTAAGAGGTCTACAAAAGATAACTAAGAAAAGTTCACAACCAGTAGATTTAAACTGGCTGTCTATGCATTCCCATTTCCATTTCTCCTACTAAAGTCTGCATGGGTCTGCAAATCAAAAGAAGATTGTTCTGCAGGAGTGATTTTTAATGTTTTTTGATGTGTGCTGAATCCAACCACTCAGGAAGCAGAACCTTCAGCAACCCCACATAGACATTTCAGAAGAACACTGCATTTAGGAAATGTTGCCTCCTAACATTTTCTTCCAAGCAGTAAGTAATTGGTTTATGCCTTAAAATTCTTTAAAATAACACTTTATCTCAGCTATAAACATTTACTGTGGATGATCCACCTGTGTTTTTTCTTAGCACCAGCAGGTGTTCCTTACGTATCCCTAAAGCATGGTAGGGTTTAACCTATGGCTTCATCATGCAGTGATGTGCCAGACCGAGAAGCGGAAACAGTACATCTGTGTGCAGGAAAGCTGTACCCGAACTAATAAACCCTCCAGAGAGGTGCTCCATGGCTCTTACACTGACATGTTCCACTTAAATGAATTTTATGCTTTTTTGATGCTAGCACCACCAAAGCTGAAGAAAACCTGGCCATTTAGCAACTTGTGTGTGACACCACAGCTAAGACAAATCTAACATATTTTAAAGCATAAAGTATTTTGGACGTATACATACATTAAACTGTGCAGCTGCTGAATAAATGGCATTTATTTTACAACTTAGATGATTTTATCACTATTATTCCTATTAATCCACCGCTAACATTAAGACGGGAAGCTGGGATGATTTCTAACACTTTCTTAGTAACAGCTCTCAAAGAACTACCAATCAGAAAAAAACAAAACAACAAAAAGCTTTAAAAAGACTTCCTTCCCATGAAATTAAAGTTGTCAAAAAATTACATCTGTCTAAGGCACATAACTGTCAACACTGCATTCACTAGTGACAGGTTTCTAAGCTCCAACAGTTTGCAGCCAGTAGAGCTTGATACAAAGAAAAAACCTTTAAGGTCACGAGAGAAGTGAAATTCCCCACCATTCATTGCTACAGAACAATCAAATCTTGCATTTGCCACCAGAAGTTTAAAAAGACTACATTTAAAAAATTTAGAGGTTTCCATAATCCGTTAGTTATAATTCCTCCCCTTAGGTTTCCACAGTTGATCTCAGGGTAAACTTAAAGCACCTGGTTTTGCAGATGGTAAATTAAAAAAAAAAAAAGCCCCAACAAAAAACAACAAACGAAACAGTATTCATGCATTATTTTTTAACATTTACAGACCCATACGTCTGTAAAATATGTGGCATAAGCATACGTGAAAACCTTTTGTTGCATATATTTGGGAAACCCTGCCCTGCTTGCTTGTAGCTTCACTGCTCAGTAGAACATACGCTGTTTCACACTCATTCTGAGAAAGATTTTACAGCGTACCATGCCAGGCACAATATTTCCTATTACTTAGTTTCTTCTGTACAAGAACTCTTCTGAATAATTCCATTTGTATCACAGTTCAGTGGTCCCAAAGCCTCAGGCTAAAGTAAACACAACACATTTCTTACATCATGTAAAGCTAACCCAAGCCTTACATTTCAGCCTGTGATAATTGGTGTCATATTATTAAGCTTTATGCAAAGCTCCCATCTTGCCAGAAATCCATGTGAGGAGTTCAAGCTGGAGTCAGTGCAGACTACCTGCAAGACGGATACAAACATCCATGTCCTGAGAAACAATAGGTTCCCAAAACTGCCAGCAACATCAGTCTGCATTTCCAGTACAAGATCTTACTCGGAGTCAGGACTGTATTGCTGTGATGCTGCAGCGGAGAATATGAGACACACAAGAGAGGAGTTTTGAACCAAAAGGCAAGCTGGAATACCTTATTTCAAAAGCAAATGAGATGAAGGCACTGAATTCATGCTTCCCAATGCCACAGCCGTGTCTTATCCGTGCTTCACCTACATCATGATAAGCCCAGGCTGATTGCACAGATCAGAAGCAAGTCTTTTCTGGGAGCTACAGTTTCCTCTGCAGCACTGTATATTTAAATACATTATATATCCTGTGTTAGTTAACTCTGTTGGGAGAATCTGGCATTCTTTCAATTTCCCGATGTTTGTGTGTTGGGGTACTTAATGTCAAGGTTGCATTAATGCAAACTTTCTGTATTCTTGGCAGAATTTTGCCAGCACTGTTCCAAGGAAAGCCCTGCTCGTTCCCTCCAGTCCTGGAGGGCGGGGGGAGAAGGGGCACAGAAACAAAACTGATAGGAGAGAGAGAGAGACAAGGTGCCTGGCATCCAACCTGCTGGGTGGCTCCTCTTATACCCATTGACTATTTGCTCCTGCAACGGCATCTTGTTATTAAAGCCAGGGATCAGATCCCAGGCCTGGTACACGCAGGCAGCGCTGGCTGTAAGGATTTCGGGATTTTGCTCTGGATAGTAGCAAAATGTAAATGCCTATGAAACAATCAGCCAAGAGGAGAGTGAGAGAGACAAAGGACAGCAGGACAGTGTAAAGAGCACCGTGTGGACATGTGGATCAGATGAGCAGCTCTGGGGGGCTTCCAGATGAGTGACCCCAGGAGGGATTGGGGTCAGCGGGAGAATACATCCCACAAACCCCTCTTCACAGGGAGCATCCACGTACCAGGATGGGCAGTCTGAGGCAACAGAATTGCTGCTTAAGCATGTGAAAGCTGAGTGTAAGGCCTTTGAAGAGTAACAACAGCCTCTCAGAGGATACTAAGGCAGTGTTTCCAAAGAGACTCCCTTACGTGGTAATTGGAGCCAGAGCACGAGGCCAGTAGCACCATGCCAGAAGTACTGCAGTTCCCAACTGCCCTCAGAGGAAAAGACGACTGTATCTGAAATCTCCAGATTATTTACAAAACTTACATGCCTTCAGTTGCCACTGTAAATGCGCAATCAGTGATAATTGACAGTTTTAAGAAGCTGGAGGGGATTGTTCTGCTGCACATCCAGGGACCCTTTGCAACACTATCTGACTGCTCTGATGTCTTCCCCGGGTTTTATGTGCCGAGCACTGAGCACAGTGTGGGCGGGTTTGCCATGTCTGATAATGGATTATTTGACAAAAGGCCAACATTAGCTGTGTGCTGACTCCAATTGTGGTAAAGAAGGTATTAGGACTTTTCCAGTCCCACACACATTGCATTCACAGATAGCGTGTAGCAGCAATTATGTTGCACAACTTAAAAACTATTAACTGAGTGTGGAAAAGGGGCCAGGAAGAAGAGGAATTGTGATTCTTCGACTAAGGCAGTCATCCCTAGAATACAGTTTCTGAGAGAAAGTGATTCAGGGAGAAGCTGAAGGGGATAACAAGTTTCAGTGCACTGAGGGGAAAAAAGGACAAAGCCAATCACAACCCCAAATCCTGAGGGAGATTTTGGATTGCTAGGGGAGGTGCTCTCTGGTTTGTTTGGGTTTTCCTCGGACATTGCATATCCTAGAAAAGCAGAGTTGTTCAAAGCTCAACCCAGAGAGATTGTTTGAATTTGTATCTCTGTTTATTTCCATGCTGGTCACTACGGCTGGACAGAACAACCAGAGTTTGCCCTGACTGCTGTGTGCCCATTCCAGCCCTATTTCTCTCATCCATTTTGATTCTTCTCATCTGACGAAGGCTGAAATCTGGGGACACAGAGCATGTTGGCTTCCATTGACTGCACTGAAACCTGGTGGGCATTCACCCCCACCTGAGTTACGTTCTCCTGTTTTCAGATCTTCAAGGAAAGACCATGTTTTCTGTTACTTGCTTGTCAAGAACCTTTAGCATCACAAACACCATGAACAGAAATTGTCCCAACTGCTGTCCACCTTCTCTCACACACCAAGGTTTTAGCTCTGTACCATGTGTCTCATGAGTAGCATTGTGATAAAATTAGACACTGTGTCTATGACATCCATAGAGCAGAGCTAGGCATTGGCTTTACCTTGCAAATCCCATGCAGACAAAAGTAGTATAGGCCAGGTGGACATACAAGCAGAGCATGACCAGTAGGACACAAAAACAACCCATAAAGGAATGGAAGAGTCCTTCAAGATATTCTCCAAACCTTTCCAAACTGTTGCTTAGAAGCAGCAGAGCCTCAAGGCTTCAGACCGTGCTAAAAAGCAAAGGGGAGGGAATCAGGCCTATCACCTGCTACTTTCTCATGTCATGCAGCAGACAATCCTTTATGTTGTTCTGGGAATCCTCTTCAAATGGGGGCTTGGAAGGGGTTCATATTTCTGAGGGTGGGTACTGTGATGCGCGGTATGCAGGTATCTGTCATTTCCTCATTATAGATTTTACAAAAAGGTTCAAAAAGATCTAAGCAGAGTACTCTCTTCCTCCTTTTGTTTGCTCCCGCCCTAATTATCTTTGTTTCATAATTGTCCTCACTGACAGAATAAAAAAAGGTTGATAACTGCCAGTCCCACATTGAGCCATAAAGAAGCTAAGAAGGAGCAGACTTACATCCAGCTGCAACAGCATTTACAAATCTTTGTAGCAATAGCAGATATTTTGTTATGTGGCATGGATATTTGTCCTTTTCAAACAAACAAATAAACAAACAAACAAATAAAAAAAGGCTCTTTCCACTTGCTTGCCATATTGCTGTGCCTCCTCCTCCTGAAAACACAGATGTTCTTACCCCACCAGTAAATGGAAAAGGGGAAACAAGACATAAATATGTATAATAAAATCAGAAACACTCAGATTTCCAAGACCAAGCTATAGGCCATATTTCCTCTTGCTGTGACTATGGAAATTTGGGCTTGATAGTTCCATGCACAGAGTGCCAATTATTCCAAGTATCTAAGATAAAGCCTGCAACTTTATTGAGGTTTTTCTTTTCTACAGCTCTTCAAAAAGGTCAAGATTATTCTGTATTATATCCCCTGCCAAAAAGCAGTGTAATTAAAATAGATGGACAGATTTTAATTTGTAGCAGGCTTCTATTCACAATGGATGTCTGTTTAGGGTACTTGTTTAAAATCTGGTAATGTTAAATTTGTAACAACAACAAAAAAATAATGGAGTTCTGTGTTTTCATATAATTAATTTATAGCAAATGTTTAAATAGAGATTCTGTTCATAGCATATCCAACTACAGTGTATATATCAAAACCAGAGACCAAATTTTCACATTACGGCCTTAAAAGCAAATACCAAGGATGTGGCTGTATGGGAACATTGAAAATACTTCATTAAAGGAAATGCTGTAGAAATAAAAGTGGCATTGGCTTCCTGTAGGTTTGATGGTGGCATGCCAAACTGCCATATGGGAGACATTGGTTTGCGAGTAAGTATCATCTCTGCCTTCCAGGCTACAGTTTGGAAACAACATGGCATTGGGGTGGAGGGCGGAAGTACAGAGGAGGCAAGTCTGACCCTACTTAAGCCGCTAGCAAAACGCTCATTGACTTTTGAGCGTGCTGGAAGAGCCCCCACTGAGAAGCTGTATTTAAACTTCAATTCATGGGGCTGTGGCTGCATACACAGTGACTCCTCCTGGCACTGCCTTGGACAGTTGTCTGTGCACACATGCATCTTCTCCCTGCAGTGCAAACCTGCAAACGAGCAGTGCGGTTAAATCAGCATCCAAAGGACTTCCAAAATGAAGTAAAACCCAAAAATACTCTTCCAAATATAGCACCCACTGTTGCTGCTTGGAACCAACAAAGAAGCACTTGAGAAGAGCAAAGTATATCAACCGATAAAACTTGCAGTGATACCTTATATCCGAGTGTGTTAAGTTCAGCTGACCAACATGAAGCAGTCTCTCACAGGACAGTGGGTGGTCTCGCATAAGGGAGTTTCCTGTGTGGATGAACAGACCTTGTCTGCAGACAGGTACTGAGCTACTTGTCATCTCCATGTCCATCATGCTCTTCTTCTCAGAGATCAAATTACAGTGATTGTAGCCACCGTTCACTGTCAAAAAAAACCCAAAAAAACATAAGCCTTTGACTAAGAACCCTCTATTCTCATTACTTGGTATGCTCATTTGCATATTTTGTATGCTTATTTTGGATCTCCTTGTAAAATTCTTGTAAATGACATGGCAGTAGAAATGAAAGGTTTCACAAGGAAGCAAAAATTAATTGCAAAGGAATGTGGATCTGTGAATTATGGTTGTTTATTTCTCTTTTTAAGTTTTGTGGCTATTTCACACTTCATAATTCAAAAAAAAAACCAATCTGATAGCTTGCCTTCCTTCTGTGTAATTATATGGCAGTGTCTTGCCTGTGTTAGATTTAGGAAAGGGATGTTTCAGAGTCTCTTTATTTTCAGGGAGAGGAACTCTGAATACAGTGACGTAAGTCAAGTTTTTCTTTGCAGACAATTATCTCTGTGATTATGACTTTAGATGGGCATGTTTCTACTTTACTGTCAGGTCAACAGTGTTAAAAAATGTAACTCTTTTTTTTTTTGATGTATACATTTAACTGTGTTTTCCAAGTTAGCTATTATTATAAATGCTAATGCTAATAATAATATATTCTGCTCTGGTGAATATTAAATTTTACCAGACTTGGAAAACCAGACTAGAGCTATAGCAATATTCTTGAGAAATATATATATAACCACAAATGACAATCTAGCTGAAAAGAGAGGACAAAGGATGAGCTGAGAATTTAGATTGCATTGGTCAAACACTAGCAATTCCATTAATTAAAGCATATTAGTTGGGTTTTTTACCTCTAGTGAAATAATCAAATACTCAAGATAAGCATGTGTAAAAATATTTTTAAGAAATTTAGCCTTCAGAGGCTAGCTAAAGAAATCACAATAGCCATTTACCATCATTTTCACTACTGTATATTAATCATGCTTTTAAAATGCTAGATCTCCCTCTAATCTGTTTTTTTTTCATGGACACAAAATGCAATGGTGTCAGATACTAATGGCAAGCGTATTTCTGTAGTTTTCATACAGAGTCCAGAAAGTAACTCCTTCACCCTTGCAGCCAACGCTCATGGTGATGGGTTCTATAGAGCTAGACCACATTGTAGTTCTCTACAGAGGCACCGTGTTGCACACTGAGGAAGAAAACATATTCTGCAGTCAAAGTGACAGAAAAGATAAAGCCTGTGCTCAGTTTCATGCAAATCACTGATTCTCACAAGCATCAAGGTTTGTCCTTTACTAAGGTGTTACAAGGCACGATTCATCTCACCATAGCTTTGCTGTCTCTGAGTTTTACCCAGATAATGTCTGTGTTGTTCAGCCATCCCAAAATGGGTGTCTGACATGGGCTCATGCAACTTCAGGACATGCTTTCCTCTTCCCCTTGATTATAGAAGGTGCCTAAACAAGTAACTTAAACTGAGTACCTCACTTTTAGACAGCTGCAGATGAGTGAAATGAATCCCTCTAAGTAGCCATAGGACTTACAAATATTTTCATCACAAATAACCTACTTTACACTGTTCTCAGGTCTGGTCCTTCTACTGAAAACCACATTGGACCTGCAATTGACAGCACAACTTCTACCATTTCAACACTATAAGTTGTGGTATTACCCAGAGCAAGTATATATTGATATAGAATTAGAGAATGGTTTGTGTTGGAAGGGACCTTTAAAGATCATCTAGTCCAAGCCCCCTGCTATAGGCAGGGATGTCTTTCACTATATCAGGTTGCTCAAAGCTTATCCAAACTGGTCTTGAACACTTCCAATGATGGGGCATCCACAACTTCTCTGGACAACCTGTTCCAGTGTCTCATCACCCTCATCATGAAAAAATTTCTTCCTTATATCCAATCTAAACATACCTTCCTTCAGTTTAAAACCATTAGCCCTTGTCCTGTCACTACAGGCCCTAGTAAAAAGTTTTTCTCTGCCTTTCTTATAAGCTCTCCTTTACATATTGAAAGACTGCAATAAGCTCTCCCCAGATCGGCCTTCTCTTCTCCAGGCTGAACAACCCCAACTCTCTCAGCCTGTCCTCATAGGAGAGGTGCTCCAGCCCTCTGATCATCTTCATGGCCCTCCTCTGGACTAGCTCCAACAGGTCCATGTCCTTCTTATGTTGGGGGCCCCAGAGCTGGATGCAATATTCCGGGTGGGGTCTCACCAGAGCAGAGGGGCAGAATCACCTCTCTTGACCTGCTGGCCATGCTGCTTGTGATGCAGCCCAGGATACGGCTGGCTTTCTGGGATGCAAGCGCACATTGCCACCAATACCCTAAGTCCTTCTCCTCAGGGCTGCTCTTAATCAATTCATTACCCAGTCTGTACCGAGCTTTACACCTACATAATATAGGTATTACATAATTTATAGGCATAATATCATATAATTAAACAGATATCACAGTATCTAGTTCATTATATTTTCATTATATGAGGGTAAGTAAAATTGTACTCATGAAGTTTTGCAATCGCTGAAGTTTTGTTACGTCGTTTATGAAGTTCCAATCAGAGACTGCTCATTTTAGTCAGTAACTGCTTCAGCACAGCTCCTCAGAGCAAAGGTACCCTTAACATACTTGAACACCCATTTCCTCTTTTGGAGAGCTGCTAATGCTTGTGGACTTGGCAGTGTTAGGTTTATGGTTGGACTGAATGATCTTAAGGTCTTTTCCAACCTAAATGATTCTATGATTCTAATCCTGTAGCAAACAAAAGGCAAGTGGGAGAGCCTGAGCTGCTGTGGTCCTCTATAATTACAGTCAATGAATGCTTTGAAAGCAATGAGAATCACGTTCAGGGTATAAATGAGAAGAAACAGGTGACTGGGGAAGGCAAAAAAGTCTCTGGTAACTGGAGAATTTGTGAAAGGGATCACTGCACAAAAGTCCATTCTCCTCCACTGGCTGAGCTCCACAGCCTCCCCATCATGCTCCACGGCACCATTGTAATAGGGAAGACCATGGCAGATGAAGACGTAGTCCAGGCAAGCATCCAGACCCATAGAAAAGAGTGGGTACATGTGACACCCAAATTACAAGTCTCATGAGGCATTATTGTGACATTTCCAGAATAGAATTCCCTGTTTCTAGTGAAAAGTTTTCAGTGTTTGGCTGATACATTACATTTCTTGACCATTTATTTATTTATTATTTTTTTAAGATGCCAGAACCTTTAAAATTGGAAACACAATAGCAGGTTTTTCCTACCCAGCTCCATCACAACACCACAGCATGTGATAAGCCTTAAGAAGAGCAGGACAGCATTATTTTACATAAACAAAAAGCTCACGTAAGATTTTTAGGAATGATACATAAGATTTTAAAGAGAAACCAATTTATATTGAAACTATACAAAATGGGCTGTTAGCCTTCTTCACAGTAATGAATTTACTGATATTCTGTGACTGTTTTGAATGACTCTGAAGAGACTAAGAAACGTAGCACCTTTTGGCCTGTGCAGAGCAGTCAGTCGTATTTGGTGATTTTGGACAAAGGCATTTAAGAAGATCACTTTGGATGCCTTCCAGCTTATAGTGGGGTGTTTGTGACAATTAGCTCTGCCCTGCTTGTAATCATGACATAAATTATCATTATATACTCTGGAGTCCACAGCTCCATCAGGCTTTATTCCATTCTTACTCTGGTGTCATCCCATCATAATTTAACTCACTTCAGAGGCAGTATCTACCTTAGCAAGACTGTATAATCAGACTTGTAGTTGTTAATTTGGATACATGAATCACATTTAAAGGGTATGTAAACACACTGTTGAACACTGGTGAAATAAGTTCTTTACACTTTTAAAGGCCACACCACTAAGAGAAGCTGGTAAATCAGTCATACCTACAATACCCAATTCACAGTTCCTCACCTTTTCCATCAGCAATGTTACCTGGAATGTATTCAAGATGTATCTTCCCTCCAAAATACTGTGGATTCTTTTAAAATGTTTAAGATTTACACTGGACTTGTAATAAAAACACTTTCTTTCTTTCATTCCCCAAATGATACAAGTCTGAAATTCATTAGGGCTTTCTAAATATGCATTTTATCAATTTTATCATATTATCAAAACACAGAAACTTGAAGCTTCCACCAAAGCTCAGCAATACCAACTGCAGCACACACTGATACCTATTTGTGTGAAGATGGAGATTTCCTAGAATAACATGAACATTATCCCTCTGCTGTCAAAAATGATTATCTTCTCTTGTAGCTGTCAAATCAGAAAATACATTTTCTCCCTGCAAAGGAACAGAACACTTATGCTAAATCCGTGAAATTATGTGTTCACCCAATCCACCGAGCATTTGCCTTCACAAAGTACCTTACAGATTTATTAACAAGAGCTAAAAATTTCTTGCACAACAGCGCCTTGAATGAAGTTGCACTTGCATCAAAGCCCTCTGAAATGTGCCCACCACATGTGAGTTGGAACAATGACGGACAAGTAACAACACCAGTGGCTCACTTTTTTTTTTTTCCCCTGCAGCAACTACAACAAGAACCAAGAGATCATCTCTAAACACAGACAACCAGAGTCTACGTTCAACTGTCCAAGTACATGTGAAAGCAAATTCATTGCCTCTGAAGAAAAGGAAAAAAAGTCTGATTTACACCAGTGTAACTGAGAAGAGAATCTGGCCCTTTGACAACCGGCTGTTTTATACAATATTAATATCACCGGCTGGCATATACAAGATATAAGCATTTTCCATGTCTGGAACTAGATCTCTTCTTTCACTGGTATCGAGGGGCCTTTAACCTACATACTGTAACTTACCAATAACAGATGAAAAGAGCACATAGTCCCTGCCTTATACCAGAGGGTTCACCCTGCTTTCAGTAGAACCATAGCTATTTCATAAATCCATATAAAAAACTAATCCTAATTTACAGAGAGTAAATCTAATAAAGTGGAATGGTTTCCAGAAGGATCTCATGGAAGTGGAATCCATCAAGTAACTTTTGTCTTTCTCTTTTTCTGTCCTGCAGTTTTGATTTATATCTTTACATTTAAATGCTCATGAAGGGAACGGAAGAAGTCGATACAGTAGTGTGCAAAGGCTGCAGTCAGGGAATTCCTTCCATATCTCATAATCAAGTTAGTCCAATTTTGGATATCTTGCTTCTTTCATTCTTGGGTAACTGTCTTTGGGGGAGTTTTTTCTTGATTTATACCAGATTAAGTCATGTGATAATTGATCCCATTGATTGTGATGAGGCTACACACCTTAGAAGGATGGCTCACACCAGTCAGGATATGCAGAGTCAGCCCTACGTTTCTTGCCAGGTGTAAATTCTCCTAGAGGACAACAGGACGTCTCCTCACACAAAAGTAAACCTGTCTGTGTAACAATGAGATGAACATTTAGAACAACCCTATTAAAGGGCAACAGCTCTCTTTCTTCCCTGGGGAACATCTTGTTTATCATTCAGGAAGGCTTCACTCTTACTGATAAAATTAGCTATTAAGGCTGTAGACAGATAAGAGCAAGAACTTACCAAAAGGGTAATTATTCAACAATAAACACATGTTGCAGTGCTTTGGAGTTTACCTAATTAAGGCCAATGAACAAATAACTAAAACGACGTATAATTGAAATGACTCACATTAAAAATAGAGATAGATTTCAAATATTTGCCTAACATACTTAGATATCCCTAGAGCATTGTGGGTTTTGCGGCGAAGACCAAACTAGGTCATTTGCTTTTTTTTCTTACTGCTTCATTCTCTTTAATTACTTCTTTTTTAAAAAAAATTTGCCATTCTTGGTTTTGTTTGGATGCGATGTCCAAAATTTACCACGACAACACTGAGAAATGGAACGCTGTTACTGGCAGCTGGATGAGTCACGTGAGACGAGTGAAAGACCAAACAGTACCAGATTTTCCTCAAACAAGTGAAAATCATCCACGCTGGAAGAGGCCATTGAAGCTCTCCACTGAGAGAAAATTATTAACTCAAAAGGCGCCAACACAGCAAAGTCACATATCGTAGGAAAGGTACTGTACCCATACTCAGCAACCCATTCCACATAACTAGTGCTGAATAATCTCCATTACCATATGGCTGGAGTTACCGCCACAACTCCTATACAGTCAGTAAATTAAGAGCATCAAGAGAGATGCACAGCACTATGCTGCCTGCTTGAAGGCTCTAATGAATGAACGGAATGCTTCAAAACACAGAATCTTCCAAACGATTCATGAAGATACAGCATTTTCAAAATTTTCAACAACAAGAAATCAACACTTTCTCAAAGTGTCATTCTCTGTTGTGAATGGGAGGGCTTGTCTTAATCCTACAACACCAAGACTGAAAGGCAGAAATGTAGCATAAAAGCTGGAAAATAGATACTATAGCTAGTCTCATACCTCCTAGACGGCAAGTCCAACTGTGTGATCGTGGAGACAGATTTCCTATGCCATGTGAAAAAACATGGTTTCTCCTTTAGTTGCAGTGAACCACCATTCACACACACAGAACCACCACAGAAGGGATATGAGTTGGGCCTATTTTTTCCTACTGTGGGCACAGTTTAAGACAAGGGAAGACAGTTTAGAACTAGGCTGGTATGATTAGCCATGTATGACAATGCAGCCTTACCCAGACCTTACCCAAATATAATATTGTTATTTCACTTAGATCTTCAAGCTCATAACAAGATATCCTAAACATGGACTTCCAGATCTTGGTCCCGAGGCCCAAAAGATGGGATGTTCGGATCTTTTCTTGACTTCTTTGCAGTCATTTGCACCATCTGGTACACAACAAACAGTTGGGCTTCTCACCACTCGAAAGAGGAAAGTTCTGCACTTTAAGAGATCTTTGCAATAACTTCTAATTCAGTACAATACTTCCAATAACATGTTATTATTAAAGATTATCTTTTTTTATATTACACAAACATGATGTGGTCCCAGATTGTCCAACCATGACTCTTTATGTAGGTAAATGTATACTCTCACAAAGCTTTGTAAATTCTGTCTTTTTATTACAAGCTATAGTTTTACCCTGTGTATTTCTGGTAGCGCTCTCTGCGTTTTGATTTCATCTCTGTGTGATATCAATACTGTGCACCACTAACTTTCTTTCCTGGGGTAGAAGGAGCCAAGAAGCCCTTTAGAGCTTAATAGCCCCAAAGCAGTGCATTAAGGTGCAGAATTCCTTCCTTGTTGCATGAATTATCTGAGTCTTCCGTAATGCACAGGAAGCAAATGCAGGATCTGAACATGGTGCTGAGGAAACAACTATGTAGACAATGACTATCAAACAAAATCAATGTTACACAGAAAAGTTATTAAAAATAACTTTAAGCCTATTGGGCAGCCCATTGGGCCAAGTATATTGATGTTCAATACAACCATTTGTCACACACAGCTTCTTTGGTTCATTTAGACTGGAGAAGGAACAATTCTTTCTCTGAGGCATCAAGACAAGAGAGCTCCCAGGCTCTTTTGTTGCTCTTTGTCCTTACCTGAGGACTGAAGTAGTTAACAATAACAGCACTAAATTTTCACTGCTGCATTCAAGAGTTCATATCTCAAAGATGAACAAGGCAGCTCACACCACATTCCAGGTTCACCCTAGATCTCTGTTTTAGTTACAACCTGCTCACATTTTAAGGCCAGTTTCATACAGCTAATATAGACTTGGCTTCGCTTTTTTTATAATGCCTGTACACTGTCTTAATAAAAACACAGTAAGTGAGAGCCAAAAGATTCTTTATTGCAGAGCAGACCATACTGTACAGTGAGAGTCAGGTGAAGACCCAAATTGTCCCATATTTGTGTATCAGAATAGAGTTGACAGATCCTCTGCCTATTTGAAAATAGATACAGCCAATATGAAGCTATAGAAGATTAGGGTTAAAACCAGCAGCATTCAATAAGATGAGAATAAAAAAGAAGGATCTCTTTCCTCCAAGTTTTTTTGAACCATCCTATAAAATCCTGTAACAGAAACACTTATTTCTTTACTTTCACATTGATGTATGAGTGAAGACAGAAGGGCTAAGAAAACTCTTGTAAACTAAAACAACCCAGCTAGGGAAATAAATTGTGGAGTATCAATCTTAAAAACTTGTGAAAGATAAATATAACCCATGTGTGTCTTTCTAGTAGATTCTGGACCCTAAGTGTTGGCTACATCTATATTTGTTATTTCATGTTCAATTTATTTTTAAAACAAGTTATTTGGAGTGCACTTTATTTCTGTTCTGTGGAATTTCTTTTTGCAGACTACACACAGTATTTTAAAAGAGTGAATGAGTAGGGTTGGTATTATTGAATAAAGAAGCCTGGTTAATTTTATATCAGTCTAACTTAAAACAATTTGAAAACATTTCAGTAATTTATAGATTTGTAACCTTTTCACCTTCAAGCATGTGGATAGATTTGGCTCCCATATTTTACTTTTTCATGATATTTTAAAGATAATCTTGGAGTCCAACAGGCAGGCGAAGAACACCGTAACAATAGATTACATGTCTCGCTGCTAAAATGGCTTGCAATGTTACGTAGCAGAGACTTTCACAACACATTTTGAAGTTAGCGAGCATGGCCGAGATTCAGGAAAACACATGCCATGTGCTCAGGTTCCAGCAACTTCACAGCCTTAGTTGATGTTCTGAGTTAAGCTCTAGATGTGTAAGAATAAAACCATTTTAGGCAACAGTGAACAGATTGTCAGAGAAATAAAATAACTGTCTACTATCACAAAGAGTCGTTCAGTGCACTCAAGTTTGACACTCAACATTCTTGGCTTCCTGTTTGGATCTCAGATCTCTA
Organism: Pluvialis apricaria; assembly: GCA_017639485.1. Classification (NCBI taxonomy): domain Eukaryota; kingdom Metazoa; phylum Chordata; class Aves; order Charadriiformes; family Charadriidae; genus Pluvialis; species Pluvialis apricaria. The sequence continues at coordinate 6,677,669 of CM030011.1, read as the reverse complement.
AATTATGCCCCCAAACAGAGCTAAGAGCGGACTGAAAATGACCATTGCCCTCTTCTGTGGCAATCAGGACAAAACCTTTTGCAGCCTGATGAAACACAGGTCTTGTCATTACATTCATTGTTACAGAGTCTCCTCATCTTGGAATCACCTTTTGCCTGTTGCCAGGCAATCTGAAAAATATTGTTCTCAGCACATCTGGCCTTTCTTGTGGTCAGTTATCCTTCCTCACAGCTTGGGTTTTAGTAACAGGGGGAGAAGACATTAAAATAAATGTTTTAGGAAAATATTAAGCTCAACAAACATTATTTTAATTAAAAGGAAATCCTAAAACCCTTCTAATGGGCACTTGGAGAATATAAGCTCTATGTAATGAAATTTGATGTATTTCTTTTTTTTTTTTTTAAGAAGACTGCATTTGGAATAGGTTTAATTCTCATTATTCCTGGTAGGTAGGATATATCATTATGATTCTCCTTGCCGTGCCAAACACAGGAGAAAAGGGGTGCCTCTGCCACCTTACGAGTAAACACATTCAAAGGAGACGCAAATACAGCCATTGGCCCTATTAACCTTTCCCACTTCTCCACTCCTCTCCATTTCCATTTCATTTCTATGTTCAGTTTAAAACCCTCTCTTCCACTGCCATCTTTAAACCTCTCCAACCCGTGCCTCACCTTCCAGTACACATTCCAGGATGCCATAGATGCAAGACTGCCGCCGCACTGTACAAACATGGCTCTACCAAATCCATTGTACTATTTACACGCACAAGTTTTAACCCTGGTCGAAGCTGGTCACACCATCTGGGTACCAGACAGCTGTATTTTCCAATGTGAGCAACACACATAACACAGAGAAGCCGCTGTCAGTCTATCTGGTTTAAACTCCCTGCTCTCACACATGAGATTGATCAACAACCTGTGCTCTCAGAGACCAGCTGAACCAGGACGAATCAATCCACACCCCCTGAATAAATGCCATTGTGCATATTGGTGTAAGGTATAAGACAACTCTACACCGTTTAGGGTAGACACACTCACCTGCCCTTGTCCCCTTTGGTTTGTCTTTTTTGTTGCTCTAAATGGACACCACCAGGGTTTTCACAGCAGCCTGTAGTTAGACGGGGCCTGTAGGTTAAAAGAACTCCAGAGTGACTCTTTCAAGACAGAAGTTCACACATTTTGTGATGAGGGTACTTGAATTGTTCCTATTGTAAACATGCTTTCATCATTGGTTACATGACTCCATTGAGAAGACAGGATCTGTCCATACATGCACAGTTTGAGAAAATCTATTCCTTTTGGTTTTTTCCTCGAAGTCATTTAATTCACTAATAGCCAGAGCATGCCTACTATGAACTGCATGTGGGTTATTGCTTTCCCATTTACTTATTAAACCCTGAACTTTTAAACTCCCAGATCTCCACTGCCCTATATTTTACTTAGTCCATTTAGTCTCTCTTTTCCATGGAAGTTCTAGCCAGCAGACCATGTAAAGAGTCCACAGGGGTACATGCTCTCCCAAACATCTGAAACACAAGGATGTGCAGGGAATGAAAGCTGGGGTTTTGCCATATGGCACCTTGCATGTGTCTTGTGTAAACATGCATGTGTCTGTGTCCCAAGAAGGAATTTATGTCTGCCTGGCTCAGCAGTACACCATATATATTAAAAAGGAAAAAACCCATCACCCATACTTACAACAGAGCACAACAAAAATTATTTCTATCAAGATATTGAGCTCCAAGATTTAGCAGCCTGGAAGTGTCACCAAGTCAGTAAAAGCCACAGAAGCTACCTGCTACAAAGACAGAATCACTGTAGATCACACAGGGTTATGCAGAAATGGTAAACTTTAAGCAAAGGGGGAAGCTGGTGACTAGAAGGCATTTTCTTCTTTTCAATGCAAACGAGACAGAGGAAAATGTCTGATGGGATGCAGATGCACAATACCTAGTCTTCTGATGCATGTATTTGGAAACCAGTCTACTCGTAGTGAAAGAAGAAGGAAAATGACTCATAAGAGGAATCAAAATGCACTGTGAGTATAGAAAGAACTTTCCATGTTGCTATGTGATGGGAATGCTCCTACATGTAAAGGGAAGACAATGGAGGGAATATAGTAAACCTGCATTGCACATCAGCTTCCAGCTACAAGTCATCTTCCATCTGCTGGCCCTCCAAAAATTGTGAATTAAGCTCTTTCCTATGAGAGCCTTCGTGAGTCTCTCCTCTCTATTGATATCTTCGCTCCAAACTCACTTGTTAAAGGAGCTTCTTTCAGACATTTTTTCCTGGTTCTTTATATATCAGAGTAATGAAAAACTGCAGGGGAAAGGCATTTGGTTGCTGAAGACTACACGTTCTCCTAATGCAACTTACATTGGTTTCTCCATTCTCTTATTAGAAAGCAGACATCTTCACATACACAACCTCCATCTAGACTCACTGCAGATCTCTTACATTTACCACGTAAACTATATCTCAAATCAACCTCTTTGTGCTGTGTAAAAAATTTTTTACAATGAAAACTCAAATTGCTACCACAAGCAGGCAACCATTTCATCTACACAGTCTTCTTGATCATTTAACACTTGATACTTAATACAGTAATGGCTTCTTTGCAGCTTAGAATTAACACCGCCAGAAAGAAAATTCAAGATAAACAAACAGTTTCCCCAATATATGCTGAAAAGAGCAACAGCCTACCCCTGCTACTTTTCATTTGCTGTTTTCATTGTTTGACATTTCTTTCTGCCAGGATTTTGGCACTATTTCAAGGATTGATTTGGAATATATTTAACACCAAGTGATTTGCAATGTTTTCTGTTTTACCAGAACTATGCTTGGGACTAATTCTATTTAAGTAAAATTTACCCTTCTGCACTCGCTGCCAGTGAACGGGCCTCTTGCAGGCTCTCCACAACAGAGTGCACTTCTCCCTAACTTTACACAAGTCTGAAAATAGCAGTTATCTTTACCTATGGTATTAGGATTGTAGATACGTACAGTGCCTCTTAAACACGCACCTTAATGTTATCGCCAGTAAGAACAGTCTACTACTGAAGGACAGTGTCAAACATATGTGTTATTGGTGCAATAAATACCTATATGCCATGAAACATAGTAAGAAGAAAAACTCTCTTCTATGACTTAAATTCAACTAGTTCAGGTGTCGATCCAAAACGGGGCAGCTTCAGACAACTGGGAGGACTGAACATCTCGACTGTATCAATCTCCTCAGCAAGTCAGATTCTGGCGATAACCATGCCGCCATTACCTGCTGTGGTGGAGGTTTTTTTAGCAGACTGTGGGACAGCACAAGACTGAGGCTACTGTGGAATCTGCTGTGAAGAGGTAAAGGCACAGGGAAGAAGAAAAACAGAGAAATGATGATGCAGAAAGATTAAAGAATACAAGGGCTGCTACAAAAAGGGAAAATGTTCTCACTGCATGGTGCTGTCTTACGTGAACACTGAATAAACAAAAATTAGAAGTTTAGCTCCTGCTAAAAGCCCTCTGTGAATCTCCCAGTGATGACAGTGGGCAGTTGCTATGGATTAGGTGGTATATGGAGTACTCTCTACTTTTATTTAGCATTGCTGCCTCTACATCCTCCTGTAAACCGGGTCTGAACTTTCCACACAAGTCATGAGAATAAGGTATCTCAATGACTACATGAACCTGGATATTCCAGTGAGGAAACAGATACATAAGTGTCATCGTAATTGTAAGAAGCCTTTTACTTTGATACAAAGATTATGCAATCACAGAAAACAGGGCTGAAAGAGTCTTCAGGTGATTTACTCTATTCTGTGTCCCTACAGCATAATCCACTCTCACAAACTTAAGGAAGCGTTTGGCCAATCTGTCCTTTACAGCCTCCAGCAATTCCCCAGCATTCCCAGTAACCTATTCAGTTGTTTTATTTGACTTAGAATTTTTTTCTTAACATCTAACTTAAAGTCCCCTTAGCACAACTTAGTCTGTTACATATTGTCCTTTCCAAACTGGACATGGAGAAGAGTCCATTCTTGTGCCGTCCATAGCAACCTTGTACATCTTTGAAGGCTGTCTCCACACAGTCTTCTCTTGCCAGTGTTACGCAGCCCTCATTATTTCAGTTTTTTCTCATAAATCACGTTTTCCAGAGCTCTGATCTCTTCCCTCTTTTTTCTGAACTCCCTCCAACAGACCTTTTTCTGTACTTTATGCTACCTTTCTTTCCTCTGCATTTTACACTATCAGATCCTGTTCTTTGCAGATGGTAGCAGGTACACACTTCCTTTAATGTAAGACAGCAAGGAAGCAGCACAACTGCTGTCGAACCCAGCAGTTAAATCTCATCTGGATTATTTTGTCTTTTTTCTTAGATAAGACACAGAATAATGAAGTTGATGAACCTTCGGTATGGCCCAGTTTTCCTGTTGGTTCCTATGGTTGCATTAAACTGCCCTCTGAAAAATGCCTAGAAATCTCAGTATAGAACTTACCAAACACATCCATGCAGAGGTAAAGGTTGCCTCCACCAAGGTCCCGTCACTCCATAATTCAACCTAGCAGCATAAAACACTAAACAAAAACTCTCAGGAAAGTGCACATACTTGCACTGTCCAGATTCCAGTGTTACGGCATTCTCAAAACTCTAATTGGGGCCAACTCTCCAGGTTTACAGCACTTTTTCTGGTGACCATCCCCACCATCAAGAATACATGAAGAGCATGAAATCATTCTAACATGCTGATCTAATCGATCCAGTGAAACTGAGAGTAATGCATTAATCATATTGTCTCCGGGTCCAGTTCTGTTCTGGTCTGGTTGTCAGTCAGGAGTCACTGCCACAGCCAATGAAATAACATTACTACAAAACTAGAAGGTGCAAGATCACACCTATGAAGTCTTTTAGAACTGAGTATCTAAAGACGCACACTGGAGGGATGAATTCTAACATCTCCATTTTAATAAAAGCTTCTAGTGCTCCATTAGAGGTACAAATACTGCAGCCAGCAACTCAGTAAATATTATTTACTAACCAAACTGAGCAGAGAGCCACAGACAGAACGATCTTCTTCTATTCAGACTAGATTTGAGGGCTTCAGACTGAGAAAGTCTAGCTTGTTACAACTCTGGGCAGACGTCCCATCCCTTTCCTCTTTCCCAGCACCTTGGCACACTGCTAACCTTGATAATGAGGGACCAGGATTTATATCTGGAATGTGCCTTTTTATGTGAATTTAGTGCTGAACAAAAAAAATGCCAGGTTAAGAGGAAAAAAAAATGCCAGGTTAAGAGTTGTGGAGATGGAAATATTCTCATAGCAGGTAAAGTGTGGTCAAAAGGTGTGCAAGGTTGCCTAAATCTCAGGACAAAAGAGCCAGAAACGTGCCCTGTAAGAACTACTTCTAAGTGGGAAACGGAGAGCTTATGGTGAAGTGACCGGGTTTGTGAATAGCAGGCATAGCACAGGACTAGAGAGCAACTTCCAAAGACCACACAGTTTACAGGCTGAACCCAGAAAGAATGCCAGTGTGCTTGGTGCATCGTATTTCTTGTGGGATATCTGCATCTAGTTTAACCACACACTGCTGGATCTAGAGTGTATCTTTTAGAAAGACATCAAATCTCAAAGTGGAATCTTTAAATGATGGAGAATTGCTTCTGTGGCAGTTTGTTCCATGGCTCTCAGCATGAATTTTATATAGCTTGAACTTGTTTGACTTCAGTTCCCAGGCCCTGGGTCTCATTATGCCTTTTTGCGCTAGCTTAAAACACAAGATGTACCTGGTACTTCCTCCCACTGTAGATAATTTTAGACTTTGTTCCTACCTTTTCTTCAGTGACTAACTGTCCTTTTTCTTCATTTTCTCACAGTACAGTATATTCTCCAGATCATGAACTGCTTGTGTGAATCTTCTCTTAAACACAGCCAGTTTTTCCAAGGAACCTTGTTAAATTGTCAACACTAGAACAGTACAGTACTAGAATCATTAATAACATAAGACAACAGTGTTGTTTTGCTACTTCTTCTTGATATGTGCCTAAACATAGCTCTCTACATTATTTTTTTTTTATTATTCTGCTGTAGCTTCAAAATAGGAACTCTTGTTCAGGCAGCTAATTCTTAATGCTTTACCTGAGGCTGCCTGGCTGGGTCCTTTAACGTTCTCAGAGTTTGGGGGAAGGGAGAAGGATGGTTATTCTGGTTTTGTATGTGCGTGACTAATACAAGTCTCTGCTAAGAAATAGAATAAAGTCACCAAATTATACTACTGTGCCTCCAAACTTAATGACCCAGAATGAGTTCTGCTGTCGATGGGTCTAACTCAATAGGCACCACCGAAAACAATGGAGTCCCCCAGTGTGTGACCAAAAAAGAAATAACAACTTTTTAAGGAATGTAGCAACTGCAGAAGCTCAGTAACCACTTATGAAACTGAGGGGGGAAAATCAGCCATTTGAATTTTTTGTTTACAGGCAAAAAGGGCTCCAGTAATAGAGTCAGTGAGTGTGAGATTTCTGTTGTTTTAATTAAGCCTTTCTTAGGTTTGCCTTGTTTGGTTTAGCACAAGTTCTGCAGAATACATCTAAACCCTATGGCTGGTTTGCAAAAGACAGCAGAGAGGGAGTAACTGAAGCCATTTAAAAAATAAAGGAGCTGGAAGCTGAACGCGTGTGTCATCCGAGCCCCACGCTAAGCCATGGCCTTTTACAGCGAAAATGATTGCCGACAGAGCAGAGTATGGCTCACAAAAATCCGTATTTACCTGGCAGAAATCCATGTGATCCTGAGCACGCTGACTAAGAAACTAAGTGAGATGAAGGGGGACGAATGAAACCTCTAGAAGTTCCCAAAAAGAGAAAACCAAGGAATTTTTCCTTCTCATTGTTGTAGCCCTTCATTTGCATGGATCCTGGCAGTCAGCACAAGGGAAAAGATGAGACCAGCACAGCTCCAAAATCACTACTCGTGACGCCACAGAAGCAAGTATCATGTATTACTTGTACTGTAAATAATTAGCAGTAGTTTTCCAAAAAGAAGAGCAAGGAAAGAGGGGACTAGCAACAGCAAAGCCGGGCCACCTCAGAGCATGCTGTAGGGATCTTTAAGCTGGTGGGACCTGAGCTACCGAGTCCTCACACTGCAGGGTAACACCAGGAGGGGGTGTTCCCACCCCCCAGTAAGAAAGCCTGCCTCCAGAGGCTGTATTAGCCTGGGTCCAGGGCTAGGTTGGCAAAACTGCTCAGAGCCTGGTTCAACGGCAAGCCCAGATGTCAGGCGCTGTGCCGTTGGCCGTATGCACTTATTCAGTGGCTATACTTAGAAAGCATTAAGCTCTACAGAAGCACCAGGATGTGTGCTGCAGTGACCAGTCCCGCAGAAGCAAGAGTGGCTTCCCAAAGCTCAGGTACGTCAGTGCATTTTCCTCTTCTCAGTCAGTGTGGAGAAGCAAAGTATCTTGTTTCTCTGTAACTGAATCCCAGCCATGTATATACAGCTAATGACTGGTTACACCACACATAATGAAGAGTCACATTTTGCTAACTGCATAGGAAATAAACAAGCTAAAAAAGAAAACAATTACTGGCTTTGGTAGGAATCTCTCTTGACCTTCCTTCTGGACTCGGACCCTTGATGCTCAGGCTGCTGTGCATTACTGTCACTGTCAGGCACGTGTTCCACCCGCTCTGGTTTTGCTTTCCCTTTAATGCACACTGTTTTTTCTTAACTTTCTTTGCTGCAGAACAACCATCCAGCAGAGGCCAGAGTATCAGAATTACTGTGGTCTGCTCAGGATCATCCATGGCCTCATTCCTTACACCCACCTGACTGAGGTGCAGCCACAGCGTACGAGCTATCCCCACCTTTTACCTCTGAGACACAGGTAGTGTTTGTCTAAAACACAGAGATATGGCAGAGCTGTGAGGGAACCTTGTGCTCTCCTTCCCCTCAGCACCGGAGAGGGGACCATTCTTTGTACATACAGTGAGAACTGTGCAGTTCTACTGTTATTTATATATTAATATTGCCAAAGAACAAAGGATTATGATGCCATTGTAGTTTATTCTGCACAGGAATGACCAAAAATATGGCTCCTGCCTCAGAAAGTTTACAGCCTATGAGACTGACAAACAGCAGAGCACAAAGGAATGATGAGCCAGTGCCACTCAGCACAGCAGCAGTGGCCTTAGCACAACTGTAGCTTAAGGTTTCTACATCTTTTGTCTGCATCTTGAGCCAAAGAAAGCACGTCAAACCTCTTGACATGCAGTAGAGACAACTGCAGGGCAGGGCTTAGGTTGTGGTAGTAAAGACCAGCAGTTAATGGTTGGCAGGAGAGAAAGCAGGGAAGGATGAGACCATGAGAAGAGGCAGGGAGAGAGCTGACGCACACACACATACACTGTGTTCTGCCCCTGCGACCTGTGCTCACAGCTAAGGGAACCCCTCATACTTTCACATCAGTGCTTTTAGCAAAGAAGGAAAACAAGTTTCTCTTAAACATCCAACCATCTGGAAACCTGTGTGTCCCTCTGCTCTCCTATAGTCTAAGGCAAGCCCTGTGTCGCAGCAATGTCTCCAGAGGTGACATGATGGCCTGCAGTCCTCTGTGTGTGGGGACATTGTGGGTCTTCTCTTCCAGGGAAGCATTAGATAATCAGTTTTTTTCAGTCATGGTTGGACAGGGACATTTTATATGGAGAAGTGGAGATAGAAGGAAAAAAAAGGAAGAAGAAAAAAAAAAGAAAAAAACAGGGACTTACGCTGACAAGTGGCTGGTGGGGATAATGACCCCAGTCAGAGTCCTTGTGTTCTTATAAAAAAACTCTTGACAAACACCAGCATCTGGTAGTTCAGCTGTGGGTTTCCGCTGTTTATTTTTCTATTCCAGTGCTCTCATCCCTATGCACTGCCTGTGCCTGGCTCTGTTAAGCATTCCAAGTGCTACAGAGCATAATTGAAAGAATAAAAACCCCAGGCTCAGCATCAGGCACGTACAGAAAAAAATGAAACTGCTTAAATCCTTCCTTACATTGATGAGAACGCAAGCAATAATCCTCCAACGCCACGTCGGGCAGGTCCGTGGTGAATGCAAGCTAGAAGCGACAAACCCCAGCAGACTTCTCTGAACTGGGGAGCGCTCTCATGAACACCAGGTTTTGTTCTAATTAGTGGGAACCATGACCAACTCCTGCGATGCACAGGGAGAAGGGGTTACTTCGATAAGCTGTCCAGACGATGGATCCTGTTCACGTCCTCTTAATTTCAAAGAGCTTAATTCTTTCTCTGTTTCTCTTCTCCTTCTTAACCTTCACACTGATAATCTCAATTACAAAACCAAACATAACCATCCTGCCTCTGCTGACTATTGTCTGCCTACCACCGCTTAGAAATTCAGTCTCTGACAACGCTTCCTGGATGATAAGTCATCAAGGGTAGCTCCATACAGCTGAAAAATAGACTGCTGAACCTTCAGTCTGCTTCTTCCTTTCATTCTTATTTTGAACAGTCCCTGTCACAAGGTGTTCATAACACAGGCTTCACCTCTGAGCCTCACTTCACTTCCAGGCCTTTCTGCAGGCTATTTCTAAAGCAGCGCCTTTCTGATACACCCGCATGTCCATCCAGCTCCCCGTTACCCTCTGTTTCTATTGCTAATGTATCCTCTTACATGATCTTTATTTATGTGATATTTCCCTGCTGAGAATGATCCAGACTAGTGCAGGAAAAAACTAATATACAGTGATAGTAGGGCTGGAAAAAAAAAAAAAAAGCAAGATGGGGAAAGGCTGTTCTCCTGACACACACAAAAAAAAAGACTATGCAGCTATGGTTGACAAACATGGGGATTACAGGGGAACCCTGAGCTATACATGTACTTGGAGAAGATTCCTCTCTTACAACTCTGGCAGAACTAAAATGCTGTTTATTGTAGGGCTCACCACCTGGTAGCTAGCTGCTTCTTGCTGTACTACCCCTCCACTTGCCGTGCACTATTTTCCCACTACTCCAACTCCGCAGCTCAGAATCGGGAAAGGAATGGTGGTCAGTGCCTGAAAGGCAGAGTCTGGAGAGAAGCCCAAACTTGAGGCTCTGCTCCTTTATGGCAAAGGGAGAGCAGGATGGGTTTTACCAGCTCCAGAGATGCAGCTCTCCTCCTGGAGGAGGTATCCTACTTTGTGAGGAGTCTGTGCAAAGCCTGAGGGGGCTGTTGATGCCACACGCTCAGGAAAGTAGCCTCTGAAAGTCATTTTAAAAAAATTTTTTGAGAAATGGCCTATCTTCCAGTTTGGAGAAATCATGTTCTGCATCTAATCAGCAGGCAACCAGAGCTGTTAACTGTAATTGGTGATAATCACAGGAGAATTTTATTCAGTGACAATTCATTTTCTGTAGTTATTACTCTGTTCTTATAAAAGTTACCTAAATGCTGTGCTTACAGCTACAACAAGAACATTCCCGATGCCAACTCTCAAGTTGTTTTCACTTTTAGAGATGCATAATATTGAAAGCAGATGTACCAAATTGAAACTTTTTTTTTTTGCAACGTACTGTAAATGTTTTTAAAATGTGACTCTGGTACAATGCATGTCAAACAGTCGAATTCAAGGTAAAGAGTGCTGCCAAAACCAGAAGACAAATGAAGTTTAAAATCAGTTTTGACAGATTAAATGGAGACACTTTGAAGCCATAAATCAGATGGCCAGTCTCTAGGAAGTTAATAATGAATGTATCTTTTCTCCGTATTTATTATCTCAAAGATATACAGAAAAACAAGCCAACATCAAAAGCAAATTTGTAGTACAGTGTCTAAAATACTTCACCTGAGCGGCAGTGAAAGTATGAGCAAGTTCATCTCCCAATATTTGCTTGTTCAGAAGACAGATGAAAGACTAATATTTGTAAGACACACAACTTCCCAGTGTTCAGAATCATTGTCTAAAGTAAACATTTGAGCCTAGTGCATTTTCAATGCATGCGACTCTGTGTTCACAAAGCAGTGGATATCTGGATTACTTTTTTTAACATTGGTTATGAACAAACCAGTGTCTGTTTCAAATCGTTTTTTTGGTAAAAATCATGTTTGAGAAAAGAAAGGACATAAGGAAACACATTTTGCTTGTAAGACCTTATTCTACCTTCTGTGCAATCTGGTTGGTTATATTGGGTTAATTTCTTCACATGTAAAATGATGCATGCAAATAAAATCAAACCCAAACAAAGAAGGCAGAGCAAAATGTTTTCCAAGCTTTGCAACAGAGTGCTTACAGTGTTTATACAAATAGTAAAGTCTGGCTAAAACAAGCATCTGACAGCTCTGTGTTGCTTTCAGACACATGACTCCTATTTGCCATTTATTCCATGTAGGCAGAACTGGGTGCCCAGGCAGAGCCCCAGCGAAATCCCTGGGGCAATGCATGAATGCAAAGTTTTGCTTGCACACATGCCATCGCTAGATTAGATCTTGTGTGTTGTGCACTCCATTCCATGCTCACTCAACACGATCCCACTGAAGCTGGACAAATCTAGATATAAACTGTCCTGGAGGAATTAGTTACTACAGAATACATAATAAACAAAGGCCTAAGAAATTTGTGCACTAAAACATAAAACTTTCACCTCCTGGCTTTTTTTGTATTACAAATTATATTCCACAATCTGCTGGTGTGCGTTCCGCTCGGACATCAGTGAACTCCCTGAAGAGAGCAAGGTCTAGCCAAAATGCAACACCCGACAGTAAACTCCGCAAGGATTAAATGAGAAAGTCTCTGCAGGTCACAGGAGAAATACCTGTCACAGCAGCCTCCTACATTTAAAATCAGGAGGGAGAAGACTGGATTTGCATATACATCTGTAAACACGTACATGCCAATACAATCATTAACCTTTGGGAAGAGTGCCTGGATTCAGGACATTCTGTAGAGATTAATACCATTACAATAATCTAGACATACGGGGAAATAAAATTTTCTTCTAATAAGTTTGATACTGATTCATGAAAATGGTTCTGCCATTTCTCTCAAATCACTATTCTGAATTTTACTTCATCTGTGAAACAAAATCAGGAGTAATTGTTAAATCTCACCAGACTCTCTCTATTGAAGTCATAGTTTTGAATTAAAACAGGCAACATTTTCTTTCAGCTGCTTAAGATTGCAGAACCCTTCTTAAGAGATCTCACATATTAGTTACTTGATTTTTATAAACATGATCAGATACCGATTTTATAGAAGTGTATGTATGCAGCAGCCTGACTCCACCACCGCACAGCTGAAAGAATGGCCAAAATGCAAGAGGATGGGCAGTTCTCACAGGACTGCAGGGTGACACCTTGCCGTCACCCTGCACTGGGCTCAGCCACTCACCACATACAGCAGCGAAGAGCCTTTTGCCAACTCCTGGGTCTAAGAAACAGCCTCCCTATGCAAACAGACTTTGCATCCGATGCAAAGTCATCCATAGCCAACTTCTATTAAATATAACTCTCTCTGCTTTGACCCCGACATAAAAAGGTGTTGGTTCTACTCGCAGCACAGGGCACTCAACATCACCCATTACCTCAAATCAGTATGCACCATCACTGGCTCTGGTAATTACTGCCAAGCTCTCCTAATCCAGAGATATTAGCATTTAAATGACAGATACTTGAGTTTTAATCCTATCACACACATCTCTATATAAGTAAAGTTCTTTTGGAATTCAACAAAATGCCGTGAGGGTTGTGCAAGTCACTACATAAATCATCTGGAAGAAGGGGGAAAACACACAACAGAGACAAGCAGAACTTGTTTTCTTTGTAAAACAGCATTTTCCCTAGTTTCTGGTACCACATTCTTCTGTTCTTTAGAATATTATATTTGAGTTAAAACTAGGATTTTAGTCAATGCAAGGTTTTCCTTTGCGAGTTCTTATCTTACAGGACAATTTACGTTATTTTCTGGATCACTGAACTGCTGTTCACAAAAACAAGCCTAAACAATACGCTTTGTAAAATTCAGAGAGAGCTCAAAGCAACCCAGTTACTGCAAGATCTTGTACCATGCCTATACGCAGTGCAAGTGCACTGGAGCACAAGGAAGGCAGCATGGCCCCATTTCATTAGTATCAAAATTAATCATTTTGCAACACTGAAACCTCCTCAATACTGTTGGTTTAAGCTATTTTATAGATACAGCAGTCAAAGGCAAAACTGGGAACAAGGAGTGTTCCTTCTATAAACACTGTTGCTTAGAAACCCTGTATTTTTAATAACCTAGCACTCTAAATTCAGCATGGCCTGTCAGTATGGGATTTCAGCACAAGAAACTAAGGTATTTTAAGGCCAGTTTCCCAATTTGCACTGTACCATACACAGAGTTGTTCTTCATAGCAATACAGTGACATGATCAATTGGGTACAGAGACAGGAAGCTGAGTACTTTTTTTCATTATTCTTATTGCCATAGGGCCTGAAATCTCCAGTCCTAAAGTGATCCTTTGCGAGTGATGTGCAAATACAAAACACGACAGACAAACCTTGCCCTCAGAAAACTTAAATGTAGAGAACTGGAAACCAAGAAAGATACAAAGGGACAATGATTTCAAAAATAACATATCCTACACACAAAAAAGTTAAAAGATAAAATAAATAATAAAATAAAGCAAAAATTAAGTGCAGTGTCGTGGTTATTTGGTTTTGCTATCTCCATCCTACTGTACTACTCCCTTGCCTGTTAAACTTTTAAAGTTAAAAACTTTTCTCTTATTTAGAGGAGCCGAGAAGAGTTGCTTCTGTTTGAGCAATTAGGTATGTACTAAGGGAAAAGTGATTTTTATAAAATCAAACATGATTTCTCAGAGACATCTGTATTTTTTCAGAGATATGCAAATATCTGGGGATGAGATTTATACTGGTAATGAATTTTTATAAATGAGGAACACTGGACAAAGTTCCCTCTGAAAGACAAGAATGTGAGGCAGAATCAAGGACTAAATTCTGAGCTCTCCCATACTATGTTTTTATTAGAAACTAATTATGAACAATAATTTAAAATACTTAGTGAACCAAACCCTGACCTTGCAGCCAAAATCTCCTTTGAAGTCTATGAACTTTTTACCTAACAAACAACTAAATCAGAAAGAAGTATGGGTATTGGGATTTCACTCATGAGTTTTACCTTGATCGTGACTATTTTAATTGCCACTATTTTCCCTCCAGCACTTCCACCCATCACAGATATTTGGTCACATCCCAGCAACTTTACTTCCCCTCCCTGTCATCTCTCTGTGCAGCTGGCCAACAAGTTGTGCTCGCGTAGAAATATACCATTCCTAGCCCTAAAGGATGCACTGTTCTTGCAAGGATAAGCGCAGCTATACCTATAAATGTCCCTTCTCCTCCTAGTCCAAAGGGATGGCAAGTCTTGCTGTCTTGCCAGGAAAACCTTACGTCTAAAAGCTGACACCAGCTGACCCTGACCCTCTAAGGCATGTTACATCTTGTTCTCCAGCCATCAAGTTTTAACATCTATTGTGTAATTCCATAACAGTGATGCTTTCAGAAGATACTGAAGGCCACGATTTTATTGCAATGTGACGTACACTGAAATCAATGATGGGGCCTCAGTTTAAACAAAACAATACACTTTTACATATAGTTTATAGGGTTTAGCAGAGGGGCTCTAACTTCCCATGAGTGAATGTGCCATGGACATTTCTGAGCATTTCACTGCAAAAAGTTTCCTAACAATTCTCCACTTAAGCGTGTTTATTCAAACAGATCTACACAAAAAAATCTACAACACAAAGTCTGTATTAATTATACAGCAACAACAGTCATTACCAAGATGGGGTTTTTTTAATTCTCTCTCTCTCTACTGGTGCAGTGCTTGAGGTTGCTCTATTGATTCTTTAACAAGGATGCCGGAAGAAAAGTTCACAGTCAGTCAAGGCAGCTCTTAAACATTATCAGGCTATTCTTCTGAGTCAGGTTAATTGATTTACCTGAATTTAATCTTTTAATTGAGATTACAGATTGGCTTAGTGATCAGAGTAAGGTTTGTATGACAATTGCGTTTTATTGAAATCAAGTAGCAACAATGGACTCATAGATAAATGTAACAAAATGCAAAACAAAAAGAATGCATCCTGCCAGAAATTACTTCTTTTTCCTTACGTTTTCATCTTGCCAACATTTTAGTAGCCTGGATAAATCTGAAGATTTATTTATTTTTTATTAACTCAGTTCAGCAGAGACCAAGATTTTTTAGCATAGTCAATATTTTTTTGAAAAGATACTTTATGTGGAGAAAAATGACTTATAATTCCCCAAATGTTTTTAAAATCTTCAAAAACACTCACAATCCTTTGCCAAAGCCAACGGAGCCAGAATTTCCATGAATGCATCAGTACTGTTGCCATATGAACTCACGCTTTGAACTTGACAAGTCTTGTAAGGAAATCAACATTGAACGCAGTCAGATTTTGGTAGGAAATGCCCATGAAAGCCTCAGGCACTAGAGAAAGTGCTCCCAACACCTAGCAAGCTGCAATGACCCACTGCAATCCTGCCTCCTGGATGCTCCAGGATGGTATTAGCGTTACTAGCTGCTAGGATACCAATTCTTAATCTAAATAGCAAACAGAGGCCCTGCTTATACAAAGCAAGTGCACATGCAGGCACAATTAAGTACTGTTTTTGCAAATTAGCTCTTTAACAACAGCTATGAACTGCAATGCAGGAAGACTGCACTCCTCTGTAAGAGGAAAAAAACCTTTTGATCGCTTTAATTCATGCTGGATTACAGGAGCAAGAAATGACCTCTGTATTGGCGGATTACATGCTACAGAACAAGCAAACCAAGCAGCAACACAGATTTTCCAAACTGCAGATTCTGTAAATGTAACTGTCCAGTACAAACTCCAGCTTAGATATATTCCAGCAACATGAAATAAACCTTACAAATTCCTTTGAGTTTTACTGGATCACCTTGGTGCAGAAAACACTCATGTGGCCAGCTAACAAAAATGACTGACAGAACTGATATGCTTCCAGGGTTTAATGGAACTAATCTTCCATATATTCCATACATCTTACTATTGTTTCAAAAATGACCCTTCACTGCCTGAATATTTCAGGCCTCACTATAAAGCTCAACACTTGCATGGTAGCCGATGTCTTTTATTGTTGTTTTCTTAAGACACTTTAATAAGGGTAAGGTTAGGGAACTTTTAGGTTTTCTTCTTCAAAGACTGTGTTGCCTATGTCTACCTGAAGGCCTGGAAAGAAGGCTGGTCCTTGGACTAGAACAAAGACTGGAATGTTGGAGCTGATAATTCACATTTTGTATGGCCCTCAGGCAAGTCACTGAATTCAACGTGCACTTTACGCCTTTCTGGTAAAGAGGGAGTAACAGCACTCCTGTATCTCACAGGGTTACTAATAAAATAAATATATTAACGGCCGAGACACCCAAGTTCTACCAGACCATACAATCACCCTATATAGAGAAGTTACTGTCAAAGTGTTGCTGTCTGGCCACCCCCATTTCAATGCTTTATGTATTTGCTGGCAAGACCTAATATAAAGCCTCCACAAAAAGTATCTTAAAATATAGCCAGTGAGCACACAGGGGATTGCATGATCTTTGTCAGGAAGAAGTCTGGATAATTCAAACAGGCTCCAGAATTGCGCATATACATATATATATATATATAGGAATACTCACTGGAGATAAACCCAAACTCTGAACCTCCTAAGCCTCTGCTGTCACTGCCAGACAGGAGAAACCTTGACAGTAAATTTTAAAGCAGAGGGAAAGAGCTTCCCCCACAGACATGCCTCCTATCACAAATAAACTGATGCAAAGGCAGAAGAAAAGAGAGAAAGTAAGCTCTTTAGAGTAGGCTTCTATACCTTTTACAATCTGTTTTCATTTTTGGCAAATTAGCTCAGACTGCACTGCCTTGTGTGCTGCAAGGACCACTCCCCAAGAGATTGTCAATTAGTGAAAGGCCAGGTAGTCAGAGCCTTGCTGGAACACACTTCAGTGAGGTTTTCCGGGACAAGCAAGTTGGGTTTAGTGCTCAGAAGACAGAAAGATTGAGAAATGCTTTCTGGGAATTAGGGTTTTGATGGGGGCAAAATAACAGCTCAGGCTAAGCAACAGCCAGAAATGGGGCACAGTGCAGTTAGCCCCAAGGCTCAATCAAATCTGAGATCTGAGCCCATGTGAAAGCCAAGCTTAAGACAATAACACAACACATTTTCTTGTAGTACCAGATTTCAGTCATTTCCCATTCACCTTAAGTTGTGTCCTAGTCACATTTTCATGGTTGCATCCACAGGAAAAAACAATAGGAAGGGACAAAAGGAACGGAAAGAAGAGGAGCCCTGGAGTCCCTGTCACCACTTTCTCCCTCCCTTTCCCCAGCTTGTTCCCTGTTGGGTCATCCCAGCCCTCCCATCCCATCCCTCACACTCTTACTTGCAAGGCCTGGAGGCCTGTCATCACCAGGCAGGCAAACTAGCACACCCCTCCCTCCAGCCTGCCTTGGGAATACAGTATGTTTGCAGCCTCCTTCCCCATCAAAATGACTGCTGCTAGCAGACCCTCATCGGAAGAAGGAATGGCTGCAGGACATGTTCTGCTTCATGACTGTTCACAGACTAAGAATATACGCAGGCCAGGGCCTCTAATCACAAACCTTCCATCAATCAGTTACTTTTCTAGATTCTAGCTAAGAATAAAGCCTAGCGTCTCAGCCTCACTCAAATGCAGTCTTTGACTGCAACTGAGTATAAAGATCTTCAAAACCGGTGACATTAGGATAGGTGGGGAAAGAGATGTCTCCACTGGATTGATTTGGTAGTGCTTATGGAACAAAAACAGCTCAGAGAAAAATACTTGCTTTAAAAGGAGGGCATCCCTCTTCCCATCTCAGTTCCTTTCCTTCCACTTCATCCAGTTTAGAGGACTTGTGCGATTCTGGGATCAACACTGAGTTTAAGGTCTTACGTTCTTCTGGAGAAAGGCCGTAAGGAAATCAGCCAATCAAGTCAATAAAGCCCAAGCCTAAGGGAGACTTGCTAATTTTTTCTCCTTCTTTCTGAGCACTCAGGGAAGGAAAAGACAGACAATTTTTCTGAGGGGAATGCTGTGACTTGGGAGAGAGTGGAACTTAAATTTCCAAATTTTCACTCTACCAGAAATCCTCTAAGGAAGGATATTTCTTCAGCGAAGCAGCAAGAGCATTTGCGAACTTCCAAGGAACATAACAGGGAGATACCAACATGTTCTGAAGTCAGAAACAGATGAAGATTAATTGTCTTTGATTTCTTTGTGAACTGGGAAAAAAAATGCTATATTTAAAGTAAAAGGAAACTGAGAAACTCAGAGAACTAGAATTCTGCACACAGGTGAATTTCTGCAAGGTTGCAAGTTACTACTTATCAACCACTTCATATTAACTGTCTTGTACAGACACTTTCCTTACGTAAGTGTAACCTAATTTAAGGTAGCTTTCCTTTAGGAAAAGAAAGCTAAAGTACCTTTCATTGACAAGGAGGTGCTGCAGGGTAAGAGCGTGTGCATATGGTTATGCACAACCAAGCAACAGACACACAGCGATTTGTTACTCTCTAGTAATTTACCCTGATGTCCTGTGCCCCCATTGAACACCTCTGCTCCTATCCATAGGCTCTTTAAAAGAGCTGAAACATCAGTACAATAGTAATCTGTCTCCTAGTAGAATCAGAGACATTTATGCACCTCAGGAGCAATGACTGTACACACAGAAGGGATATTCTTGGAAAACCTGTAAGTTTAGAAAAAATCTTGGGAAGGAAATACTGTCTGTCCAGCCATTCTCATGCTGTGCTGTGTGAATGACCGCCTGACCTGCCCAGGACGGTTCTGTTAATCCAGCCAGCTGATCAGAATACAGATCCCCACAATTGCTGCTGGTGCCTAATTTGTCTTCCATTTACAGACACACATGCACCGCACAGTCAAATTCTACTATAAGGAGATCGTGGGGTTCTCAGGTTCTCAGCTCATGTAAATCATCAAAAGTCCCTTTACTTCAGTTTGACTCTTTAGGGAATGAACTACAGTGATTTACACAAACAAGGCCATAACAGTGTATTGTTTAGGCAAACACTGTGTAGCTGAAGGGGGCAGGATTTGATCTGTTACATCCTTGACAGGGATTAAAGAATGCTTTTTACCTAAAAGTAGACATCATCCTAGCTAAGCTAAATGGTCCACCCATGGGCTAAATGGATCCATCAAGTCTTTCTCCTTTACAGAAAATTGTTTCAAGAATTTTTCAGCATCCAAGCATGGGGTCAGGAACAAGTCTGCAAGAAACGTGTTTCCTGACATACCTTGCTCTACAGAAGCAGTGAGAGCCTCATTGGAGATTCCCTTTTGCTTCTTTAACTAACGGACAAAGAGAGGAGACATGATGCTTGGCAAAGATGCATCTATTAGAATATTGCACTTAAATGCTTAACAACCATCAGATGAAAAAAATCATGTAGCTGCTTAACACACCTGAAGGAGAGGAAATAAACAGCTATGCTGATTTGTTCTGCCTCTGCATCAAATTTTATGGTTCTAGGCATTGAGACAAAGCCTGGACAATGAATGGAAATAGCTACAGTGGCTGTTCTGGGAAGGACTGGCCTTATCTCGCTTTTGGTGAGGCATGAAATGCTCCTTAACCATGGAAACCTGAAACTACAAATGAGGAAATAATCTTTTCATAAGAAAAGTTTCTTCCTAGCTCCTTTGCTTAAAGGCTATATGTGGAACCATGAGGTTTCATATCCATCCCACAATTCACATCAGCTGGGGACTCAGCTCCATTTCTAATGGTGACAAATGTATGCCACATCCATATGGCTGGAATAAGCTCTGTGTGATCCCTGACTCTATAGACTTTGTCTTGGCCATAAAATGGGAGATGGTCTTCCTTTTCCCACATGACACTGAACTTGGTATCACAGATGCCTTATCAGCCCACGGGGAGAGTAAGGAAATGGGAAAGGATCCATTCATATATGTTTTCAAATTCCTGGGAAAAACAGATTTGAAATGTAAAAAGGAAACAAAACTGGTTTTGGAATTCCTAATTCCTTTCTCACAAATTGACTCCAGTTCCTTTCGCAGGAAAATTTAAGTTTTAGGACCAACACGTAATTCAGCTCACATTTTGTATCTGGTTGTAGCATAGCCTCAAGTGACTCCTGGCTGCTCAAGTTCTGTGATTTCACCAGAGTCTTCGTTAGATACAGACTGAGGCGCAGGGTCATATACTATCAATTGGCCAAAAATGAAGCCCCGAATCAAATAAATCAACCGTTGTTAAAGGCAAGGACAGGTTTGCTTACCCAAGTTCAGACAGAAATATAAGCTCTTCACATTCCAGGACAGCCTCTCAGTATTTTCCATTTTCATTTACATACCTTATAAAAATAGCCTATGTTTCATGATATATACTCATAGAAGTTAGTCCCCAAGGACAGATGCAATTCTTGTTTACACGGAAAACCTGTCATAGGCACTAGGGGATACATGAGCATTACTGTTAGCTGTTTGAATTGTGTCCAAAGAAAAAAATTAACTTTGTAATTAAAAAAACAAATCCTGCCTGAGGCTAGGCAAGGAAACCAAACAACAGTGGAGTAGATGCTCTGTACTGGGGAAAGGAGCATACTGTTTAGTGCGGCATCTGGCAGAGCCATGATAAGCACAAAATGGAGCTGCCTACAGAAAATGGCAAAGCAAAAAAAAAAAAAAAAAAAAAATCCAGGGAAAGCAGTAAAACACACAAAGAACAAAAAGCGCCCTTAAATTCAGTGCAGTTTAAATGCGCCAGGAGTCCTTTCAAATATTCAACCTTCTCCAGTTAAGTCCCATGGAGACAAACAACTCACTCTGGAGTCCAACTCAGTCTTCACGTTTCTCCAGATAGTTCCACCACCAATGTAACAGGGCAGTGCTTTTCATTCCGCAAGGTAGCAGCAACTCACAGCACTTATTAATGACAACATGAAAGTTAATGACAATTTCTGGCAGATGGCAGCAGTTAAGAATATCAGTATTGCAGCTCCATTGGAGCAGGTGCTGTATAACGTAGTATGCACTGTAAGAGATACAAACCAAAAAACAGTCTGAAGATAAAACACAAGCGAATCTCCTGTCCTGCACTTCTGGAATCATTTTAAAACAAATAAAAACAAGTTTGAGGAGTTCTTTATACCAGTAAAATGTTCCAAATGCATCATAGCTTCTGGGTCAACCCGAAACTTGTGATGCAAAAAAATGCAAAAGATTTTTCCTTCCCCTTAAGTAATATCTATTTAGTATCTAAAGAACAGTTTTGATATGTCACTCACCATATTCTTGACTTCATTACAGGTCAGAAAATATGTCTCTTTGCAAGACAGGACTGCACCAACCAAACTACTTCCTTAAACAAAATGCAACAGTACAAGCTCTTGAAATATGAAAAGCTATTCCAGAAGTATCTGCTAATGTTCAGAATGTTAGCTTTCTGCACTGCTTTATATGGAACTCCTTGACAGACTCTCTGTAAGTCAAAAACCAGAATACAATAATTTATGTTCCCTGTGTATCTATTGGCAATAATACTTACACAATTTTAATGAATTTGCTGGTAAATCAATAGCTCTGTTTCTGTTCTGCATTACAAGTATTACTGCACGTCAAATAAATCATTGTAATGAAGTTTGATGAGCAAAGGGTTTGATGGTGGTGTTCCATAATTATAAACATCAGCAGAAGGCTTTTTCAAATCATGAAAGGAAAAGTGCTTTGATGATGGCAAGTAAATTCTCTGATTAAAATTACTTTAGACATTTCAGGCAATGGAAGTCTTCAAATCTGGCCCTGACCTTTGCTCTTCAAAATACATCTCTTCATTAGTAAATTGCAATACGTTTAATCATCAAATAATAAAAAGACACTGAACATCACAAAAGCCACAGCACACAGTTGATTTATTTATGCAAATTTTAGAGATGCAGTTGCTCAAATAATTTTGAAGGTATCTGACTCCTAAGACAAGAAACAGCCATATCTACCTGATGGAAGTATTTGTTGCCTTCATATGGAAAGAATCAAAGGACTGAAGAAATAAAGTATCAGCTGGAACAGACACCACATTATCGAGACTATAAAACATGATTTATTTTCAAGTTTCTCCTTGACACACGCATTATAAATTTAAAACTCTAGCTAACATTGGATCAGGTGCAAGACTCAACAGAAGTAAAAATCATATTCACCACTTACACAGTATTTCATCAGATTCCTCCCATCTGCATATCAAATTAATCCCTGAATACATGAAGAAACCAACCGACCCAACTAAATAGCTCTTGCTGTGAACTGTAAATAACTTAGGTGTTCCCATCAAAGAATAACAGCAAACAAACCTGGACAGTAACATCAGAACAGATGTGCAAATTGACTGCTTGGTAATAAACAGGGTTTAGGTCATTATCCGACAGAAAAAAAAATGGGCTTTTACAGGACAAATCATTTTATTTTTTGTCACTTCATAACATCCTGAAATACTTCTATGTAATCTCAGTTATTATGTTTATTGTTCTTGGTTACAACAATAAACTCCAACTACACACCAAAGACATTTTCCCAAACTCACAATAACATGAAACATTCCCACTGCTCCTCCCTCCCTGTATTTGGCCATGCCTCTAACCTTGCAGGGTGTATGTAACTCTGAGGACACTTTGGAAATGGCATAGCAAAAGAGCTGTTATTTCCAGCCTTCCTCCAAGACAGATCACAAGATTTCAAGGATCTGACAAACTGCACGTGCTGGGGAGGCAGTTTGCTCCCTACTCCATTAGCTCAACCAGCACCTATGCAGGCTCAAAGAATTTGGAACAACACAAACCTACTCCAGAGAACTGCATTCAGGACTGCCTTCTCCTTCACCCTTCTCATGCAGAAAGGGGATACAGGAACTCAGCACTCCTCTGGCTTTGTACCTTTCTTACAGGTCCCTCTGGGATTTGGGCAAGGACAAGAGCAAATCTCTCCTGAAAACAGCATTATATACGCAGTGATGATAGAGGAACACTACATGAAGCAAAGCTTGAAAGAGAATGCAGCGTTCCTGCTGAACCGCAAGAAAGAGGTCTCCATGGATCTTTTTTATGAATCATAAGCTAGAGGGGAAAAAACAACCTATGAGAGAAGGCAGTTGCAAATAAAGGACAGTATCTATCATCTGTCATACATGTGTACCCCCCTGATCTTTAGCTGTATTTCAAAGATGCAAAAAGGAA
The DNA here is from genome assembly GCA_017639485.1 of Pluvialis apricaria. Lineage (NCBI taxonomy): Eukaryota > Metazoa > Chordata > Aves > Charadriiformes > Charadriidae > Pluvialis > Pluvialis apricaria. The sequence continues at coordinate 6,654,347 of CM030011.1, read as the reverse complement.
TGAAATGTTTATTCTGAGAGTTGCTCCACAAGCTCTATGTCTGGAAGGTTTCTTTCCAGAATAGCTGCAAGGCCAGCCCACCACCAGTCTTAAGGATGGTGCTAAAGCTGGAAAAGTGGAGGGACACATTCTTCATCCCTAAGCCCACTTCAGGTGCCATTCTACACCGCAGACATAACCCAACCATAGCAAAACCAGGAGACATTTTCTAGCATAAAAGTCAGAACACATCCGCACAGAAGTCAGAGACATTCTCCTCACAGATAAAATGTCAGTGACAAACAACCTCACTTCAGAGGGCAGAATATACACCAAACTTGTAGCAGCCCTATAAAGACAATAAAGGACATGATATATGATGGGTTTGTGGCACGAATTCCCTACCGCTGACTGCAGGTATGATTCAAATAATGCAACAGAAAACAGCATTCGTAAATGGGACCAGATAGATGGAGAAAGGTAAATATTCGGGAATCAGCTGAGATGCTGATCCCTGAATGCTCATCCCTGGGATGCCCAATTACATGAGGGAGAGGTTTTGCCGGAGACAAGGCTGGCCCTGTGACTGGATGAAAAGGCATGGCAGGCAGCTCATTCTAAATGGTGAGGGCAGCAGATTGGAAGGGATAAACAGAAAGAAGTCTGGTGCTTTGGCTGCCAAAAAACATTGGAAAAATATTTTTAAATACCTTTAACTTAAACTTGGCTCTTTTTTTTTTTTCTCCAATCAGCAATACCAGTACAATGAGAGACGAACTAAAACAGCTGCTTATACTGCCACGTCCAAGATGTTCTGCAGAGATCACAGCAGAAAGTTAGCGGGCCAAATCCAGAAGTGAGTATAAGCAAGGCTACAGGAAACCTATGGTGGTGTGACTTACGTCACCTCCAAGAGCCCTTGGCCTATACGTCATCTCCACTCAGACTCCCTCCAGCCTGGTGTACATTTATCTGTGGCTAACTTACACATCCTTGTACTCCTCGTGCCCCACCTCTGAATTTGGCTCTCTACATTCATATGCATGTGAAGGACATTTTGGGGAGCCCTAGCTATAGGATCTGACAAGAAAGCTGAATGTTAAGCATGTACTGAATCCTAGGGGCGTGGGGGAAGAGTGCAACTCTGAGAGCAACTAACTGGAATGTAAAAGAAAATGCAACTCAAAGAAGAGAAGGGACTACTTCAATTTATAGCATAACATGACTGTTATGTGTATAAATTAGAGCAACCTATTGTAAATCATCCTAAAAGCAGCTACATTAGGGGGAGGTACTTGTGACGTGTCACCTCTGGATTAGTCCCAATGTCTGCCAAATAACAGGGAAATCTTAAAGTGTTCCTGAGGTGGTTCCCAAGGACACTTGAGTATCTAACCCAGTGGTACCCAGCTGCTGCCAAGTGCAATTTCCCAGGGAGCAGGCGGGTGGCCAGTCTCCATGTGTACCAGACCCAAGCCTTTCCATTCACCTTCATGAAGTTGTGCAATTCTAACTGAAACTCATCACAACCTCTTACACTCTACTTCCAACATCTAGAATCATTTTAAGTAGCACCCAAAAGTTAGCCAAATGAACTAACATTTTCCTTTGAACCCGTGAGCCTTAAGAAAGGTTAGTAAATTTTTATACAGTATAGAAGCGTGGTGTGCTTGCTACTTAACAATCCAGTTCTGTGCTGGATCTGTCACCACTACAGTAAAAAGTTTAAGTGTACAGTGTGCTTATAATAAATACTTTGCACAAAATTATTCATTCCACAGATGGGCAAAAGGGACTTTAATGCTTACTTTGTTTGCAGAATGCTATATAAACCCTGCTAGTTACAGGCAAGAATATGGAAGTCGTTTTGTTCTATTAAATAAAGGAAACAAGGTTCTCATTTTAAAATTAATTCAATGAAAACTATTAAGTAGCTGGCTGTGAATGCTTTGGGAATTTATATATACACACACACACATATACATTTTTACCTGATACTAATTTCCCTCCCCACTTACCTCTTAAACAAACACACTGTTAACCACATCGTTTCCAAGGAGCTCTGCATGGGAAGAGCTTGCAAGTCAAGACAGCATGGCAACATTCACTGCCCAAATATTGCAGCCCTACACCGTATCTTGCAGCAGGCACAAAGGGAGTACAAGCCAGAGGGTTTTCTCCCAACAGATGCAATTTCATCTCTCCCATGCTGGTTTAATACTAATAGCTGCGGAGGAACAGCCACAGCCCTCTTGTCTCTTGGCTGTATCAGCATCACTTGGGGAATTAGCCCAGAGCAGACTTTGGGCGAAAGCACGAGATCTGAGAGCTTGTCTGTGCTGGGTTGGCTTCAGCTCCCCTTCGCTGGTTTCAGGGCAACTGAGCTGAGCTTTTGTCCTGAGCTGAGAAGGACATATCGGCCCCATGCTTTCTGCAGCCTATGTTAAGCTTATGATACAAACCTAACTAAGTGTTTTAACTGCTTTTTCTGGGGGATGCTCAGCTTTCCAAGAGCAAAGGTGCTGGCTATAAAGTTAGAATATTATTCTGTGGATACAGGCTTTCTCTTTTTATCCTCAACTGCTTCTTTAGTTTTTCTACTTAACACCAAGCAGGACGTGTGATAACATTTTTCCTGAACATCCCCATAGTGACTGTGTGAGGCCACAAATGACGAGTTATGTATCCAACTCACAAGGAGGTTGAGGGTTTGAGGAGAAGAGAGCTTCAGTTTAAATAAAACCAACTGTTTATCGAGAACCACAGAACAAAGCAATAACCAAAAAAATTAGAAGAAATTAATGCATATAAGTAGGAAATGTCACTCGTTTTTAAACACTTTCATAGAACTCGTATGTATCTATGCCTCTTTGAGCTTCCAACAACATATTTCTAATCTGTCACAGCACAAGTCACACATCATAAAAGGCAATAATAACATGGCCAAAGTCAGAGATCCCTGCACTGCTCACAGATACCCTACTGTGGAGCTTTTCATTCTCTTGAATGGTGTTTCCCATGTCTCCTCTATCTCTCAGGGCTGCATGCTAACTTCAGAGACAAATTCTGGCTTAAATTAAGATGGTTGTATCAGGATGAAATGTGCATGTCTTTGAAAACTATAAGGATAATATATCAAATCTTTAAGCTGGCATGTTTTTTTCTACAGCTTCACTGCTGATTTACACTATCTAATGATCTGTTTATTCTCTGGATTGTGCATAGTCCACAATGGTTTAAATTACTCATCTGCTTGCACTTAAGCATTTGGCCTCTATAAAAGACATGATAGGTAAGTGCAATGCAAATGTACTTTCCAATAATCAGTGCCACCCGGGTCAAAATTTCAGCTGGGTAAATGCAGCTTAAGCACACAGATTTATGCCACCTTCAATAGAACCCTTTGGTGGTGACCTCTGGAAATCTCTAATAGGAATGTTAGTTTTTACTCTTGGTTTTATCTCCAAAAGGTTTTATCTTAGCAATCTCCAATGACATATTTTGAAGCCCAGTGTACTAAGCCACATCAATATCTCTAATAATGAAGCGGCAACCTCTCTACATAGCTACATTAAAACAAGCGGGATGTACGTCAGATTGGCTTGAACAAATGCAACATTTGGATAACACTGCAAAATTGTATTTAGCTCATCTGATCTCATCAGGTAGCTCATGAGTATTTCATGGGTACATTAACATCTGCAATTATAAGGTTTACAGTGGGAGATTAAGGCAAGGCTCCAGGTTATTTTGCTCTGTGCTGCCAGGGCACCTGGCCCTTGACACCAGAAACTTCTGCCTGGAGAATCCCCAAGAGTCATATATACGTGTATATATATATGCACACTCAGACACAATACCTCAGCAGAGATTGTCTATATTCTTACTGAGATATAGCTCAGGATCCAAATGAAACTGAATTAGCACATCCAGGGAAGCTTCCCAGCAACAACGATATACTTAACACAATTACAACAAAACCCAAGCAGCTGGAAGCTGGACTGGATCATTAAAACCATTAGGAATCTTCCACTATCCATAGGGTAAGCCTGCTGTTCTTATCAAAGCTAAAATCACACAGAATGTTAACGTGATGCTTTTTTTTCTGGAATAACCACATGTATTTTGGGTCAGAGTTAACCTTATGCAGAATGACCTAGAGTTTCACCATAACATCTTTCTTACTGTGGCAAGCCTGACAAATGCCCTTCAGCACACAAGATATATCAGAAGTTTAACTTCATGAAACAAAATGGCAGGGAGAAGCGAATAAAGGAGAAAGAACAAGAGAACTATTGTTACGATCATTTAGCTATTCAGAGAAAGAAAAAGAAAACGCAAGCATGTTTTCTTAGGAAATAACAATAACAATTGTCTTTGTCAGCTAATTCCCTATTGGCTTTATTGGTCTCAAGTAGAGACTTAGATGAAGAACATCATGCAGATGAACTCAGTGAGGGCCTGGCATGTGTTTGGGAAATCCAGCAAAAGGAAGGGAGGTAGTTGTTTCGGACACAGGAAAATAACCTAATGTGTGAAGGCATGATAGAGGGAACAAGGGGATAATAGGATTAGTGATAAAGACAAATGATCAGGGAGAAAGAAAATTACCAACTTTCCTGAAGACAAAGCAACAAGTATTATACCCAAAGCAGAGGAACACTGGAAGCAAACAGCAGGATTCATTCAGGACATGATGCGACCTAATCACTAGGAGGAAATACTGAAGATTTATCCCATCCATCGTTTATCCACCTCCCAAAAAAATCACTAGAAAACAAGGGGTTCCAGCTCTTCCTGACTACAACAGAACCCAGATTTGCCTCAGTATAATCAGGGACAGAATCTGGACAGAGTGGACTGCATAAGTGAATAGCAGACAGGCTTGTCAGATGTGAAAACCCTTTATTAGTAGAAGGTTAAACAAGAAAATGAAGATAGGTGCCATCTCAGCTATCACGCACCAGAATTGTGCAAGACTGACATAAGAAAATAAAAGTATTGCTTTAATGCGTATGCTTTGGAAATATTAAGGGACAAAAAACCATGGAAATCTTCAATGCCGTTTTTAGAGCTGCTTTTCAGGGAGGAGCTGCCCTTTAAGTTTGAGTGACTAATGGCAACGAATGTAATCTGTTTTTTATTTGCAGTGCCAGGCTCATTTGGCTTGTGTAAAATGCAACCCTTTGTTTGGTAAACAAGCAAATTAAACTGGTGATCCAGAGAATCTTGGAAAATTTACTTAAATAAAGGAGCCTCTCTCTCTCAGACACATGGCTTAAAACCCATTGGAAGGTGTGTTTCCAGATGTTTATCATGGGCTTTGCTGTCAAGATCAAATAGGTAATCTTTGCTAATATAGTCATGCCATATTAAAAATAGAAGCAGTGAATAAACATCTATTTATTCATAGAGCAACAGTGGCCTCACCTTCTTGGTCAAGCCATAACAGTGCTGCCCAATGAATTACAAATGAGTTAAAATACAGTTAATTACATCATTGGAAATAGCCTCAAAAAAGTGAAGTATCTATACCAACATTATGATAGGAAGACTAATATAAAAAAATAATGAAGCAGGGCATGAGGAAAGAAGGACATACACAGCAAGAACTGTATAACCCCTAAAAAATCTCAGTAAGTTTTTTGAACTCTTAGGAAAGATGAGCTAAGACATATGCTGAACCTTGGGGTAATATTCCACATGAGAGGTTCCTCCCAGGCAATGAATAGGCCCATGCCAGCCAGGGCTACACACTGGCATCCCAAAAGGCACAAGGCAGAACCACACAACACCAACCTGCTTCAGCTGAATTACGCTCATCTACTCACACTGCCAGCCTGCCCGTTGTAGAACTGCAATTATTCCCCAGGATTCATTTGAATGAGTAAGCTTCCCGTGTAACCGGGGCACACACCATGCCTTCTTGATAAAGCCGGCTGTCCTAAAAGCACCCAGAGATGTAAATGCAAGTGCAGCTGCTCATGCCAGTAAGAGCATATTGCTTTGTTCCCACCAGATCTCAGCATCCCTGGGCAGAGCCGAGGTTGCAGTAACAAAGCCTGCTAGTTTTAAGTGCGTCTGCAGCTATTGCAAGGAGCCTCCTCGTACCCACTGACTATTTCCAGACCATGGAAAATGCAATACTGAAAACAAAACATTGATTCTCATGCTGCAGTTCTTCTAAAAGATAAATTATGCAAAAATGTCACCCTCTAGCTCCCTGGGCAGAGTTGTTGTTTAACATCTTAGACTGGACTGCTTTCAGGTACTGACAGAATTTGGAAAATGCTTGCTACGGAAACCAAAAGCTAAACAATACTGAGACACTCTAAGGACACCACTGGCCAAAACGCTTGGTTTTCCCCTTTCTGCAAAACTAAGGGAGCAAAAGCAGGATTCTCTCTGATGCATTATCAACAGACCACTGCGTTGAACTCTAGGCAGTTGCACATATTTAAATGCACAATGCGTGTTTAAAGGAACTGGGGAAGATCTAATCTTGGCCCAGTGACATACAAGATGAAGTAACGCATTCTTAAAGACCAAGGTTAGTTTGAGAAACTGGCAGTCAGAAAACACATCTATCTACAAACGGAATAAACTGGTAAGCAACCAGAGACATGATAAATCTAGAAGCCCTTGCCATTATTTTCACAGGCCTTCTTTTCACAGCAAGGTTGGAACCAACCCTGATTTATGCCCAAACAACACAAAGTCTGGCAAATTGAAATATGCAAAATGAGATAAATTAAAGCAGGTTCCTTCTGAGCTAAGTCACCTCTTCCATCACTAGCGAGTAACACAGCGGAATACACATGTAAATCCATTTTACCTATTCTTTCTCATTGTGAGGTTAGGCTCAAGACAGCAATAAACCACGTTGTGAATTGTTTTGATTTTGTTGGTTTAAACTTGATCCTCAACATTTCAATTTTTTTTATTTGATTATACACACTCTTCTCAGAAAGGAATGCAGAAAGCTCTCTCCAGCTTTCAATTAGGATGATGAGATTACCTTGAATTTTATAACACTGCAGCAATGCCTTAAAGTGAGGATGGAGCAGCCCCTTTGCCCCAACATCACCGGAGGAACGTGTGATTTCTAAGAATCTACATATGCTAATGCTCACTGTTTGGATATTAACTCTCAATGCAAAACCAGCAGCCAAAACACAAATTAGAGCTGGTGGTAAATTGACTCCTGATCTGTTTGGGACTGTGCAATGAAATCCCCCAGGAATTTGCTGTAATATTTTGGCTGCTCAGGCTGTTGCCTGCGTACGTGGTCACAAGCAAACAGCAAGACCAACACCCTACTAATGAGCAAAATATGAAATACCATGATAGCTCAAGATAAACTCTGCCACAAACTCATGCACTCATCGTTCTTTTTCCTTCCCAGACAAATCATCAGCTGTTAGGGGGAGGGGGGAATTTATACCTTTTTCATCTCCTGGATCTTCCCTAACCCAGCACGTTGCCAACACCATGTTAACGGTTTTTGAATATGCCCCCGAAGAACAAAGATACTCCTTTTGCCAGATCCCAGTATTTACAAGCAAGCCCAAATCTGTGAGAAAATTCAATTGAACGCAGATGGCAGGAAATTCCTCTAAAATGACAGTGGCCAAATTCAAACCACAAGACATGAAAATAACCCAACGTACTAGACATGAAGAACATATCTTATAGATTTTTCCTCATGCAATTCACAATCTGTGATTGATTACTGGGAAGACAGACTGCAGATTTATTGGACTTCTGTAGAACAAGTATTCCATTTGCAACAATTAAATCTTATGTGGTTGAAAAATAGGTTGGAGGAACCAGTGGACGGCTCTGACACTGAGGAATGCATTTCTAGGTTGTCCGTAAGACTGTTGCTTGTTTCATTTTGCACTAGACCCCACTGTGCACTGATTTGTTTAGTGTAATTAACAGGGCTGACTCAAAATTTTTGTCATTGTATCAGAAAACCAGACCTGAGAAATATTATTTGTACTACTATAATTTCTTTTCATTTTTTCAACAACAGATGTCAGTCTTTTTGTGATTTAACAGCTAACTTAATCTTTGTGTGCCCTTAAAAAAAAAAAAGTTGCTATATACATGGCAACATGCAGATGAAGCCTGGACAAACTACAATGATGCCTCAAACTCAGACGAGGACAAAGCTGAAGCAGTCTTTCACGCCAAACAGACTGACTACATGTTGGTGGCTGGACTAAGCTAAATCCTGATTCCCCGAAACTTGAGGAATTTATACTTTGCTGTGTGTCTGCTGTAAAACTCAAGTAGGAACCCAAGGACAGAAGGCCACAGCGTGGTATCAGAGAAAGCTCACCAACCTGCATCCTAGGAAATGAAATGCCATCTTTCCTTTTGCTCTGCCTCAAATCCAGGTGACCAGGGAATTCTGAAGGGTGGCATTCACACAACATTACATTTCTGCTACCACTTCTGTTTTTGTTTTGTTCTAGAAAATTTTCAGGATTAATATGCTTTGTGTCAATGCTCACGTAAATTACTTGCCCTCCAGTTATGGGTATCTTGGTTAGCCAACCAAGAGACAGAAATGTTATCAAGCAGCTTACTAACACTAGGAAACATGGGAAGACCTTGCTGAAGAGAGGGTATGCAGAGTAGATCCTGTACACTAAAATATGATTGCACAGGATGTAAATGAATTTCTGGATAAATTCTAGTCCCAGGTAGTTCAGACACACACAAAGGGCTAAACTGACCAATGCAATCATCCACCTGAAATGATCCATACAGCTCTACTGTGCTTCCCTGAGCCCACAGAGTCCAAAACAACTTTCCTGGTATTCTCTTAAACTGACAGCTTCTCCCTCTTCCTTCTCTATCCTCATGCCTAACCCCTCTTCCTTTCCATCAGTCTGCTGGCACCTCTCACCGAGGCAGACCTCTATCGAGGCAAACAAACTCCAAGTTTGGTCTGAATGCGGTGGCTTCTGGGGGAACAGGAGTATAATGAGAAACAAACAGCTCTCATGGAGCTGTAGCAAGCCATCCCCTCTCCACAGAGCACTCCTGCCTCTCAGGAACACCCCACCTGAGACCTGACAGTCACCAGCTCAAGCTTGCAGCTCCTTTTCCCAGGCAGCAGCAGCCTGTGAGGCTCAGGTGTACCGTCCCCATTAGATACCACTCCTCTCTCTGTCCTTCGTACAGCTTTTCTCTCACCACCTAGAGGAATACCGCTCCTTCCCCTCAATTCCTAATACATCCCCCCCTGCTAAGACAAGATAGGGCAGCAGAGGCTTCATGCTGGCCTTCGTGGCACGCTATGTCTGCTTTCTGGCTGCAGTGTGCGTTGTGCACACAGCAACAGACAGAAACTTGGCAGTCCCTTCACTCACTGCACCGACCCGCAAAGCCCTCCCCGGCCTCTTCCACTGCATATCCATTGGCTTTCATGGGAATTTTGCACGCACATTGAACAGAAAACAGAGATCCTGGCTGAGGCCTGCAAAGAATACTTGCTTAATAGCACACAAAACAAAGAAACACAACCTATTTTCAAATGAAATATAATTATCATCTTCTCACAGTCCCTGGGAAACAGGTAGCAAAAGCAGCAGTTTGGACTGTGATCAGGAATTGGCAGACTCTCCTCTGGGCAGAAAGAGATACACAGCGTGGATAATCTATTATACAATAACCTCGTGCAGTGCTCAAATGAGAGCTGCCCAAATATGTTGTTAGGCATCACAGTCTATGCTGGTTTTATGAACAACAGTAACTTCTATTCTGGGGCTAGGAATACCTCTTTTTTTTTATTTGTCTCCAGGTACTTTTTAATATAGCTGTGAGAGCCTGGAAAAAAACATGCCTTGCACATAAGCTTTCTCTCTCTCTGCCTTTATCCTCCCCTTTCTCCCTGCGCTTCCTTTTTCAAAATAATTCTTCAAACTCAGAAGTCCAAGGAGATCTCCATGGAAAGAACAGTGAAGACACGAAAGCAATTACAACTGAATCATGCAAATATAAACAAGTCTGATTCTGATCTTTCAGTTAATTTTGGGTAGGAATACATCAAATTTATTGCAGTTGTTTCCAAATGGCATTGGAAAATGCAATATCCGAATTCTGATTTCTCTGTTAGCTCTTGGAAAGATAATCAGTCAAGTAACTACATTCCAATGCTTTAAAACTGCACTCAAAAGGGCTGCCTGTAGAAGAATGTGTTAGTGAATCCCTTGCACTTGATATCTTGAAATGAACACTACCAAATCAGAGTGCTGATCTGGGAGTAAAAGTAATGCCTTTTTGACTCACTCATTTTCACTGAAGCCAGTGAAAACCCTCCCACTGAGCTAAATCAGACCCTTTTAAGGATGACAAAGAAAATCTGGTGAAGGTTAGCAGGAATGTGATATGATTAACATCTGCCTTTACCATCCACGAGAGAAAACTGGCTCTGCGCCTGACCCTATGCTTTAGGTGATACAATTGTTCAAGACTTTTTTTAAAAAAAACTGCTGGACCCATTGAATCCCATCGCCTGACCTTGAAATTCTCTGTTACCTCTGACCCCATAAACTCATGTTCTAGCTGAACATAACTGCCAAAAAAGCACCCAGTCTTGATTTCAGGAGGCCAAGAGCCTTCACTTGTTCCAAGGATTCTTTACATCTTTTATTAGGAATTTATGACTTTTTTCATTTTATTTGTTTGATCGCAGTTTCCAGCCCTTGGTTTTTGCTACACTTTTCTCTGCTGCATTAAGAATCCTTTAATGTACAGAGTTTTCTTGCCTTCGAGTCACTTAACCTTTCTGATAAGCTTACAGCTAAAGCCCTCAAGTCGAGGAAGGTTTCTTCCTCTTAAATGCACTTTCTCCGAACTGTCATCATTTCTACTGGGAGCAGCACAATGCTACGCAACACCTTACTGCACATACTGCCACTGCTCCCCACAAATGCAGAATCACCTAGAGAGCTCAGGCTTTCAAGGACAAGGTGCCCCTCCTTTTCCAGATATTGCCTGCCTGCCTTCTTTGCTTCCCCAGCAGTCGCAAGACCCAATACCAAGCTGTGCTAAAAATAATTTTTTTCTCAGTGGGTTCCAACTTGTCAAGGGATTGACAACCTATTGCACTCCTCTGCTCTTGTCATTATTTGGCATTGGATCAACCTTCACAACATGCAGAAATTGCTATCAATCAGCAATGGTTTTAAAATTCTAGCCTCAAGTACTAAAAAACCTAACCACTCCGTATGCAAACCCACTGGATCCACCTACTTTCTAGTTGCTACTGTCAGCTACTCTAAGCCAGTACTTAATCCGGTTAGTAGATGTTTCAGCAATATCACATTATGTGTGTTGGGGTTTTTTTGGTTTTTGATTGTTGAGGGTTTGGGTTTTTTTTAAGAAAACCTCAATCCATTAACCTCATAACCTCACGGAAATCTGACATCAGATTTCTTGGACAAGATGCACTTTCCTTACAACCACGCTAAACTAACTGTATGCCTGTTCTTCAATACTTCATCAAACCATGATATTGCCAAATATGAAGTCCCACTAACTGGCCTGCCACCACCTTATTTGTTCATTTTTGATATTGGCCCAACATCCATTTCATGCTACCCTTTCACAGTGATGCTGTCAGTAAAAGGCTGAAAGAAAACAGCCATGCTGCTGTGCTGTCTGCTCACTCCACCATGGAGTCATTCAGCAAATATCTGACTCTAGTGACGCGACATGTTAAAAGCAGTGTCCAACAGCAATCATGGAAGTCAAGGCTCCTTTGTGCCAGAAATGGGACGGATACCCACTGGTTTTGTATACATCGATCAAACAGAAAGATAGGTGAAATGGGGTGAGGGGGAGGAAAGGAAAACGAGTGGAGTGTGTGCCTTGCCCACAGTCAGTCAGTCAATAGCTGCTCTATATCCAGGGAACGTACTGCAGCGGCAGCTGGGGATGGCAGAACCTACCATGGCTATTACACACCTTGGAAAAGCTGTCCCTTGGTTGCTGTTAGTGTAATTATTTTAACAAGATAAGGAGAGCTCTGAGAGATCCCCATTACCCTCTGAAGAAGCACTGCTTTACAGTGAGCCTTGGAAGAGACTGTCTCCCATGTGCTGCTCTCCTTTGCTCTGAGCATAGGTTTCGTAGCAGTCTTAACTCCTGCCAGCACTGCAGCCGGAGACAGGATTCAGACATCTCACAGCTGTGTGCATCAATAGGATGGACTGATTGCAGACCTTTGCGGTCAGCCTGGGCTTCATTCAAACTTGTGCAGGAGTCAGCAAAGCCAACTGAGTCATTTGCAATCTGCTTCCCACACAGCCATCAGCCTTTGAGGATGACGCAGTTGCTACTGCTGCAACACCGTTTTGTGTCACACTTCTGATCCCATGTGACTCGCCCCCACATTCCCCCATGCACCCAGCTATCTTATCCCTGCAATTTCTTTGTCCCAGTCTCTCTGCCTCCTGGTCATGCTGAGGGCAGCACAAGACAGTTATGTGACAATGGTTATCTGGTCACTCACCTCCCACTGCTGAAGCAGGGAAAGCACCAGGATAGCTCCTGTCTTGAGAGCAGACACCAGGAGAAGGAAAAGATCACTCCACCTAGTCATAGAAATAATAAGAAAGGGGAGGAAAGGCCTGGAAAGTAAAAAACTGACCTTTGGTTTGGAAAAATAGAGTTTAATTAATCTGGGGAGAAAGAATGGGAGAGACATCCTAGGAAGGTGGTTGGAGGGAGGAAGGTAAGCCGACAGCAATGATCCTACAGAACACACTACTATTTGTTGTTTAAAAAGGGAAGCATAGGTTAAATCCACAGGATGAAATTAAGGACAGAAAGCAGGAAAATACAGCCTGATGAGGGAGATCTATTCAGATACACAGAAGTTTCTCCAGAAAACGCACCCTTGGACATACAGATAAATCACTAGTAAACATGCAGTACTGAGAAACTCCACACTGGAAGGAGGAAGAGCATTTGGCCAAACAACTCTTCAGTGTTTTGTTTCTTTCCTTGACAGAAGTCAGAATAGGGCACATCATGCAACAACTTTGTATATAAGGCATACAAAGAAGGGCCAAGAGGTCTGTGGAGTGATTCTCAGTGCCTGTTTCCCCACTTGCAAACAGTGATAACTTACCCCACAAGGGTAGGTAATATAACCTTTACAAAGACCCAGAAGAACCTGTAATAGAAGATGCTGTAAAAAGTACAGAATGCTGCTGTTAAAATGGGAGAAAAATCTCGGGGAGCAAAGACAAGGACTACCACCCAGGAGCAGAAAGAAAACGAAAGGCTGAGGACCTCACATGACAACCCCTACAAGAGCATTGCTGTGTTTGCAGAATTGCCTAAGTAAGTAAGCTCTTTAAGGGAAACACACTTACAGTAAGTGATGTCTAACTCATGTGTGAATCACCCCTCTCCTTATTCCCTACTCTTTGGAGAAAAAAAAAAAGTACATACTTCTGTACTGCTCTTTGCACAAATAACTCAGAGCTCTGCTGGCTGGACATTCACAACACAAATACTTAACATTAATGTTGCTCGTGATGACAACTTCTCCTCCACCATCTAGCTGGAAGCCCTATTGGGGAGCTATTCTACCAGGAAACGTGAAGGTAAAGTCATCCTCTGTGGCCTACTGCTTGGCATCCTTTACAGTCAGTATGTTCAATTTTGTCAGGTTTTTCCCTTCTATTGCCTTGAGCTGCTTCCTGCCCAGGTACTGTCAGCGTACCCATGGATCTTGGTAACCCTGGTAAACACTCAGATATTACTGGAACAAAATGGGTACAAATATGTAATTTGATTGACCGCATGGGCAATACTCAAACACCTTCCATACCCAGGTGAACAGAGACGAAAAACTGCCTGTGCCCACAGTGGGTAGGATCTCCAGCATGTCAAGCCTGGAGCCAAAAGACACTTCCATTGCATGAATTACAAATTGCTCTCTAGGGAAAACAAAACAAAAGAAACAAAAAAAACCCCCACACCTCAAACCAGAGAGGCTGGAAACCTTTAACAAGTACTGATGATGCATATCTATGAGAGGTAAAAAAATTCAGGGGCGATTAAAGATCCCTGGAGGGGAGCAGATAAAAATGAACAGGAAATAACCAGAGGAATTCCAAAATCCTGTAACTGGGAGCAAGATTTCTACAATGTGTTGTAAGATGGCCAGTGTGCATTAGCACAATCAGCATTATGACATGTAAACCCTCACACATTACTGACCATCTCAGACAATTTAGGGCAGATGCTGAAGCACTGAAATAGTCAAGTGAGCTTGATCCATCAGCAAAAGAAGACAGGTTCTGGAAGTGCTGTCGAGATAGGTGATGTTATGGAGCAGGGTTTGCTTTTGCCGAACAGTGAGTCACTTTCCCTGGGGTGACTGGGCAGCGTGGTATGTACAGCCGTGTGTTTAGACAACAGTGCCTCTCTCTGTGCCTAACAGATCAACTGTTTGATGGGGCATTTGCTCAGCAGCTCCTGGAACTGTCTCAAGATCATGAAAATTCTGCCTAGTCACACTGCAACGTTGTTCCAGCCATAATTCAAAAGCTAGATTCTCTCTTGAAGTACTCCTGATGCCATTCTCCTTTTCACGAGTAAACAACAAAGAAGTCATTTCAGTTTCTGTAAACATGTTTTTCTTCATGAACTAGCCTGTTTGGTGTGCTTTACAAGTCGTGCTGGCACGGGCTGGGATGTCTTACAAAAATGCTTTCCACTAATACTGGAATCTTGCTACTCGGAGGGAATGCTGGGTTGCACAAGAGAGGCATCAAGAATCAATTCTGCCTTTTCCCCCACAATTTCAGATAAGAATTGGTTTTATGTTAATTGCACATTCCATTTTTACAAAGCCCTCGGGTGTGAGTCAAAATTTCAAAAGAACTTCTTTCTTCTCCAGTTTTTCAGAGGAGGGGAAGAAAATGATAATATTTAAATAAAGCAAAATGAGTACTTACTAGACTACACTGAAGTAAAGAACACTAATTTGTTACACAATGAAGTAGCCACATTCTATTCTCACTAACTGAACCTAGAAAAATACAGTGCATACCATGACAGCGAATGAAATTTTACACCTAAAACTTTATATAAAGTAACAGATCAGCAGATGACTGGTGTGGGAACTTGAAAATAAGCAAAGCAGGAAAATCTTTTGTTTAGCAAATGTGATGTTTTTTGCATCCATAAACTGGAATTACAGTTGATTCCACTGAAGTGTATTTACTTTCCCCTCTGGTCTTCTTTGGGCCTGATTCTTATGACTCCTCCAGTGGAATTGGCAGAGCATAGCATCCCTGACGTGGTTTTGATGAAAACTTCTTGTTAAAATAATTGTTTCATTTTTGCTCTCATTTATCTATTAATGAATACTCCAAAGTTTCCGTTGGGGATCTCTTGTCAGCTATTCTGACAAGAATCTCTATTCTTCCTAATACTGCATACATTACTTACTTCAGACTTGGATGTCTGTTATGACCTGGAAACTGAAATATAGTCAGCACTGCAGCTAGTCTGTGAATCTTCCAAATGATGCCACTTCCCAAGATAAATGTAGCATCTAACTCCTTGTCTGTCATCCCTCCCCCTGAGCTCTCATTCACCCGCTTTGTACAGTTTCTTATTAAGTCAGCGAGGCTCTCCAAGATGCTGTCTGCAGTGGCATACTGATCAAGAGGACATTTCAGAAAACACAAGTATAGAAACTGTTGCATACTGTGGGCAATGGATCACAGAAGGAAGCTGAATATAAGGTCCATTGAAAGTCTGTGGGATTCATACTGTTCCATTTTAGAAAAATAATTTTTGAAGCCAGTTTTGATTAACGTGGACTTCCTCTCAGCCTTTATTGAGATCTTCACGTCCATAACAACTCTGTATCTGGCCTTTGTGCCAGAAAGTACCAGGCTTGCTCCACCTTCTTTTGAAAGCTAATAATAATCTGTAGCTCAATTCACTACAGCCTACCCAAAACTTTACACTTAAATTCACTCCTGAATTCATTCTGTCTAATTTGGGAGTATCAAAGCCTTGCATGAGAGTCAGCAGACACACAAGCAACTCCAGATCTTAGGTGGCTGAATTAACCTTTGGGAAGTATCTCTGTCTTTCCATTAACTCCAGAACAAGCCTACAGATTTGGTCTTTCAGCAGAGATGGTTTTAATTTGAAAGTCTAAATTTAGCTGGGATGCCACTAGTAAGATGTCTTAGTCCAGAGGGACCTTATGGTGCATTTGATTCTTCAGCTGGAATAGATCCCGTATTTTTATCTCCGGAATCACTGAGAGAGATATGTATTTTAATTTATAAATACAGGCTACAGTTTTCAAATGCACATTTTGCAACCAGATACCTACAAGCATATAAACGTAAAGAATTTGCTTTCCAAGAAGCTGGCTTTTCATAAGTGCATGAAAGAAGATAAACAATGTAACCTCACTGCATTTCGGTTTGAAACTGCTAGCCCCGTTCTCATTTCTCACCGCTCAAAGTTGCTTTAGGCAAGTGGGAGAGCAGGAGACTCGCTGTATGCGGCAGAAGCAGCCTCCCATGCCTCAGCTGCAGCTACCCGCAGCCTGTGCACAAATGCAGAGCGGTGCGACTGAGCTCAGCAAGTGAAAAATCCCTCTAGTGGGGTGACCTCGCAATCGTAAACCGAGCACAAGAGTGGCCTTGCTCAGGCTGCATCGCTGCAGAGGGTACAGCGCAGCTGGTTCTCTGCAACACGCACTCACGCTCTGCGGCATCCGAATCGAAGGTGCTGCTCTTAGCTTGTGGAACACAACCGCAGGATCCAGCTCGTTTTCACAGTACAAATTCTTGCCTCTTCATATTTCAAGACTTCACACTGCCTGATGGGAAGGTTTCTCCCCGACATGATGTCAGCTCTTAAATAAAATGGATTTGACTTCTGTTTTGAAAATGTTTTCAATTCAGAATCCAGGAAACAAAGAGCCCTCAAAGTTAGCTACAGTGAAGGTTATAAAGTTCCACCATCGGCAACAGCCCTTCTTCTGCTCACATTGTCCTTATTATCCAAACTCTCATTGCACTTAGCCAAACTCCCATCAGCTTCAACAAGAGCAGGATCAAACCATTAGGCTACTACTGTATCTGTATCTTATAACAGGATGCAAGAGCTTTACAGCCCAAAGCACTTCACCTTGCTCTGAGATGTCACAGGTATTGTGACTCAGCTCAGCTCCTGGTATCACCTTTCCAGCTGCCACTATCTTATTTTTGCTCTTTAGCCTTAAACAAAGTTAACTTCAGTCAGACTGCAGCATTTACTCCAAAAGCATCTTATTTCTTGCTGAGCACATTCTTTGGGTCACCAGAGTGCTTCTTTGCCAGATGTACAGTTCTGTTCGCAGTAATGGGCTTCATGAATTATAAACCATTAGGAAGGAGCAAAACAGTCTCTCAGCTGCCCCTTGAAACAGTGAATGAAATGCAGCAAAAGAAACATCCGCCCACTGGGCTCATGTCCATGCTGTGCTAGAACATCTCACCAAGATCAGCTTGGCACTGCATACGAGAAACAGCTGTAAAATGGTGAAGGAGAAATCCTTGTTTAGAGTGCAATTAGAATGTGCTTTTCTTGCTTAAACAGATTGTGACGTGAAAATAAATATACACAGGAAAGCTCAGATTTACTGCTCTGTTGACTAGACAGGTCTCCTATGGCTTGGATCATTCAGTGACAGCCCCTGCCCTCCCCCTAAACTCTTCTCTGTTCTCAGCATCAGACTATAGATGTGTATCACCCCGTTTCAAAACATCATTATTTTCTCTCTTTTTGTCCTTTAGCATGATGCAGCTCCCTCCTTGCAGTCCAATTCCTTTGCTTCCCAACCTGCACGCCACTTGTATCTCCCCTCAGGAAGGCCACTGAATTCCCTTGAGGCTGATTAAGTTATCCAGGAAACAAAGTCTTATGCATGGGACATTAATTACTCACAACAAAGGCCCCCCCTACAGAAGAATTATTGGCTCCTCTTTCATTTGTTCAGAAAAAGAGCACCTCTGATTCTCCCCACGTTATGCCTGCATGCTACAGAGTATGCATACGTAAATTCACACACAGCAAGTCTGCTACGTCCAGAGTGTGACAAGCTGACCACATGCTCCATAGTACTTCTCTGAGCATGTCTGGTGGCCAGGACACCTAAATAGCCAACAGCATGCTAGAAAGCCTCAGACAAGCCTCCCCTCCTTCTACCTGGACAAAACGTCCTGGAAATGAATAGGGAAAAAGTGGGGATAAAAGCCTGATCTGGAGAAGCCTGGGAAGTATAGTACCTGTATTGCAACAGGAATGGGACTGCACCACCACCGCCATTGCCAAAGGCACTGCTTCTGAAGCAGAAATGAAAGTGCTGCCCACTTTCCTTCTCTTCTCACCATCCTTAATGGGGAACACTTTGATGACTGACCACTGATGTATGTCAGATCATTACATCTCAACCCATTTAAAGTGCATCACAAGCTACGGCCTCATCACAGCACAAGCACAAGTGCAGTGAAATAAGTGCTCTTGGATCTCCGTCATCATCAGTACTGAGAGGGGCCTTACCGGTTCACAACTAACGCTTGAGACAGACAGCCCGTTAGTCTTACAAATAAATAAATAAAAATAACAATTAAAAAAATCCCAGTTCTTGAACACAGAGATGCCAATACTGCCACTCCTTAGTTTTTAATCTGAGGCCTCCTTCCATGTTGCTGAGAGGTGACATTCCCTCCCACAGACAGAAGAGCCAAGAGCCCACATCTCCCCACACTGCAGCTTGCTCAGCCACCTCTCAGCACCACCAGCCCAAATTGGTCTGCCTGACTAGTAACTGCATCTTTAATAAACCAGAGAAGAAATTCACAGTCTGACTGTAACCTACACACCACGCTTTACATGGGGAGTTTTGGTCAGGACTACTTTCATACGGAACGGTCCCTAAAAAAAAGGCAAATAAGAAGGTTGTGACAAGATCAGACTCTCAGATAAATGTCTGTCTGTTCAAATTAATCAGAAGAGGTTTTTTGAGAGAAGGTGATCATCTCATAAGCAAATCAACCTTATAGGTCATTAATAACTGGAAGACCAGCTCTTTTCTTTGGGCTAATCTTGTCAGAAACTTACTTCCTGCCTGAAGAAACGTCCAGTTATATCTGAACAACAAAGAGCGGCCAAAGAGCAGCTTGATAAAGAAAGGCTGAAGTGATTTATGTAAGGATGGAGTATATCCTGCCATGAAGAGCTTACAAATGAGAAAAGAGCAAGATACACACCAAGCCTCTGGAAACCTCTGCATCAGCTTGAGGAAGAGTGCTAGGTAGCACAGAGCAGAGTTGAACTCCTCTGGTGAGAGATCAGTGGTCACTGGTCTTTAGAAGTGATTGCAAAGCCACTTTGAACTTGGTTTTGCCAAGCTCAAAACCATTTAAATTCCAAGAGGTGCAGATGACAGTATTTTCAGAGGTCATCTTGATGCTGATGTCCACAAACTTCTGCTGCGACTTGTCCTCCACAGCTGCTCAGCACCTTATGAAGAAAGCAAGCTCCTCTTTCGGATGTTTTTGTGTGATTTTAGAAGTCTCAGTTTATTCTACTTTGTTTCAGCACTTGACACCCTATTCAGTAATTCATAGCTCAGCTGTAGCTACCCTATTTCTCAATTATTTAAAATATTTCCTCCCTCTTCCCATGCAGTTTCAACCTGAAACAATCTGGTTCCTCACTCAGACTAAAAGAAAACACAAGGATAAGGGCAGATGAGGTATGAATGGAATAATACACAAAAGCATGCTTAACTGAGTAAAGTACCTATTCAGACAAGTACTTGCTCATCCAAGGCACAATTTTCCCATGTACTCCAACAGTGCCACAAGCCACACCCATGATTTTCTAAGATCTGTGGCTGGTGAACAGACTCCGCTTCCACTCAGGAGAAAACTGTGACCCCCAAAATGATCCCTTTGTCAAAGTACCTAAAATCAGTCCTATTGGTAAATACAGGAAATCTCAGATGGCACATCACCATGCTACAAACTCAATGGAAGAGCACCTGAGGGCAGTGAACAAATCAAAACAGCAAAAAACTCTGTTTAATGTATCAATGGCTACCTTTTATCAAGAATATAGTTAACACTCAAGCCAAAAGGGACACTGTAGAAACAGAGGGAATGTCAGACACATGTGGCAAAGATGGGCAAAAGCAGAGACTGCACCTCAGATTAAGAGATTTTGCAGAGATCTGGAACTTTATCTCAAAAGCAGAGATCAACAAGAGGTGACCAAGCTACATTATGAATGGTATAAAGCTAACCACGGAATAGTTAATTCTCACCTCCTTATATCATAAGAAGAGGATGTTCAAGAAAACTTCAGTAGAAAGAAACTATCCCATAACTAAGCTGCTGCAGTATCTCCTTCTCTGAAGGAGACGGGACACTAAACTAGATGGACAAATGGTCCAAATCACTTTGGCAAACCCTTTGTTTCTGCTATTGTAAGTTACCACTCTTGCAAGTAAAGGGCTTTTCTTTTTAATTTTCTGAGTTGTTTTATAATTGTTTTAAGAAAGCAATTGCAAAGCTAACAGGGGTAGAGAGCACAGGGCTTCTGTCATCTAGGGAACAGACAATATCCTCCCAGGAGCTGGTGTATAATCATAGCTGTATTAACTGGCATCAGCTAACAGTTACCTTAAGCAATAAAACAGTCTCAAAGCTGGAAGAGTCCATTAGAGAGCAATTACTCAGAATAACAGGGAAGGTAATAATTTTCCATATCATACCTTCAAACTTTCAGACACATGGCACTGAAATCCAGTACAGCTCAGCTGTAAATCAACTGTGCATCACAGGACTATTAAATGCTTTCAAACCGTTCAAAAAGTGTTTTCCCACCGCTTGGTAAAAATTGAATCAAGATGTATTCACAGCTGTATGAATATCAGAAGGAATAATAATTTATTTTTTCGCCGTTTCAAAATCAATTCCTATTGGTGTATCTAATTTAATAGATTTTTTTGGTCCAATTTCACAGAATATGGCTGAAATGCAGGAAAGAAAAATGGTTGTTGACGCCTCAAGCAGGCAGCTTTAGTCATGAATGGAAGCTTATTGTGCAATTAAAATAAAACTCCAAAAAGATCTTTAAAATAACTTATAATGCTTTTTAGAAAGCTCACAGTGATGAATTTGCTGCTTGTTTACTAAGAAAATCCAGCTCAGATTTAAGATGAAAGTGGTAGAGAAACCAGATGTTAGAACAAATATCTGAACCTAACGCAGCGCAAAAACAATTTATTACTCATGTTTTTAATGATTTCCCCCATTTCCCACTCCACTTTGGCTCCCCTGAAGCAAGATGGCCTTTTAAAATTATCTCATTCTACCCTAAAGGTCATGCTATAAAACTCAAGTGTGTGCCTGCACCCAGCAAACTGACTTCAATCCTGCAACAAGTTTCCTTCAGGACAAGAAATGACAAGTTTCCTTCCCTAACATGTCTTTAAATATTGTGCAATCCAACCAGTAAAATAATACGAAGCAGTACATGGATTATGGACCATGCCACACACTCTCCTGTAAGGTGCAAAGCAGAGGAGGTGCCAAATAAAACCATTGTGTGGCAGTTTCTGTATAATCAAAACGGGTTAGCTTTTAGTGGGGAGGTTAAATAACATATAGTTAAAGCTATGAAACTTACCATCAGAGGATATTGTGAATATTGTCAATGCATGTGTTCAAAAAGTGATTAGAAAAAAGTGTGGTAGTAAAACCGGTCAAGGTCTATAAAACAGAACAACACGAGTACTAATTAAAGAAGTCCCTAGGCTGCACAGTGTTAGCAGCTGGAAGAAGGTACTCAAGAACTTTGACTACATGCTCACCCTCTTCTTTTGCTCCTCCTTCAGCATTTGCTCCCAGCTCCAATAAGATACACAATATTAGACTTTAATCCAATACGGGTGCTTATACGTCAGACAGAACAAAATGATCAGTCTCATGGAAGCGAGATTAGAAGGTTCCCTGAGATGTGTTCTATAAAACTCTGCCTCAAGTCAGGATAAATTGTATCAAATTCTTCCCCAACAGATGGGTTTCTAAGGTGTTCCCAAATATGGCAAAAGGCGATGACTTCACAAGCTCTTTGCCCATAAAGAGGTCTAGGTCTCACTCTGATCTACAAGGGCTGATCTAGCTGCATGAATGCGACAGACACAACTATGCCATATCATGGTGCTAAGAGCCAGACCTTCTACTGTCTTCCCTCCCCAAGTAAATCCATGGCTATCATCTCATACTAAGTAGCTAGGTATTGCCTCCTATACCTAACAAATAAAGCTGCAGTCGAATCTTGTGCCTTTTTACATAAAAATCAGGAAAAATCCCTCTCACCAAGTTATTTTAAATTTACTATTATTAAAGGTAATTGTGGGTGGCAGTCATGTTTACTGACAGAAACATCCTTGAATTCACCTTTCAAATCTAGGGGAAATACTATAGCACAATGGCACTAAATGGCTGTGTTGGTTGTAAATCAAGGCTGTGGGTTTCTGAAACCCCACCTCATTTTGCACTGTAACATACACAGAACAGGCACACAGTCATGTACCGACTCTCACGCCAAGGAAGCGGTAAGTTCTAAACCACACTCACATGATCTCAAGCCCTCATCTTGAAGTAAAGCACTACTAATCACTCGGTGTTGTGGAAGACTAACAAGAGGATTTGGTTTGCATCAACCTCAAATCAATCTGGGATCTAAACCTCAACTCTCCAGAAGCCTGAAAGCATCTGAACAATTTTAGGTAAGGCTTATCTTTGCTTTTAGTACAGCAAGAAAAATGAAATTCTGAACCCAGACTCCAGAGTTTTTCTTTAAAATGTATTCCTGAGACGTACATCTAGAAGAGAAAAAGAACAGGACTTCCATACAAACACCTTTACAGCCTTCTTTTAAACAAAGGCCTAAACCCTTATGTTCCCTAGATATACCATAAATACAGATTCGAGGCCTCTTCATCATGGAATGACGTAATGAAAAAAAAAAAACCAAACGCCAAGTTGAAATTTTCTGCCAGAAAATAATCCTGTCAAGTACAGCTGGGGAAAAAAAAAATTATTTGTTTGCAATCAATAGGGTCTATTTTCAACTTCAACAATGTCACCATACGATCGATCAATGTAGGATCACGGGTATTAATTATGTCAGTCAAGACAGACATACTAGCTAAAACTGAGCTTTCACCACCTGCACCATAAACATAATCATGCCATGGCTGATGATACTACATCACAGTAAGGAAATGTGCAAGTCTCTTTCGATAAAGGGTCATAGAATCATAGAATCATAGAATGGTTTAGGTTGGAAGGGACCTTGAAGATCATCGAGTTCCAACCCCCCTGCCACAGGGTCATTTGACACAAGCTCCTCACAGTCTCCCAGACCTCTACTCTACTCCCCAGAATATTTCTTTAAAAGGAGCCAGGGTTAATTATGTCAAAGACAGTGGCAGACCTGTGCCCCTGCAGGGGATTGAATGTGCATGGACCAAACTCTCTCACGCTGCATGTCTCAACTTCAGCGAGTTATATCAGCAGAGAATGTGCCCTTTGTTCAAAGGATGTGCTTTTTTCCTTTGGTTCTCAGACATTTTGCATTCTTCCATGATAACTGAGGCTTACTACTAGATGAGGTTGTTGCATGTGTTGCATGTGCCCAAAATGAAATCCAATCCACTGTGGGATCCATTACTCCATCCTCAGGAACACCGGTGGCCATTGACATTATTGGTGAGAAGGATTTTTCTCTCTTTGTAAACTGTTCCTTTTTTTCTGCTTGTGATCTCCCTCAACAAGGCTGGCACAGACGCTAGAAACCACCTTCTCATCCTCTCGTATTGTGCATACATAAAAGGATATCACATTGATAACACTCCTCTCATCACCCTTGCATCTATTCGTAATACGGGAGATAACTCAGAACAGTGATGCCTACGTAGTACCAAGCATGTCATTATTGTCTAACTGAAAATCTACACAGTAACTCATGTCCTCCATTTCCTTCTTATGTATTCCTTGAAATTTCCCTGTATCTATGTCATTTTCCCCTCAGTGACCATGTACTTCATTTTCTCACATAGCCGTACAGACACAGCCATCTCAAAGATAACAGTTTTAGCCAATACACAGATAATAGGATCTAAACTATTCTATTTTTTGCATGAAATACATAAAACAAATCCATCTCTCATTACTCTTTATTATTCATAATTTTTTATTTACCTGTTTTTAATTATACTTTTGAAATGACATGTCAATATTTTTTAAACTTTTTTTCCCAAATCTGCATTTTCAAAAGGTACTTAACATGCAGATTAGATGGTGCCTTTTGATACTAAGTTTTCTAGCTGTCGCATTGCTTTGATTATTTCTAACATCTGGGATCAGCATGTGCCATTTCAAGGTATGAAAAAGTTCCTACAACAGAATAGTCAGTTCCAAGTAAGAATTCTGCAGCTTGCACTATTGATACTATGTACCTCAAAAAAGTCAAAGTGCACTGAAAGCACTCCAAAAGCAAATTTCTTCCTGGCTTTTCTCTAATTCCAAGCTCTAAACACTTGAGCAGTCAGCCAACAAAGCCTTCTAGCATCAGCTCCTAAATTCTACCAGAAAGGCATGTTAGGTGCCTAAGCATTTTTCTTACAGCTGGCCCTCGGAATCTGTCTGCTTTAAATGAGCACTGCTGCAAGAGGTCCTGACATGTTTCTTTCAAAGCATACAATTTGCCATGGGTGTAGACACTTGTTTCTAAGCGAAATAGTGGAGTAAGGAAGGCGGGGGAGAGACAACCTGCGTAGGAAAGCCGATAAACAATTTTTTCTATTAACTACAGTTAGCAAGATCAGTCCCCTGCATATATAGTTTGCTGTTTTCTTCAGTTAAGATGCATAGGTCTTCAACGGTCTCAGCTGCTTCTCCCATGGAGTCAAGGGGCTCTTGGAAAACCATTGTGAATCGATGGGCCTTTTTTGCAACAGTGTCTAGATTCCTCTTTTTTATGGCTGAAATAATAATCCAGCCTGGCCTTCCCATTTAAGCCTAGCTGAAGTTTCCCTGTTTCTATTTCTCCCATTTCTTCTACACTATTGTCCTGCTTCTCTCAAAAATGGCTTGCCTTTCACTGTTCACAAGCAGATGCACTGTCTAAGGAGGCATGGTATAGCTCTGGCCAATTTTCTCTGCTCTATTTCTTCTCTTTTGTCTCCAAGTTTCAAGAATTATCTTTGCATGATGTTGGTCAGCGAGCCAACAGCAAGACCATGATTTTTTTAGTGGACTTTCTGCAGTTTGAAATCCTCCCCCCATGAAGTTAAAGGGTTTCTTTCTCCCCTCTTAAATGCAGTTCTTCTATGGCAGAGGAAAATCGAAAGAGCTACTAGCCCTTCACTTATGTTTTGTTTTTCTGTTGTAAATGATACATCACAGGGATTGTTCTTCTCCTTCTACAAGCACTGCAGTAGCTATACAAAACCTTCATTTTTCCAGACAAGATTACCCAAGTGATAAACAACCTACTATTGTGCCATATCACTGCGTCAATAGTGACTGAACAAAGTATAAAATTAGACAGCATAACTTCAAGGTGCCAAAACGAGAATCACTTAAAGCTTTCTGATTGCTGGGGAAAAAAAAGAAAAAAAAAGTGAGGAAAAAAAACCCGCCAGTCTTTTAGCAATATGTGATTCAGCTTTTGCTGGCTAAAGCTTTATCTGACGTTGTCTGCAGAAGAATCCAACTACAGCTCACCAAGAAAAATGTAATTCCTTTATTTGACTGTGTGCTCAGCTCCCTAATTTGAGGATTTTTAATAGTTCTCTCATTCTCAAGGTGGTCATAGCACATGTGGTTTCTACTGTTGTAGCTTGTACCCAAAAACCGAACTTTTGACTAACTACACAGATGAAGCTGTTATGCCATCCATGTTTTCCACTTGGGAGAAAAAACAATCTTAAAATCCATCTGAGATCACTGCAAAGCAGCTGATACCATTCAAAAGACCACAAAAATGTGAGTGAAACACTAAATTTTCAATGCTCTCTAAAGAAAAAACAGGAAGATCCTTATGAAAATACTAAGTAGGAGATATTATCTTGCCTGACAAAGGCTTGCACTGTGAGACCACTAAACTAAAGAAACTGAAAATACACTCTTTAGCAAAGAATAAAGCTGAAATCAATCTTAGCTGTCTTGTTTGCAAATGGAATCTGATCCTCATATTTCAAAGTAGCTGAAAATGACTCAAGACAAATTCACAAATCCAGTTACTCAACATGAGATAATGGAAATTATGGCTCTAAGACTCATGAGGGATGCTTCTGAGAAAATTTCTGGAAAGTGCTGTACAATTATGAATGATGAAACAATGGATTTCTCCAAAAGACAGCTAGCGGGTTTATGTCTGCAGTATGTGGATGACAACATGAACATTCATACAGAGTTCACCAGATTCTGCAATCCATTCTATACTTGTGGCGAAATTACATCAATAATTAGAATGTTGTGTGCACATCCAAGTGACATCCAATGGTATGGATAATGCTACAACGGTGCTGTTAAAATGGCAAGCTTTGCAACAGCCTGACTACAAAAGGAAGAACTACAGGCCATTAACACTCACTACTTAGAATCTTCCTTTATCTCTACAGACATTTCTGAAAATGTCTAACTTTTTTGGAATTACCCAAAAGGGATGAAGGATATTAACAAGAATATGTTGCATACATCACCTAGCATCTGTGTCCTCTATCTAGCAAGAGGAATAGCTTCACATTCTGAAAACTGCTTTGCACATGTGAAACTTTGGAGAATGTAAAGGGTACAGTAAAAGATCCCCAATTGATAGCACAGCAGCTCAGATGGGAAAGACTAATATCCTTTTTGGTACTGAATTAAGGAAGAGAATCCGAGACATGGTAAACAACCAATCTTTTCACTGCCCAGCAAGGGCTGGGTATGTTATTAGAGAAGGCCACTTTCTTACACAAAGACATTAATGTCCTTCAGTCATCCAATTGGGATAAAACTTACAACTTATTTGTATCTAATGGCTTTTCACCAAAGATTACTGGAGCGCCTGAATGCAGTTACCAAAAATTAGAAGGGAGTTGTGTAAGTGTATCTGTGCTGAAGTAATTGTTTTTATAGCATCCAGTATTCAATCAATTTGAACGCAGAGCCTTAGAAAATGATTCAAGATCTTTAAACTCACATAACAACTCCAAACATAACAGAAATGCAAAAACAAAATGGGCTTCAAGTGGCTGATTCTGATTTCAGCTGTAATTGCCTGATTACTCAGCCTCTTCTGTTGCAAGCCAACTGCAAGCTCACAGAAAGGTCCTTGTAGTCAGTTCAGCAGTGTCTTAGCTGGCTCAGCCAAGGCTGGCTTCCAGAACAGCACAGTTGATAATTTTGATGTTACCGGCCATCAGTGCTATAAGCAGGTGCAGTTTCAACACTCTCTACCATATTAAAACCAGAGCTCCAATCCAGGATGAGATGGTTATTTCTCCAGTGTTGTATGGTTTTAAAAATGCGAACAGAACTGATGAATTGCAGCTTACAGATGTTTTGGAAGAACTCATATCAGGAAATGGAAGGCAAATACAGGTGACTAGAACTTCAGGGGGGTTGCATATAATTTCTTTTATTCATATTTTAATACCAGCCTTTTTCCCACTTCTCACAAAGCAATGCTTATGTGTCTCCCCACGGGCTCAGACGGCCCCGTGAGCAGTTGCTTCATCTTTTCCTCCAGCTTTCAGAAATAACCTATTCCAAGCATGCCTTTGTAAGAAAAGGCTCCTCTTCTTCCAGAAGCCTCACACACTCAGCTGGCCCAAACCACTACTTGTTTAGAGAAAAAATTGACTTTCCTCTGAACACCTCTCAGGGGCATGACGGGAGCCTTGCCTCATCCCAGGACCTTACAGGAAGAGGGCCTGGGTTTCGTATGCCTTCCCTTCTTCCAACAATGGCTTCAAGTATTTTCTTCAGCTTCTCCTAGTTATCCCCTGGATAAGCGGGGCAGGAAAAGTGCCCTCACTAAATGACCAGGCTCTCAAACTACTACCTTAAGCTACAAAGGCCTAGTCCCCCCTTTACAGAGACAGACAGTTTTCCCTTCCAGACTCAGCATTTGCTTAGGTTATAATTATAATCCTATTTTTGAAAGGATTAAAGGCCCCAGAACCTCAAATTATTTGTGCCTATGCTGGTTCTAGAGGTAAAGCATTTAAAGTTCACACATACAGTGAAAGTGACACGTCCTCAATTCTTACAAAAGTTGCAGGTATTAACAGTTAGCCTAAATTTTGCATTGAGATGTTCAGCTTGCTCTATAGGCCATGTATTACTATTTTTAGAGCCACAATGAATACTCAAAAGCTGAGATCAGAATGTCTTTCAAGGTATTTTTGTTTAAAAATACTGGTCTTGAGTCCCTCATTCCCTGCTTAGCCTGACACCAGAGGAAACCTTGAGAAAAGGCCAGACTTTCAGAAATAAGAGCATTCATTATCTACCCAGTATTTCTCTCCCTGTAGGACATCCTGCTAGACTGATGCCTTGACTCTGTTTGCCAAATAGTAAATACTTAAGATATATAATGTTTGATCCCTCTGCATCCCCTAGGAACTACTTCAACATTAACAACTTAAGGAACTGATTTGCGTTCCCTCCTCCATTTCAGTAACGAAAACAACAAATAAGAAAAATCCTCATAAAGTACTTTGTCAGAAACCTTTGGCTTTATCACCAGCACATATATTCCTATGATTTGCAAGTCTTCCTTCCTTATAAGAAGTCTGACTTCATAGTTCAGCACAGTTTGATCCAGAGATAGTTGGCATCTTTACAGTAAGTAGATAAGTAATGTTTTCATCCAATGTGACAGTAGTTACTGTGCATATAGCAGGGTAAAGTAATTGACTCTCCTGATTTATTACAAATGCTATCAACACAAAATTCACAGTAAGACTTTCATTATATTATGTTTTCTGTATAAACATCTCCATGGGTTTTGCCGATCCATTTTACATCCAAAAAAATGTAACAGCAGGGATGCATAAAATATAAATATGTCTGAGTCTGTATTTTGACTATTTCTAAGAAACATGCTTTAAGCAATTAAAATGATAAATAGAATAGGAAAGGAAGCTACTTCATTGTTTAAATCCAACATTTCATGCTCAAATGATTTCACAGGATCTCTCCTTCAAATTGTCCTTCCATCTACCTGGACTTCCCCCTTCCCCCAACCCCGAAGGAAATGAACTACAGACAGTTTGGGGGGAGATAAGATTTATGAGTCTTAAACACTATAAAGACTTATTATATATTGCAGACAAAAGTTAGACAGTTCCTGCCAAAAACCCAGTCTACACATCCCTAGCTACAGACTGAGTTGGTGCCATAACCTGCAGTTTGGAATGTGTTTAAATCAGGCATTACCCAAGGTACAGATCAGGTGCTTTCAACCACCCAAAAATGTCTGTACTGAGTGTAACCGTGCTGATACTGCTGGCTTTACAGAACTACAGCACAATGGAAAAATTTCATATCATCTGGTTTGTGACACCTGATCCATCTGTAATATCCAACACTCCAGGGCTTTTCCGAGAGATGGACCACTCCTCTGCTAAAAGGCATCTTCAATTCAAAAAGCTTCATTTTGAGTTTCTCTCATACAAGGTCAGATCTAAAGCCGGGCTTTCCAAGACCAAAACTGGGGACACACACAAAATGTGTCAATATATTCACACGCCTGTCTTTGTTTTAGATGTAGATGAAAACTGAAAACTTGGGGATGTAGAAGTCTAGTTAGGGTATTTACGTGAGCAAACTAGCTACAGTCCTGCCCTTATACTTGGCCTTCAAGGTGAGAAGATTCAGTCCTCAGTGAAATAATGCTTTTGCCTTAATTGTGAAAAACTTTACAAAGCATTTCGCTTAGATATTCAAATATCACTCTTTTGGATGGCTAGACATGAGACATTCATTAACTGAAGTGTCAAACAAGAGCAGATGAAAGTTCTATCACTAAGTATTTTTTCCAATTCCACGATTCTTTCAGCAGCTATAAGCAAACAGTAGCACTCTTGTCCATCAAGAAGAGTCTGTGGGCCAGACAGATTCTATTGGCTGGAAATCAAGATAACTCCCATAGAGATTAAAAAAAAAAAAAAGTAAATTGATTCTATTCTAAAATCTTACAGACATTTGTTGGCAAAAAAAAGCATACATACATAAAAAGCAGATTCTGAGTTTGCATCTGAAAAAAGATCTTGCAAATATTTACTTTGCAAAACATCTGTTTATTCTATTCCCACCCCTAAATGACCTGTATGCCAGCAGTAATTTAAAGTATTTATTTGCAAGTTATTATTTTTAAATACAGGTAGCTGGATATATACATTACTGCTGCTGCTGATACAATATCCTTCTAGAAAAGTAGGGCTTCCATAATGCCCACAGACTCTACCTTTAGAAAGAAGTCCTAGGACACCTTAAAGTCTCATTCCTTCTTAATTGGACTTGTATGTCTACTTTCTTACACATCCGAATAAAATACAGAAGTGATAGTTAGCTAGGAATTCCTGTAATTATCAAGAAGTAAACTTCCAACAAAATACCTCTTTCCATATCTTTCCTTCTTTGTGATCTTACCACGCCTTCTGTGGGCAAAAATTCCATTTAACTCTACCATGAGATGTAGGAGGAAGAACAAACATTCAGTGAGTCTAACCAGAAGATTTCTTTATGCTTCAGAGACAAGGACTGAGCTGATAATCTACAGTAAAAGTCCATTAGTAAATCAGAAAGGTCCTCCTTGTGGTAGGTCAATAAAGCTCACTTCAGCACTGTATAATTTGTTTACACAGCAGGTCTAGCTTAATATCATCAGGTTATTTTTTTAAATACTTTCATATGATCTTCATGAATCATCACTGTTGTGCTACTCACTCAGATCTCCAGAAACAGGAGTCACAACAAGAGATCTCATTACCCATTGTTGAAAACAAAACAAAACTCACTCTTCTGTAGTGGAAGTAACTGTAGGCAGGCTAATCTCCTTAGTTCCACAGGTGTCTGCCAGTGTGATCTTAAATGGCTGTCTTCCAAGCACACGCAATTTGGTCTAGACCCCAGCAGCCAAATCTTTCTGTGAAAACTAGATCTGTAGCAACTGCCAAACACTTCAGCAATTGCATGGCGTACAGTATGCATATGGCCAGCAACACATATCGAACCTACTCATAGATAAACAGCTCTCCTATCACTGCCTTGTTTAGGCCTAAGTCCAATGACAAAGCATTCTGCTAATGAAAACAAAACATGACACTCAATCCTGCCTTCCCACTGGCTGAGAGTGAAATGCTGCCTTGCAAATAAGTAGTTATTGCCACCATTTTAATGATGACAAAATGCTACTTTGATTCCAAAAGCTAATCCTTGGCTTGAGTGAAGTTAGCTAATCTGTCTGTTGTGTCCCTTGTGTTCAGAGAGGAGGTTTGTCTTTATTAGGCTGTAATGTTGAATCAGATACTCATAGGAAACAGCTTCCTTATCTATTTCAACAGCCAAAATTAGCGCACACACACAGAAGTGCTGCTGTAATACTGGGAAATGTTATAGAGCTCATCCTCAGAAATAGCTATTACAGGATTACAGAACATTTTCTACCTTTAAATACACATAAAATGGCAGGAAGGGCAGTGACCTGCATTCATCCTCTTTCTGTCAGGCCAATACAGCTCTACTCCCTACTCTCACTAAACCAAAACCTTTCAAGAAGCAGAGCAGACAGGGCCTCTGGGAGCTCCCTCCCAGGCTTCAAGCTTTGCTGAAGAACCTGAGCCCTGGCCTGCTGTCCGTAGGCTGGTGTAACTCGGCTAAAATAACTTCTGCAAATGCATTTCAGTACTGACCCAACCTAAGGCCTTTATTATTCAAGCCCCCAACTTCCACTGAACACAGCAACTAATTTGAAGTCAGACTTCAAGGCAAGTACCATCTTCAGTGTTCTCTAGAGACATCAATGAAGCTGCACAGAGTCCAGGGTAGTATCAGGATAGCTATGACTTCCTGCCTTTTACAGGTGACGGACTGGAAGCAAGGAGACTTAGTAAATCAGTCCAGGACAAGTTGTAGGACTGTGCTCAAAATAATGCTCTCCCTCAAGTTCAAAGTCCTCTCTATCTGCCTCTCCTTGTGTTATATCTCAGAATGCTTTATAAACTATGCAGGAGGGTTTCTGAAGAGAAAGGATGAGAGAATTTTGTTCTTAAGGAAGTATATCTTCATGCAAACTTGTGCAAAAGTGGAATGGTACTGCTAGGGACCAGGGTAGGGATAGGATCAGCTGCTCAGAATATTCACATAATCAAGATGTCCAAATGAAAACATGCAGTTGTAATGGTTGCCATTTCTGCTTGCTATTTTTCCCCTGTTACTGCATACGTAACAGCCTGCCTGACATGCATATGTACATGACAGTTTTGTACTTGCCATTTGCCAGAACCCTTACAAATATTTCTATGGTCAAAGTATCTCCAGGCCCCTGCTGAGATGCAGTACCCTTTGTTCAGATAACATGCACAAGGCTTAAAGACAGTTCCTCCCAAAGGAATTTAAAATAGAAGTCAGGGAGGGAGGGAAAGAGGAGAACTGAGGCACAGAGAGTTCAAGTAACGTGTTCACAGTTGTACAGCAAGCCTGGAGAGACTTGGGAATTAAAGCCAGATCTCCCAAGGCCCAGCTCAATGCATTAACCACTAGACCCTCTTTCCTGAAAAGCCTACTCCCACTTTCAATTGCATAGCAAATTGGAGCATTGAACTAAACATTTGGCACCAAGCATCAATACTGATGGATCACTTAATTTCCTGATACCTCAAATCATCACTACACACATCGTGGTCTCTTGCTCCACAATATATACAATATACGATCTATTTTCACAAAGCCACAAGTAATTGTTGCTTCATCTGTTAAGAGTATTTTGGCAGAAAAGAGGTTTTTTGTTTTGTTTTTGTTTGGAAATCCTGCCAAGAAAACCTCTTTGGTGGATAGTAACACATTTAGGGACTTGTTACATTACAAGTTAAAACGAAAACTTGATTAAAAATTATATTCAACAGAATGGAGTTGGCTAAAGAATCGGAGCATCAAAGAATGGGAATCTTTCCCAGTAAGGCCAAAGTTACTGCCCAGAGTCCATGGCAAACAATGGAAGTATTCATCAGAAGTAGCGCACCTTCCCCACTTGAATGTTTGCAAGAGCTCAGAAAAGCAGAGCTGGCCCTGGTATCAACAGGCTAACGCTATCTTAGAAAAAAATACAGTCTAGAGTCAGTCACAATGTCCACAATATATTTCAAATTTCAACTGTGCTTCATAAGATTAGACAGATCATGTTTCCTAAACAACTTAAAGACTGAGCTCACAGGGCTTCCAAAAACGCTCTTTAAGGAGAAGTGAACCCACAAGAGTTTTACATATATCCGTGTATATACACACAGAAATACGTAGTGTAAATTTTCAAGGCTTTCAGGAGACCTGCATATACACAATGGGCTGCCAACATGGGCCAAAGCCCACAAAACCCAACTGTAAGAGACAGTAAATACTACAGCCCTGTTTCACTGCTGGAACAGTAGACAGTGGCTTATCACAATTGACCGACTGACCTGGGGATCTACAGGTCACTGAAAACTCTTGAGATGGTCTTCTATCTTGTTGCTGTCTTTCACTGTAATAACAAGGGATTGATTTGTATTCGAGTACATACAAGATACTCTTGGATTAAAATGGAATCCAAGCCAGCTGCAGGTAATATCAGCAGTCACCAACATTAAGCAGACACAGCTCCATCATCTCAGTAATCTAGCCAACTCCTTTCACACTGTGGTTTAACCACAGATGCTAAAAATACTTCTCAATGGGGGTGAATTTAACAGTGAAAGGGAAGAC
Organism: Pluvialis apricaria; assembly: GCA_017639485.1. Classification (NCBI taxonomy): domain Eukaryota; kingdom Metazoa; phylum Chordata; class Aves; order Charadriiformes; family Charadriidae; genus Pluvialis; species Pluvialis apricaria. Next base: position 6,620,286 of record CM030011.1, on the reverse strand, counting down.
AGACAACTGTGATTTTCTGAATTTACAAGAAGGCACAACACTTCTGTGGATACTCCTGCAGGTGTGTTACCTACGGGTTGGAAAGTCATTTGCTTCTCGGTCATCAGAAGAACTAAGCCCACCTCAGAGACAAAGCTGACCTTGAAGAGGAAGCAGTTGGTGAAATACTATTGTCCCTTCCTAGCTGGTGACCTCTGTGACAGGACCCAGTTCCCTGCATCATACACAGTCAACGTTTCTGTTAGGAGCCAAAGCAAAGGATCAAGGATTGAAAGATTCATGGGAAGAAATCTGCTCTCCTGCTTCTATGAGGGAAAACAAATGCTCTGAGTCTACGCAAAAATGCAATGGATTACTGTATTGATCTGTCAGACCTTCCATATGGATACATGGAAGACTGAACTGCTATATTGCCAGTACCACACTGCTCTGTGCATTACAGACATCTCAGCTTTGCTTATCTGTCCATGTGGCCAAATAACCACAGCTTAACAGCTGAGCCATTCTGTCTGTTCATGGAATAAGCATTTTTAGCCTGAAGCAGGTGTGAGATCATTCCTCTCAAATATTTTTTCCATGGTGAGCCAAACTAAGTTACATTGTCCTCCCTTTCCCACAGGCCAAGAGCACAGTAGGGGACAGTCATCACAGTGTAGCTGGCACATGAGAATTTTTATTTTGCAAAAATGAACAACAGTTATAAAAGCAGAAAACTTTCATTGTCTCCTGTCCCTGCAAACTAACTCAAACCTATCTAAAAACCAAACTTGTACGTTAAACAGGGATGTCTCTAGCCAAATAAAATCACAATTTTAACCTGTGGTTAGAAAAAAAGAAAGAACAATTTAAGTGACCAAAAGCCACTACATTACACAGAAATTCCAAGCCAACACAAAGAAGAGAAAACAAAAAACAAAGAGCACGAGCTGCTGCCAATGGCTCAACTCAATGAAAACTGTGGGTGTAGTACATGAACACTTCTTCAGTGAAAGATCGGGACTAGTTCTTCACAGCTCTGCTCTAAATGGAAGAAGATGCAGCTCTTAGACATGTAACACCTGAACAGTCACTGGTCTAGTCCCAGTTCTCCATCGTTTCTTTCTTTTTTTTTTTTTCTTTTCCCCCCACAAAGCTGAGTTTATAGCGATTGAACAATTTTCTTAGCCCTGACTGCATGCTGCAAACATTGCTGCTACAGCATGGACATTAAAAACTAGAAGCAGCTAATGGTTAACAATAAAAAATAATATTTTTCCTTCAAGCAATTAAATTGTAATATAGGGCTCTCTAATTCCTTCCTGTCTGGTCCCATGGGCCTAAGAATAAGGCAACATGAGAAATAAATAATGTGTTGCTGTTACACTGTTTCAACCAAATCTTAAAAGTCTCTACAGGAGAAATATTGTCTCCCTCATTAATTCTGAAATCTCTTTTACGGTTTCATATATCAAGTTACCTTTCTGCTAACCTTTTATTTATGCGCTAGTTTACTGCATTATGTTTCCAATTCAGCATTGTTTTAATGAGTAATTTGGCTTTGATAAATCCACAACACATCACAGACAAATTCATGTTATGTTTAGCCCAGCAAACACTCCAAAATAAGCAGACACCCAACATTTAAAGGGCCTGCAATATTTTGCAACTGCACCTTAATGTTAGTTTGTTTTTATTTATTCCCTTCCAAATCCAAATACCTTCCCAGCCCACTTTAACAAAGAAGTATTAGCAGCAGACAAGAAAGGGATTATGTTAGAAGGAAGAGAGGGTTCAGTAAGCATTTAGACATGAGTATTAAAATATCAGTCTGATTTCTAAATCAGACCCTGAATAAGATATGTGGAAAGAAAGAAACAACCCCAAAACGGCAACTTTAACATAATCTAGGACTCAATCTACTATTAGGGAAGCTGTAAAGGGTCTGTCCAAGATCAGTCTTTCAGCGCTAGGTGCTGTATGAAAAGATGCAGCACTTTTCTAAATGTTTTTCGCAATCTGGATGGTAGTTACATACAGGTATCAGAAGGTTCTATGAGCAAAACAGCAGCTTCACAAGTCTACAAAGTAATTTATAAGCATTTGCAAGATTGTACTTATGTGAAAGAACTAGACATTGTACAGAGAACAAAAGGGAAACCTCAAATCATGCAGTGCACATGTAACCATCACATCAAGAAGTCTTGCACTGGGATCTCAGGCAAGAGAAGTAAGCTGTACCTTGAGGTGAAATCAAAGTAGGACTAAAAAGGGTAAGATGGGGTAAAGTTTCAAAGTGGAAAACTGGACCAAAAGGAGATGAAAAACCCTCAAATTCAATGAAGTATTTTTTTAAAAAAGAACTGTGAGACTTAGCTCAGAAACTAACCTCAGGTTGAACCCAGAGACAGCAGGCTGGGGGTTCTGCTTTCACCACATGGCTTCTTCAGGGCTCTTCTACCAGCCAATATGGCCTTTCCATCCTGAGCCTTGGACTTGCAGCTATTCGTCCTAGGCAGAAGGCATACTTGATCTCATTTACTGTCCCCAACAGGGACAGACATTTCAATGAGAAATGTCCCTCTCATGCCACTTGGGTTGCAGAACTCCTACATAATATAACTCTGTCATTGTTTGTTACAGAGCCTGCATCACGAAGATTCACAGAAGCTGCTCAATGCATCACCCCTGTTCCAAAAAAACGGCAAATCAACTACAAGAAAATAAGTGTTAATACCCCAATACCATAAAAAGATCATAAAAGATCATTATCACAATTCAAAATGGGATGGGAATAAAAGGGGTTTGGTTCTGTTTCTTTTTTTAACCTGACATATTACTCTTGCTGGAGTATGTGAAAATCACACAGTTATGAAAGCATAAACAGCACTGAGGCAAAAGAGTCTATCTTCTCATTTCAGAGGAACCACATTAGGATACAGATCCTAAGGCACCACTTAATGAAAAAATGAAGTTTTTCAGTGTTGGCAGACGTTTAAAGTACATGTCTGAAATGAGTGTGTGTTAACCAGCTTAGCTTTGCTTCAGAGAACTCTTCCGTCTGGTAAGACTCCCTAGTATTTTACAATGACACACGTGCCCCCACACCCACACCCACCACTATCATCTTCAGTGATGATGTCTGTCCTGGAAATGCTAGTTACTGCAGCTCCAAGCCCTGCATTTTATGAGCTTTGAGTAATTCTTAGCATTCAAAAACCTCATTCCAAAGCAGAAGAATAACAAAGGGTTTGGTTTTTTTTTTTAAAAAAGGAAGGATGGGTAGTGGTTGGCATGAACAGAAATGGGCACCAGAAGTTTCTTTCTCCCTGCATAGTTTTGGTTGCACTTACAGGCTGCTGCATTCAATAGCTCCCTCAGTTCCACATTAAGTGAAATTCTATTTTTGAATTCTTCTCAAATGTGGAGCTCTAAGGATTTCTGGGTTACAATATTATACACATTGCTCTTGGACCACATATTCTTCCCTCAGTCACTAAGTGCTTTACAAAAGCAGATAGGTATCACTAGCCTCATTCTGCAAGCAGCAAGCCCAAGCCACAGAGAAGCTGCCTGGCTCATTTGAGATTGTAACGATGAGCCAAGGCAAAGTCAGGCCTCAAACTCAGATCTGCCACACAGCCACATCACTAGACTTCAGCACTGTAACCAGGGACAGACATCATGCAGTTGGGTTATACACATTCATAATAAATTTTACTTGACTTAGGAAGCAAAGTATATCACCTTCATTGGCAAAATGAAAATGCTAAATTAAAGATTTGATCTTGTAAACACTGCCTGTGAGGCATTCCCAGGGATGTCCCTGATCCGCAGCTGAGAGAGGCAGTGATGCTCTCAACTGGCTGCAGCTCTGGCACACTCATTCAAGCCACATCATCTGTGCAAATGATTTAGCCCTTATCCAACTCAAGAATCCTGATCAGATGCATCTAAAGCACTCCACAGCCAGGTCTGTAAGTCCAAGCTCACTAATAACACACTTACGCAAGTGGACCTTTGAAATCAACAAGACTACTCAAGTACATAAGGACAATACACTGGTGTAAGAGATTGATCTTTTCAAAATTGAAATAACTGATTTCGAGAACATTTTCTAAAATTAAGAGTATCACTGGAAATTATTAAATGTAAGGACATTTCATATCCACTGAATTATGTCTGCATTTACACAGCATCACGTTCATCAACTTCGTTTCACTTAAAATTTTAAAAAGAATAATATTCACTCTTTATCTTCCTTCTCCCTCTGCTTCTCAGTTACAAGAGTTTGCTTATGAATACAGAGAAGAGATGAAAAATACAATGAAGCTGCTTTTTAAGAGAGAATTTGCTGCTGCTTTTCAAAACTGTTACTGTTGCAGTAACATGTAGGACACTTCAGTATCTTTGATTAACAGAAAAGGTTATTTATATTATACATAATATATATTTAGTACATATTAATGTACAAATATATAAACATATGTACTACAGTACACACTGTACTATTTAGGCAAAATATTTTTCAGAAAGGACAATGTCTTAAACTGCACAGAGCTGAACAGATTTGTTTCTGTTTAATTGTTTCTGTTTCATGGAGTCTTTATTCCACTTTATGAAACTATTTTTTCTGTTGTTCTTCTAAATTGGGGCTCATACTGGTATCACTCCCACCACCAAAACTATATCTACAAAATGCTCTATAAAAGCCTGAGTTATAATACCACAGTTTAATCAGCCCTAACCTGACTAGCTTAATGAGGAGCAATTGTATAAGTAGGAAAATGATTTATCTTGGGACTGTAAGGCAGATAATTTTGGTTAAATTTTTCCAGATGGCTTCAAAATCTGAAAATTAGCCAAACCCTTTACCTACCTACTGAAAGAGTTTGGATGCCTTCCCTGGCTGATTCATAAAAAGAACATGTTGTATATACTCTATATGGCACAATACTCCCCATTCTTGGACACCAGCACTGGGACATACTTAATCAGTATTAGCTGATACGTTTTTCTTCCTGTTTATATCAGAAATGCAGATTAAACACAAACTTCTTACACCCTTTGGATTTGATATTCTTCCCCTCTTTTGATCCAGTAAGCTTTAATGGTGGGAAATGGGGCATTGCTGCCCTAGCAGCACAGAGAGCCGGGATAATGCTAGTGCTACATGTGTTTGTACATGTGTATGTACTTATGTACATAAATATATCTAGCAGAGTGCTTTGAACATGCTTGATAATAAGGACTCAAATATGGCTGTTTCTTACCATCTAGAAGGCACCACAAAAGACAGTGGCACATGTTAGGCATGGACTTTACTTCAGTGATACCTAGTGCTCAGTTATTATGCAGCGACAGCACTCCCCGTGACTGTCTCTGCTGGGTTTCCTTGTAGTTGTCCTCTCTTTAAAAGACCCCTTCTCTTTACAAGGACCCAACAACACAGCCAATAGGTCATACGTGTTTCCCAAACACCATCCAGGGAGATCCCGTTGTATGATTTGGCCACTATACGCATCTTCTAAAGGCGGCCTGCCAAGCCTATTTAGCTGCCTTCAGCAATGCCCCAGCACCATCAGTCTGCATCCTCCACAGCAAGGAGATGCAGAAACACAGACCAGCAGTAAGCAAAAAAGTTACGCAAAGAAAAAGCAACAAGTCAAAGAGGAACAACTCTGGCATGGCATGGCAGGACAGAGTAAAGGAAGTAGAGAAGCTGGAGGAGCCAGCAAGAACCTTTCCAGTAGCAAGCCACATTGAGAGGAAAGCTATAACTGCAGGGCTTCCTCCCTGGCAGCCTGGTACCAACACTTTGACTCCAAGGGCAATTCTTCTATGAGACAGGAAATCACTAATAGCATGACCAGTTTTCCAAGTGAAGCAATATCTGTTGGAGCTGAAAAAACTCAGGTTTCCTTCAACTTACACAGGCTTAGAAAAACCTAAATCAAGAGGATGATTTCTGGATCCAGTTCCTGTCCTATTGCTAGCACCACCACATAAAACTCCAAATTAATTTTGCTGACAGAAGAAGTCAAGCTTAGCAAACAAGATAGCATTTACACATCAAGAAGAGGGCTGTGAAAGACAGTAAGCATTAGGAGAGAGGGCACACTACCTCTGCTCTGGTGATTCACTGGTGATTCACTGGTGATTAAAAGTGTTATTTTTTCCAGGAGAACCTGACAATCTAGCTGTGAGGGCAGAGAGTTGTGATGCCCTCACAAAGCTGAGGGATATCATTACTAGTATAAGCCAAAACACAACAAATACTCTTCTAGCTGCCCTTTGCATTCAGCATTCAGTTCCTCATTTGAAGATACCACCTTTCTAAAAGTGATAAATTTTTCCATTGTATTTACAACTGATGGACTAAGCTGCATTTTCTTCAGTACCATCCATTTTCTCCCCCCCAGATTTTTTTTTTTTGCACAAACATTGTGCATATCTGATCTCTATCAATTCCTCCCAAAATTATTCCCATTCTTTTTAGTCTCAATACACTTTTTTTCTTTGTCTCTGATGTATTATTCAATCCATTTTTGAAGCTTTTTAAAATTCTGCTAAATCCTTTAGGAGCAAAATATTAATAAAGCAACATTATACTACTTCCAGTGCTATTTTCTATTCTCTTCTTTTTATTCTCTAATGTCTGTTGTTTTGACTTATGCCATACGGTTGGAGAAGGAGGGTTGAAATCTTTACAGGGAAAAATCTGCATTATGAAGATTTTCACTTTCTAATGGGAGAGAAGAGTTATTCTAAAATCTCAGGTAGGGGTGTTTTAGTGAGCGAGCTGGAAAAGGGAAAAAAAAGAGAAGAATTTCCACTGGATTTGTTGGAAAGCAGGGGTGTACTTTAGCTAACAAATTTTCAAACACAACTTGCTCTGATGATACTAGGTGCAAGGTCTTGCTTTAACTCAATTAAATTAAATCATACAACACTTTATAAACACACCTCTGTTCAGAGAAAACTGTATTTCTTATATAGCTTTCTCATTTTGCAAATATTTTTAGTTACCTATCCTGAGAAGTACAAATGAAAGCAAGTCATAAGCATGCCTATAATTCGCATTCCTTCCCTGTTGAAGATACTGAAGCATTTTATTCATTTAAACATTTGAAACCTATAATTTTAACACATTTTTATCATATCTCATCCAGAAAAGAATCATAGAATTGTTACGGCTGGAAAAGACCTTTAAGATCATCAAGTCCAACCATTACCTTACTCTACCAGGCCCACTTCTAAACCATGTTCTAAAAGTCTAATATGATATGAGGTAACAATGCAATATAAACCAGGTTATGAACTCAAGACCATCTTCTCACGCAGCAGTTTGTCTGTTCTAGAGAAGATGCAGATTTGAGGAGAATACAGGCTACCACAAATTCAGCCACAGAAGACTAAAACTCAGGAGTGAAAATGCTGCACCAAGCAAGAATGTGTCCTTAGATACATCCACATAGCTGAAATCAGTAGAACCACTCCAGGTTTGCACCTGTGTAACTGAACGCAGAATGCAGGTATCTGCTTTCTCTTTAGACTTCATATTCAGTAAGACAAGAAAACCAATTCAAGCTGTTCCCACTTCTTATGTTTACCAAAATCCTGTAATTGCTCTCCACAGGAAATACTTAGAGGATATTCTTATCTTGACATGCAAAATATTACACAGGGTGATTCCCTGTTACCAAGAGCTCTGTGTGAAGCCCCAGATATCAACGTGGGGACAAGCAGCTCCATCAAACTCCTGCCGATTTACGCAATTTGCACCCGTATAAGCAGAATTTAGAGCATGTTTACAGAGCAGGTTTTAGCAGCGTCAAATGCTGCTTGCACAGATCTGCTGACGAGGAATCCTGAAGCATACAGAACGCATGTAGAGCCAACAGTAAAAGCAGTAGGCCATAAAGGGTCACAAGTTCTTAAGCAGAACTGAATAAATTCACTTGAAAGACCAGAAATACGAGGTGGCCTGTGGCTCACAAAGGGAGAAAAACAAAACTCAAACTTTCCAAAGAGCAAAAGCTTATTAATCTTTTTCTGTTCAGCTTCTAAAGTTTTATAACCACATATCTCACCTATAAATACTCAGTCTAAGACCAATATGTCTTGTTCCGTGTAAACTCCCCAATCAATGCTGCCTCCTTTTCTATTAATCCACCCTTTAAAATACGTTCTTTTATCAGGTTTTAATGTCTAACATGATTTAATCAGGAACACATGCCTCATAAATATCATCTGTCATGTTCCATTAGTTTCATGTGGAAAAGTACAAGTCAATAAACAAAGGTTGTGCCATAAATCTGCCTTGAACACATTATACCTCAAATAAGAAAATAAAAACATGTGTGTCCTTTGACCTGGATATTCTTAAAATGGAACTTCAGGTATTGTCTTATGCCTTTAAAAATGTCTAAAGCATTCACAATTAATTGCGTACCTAAGCAATTTCAATTTACATAATGTTGATATGGAGACGGTGATTAAATAAGCACTATGCCTTTAAGGCACCTGTTAAATAACATCACTGCCTCTGGGTTAAAACTGATATCCCGGACTGCACAATGAAAACCAGGTCTCTCCACCATGCAACTCTGCTGTAAAAATCTCTCGTAACTCAGAGGAGCCATTGGGTTCAGTTATTAAAAGAGAGAGAGGAAGAAAGGAAAAAAGAGAAAAAAAAAAAGCACCTTCTCTCGTGTGCTGCATGGAAACGTGCCTGCTGTAAACACCAGCGAGTCCAACCAGCACACACAGGAATCCAGTCAGCTCTCCTCAGCCCCTCCACTCCAGCACTGGTGGGCACCAGTTTGTCACCAGTTCTCTCACTGTCCAAGTACACAAATAACATGAGGTACTTGGTTTTGGTACTGACACCAATGATCAAATTTGATGCTTGGGTCATCCGGGAATTTTTATTTAAGGAAATTCCCGGCCTTTCCAGAGTTGCAGGCCACAGTCAGTGCTTTCAGCCTCTCCTGCTCTTTATGGCACACAGCAGTTTGTGGCTTTTGGTATTTTCCACTAATGATCTCCGTTTGTTATAGGCTGTTGGGGAGTGCTTTGTGGCTTGTGGGTGTTATGGGACAGATGCTCCCTGGACTGAGTGTCAATTGCCTGCAATAGCAACTGCTCCTACCAACCCAGTGCGCTTTGGATCAGACGCCCTCCCTGTCCAGCCTCCTGCTCTACAGCACCACAGATGACAAGGGGCAGAGTTTTCACCAGGGTCCCTGTCCATCCCCCAGCACCTTTCTGTGCAGCAATGCTACCCATTGTGTCCCAGAGCTGGCCAACTTTCTAGATGGCTCACGCAATTTAGCTCTGCCGGAAGCAATATTACAGACTCACAGAATGGTCAGGGTTGGAAGGGACCTCTGGAGATCATCCAGTCCAACCCCCTGCCACAGCAGGGACACCTACAGCAGTTGCACAGGACGGCATCCAGGTGGGTTTTGAATGTCTCCAGTGTGGGAGACTCCCTCACCTCTCTGAGCAGCCTGTGCCAGTGCTCTGCCACCCTCAGAGTAAAGAAGTTCCTCCTCATGTTAAGATGGAACTTCCTATGCTCAAGTTTGTGCCTGTCACCTCTTGTCCTATCACTGGGCACCACTGAAAAAAGACTCTTCTCATCTACCTGGCACCCTCCCTTTAAGTATTTATAAGCATTGATAAGATCCCCCCTCAGCTGTCTTTTCTCCAGACTAAAAAGACCTAAGTGCCTAGGCCTTTCCTCATAAGAGACATGCTCCAAACCCCTAATCATCTTAGCAGCCCTTTGCTGGACCCTCTCCAGCAGTTCCCTGTCCTTCTTGAACCGGGGAGCCCGGAACTGGACACAATACTCCAGATGCGGCCTCACCAGGGTAGAGTAGAGGGGAAGGATGACCTCCCTCAACATGCTGGCCACACTCTTCTTGATGCACCCCAGGATGCCATTGGCCCTCTTGGCCACCAGGGTACATTGCCGGCTCATGGTCATCCTGTTGTCCACCAGGACTCCCAGGTCCCTTTCCACAGAGCTGCTCTCCAGGAGGTCAGCCCCCAACCTGTACTGATGCATGGGGTTATTCCTCCCCAGATGCAGTACCCTACACTTGCCCTTGTTGAACCTCATCAGGTTTTTTTCTGCCCAACTCTTCAGCCTGTCCAGGTCACGCTGTATGGCGGCACAGCCTTCTGGCACGTCAGCCACCCCTCCCAGTTTTGTGTCATCAGCAAACTTGCTGATGGTACATGCCATCCCTTCATCCAGGTCATCGATGAATATATTGGCCGGGACTGGACCCAGTACTGACCCCTGAGGGACACCACTAGTTACTGGCTTCCAACTGGACTCTGCACCACTAACCACAACCCTCTGAGCTCTATCTGTCAGCCACTGTTCAATCCACCCCACTGTCCATTCATCCAACCCACACTTCCTAAGCTTGCCTGTGAGGATGATGTGGGAGACAGTGTCGAAAGCCTTGCTGAAATCAAGCTAGACAATATCCACTGCCCTCCCCTCATCCACCCATCCAGTCACGCCATCATAGAAGGCTATCAGATTAGTCAGACAGGACTTCCCCTTGGTGAATCCATGTTGACTACTTCTGATAACCTTCTTTTCCTCCAGATGCTTGGAGATGACGCCCAGAACAAGCTGCTCCATCATCTTTCCAGGAATGGAGGTGAGGCTGACTGGCCTGTAGTTTCCCAGGTCATCCTTCTTGCCCTTTTTGAAGACTGGAGTGACATTGGCTTTCCTCCAGTCGTCAGGCACTTCACCTGTTCTCCAGGACCTATCAAAGATGATGAAGAGCGGCCCAGCAATGACTTCTGCTAGCTCCCTCAGCACTGACGGATGCATCCCATCAGGCCCCATGGACTTGTAGGTATCCAGTTTACTTAATTGATCACTAACTTGATCCTCATCAACCAAGGGAAAGTCTTCCTTCCTCCAGACTTTCTCTGTTACCTGCAAAGTCTGGGACTCCCGAGGGCTGGCCTGAGCAGTGAAGACAGAAGCAAAGAAGGCATTCAATAACTCCGCCTTCTCTGCATCATCTGTCACCACGGCACCTGTCTCATTCAAGAGCGGGCCCACATTTTCTCTAGTTTTCCTTTTGCCTCCTATATACTTAAAGAAATCCTTCCTATTGGCCTTGACATCCCTTGCCAGGTTCAATTCCAAGGCTGCCCTGGCTTTCCTTGTTTCATCCCTGCATACCCTAACAGCATTCTCATACTCATCCCAAGCAGTCAGCCCCTTCTTCCACATACTGTAAACTCCCTTCTTCCACCTGAGCTTTTTCAGAAGCTCCCTGCTCAGCCATGCAGGTCTCCTGCTTCCCTTGCCTGATTTCTTGCTCTTAGGGATGCACCAATCCTGAGCTTGGAGGAAGTGATGCTTAAATATCAGCTGTCTCTCTTGAGCCTCTCTACCCTCTAGAGCCCTCTCCCATGGGATTTCTCCAAGCAATTCCTTGAAGAGATCAAAGTTAGCCCTCCTGAAGTCTAAGGTTTCAACCCTACTTGTCATTTTGTGTATACTGCACTTAATCCTGAACTCTGTCTTCTCATGATCACTGCAGCCAAGTCTGTCCCCAACCTTAACATCCTCCACCAGTCTCTGTTTGTCAATACTAGGCCCAGTAGTACACCTCTCCTTGTGGGCTCTTCCACCACCTGAGTCAAAAAGTTATCATCAATGCAGTGGAGGAACCTCCTGGACTGCACATGCCTAGCTATGTAGCCTTCCCAACAGATATCAGGGTAATTGAAGTCCCCCATGAGAACCAAGGCCTGTGATTGTGAGGCTATTCTCACCTGTCTGTAGAAGGCCTCATCAACTTCCCCATCCTGATCAGGTGGCCTGTAACAAACACCCACAACAGTATCTCTCATGTTACCCTGCCCCTTCATCCTTACCCACAAGCTCTCAACATGCTCTTCATCCGCCCTCAGGGAGAGCTTGATATGTTCCAGTTGCTCTCTCACATAAAGAGCAACTCTACCACCTCACCTCGCTGACCTCTCTCTCCTGAGGAGAACATAGCCCTCCATGACAGTGTTCCAGTCATGTGAGCTATTCCACCATGTCTCAGTAATTGCAGTGACCGCACACAGATCTCTACCTCCTATTTGTTCCCCATGCTGTGTGCATTCTTCTCCTGAGGTCGCACTGACTTCTTTAAAATACGGAAAGTGGTGAACAGTCCTGATTCCTGTCAAAAAACAGGAATGTCTAGACTGACAACAGCTCTAGAATCCTTGAGAAAGGAAGTCAAATGTTTTCTTCTCATGCATTGTGAAATCTGAGGAACAAGAAGCTCACAACTCAATAGTTCAATTTTGAAGCTTTGAAAAGAAAATAAAGAGCATCTGTTTTTTTCCCTTATGACTACTCTGATCACCCACATACACACTTACTTCCTGCAGGTCCCACTTCACCTCTTTGTGTAGACAGGCCTATACTCCTGTCCAAAGTAGTTGATCCCCATTGGTTTCTAATTTTTCCTGTTCCTCCTGCTTTTTCCCAGTGTTCCTTCCTTTCCATGTCCAATCCCACCTTCAACTTCTTTCAGCCCTTCAGCCACCAACTGATGGGCCTAGGATGTGCACAGACACAGATGGTCTAGGTGCCCTGACCTGCTCATCACTCACCTCTCAGAAGGAAATGGGTCGACACATTGTCTCTCCCTGCCCAACTCTGCAGTTGGAGTATTTGCTCCTATGGTGAACAGCTGAAGTTAATGTTGAACAGTTTTATACAAGTCCTCACATAGAGTTTTCTAGATTTCACTCCTTTCTCAAATGTTCACCTTCGAAAAATGGGAGCTGCACATCTCAACCTGAGTCACTCACTGGTTTCTCTGCCCCTGGATTTGGAATTACAAGATAATACTATTAGTCAGGAACTGGTAAGGTACAGCACTTCTTGTCAGTTACCAGGCTCTAACATTCATTTACCCAAATCTCTACCAATTGTGTCTTGTTAAATAATCTGTCAGAGGAGTTCATCATCTTGTTGTAGGAATGTCCACTGCCCTGGGACTTGTTCCAGGGACTAAAACTGCCCAAAGAACATCAACGTACCTTATGACACCTCACTGTGCTTACCCGTGCGGGGCAGCAAGCAGACCTCAGCTTCTGCTGCCCTTACAGCACTGCTGGGCTGAGGTTGTGCCTGGGATATACACATTCTTACGGATTCCTCAGGGTTCCCAGTCATGCATTTCTGGTACCAGTCAGGTCAGTCTCGGTGCAGGTCAGCCAAAGCTGTGACTGGGTGTTGTGGGGATGGGAAGAGGCCATGTGATGAAAACACAGGAGGAAGAAGATGACAGCAGATACAGGCAAGGGAGGAAGAGTCAAGCAAGAAAATCTCACATTCAGCCACTGGTGCTGATGTGGCTGGTGCCTCATGCAACGCCATAAAAGCACGCCAGCACCATAAAATTTCTGCAGTATTGCTGAGCATCACTACTGAATTTACGTGCAAATAATCAAAATAGATTTACAGCACCACTGTTGTGAGTCTCTGCAAGGAAGGGGCTGACAAGGGGATTCCTGTCACCACAGGAACTTCCTCACTCTCGCATCACTCAGTTGGACTGCCAGACCCGTAGGCCCATATTAAAACTGAGAATTGCGCAGTACAAGACTAAGACAACAACAGCATGATCATCATCACAGCACCCAGCAGAGTAACCCTCACAGCACCCTGATGCAGCCCTTCACAAGCCAGAGTTCAGAGAACCAGCCCAAATGGCTGGGCAGTGACTCAGACCTCCAGAGCATCTCACAGGACACACTGGGAGTATGCAGAGTATGTTATTTAATATGTTAAGTGAGAGGACACTTCATGTCCCCATTGCCAGACACAGAATCAGTGTATGGTAGACAGTTCCCAAGTGCTTACTCCCAGGCTACATCTAACCTGGCTGAATACCAGGGCCCTTTGCTGGCAGAGGAACAAGTCTCTTCCAAAAACCTGCACTAATTACAGCTGCTCTCAGGGCCCTTATAAACATCAGGCTCCACTTTCCAGCTCTTGTGTTTCCTTTTCTTTCAATAACAAAATTTTAAAAAGAAAGCTAGTTTTCTGGGTCAGAAGACTCTACATATCAGAACAGTTTGACAGGAAAGTCATAATACTTGTAATTCCCCTAGATCTTTTATCTTGCACATCTCAGACGGACTCCAATGGTATTGCATGACAAGGAGCCAAAGGAGCTCTGCTACTAAACCAGCATGATAAAATCAGCACTGAGTGGAGGAAATGCTGACAAAAATCTCCCACTTTTCCCTGGATCTTCATCCAAACAAATAAGTATGTCACTTTAGTTCCCCCCTGAACAAAATCTCAGTGCCTGAAGGTTGGTCCCATTCTCCCTGAGTAACACCAAATTAATAAAAGAGCAGTGTATTTTCTCCAAGTCACTTGCCCATCCCACTGCTTGTCTATGAGGCCTCAACTCCTTGGTGGAACAGTACATTATCACATGGCATAGCTGTATAGGCAGCTATCTGCATCATGTGCTGGAACTCACGATGGGAAGAATTCAAAATTAATACTATTGCACCACTCACAGAAGATGCCATAAAAGGAGACTACAAAAAGCATGAACTAATATTCAACGCCAGAAGACTAAGCACCAGATCCAGTGAGGTATTTAGGCACTGAATTTCCACTGACATCAATGGGAGTTACTTGCCTAAATACCTCTCTGGATCAGACCTTTAGAAAAGCAAACTTTAAGGCTTGATTTTTCAGTGGTTCTACAGTTCCTGCAAACTCTTCAGCACCTTTGAGGAGCCAGTCCTTCAAAGAAATGCCTAGGAGACTCATCACACATTTGTCTTGCCTGAAAACAACCATCCAATTCTCAAAGGAAACAGACTGGACGCGATAAGTACATGAAAAAAAAACCCACCTTTTATGACATTGTTCAGGTGTCACTGCTTGGCTTCCTTGGCGCCATTTAACTCCATGAATCTCTAAGGCAGGACCCTGTCTCTACTACCAGGTTTATGGAGTGGCAATATGACAGGAGACACCTGACAGCGATTGAGTTGTGGAAGAATACCTGATAGACATTAGCTGTTAAACTTACAGATTGTTTTGAATTAACATAGGCATCACTGAATTTCACTGGCTCTTAAAACAAAACAACAATTTAAAAACAACAAAAAAAACAACCAAAAAAACCCCAATAAAACCTGTCCACAGTAACATAAACCAAGAAACTGCACATGCTCTTAGTGGGCACCAAAGGGCAATCACTTGCCCTGTTCAGAAATATAAATCAAAGATACCACCCAAAGGAAAGGGGAAGGAAAAAAGACCCTTGTGATGACAGTTCAGACTGAAATTAATTTGCCCACTTGCAGAAATTCTGAAAGTATTTGCTCTTGATTTTTCATCCCCACCACATGGCAGCTGCTTTCTTCCAAAGCACACACTTGCACTGTTGTGGGCTGTGGCAGCAAGACAGCCAACATTGGAAATAGCCATGTCCCGCGGTGGCATGGCAAGCAACGGGCACAGCAGCCACACCACAGGGTGCGCAGAGCCGTAAGTACATATACAGACACAGACTTGTGTCTGGCCCAGGGACTGACAGAGGGGGAAGGTGTCACAAATATAAATCTCAGGCCAGGGAGCCAAAGAACTCAACCGAATTTTAGTCACATGGGTATCTCTCAGTTTCCCTTGGCTGCCTTGATCAACTGTGGCCCAAAGTTGTAAAACCTCCCCACAGCTGCTCTGCTCACCCCCAACCTGATGTTTCACACTGTGACTTTATGCAGGCTTGTTTGGGTCTAACAAGGTCCTTATTTTTCTACAATGCAGGAAATAAGGAAACCAGCCATCAATTATTAGAAGCGCAGCAGATCTGAGCCGCGTGGCTGTAAAACAGATTTTTCTTTAATGAAACTGAGCTGGCATTTGCCAGAAATAACAAGTGCCCAAGACCAAAATGTAAATCAAAACTAAAGGAGAGTTTTCAAAACTTTGAATCATTGGTAGCAACAGACAAGCTCAGAAGGAGGTTGGTATGATTTTGGAATGTCTTAAAAATGTGTGACTAATATGACTTCTAAAGACATTATTTGTGAGTTAGTATTTCAGTCTCCCCACAGAAAGAAAACATCATGACCAGAGAGGGCCACAATGTTTGCTGTAATAACTGTGTTAGTATGTCACTATTGCTATGCTAGGAAGGAGGCTAAGAGCCTTTGTTTTCATTTCAGAAAGCAAAGAAAGGGAAGACATTAATGTCGAAAATCATCAGTGCCTGATAAGAGAAAGAAGATCACAGCTGTTACCCTTTCCCCATGTGTCCAGGTTTTAAACCTGGCACTTGGTTTTAGTTGGTCTCAGCCCAGGTCCTAGGAGACAGTAGGTTCCATCACAACATCTCTGAATAGAGACTAGTCTAGTCAAGGAGGAGTGGCGCTGTTTGCTGAAGAGAGAGACATAACAAGAGGAAAGAAAGGGCGGGTTTGGAGGAAACATTAGTTGCTAGCAATTGCCTTACCATAATTACTGTCAAAACTGTGTGACTGTGGTTCAGTAATCCTCCTCCTTCCACAGCCTGTCCCCTACTCTTTGTCATGAAACCCAGAATGATGCCCTAAATTTGGCCTCAGTATGGATGCTATGCCCAGGGATTGCAATGCAGAGGGCACATGAAGGAAGAGCACCAGGTCCAACAGCAGAAGATGGCCTGGAATCCAATCTTTTACAGATTGAGTGGAAGCTGCTGGGATGGTCCAGCTTGTTCATGTAGTGATTCTACCACTGAATGCAATTGTCCATGGTTGAAATGAATCATTTCTTCCATAGGAACATCCAAACCTGGCTCAGCAACTCCAAACCCCAGAGGATTTATCACATCCTTTGCTAAGCTGTGCCAGGGTTAATTATCCTTGCAGTCAAAAACATAAATGTTCCTTCTTGTTTGATCTTTCTCCGTCTCCAGCCACGAGATGCCATTCTGCATTTATTTGCACCCAAAAGAACCCTCAAATACCATGTATTTTCTCATCTGGTGCATCTCCAGAACAGACTAGATTGCCTCTAATCTTCCATTGGTCCATCAGTACCACATATGGGTTGGCATCTTCCAGTTCTTCTCCAAATCCTTTGATTTTTCAAAGCCATTTAAGAAAGTTTGACCAGTAATCTGTCTTCTCCAATTAGAGTGACGCTTAGAAGAAAGATAACATCACTTGCCAATGCTTTTTAATAATGTATCATATCACCTCATACCCCATTAGAAATTTATTTTCTCATACCAATTGAATATGACATCCCAATCCTTTTCAGCATTACTGCTTCCCAGGACGCACAGCCTCCCACCTATAAAAAGAGTTTATGTCCTCCATGCCAAGGTAGTGTCATGTGTTTGACTGTATGAAAATATTCATCGTCCAGTTCCTGATCATTGCTTAAGAAATCCATATCACATGCCAGTCACTTCCTAAATTTTATTTATTCTTCCCTTAATCTGAAGCAACAGACAAACTTTACTGGCAGTGCTTTTCTATTTTCTGTCAGGATTTCAGTAGAAACTATTAAATAACACTGGGAACAAAACTCAGACTTTCATAGTTGTATACAAAATACTGTCACTATACAAAATATTGTTGTTTGTTATGCATCTCAATTTCTATAGATAAATCACTTTTTACTAGATTCAAAAGGCAACATTATTGTTTTCTATACCACTATTCTTCTGCCATCAACATTGCACGTGACAATTCAAAATGTATCCCAGAAGCTTAAGTCTAATCTACCAACACATTTACCTTTGCCAGCCTCACTCGCAGGCTTGTTATAAAACAAGAACAAGCTTGATGAACTCCTTGAAGAAGCAGAACAGCTTCCTTCAGCTGCTATGTTAATGCAGATTTCTGCCACAATACATCCCCAGTTCTAAACAATCTAAACTGCACCTGGATCATGAGTATGTAGAGATGACCAACAACTAAAGGCCGATAGGGCTGGAGAACTTCAGCATGGTCAGTTAATTTTCGTATTTGGAAAACAGGATGCATTGCGAATGAATAATAATAATAATTCAATGTGAGCCTAATTCAGTATCAATAAGGCTATTTCCTTCTTCAGAACAATGGTTGGCATTTTCTATCCCCAACAGGCAATCGTTTGTTAGCAATGGCATGTCCCCAGAATGCCACAGAACATTTCACAACTGCTTTGCACATAAAAATCAATCATTTTCCATGCCCAGTTGTCCCACCACTGGCTCTCCCAACTACTGCTCTTAGAACCCTTCACTGGGCTGGTTTTTATTGTATGCCTTCTCGATGTTTTCTTGACAAACAAATGAGTGGCCAGAAACACCAACGTTAGACAAGGAGGGATTTGAACTGTGTTCTGTAAGTCAGAGAGGATAGAAGCCTGGAGTATTATAGTTTGAGGAACCTCCTGTAACTCCTTATAGTGCCCAAGCAGTTGAGTGTGGGAATTAAAAATGTCACAGGAAAGATGGTTGGGTCTAAAGAGTTACATCCCACAGTCGGATTTCCATCCAGCCTGTCTTTAAAAACTCCAGTGACAAACAACTCACAGCCTGCTTGGGCACCATACGTCAAAAAGCTAAGTACGCTCCTAGTTATCTTTCCTAGTGTCAAGCCCACATAATCCCTGTAGAAGAACAAACCAATGCAGAAGAGACAGAAGCTGCTGAATATGAGGTACATTTCACAAAGTACTTAGTACCAACTGGGAAAACCTACAGCCACATTCAGCTTCAGAAAGGATGCAATAGGAGATTTTATTCCATACCAGCAGAACAAGACTGGTGCCTCTGAAGGACGTGTGGGCACCATGCACAGAAATTATAACTCCCCTCTATAAATCGGTGGATTCCATGTTTAAAAGATCCTTGTCATATCTAGCTAATATTCTAAATCTGGGTTGCTCATCAAAATAGCAAATGCTGTAGTCAGAAGCCTTCACACTGGCTGTATTCAATCTTCCAGATTGTTTTCTCTACTGGTAGTTAGTATCATAATTCATTTTTACCTAAATGCCAGTTGGTTATAAGATGAGGCTATTTTTCACCAAGTTTCTTCTCAAGTTTCATATTATCTAGGCTCTGAAACTGCCTCCCTGTCACTTCAGAGTGACTGCTTGCTGCCGAAACATCTACCCCATGCATAAAACATCTTTATCACCTCTAATGTTTACTGTTCTTAATTTTCAAGTCTCCCAGCAATTTCTCCAGCAGCTTATAAAAACTCTATTGTTGGCATTAACACTAGCCCTTAGCAAGGAAAGTTCCCCAAGCAGGTTAGTCCCATTTTGAGAAACTTAACCTGGGTACCACTGAAGCAGCAAGCCTCTGCAAAACACCAGTGTTTTCACTCAAACTTGCCAAATAAACTGTACTTGTAGCCAATACCATCATGCATTCAGGCTCAAAACACTATTGATGATTAGTCATTCCAATGGTTTGCTCTCACTTTCTAGACTTTGCTCCCCTTTGTATTGGCTTTCTATGACTAATCTTGCAAAATATATGCACTTGTAAAAGTATTTGTGGAAGCGGCAAACTTATAAGCAAATAAGCATAAATGCAAATTTTGACAAAGCAGTCTGAGTATTCATGCCAGTAATCTCTGCCTTACAGCTTCTGACAGGATGCAGTAAGAAAAAGGAGATCTTGTATGAATAATGTTTCCAATAAAAGCTAGCCAAATCACCCTGACATATTTTGAGTATTTACACATTCAACAGACCAAAAGCTATTTACACCAGTTGCCATACTTCCACATATTTAGCCCACAACTCAAATAAGTTACAACTCTTTACATATATTTAAAAATAAGCCAACAGCAAAGTTGCACAAAGTAAAAGACAGAGGCCAGGAGGCTGAGAGAGTAGAAAGAATAAGTTATTGAGAATCAAGGGCAGGGAAAGAGCAAGTGGGCTCTAGGGGTAAACATCCCCTTAAATTTCCTGCATACCCATTCAAATCAGAGAGATGCTGAAATGCATGGGGATCTTTGTTTTGAAAAGAGAATCATTCACACACATAGCCTGTAGATTATCCCCACAAAAATATGACAAGTCAGCAAACTTATCAAACGGCTGAAGAACTCAAAGAAAAAGAATATAAGCCAATTTGTGGTGAGTTGGCAAGAGGAAAAATAAGAAGCAAAACTGTTCAGATTAAAAACGTGAGACATCTTTTTCTTTTGCCAAGTGAACTGAGTCCATACTTACAGGACAAACGTCTATGCATTAGCCCTCCAGGGCTCAAGTCTGCCTCCTTTTTATCCACTCTTGGTTTTAAAATGGCATCACTTCAGATTTGCACCAGAGCTAGGGATAATGGAATCAGGCCAGCTCAGTCTCAGTTGAACATAAACCAGCTCTGATGACTTCAAGGGAACTGAAAATTACAACAATCAGATACCCAGAAAGGAGGAATTTAGTGTTACTTTTTCTTCTTCAAGACCTAGGAGACAGTCTCAGCTGTGTGCAAAATCTGTTCTGGCAGAGTGATGAGGATCCGATACCTGCACCTCCAGCCCAGGGGGCGTAAAGTCCATCAGGTGATTTCTGCCTCACGAACAACAGTTGTAAGAGACTCTTCCATCTGCTGGAAGGCAAGGGCAACCCTGAAGTTGCTTCCTCCAGCAAACCAGGGGGGAGAAGATTTTTCTCCCAAAAGGTACTTATTATTGGTGATTTCCAACACAGCTCCCTTAACGTAGCCTCCTTTCCCTCACCTCAGCATGTCAAGCACTAAAATAAATGGGAGAATGTGTTCCTCGGCAACAATTCCGCAACTGGCAGCGTAAACCAGATGCCAAGCAGCAAGAAGCCTGACTAAAATGTTCCGTTAAAAACCTTAATCTCCCAAAGATAATAAATACGTATTTTGCTCTTTTCCCCACTCACACTTGAGGAGGCTTAACAACAAGGGCAAGCACCATGTACTTCAAAGCAAAGTGAGAAATCTTGTCCACACACACACTCTGCAGAGGGGGTGCAGCCACGTTCAAGCAAATGCCACCCCAGGCTGAGACAGCCACATGTTGCAGCGCAGCATCCTGCGGCAACACCAGATCGGATCTCAAACAGAGCACAGCCACATCACCCAAACACTGCACCTGAACTAACAAACTCTGTCCCCCAGCCTAGAAAATTAAGCTGGCCTTGATGCTGTGCCGAAACAACTGCACTCTTTCTGGCTCCAAAACTGGCTTGTCTTTCTCTACACCATACTCCATTACACTCTTGCAGTAGAAATATCATGAACAGTACACAGACTTGCCTCAAAATGATATGAGTGGTGCAGCCTAGAATACATTTCAAGCACCCTAACTCTTTTCACCCAAAACATTTATGTACTTGGCCGTGTCAGTTGCTGTCACAATCCTTCACCATTTTTGCCCGTTTCATGTACGATGGCAGATCACACCACCTTTAGACCCATGCAGCATCTTGAACAGGAAGAAAAATTAAAGGTGAACGTGCTGTGCTGACCGACCTTGGCATCCCAGCTACTGGGCTGCTTCTGCTTGCACACTTTTCTCTCTGGGACAGTTTAACACTTGGACCTTCTCTTCTGTGCCTCAAAAGAGCATGGATGGGATTTTCAAAAACATTCAGTACTGGCCTCCTCCTGAAGTCAATGCTATAACTCCCTGCAATTTCAGCAGGAGCAGCAGGACAAAGCAAAAGTTATGAAACCTCATGTTAAATCCTTTCTGGGATTTTCCCAGAAAATACTGGGAAATAAACCAGAAATTTCCTCTTTTATCTGTTATCACTTTAACTCTCTCTTCTCTGTCAAGCACCGATGGGGGCTGGGAGATAGGCGGGACAGCAGGACTTATATAAGGAGCAATGAGTGAGAGCTGGTTTAGAGTGAAATGAGTCTTTCTGAATGCAAACTGATGCTTTCCTCGACCACCCTTCCTGTCCTATTTGGTCCTCTCTCTGAAGTGCCTGCTGCTACGGAGATGTTGCACCAAAGAGCACAAGCATACAGTCATTGTAAGTGACTAATCTTTTGCTCTCAGTGAAGGATTCAGGTTAAATCAAAGCCAGCTGCTTTAGAGAGGGGCAGGCGGCTAAAAAGAAGTTTAACAAAATAATAATAAAAAATGCAATCTAGAACCTACATACATAGGAAATCTACTCTTGTATTTCAAATAAATAACTCTAAGGTATTTAAGCCCCATGCACAGAAAACAATTTTGTAACTTCTTTTTTTAAGTCATCCTTTGCATTGTTGTTCTGCCCTAATAACTCTGAAACGTGCTACTCATCTCTCCCAGTTAAATATCCTGTTTCACAAGCCCACTCTTAGATATCTGAAACTGCACAGCATTTCTATCTAGCTTTAGGCATCTAGCATTCCAAAGAATTAATATTTAAACTTATTATAAAGGAATGGGGATTGCGTTAAGCATGTAGTATTTAACAAAACATTCATATTAATAAACTGTTGTGTTGCTTGTTTGAAGCACATTTATCATTCTTTTAACTCAAAGAAAGATTATGCTCCAAAACTGACACATGTATCTATTTTCCTTTTAATACGACCAAGACCTAGATAGGATTATAGAGTGGAAGCTATCAAATTGCAATTTTTACAATACACTTAAAATTATATTATCTTTCTTTGCCTAGGGGATTGTTGACTTCCGTATTTAAGCGACTAAACCACAGCAAATTGTGAAAAAGCAGTGAATCACAGCACTTACTTTAAATAATCCTAGACCCTCTATCTTTTCTTGGGAAGTGCCTCATGTTAACATTTTTATACGTATTATTGCTCTTACATCTCTTGAGTATAGATAAATTAATAAAAACCCTAATCGGTTACAAGGTATCGCTAATTGGTTTTTTTCCTCTTAGATTAGCCTTTGATTTACACCTCAGATACGCTCTCCCAAGCCAGCACGTGTAATTTATTTACAGCATTGGAAGGCAGGCAAAATACATCATCTACTGTTATACAACCTTCTAGTAGGTATTAAAATACCAGGCCCCTGGAGACACACTTCATATAGTTCAGCAAGTTCCAAAATAAACCAAAGCGCCAACCCCTTAAGCACTTAAAACAACAATGGAGATCTGTATTAAAAAGTTAGTTTTACAGTATTTGATGATGTCGCCCTAGTGTCATTTTTCCCTCTGGCTAAATATGCAAAAAACCATGTAAGAATGTATTTGCTTTCCCCTCATTCTATGACAACTGACAACTCTATAGCTCTCACAAAGCCCTCTTCTTATCACACACATAAATGCCAGAATTAAATGCAGTTTAAGATGTTTTGCATTCATTTAACCCTTAGAACAAATTTGGTTGGGTAGATTCAATTACAGTGCTCCTTACCAATCCCCTATGCAAAATAAGCACATTTACATTCAGACATAATGACAGAAAAGTCAGACATAATTATTAGATTTAAACCAATACAATTGCTAAAAAAAAAAAAAAAAAAAAAAAGGAAAAAAAAGATAGAGCTCAACATCTTAAAATAACTTAAAACATAGAATTTGGGTCTATTTTCTATTGCAACTCTGGCAATGTCTCATCTGTTTTTCAAGCAGTCTCCTTTCAACAAATAACTAACAATCATTTAATATATCCAAACTAATAACCATGATAAAAAAATAAATAATAAAAAAAAAGAAATCCTTGTTCCAGGTTACTAGTGAAGCACAGATTCTGAGAACAGAAAGTTCCAGGTTCCAACCGACACTTCACATACTGGGTGCCAGAAATGTAATAGGAGGGGAAGGGAAAAAGGGAATTCTTTGCCTCTATTCTTCAAAGCCTGTGCAGAAAGGTAGTACTGCAGTAGTCTGAACTGATACTTATCTGAATGGAAGAACAGGCCCTTGCTTTTTTTACGTGCCCCATTTAAACGCAATAAAACGGCATGAGTGGTTTTAACTGGTTGTTCTGTCTATGTCATTGTAATGCTCCTTGCTCTCAGGAGAAGATAACAGCTGTGCCATATTCAGAAACACATACTTTTGCTATTGTTTGCACATTTGTAAGGCAAGATTACGCTGCAACACAGTTAGTGAGCACTGCCCTTGCTTTGGAACCCTGTATTCTTTGAGTTACATCAGTGTGCTGGGAAACAACATTTGGTGGCCGAGAAAAAAAAAGAAACAAAACCAACAGTCTATTAAAAGCAGTTTCATGCACTGTGAAATGATTACTAGATTGCAAGCCTTGTTCAAGACTGTTGACATATAATGATAGAAACCTGGAGTACAAAACAGAGCAGTTTGCATCTATATTCCTTCTCCAATTACCCTGCCATCGACATCTTCAACAGTTCTAAAATCACTAAACAGCAGAGGTTCACGTTTCTAGAATAATGGTAATCATGGTACTGAACATGGAAATTAAATTCACAGTAGTACAAATTTCGTACTCTATACGTTATTCTGCTTCCTAGCTTACAGATGGATTTAATACAATCTTGTTATTTGTTCTACAAGCTTTTCCCTGTACACAGGATAAAGAACTTCTGTAATATTAGGATTGAAAGACTGACCCAGCTAAAGTTAGTGGCAAGAGTGTAACTAATACTAATTGTTTAGAGTAAAATTTTGTCCCTCCTATTCAACATAGCGAGCATCTTTGCTCACTGAAAGTGAAAAAAAAAACCAAACAACTTTGTTGCAATAAAAAGTACCATCTCCCAGAAGACACCCACATTACATTTAGTAGTTATACTAAATAGAATTTTGAAGCACTTCCAGAATTTAATCTCAAATCTACTAGAAATCCTCAGCATACACTTTAACAGCTCATGTGTATACAGGGTTGAATGCTAACACACAAATCATCATTTAGATATAGTTGAATACATAATTTAGAACATTCTAAGTCCAAAGCATTTGTAGTTGATGAGACTACTGACAGGAACACAGTAATGCACGTGCTTAAGCACTTGCAAGATTTAGATTTTAAACTTTTCCTTACTAGAAAAGAAGAAAGAAAATACCTTTCTTCTCATCCCATTTAGCAGAGTATAATAATAATCTCCATTTTCATTCCATGCATTAACGTAACTATTTAAAGCCAGAACAAGTAATTTCTTATTTTTCACTTCTATTCCTTCAAGTAAAACTCAAGAAGTTACAAAATCTCTTCCACAGATCAGACTTATTTCCTGTAGTCTGGCATTATTTGTTATTCCATATATTTCTACACAACATTAAGATATATAAAATATTTATTCTCTTCATTTTTTCCAATAGTTGTATTTTTTTCGTGGAGCAGATGGGGTTTTTTGCTTTTATTTTACAAGTACTGAATGCCTTTGTATGACAGGTCGATTGTTAGATCTTCTGGTTTGTATTTACTAAATATTGTCTACTACCATTCCCTAAACAACAAAGAATTTCATTATTAGATACAATTATACCTCTTTTAAATTAAATCCATTAAAGGGTCATCTTCAATTCAGCAACTCTGATTTTGCAACACAAATCATTAGAAGGACTTCCTTCAGCAGCGAGTAACTGAAAGTTACTTTCTTATTCAAGACAAGTATGCATTTTAGCCAGTTTGAGGGAGGAGGGGACAGTCACAATTTATCCCAAATTATTTTATGCACACATTCTTCAATCTGCAGTGTCTTCTCCTTTCTCCCCTTACCAAAAAAAAAAACCACCCCAGAAAAAAAAAAGATCATGAACTAAAAAGGAGTTCTGTAACTGCAAGTTCATTTCAAATAAACCTTTAAATTCCCTTTTGTAGTGGAGAGCTCAAATGCATAATACAGAAACCAAGAGAACTACAGTGAAAATAAAAAAAAAAAGTATTACTACAGCTCTATATAAAATTGGGAATGTTTAGAGACTGCCATACCAGTGAGCCAACTCCCTGTCTCCTTATCAGCCCAGACAATATTGATCAGCTCTAGGCAGTCCCATTTGCTTCAGTGGGATAATTCAGGTGAACACAGACAAGGTGTATGAAAGAAAATAGCAGAATCAGGCCAGCTGATACACCTAATAAGTCATACAACAAAAACATATGCTTTTGCTTAAGATCCCAACAGTATAAGCTGCTACTTATGCAAGGACTGTCCTGCTAACCAAGGGAATAGTCACAAGGGGTTGCGACAGCAAGATTTAACCCTCCTTCTCAACACCAGAAGAAAATTAATACATTTCAATACATTGACTATATGTTCGCTGAAAGCAGCTACAGCTAAAAAAAAAAAAAAAACCACAAAAAAACTCCAACCCACTTTCTCCTTGTCTGAATAAAAAATACTCTCAACAAGGAAACATCCAACTAATGCAACACGAACAGTTTATTGTTTTGCCCACGTAAGTTAATATCTGAAGTGGTTACTGCAAAGGTCTGGGCCATTTGGATCATTTCCCAGTGGCACAACTAACAGGATAAATCTCGTCATTTCTACTGAGTCATGAATTAGGTACACCAAACAAAACTGGAAAAGAATGAAAAGGAGAAGTGTTTCCTGGTAACAACCATAATCAATGCCATTAAAAAAACTGAAATATTTGACATCTTTATAGATTACTCTTTTGTCACCACTAAAGCTTTCTTTCCCAAAAGTTTCTTTCCTGTTGACAATAATTATTTTGTCCCGTGTTACTTTCAAAATGGTAATACCATAGCATGAAATTCAATGAAACAGAACCAAAACCACAGAATCCCAGGAAAACATTGTAAAATGGACTTCATACCTTATGGTACAGTTACTCTATGCCAAGCAGAACACAAATACCTGTAAGAAGCACTGTCTGGGTGCAAATACTCTGCCTTGTGACACACAGGGAAATCAATGATCAAGAAAAGCGTGGTGTGTATCACAGCCAATCATGCCAGAAGGGGGAGGCAGGGTGAAAACTGGGTGTTTATTTTAAACAGCTCCCAAACAGAACAAAACACTAAGCCCAATTCCAAAATACTGATATTTTTGGTAAACAACCAACAGCTCCATCCTGCAAAGTTTAGACCCAAATGATCTGATTCCCAGAAGTAATCCTCACCACCACCCCTCAAGTTTTTGTTTGGCTGTTCATGTAAAAAGACTTGCTCAGGCACGGAAGCATTTTGCAGGATCATAACTTAAACACTGTGAAGCAGTAGAGTAACACCACAGAGACATTACAACAGCAGGATGCTCTTCCCCCATTGTGATTACTTCAAAGCTGCCCTTTTTATTAGTAGGGTAGTGCATCATTTTGATTCATTCTTTTTTGAAAAAAATCCAAAAAAAGAGTAAAGGCATGTCTAGAAAAAAAAATATTTTTTACAGGCAACTATAAAAATGGATTTTGCTCTTGTTAAAGAGGGTCTTTTACCCTCCCTACTTGCAGCTTTCAACTGTGGATAAACCAAAACCAGGAGGCACATTCTGTAATCTAACCCAGATTGCGAAGGGAATTACTGAGTACACGGTACTCTGGGGCTGGAGAGCAGGAGATGCACAGCATGATGATCTGAAATCAAGCTGTCATCAGTTTTCTTCCTAAAACATTTTACTGGGTAAATCTGAATATTGCCCTCATTCCCGCTTCTTAGCTATATCTTGTTATATCACATCCACATACTTGGCCATTTTCTTTACCTTCCTGAGACAACCGGGGGTGCTCGGAGATGGTTTACACCACTCCTTGAAAGATCAGCGGCTCTCCCATCTGCAGCGTAGCTCACTTTAGATACACAGAGCTCTGATTTTACACTTAGATCACAGTGAGCAGTTGACTGACTTCTGTTATTTCTGTGGAACTGACACAGAAGTATAGGGCGCTGTGCAGGGGTTGGCAGCTTGCTGTATGCAGTGGGAGAACTCCAAACTGCCCGAGTTGACATTAAGATGCTTGCTGACACCATACAGGTCAGAAGGAGCAGCACAGTTCACACATTTGAAATCAGAGTCTAGCCCAAAAGTTTACTTTCCCTAACTTCTGAAAATATCTTCACAGGGAGGGGAGGGAGGGGGGGAGGGGGGTGGCGAGAAGGAAAAAACAAAACAAAAAAAAAAACATGCCGTCTTTGGAAAAATCCAACATCATCCATCAAATCACCATGCTCAATAAATGAACCCCATCCTGCCCATGGATACCTTCTACTTATTCCCATGACTCAAGTCACCCATAATGCTGAAGCCACCACAAGGTAACACCCTGAACAGAAAATGCATTAAACAAAAAACAGCAACAAAATTTAAACCACAATTTTTTTCCAAGTGGTGAAAAGGGGAAATTGATCAGTCGGGAAAGATGAATTAGCATCCTTCTCCCAGAGCCCACCTACACCTACTACAAGAAGTCCCAAGTGAATAGAAATTACACTTTTCTTCTTACCCTCCCCACACGCCCGCCCTCTGCAGCACCCACAAGAGAAGTAAGCATGAAAAGAGGACTACGCAGCTCAGAGTGAAAAAGGAAAGTGCTTCAACAGTCTGCCTGGGTAGGGCAACGCATGGGTAGAGTTTTAGGCTGCTACAAACCCTAGTCGAGTGGCACCAACCATGAGACCACAAAGGACCTGAACATCTCATGAGTCCCTTTTACAGCCAGCAGTCGCAGCAGCACAGCAGCAGTACAGCTCGTAGCTGTCCCTTCATAGTTCGTGAATCCTCCTTCTCCCCCCTCCAAACCTGGTTCTGTGTAACAGACCTTCATTTCATTCTTGCCAAACATTAACAAACTTTTTTTTTTTTTTTTTTTTACATCAGGAGAGGAGAATTGCAGCATTAACAAACAGAAAAATAAAAAAGGTAATTTATAACCTGCTGCTCCACTCTGTCTGTATTCACTGGCGATGAACAAACACATCCTACAGTTTGCAGGACAGAGCTCGCACAGATTGAGGTGTTCATTAACATAACTTCATGGCAATGAAAGGTGCCATCACCCTAGGTAACAAGCTCAGAAAAGAAAATGTTACTAGTTCAAGGGCACGCAGTTTACTTTTATTTTAAAGAAGAATGGACAGAAAGTAATGCACTGAAAAAATCCTAGTGGGAACTGTCTTACACCAACAAGACAACATGTACATCTCTAAAATAGAGAACAGGAAAGGACTGAGAAAAGAAAATTACCTTTTTAAGTTTACAAAAAAAACATTAATATTAATAACCTTAGGTGCATATGTCTCTCTAAGTGCCTTTGGAGTGTAAAGGAATGCTTGAATTCCCTCTGAATTCACCCAGTGATACCTTAGAGGGATTATTTTAAAACTAAATTTTGATGAACAAATTCTAGCTCAATTAACAAGTTCTGGCTCAAAAGGGTAACTAACGGATTTTAGTGGGCAATTCCTAACCTAACTTCAGTGCCACTTCTTTAACAAGGGATAGATGAAAATTGGGCATTTGTTAATTAGCAGAATTTAACCTTACGCCATGCCTTTCAGGCACCAGGAATCCCGAGTCTGAGGATTCACTGCCTGAATCCAGCATTTGTAACACCCCCTTGAAATACAAACTATAAATCCAAGCAACCGTGGTGAAACTGCTGAATAAGAACTAGGCATTTATTGTCAGTCAGGCATACTCACAAACAAACACCCCACACGCACGCTCGGGCGCAGGACAGACTAACCCAGTGTTCAGCACCATCCTCAAAACAACCACCTCTGAGAAGTGACCAAACCGAGCAGCAGCCACTCAGGAAAACTAAAGATGATGCTGCTCTCCGGATTTCTTAAAAAAAAAAAATTTTGAGAAACACTCTGCTTCCCATCGGCAAAAAGCAGTCTGGTTTATCCTGCGCCTTCAAGGTGCATAGGAAAAAAAAAAAAAAAAGAAGTTTTAAAGCTTGTAGTTTAATAAACAAGTCAGAAAATATACTGAAGACCAAAAAGAAGGGCGGGGGGGGGGCACAAAAAAAAAAAAACTGATACATATTTTTGTTTGGGTGGTGGATTATTTTTTTTTTTTATGTGGTGGTAGTGTTCAGTTCGTGCATTTTTAGACTCACCCTTCACGCTTTGATGTTTCTGCTGCTGAAAATAATCTTTGGAGCCTCTAGCGCATCGCAGCTCCTGCGCCCTGGGCAGAACCGGGATCCGCTCGAAGATGCTGGCTCTTTTGGGGACGAAATCGAGCAGAGGCGCTGACATTTCAGGGGGGCTCTGCTGAGGCTCCCTGTGCTCGCTGCCGTTGCTGACGGTTATTTTAAAGGACATCTGAGGATTCGAGAGGGCTTTACCAGCGCTGGGACGAGTCACCCCCGGCAGTTCCTTCAGCGGCGCTCCCTGGCATTTACCGGGCACCTCGAAGCCGGCCGGACCGGCGTTGCCTTTCTGAGCCCCCGGGAGCTCACAGTGCATGTCCGCGGCCGGCTGCCGCCGGGGCCCCCCCGCCGTTCTCCCGCACCGAGCGCCACACGGGCTGTCAGCGCCGGCGGCCGCCTCAGCCCCGCCGCCAACGGCCGTTAACGGCCGCCCGGGTGGCGGGAAGCTGCCCACAGCCCCGCTCGCGCTCTCACGCGCACCGGCCGGGGGCTGGGGTGGAGGGAGGAACGGGGGCTCTCAGACCCCGGCGGCGCCTCGCCTGTGAGGGACGGGGAGGCTGACGCCGCGCGTCGGCTTTCCTCCCTCTCTAGGCAACACCGCCGGGGTTTTTTTCCCTCACCGCTCCGGGGAAGGCGAGGACCGGCCGGGAGGGGGGGGAGGGTGGCGGGAACGGGGTTGTGTCGAGGCCGGTGCCTTTCAGCTGAGGCATCCAAACAGCGGCCACCCAGGCAACGGCGGACGCGGCGGCAGGGCACGCAGCGCCGCGGGGCGTGTTTGCCAAGGCCCGGCTCACCCCTGCCCCTGGGTCACCGGCCCCGGCGACGCGCCGAGAGGTGCGGGAGGGACGGAGGGAGGGAGAGCCCGGCCGGGTGCGGGCAGCGCCTCGGTGACAGCCGCGCCCCGGCGCTCCTACCTGGGAGGGGACGCGCTGCCCGCCGGCTCCCGCCGCCCCCGCGCCCCGTCCTGCCTCCGCCGCCGCGCCGGGCTCATGGGCTCAGCCCCGCTCCCCCGCCGCAGGGCCGGCTGCCTGAGTGAAGGCGGCCCGGGCCATTACCCTGGCGCGGCGGCGGGGCCAGCCCTTCGCTCGGGCCAGTCGGGGCGGGCAGGGGGAGGGCTGTGCCGCCGGGGCCGCCCCTCGGGGCTTTGACAGCGGCGCGGCGGGGAGCGGGGGTCCGCCCGCGGGGTCCGGCCGCCCCTCACGGCCTCGCCCCGCCGGAGAAGGGGAGGGGGAACCGGGGACGGCTGCGGAGGGGGTCAGCGCCTCCCTGCGCCCCGCACCTTCCCTCTGCCCGCCCCGGCGGTGAGGGGGGTCCCTGTCCTCGCCCGTGGTCCGTGTTTTCCCCTCACAGCCGCTGCCCAGGGCCTGGTCTCGTCCCCTTGGCCCGCAGGCCTCGGGGGTCCCCCGCGCCTGTCCCCAGAGAAGCCGCTCAGGCGGTCCGGCTGCCTCTGCGCCGGGCACACGACAGGCGGGAAGCGTGGGACACCCGCGCACCACCCAGCCGCAGAACAGCCGGCAGCACCCCATAAACAACTTCTGTGCGAAAGCCACAGCGACTGCAGCGTGTCACGGAGGAGCAGCAGGAGAGAGCAAAAGCCCTGCCAAGGGCCTGGGCCCGGGGAAGCAGGGGATGGGTCAGAGGGGGGTAGAACCTGGCCGAGACATCTCCTCCATGCCACAGCTTCGGGTGCATTGAGTGCGTCTCTCTATACGGTGGCTGTGCACCGTTCCCATGCCACAGGTGCCCAGAGCTGGCCCACTCCAGTACAGACAATTAAGCTTGCTGAGAACAAGCAGCACAGAGCAGTGACATTTGCGCTGGCTCCTCCTGGGCCAGCTCGGGTCTGGAAGCAATCTGGTTGGGTTTATTAGCTCGGGCCTGGTTCCAAGCGAACGCAGGCTGAGCGACGATGCGCAGCTTTCCACCAGCGAGCTTCACCAGCCCACTCGCTGCTGGCTCGGGGATGTCTGCACCCCGCTGCGCTGCACGCTGCTGTCGGCACAGGTGCGGCGCAGCAGGTCTGTCACACACCAGGACGGTTCAGAGATAGGAGTCACTCGGAGTCCCCTCTGATTGACACAGCTGTAAATCAGGCAGACATCTGTTTGGAAATCATGCCTGTTCACACCAAACCTAAAGGAGAGGCTTGGGAGATTTAGCACAAGGAGGAGGGACAGCTACTGAACTGGCATCTTGCTACCCCCCTCCTGAGGAGTGTAGATGACAGAGATCTTAATCGTCTTGCAGCACAGATGCTGCAGAGTGCTTCACTCACGGATTTATCCATCTCCTTAATAACTCCTGCAGAGTAAAGGAACGGTCAAGACAGGAGGGCACGACTTATTCTTGGCAAATGCTATGAGTGTTGTGGATTTGGTGGGAGGGAGGTGACTCACCATAAAAGACACGAGATCTTGAGATGGAACAAGCAGGTCTGGGAGCAGAAGTACCAATGAAGTCTTGGTTTCAGTGCCTCTCCTCCTTCCTGCCCAGCGTGGATGCCCTAAGGTCTACCAAAGGAGTTTGCCAGCCTTTCCCCTCAACAAGGGCAGTAATAGGGTCTTTTTCTTCTGTAAGGCCATGTCTTAAGTTGTCAGAAGTTAATAGCTCTCTGTCAAATGTGGTTGAAAATTAGTAAATGTCCTCCGAATATGTTAGTGGGAGCAAGACACTACAAAACGGCAGAAATCCTCACCCTACCTCTATAGAAAACAAACCTAAATATCAACTAGCTGGCACAAACCCTGAATTTTAATGGTGATATCCTGGGAAATTATAGAAAAAAAGTGAAAATTTTTAACGTAGGTTATCCCTCTGCGTAGCTATTCTCTACAGCTACGGGACACCTCTCAGTGCTCTGCTAACCTATATCCATTCCCCAGTCCCATCTGTCTGGGGGGCCCTCAGGACCGAGCTGCTCTTTCTCTTCGATTTGGAAATGCTAAAGGCACCTGGCAGTGCTACCAGAAATGGTAATTATTTAAGACACAAATACACTGTGGTGACGTGAAGTCAGTAAACGCCAGTGACGTGAAGAGGCAGGAAAATTTACTGAGGGAAATATTATTCCAGAACACAATGTAACCAGGGTAATCCCGCTGCTTCCAGCACAGGAAAAAACGAGTGTTTAGGTGGATCCTGACTATGGCCTCAGCGTGTGCAAATTATTACACTATATTGACATACACTGTCTGACTATCTAAAATAGAGGGGTTTTCCTAGAAAGCAGGTATTTTGAGATATATTGTATAACTTCCTAGAGGGATTTTCTTTCATGGTTAGGAATCCTCTCACAGCAAGCGAGAAAAGGACAGACTTCAGCACCTCAGCTGCTCTGACCTCATTAACCCATATCATTCTGCATTCCGTACCTCAGGCCACGCGTGTCCTGCTCTGAACTGCTGTTTAATTCTATTTCTCTCTCTCACCATTATCCAGAATATTCTGCAAAATACCGGCAGGTGCCGCCACTCTCCTAGCAATAGCCCAGGGCCGGGCTGCTCCTCAGGCAGGAGGGGACACAGAGCCTCTTCCTCCATGGTCTGAGCACCCTCTGAGTCGGGGAACAAAAAAAAACCAAAACAAAACAAAAAGAAAAAAGCCACGAAGGCTTCGGACTGAAGCACATCACAGCTCCAAGTTTCAACAGCGCATAGGACTGAAACCTTCACGGCAATGTGAATTTCTCCATGGCAGGTCATCTCATGTAGACTGTGTAGCTCAAGCTGCAGGTACCCACATTCCTTCAGGACAAAATAGAAACATAGAATCATCTAGGTTGGAAGGGACCTTTAAGATCATCAGGTCCAACCATCAACCTAACACTGCCAAAACCACCACTAAACAACGTCCTTAAGTACCACGTCTACCCGTCTTTTAAATACCTCCAAGAATGGCAACTCTACCCCTGGGCAGCCGGTTCCAATGTTTGATAAGCCTTTCAGTGAAGAACTTTTTCCAGATATCCAATCTAAACCTCCCCTGGCGCAGCTTGAGGCCGTTTCCTCTTGTCCTATCACTTGTTACTAGTGAGAAGAGGTGGACCCCCACCTTGCTACACCCTCCTTTCAGGTCGTTGTAGAGAGTAATAAGGTCTCCCCTCAGCCTCCTTTTCTCCAGGCTAAACAACCCCAGTTCCCTCAGCCACTCCTTATAAGACTTGCTCTCCAGACCCCTCACCAGCTTCATTGCCCATCTCTGAACACACTCCAGCACCTCAATGTCTGTATTGTATTGAGGGGCACAACACTGGACACAGTATTCAAGGTGGGGCCTCACCAGTGCCAAGTACAGCGGGACAATCACTGCCCTAGTCCTGCTGGCCACACTGTTCCTGATGCAGGCCAGGATGCTGTTGGCCTTCTTGGCCACCTGGGTACACTGCTGGCTCATGTTCAGCCAGCTCTTGACCAACACCCCCAGGTCCTTTTTTGCAGGGCAGCTTTCCAACCGCTCCTCCCCAAGCCTGTACCCTTGCATGGGGTTGTTGTGACCCAAGTGCAGGACCCGGCACTTCGCCTTGTTGAACCTCATACCACTGGCCTTGGCCCATCAATCCAGCCTGTCCAGATCCCTCTGTAGAGCCAAATGAGGCCCCATGGACTCAAACCTTCTCTCACATCACTATTTCCTGTTTCAAATGTGACATTTGGCAGCTGCCCTGTCTTTGCCGCGACTGTCCAGCTGGGGATGCCCATCCTTAGGCCTGAGAAGGAGGAGGAGGCAGTGGATGGACATCTTCCTCCAGACCTAGCAGTGCCAGATGGAGACTTGACATCTAGAGCTGTTCCAAAGCAATGACTTGGCTCCTCCGGCAAGTCCACAGACGGCAATAAGAACAAGTGCTGGGAGGAGCCTCCCTGCTGAATCAGAAGATGCTTCATATGTTTCAGTTCTGGAACAAAGGCCAAGCAAGTGCAATCGTGGCTGCTAAGACTGTTTTATGCCCTGGGTCACCATGACTTTGCTGTATGCACAAGCTGTACAGCAAATACCGATTCACCCAATGTTGTCACTACATCCATGAGGTAGATGGGTGTCTCCTCCTTGTGCCCTTGTGAAAACCAGTCACTGGCCTCTCTACCCATGACAGCAACACTCTCCCTTTAGTAGAATGGGGGGGAGATTTCCCTATATTAACCTTCTTGTTCAACATTCCTGGTTGCCAAGAGCTGTGGTCATGGGTCATAGCATGACCCACGGCTAGCCCAGTTGCCTCTTCCCTCTGCTAATGAAGTCACCATCACCAAAGCAGACCTTCCAGTTGAGGCAGGTAGGCCATCTTCAGTCCCTGAAGATAGTCCCTGGGGGTTGCTTCATTTCAAGTCAGATATGAAAGACGAGGTTGCAATTTGGGATAAAAAACATCCAGAGGAATACAACTGCTTGCCTGAACATCTTCTCCTCAGGTCAAGTGGGAAGAACACGGATGATAAGTAACCAGATACTTGCCCATCTGCCCCATTCACTCCTAGTTGGCAACCAAAGAAAGGCAAAACAGAGAGTAGTCTAAGGCTAGCTCAGGCTGGGGTGAAATCGTACCTCACAGCAACTAAGAAAAAGCCAGGACATAGACAATTGCTGGTGCAATGGTGCTAGTTGTACTAATTGGTGTCCTTGTAGCCAGACGGCACTGAAACACCAAGTTCCCTGCCCTCATGGTTCTGGGCATTGGTGGTGGTAGGACAAAGCTGTGACATCAAAACCAGCTCCTGGACCATGTTAGCCACAGAAACTATGCAGTCCACCACCAGAGCACAGCTAGCGTAACTGCACCCTGAGCACACACAAGGCCATATCACACCAGGCCCAACTCAAAGCTTACGCAGAGCAGTGAGGAGAAAAAGTTTAAACAAGTTTGATACTTCATTTTTTTCCCTGCTGATACCAATCAAGATCAGGTCATTGCCATGACAGTGGTTTTCTCAGGGTCTACAGGTGCTTTTGCAGACACGCAGCCTCTGCTCCGGACAGCATGAGCCCCTGTGGTCACAGCTGCACAAGCAGAGGCACAACTGTCCTGGCTTGAAATGCTGCTGCCTGGGAGCTGAAGACACATGAGGACAATGAGGGATCATCTAGAAAAGGTGAGGGAAACAGATGGAGGGGAAGGACATTATATGAAGGGGACCCCAGTTCACCAAATCCAGTCTTCAAAGCGTGCTCTTTACCTTTGTCAGGAAGGGACGGTTTTAACTGGCCTCTGCATTATGGGTGGTCACAAACCGGATCTTCGAGAAACTCATAGAAGCTGAAAACTCAGTTCCCGGAGCAGTTCTTCTGCGGGAGGAGAGGAATGAAGCAGAATGGATACAGGTAAGGTGAGCTGCGCAGAGCAAACAAGCAGAGTTGAAGTATTAATCTCTAGTTCACATACTGAAATCCCTGCTTCTACTCCAGCAGGCAACAAAATTGAATTTCAAAATGACACAATTGAAATTGTGGGGCCTTTGTGTAACTGCTGCAGTACAGACAGAGGTGGGAGGTGTTACCATAAGCATTCTGTTAATATAGGGCAAAACAAGCTCTCTGGTGGGAGAAATAACAAACTTTGTTATAAATAACCTGGTTGTAAACGAGCTGTCGATTCACACACAGCAGTTTATTTACAAAGGCATGCCAAGTCCAGACTTGTTTTTGTTTTAATTTACTGCACCACAGATAGTAAAAAAGAAACAACCAAACAAAAACTGAGCCAAAGGGATTGTCTCTGTAAGTATGCCCGTTTCTTGGAGATTGCGCATATCCCTTTAAGGCAGCACAAAGCCCTTCTTTATAGTGGTTTTAAAATGACCTCCTAAATTAAGACAGCAAGGTCAAACTGACCACACATTATCTAGCGATGTACTCAACTATTGCCTCATAACTTACAGATTTGTTTATAGCGCTTGTAGTTAGAAAAAAGAAATTCCTCAGATCACTGTGACTTATCTTTTAAAAACAAGTCTCTCTTCAATAACTAGCATATTTTGGGAAAATCAGACAATAATCCTTAATCCACCTTTGTCCTGCAGAGACTGCAAGAAATGACCAGCATCTCCAAAAGCCACTGTAACACTACAGATGTCTCCCTCCCTCCTGCCTCCCCAGTTAATCAGCAGATCCTTCTAGAGGACTTTGAGGGGAAAAAAAAACCCAAACCCAAACCTCTAAAGAAGGGTTTGACCAACCTCCATTCAGGACGTGGTTGTTTACACCTGCAGTTAGCTTCCTCAAATATTCATCTGTATTATTTCCCTGCATCAGTCCATAAATAGATTCATCTCTCACACCATGCGTACACAACACAGGTAGTAAAATAAACTTAAGTCATAAACAAACAGAAAAAAAAAAATCAGGACAGCACAACTTAAGAATGTTCCACTTGTAAAATCCAATCCTCAGCACTGGGACATGCCAAGACCAGAATTACTGGTACAACCTCGATTCACGCCTACCGTAAATAAGATGTAGTAGTGGCTTTATAACACGACCCCACAGTCATTTTGCCTGGGGATCCATATATTCAATGCACTGAAGATAGTGATTGCTGAATGAGCAGCTAGTTGCTCTTCTGTTCTCCCTTTATCGGCATAGCGTCCGGACCACACATTGAATATATTTACTGCACATTAGCCAAGCCCTGAGCAGAATACAGCATTATTAATTTTCTCCAGGGCATTTCTTTGGTGTCCATCACCGCAGCAGCCGACTGATTGCAAACAAGTATTTACTTATCAGCACTGGAGGTGAGTGAGGGTGGGGTTAAACTAAGCCCCATTTTACAACAGAGGCCCAGAAGCCAAAAAGCTTCCATTTGAGCGCTAAACTTGTGACAAAGACTGACTGCTTCCCCCACCCCTCGCGCCAGGTTATTTAGCATTTCCCATCATTGTATATGGTAGAGCACATTTCCAGTTCCATTGGTTAAACTCAGCCCTTGGTGTCCCAAACAGAACACGCGGGAACTAGGAAATTTGCAAAGAGTGGTCACCCATGAAGAGCTGAAGCACTGCACAGGATCTCTGCGATAAAGGCACGGACAAACCCATTTCGCTCTGGCAGCGTTCAACTTGTACTAACTATGAGACTGGGCTTTCTCTTCCTAAAACACCCTGCGGTTGCTGATAAAGCCTTTCCCAGACCTGACTGCCAGGGTCTGCAAAGGCAACAGCCCCCCCCAGTACCTAACTTTGAGCTGCAGCCCTGCGCTCAACCCAAAACTTTGTACCATCACTGGCAACAAGGTCCACAGCCTGGCGCTTCCCCAAACCTGCTGGTAAACAGACAGGGAACCCAGCAGTTTACAAAGCTGGTGCCCCCAAAAAAGCTTGCCCTCAAGGTAGTCACCCAGCCTGTCTCTTGATCTGAAACATCTAACATTGGTAAGCCCACAGCTGGAGCTTGCTGAGCAGGAGGGGAGAATGATGCTTACACATAACCTAGAACAACCTTTGACTTGCAGAAGGCTTTATATGCCCACTCCCAATTCCTTCAAAATTCACTCCAGGGCTCTCACCATACCTTTTCAGCCAAGATGCAGTTAAATACAACAGCCAGCTCCAGCATAGTTGGTTTAGTAGTCAGATTTAAAAGTTGGCAAACTTTTAAATACAGGCAAAGCCTGTATTTTTTGTGTGTGTTTTGGGCAGGGGAGGGAAAGGACCTCACTGTTCACTCAGCACTTGGTTCCTTTGATGATTGTGTGAACGTATACACGTGCTTCTTAGGCCATAGTTTTCTGTGAAATTCTTCCTACTTCTGGAACTGACTCTTTAGGCAGATTAGGAAAAAAAAAAAACAAACCCAAAAAACAACAGAGAACTCCTATGCCATCACCTATTAGAAGAATCAGGTAGTGTACCCAGCAGGCTACCAAGGGAACTATTCCTCCTTGAATTTGGGTTTTGATCTCATGGCAGGCTCCAGAGACACCATATTCATTATCTCCTGACTGACTAGTTCTGTTGTCCCAAGATTTTTGCAAGGGCAGAAAGGTGACGTCTTCTCTAATTTAGTTTTTGTCTTCTGAAATCCGAGTACAGCGTAGGTTTTGCTCTCTCTCAGGCTGTTTTCTCAAATGCAAAGGAGCTGCACAGTTTGTTTATACTACAGATTTGTCCAAAGCTGATGTGCCAAATGCAAATCTCTACCATGAGCGTGCAGCGAGGGCAAGCAATATTCTGATGGGAGAACATCCCCTTACAACACAAGAACTTGGCAAACCACACTTCCAGGTACGTCCACAGCACCCAAACAGCATTTGATCCACATAGCAAATATGTTAACACAGTACCCGTGATGGAAAATATCAAGACCACAGCGGGAGAGGAGGGTGTGTGGGTAGTGGGGAGGGTCCTCCACTTGCATCATATGTGATGATTCCACCCAGACCTTCATCTTTTTATTGCATTTTTGTAGAAAGGTGGTGATGGGAGCAGTGGGAGTATGGCTGCCATCAGCTGTGAAGCACTGCAGCTATGAAACAGCTACCTGAACATGCAAAGCACTGCAAGCTGCCACCATTCATCTCCTGGGGAAAGGGGACAGCACTGCACATGGCAGGAAGCACCTCAGCAGCTGAGGGTGCTCCTAGGGCCACCTCACATGGATTCCCACACATCCAATCCCCCGGAAGCATCAGGCCCTCCCTCCCTGCCAGAGCAGCAGATCCACGCGTGGCCAGTTCCAGTAGCTGGGCGAGAGGTCTGGTAAGCACACAGCCCACACGACTTGCCTGTAACTTAGCAGGTACCAGCACATTCATCAGCCAGAGACCGATCCTTCCATAGTTGCAGCTGGATGCATCTGCAGGGCCGCTTGCCTTGCCCTCGGAGCCATACGTGGATCTCAGTGGGCGGGAAGATGGCTGGTTAGGGCCTTAAGACACCGAGCACAGGACACAATACAGCCTCTGTTCAAAGTAAGCAGCAACAGAATCGAAACCACTTCATTTCAAGGGTGCATTCAGGCCCTGAGCTGCAATTGGCATCGAGACAATTCTCCAAAGTGGCAAAGTGCTCCTGTTGAGGGAGCGAGTCCTGCCCAGCTCCGTCAGATACAGCAGCGTGCAGTAGTTTCAAGGACTAGGGCCACCGCGTTTGTCCACCCACAGCCTGAATTTTCAAAGTTTCGTCTCAGAAAACAAAGCAGCATAGTGGTGTTTG
This sequence comes from Pluvialis apricaria, assembly GCA_017639485.1. Taxonomy (NCBI): domain Eukaryota; kingdom Metazoa; phylum Chordata; class Aves; order Charadriiformes; family Charadriidae; genus Pluvialis; species Pluvialis apricaria. The sequence continues at coordinate 6,580,140 of CM030011.1, read as the reverse complement.
GGTTTTTTTCATATTTATAAGCGACTGCTTAAGAGCTAAAGTCTCTATTTCACTGCTCCATTCTAACAGGCAAACAGATCTGAACAATCAGCAGCGTACCTCTGCAGCTGCAGTGGAAATCATTTCAGATACTCTTGGCCACAGCCTACCTGTAGGGAGAGGCGGGTAGTTCACAGAGTTACCAGAACAGCAATCAAACCAAATGCTCTCAGTTTCACTTGTGCATTTGGTATTCAATCCAGCAAGAAGATGCAGCTCAGCTTGGAGATGATTAAACAGATGAGAAATATTATCAGGCTTGAGGGATCCAATTTAACTGCAGTTACATAGAAACCAACTGTAAAAAGGCTTTATTTTCTTCCTCATTATCCAGGATGCAGAAATGAACTCCAGACTCTTCCCATACCTCACAGAGGCTTTATTATTTTTATGTTAAGACAGAAGTATATAAAGGGACTTGAAACACTAGCACATTTTGCCAGAGGAATATAATTATTCCCCAAACCAAAACTAGAGTAAGATGTCATCCCTGTTTGAGTTGTGTAAGCCAGTTACTGCATCTTCAGAGGGCATCCAATGTACGCTTTACATTCTTGTACTTAGATTCATGAGTATGAGATACTGTTAAAGATGTACTTTTAGGTAAAGGCTTAAAAAAAAAAAGTCTACAGCTCTTTAAGAATTGAAGCTTTTAAAGAAACCACAAAGCAATCAGCTTTTGAAAGCTCTTCTGTCATCCACAGAGAATGCCGTGAATCACACGCACATTAGCAGATGTCATGTGCAAATCTCTGCTGCAACACACGGAGGACAAGACCTCAAGCACTTTGGCATCAAAAATTCATCTACATTTTAAGCCTGTTGCTGACAGCCATAACACTGTTAATTACAACTTGCAGCTTATAGTTGTGGGAGTGTTGCAGAAAATACCAGAGCAATAAAAAAAAAAAAAACACCCAAAAAAAAAACCAGCCCAAAAACATTCTGCACCTGTTTAAATGCCTTAAAAATTTATTTGAAACTTTTGGCTGAAGTATTTGGGTCAACAGTTACACCTGAGGTACTACCTAAAACACCATTTTAACTCCAGTTGCACAGTGCAATACCAGAAAATAAGCAAATTAAATTATTTAATTAGCCAGGCAGGCAAGAGGCTTTGAAATAATAGTTAAGCCTGTGGTAGAAGTTAAGCTTGGGGAAGCTTTAAAAGACTTTGTGCTTAACCTTTAAATATAATGAAAGGCTGTCCATCACGTTACGGTGTTTGCTGTAAGCCATCTCAATGCAAAAGGTACAATATAGCTCCAATTCCCACTGTCATATCTAACACATGCAGTGTCTGCATCACAAGAAAATTACGTGCCTCTGTACTGAGGAACGTAATATGGGGGCCTGTAGATTTGGGGATTTCTTTTACCTAAATCTTACAGGCCCCCTAAAGAATTATTACTCCACAGCCATGCTCCATCAGCTGATCATTTCATCACACCAACAAAACCAACACTGTGGCCATCTTCAGATCTTAAGCCCTCTATCAAAAACAAAAAAAACAACAACAACAAAACCCCAAGCCCCAAAGGACTAGCAGCACTGAAGAGAATGGAGGGAAAATGATTCAAATTTTGTTTCCTCTTATCACACTAAATTCGTTTGCAAAGCCATTTTAGCTTACTTTTATCTCAAGAAAATTACAGTAAGGTACTGCAGCTACATCTAAGCTCTCCATACATGTTCTCTAGTGTAGGTATCACAGTAACTGGAGTTAAACTCCAGTAAGCTGGAGTTTAAAAAACAAGTAGTTAAGTTTCAAACAGATAAAAAGTTTTTTAAAATGCTTTTAAAAAGTTCTTGGTAGATTCTAGTGAAAAATATAATGTATGTTCTTTTGAAAAAGTTGGATATGCTGGCAAACATCCATTCTATCCACCTGAAGAGAAAGCTGTTGATCTAAACTTTAATTCACCATATCATTACTTGGAGTATTACTAAATACAGTAATGTTTATTACACGTTTCAGTGTGGATCAGAACTTAGTTTCCTGGGTCACCTTAAAGATAAAATCCAAGCTGCTAGCTTTTCAAGCAGTATTTGTGTCCTAACAATGCCTTTTCTGCACACCCATTTTACTCTGAAGGGATATTTCCATCTTACAGAAGAGTAGCGTGTTTTATTCCCGGGCACATCTGTTCCCTACTCTTAAAGTACACGCTTCATCTGCACTAAAAGTGTTCTCAACTAAATTTATGAAACACTTAGGCACACTAAGTATCTATGTAAATCTCTACTCAGCCCTTTAACAGAAAAGGGTAGGGAAAGAATACATCATGAAAAACAGTGAAGGGTCTGAGCGGCAAAGAAACTCTGCTAATCTCAAATGTCATAGCCTTACGTCACATAAGAACTGACACTTTCTCATTTGTAAGTAATATTAAAAGAAGGCAAAGATGAATTTTAAGAAAGTTTTATTATACAAAAGATGATCCAAACCCGGAAGAGCTCTTCTACAGTTCTAAGAGTTTTGTTCTGTGACGTGCACTTCCATATGCTTTTCCAAAAAGCCAAGATAAAAAGGCTCATTAGTCCCAGTTTCTTCTTACCAAGAGTGTTGAAAAAAAATTAAAAGATGTAGCTGCATCAAAATCTGTTATTTATTCTTTGTATTCCAGGAATTGCTGAAGTCTTTTCTTATGTTCTGTAGACACTTGCACTGCACTAAAAACAACAAACGTAGAACATAAGATTTTACAGTAAATGCAATACTCCACAAAAATAAAGCCCCATGCCAAAATTAAGTATACATTGAAATCAACAATTACACTGGAGCTAAATTTTAGAAAAGAAAACCCAGCTGTATGAAAAAACTACGTTCCAAGAAAGAGACAAAAAGTATGTTAACCCTTAAAACTGTCAATTCTTACCCTCAACAGCTTCCACTACCAAGACACTTGTCCCTGGAAACGCAGCCTATTTCCATACCTTTAAACACACACAAGCAATTGTTTAACTTGGAACAATGATTTAGGTCAGAAAGAATCTCTTAAAATTCTCTCTCCTCTATATCTAGCACTTCAAAACTGAGTAACATTTCATCTCCACAGAGAGAGATGGGCAGATACAGCAGGAAGTTTCAGTCCCGCATACGCAGAGGCCAAGTATGAAAGTCTGCCTGCTGCGACAGGAGCCGAGAAAGAGCAACTAAACAACCAAGAAGCAAGGGAATTTGATTACTTGGACTCTTCATAGGATTCTCGGGATTCTCTCCCTACAGAACAGACAATTGTCTCTAGTTGGTTTCCTTTCTTTTCAATAGCAAAGATTTATTAAGTAAGTGGTATTCGTGGACTCCTTCTAAAGAGTTCATGAAAAGTCACTAAGAAAAGTTGCCCAGAAATCTATGAACAATAAGTTTCTAAAGGGGAGGGGGGAAAAATACCTACACAAGAATTTAAGGTTCCACAAATCAAAAAATACTAAAATACCATGTAAGAATGATGACGTGAAGGGATTTTTGCCCAAACTTCCCTTTTCACAGGTCCTACGATAACATCAATTAAAACCAAATTTAGCAAGCAAGCAATCATGAAAAAGTTCTTACTTTAAGTGTTCTCCAAAAACAGTAGTTATCCGGTATAGTGCTGTTTTCAGAGATGCTCTAAGTGCAAATCGTAGCGTTTTGTAGGATGTGTCCAGACTTCCCGAAATCCTGGGGGGCTTGCTAGAAACATGAGGCAGTTTGAAATATCTGTCTACAACCTGATTAAGAAAAACACAAATGAACTTGTTTCGTCTGTTCAATTATTTCATAATGTAACTAGCAACATGTTTATGTCATAGAATCATAGAATGGTTTGGGTTGGAAAGGACCTTAAAGATCGAGTTCCAACCCCCCTGCCATAGGCAAATAAAGTAAAAAGAAAGCACGAGTTCATTAATTCCACCAAGACACCCAAAAAAGTATTGGAGACTGAACTTGACCTCGCGTTTCCTGGCCATCAACGTGACCACAGAACCAAGTTCTGTGAAATAAGATTCTCTGTTAATGAGTCTTAAATGCTAAGCACAGCACACAGCAGCAGAAATACAAGTCTGTCCTGTATTATGACTTGTTTCTTTTAGAAACAAGGGCATTGGCTTTTTTTTTTTCCCCCTGGTGCCTGTTCTTGGAATAGATGACTTACACTGAAGAACTTTAATAACCTCTAAATTCTTTCCAAGAATCTCCATTAAGGCAGTGTAAAATGATTATGTCAATAGGACACGCATAACCTTGGAAACAAATCTGGATTTTTTTTCAAATACACATTACACAAACATCAGTAATTTGAGAGTAATGTCTTAGTATTAGTAGAGAAACACCACACAGATCTTATCTCCCGTGATTTGCAATGTCTCCAAGTTGCATGAAGAATTCTGTACAGCCAAATATAGATTAAGTCCTAACTATGCACAAAATATAGTATTATAATTGCTGCATCTCTGAAATAAGGTCTTTAAGTGAGCACAAAATACCATTTTTTTTCAATTAAACATTTCATTAGAAACACACTTCCTGCTTCTACATTTAAAAAAAAACTAACAAGGTTTTTATTCAGCTATTTCACAATGCACATAGTAGCGACTAGCTGTTTTGTTTAGATTAACTGCAGTAGAGAAGCCATTTACAAGTGGTAACAACTTGAATGTTATGACTGGTCAGCAAGGTCAAAATATAAAATTAACAAAACTCCTTCTCTTCTCCTAAACTGGTTCTGCAGTAAGGAAAAGTTAACAGTTTTTACCTCCTGAAGAGTCAGTAAAGTATTCAGGATGTCTGGCAGCGTAGTTTGGACAACTCCAAATTGGTCTTCAGTAAAGGAGGCTGCTACCAAATGAGACAGACCTTTAAAAAACAGAAGTTTGCTATAATTACTGAATTCTCAACTTCTGAAACATTAACAAAGATCATGGTTTTGCCTGAAGATTCTACTAGTGTGGTAGAATTCTTCAGATTTACCGCAACCAGATGACAGCTACCTCAGCTTCGGTTTGCTTCAGGACTAAACGAGTCACTTGTTTGACAGGTGTACAATAGTTTGAGGTCAATGATAAGGCAAGAGATTATATATAAAATAAATTTTAAAAAAGCACTGGCTCCCTCTTGCCACTGCTCTGATCAGAGCCATACCTGACATCAACCAAGAGACAGGACTTATTTCACAATTCTTCTAGCCATAAACAAACATTTCCAGATCACTTAACTTTCTTTGTTCAGCTTGTATGAGGAGAACTCTCTACTAGTTTGAAGGAAACCTTGATTTAGCTTTAAATACCTTCTCAGTTTACTTGTTTATCATATTTTAAAAGATAGCCCAGCCCTCTGCCCTTAGTTAAAACACAAATGGTATCTTCTGCTTTTCTGCAAACTGTACGTGTGATTCCCATCTCCTGACATCTCAACTCATCACCTTCAGTCTGACACAGCCTGGCATATCTGCCCATAAAACATCTAACCTAGGAAAAAGATCAACTTTTGCAGAGTCAAATCTAACAAAAGATTCCATCGATGCTGGTATTTGCTCATGAGTCTGAAACAAACAAGAAAATCCCGTAGTGCTACAACATATTGTCATTGTTCTTTTAATTCTCTGCAGACCATCTTTTTCCATTTATTTGTTAAGTTACTACCTGAGTGCCTCCCTCCCTCAACTCTCCGTGATTAACAGAGAAAGATTCGGAGCCTTCAGTCAGAAAAGCTGTTGTAAAAAGACATCATAAATCTGTTACTGAAAAAAAAAAAGTACAAGTCATATATGGCTTCACGTGGGAGAGAAGCAACAGAAATCAAGTTTAGGAATCTCTACCAAACCTCTACAGACCACAAACTAAGAGATCTCAAGTGGGATCTCAAAACTAACAAGTGCATTAAACCTTTATTCACGTCAGTATCTGAAACACAGTCAGGTTTTTGTCAAAACTGATTCAGAGATTTTTCTTTCGTTACATTTATAAAACACACAGCCCCAGAATGCTGGAATTGGATCCTTTTTCTTGTAGTTCCATGAGCCAACAAAGTGGATCACTTGGGAATAGAAACTGCTTACCTCCCAGAGCCCAGATGTGCATTTGAGCATCAGAGAAGACAGCTTGAATGGAGGCTTCAGGGTGCTGAGAAGAAATCAAAGCATTCTGAATGCACTTTACAAACAATATCACCAGAATCGCAGGTTTCAATTAAGGTATTACACATTTGATGACCCCATCTACCTCCCCTCAGAAAAGATCCGAAGGCTGACAGACCTCAGGGAATACCCAGAAAAATCTGACCTTTTAAGAAACTAAAATTCTCTTTGGACAGGAGCTGCCCACAAAGTCATAGCTATGATTGGGAAAGCAAAAAAAAAAAAAAAGTATTAACTAACTAGTAACTAGGTTTCAAGGGCTAAATAAGCAACACAATTCTCCCATGCCTATTTCATGATCTTGCTTGCCTTGGTCTCCTCTCCAGTCATAGAATTGTCTAGGTTGGAAGGGACCTTTACGATCATCAAGTCCAACCAACCATCAGCCTAACACTGCCAAAACCACCACTAAACCATGTCCCTCAGCACCATGTCTACCTGTCTTTTTAATACCTCCAGGGATGGTGACTCAACCACTTCCCCGGGCAGCCTGTTCCAATGTTTGATAACCCTTTCAGTGAAAAACTTCTTTCCTAATATCCATCCTATACCTCCCCTGGTGCAACCTGAGGCCGTTTCCGCTTGTTCTAATACTCCTTACTAGCGAGAAGAGGTCGACCTCCACCTCTCTACAACCTCCTTTCAGGTAGTTGCAGAGAGCGATAAGGTCTCCCTTCAGCCTCCTTTTCTCCAGGCTAAACCACCCCAGTTCCCTCAGCCACTCCTCATGAGACTTGTGCTCCAGACCCCTCACCAGCTTCAGTCTGTAACTGATCAGAAAACACTGCTATACATGTAAGCATAAACCGTTACCACATACACAAAAAAGATCCGCATATAAAAATATAATCTCTACTTCAGAAAACATTTAAATCACTGAAAAACAAAGACCTAAAACAGAGGGGGATGCTTCTGTAAAACATAACTGAGTTATTGTTCAATTATGCTAAGAGAAATACGCAATTGCTTTTCTGTGTAAACACTATGCAAGTTTTGTTTAAGTGTTCAAGTTCATCTGAAAAGTAGTAGGAATATTAGTACCAGTATTTCATAAGGAGAAATTCCCAACATTCTAGCTATCACTTCTCCCAAAAAAGAAAACAACAAAGAATTTATTTGGCACACTGACATAACAAAAAGCAGTTAACTGAAATTTGAAATTAACTAGAAGCCATGTCATCTTAAAATTAGTGTACCAAGACAATTGCATTTAAGTTCTCAGTTGTGTTTTACTAGTACACAACCCTTTAAGCAAAACGCAGTTTATAACCAGATGAGTTTAAATAAGTATTATTATTCTTTTTTATGTGGGTATGGGATACTCCTGCTATGAAACTCACAGTTAAGTACAAAGTTGTATTTATGGAAAACCTTAGGTTAAAAGAAAGGTTTTAGAACCGTTACTATAGGCAAAATGTACACAGCGCCACAGCAGAACCCACACACTCGTGCACTTCTGGTCCGTGCTGCTCAGTCACAAAACATAAGATCATGATTACCTTGCTGAAGAAATACATTATCAGCACTCGTTTTGACAAGAAGTTTTTTATCTGAAAAGAAACAAAAGATTAAAAATATAATCTGTATTTATCTGAAGGTTGCACAGTTCGCCCTACTCAACCCTACCATCTTCTCACAGTATAAAGGGACTGGGGGGTGGGTGGGAAAGATTTTTGTTATGTAAGCTAATTGGAGAAGGAAGTATTCCTTAACAAAAATGGAAAGTTCTTTCAGCAGAGAGAACACGTAACCTGCACTGGCTGCAACCTATCTGTACTGCAACTTTTACTCTACCTGTTCCTGCTTGTTCTGAAGCCATGTGTAAATAAAGCTTGGCTGCACTGTCTCAGTGCCAACTTTTGCAGGAGAGAGCACTGGGAAGGATTCGTGGTGGGAACCATTCATTTGCAGATCTACAAGAGAAATACAGCATCTTCAGAAAAACTGGTCGCTGTCACTTTAATCCTCAAGATCAGATCTCTATTGACATACCTACTACACTTATGACTACGAGGCTAAAAACAGTGTTGTGGAAAATCCTCTACCTGAGCCTGATGTCCACAGCTTTGGTCTCCTCCTCATAACACGAGGACTCTGAACTGACCCATGCCAAGGAGAGTTTACATCCAGAATTCCCATCTTGCCATTTAAAGCAGGTGAGCTGAAAGGTGAACCAACATCAGACCCAGGCGATGTCTTTAAAGGCATTAGGGATGATTTAACCAGTGAAGACATGGAGGCTCTGGGAACGATATTGGACCTCTGTGACTGGAAAGACACGTCTTCTGTCACAACAGCTCCTAATGACAAACAACACGCCACATGAAGACAAACAGGCTGGCACATATGAAATATCAAACGTCTTATTTGATTGCTATTTCAACCACCTCTCTATCGTTAGAGCTTTTATTAAAGGACATCGTTTCCACTGTGGTTTTGCAAAGAAGTCTACTTCCCCATGACCATGAAGTGTTTTAAAAGTTCATCAGTTTAAGAACAGCGAGTGATGAGAAGGATCCCTGTGGATTTATTTATTTTTCTCCTTTTGCTAGCTAGCGCTACTACACCCTGGTATATATCTACATAAAGTGAGTTTTTAGGATTAAGTACTAGAAAAAAGGATACCTATAGAATAGCAATTCTTTCTGATCCTGCTTGGTATGTAAGAAAAGACACGTCAGTCACAAAATCCAAGGAACGGCAGCACTAGAAGAAATTCACCTCTGACATACCAAGTCCCCTGCTGTTCCCAGGGCACTTGTATCCTAGGCACTGACTGCTAAGGGATTCAATTACCTGGCACCCCTTGTGCTAACACAGCTCTGGTGCCAGGAACGATGCCTACGTCTGGCATGTAAAACACCCGAAATGCTTGCAGGCTGCACGCAGCTCAAGAGTCAGACTGGATTTTCTTATTCTACAGCAATATTAGTGAATTACACAAACATATTCAAAATCCCCACAACAACCAAACAAAAAACTAATTTTACCATCTTAAACTAATCATAAGAGCAGCTATGCAAATTACAAAGTATCTCTTGGCAAGACTTTAGCTCTCCCTGTACTAGATTCAATCACTTACTAAAACTATAATAATTAGACTTCCCGAATTCATGCAAGTGTGACAAAATACTGTATTGAACATAACATCATGCAAAGTAAACAAACTGAGTAAACATGATCTTTCCAAGTTTTCTAGTTATTTTGGGATTACTTCAACAAGAATACCTAAAATGAAATTGGGGGAGACTTTTTTTTGTTTGCATTTATTTGCAGAAAAGCCTGTGACTCATCTTCCCCATACAACTTAATTGAGACTAATATACCTATGTAATCTATTGGTACTTTTGTACTTTACAAACGATTATGAGCATTTCCCTCACATACCTGGAGTCTGCGGAGATACTTTCAGCTCTCTTGCTGGCTGCTTTGCTCTCCCATTTGCTGCTGCAGCTTCCTGCTGCGTGATCAACCTCTTGGTCAGATCACTCAGAAGACTCAAACATTCCCTTGATATTGCGGCCCAGTTGTGCGGGTGCCCACCTAGCAGTACATACGCAAAAAGGAAATGCAGTAGGTATGTTTAACCCAGATGCTCATCCTTCTATCTATTCTGACAGCGCCCATGTGCTCTCAGCATAAGCTTCAGAGATTATAGTACCACTCCATTTCTTAAAAAAAAGCACAGTGCGTTTTCACTGTGACTTTATTTGTATCGAGAGGAAGATGAAAACACAGACAGGCTCAATCCTCCTGTCAACGGCTAACTCTAAAAAGACTTTAGCGAAAGTCGCTAAGCAAGCAGGAAACATAGGCAGTTCAGCCCATCATATCTGAAATCTCTAAACAACTACAATGAACAAAGTAATATCAATGGTGATGGTAAACAGTTTTGAAGTCGTACAAACGCTAGAATACCTGATGAGGTGTAACAAAAAGTTGCTGAAGGCTTTTAAGCAGTTTTAATTGACCTTCTCTACCATATCTTTGTATATAGCAAAAGGCTTCAATACCAATTGAAATTACAGCCATTGTTTGCTTTCACAGCTCTAGTGGTGACTCACTATTTAGGCTTGGTTTCACCTCATTCACATCTGAACATTAGGCTTTCATACACATCTGTTAGGTTATTCACTTCGGACTATTTGACTGTTGGTGTCAAGAGGACCCTGCTTTCAATATCCCAGGACCTGTGTTTCCTCATGGCTGCCATTTAAATCAAACAACAGGCACCTAAATTTGTTGAGTTTAGTAGATGAAACAATATCAATGTAGACAATTTTGCATGCTTTTGGAAAAGGGATCACAGGGATGAGGTCTCCTGGCTTATGTAGCATGCCTTGCAGCATTAAATAACTTCTAAAAGCATTTGACTTAACACTTTTAAAAAAAGAAAAAGAATCAACATGAAATGTTTTTTATAATTACCTGGCTGACTAAGGCTAAAGACTTCCTGGCGTCGAACAGGAGAATACTGGGAAAGTAACATCAAGTCTTGTAAGGCTAAAAACTACAAAGAAAGGAAAGTGGTTTAGTGAATGCAAAGGCCAATGTACTTCCTTAAAAATATGTAGTTATCCATACAAAAGCAATCCCTAACAAAGAATGAGTTCACACAGACTAACACCAGCCACATAACAGAAGAAGAAAGGAGGTAAACAACTGCACACAGCCCTAGTACCACTCTGGATGGGACTGCTAAGTTAGTAAGAGTTTCAGAGAACTTTACTAATGTGTCATTTCTTTGGAGTTAAAAAAAATCTAACGTTATTTTTTATCTTAACCGCTAACAGCTGAGACAAGAGGCTAAGACGCAAAGAAGCCTAAGGAAATAACGGTTTTTGCAAGCCAGAGCTCAACTACACAATGTGCCATACAGTACTGGACCTAGTACTGCGTTTCCACGCAATTAAGTAGTTTATGTGGCAAGCCAAAAATAACCAGATTTCTCACACTATGCAAGACCCAATTATAAATTAGGCACTTTAGTAACAGCTGGGATCATAAATTAGACTTCCTCTACTTTTAACAGTGCTGCGCTTGACCCTGCCTCACCCATCCTTTGATAATGCAGCAAAAAGCTTAAAAAAGGATTCAAATGGATTGCAGCCTAGTATATCTCCAGTCTTACCAGAGATCAGTAAAATCAGTAAAAGTAGATGTTGCATGTGGAGAATATTCTTATCTTTATTTACATAATATTTCTTATATGAGGTCTCAAATTTCTAAGTATTATAATCAGTAAATCCCATTGTTTACCATAGTCAGACCAAAATTACTTGTCTTTACTCATAGATTTTTAAGTAGCTTTTTAGTATTGTCTTTTTAAAAAAAGAAACTCGACTTCCAATAAAAACATAGATTTATTTTTTTTTTTTTAATTTAAAGAGAGAACGCACACATAAGAACTCAAATATAAGCAGCAGGGGCAGAGTATTAAGAGTATACAAAAGTTTGACAAAATACCTGCTTATCTGACAAGACTTAAAGTTGAAAGAGTTAAAAAAACCCGAGTGTCACTAATCTTTTATTTTTGCATCAGTACACGCTAATATGCTGCAGACAAATAGATCTTCAGTCTAACTAAATGAGCCTGTCTCCAGCTTAAAGCAGCAGTGTGGTGAGCACCAGCAGATGTCACTACTAAACAAATTTTCACCATTGTGTACCTGCCTCCTTGAGTGTTCTGAGGCAGCTTTTTAAAGAACGAACACCTCAGTTAAAATAACCAGTACCTGCAAGATCTGATTGCATGCTTTGAGAAACACGTTCTCAGCACACACCTAGCTGGGAAGACGGTGGAAATTCAATTACCTTTATAATGGGGGGAGGATTGCTGCTTAAGATTTTAGGTAGGCACTGGTCTGTCTCCTCAGCAAAAGTTGGCTGGACAGGAAAATGATGCGTCTAAATATAAATATCAAAAGTTGTGTTATACAGAGCAAAACACAAGAAAACCTTATGAAAGACCACACCTGATCTGTTACTTGTCAGATGAATGACAAACTACAAAAGCACAAACCCCATTACTTCGACTTACTGTAAACTAGACTGACATTTATAACACAGAAACCAAAAGACTTTACTCCTTACCTTTAAAATTGAGAAATGTTAGAAAAATTCAGATTTATTTTCAAATACCTTCCATGTACCCATATACTTCATAGCTAGGGCATCATATCATTATAAAAAGAAATTCCTCTAACCACATACTGAGGGGAAAAAATTAGTGACACCACATTCAGAAACAAGACTGAAATTTAAAACTATGTCTATCTTTAACACTGTAACCATTCCAATGAATAACTGAAGGCTCCTTTACCAAATAATAAAAGATTTTTTTTAATTTTTCTTTTTCACTGATAAACTAACGAACTCTTATCATCATGATATTCATATTCTGTGTTTTAATAGAAATTCTGTTCTTGTGGCTACAACATTTAAAATGTAAATAGCAGCTCTTAAATGGTATCAAACACTGCATTTTTTTTTAAAACACTTTTTAACATGGACCAGTTTGGGCACAGATTACCTGTCAGTTTTGTGCTACTGCACTCATAGCTTTATTCTCCTTTGTTTCCAACTGTAAAATTGAAACTTGAGGTAGCAATTGCTTTCAAAGTGTTAATAAAGTGACTTCATGTGAACTAAGTTTACAATTTCTTTCCTGACTTTTCAGTTAACACCATGCAAATATTTACAAACAGCTTTGGAAGTTTTTTAGCTCATCAAAACCAAATTACACGGATAAACAAGTCTTATGTTTGACAGTCAAAAGGGCAAGGTCCATTTTATATCTTCAAAGCTGGATGTTTCTTTTGTCCTCCACAGTTTCATAATCAATACAATAATTACAGACATTAACACAGTGTTCACTGGTGCTTCAACTACTGTCCTTTGAAAAAGGTTGTTCACACCTCATAACTGTTGTTGGAGCCATCTACAGATTCTGACCCATCATTACATCAATTATGCTTGACTCATTGTCAATCTTTTCTCCATGCAGTCACAACTAGACCTTTTTAATTAAAGCTAACATTCCAACAAGCACTCTATGCCATTTCATCCCATAACAGCGTTTTGCACCAATACATTGGTTCAGGATTTAAACCTCACCTTTTTTGCTACTAACCTAAAGTCTAGTAATGTTTTCCAAAAAAAAAAAAAAAAATCAAGTTAGATGAACAATTTTTTCCTCTGTATTCTTACAAAGAAATATCTGGATTAGTCAACAAAGATCAAGTCTTCTCCAATTCTTTGTTGGCAAGACTTTTTTTTTCCCCTCTTCAATCATGGTCTCACATTTCTTCTAATACGATTCATTATATATTTAAACGGTCCTTTTTTAGCAATATTAATTTGTAACTTTATGATTGAATGAAAAGGCAGAAGTATCTTAATTCCCAAGATTGCTTGAAGTCTATTTTAATACTGCAGCCTGAATTAGATTAACACATCTCTGTTTTGGAGACCTGTGTACTTTGATGGTTTGCTTAAATTTGAGATTTCTATAGCTTAGCTCGCAGAAGATGGACACCATTTCCTTCTCTCTCCTATTGTAAAATTGGATTGAAAGCTATTCAGTTTCTGGATGTTCTCTTCCCATGTAACCTGTAGCTGTTTGTAACAGGTCTTTAGCTAGTTTCACACTCAAATACAAAATCACTGCATGGAAACACATGCACAGATCAAATTAGTAACCTCTGCCAGGCACATATGGGCCTGCACTTGCTCATCCGTCCTTACACCTAAAGAAGACAAAGAACACTGTGCAGACTCCATGAAGCACAAAGTGGTTCTTTGTTAGCATGGCCCCAACAGCACCTGCACGGATTTAGCATCAAACACGAACAGAAGAAGGGGGACATGGAAACAGAAATAGAGGAATAAGAAGAAGAGGTGGAAATAACAAAGCATTGCTGTAAACCCATTAATTTTGTAAGCAGCATAAGCTTGTGCTATAGGGAGAGAAAGGGAAGGTCAGTTAACACCCAGGCCTCTCTCAGCTCTTCACTTATCAGATATTATCTGTGATGTATGCTTTAAAAATTCAAGAATTCATAATACATTATTTTCTAGTAAAACTGGTTTTGAAAATAAAGTATTATCCGTGAAACACTGATATTGCACCTTTACCACTGTCATTAAGTACTAACCTCTGTAGCATAGATTTTGAAGAGTAGCCATGCAATGTACCAGGTAATCAGAAGAAATACGCCAGATAACCAGGCATGGTAAAACAAGGAGAGATCCAATAAGCCAGTCAGAGTGTCGATAGGATGCAGTTTACTGCAGATAAAACAACCAAGAAGATATAAGTATTTTTATTATAGAAGATGTCTCTAGTAAGCTGTTACAGTAGCAATAATTGCAAGAAAAAAGTTGCCCTTTTTCTTTTTTGCAAAAACAGTTTCTTAAAGATGTTTGAGATACCATTTCTTTAATTTTTCAGTAACTGTGATGAAATGAACTTAAAAATTAATGAAATTAAGGAAAAGAAATAGGAAATAAATAAAAATGATTAAAGCTTAAGCCAATTAAGGTTCTAGTTTCTCTATTTTAAAACAAATGGCACCCATATAAAAACAAAGATATGCCCCCCAAAAAACAAAAAAGATAACACACGTATGCAATTTGGAGAGATTTGCCTTTCTAATACTTTAGAGACTTACAGAGATGAAGGAAATGGAGAGGATTTCTTAATGACTATCTACAAGATGGTTCCTACAAGGGGATGTTGGTTGCATTTCGGAAGTACCCAATGCTCCCCACGTTCTGTGCGGGGAGGCAAGGACCCGAGTCCTACTACACACACAGAGCCAGCTGCTCAGCTGGACTGCCTTCACAAAGGGAGCTGTCAGCAATATTCTCCTGCAAGTTTTCAGCACAGCGTGCTACCTACCTGTCTAGACGAAGATCCATCGTGGTACTTATCCATACCTTTGGGATATAACCTAGGGGAGCAAAAAGAAACACCGAAACAAATACGACACTGCAAAACAGCTATGCGATAGGCCAAAAAGATGACAAAAGTAGAATGCGTGTATAGAGACAAGAGACGGGTCTTGTCACATGTGTGCACCAGGAAAAAAATCTGCCTCTGGGTTTGTTTTGTTGTGTTTTTAAAAGAAATAGAAACAAGAGAAGGAAAAAAGGCTTCAGGCCAGCCACTATACATTGAGAGATGTAGACTCTATCTTTTATTGCTAGCTTCTCAGCATTGAGTTATTTGTGTTTCCTCACTAACAAAAGATGGTTAACAGCAATTTAATATTAATTTTCACTACAGTTCAGGTAGCAGCAGAGTTCTTTTACAGACTTAACAGAAACTGATATAGAACCACCATACTTCTAATTTACCCCCCAACGTAGAGTGGAAACAATTCTAGCATATTTTGACATCATTTAGGATGATAACTACAACCACAACATAAAAATTTCCTGAGTTTTAGAAAGTCCAGTGCAATCATCTTCATCAGCACAGATTTTTTTTTTTTTTTACCATAGTTTTAAAGACCAAACTTCAGTTTCATATGGGAGGGAGCCATACTGCCTTTGTCTCCCCAGCTTCCTCCAAATATGGTAAAGGGCACTTGAGAATAAAGTCAAAGTGCTGTTTTTCACTAAAAAAAATAATGAAAACGTAGCAACATTACATATAGTGAAGTCATGCCCACTGTTGGTATGTCAGGTTCAGCTCTGTGATGCTGTATTTCCAATACCAAGCAGTGGAAGGAGCAGTCAAAGGCATGAAGAAGTTTACCCACGTTAAAAAATATTTGGGAATATTTAAAGAAAAAAGGGAACATAAATTACAGACCAAAACAATTAAAGTTTTCAAAATACAGAAATAAAAAAAAAATAATTTCAGGAACCCTTACCAAAAAAGTAATACGCGACACAGAAGTTTCTAACGAAATATAGCGATTCCACACAACTGTGTTTAACAAGGAGAGGCAAAGATCTTCTGAAACGTAAGTATTTATATTGCTAAAAACAAACAAAAACCTAGTTTAGTATTCCACATACAGAATGTATCAATGAATGGGGGAGGGAGGGACGGGGACAAAGTACTTGAAAACCTGAAGTCTAGATGAATTAAAAATCATTAATTTAAGGCAAATCCACATGTTACACCTACTATTTATTCTCCTGATTTCTTTCTGCCATTTTATAATCATCTAGTTCTCCCCCCTTTTCCTACTGGTAGCAGTATGAAGATGGAGAATGGGGTAAATTGACTCTATACACAGGGGAATAAACTAAAAGAACATTGTCTAATGCAAAATAAACAAAAAAACACAAATGGAGCATATTTAATCTATTAGATTTCATTTAGATTAGAAGCGTTCCATTAAAATATACAGAAAATTCAGACAAGCATAAGTTAGTCAGTAATCCTCCAAGCACCAAAAACCAGTGTAATACTGACGCCTTTCTCCATACAAATAAATCATGTCTTTCCAAACGACCAAAGCCACCCGTCATGCAAATGAAACCAAAGTGATTTAAATTTTTACTTGGCTAAGTTGCATTTAAAAACAAAAAAAAAGCAAAAAAAAGAAAAAGGAGAATTAACAATATTCAAATAATAGAATTTTTAAAAATACTATAACTACAGCATTGCCAAAATGATGCTTGGTTTGCTGATAAACTGAATGGTCGTGACTTAAAAGTTTTACATTAATATAACCAACCTTGTTTAAAGACAGTTTTTGCCAAATTGGTTGGACACTGAAAATCTGGGAATCACACAAAGCTAATGACTGCCATAAGGTTACAGCAACAGAAGAAATATTTTTAAGATGATGTTTCACAAGCCACTCCTCATCATTTTGCACTGGTACGGATTTCTATAGAACTGCTAGAGCCCCTCCAAAGGAATTTCACATGAACAAGCTTTGGCTGTTGAGCTTTAAGCAAGATTCAATAAGCTATTTAGACTGTATACTATCTGGTACCTAGTTACAATTGATAATGTGACGTTTTTTTCTGCTCAGGATTTTCAGCTTAGGTGACCCTTGTCAGTTCCTGAAGCTAACATTCAGTTTGTGTATATGGCTTCTTTCCTGTAGTTGACTTTCTGCAGTGGTCCAGCGCAGCCAGCTTTTAATCTGCATCAGAGGGGCCTAAATTTTATAGTCACAGTATCCTGGATTTCTGTGTTCATTTGAAAGGGGCTGAGGGTGAAGGAGGAACATGAACACTACTGGCATATAAAGCTGAGTGTACGCTTCGTCTATTAGAGAAAGCATGCCAACAAACAGCTGCTACTGTCATATTCAAAAACATAAACAATCAAAGCTTTTTTTTGTTTATTTGGACATGTCTTTCTGCAAAGGTGTTTAAACCTCTTACCTGTATGATCGGAAATGGCAAATAATTCATATTGTTAATAAGATAAAAAAGACTATAACTGTATCCCATGAAAGCTCCCGAAAGTAGAAAAAAGAGATGACATTCATTTAGGCACATCTGAGGAACAGCATCATCTGAACTAAAACAGAAAACTTAGAATTAATTCTGAGTTTAAAAAAAAAAAAGTCATTCTAGCCTTAGGAAGTTAAAATCAGAAGTTTGATTTTATTTTCCTGATCAGTACATATGATGATATCTCAGTAAGTCCTTTCTAAAGTAGAATCCCACCACCTATTTTTGTAATTTATGCATGAGGATGCTTCCAGTATTTATAAGGTATGCCATTAACCAGAAGACCAAAACTTAGTTCAAGTGACAACCAATTTGTCATCATTCAACTTTCCATTAAGAATCCTGGAAATTTAGTTTCTGGCCCAGTTATTTCTCTGTGCATTGTAACATTTACAAAGGAGGGTATTTCCTACCCTCTAATAAAGGATATCAACATATAATTGCTTATTTTTGATAGTACTCAAATTATAGTCTTCTGTTTGAAAGAAGCCATCAGTAAACAGATTTTACAATAGAATTTATCTGCAT
Source organism: Pluvialis apricaria (assembly GCA_017639485.1). Classification (NCBI taxonomy): domain Eukaryota; kingdom Metazoa; phylum Chordata; class Aves; order Charadriiformes; family Charadriidae; genus Pluvialis; species Pluvialis apricaria. The sequence continues at coordinate 6,562,024 of CM030011.1, read as the reverse complement.
AATTTATCTTTAACACACACACACAAATAATTACCTTTCTGAAGGTGTGCAGGGCACAGCGAGAAACTGGAATTTCCCTTTTGTCATAACTGCAGCACACCAAGCAACCAACATTCCCATTACAGCATGAACAACCGAATGGAAAACGTGCCGAGGGTGAATGATTTTTCCTATCAGTGCTAATCGAGAGCATGGTATCGATGGCACAACTGTAAATGAAAGCCGAAAGTGAATCTTCATTTCTTATTAATAAAACCCTTCATTAGAAAAAAAAAAAGCCATTGTCACCAAAGAACTTTTCACAGTTGGAATCAGTCACTAGATGATAAAGAAATCAAAGTGGCTCAGCTAAGAGGGTCTCAGCCAAGAGATAAGAATCTGGAATGATTTACTCAAAAACAAGCTTTATGTATTGTCTATGTTAATTTAAAAGGAAATGTACCAGTGTCAAGTACACTGAATGTAAATACAAATCTCTTTAAATGGTCATCCTATTTAATTCAGGCATCACAGCAATTTACATCACCCACCTGCATAAAATTCAAAGTTGAAGGCGCTTATTACTAGTATCACCATAGACATAAGGAGGAGACAAAAGATGACATAGGAAGTATATAAATCATTGAAAGAATCTAAAAAAAGAAAATAAGTAATATTATTGCTCAGAAGATTGCAGTAACACAACAGTATTAAGTAACAGAAAAGAACGCTTACGCAGTCAGCAGTAATCCACTAAGTGCATAAAGGGGAGTAATGTTCAATGGACTCTAATCTCATACCAGATCTGCCCAGCTGCATAACATTTCTGCATAAAAGCATATTTAAATTTCATCAAAACTATTTTACACCCTTATAATTGGTTTTCTCACCAGTGAAAAGTCAGAGTTTTCTTTAAAAAAAGAAGTCTTTCAAAGTTAATTAAATTATGGCTCAACTAACACAGCTCTCCTTCACTTAGTAAAAGCTGTAACCATATAGCCACGCTTAAAAGGTAAGAAATTCCTTACAGACTAAATTGCCTTTAAAGCCCAAAAGAACCAATCAAAGGGGGAAATAACTCGAGTCTCCCTGCCTGGAGCAGTTAAACGACCACTGGTATCAAGCTTCCCTCTAAACATCTCTCAGTTTTCTGTGTGTGCACTCGAAGGAAAGTTACTCTCACTGTGCAGAGTGGCTGTTTCAGGAGTTTCACTTGTGATTCACTGCACAGTGAGCAAACTTAGGCTCTTTATGCAACCAGCAGCTGCACAGGGCAGAAAGGGGAAGCGTGTCCAAGTACTTCGAATAGAGAACTATATCACTCATCCTAATTTTTTCTCTGAAGAATATACTCATATGAGCTTGAAACAGTTCTCCCTACCTAGGGAGAATTAGGGCTGTTACGGTTGTAAGTAACACAGAAACTGACGTTTCAAAGCTTAAAGCCCATTCCCAGGCTGCTCCCCTCGCCACGACCGCAGCTCACAGCACAGCGCCCGCCGCATTTCACGGCTCCCGCGCCTGCCCCTGCCCCGACCGCCGCCGCCCCGGAGGGAGCAGACAGAGCACCTACTGGAGATCCAGCGCACCGGGTGGAAGGGGTCGAGGCCGCTGAGGACGACGAAGGCCGCGGTGCAGACGGGCAGCAGCAACACGGACCAGGCGACGGCGGCCGCCGCCCTCCAGACCAGCACCTGAGGGAAGCAGAGCGTGAGGGGAGGCGGAAGCCGCCACCTCCCCGGGGGCCGCCGCCACCTCCTCTCAGGCCCCGCACTCACCTGGTGGAGCAGGCCCCGCCGCCGGCCCGCCTCCGCCTCCATGGCCGCAGCGCGGCCCGGCCGCCCGCACCGCCGTTCAAAGTCTCCGCCGTTCAATGGCCACCCCCGCCAGCCGCACGCCACTTCCGCCGGAAGACCTGAGGGTCAGCAGCCAATGGGAGGCGCTCAGCCCGCATTCCCCGCCCCCTGAGCGGAAGTGACGACCCGGCTGGAGCAGGAAGGACTACACGTCCCGGCCTACCCCGCGCCACCGCAGCGGCGGCGGCGGAGTGAGGGGGGCCGGGTCGCTCCCACGCACCGGGGCGGGCCCTGGGGGGAACGCGGGTCCCTCGGGGCCCTGCGCGGCGGCGGCCCAGCAGGGACCGTTAGCGCTGGCCTGAGGGACGGGGGGAAGCGTTACACAGCCCCGCGGGGAGGGAGAGCGCGGCTGAGGGGAAAGCAAGTTTGCCGAGAACACCAAGCTGTGCGGAGTGGGTGACACGCTGGAGGGGAGGGATGCCATCCACAGGGACCTGGACGGGCTGGAGAGGTGGGCCTGTGCAAACCTCATGAAGTTCAACAAGGCCAAGTGCAAGGTCCTGTATCTGGGTCGAGGCAATCCCAAGCACAAATACAGGCTGGGCGGAGAATGGATTGAGAGCAGCGCTGAGGAGAAAGACCTGGGGGTGTTGGTTGATGAGAAGCTCAACATGACCTGGCAATGTGCACTCACAGCCCAGGTGGCCAACCACATCCTGGGCTGCATCTAAAGCAGCGTGGCCAGCAGGTCAAGGGAGGTGATTCTGCCCTCTGCTCTGGTGAGACCCCAACTGGTGTACTGCGTCCAGCTCTGGAGTCCCCAACATGAGAAGGACATGGACCTGCTGGAGTGGGTCCAGAGGAGGGCCACGAAGATGATCACAGGGATGGAGCACCTCTCCTATGAAGATAGGCTGAGAGAGTTGGGGTTGTTCAGCCTGGAGAAGAGAAGGCTTCCAGTACCTAAAAGGGGATATAGGAAAGATGGGGAGGGACTCTTCATCAGGGAGTGTAGCGATAGGATGAGGGGTAATGGCTTCGAGTCAGAAGAGGGTAGATTTAGATTAGATATCAGGAAGAAATTTTTCACTATGAGGGTGGTGAGGCACTGGCCCAGGTTGCCCAGAGAAGCTATGGATTCCCCATCCCTGGAGGCATTCAAGGCCAGGTTGGACGGGGCTTGAAGCAACCTGGTCTAGTGGGAAGTGTTCCTGCCCATGGCAGGGGGGTTGGAACTAGATTTTAAGTTCTCTTCCAACCTATATCATTCTATGATTCCAGAAAGAACACAGCTGGGCCTGGGAAAGCAGCCTGGGAGCAGGAATCACTTTTGTGACAGCATTTGGTACTGAGAGCGCTCAGCGGCTACATACATGTGCCTCAAGGTAGTTCAACAGTAACACAGCAAAATCCTGTCTCGCCTCTGCCCCGCCTTCACACCTCTTATCAAACCCTGGTGACAGCTTTGGAGGACTAGTATTAGATCATTAACAAAATAAGAAATCACCTTCAGAACACTTTATTCAGAGGCAAAAGTGTGGTGAGTGCAGACAGAATTTAAAAAAAAAACCCTGCTGTACAGAATGAAGATCAACAGTTGTCTCTCTTTATGGAACCAGTCAGTCTCCAGTGAGTGTGGAGATGTCTGTATGTCCATGGGACATCACTGTCCTTTCTTCTACAAAAAATATGCCCTATTCTTGCAGTTTCCATGTTCTTCAGTGAAAAATTAATCTAAAATAAGATTACTGTACAGATGGAGAAACAGGCATTGTAATCTGAAAGAGACAAATAACTCCTATGAATATTACAGCTCCTCACAGGCACCAGAGGACACAATAAAGCACATACTTATATCTAAATACTAAAATTCATTACTATCATTTGGAATCCTAATAGGCACCTGGGATGGGAAACTGATTTTGCAGGAGGAAAGCTTCTAAAATTGATCTGAGTGATTAGATTGTGTCACAGCTGGTAATTTTTTTACGATCATTTTTGCTAGGCATATTTGGCTTTTTTTTTTCCTTAATCTAATATAGGTTCTGCTCACTCAGTAAATACTCTGATCTCCACATACACACTTGTGGCTGCTGTACTTGCAGAGGACTGGCCTCTGCATGTCTATTAGCCTTTTTCTGGACCTGCTCCACGTCTCAGTCTCTCCAACAGAATTCAAATGTCATCTGCCGCTGGCAGCACTCCCAGCTACCAGGATGCAGAATCTCAAACCATCCCACACAAGGAATGTAGTCCGTTCGGATGGCTCAGGCTCTGAGTCAGCCCTGCTCAGGGAGTCCCTGTACACAGAGTTGCTGCTCTGAAACACATTGTGACAAACATCAAGGGGAAAAAATCCAATTTACTTTTAACATTAAATGGAAAGGAAAATAGGAGTATAATAGTTTATTGCTGGTTTTATTTGTGCAGTACAAATTCTAACATTTTTGGCCTTTTGTAAGGGATTGAGGGAAAAAATACATCTTTGAAATGACCTATGGGACTGAGTAGATTATTTAAATGTGTGTTTCTTTGCCAAGAGTAAACCTCAAAGAAAAGAAAGATAAGATGCCTTTGTTCCTCAGAGGCTTTTACATTTTTATGGCTACGTTTAAAACTTACAACTGGAAGAAAAGTTAATAAATGGTATTTGTATATAGTTGCTATTTGGCAAAATTGGTCTCTTAAACCCTTTTCCACTCAACCATACTAATGGGGAAAGTTTCAAGATGTCTGCAATGATTACAGAAGAAAGTTTAGATTGGATTCTTACCTTATTTACTGACTCTTTGTTATTACTGTTGTTCCATTGTGAGCAGGGATAATAGGTGCAGGAAAATCCAGTTCAGGGGCATCAAAAAAGTATGCCTATGTTATTAGAGAGGAGAAAAAAGACTGTTTAGAGAAAAACAAACAGTTCTGCCTCATCCAAGCTCTTTCCTTCCACACCCACTGTTCACAAGGTATAAACAGCACTGAAATGGCAGATTTGAAGCCTTCTGACTTTACCAGATTAGAAAGAGTCAACTAAAATGGTGCTCTACACTATACTTTTAAATATAACAGCAGCTGAGGCCTTTGAAAAGACCAATACTGAAAGGGATTGGATTGCAGATGTTTATTTGACTGTTTGCGGTTCTAACTGATTAAGCTCCAGGCAGTCTCCAGTGACAGGAGCCCCACTGAAATCAGCTGCAAGTCTCCTCCTAACACAAGAGTTATGTTTTGCCTTCGCCTGCCTACATGCTGAGCTGCGGGGAACCAAATCTATCTACTCTGGAAGCTGGGGGGGAACAGAACCGAAGCCTGGATGACATCATTCTATCTACTGCAACAAAGAGACAAAAAGTAATTTCAGTTCTCATCACTATGTATTTCAGTAGTGTTAGGGTTTCTGTTTTCATAACGCTGATATCCTAGAATCATATTTACTAAGTTCTAGCAGGTTTATGTTTTCATACATAAAACTTGTAAGCAGACACTGCATATTGAACATTCAATCGTTTTAAAGGACAAACTAAGCATAATACTCATTGGAATAAGCTGCGACTGGATACAATAAAGATTAACGCTTTGCTGATGCTATGATGAATTCCAGATAAATTTCAGACTACTCTCTGAGTGACTTCGTGCTAAAGACATATTCATTATTGAGTTTGTTACTGGCACTGTCAAAGTCAGATTGGCATCAATTTTTGCTATGTTTGAAATAACTGGATCTTTTACTTCAGAGGTTTTTCAGAAGTACTACTTCTTTCTTTATTAAAAAAGATTTTCCAGCACCCAGCCAACTCCTCCTTTCCCGCATGGTAACGTGTTGCCAGTCCCAAGAAAGAACAGAGAAAAGGAAAAGCAGTGTCATACCAAACAGCCGACAGCCAGCAGGGCATGAAGCAGAACAATGGTCCCCACAGTCGCCAGTGCGATCCTCCGGTTGTCATCTCGGACGGCGGGCCAAAAGGTCATCACCAAAACAGACCCCGAAAGGCACAGGGAGAACATCACCAGGACCCAGCGCACCACTTTTTGTGGGATAATCCATAAAATCTATAAAAGGGAGTAAAACGATTGTTAGAGACTGTGTGAAACAGGGATTCATTTATTTAACTCATTGTTCTGTGACATTTTATCACTTCCAGCCAATTTGTGCACAAATTAGCTCACGCCTTATCTGATATGTCTCTGTTATTTGAGGAAAGAATAACAGCAAGAGCAGACATGACAAGAGCACGTCCCCTGAGTTATGGCACTCCTTTCAAGGCTTGCCCCTTGCCAGAGTGGCCCAGGATGGTCCCTGCTAGGGGAACTTGTCCTGGGAGCCTGCCCATCAGCACTGCCACCCCGCACACCAATGTCTGTACCCCGGAACACACACATCCCGATGCCTGAAGTTGCCTCGGTAGCCTGCAAGGATCACCAGCAGCACTCTTGCTTGGATTTGCTGCCTCTGGGGAAATTACCTGTCCGGGGCTTTTCCAGGACCCACAAGACGTCTTTACATTAGACAAACAAAAAGCTTCATTGTAGCAAAGCAAAAGCAGCAAGTGATTTGCCCAATCCCCAAGATTTTGACTAATAGGAACAATATTATAAGAAATAGCAACTTTTCTAAAGCAGGACCTTTTTACAGGGCATGTCATAGAGGTGCACTCTAGGCCATACGTACCGCTGTGGGAATGTACACGAAGAGGGAGTAACCATATACACACACTATCTCCAGGAACGAGTAGGACACAATGTTCATAACTTTACTGTTCCTCCACATCAGGAATCCCCAGAGAGCAAGGGGAACGAGCCAAGCGTACGCATAAATCGTTGTTGCTGCTATGGACACTGGAAACACGATAAAAGATTTCACATTTTACTCAGACTACCAGCCAGAATCAAACATGTAGAAGCATTTAGCCTAAAAAACAGAAAGCTACCTTTGAAGTTACTTTCAAAATACAGTTTTAATTATTAATAAACTGAGAACTTTGCATTTACATCCAGTTTACACCCACTACTTTGCCAGCACTTCAAGTTAGTTTAAAAGTAAAGACTCCAGAAAGTATTCTCTCAATATTTTCAATGTCTTCATTACACCTGTGTATAAAATGCTGTCAGTTTCAGTGTGAAAGGAAGTGTCATGGAGGAAAGAAAAACTTGGTTAAAAATAGAAATTCAGCTACTAACAGTTACTGAAAAATGAGAATAGAATGCAGACATGCTAAAAGGAGAACACAGACAGGAGTGTCAAGTCTGAAATTATCCAAGTGGCTGGATTCCCAAGCAACAGCGTTCTTCCAAGTATGCTGTGGATTTTGGAAACAAACAGAAGCCATGTTTCTCTGCAGGGACGGCAGTGTCCTTCAGACTGCAAGGATGGGTATAGACAATTGGCTCCTCACTCTGAGTTCTCTGGGGCACATTATTAGTTGAGCATCTTTTGCTTATTTTCGAGTTTGCCAGAAGATAACAATTCCCAGCCATCAGTAGGTGATATCAGTAATATTCTAAGTTTCTGTCTGAGGCCTGCAGGCTCCTAGGAGGCGGTGGATCCAGAAAGGCACCTATAGAAGCACCACAGTGGCCACTGCTGGGCTTTCCCTCTCTGTACAAGGGGACATTTTCTGAGGATAGAAAAATAACTGCTCTAATTACTCCTGCTTGCTGTACTAAAATTCTGACTACTTTATGCTCTGGAGGAGTAGGGTTCTGCCAGTTACAGCCCACTTTAAGGGCTCGTTTCACATCTCTAAGAGCTTAAAGAGAGCAATCAATCAAAAGACTGCTAAATCAAAGCTGTGACCTGTTTTCACACTATTTCACTAGCGCATTAAAAACCACCAAAACAAAACAAAACAACCCACGAAACTCAGGACTGCTTTGACTACTTACAAACCTTTTCTGAACTCGGGCACATAGTGGTATGTTGGTTTGCCCAGATGGATGAAGAAATTCGAGAGATTGCCGCTAACAGCAATGGTAAAGACGAGTGTGGCACATATCCAAAAGGGACCTTAAAAAGAAACAAGCAAGTTCAATAACAACTCCTCTTGCCCTCTTAAGGTTAGCAAGTAAAAGGGAATACAAACTCAAAGCATTTAGCAGAGAAGAGAACTTCTCACACCTCATACTTACCGTAAAGGTCAGGATTGCTGCGGATATACAGCCTTACAAAGTTCTTCCCTGGTACTGGGAAAACTGAACCTTTGATTCTGTCCAGGACCTATGAAAACATACAGATTTGTCTGACTGAAGATGCAAAACAGAAAAAAACCTCAATATCTGGATAAAGCATAGCTCAGACAATAGCTCTTCTCTGGAATGGAGTATTAACCTGGTAAGTGTCCACATCAAAGAATGTCTGGTAGTACTCAAACGTCCAGAAAGGGGCACTTTTCTTCTGTCCTGCAAGCAGCTGTACAGGGGGGGAAGGCAACAAGGAAAACATTACAAGCACGCAATTTATGTATTACTAGTTCATTTACACAATAGTTAAACGATTTCTGTACCCGGATAGAAAACAAACTGAACAGGATGACGCTTACTATTTAATGGTTTCCCTTTCCCCCACTAATGTTTGCTAACAGCAGCTAGTCTTATCTCCCTGCAAGCACAATAGTGGCCTGGGGTTCTAAAGAGCCGCCAGATACTGTCTTCCACATCATTTATAACACATGCCTCCATCAGTTTCACAAGTTCCCTCACCACCATTGACGGCTGCGTTAGCTGAGCCTTCAGACAAGCCCTGGCTGTTTCAAAGTTTCCTGCTGTCCTGCCAGAGTCACCAACCCCACAGCAGAAACAAACACGGTGCTAGGTTTTCAGCTGCTGCTGCACTCATGTCCTGGCGTATTTGTTTAGCTTAAATCACCGCCATTTCAGTTCAATTTCCTAGGCTGCAAACCACAACAGCTGAAAAGCCAACGCACATTTGCTTCTGCCAACTCTGCTATTGAGAAAGTAACCTGCGACAGAGAATAAGCAGTTTTAAGTCACCCAGCACGAATCCCTGGTGTCCTCTAGAAATACATCAGTGCTGTCAGCACCATATGTATAAGTGCCGATGGAGGCACTGTAGGTGTAAGAGCATTACCTCCGTTTTATCGGAGTCATCGGTCCCCAGTAATTCATCATCCTCTTCTCTCCCTGGCTCCTGCAGACGGCCGTGCTGATTCTTGGCGATTTCAGCTGGCTCGTCGATGCTTATCGTGGTAGCGTCAGGATTTGCTGCAAGCAAATTAGCTGCATCGTCAAATTCTGCAAATAAGTACATTACAAGAGAGGCAACGATCAAGCTACCAAAATGTTTGCTTTTGTGGCTCAAAAAACTGCATTAAGACCCCTACACAGCCTAAGGCAGGATACACCACTCATTCAGGCGTGTCAAATACGATCTGTTTCTTAAAGCCCAAACTGTGGGCTTGATGTGGATCAAGCTGAACGCTTACTTTATTAATAAAGTGTGAGGACTTTTTTCCTGCTAATCTGTTGGTATTATGGGCCATCAGCCCCGGCCTGAGCACCCGCAGGTCTCTGCGAGGGCAGGGGGAAGCCGCCTCTCTGGAAGCGACTGTAGAAACGGTTAATTTTCATCCTCTCCAAAAATTAGGGTGGTTTTTTTTTTTTTTTTTAACACCTGCATTTATTTGTCAATATGACAGCACAGCCCCTTCCAAGCGTTCTCAGCGTTCACCTCCCGCCAGGGAGGGTTTCCGCCAGCGCAGGTGACACTCCGGCGCCCGCCGACAGCACAGTCCCACCTCAGAATGCCGGAGCCGTTCCTGACGCTACTGACAAACCTCCACGGAGCCTTTTTCCTCAGAGAAAGCCCCAAAACGCCTCCCGGCCTCTAAGCGTTGGACCCCTCGCCAGCTGGGCCCCACACCCCACCTTTACCTTGGAATTTGAGGTCATCCACAGCCGCCATCCGCCCGCTGGGCTGAGGAGCGGGTCCCCGCGCCCTCCACCCCGCTGACGGACCGGCGGCAGCGCTCACCCCCGTCCCAGTCCCCGCTATCCCCCCTCCGCCGCCACCCGGCCCAGGGCTGCCGGCGGCCCCGCTGCAGCACCGGGGAAGCCTCCGGCCCCCGCAGCCCAACCGCTCCCGCCGGCGGCCGCTCCGCTGCCTTAAAGGGACCGCAGCCGCTGCGCGGCGACAGCCAATCAGCAGCTCCGCTGCTCCCTTCTCCTCCCCCGCCTCTCGCCGCGCCGGCCAATCAGGGGCCACGCGGTACTTCCTCTTCCGCCTCCTTAAAGAGCCCGCGGCGCCCTGAGCCCTACAGGGCAGGTGTTACAGGGGCGGGGCACGCGCCGCTGTGTTTATGCTTATATACATACACATATATCGATCTATAGATTATATATGTAGTTACATGTGTATATATTATATTATAGATGGGTATTATGTATTTTATATGTAATTATAAAAATATATTTACAATGATATATTTAATTGTATAATTTATATTTGTATATGTTATATATATAGGGAGATATATATTTTGGGGGTACCCCCCAGCCCTGTAGTGACAAGTAGCAGCGCACCGGAGGAGGCAGAGCTGTAGGAATGGGGCGTCGTTGGCACAGCCCATGCAAAATGCAAATGGAAGCATCAATCCAAGGCCCCGAGCGTCATCATCGACGGTGCGGTACGGAAACGCGCGAGCTCCGAGCCCTGCACGTGCGGGGTCTCCATGCGGAACAGCTGGCAGGATCAGACCCTCATGTGCTGCCGATGTAACTCGTACTTTTAGCCTGCGGCTCCGGGAAAACATCCTGATTTGGCTCCTCTCATTAGTAAAATACACAACGTATTTGTGAATAAGCCCATTAACTGTGCAGTCAGCACTAAACATCCACTCGTCACTGTAATTAATGCCTTTGGTGTCTACGGAGACAGTGTGGCTGATGGGCTCCTCGCTCACGCAGACGCTGACGTCCGTAGAGAGGTGACAGCGTGCAAAGGCAAGGCAGAAATTTGGCCAAACACGTGAACATTTTTCCTGCCCCTCTACCTTTGCCCCTGCCATCGCGCCGTGTTCCCATCGGAGGCGGTCAGACCTGCTCCACCACGATGTTCGGAGTCAGGGTATTCCTACAAAAAATCCTGATTTTTCTGCACGTTACTACGTGCGTTGTTGTTGGCAAAACACTGATGATACTGTTCCCCAACGCCATGAAAAGATACATTCTAAAGCAGGGCGAAAAGAGCAGAATGAACGAGAATCCAAAGTTCAGCTATGAAAACTGGGGTCCGACTTTTTTCAGCTTCAAGTATTTGCTCTTTGTGCTGAAGGTGAAGTGGAAGAGGCTGGAGGATGAAGCCTACGAGGGACACCCTGCTCCCAACACGCCGGTGGTGACTTTCAACGGGGAAGTTCGTCACCTCTTGGATTTCATGCAAGGTGAGTAAACGGGCCGTGTAGGAGGGTTTGGTTTGCCGAGACGAGAAACGAGGAGAAGAGGTGGCTGAAGGAACAGGGACGGGCAGCTGGCGTGAGAGCGCGTGGCATGGCAGAGCAGAATTCACCGGACAGGAAAGGTGCACCACATCCACTCCAGCTGTCCGCCTCCCAATTTTCAAAAATAACCCGTGTTTATCGTCCTGGCTACGATATCCCTTCACGCCAGTAAACTGATGAACCTCTTGCAAAAACTGGCTCTGCCTGGAAATACCTCTTTGCCAAAAGCTGAGGGTAATTGGTTTTAGGGAGAGAAGACCCAGGATCAGAACCATATGTTGTGATTCACGACTCTTGGCTGTCATTCCCTGTACGTACAGAAAGCCCCACACCAGCGCCCCGAGCCAGCCCAAAGCCTAGAAAGCACACGGTGGTTTTTTTTCCAGATTCACAGTGGCTAGAAATAAAGCAGAAGAAAACGAAGTTGCTTTGTACTTTGTCCGCTGCCTCCCACTGAGTTCTCGGTAGAACATGGAATTAATCATTAAACTGCAGTCTTGATCCCCATGGGAGGGATTACACCCTTCTCTAACTCTGCTTTTCTAATTATTTATTTTTTTCCTATAGAAAATAGGATGCAAATTTGGAAAAGAGATACACAATATCTACAGGACTGTACCCCCTTTATTAGATTCTTTAGGATGTGGATCCATGCTAACAGCCGCCTTTGAATTTAAGCTCAGCCAGAAGGAAGATCTTGAACAAATTTCAGAGAATTTAGCATAACCATAGACTAAAAGAGGTGCTTAAAAATCCTGCAAGTTCTCTTAAATCGAGGCCTTGCAAACAGATGCTAACACCTGTGGGCACATAACCCCGTTAATTTGTAAGCAACTGCATAAACACTTTTGCCAGTGGCTTGTGTAACACTAGTTTAATAAATAATAATATATAACCCCCGTCCTGTTTGGACAGGAAGTTGCAGAAATACACTGAAAGCATAAAAGCCTGTGAGGCAGGACTGAAAAGCGCAGCTTCTGCTCAGCTCAGCTAGAACTGACACCTCTCCAAAAAATCACGACACGGCCACTGGGTTCATTAAAAGGCATCGGGACTCTGTGCTTCGACATCCACCCCTGAACCGCCGTCCTTTGAAAAACTTTGCGGATGATCATGGTTAATATTTTTGAAGTTCCTTTGTACAAAGGACCTTGGGGAGGCTGTGACATGCTATGGAAATGGCAAATATCCATTTTAGACCAGTTCCCTGTCCCAAAACGTTGGTAACTCGAGCAGTGGCTCTCATGATGGCGACGCGAGGGAAACTGTGGGACCGCACAGTGCCTCCTGCCTTTGCCAGGGAAAGGGTCCCCCTCAGTTGAGCTCTTTGCTCAGCTCAGAGCCAGGCGAGGGAAAAAAAAGAGCCCCTTTATGCCTGCTTTGCATAGATGCAGATATTCTGCTGCCGATTTTAATGTCCTAAGAAGAAAGTTATGGGGTAAGTGACTTACCTGCTGTTGCCCAGGAAACTCTGCGGCAGAGGCTCAATTCAGTGTATGTATTTAATTCCATCCTTCCTCCCAACACCAATGTAACCACAAACTATCCCCTTTTTTTTTCCAGATAACCGGCCTTTAATCCTGAATTTTGGAAGTTGCACCTGACCTTCGTTTATGTTAAAATTTGATGAGTTCAACAAGCTCATCAAAGATTTCAGCTCAATAGCAGATTTCCTTATCATCTACATCGAAGAAGCTCATGCAGTAGGTACAGTACAAATATCACAGTAGTGCCTACCAAAGCTTCAGACACACATCGTTCCCTTTAGGAAGAGAAGTATTTTAGCAAAGGAGGGAACTGCAAACGGGAAAGAAATCTCTCTCAAATCAAAAGTGTCAACACCAAATTTTGGCACCAATTTGTGTCCCTAATTCTCCGAAGCTTTTACTCACGCACCTGACTTTACACTGAGGCACTCTGGCTGAAGGCACTCATCTCTGAAGATGAGTTCTATCTTCACTAAACTTCCTCTCAGCTTTAGTACAGCTCCTTCTGATATAAAAAAAACCCCAAACAACAACAACAACAACAAAAAACAACAACAAACCAAACCCAAAACATTTAAGAGAACAAAGGTTTAAGTATATGATGCCAGTATGTTACATATTAAAAAAAAAAGAAAATAATTTTAACATGTCTCAGAACAGGAGGCAGACTCTTAATTTGAAAAATGAAGCAAACTGTACACGCTCTTTTATCTACACTGGACTCTAAGTAACACATTGGCACTGATTTTATCCCAGGGTTAAGGTGGTTTTCTAAAAAGTAACATTTACAGTTTTCTAACACTACATCCCTTTCAATAGTTGAGAAAAAAGTAACAACTCAGTCATCAAAAACTTTTACTAGTTTGTACTTTACTAGGAAGGGGTGCATGCAGATGTGTTTGCGTATTTCTGAAAGCAGAAGGTGTGCCCTGGCTCAAGTATGTTTCACTTCTCACAGATCTGCGATTTTGTTTTATAGGCTCAATAAGTAGAATCGAGCAGAATGAACGGTACGATTGTTGAGACCGTGTTAAATGAACGGGTATCAGCTGGCAGCACTACTTACCATTTTAAAAATCCCCTCCTCTGTGCCAATAATTTTGACAAACCTTACCTAAATAGGATGTATCTCCCCCACCTGGTATCTCTCTAGGGTTGATTTACGTAGGAAAATTTCAGCTAAAATACATCAAATATTTCTGAGTCCCGGGCAAGGGGAAAATATAGTTTGCCCAAATTAAAGGGAAAAAAAAAAAAAGATCTTGGGACCATCTACTTGAAAACTGTGGTGCTCATACTTGGGGGGGGGGGGGGGGGGCTTTCATTTCATGTCAAGTTTTGGTGTTAGGAGTAAATTGCAGTACTATTTTAACACAGTTTTGGAGTATTACACACAGTACATAGAATGGTGAGAGTTGAAAGGGACCTTAAAGCTCACGTAGTTCCAAGCCCCCTGCCATCGGCAGGGACACCTCCCGCTAGACCAGGTCGCTCAAAGCCCCATCCAGCCTGGCCTCCACCCTTACCACCTCTTCAAAATGTTCCTTGCTAAATCCCTTTCTCATTTGTTTCAGATGGATGGGCTTTCAAAAACAATATTGTTATTAAAAATCACAGAAGCCTTGAAGATCGAAAAATTGCAGCACAATTCCTTCAGAAAAATAATCCTTTATGTCCAGTGGTTTTAGACACTATGGAAAACCTGAGCAGTTCAAAATACGCTGCATTGCCAGAACGACTGTACATACTTCAAAGAGGGAAGGTCATCTATAAGGTAAAAAATATCAACAATAATAATGAGCACAATATATTGAGATTTTTAAATTTCAAAATAATTTGAGAATTCTTTACCTTTAAGTCAGTATTTCATTCTGTTTCAGTACTAGTAATTTCACAATTCAATGTAAGTGGAGAGAAGAGGACTTGCAGCAAAACCAGTCTGAGCCTTTATAAAGTACGTTTGATGTACACCTCAGTCCTGCTCAAATATTTGTCTTTTGGCTCATTAGGAAACTTAAGTACATCTAAGCTGCAAGTTCCAGGAACGCTTTCCAGTTCCAGGATCCCTGTCCCAGTTACACAGCAGGGCGCAACTTGTGCATGCACCATCTCCCACGCGATGGCTGCCATGCAAAGGAAGCTCAAGCACATCTGCCCATGGTTCTGGTGCAACTGCTGTGCGCGAAAAGGACTGCTGCTTTCTCTACTCGAGCATCACAGTGTAATTTTATTGCCTTTGCAGGGAGGAGTGGGGCCTTGGAATTATCACCCCCAAGAAATACGCGCCATCCTGGAAAAACTGAAATAGAAAAAGGACTCCAGAGTAAAGACTATCTGGATAGAAAAGCTCAATTAATAGACCTAAGTGTAAGAAGAAAAAAAAAAAAAAGAATTTAAAAATAGCAACAGAGACAAGACAAGAAAAAGAATCTAAAGAGCACCTGTAATATGGTTCATTATGTGTTTGTCTAGAGGTTTTCAAGTCTCATCACTACCACCCCAACTACTGCACCGCAGTATCGTACCACGCTTACAGCACATGCAGTAATGAATAGCAGTTGGGTCCATTGAGCTCTCAGGACTGGACACCAACTTCTACATTTCTAAGGAATATCCTGCAGGACCAGCTGCAGGGGTGGTGACATTGGCAAAAGTTGACTGGCATGCAAAACAACTGATTTCATATTATTATCTTTCTCTTGTATACATACAATTTTCCTCAATGTTCACTTTCACTGACTTCAGAAGGCTTCTGAATAAGACAATCTCGATCAACATTTGTTTCTATTAATATTTGTTATGACAGTCATAGCATAAAGCACAGAGGGCTGTGACCTGATTGTAGAAAATATTTATAGAAACAAGGGATTGATCTGCAATTATTAAAAAATCTATCAGAGCACTTCATATGGCTTCAGATTATTTCCCCCCCTGCCTTGCTCTGCCTCTCTGCCCCTGGGTTATTTCTAAGCATTAGTAGACTTTATATTCAGCCTACTAATCTTGAACAGTTTGAGTTGATGAGAAAGTTACCAATTTAAGAACTTTTGAAGGTCTCATTTGACAGTAGGAAGTAATAACTCCCATTTAAGTATTTCACACTTTTTTTTATATAAGCATACTATTTTAAATGGACTCAGTTATGTTCAGGTGTTCTAGGGTAACCGTCTACGTTATAAAACAAGAAAGCTGTTACTACAATTAACAAGAGTACTGCATTGCGGTTGGACTCGATGGTCTTAGAAGGTCTTTTGCAACCTAAATGATTCTATTTATTCCATACATTAAATCGATGGGGAATACATACTACATCCATACCTTCAAAAAACACTTTAATGCAAGGTTTTAATAATAAATATTCTCAGCACTACAGGTATCAAAATGTAACTTCTTTATAAAAAAAACTGAGGTACAAATTTCAGCTGGCCTTAAGGGTTTTCTGCGGTGCCCTCTGCGATCACCCGGTGCACTGATACAAAATGATCAAAGGCAGATTTGATGATGAAACGCAAGTAAGTGGCTTGGAAATCAGGAAGCTGCAGAAGGAAAAAAATGTTATTGCATTTTTTGTAGTAACATAACTATCAAACAACATTTGCAGAAGTTTGTTAGACAGAAGGATCTAGATATTTCTGTGTCTGTTTTCAAATTACACATAAATCAAGCTCTTTTAATGCATCTAGCCAGCTTCAGAGCTTCTTTAGATGACAGCAATTCAAAAAAGTCCCATTCCTCCCAAACAGTGCAGCCTTAAAGGCAAAAACTGAGGGAGGAAAGACTGCCACACCGAGAAAGAGCTCCATCACAGAGTTAGGAGCAGCAGGCAGGTGTAATTCCATACCATAATCTACAAAGGAGCAGTCAAGAAGTGCAATTTCATACCATGATCTACGAATTCCTGTATCTAACATCAACTTAGCAATAACTGTAAATAAAGACATGGTTTTTGGTTTTTCATGGTTTCTCCCTAGTTAGTCTAGACATCTCATTTCATGAACCACTACTGATGTACACTGTAAATACTCACTGGAAATTCTTCCATTTGAAGCTGTCCTTCTGTGTGTTGCAAATCTAGAAAATATATTTTAAAGCAAATAATGAAGAATAATGTGCAATGCTGTGAAAAGTTTTCATTGGACTTTAGAATTCAAGAGAGTTTAAGGACCATGAACTTATAGCGCATACAGATTTTGTTTGGGGTATTTTTGTCTGTGTTTTTTATTATTTTGGGGTTTTTCTTGGTTTTGTTTTACAAGGTGATTTAAGAGAACAAATACTTTTTGCAATACCCCGGTGTACATACATCCCACTCATTACACTGTTTTATAAAATGTCACCCAAGAGGCATTAAGAAAACCCCAAAATACAAAACCAACCAATGCATGAAATGGCACTCTATTATACTATGTAAGTGTGTTTTCAATTTTTGGAACATAAAAGCAAATGCACAAGTAGTGCTTTTAGCCCTTATACAGCATTTTACATCTCGAAACTGCTACAGAGACCAGCAGTGTTCATAAACTTCATTCAAATGTGACTATTACATTAATGTCTTAATAAAATAATCATCAAGCCACACTTGACTACTCAACAAATAGACATGGGGTTAAAATGACTCACTGAAAAAGATCAACATTATTCCCACAAAATCCCCACTGCTTCACAGTCAAAGTCAGAATCTTACCTTTTTCAATGCACTGTTCAAAACCTACTGGGTCTTTAGATACACTTCTTTCAATCCTTAAGGTCCGCACTGAAATACACATATACATTAAAAATATCAATACGAATTCTGATTCTTTATTGAGGATGATATTTATTGCATCACTTTTCATCTACAAAGCAATTACTAATCCATTCTTCCTCTAACGTATGGGGCAGGACTGTAATACAACCACCATCCTCATGTTCAAGGTTGGACAAACAATGACAAGTTTTCATGTCTTTTGCGTAGCCCCTGTTAATGGTCTAGCAGCTGACTCCACGCTCTGACCCCGTAACAGTCCTCTCTGTTTTAGAACTCTGATTTTCCTTCGCATTATTTTAAAAAGTAAGACTAAGAGAGTTCTGTCCTACTAAACTCTTAAAGTCAATATTCAAAATAAATCATTAAAAGAGTAAGTATTGTAGTCCTGTTAAATTAGAACAGCCATCACTGTGCCACAGCACCGTTAATTATCAGCTCAATACAAGGTGTTATAAGGACAAAGTAAGTGCAGGTGGGGTGGATTTTCCATCTTTTTCCAATTTATTTATGAAAAACTTTAGACATGAAGGACAATTGCTTTGTTAGGCCGAATGAAGCTCTATGAATTACATTAAGCTTTAGAAGTGAATGCTTACAGAATGTGACACTACTGTGAGCATTTACGTAGGCACAGGCACACATTTCAACACAGTACGTATTACATACTGCAATACATTAAGCCTTACCCAAATAGCACTGGATTGCGACTTTGCTGATTTTTACGCATTTAGGAAAGCCAATAATGAATTCCTGCGGGAACATGCCTGTCGTCGTCCAAAACGTTTCCGAACTTCTGTGGAGAGAACAGGACAAAACCCCCACCTGCAGCTTTCCATCTATACCCATCTTGGAAAACATTTATCACACACACACACACAAAAAAACAAACAAACAAAAAAAAGGCTGCAAAACCATTTTTAATTGGGAGTATTTTAAGCAAACCCCTGTATAACCAAGGGGGAAGTGCTCTGAAGGTATTAATACTTTTAACGTTCAGGCTCTGTACCCGAGTAGTACTACAGACGGACTCACAAACGGGGGCGGGGAAGAAAAAGATAAAAAAGGAGTTAAATGATGTGTCAACAGGAGCGGGAAGGCAACGGACCGAGCCTGGCGGTGACGGGCTGCGGCACCGGCAGCACCGGGAGGGCTCTCCGGGGAGCAGCGGCCGCCCCGGAGGAGCCGCTTCCCGCCGGGGCCCGCGCCCCTCCTCACGGCCCCTCAGCGCCCCCGCGCCCCCCTCACCCGTCCGCCATGTTCTCGGCCGGGTGCTGCTCGTCGCTGGAGGTGGCCAGGACGAGGGCGGCCCCCGCCGAGCTCAGGCACCAGTCTACGGCCCTCATCCCCGGGCGGCGGAGAGGGGAAGGCCGGACCTGCCGCTACCAGGCAACGGAGGCGGCCCCGGCGCCGCCCGCAAAGGGGACCCGCCACCTCAGGGAGCCCCTCGCGGCCCCGGCGCCCCCTTCCCCGGCTACCCCGCCGGTGCCGCAGCCTCCCGGGGGGAAGTCTCACACCCCGTTGCGGCTACCGCCGGTGGGGTTTTGGAGCGGGGAGCTCGCCCCACACACGGGCGACGGAGGCTAGACCGAGCCCCGCCGCCCCGCCGCCCCCGCTCCCGGCATGCCCCGCGCCGCCCCGGCCCCGGCTCGGTGCCGGTCCCCCGCCCCCGGCGCGGCTCCGCCCGCCGCCCGCGGGCGCTGCGGGATGGGCGGCGGGAGCAGCGAGCCGCGGCCCGGCTGACGGCGCGTCGGGGCGGCCCCTCCCGGGGCAGGTAGGTGAGGGCCGGGCCGGTGGCCCCGCCGAGGCGTGGGGAGCGGGGTGCGGGTCGCTCGCCTCCCTGCAGCACGGCTCCCAGCCGGGCCGGGGGGGGGGACGGGACACCCTTCCCCTTGCGCCCCCAGGGCAGGGCCCGGTCCCTTCACAGACCCCCCCGGGCCTGGCCCGAGCCCCCCTGCCGCCCCCTCAGGGGTCGGACCCGATCCCCTCGGCCTCCCCTACTCCCGGGCAGCGCCCCATCCCCTTCCCCCGTCTCAGGCGGGGACCGATCTCCTCCCGCCCCGCAGGACCTGAGCCCCCAGGGCAGCAGCTGACAGGACCCCGGCCCTCCTCTGCCCCCCCGCCATGGCAGGGTCTGCCCCCTCCTGCCCCCCCCGGCTCACAAACCAGAGCCCCCGGCACTGGCTGGGCAAGGCTGGCACCAGGAGCCTGCCCACCCTCCCAAGGAGGGGGATGCTCCGGCAGGCTCCATTGCCCTGCTGCAGTCAGCCATTTGCCCTCCTCCTCCTCCCCCTCGCCTGCAGCAGAGCCAGGCCAAGCTGTGGGGGCCGCTTCCCACACAGCCCCCAGGCCCCCTGCCGCTGCCCGTGCCTGTGCGGGGTTGGGGCCCAGCCCCAGGCCTCCGACGGGCACCAGGCACGGCGTGGCGGGGCCCTGACAGAGCAAAGGGCCTTCGCCTCTCTGCTGGCCCTCGGTTGGGTTCCCGCTTGACTGATGTTTGCGGTTTGATGGCAGACAGCACACCCCTGTTCCACGCAGCCTGGCCGTCCTTGCACTGCAGGGTTACGTGGCTGTGCTCGGGGCATTGAGGGTAGCTGCCAGGGTTTGGGGTCTTTCCTGCGTAGTGTTTTCCTCTGTGGCTATTCTTTACGTGTCTACGGTTTGTTTTTGCAGAACTGGACGAGGGGAATGTCTTACTGTCTCCACTCTGAAAGCCATTTGGATACTGGGCCAATATATGTGCGTGAAAATGGGAAGCTGCACATGGTAAATCAGGGTGCAGGCGGCATACAGAATGTCACTCCCAAAACAAGACCTTTTAGGCTGTTTTCCAGAGGATTCTCGGTGGAGCTTTGTATGAACAGGGAGGACGATAGGGCAAGGAGGCAGAGGACTGATCATTTCATCTTCACGTACACTAAGGAGGGGAACCTCCGGTACTCGGCCAAGTCTCTCTTCAGCCTAGTGCTGGGTTACATTTCTGACAATGTTGATCACATTGACTCATTGATTGGTTTCCCAGAGCAGATTGCTGAAAAGCTCTTTTCAGCTGCAGAAGCAAGACAGAAGTTCACAGAACCAGTAACAGGACTGAGAGCTCTACAGAAGTTTACTGAAGCATATGGCAATTTGGTGCTATGTTCGTTATGTTTGCGGAATAGGTAAGTGTGTTCAGTAACAATATTGTCATCTGCTAGTGCTTTTTGTTAGCACACTTAAAATTTCCCTTAAATTATTTTCTCTCAAAAATAATTAAAAAAAAATCTCTTGGGCCTAATTTTAATGAAATGACCTGAGCCTAATCTCACTTCGCCGCTTGCTTACTTTTGTCCCATTCCTTTCCTACAAGTGCAGCTGGTGGTTTCATTCTAAGATACAAATCATAATACAGGTGACAGACTACATCCATGTTAACTAACGGGATTTTACATGAATGATTAAATCTGCAACTGTTTTTTAGCAATAATAATCAGCACTTTCATAGCAATCTGTGTGTTTAATGCCTTCTCAGGTATTTAATGGGATGGTTTTGTAATTGCTGTTTATAAGCATTTCAACATATTTAGCTGACTGTACAGATAAAATACACCCTTGCAAACTGTCTGGGTTTATTTACTATAAGCTTGCTATCTCATTTCATTTTGGGGGCTCAGAAGAAAATACAGTCTTGTAGGTAAATTACAGGCTTTGAAGTCAGGCAGGTTTTACCTTAGTTTATTGTGCTTCCCATCCCCATATTGAATGTGCTTTAATGAGTTTCTGATTAGAGTCCAGCACCAGTTTTTCTATCTTCTCAATATCCACATTGTCTTTCGCTAAAAGAGAGTCTTGCCAAGCTTAAAAGTGGGTATGTTTTTAAAGCCTTGCTCCTACTGAAGTCTTTCCCAGTAATATAACCAGTCTGTCTTCCATCTGTACGCTTGAAAAAGGGATGGTTTATCCAGTTTAAAATCAAAGTACAGGCATATTCATCTGAAGTGCCAAGTGTGTTTTGAGCACAGTAGGAATGGTTGAGCAGAGGTCAATTATCCTTTGTTTTATCCTTTAAACCTACTCCCTTTTTATCTCTAGTACAGATACTTTTAATGGGCTTAATTCAGAAATGAAGTTACCTCTGGCATCTTTTGCTGTTACAGAAAGCTGAGTTAAGTATCGAGTCTTTGAAATCCAGGAAGTAAGATATTAAGGCATTTCTGATGAATCTTATTTCTAGGAGAGCCCACTCTTCTCTTCACAACCTCCCTGAGCTAGCGGTATCTCTCAAGAATTGTCTATGCGTACTACCTTCTGCATAGCTGAATTGCATGGCAAAGGGATTTGGTGGGGTAGTTTGATAGGTATACTTGCAGTGGGAGGATATTAAGGTGCCAGTCTTGCCCAGCCAGTGCCGGGGGCTCTGATTTGTGAGCCGGGGGGGGGCAGGAGAGGGCAGACCCTGCCATGGCGTGGAGCAGAGGAGGGCTGGGGTCCTGTCAGCTCCTGCCCTGGGGGCTCAGGTATTTGGATGGCCAAAGAGGTGTTCCTTGAGGGATCAAATTAGTAAGCACCCCTTATTTCAGCAGTGAAGATGCTGGCATTGGGGTTTGTCTTGCCATGGGGAATATAAGGTAAATTCAGGAGAGATTAGTGAATTTGGGGCTTGTCTTGCCACGGGGACATTAAGAAGTAAACGCAGGGGAGATTGGTGAGGTAGTGACTGCTACGTGCTTATTGCTGCATACTCATGCATGCCATTCTTTAGTGGTTTGTTCCCATCTCTAAACCTCCTACTGAATAGTTCCAGCACAGATGTTTGCATGGCTACAGAGTGAATTAGATCAGGGAACTAGCACAGCTAAAAAAATAACCCACTGAGTAACTGCGGCCTGGGTGCAGTCACAGCTCTAGTTGGACTCCCGCAGGTGTCCTGTGGGATTTTCATCTCTGGTGAAGTATTTTATTTATGTATATAAAAAGTAAAATTTTGCTATTTGACAAGCTAGCCTGATACACTTGAGGTAGATTTTAAACCTGGATGAATGAGGGTTTGTCTACACACTTCCTAGGTACTGAGGGCAAGCAGTTTGTGAAGTTGATTTACAGTAAACTGGAATATATATTTTGCATTATTCTGAAATAATACAATAATAATCTGTAAAGAAGTTCCTAATTGCGGTGTTTGCAAGTCAAAGTCTTAATTGCTAGTCCAATATTTTGAATCAAAGCAAAACCACAATATTTGTTCAAGGAGAAGACTGGGAACTCAGAGGTTTTGTGTACAGACTGCACATAAAATGGTAGTTAGGACAGCTCGCTAATTTCTGTCAGTTTTCACACACGTACTTACAAAAAATGACTGCATTATACTTGTGACACTTGAGGATATAGCTGCCGCCTTAGGTGCCTGAACACTGAAAGCTCTTTCCCCCCTCCAACTTTGCAGATACCTGGTTATCTCTGAAAAGCTAGAAGAAATTAAGTCGTTCCGGGAGCTGACGTGTTTGGATCTCTCCTGTTGTAAACTTGGAGATGAACATGAACTGCTGGAACACCTCACCAAAGAGGCTCTGTCTAGGTACTGATTTCTCAATACATAGCTAAAAATGACACTTTCTTTTCCTGTCACTAAGCAGTTCAAAGAATCAGGCTGTGACTTTAAAGGAAATTTTCACAGGCAGCAATGTGTAAGTTTGAAGATTTTGGTTGTTCATAAAACCTGTCCTTGAGGTAAACAAAATACAGAATTTATTGTACACAGAGCACATGATCCGAAGCACGTACTGAATCGTAAAAGGTCCTACAAATGTGCAAGATAATTTACTCTCTCATGTTTTTAAATCAACTTTTTATTATTTCCATTGGCCCGGTAAAAACTGCATCTTAAGCATTTGGAACAGTTTTACACTTTTATTTCTCTTTTTAAGAGGGAACTTTATCAGCCAAATTTTTAACCTAACCCAGTGTTCCAGATGAAGATTTCTGCAAGCAGTAGGTTGAAGATTTAGTTAATTAACATTTCAAAAATATTTTTTTAAATTTCGTTTGATACTAAAGATTGAAAAGTAGAAAATTTTGGAAATCAATAGGCAGGATGACTGCTAATTAGGGGATGTTATGTTACTATAAGATTTTGGTGCATTTTGCTTCAAGGTTTTGTCTTGAAGTGCTTTGGAGAATGTTTTAATGTTATGCTTTTCCCTGAGTTTTGTTCATTGATGTTATAATACTTCATTGCTTACTTAAAATCATTGCCGTATCTCTGACTAAATCTGTCCTCTCCCATTTTGCCAAGCATTTTTCTCCTTTTAGTTTTGAGTGGAGTGGAGATTGGCAGCCTGGGTTTAAATAACTGCAGTGTATAAAGAACCTTATTGTCTCTGTTAGCAAATGCTTGTGCTCTAGGACCGGTTTGTCACTGGAGCTCTGGGAATAGCCGGTCACCTTAGTGCTTCTGTTGAGCTAGCAGGGGCAATATAAAGGTATTTGTTAGTCCTACTAACCCAGGCTTCTTTCTTGCTACTTCTTACTAAGGTTAACAAAGTAGGCCAAAGGGTTTTCACAGGAAGACCCCAGCCTTCTGACACAGAGTTTTAGGACGTTTTGCAAAACTGTCTGAAATAATGACTATAAACTGTGTGCTTATATCTCTCCTCCCAGTGTAAAACGGCTTCTCCTGAAAGACAACTCTTTATCAGATGCAGGCCTTCGCAGAATGACAGCACCAGTACGAGTATTGAAAAAGGGACTTGAGAATCTTTCGGTATTAGACTTGTCTTGTAAGTACTTCATGGTTTAATATTAGAAGCAAACTGTATCCTTTCTGATGAAGAATTTCTCCTCCTTAATGCTGAAGGAATACCATGAATTTGATGATTCTCATGAGCCAAGTACTTGACCCCAAATTTTACCAACAGCTTTTCAGAAGGCACGGGTCATACCTGTAGTCTCAGCCACTTGCTACTTACATAAATATTTTGAATAGCTTGAGAATTGCTATTGGAATATTTGTATTTTGATCATTAGAGGGGAAAAGTCAGTTCTGAGTCACTTTCAAAACATGAAGCATAGTAAAAAAAAAAAAAAAAGCCCAAACCCCCTTGTTCCAACATTAGCTTTTGGAACAAACAGTTTCTTGGTATTCTGATTGTCTTTCTCCATATCTTGCAACTTATTTAACCTTACTTGACCTTACAGGTAACCCTAAAATCACAGATGTGGGAATTAGATACCTTCTTTCTTTCAAGAAATTGAATTGTTTGGACATTTCTGGGACAGGTCTTAAGGTAAAAGAGCACCTGTCTAAGTTTACTGGACAAGTGTAATCAAATGTTCTTCCCCTTTGACTACTTTATTTTGCTTTCCACTAGGATGTTAATGCCGTCATTAAGCGGATCCAAACGCAGATTGGCCTGGTTCACTCAAAAGTGCCTCTGAAAGAATTTGATCATAGTAACTGCAAAACAGAAGGATGGGCGGAGCAGGTATGGCATTTTAAGTCTGTTTTACTTTCTAGAATTTGTCCTTATGGAGTATTAAATCACTGAATAGACAGAATAAGGGATAGAGTTGTTTCCAATGATATTTGTGTAAAGTTTACAAGAAACTTTTTAACTCCTTCAAATGTTATTTCAGACAGTTTTGCAGTGGGAGCAGGCAGTTATGGAGGCCATCAAGCCACAAGACGATTTGGGATCCAGAACAGCAGCTCTACGTTTCTGTACGTAACTGCATAGAGAACACATAGTTTATTTGTTTTGTTTCCTACAAGGAGTATTTTCATACTTTTTTTTAATTTTTATTGTGCAAATAGCATCCCAAGTGTGCAATTTCAGTCATGCATTACAGCATGTTTGAGTTTTTTCATTTGTTATACTGCTGGATAACTCTTAAAGTACAGCATGGCAGCGTGCTTAGGGCAACATATAACGACTGAGTTTTCTCCTTCTGAGTCCAAAATATAAATGTTATTTTTCCCTATGCTGTCAGTATTCCACGTTGGCTTGGCCAAAACACTTTGCGACACAAGTATGCATTTTAAAGCATAATTCTGTTTTTCCCAAAATCTAAACTTGATTTTATTTTTTTTTCCTGTAGATGGCAAGACACACAGAATTGAGGAAGTAGTCAAATGCAAGCTGGTGGAGGCAGAAACAAAAGCGTCTGGAAACTTGCAGTTTTATAAGGAAAAAGTTCAAAATTGCCATTTACCTTTGAAAAAGGAGGTTGCAGGCAGCCATGAATTAAGGAACAATAAAAAAAGAGCTTTGGCTGAACAAGAGAAAGAAAGGACTTCCAAACAGAAGCATCTGTGCCTCACTGTGGAGGACTGGGATTTGTTAAATACCTACTGAGTCAGAAAGTGGGTCTTTTGTTTGTCTTTTCTTGCTGATGACAGAATTTAGACATGCGGAGAGGCAGTAACAGGGGAGACCAGCATTGTTAAAGCTGGTTGCTGGGATGTGCTTGTGGGTTAACCTGTGCTTGGGGAGGGAGAGAGTCAAGGAGACGGTTGATGATACTACTGTATATTTTCAATACACAATAATTTTTTCAAATAAAGTTTTTGTTGTCATCCTTAGCTAATTCTTCTGACATAGATAATCATTCAGAGAGATAGCTGGTCCTATCCCTTCTTCTCTGTTGCTTCCTGAGGGGCAGAGCAGAAGACTAATCACTGCAGCTCATCTGAAATGAAGCTGCGCTGTGCTTGTCAAGTGCCCTGGGACGTTTGTAGTGCTGGCAGGACATAAACCTCAGCCTGTAAGCACCAGGCTGTGCTGACAGAGCTCTGACAAAGGGAGGAAGCAAAGAGGATAAGCACAGGCCCCAGGGGAGGGAGGCAGAGAGACAGTAACCCCTCGGTAACAGTTGCTGCAGAAATCCAAAGTAGAACAGAAGTCCCCTCTCTCGCTCGTTTTAGCCCAGGAAATGAACGCTGAAACTGGGTTACTGTAGAGATTAAACTCTGCAGTTGTGATATATTCTCCCTTATAAGCAAATTCGCTGCGTTTGAGAACATTCTGTGATTTAAAACCCTTTCTCGGTGCACGTGCATGCCTGCAATATACTTCCCCATCTAAAAACATTCAGGGTAGCGTTCACAGAATTGTACGTATTTGCTGTAACAAAATGAGATACTCGGACTCATTGTGTGTTGGTCTGTCTGAAGCCTTGTACGGCTGTAATGCTGCAGGCCCGTTTATCGTTGGATTCCTGCCCTGAGCCTTTCTGTCAAAACTGCCTGAAGTGCACAGTGTCCACAAGCTGGGCACTGCGACCATCATTGTGCTCTTCGGTCTACAAGGCCAAGAATTTACTACAGGTTTCCTCTACTAGTGCTTATTTAGAGGATGTCTTCCTTTTACACTGTTGCTTACCATAATTCATCAACAAGAAAAGCAACGCATCCTTGGAAATTATGAAGAGGCCAAGAAAAGGAACTTGACCTCAAAAATGCATAAAGAGCTAAACCCTTTTCTTTGTTCTTTTCTTGCTGAAGTTTCCTCAAAAAAAGAGGACTACACACAAACAAAACAAGAATACTTGCATTCAAGCCCTACATTTTTTCCCAGAAACTCAAGACTATTAATAGCTTCCACTGACGACTACATCAGCTCTCCGCTGAGACAAATAACGGCACAAATAGTGACTTAGCAAAACAGTGTCTCAACAGGGAGGAAGATGACTGTGGCGCTCAAGTATAACCCTCCTCCTGCAGCTGGCTTCTGGTCCAACAGCCACCATGGGTTTCTTTTGCTACCCCTTCCACCACTGCGGAGATCTGCTAATCTGAGCATGGAGAGATGCGCGTGCCGGGGAATCACGTACTCCATTTCACATCAGCTGGGAGCTGATGCCTTGAGCCGGAAAATAGGCACATCGTGATTCGACATGAGCGGTGTGCCCAGGTCACAGGCTTGTTAGTAAAATAATACAGTACAGCTTTCCTTTTCAAAAGGGGTGTTTTAGAGCACTGTGTTTCTTACGCTCTCCATCCCCGGTACAATTATTCCTTTCCCTTAGGTTTCTTGCTGACCACAGCAGGCTTCCTCTTTTAAACACACCACTGTGCAAATTTTAGCCTAGGAAGACTCAGGCACACTTACTGCTATGTCCTCAAGCCACTCATCTCTGTTTATTGCTCTCTGTAAGGCACACAGCCTCTGCTGACCGGGAACAAGGCGGTAAGAAAGAAAATTACAGGAAGAGACTCACCCTGAAATAGAGAGGATCAGCCAAGTGCCTGCTTCAGCTGCCCGCTGCAGCCCTGGCTGTTTCCAGGCCGGTTTCTGAGTCTTGCTGCCTGTGGACTGCTGCTTCCCGTGTCTCTCTTGGCTAGTCTCTTCACGGGTGTGAATCCAGAGCAGGATGAGTCCCCGGTTCCTCTCTCCTAACTTGGGGCCATTAATCACAGCTCGGGCATCCCAGGGACATCAGCCAGAGAGCAACCCTGTGGCTCTACCCTGCAGGTACCAGGTGGGTCAGCTCCTCTCACACCAGTAAACCTTTCCTGGCTATCTTAGATGCAGAGAGCACATTCCTGCCCCCATTTTTTTGTGGTTCAGCTCAATTACAAAGCTTCTTAGGAGAGGGGAGCATGGTTTCCTCTTTCCAGCCAGGGATCTCCTCCATGACCCCTAAGCCTGCCTCTGTTTCCTCACCCTCCTGCTGAAGGAGAGAGAAGGTAGCACAAGAATCTTTCCTGCCTTAAGCATTTGCCTTTTTCATCACGTCTCACAACAAAAGTAAGAATTCCCAAATCCCAACATTGTCCCCATCCAGCCAAGGCAAGCCAACACTTGACCTCTGCTGCAATGGAGAAGCAAGCACAAACATCCGACTCCCCATGCTTCCACATTGCATGCCCAGACCCTTTCCTCTTCACCCTCGGGAGCTCTTAAAACTTGGCAGAGGTGAGCTGAGGCAATAATCAACAAATACTGGACAGGGAGATCAGAGCAGTTGCCATACAGGTCAGTCTAACCAGCATCCTCTTCCCAACTGCAACAAACATTGGAGGCTCCAGAAAGTCATGGCTGTCCCAGTATCTTTGACGCAGAGCAAATATTTTTTTACCAATCCTACCAGCTGGGCCCTATGCTGAGCATGAGGGTTTCTATAATTTTTTTTGACAGCTTATTGGTTCAATCCTTACCAATTGCAGTTTTTCTGTTATCCGTATATAGTTCCCATCATGAGGAATGAGATTCTTCTCCTCCTCCTCCTCTCCCACTTTCTTTGACTGCTGCCCCGCAGGAGCATGCAGCAGCGGTAGCCCACCTACCCTCTCCCAGTGCAGAGAGCTTGCTGCTCATCCTCCCACTTCAAAGCCAAGGAACAGTCACAGTCCCTGCCTGAACCCAATCTGAATCAGAAAGAAGCTCTTCTTCCCCAGGAAGGAGAGGCTGACCCGGTAGTGCTGCCTCTGAACCACCCCTCCTTGAGCTCCTCTAAAGAAATGCTGCAAGACATCCTCATTGATTGCACCAGAAGACACTTTGAGGTAACAAGAGGAACAACAGCAGCTACAACAAGCCAGGGTGGTGGTTTTTTTTCCTAACCCCGACTCAGCCTTGTTGAAGTGTTAGAAGCCTGTGATTCTCCAGTAAAAATGTGCATCTCGATTTCAGGCTTTGATGGATGCTGGAAGCTTGCAAGTGAGAAATGTTTACCTAGAAAACTCCTAACTTCTCTTCCGAGCTGCAGCACTGAATGCACTGCAGTAATGTTTTACAGGAATGGAGAAAGCAAGCCATCCATCCCAGCCAGGCGTGGAGAAGCACAGGTTATTAAATGCAGCTTTAGAAGTTTCCCCATAGTACCGGTTCCGTTATGCAGAGTTTTGCTATCTCATTCCAGGTGAAGTATGAGTCAGAATACAGTAAAGCTATTTTTAAAGATCTCTCAGACCTACAGCTGTATCCCAGCTACAAATTAGAAGAAACGTTCACCATTGATACAAGTCATGGTGACGTGCAGAGTTGCAGATCACAGGACAGAGAGGAAATGATTGAACAAGGTTTTATTTTTGAAGGTATATGACCTGGGATGGTGGTGGGAAGAATATTGCCTGATGTTTATTTTGGGCCTAGAAAAGTAAGGGCACTCACTGTAAATGTGGGTTTTTCCCAGAGATGATGTTTTAGGCACAGATGAGCTTTTCAAAGGAGCAGAGAAAGACCCCATCTTTCTTAAATTTCCATACCTATAAATCTCCGTACCTATATCCTGAGGACTGCTTTGAAGGTTTGGCTGCCTGATCCTGCTCTGCTGGCAGAGGAATGAAACGAGCAGCGAACAGACCCTGTGTCATCCCACACCGCCCCGGGAGTGGCACTTGGGTTTCTGCTGCTCTCTGCTCCAAGGCTGCAGCTTTTTTCCCCCCTCCTTTCTTTGCCATCTTCAGTGAAAACTCATGCTAGCCCCACAGCTGTTCTCAATCTGCTGCTCCAGAACCACACAGCCCTGAAAGAAGTATATTTTATATATGCGCCAGTTCCCTGCCCTGCAGGGACAGCCACGTGGTCACAGGGACATGGTGGTTTGTCCCCACAAAGCCTGAAACACCTGCTTCAGTCTTCCTTGCCATTACACTCTCCACGTTGGCCTTCATGGTTTGAGGAGAGCACGGGAGGTGGCCCGTGCAGCAGCTCCCCACCCTGTCACCCTCAGCACAGTGTTCCTGAGGATGTGTAGGAAATGTCCTTGGAGCGTCAACGCAGAGTCTTCAAAGCCACTGCTGAAACCATCTGCAGACGTGCTTTGAACACAAACACAAGCTTCTCCTCCTGCCCGTGAGGATCAGGAGTGTGAAGATGTGTCAGAGGGAAATGTCAACCCAAGGGCTGGAAAGGCTCACCTCACTCAGCTCCTGCTCTTTAGGGTAGTCCTCAATGTACCTTCATCTGGCCACCTGCAGAGGCGCCAGCATGTCCATACTGGAGAAGCCCCTCACCCAGGGTTGGCCAGTCACGGTGTCTGTGTTGTCAGTGGCTGGTGGTCTCCAGCAGCCTGCACACAACCCATAGAGCTACCAAGTCAATGCTGCAAGACAGTCATCTGCCCAGGTAGAAAGGACTCTCCCTCATGCAACGGAAGAACCTGTGAAGGTGTCCCACAGCCGGTGTCCAGCCTACAGCATAGGCTACCGTAGGCTAGAAGCGCAGCACTTTGTCCCTGTTCAGTGTCACTGCATGCCGGTCAGAGCGCTGCTGATGAGGTCTTGCTTTGGTTGGAGCTTCCCAAGTGGGTGGCAGAGGAGGAGGACACCACAGCCTAAAGATGACGATGCAGGAAGCACCCTGTGGTCTCCAGCACTGCTGGGTGCCAAGAGTTCACGGTCTGCAGATATACTCATCCGACCAGCTGTGGCAGTGCTGGACGCCGTCCCGGCAGAGCCTCTTGGGGATGCAGGTGCAGTACTCGTAGAGCACAGGGCTGCAGCTCCACCACTCTGACCCGCACGGCGGGCAGGCGGCCGCTGAGAGGGATGGAAAACAGGGAACAGAAATGCTTCTGCTGCACTGATCCCTTCCCTCCTTTCTTACATTGGGTAGCTACCCTTTCATCCCTGGCAGCTACTGCAAAGCCACTGGCGAGGACCCTGTGCCTGCAAACCCACCAAAGAAGACGCTCCTCGTGGGAGACAACCACAGAGCATGACATTGCGATGACCTTCATGGCAGACATGCCATGCTGGGAGGAACAACTAGCTGTAATTTATTTATTTATTTGTTTAGCAAGCTACTCTAGAGAAAGCTGGTGATACAGGCAGATCTCGCCTGAGGTTCAAAAC
Organism: Pluvialis apricaria; assembly: GCA_017639485.1. Taxonomy (NCBI): domain Eukaryota; kingdom Metazoa; phylum Chordata; class Aves; order Charadriiformes; family Charadriidae; genus Pluvialis; species Pluvialis apricaria. Next base: position 6,530,795 of record CM030011.1, on the reverse strand, counting down.
CAGAGGGGTGACTTAGGAACAAACCTGCTGCTCATTTTGGTGAGAGAAGGATCTAGACGGCTTGGAAGCTGCTGAGGCACATTCAGTCCCCCGGCTCAGAGAACGTACTCATTTCCCGACCAACAACCAAGGGCCCGTTCGAATGATCACTGCTGCCTACAGCTACACATCGCAACGAAACTGCTCTGCATTCAGCAAACTGCAGAGGAGGAATGACTTTTGGGGTTGGGAGCAAAGCACGGAGCCTTTCCCCTCGTGGTTGCCACCAGGCTTTGACACAGGTCCCTTGGCAGCTGATGGGAGGGAGCCGGTATGGTTCATACTCACGTCCTATCCCAGCTATTTTGTGTTTTAGCAGTGGATGCGAGCCTCCCGGCGTTTCCAGCAGCATCAGCGAGCACCACATCTGTACAACCTATTTCAATCCATCAGCAGAAAAGATCTTTTGCCCAGCACTAGCCAGAAGAGAGACTTACAGCTTCCCATCTCATCAGAGCAGTCTCCACAGTCGTTCATCCCGTTACACCTCTGATCGGCATAGACCCAGAATGCAGGGTTGCTGCAGCGGAAAACCAGGTGTCCTGGAAGGCTGTGGGGCACGTCACCTGCAAGGGTGGACAATCATGTGCTTAACTCCGCTGGGTACAGATGCACCGGCTAAAATGGGGATGGGTTGGTGAGTTGGTCCTTCCCCATGCGGTGTCAGGGCATGAACGCCGCCACATATGGGGAAGCTGCGTTTGGAGAGGGAAAGGGATGCTCGTGGCTGAGCCAGAAGCAGAGTGCGGGTGCCCCAGGCTTCTGCTTTAGTGAGGTTTTTTCCAGGGTAACCGGACAATAAATCAACTGTGTAGGCATACAGCTTAACCAACAGAGGAAAACTGTATCGTGGTTTAAAAAACCCTAGGAAGATCAGAGGAGCTTGGAGTCTTTGATTCCTGGCACTCCCGCTGGGTTTTGGGCAATGCCCCCTCTCAGCATCTGCCCTACAAAGGATCTAACCAGGCTTATCTGCTCACATATGCGGTCAGAAGCACAGAGCACGATGACAGGGACACCGGCTGCTCTGTCTCACAATAGGAAGACCAGCGTGGGGAGAATGGTCACAACAAAACCACGCACCACAGAGTTCCTTCTGCTCATCCTCTCCGTTCCTGCAGTTGCTGACTCTGTCACAGACCTGGCTGGCTGGGACGCAGGTCGCTCTGTCGTCACACAAGAAACCTGTCCGGTTATTGGAGGCTGCACAGAAGCGGTTCACTGGAGGGAAAACCAGAAATACTTTATTGTCCGATATTTTCATGGTATGAGGAACAGATCAAGGGGAAGAAAGGGGGATTTCCAAAATTCATTGTTCTGGAAATAACCAGGTGCCAGGATTAATCTCTGGTAGGTTCCTGGCAGTCATACAATCATTTAGGTTGGAAAAGACTTTTAAGATCAAGTCCAGCCGTTAAATCAGCACTGCCAAGTTACCACTAAACCATGTCCCTCAGCACCATGTCTACCCGTCTTTTAAATACCTCCAGGGATTGTGACTCCACCACTTTCCTGTACAGCCGGTTCCAATGTTTGATAACCTTTTTGGTAAAGAAACTTCCTAATATCCAATCTAAACCTCCCCTGGTGCAGCTTGAGGCTGTTTCCTCTTGTTCTACCACTTGTTACTAGCGAGAAGAGGTCAACCCCCACCTCTCTACACCCTCCTTTCAGGTAGTTGCAGAGAGCGATAAGGTCTCCCCTCAGCCTCCTCTTCTCCAGGCTAAGCAACCCCAGTTCCCTCAGCCCCTCCTCACAAGACTTGTTCTCCAGACCCCTCACCAGCTTCGTTGCCCTTCTCTGGACACACTCCAGCACCTCAATGTTTTTCTCGTAGTGAGGGGCACAACACTGGACACAGTATTCAAGGTGGGGCCTCACCAGTGCCAAGTACAGCGGGACAATCACTGCCCTAGTCCTGCTGGCCACACTGTTCCTGATACAGGCCAGGATGCTGTTGGCCTTCTTGGCCACACTGCTGGCTCATGTTCAGCCGGCTGTCAACCATCACCCCCAGGTCCTTTTCCACCGGCCAGCTTTTCAGCCACTCCTCCCCAAGCCTGTATTCTTGCATGGGGTTGTTGTGACCCAAGTGCTGAAGATTACACCAGCAGTCTGAAGCATGACTGTACCACCCAGAGTTACCACAGCCCCACGGAGCTGGACACCAGCGCTGAGGAATGGCTGGTGGTCCCTTTCCTTCCTCCTGTCCTGGTCTGCGCCGGGAAGCTCCACTTCATGCATGGTGATAAAGACTTTTCTCATGCAATGCCATTTTCTGCCTCCCTTACCAAAAAACTAATGACCCTCAGGATACCAACCTGGCACACGTAGCAGGAGTCCCAGTGCCACCGCCAAGCCCACAGTGGCCATGAGGACGAGCAGTGCCATGGCAGAGATGCAGACGCGTCTCCACGTGCAGCTGCGGGGATGGCAGCAGTCTGTCAGGAGGCAAGAGCGAGAGGTGAGAGGCTGGGGAAAAGCACGTGTGTTCTGGAGGGGAACGGCACAGAGCCATGAGGGTGATGTTTTGGGGGTTCTATGTGCGGGACTGGCAGGGGGCTGCTGGGGCTTGGGGGGTTGACAGTTGAGTTTTAATAGCCAAATGATGATGTTAAACACCTCCTCGTAGGGAACTGCGCTGCTTGCAATGTGGTAGAGCCCGTGATGCTGTTACGGAGCGCTGGGACTGAAGGGCACAAAGCCCGCATGACCATCAGAGCTCACCCAACGCACTCGGATGCAGAAAGGTGGAAAAGGCCTGACCCCGTGGGACAGCAGTGCCCTTTTCACTACGGGAGCAGCTGAAACACAAGGCTGGGAAAGGTGCCCTCCCAGACCCCATGGCAAAACTCCTCAAGAGGTAAAAATTTCACTTTATAGTGTTTTGGGCTTTCTGCCCCAAGCAGGACTTTAATGCTCGCACAGAACGAGGTGGAATTATCAGCTCAAAGTAGTGAGAGCTGGCTGAAGAGCAGCCCTTTCCCCCCCACCAAAGACATCTCCAGGGTATAGAGGGCAGTGACTTTCCAGGGACTCCAACTTTCAGAAAGTCACGTACATAAATCAAACCAAATCCGGAAGCCAAACCTACAGTCATTGCAGCACAAGGGCTGCGCACGTAAGAGCAATGCTGATCAGCTCAGCTCTCTGCAGCACCAGCGCTTTGTCTCTAAACAAACAGCGTATTTTCTTTTGTATTTCCAGACCAACATGAAAAAAATTAATGCGATCATCTGAGAAACATACAACTGGTCACTTAAGACAACCCTGCATGTATAATTGGATTTTGGCATTTCTGAACTTAAAGAACTTTGGTTGAAAAGTTACAACTTGTTGTAGCTGTGCTTCCTATTTACTTAGTTGTTGTGTTGTACAAATGCAAGTGAAGGCACGGCCTTTGCTCAACAGCAAAGGGATCCTGGCAGCAGTAACCACCCCCTCTGTCACGCTTGAGTGGAAACTAAACCCTGAACATTCCAGCTTAAAAGAAAAGTGGTGAATTACAGCGTGTCCATGTCTACAAGACAACACCTTTGACCAGAAAGCACAACAGTTGCAAACAGACATGAGTATAAATTAATGGCAGTGATGAAATGTTGCAACCTGACCTACAGGTTTGCTATTGATTCTGTTTGATCTCACCTTCTTCTTAAAATGGTCAAAATTTGTGAAGTTTGGCTATTAAAAACGTATAGAAAGCCTATAGCAAGTTCACGATGAGCTTTTCTGTGACAGACAAGGATTACCTATTGTGCTACTCTACCATAAGACTGCCGACTCCAGGCCAACCCAGAACAGCTTAAGTTTATTAATTTTATAGTCTGGATGTTTCACTACACAGAAAGGGGGGGAAAAAAAGAAAAGATCAGTCTCAACAGACCATAAATACTGGTTGTATTTTACATTACATAGTTTCAATTGATTTATACTTTAATAATAAAAATGTTAAGCTCTGCATTTTATTCGTTACCTCTTTCTTCAGAGAAGGACTTTGCTGAATCAAAAGCAGCTACACCACCATTTCTCTAGAAGGAAAGGAATAAAAGGCTGTTTACAGAAGCAGCACGCAGTGACCACGCAAGGTGCGCCTTTCTAGTTCTTGTGCCGTCTTACCCAGGAATATATAATGTATTCCTTTATTTTCACATACAAGCAAAAATTGCCTCGGTGGAAACATGGCCCAGATTTCATTCACAAAGCGATCAATCAGATCGCCTTTTAAATCTTAGTTACCCATTTGTAAAACAAACACTAATGCAAGCCCAGCGCTTCATATCTATACATCCCTTTTGTGTCAAATTAGGTTAAGTAGAAACGACTCCAAATCTTACAGAAACCAGCGATAACGAGGTCAGACAAACAACGCTATCGAGAACACGCGTACTTTAGGAAGCAGCCGCACATAAGGTTTTTCCAAAGAGAAGGACTGTACCTGGGGGTGAGTTTTGTTCATGCTTCCCAGAGCTACGGCCCTCGCAGCAGCTCAGAGGACCGCCGGGAGTTTTCTGCACCTAACAGGAGTGATGTTACCAGGATACAAAACCCAACAGAGGTAGGAGAGCAAGGAGCATGCTGCTGCCCGGGCATGCAAGCAGGAGAGAACGGGGAAGGCAGCGCCGAGCCCATGGCTCCAGCTCCGTTTGGGAATGGCGTTGCCGGTTTGCTTCTCCTTCCTCCTGGCTCTGTCTTGGTTTCACAACTGGGCATTAAGAAAATCATAAAGGACATGGAGATTTTGGATGCAGAGAACCCCGTTTGGAAGAGGAATGCTCACCTCCAGCTGATGCCAAGTGCATTTACCCTGCTGCCAGTCAGGGAGAACCCCCCCTTCATGATGAAAGCTTGAGGGAAGAGTCTGATCATCTTCACGCAAGTCTCCTTTCTCCCCACCTCCTTCCCAAGGCAGCGCTGTCACACTGACCTCATAGCGGCATCAGGCCAGACTCCTGCAAGATGATCAGATCTCAGCAGAGCTGCGCAGGGTACAACCATCTGGAATAGCTTCCCTGCTTGGGCAACGAGCACAGGCATAGCAAATCCTCCAGGGTCCTCTCTTTTACTTGCGTACTTGACTTTCCCAGCCTGCAGTAAGTCTTAGCAGCTCAGCCTGTAGCTAACATGAACTTACAAATAGATTGCAGCCTCCTAAACTGGCTGCAGGTCTCAGCACAGCACATGCAGAGTGGAGTTTTGCAGCTTTAAGGTTAAGATGTCATGAGCTGGCAGCTTTGCCATGGGGGTAGGGGCGAGAAAAAGCACTGGCATAAAGTCTTCAAGGAGCCCATGTTCTCCTCACTTGCAGGAGGGCATACAGCACTCAGGTGCCTTCAAATTGCTGCCACCTTACAGATCACAATTCCTCCCCAAGCACTCGCGAAACTAGCTCACCAGGGCTTCGGAGGAGAAACTGGCACCTGTATCGCCTGTAAGCTGGCCCCGAGACAGTTGCCTCGGATTGATTCAAAGCACCAAATAACACCCAACATGGAAGAATTATGGCTACTCCTCTCTCCATCCCCACACATACACCTCATTCTCAGTTATGTCAACGTCGAGTTAATATACGCTTCTTGACAAGAGCACCTGCCAACCCTGCACTCGCCCGTTCACAGACCAGCCACAATTAAATACAGTCTCCAGGAGCTCCTCCTTGGGCATGGCAACACCGATTTGTCCAAAGCAGGAGCTTCCCACAGGAATACATCACTGGTAAGCTTGGTGCTAGAAAGTTCTCCCGTTCTGAGGGGAATTTGGGGTGAAGACACCAAACCCCAAGTAGCAAAGAGCCTGCAAGTGTGGGTACCTGCTGCAATAGGGAAGAGTGACAGACTAAGGGTTAAGATCTGCATATCTTAAATTTGGGATCTGTTTTCTATAAAGAAGTTTAAGTTTCTAACAGGACTGGATACTGAAGGACTATTTTGAGCCTTCAAAAAGCTCATTAGGTGACCGTGAGTTTGCTAAGAGTCCCATGTAAGAGCCAGGTCAAGCAGGGTAGTGACTCCACAAAACAATGCACGATGAAAGTATTTAAGATGTGGAGTAAACCCGCTCTTAGAGGCAAATGTCCATAAGACATGACATGTACCACCATCTGTTTCCTCCACCAAGATTACCAAAGCTCAGCTGTAGCCAACCCGGCAGTTGGGTTTTGGAACAGATATTCCACATCAAAGACCACTAGTTCAGAAAAATGAGTTCATGAGAATGAGGTAACAAACACTGGCAAGCCCTTCTGAAGTAAAAAAAGAAAAAAAAAAAAGTTAAAATCTTTGCCAAAGATCAGAGAAGCTGACGAGGGAACAGAGATTAAGATATCCAGTACGACAGGAGATTACTGTTAATTCTAGCACCTAAAAAACCCCTGCCAAGCCCTCCAAAATGTACCATGATTATTTCTGCCAGCGGTGAACTGCACACACTTGAGAGGGTTACCTCATTTGTGTCCAGGTGACTCCATTTAAAATCCGATACAAGATCAGTTGAACACATGCCTGGAGAGAACATAAAATGCTTTCCTCCTAGAGTTTCAATGATTTAAGGCCCTTCATTTAAACAGTGCTCTTGGGCAGAGATCAAACCCAAGTTGCAGCCTCTGAAAATGAAGATGTCAGGAAGTCAAACAGTTAAAAACAAAATTAGTAAGACGAGCCATTTTGCAAAGTCAAATGCCAAGATAGCTTAAATACTCCATTTACATTAGAAATCTTGAGAAACAGCTCAATTACTGCAGCCTAGCTAGTATCCGATTTTACTGAGGGAAGATACTTTGACAAGAGCTTACAAGTACAACAGTTACCAAATTCTTCAGACTCTGGCTCGCTCTAGAAACAGTAGTGCCAAGTGACAGATTGCCGCAGGCACAGCGTATCCTGTGACCTAACAGCACGTTACGGCATCGCTGGCTTCACCGCACAGATTACTTAGCTGGAATGTCATTAAACAGCGAACAAAAGACAAAACACGTAAAACTTCTGTTTTCTCCCTTTGTTGTAGGCAGATACAGAGCCAAATGAAAGCAGAAGCCGTCTGTTTAACTCAAACCTAGGAACGTACGCAATAAAGTCAAACCATTTTGGAAGAGAAAGTTTTGTGAAATCAAGTCATCAACATAACAGAGGCTGTACTGTACACATTTGAAGCAGGCAAATAGCCGGGTTGTCATGAAGCTGTAACGCTCCCTCTGCAACTACATGTAACAGCAAAGAAAAACATTTTAACAGACTTAAAAACACTTCCGTGATAGTTATTCAGCTAGAAAAAGCGGGATTGCTAAAGTCTCTTCTGGAAAGGCAATCCCGAACAACATAGTGCTAAGACGACAGGCAATAATCACTGACGTAAAGCCCATATTTACAAAGTCATTTTTGAACAGCCATTGCATGCACTGCATTTGATACTGCTCAACGCTGAACACCGGCAGCCTGCAGCCAAACAGGGCTGTACACCGGGGTTTGCGCTACGTGAGCAGAAACGCACACGTCTCAACTGAATCACTGCTGCAGACAGCGGGATTTCCTGTCCCTGCTAGCAAACGGTGTTCCAAAAACATCACGCCATCGATTTTCACCAGTCACACTCATCGAGACCTTTACGCTAATGCCACCTACACACAAAGGTACCTGTCAACGGCCACCAGCACCCAAATTTCTGGGCTACCATGTTGTCCCACGGAAGAATTTAGCACGAAAAGGTACCACTAATTTAACACTCCACATTGCAATTTCTGCACATTGCTACAAGCCTGCTTGAAACAAACCTCACTTAATGCTCTTCAGCTTCATTGACAGAAAAACTGCTCAAGTGCTTCTAGGCTAAGGCTCTCCGCAGCACTGCGCGGGCCACGTAACGCACATTCCTGCTTAATGGCCCCGCAAGGCTCCACCACCTGTAGTTACACAACCCTCAGCCTTACAGGTGAATTCGGAATGACTGCTGAACCAGTTTTAACAGTGAGGGGGCACATCACTGTATCCTCCAGAATCCAAAACCTGAATAGGTGTTTTGTTTGTTTGTTTTTTAAACCTTCAAGGCAGTTTTGTATAATCAACAAAATACGACAATGAGCTGGCGATCATGCATTCTAGCCAGCTTTCAAACGCAGACACCATAAAATAAATCACATACACCCCCAACTTGCCCATGCTATGGGAACCAGCATAAAGCAACCTCCTCAAAGAAAAGAGCCGCAAAAATTATTTTAGAAATGAGTGACATTGTTAGTAGTTGTTGCGTTAGTGAATCATACAGCAAAATCAGGTCACATTGCCCAAGAGAGGAATGCCACAGACAGGCTTTCATACCGAGTATGTTGTGGTCAATAATTAACCATAGCAAAAAAACTATATCGTCAACATTTTCTATACAGTCAACTTTATTTGTCTGTTCTCATTTCTCAGGAATCAACTTGTTTCTGTAAAAGAAGTTACAAGACCAGAATAGTTAATCAAGAAGAGAAAGTAGAATTTCCTCAGAAAACACAGGCGCTAACTTTACAAGCAATTTAAGATTTAAAGGCTAAAGTCTGACAAAATAATTGGTCGTGTTATGTGTGTGAAGGAATACGCCCATAAGTTTTAACAAAGTTGCCATCTTTCACAAACTGAGTTCTAGCCTACAGTACCTCACAAATGCTTTCCACCTTGGATATTGCCACACTGTAGAAAAAAATATATTTTTATTTTTGGAGACAGGGTTGTTTGTGCATGGACATTAACAAGTACAAAAATTCAGCAGATAATTTTATAATATTTTCTCTTAACTACAACAGAAAGTGCAACACTAAAAAGGCATCTGCTGCCTACTTAAAATTTCTTATACCTTTACAAAGCTAACTCTGAATGTACACATTACATCCTAGAACACACGAATAAGTTTGAAAGTGTCATGGCAGAAGTATGGAAAGCACGCTTACAGCTTTTGTAAGCAAAAAGACATGTAGCAAACACCAGTGAAAAGTGATTATGTCTGGAAGCAAACATAAATTCAAGATGTCTGAATCTTCACTACTAGTTGAAAACAAAATCCCATGACATTGTTGATTCTGTATCTTTATTTGCATTTAAAGACTGGCTGCTAAGCTTCTTGTCTGAAGAACCACCACAAACAATCAGGAGTTGCTAGCTCTGTAAGAATTAGTCTATTGGATCCAACGGAGACTTTATTTAAATGGCTGATTGAGCCAGATTCACTTTTGTAGGAAGAGGTCCTGCTTCTTCGTGTTCCTCAGTCTGGCATCTGACCACGACAAGTGCAGAGGATGGGTACCTGTTCAGTTTTTGTTCATTCATGTACTCCAAATCTCCATAGATGCTCAGCTTCTGAAATATGCAAACAATTTACTTTAAGACAAAGACTCTCCATACTGCGAATAAAACACATTTCATTATGCAACTACATTCCCGGTTCTGATGGCTGCAGCCCTTCAACACAAGTGAACCCAGGCTTTCAGTAACATCTGAAATTCATGGCTGGAACTAGATTTGAGTCCAAAAGAAATGTGTTAAATCTGCCAGAACAACAGCAGATACAGTACTTGTGTAACAGCTCCTTTAGTTTGCAAATACTGCAGGCCTTGCTTATTTCAGAAGTGTGGGGATCTCTCTGGGCGCTAGAGGTGCTAGTTCAGCCAATTCCCCTCCGATCAGACTCTCTGCGCTCACTGAAAATACGCTGTCACTTCTGTTCTCACTACTGATCCTCCTGGATTAAACCCATACTGTGTTCCACCTACACTATCCAACCCTCAGTATAGCTTTATTCCCAGAGAAATTAGCAGCAGTCTCCATTTGTTAAGAGTAATCTGAAGGCTGTTGAGAGGAAAGTGCTACAAACCAAAAGATGTCATATTTGGGCTGCCTGAGTAAGGCTCAGAGCACCTATCAGCCACAGGAATGAGCAAGAATTGTTCAGCTATAAAATGAACATTTAAATAACAAAATTAGTTTGCTAACCACATCTGCAAAATAAAAACCCACAACAAAACCCCCACTCTTTCTAGCTGAACCTCCCCCCAAATGTTTCTTAGTCTCTAGACAGCTGTAATATAATGAATAAATTCAAAATATTCTAAGTTATAGAGTTACCTCAGATGGAACATATTGCTCTACAGCTGTAGCTACAGTTGCGCAACAAATCCAGAGCAGCACCAACACCGACAGGACGAGCGTAGTGGTTAAAATCCAACTGGAATTTCTGAAATGAGAAGAACGTTACTAGATTTCATGTACTGAATACAAGACAATGGATCCTCTAAAAAGTTCGGCTCAATTTTGACTGCATTTCTTGCTGATTCATTAGCCTCTAGCTCTTCCAGCTTCATAGCCCACTTCAGACTCCTGGGCACTCTAATGCCTATTTAGTATCTCACTTGAAAGACACAAGACTTTCTGGATTCTGTTTATTCAGCTCTAAGCATCCTCCCACTTACAATTTTGAAAACAGATTTTTCTGTCACACAGTTGGGATGCAATTCACTAATCCCTCATGTGTAAACTTTTAAGGAAAAAGTAATCGGAGTAAGGGAAAGAAGAACCAACATGCTGATCTTCAGCAAAGCTTTAATAAAGATATACTGGCCATTTTTAGCCTGAAAATGAGACACAACTGTGTCTTTCATATCAGACAATCCCAAAACAAAATACAAAACAAGTGCTTTGCCCTGAAACATATCCAGAGCTAAAGAACTGGCAAAAGACAGTATTGCTTAAACAGTTCACAGAACACACTCAAAAAAGCGTAGGAAACTATCAATATCGTGTTCAACTGAAACAGAAAAGAGAATCAAAGTTGGCAGAATAGCCTGCAAATAACAAGGGGCCAGCACAGAAAAGCAGCAATCACAAACAGTCAGACAGGCAATTTTAACTGCTATGCATCCTGAACCCAACAGACTTGAGATCTTAAAACAGAGCCACCATACACACAGAGGAAAGGCCATTATACTCCTTACTAGGTATGGACATTCTGGGGTATACATACATGGAAAGACACTTGAAAAAGCTGTCGTTTTCTCGCTCTTCAAAAAGTCCTCTGTATGTCTGTGAACTTCCTGGACGTAGGTCTGCTGAAATACAACAGCAGAAACAGCAGTCAGGAAAGCAATAAAAGGAAGGGAAGACCCAAATGCCACACAGTTTGTTTATAGAGTGCATAAAAAGAAGCTTCTAAAATGGCCCTAGCATGCATGTTTCTATTTCCAGCAGAGCTTGGTTTCTACCACAGACTTTGCTAAGTGTGCACAGTGCAGTCTACATGGCAAACACAATTATGTTTTAGCTTTCCAACAATTTGCTTTCATGTGCCACCTGCAACTTCATTTCTTCTTGCATGACAGGAAACATTTGCATTTGCTCTTCTAAAGCACAAAGAACAACTTACAGGCTGTTTTACTCAGCGGCAAGGATCCTCTTGTATCTCCAGTTTCCTGATCAAGCTGTGGAACATACTGTACTTCTGGCTTTGACTAAAACAAAAAAAGCAGTTAGGAGATCCTGCTAGCAGGCTTCCACTGATCTTGATCATTGACATTTTCAGAATTAATATGGAAGTGAACCTTAAGACATGCACTGTTCACCCAAGTTTGATCCATTCCATCCCCCGCCCCGCACTGATCCGAAAGGCAGTGAAATACTAGCAAAACCTGAACATTTCTGATAGTGCTCCATAGTCCTTTCTGCGACTGGAAGGAGCGCAGGTAAACATTTAGCAGCCAGAATATTTAGTTGCCTTAATCTCAACAAAAAAGGCAAGCACCTGGAAAATGACAATTTTGCCATCATCTGCTTGAAGGTAGAAAGTCCAAGAGGACGTTATGAAGCTCTGAGCAGAATCCATCATGTCACTCCAGAATGATCTCACCAGTGTCAGAGGAAAGAGGAGATGAATTTTTGGCATCAGGGACATTAACTGCAAGTACAACATTAACTGGTTTTCCATTTGTTTTCATGTGAAAAAGACAGAAGTCCTGTTCCTGCTCACCCCTCTCCCCTTGTCTAGATTTCAGTCCTTAGGAAGACTTATCTTCCATTTGAAGAAATTTAAAAAAGAGAAGACACACTGAACAGAAAACAAGTAGGTGGTATTTGAAAAACATGTCATCTACTTACTTGCTCTTGCCTTAACTCAGCAAATGGCAACTGGTTCTGGCATCCAAGATGGCAAGCATATTGTTCATCAGATTGGGAGTATGCTTCAGTACAGGCTGCAAGGAAGAAGTTCCCCAAATGAGAAGATAAACTCTGCATTTTACTTAAGAAAAAATTTTCAGTATAAGTTGGATCAGAAACAAAGCAGCAGTTAAAAGATTGACAATCCCATTTGCAGGGAAAGATATGGCAATCACTCCAAAGACAGATGAGGTAGTTGAAATCTGAATGCAATCAGAGCAACCAATCAGCAATGTTATCCTGAACAAACTCAGGCATGCAAGTTTTCATTGATTGTCCCACTACCACTATAGTTTTTCCTCTACATAACACCTAAAACGTGATTTTTTTTACCTCAGAGAACAGACTTGGAATCCTAAAAAGAATAGAGGGACCATCAGTCCATTAAATCCCTTAGAGGTAACACCAGAAGTCATGGTATCGCAGGAAAACCGAAGGAGCATTTTCCTGCTAGTGTGATGAGTACCGAAACTGCATTGAAAGTATTATGGAATTACCTTTCTAAATGAAAAATGAAGCCAACTTTTTGTTTTACAGAAAGCTTCTATTAATTGTTCACTAGAGACCATAAAGACCAAGAAAACTAAATTATTCAGAGAGAATAATTTAGATTATTCTGCCCATGAAGATACCGGGCAGACAACAGGTGGGCATAGCTCTTCCCCAAAACACTAATGCTTAGGTGGACAATGCTGCAGTATTACCTGAACTAAAGACTCAAACCAAGTAGCAACACAGAGGACAGTAGCTCTCCCAGTTTTCCACAGGAACAAATGGACCATCATAATGGCACAGCATCAGCAGCTAAACATTTGAGTATGCAGCTCGTAGCACCTGAACAGCAATTCTATGGTAAAACTGCCACCAAACTAGTGTTTGTAGGCAGAAAGAAGCATCAGTAGACAGAATTGAGCAGATCAGCCAAGATGTATCTTGCCAAGCACAGAATACTTAGTCAGGGCACCAACCAGTGTAACAGATTACAGAACATAAGCCAGCAAAAGACAACAGCCTCAGGAAGGAGTTAAACCAGAAAGTAAGCAACTGTTCAATTACCTCTACATGTGGTCTATTGCTACATTACTCTTTTTTATGGCACTCTTTCATGTGTGGTTTGACAACTAGACTGACATGCTGTATCACAGCTATACACAGTGTATGACAGACTAGAGCATTAGCCCACTTCTAGAGTATTTAATGCAGTTTTGTATCACATTAGCATCTTTGCATGTCAGGCTTTCCACTTGCCTACCACCTTCCACCAGCTCTCGGAGCTAGCCGCTAGCCCTCTTGTTTTTATGAGCTACTGAGAGGATATAAGCCTCCTTGGAGTGCAAGCTTGGTGCTTAATTGTATTGGAAATAAAGACGTAGAGGCTACTACCTTTCCTCCTTTGGGTGGTTATGTCTCACCTGATCTCTGAATACAACTGTGAATCAGCTGCCTCAGTATTATTGTACTAAGTTCTATACAATTCCAAAGCCAGTATTAATTTGCCTATGGTATACATATTCCATCTTCACTGTGAAATTTTTGCTCTAACACAGATAATCTGTGAGAATTAGTCACAAGTATTTAATGGCCTATTTCTAACACGATGCGTACCTCATTCCCAAGAGCTTAGCTGTAAGGATGTAGCCTAGACCACAAGTTACAAGGCAGACAGCATGTTAAGATCTGTGTTCTCACTCTCTCTGAACAATTCACTTCTATATACAAGTTTGTAAATAGCACTGATTTGCACATGGAATTATTAAAGAAAAGTGTTGATTTGACTGGATTTTTTCCCCAGCCATTTTGTGTCTTCTATGACAGACTGTTGATAGTAAAATGAGGTATTTCTAATTTATTTACAGAGACTGATGACACTTAAGAAATTCAGGAAAATAGCAACTCTAAGGATCAGGTAAGGAGAAACTCACAGAAAACTGACCACCTTTCCCTAAGACTTTTTTTTTTTTTTAATATCCTGTACATAAACTTTAAGAAGTTGTTAAACAAAACCAGAAAGCAACTGAAGTAATCCCACCAATTTAACACCACCCTTTCAGACATTCCTCCTCTCCCCTCTGTTATGCCTCCACACTACAGGATGTTGAAGGAGTACTGAAGTCTTACCAGAGTCGCATTCCAGTTTGGTTCGATTCAAATCAATGCCATCGTCCACAAACTGACAAATGGAAAACAGTCTGCAGCCTCGCTGGCACGCATACAGCTCCTCCTCCTAGGAAGGCACGAGAAAAGGCTTGCATCCCTCCATTCAAGAATAAATTGTCAGAAAACAAACAATTTTTTTTTTGAAGCGCTATAAAAAGCCACCCACCAGAGCACCATCCTCCTTCCCTCCACCAGACCTAGAAGCCAGCTAAAGGTGACACTTTGGACTATCTAAAATAAAACCAAGCTAGAGCTCTTTAAAACTGTAGCAGGAGTTACAACACAGTAACACTACTGATTTATTTCAAACAGAGCTCCTCATTCTGTGGCAGGGCAGACCTGAAACAGCAAATTCTCTTTTGTAATTCCACTCTTACAACTCACAAGCAAAGTTGCACTGCATTTTTTTTTTTAAAGTGTTGCTTTTAAAAATAAGAGACACAGCTGTAAAAGATTTACTGACATTTAACCCTACAAAGAGTAGATAGTCTTCCATCTCAGAACTCACACAGTAGAACACAACAGGAGACGACAAAAAAAAAGACTAATTTTGACAGCGTATTAATGTATCTACCAGACTTTAATCAGAACTATGACAGAATTGCCAAAAGAAATTATTATCTTCTGATATACTAAAGCAGTCAACCAGGGTACTGGTAACTTGCCAAACGAGTTTCACGAACATGCATTATTTATTATATGGAACTGAAGTGGAAATCTGCTTCCTCTAAATTGGAGACACACGGATTCGATGGATGGTCCACTTGATGGATAAGGAATTGGCTGGACAGTCATGCTCAAAGAATTGTGGTCAACGGCTTGATGTCCAAGTGGAGACAGAGACGAGTGGAATTCCTCAGGAGTCGGTGTTGGGACCAGTGCTGTTTAACATCTTTGTCGGAGACACGGACACTGGGATTGAGTGCACCCTCAGCAAGTTTGCTGATGACACCAAGCTGTGTGGTGCAGTCAACACGATGGAGGGGAGGGATGCCACCCACAGGCACCTGGACAGGCTGGAGAGGTGGGCCCATGCCAACCTCATGAAGTTCAACAAGGCCAAGTGCAAGGTCCTACATCTGGGTTGGGGCAATCCCAAGCACAAATACAGGCTGGGCGGAGAATGGATTGAGAGCAGCCCTGTGGAGAACGACTTGAAGGTGTTGGTGGATAAGCTCAACATGACCCAGCAATGTGCACTCGCAGCCCAGAAGGCCAACCACATCCTGGGCTGCATCTAAAGCAGCGTGGCCAGCAGGGCGAGGGAGGGGATTCTGCCCCTGTACTCAGCTCTCGTGAGACCCCACCTGGAGTACTGTGTCCAGCTCTGGGGCCTCCAACATAAGGACATGGACCTGCTGGAGCGGGTCCAGAGGAGGGGCCACAAAGATGATCAGAGGGCTGGAACACCTCTCCTGTGAAGACAGGCTGAGAGAGTTTGGGTTGTTCAGCCTGGAAAAGCGAAAGCTGCAGGGAGACCTTACAGCAGCCTTCCAGTACCTAAAGGGGACCTACAGGAGAGATGAGGAGGGACTGTTTATCAAGGAGTGTAGTGACAGGATGAGGGGTAATGATTTTAAACTGAAGGAGAATAGATAGATTAGATATGAGGAAGAAATTCTTTACTGTCAGAGTGGTGAGACACCAGAACAGGCTGCTCAGAGAAGCTGTGGATGCCCCATCCCTGGAAGTGTTCAAGGCCAGGTTGGATGGGGCTTTGACCATCCTGGTCTAGTGGGAGGTGTCCCTGCCCATGGCAGAGGGGTTGGAAGCAAATGATCTTTAAGGCTCCTTCCAACCCAAACCATTCATTGATTCTACAATTCCTCACTGCAACTATTTAAATTATGCAAATACAGAAAACCTACACTTAGTATTTCTTCTGTTCACAATACCAAAGGGATGGATGTGCACTTTCCACATACAGCGCTCTCCACGTTGCAGAATAAAGACAGCCTCTATTACGTGAGCTCTCCTACCTATGATCACACCCTATTCTGAATCAGACCCATCAAAACCATTAAGCACATAGCCACTCAAATGACTGCAGCCAGTCGCTAGACAGCTGGAAAATGGACTCTAAATTAATTTAACAAAAAACAAACTTACCACACCTTCTATATAACCTATTGTAAATGAGCTGGGCATTGTTTGCCTCTGAGAGCACAAGTTCACATGGTTTAAAGGCACAAAAGTAGAAAACTGTGAATGTAAATTAAAACTCAACTCTAACAACACTGACCAGGTGGCTAAGACAGTCATGCTGTTGCGGAGAACATGTTTGTAATTTGGTATCCAGACAGAATTAGCTCTAGCAGACAGATTTCTACGGCAGTCTTTCATGGAAGTGTCAATGAAGCTTGTCTTTCTTTCCACTGACAACTAAAACAATTTCCTTCAATTGAACTGGTAGTTTTGTGACAAACTGAACAAAGACTAAATGTAAAGGAAGAGATGGGTGTATTATTTGACAGCTCCAACACCACACAACAAAGAATTCAAAAGTACAGTAAAAACACAGAACTATCAGCTTTCCCTGAACTTGAAAGAGTCCTTTAATAGAAACAAGAGCATTGCGCCAAAACAGTATGGAAATACATTAACATAATGTTTAGTACAAATTTCTCAGGTTTAGTTATTTCTCTTCGGTATCATCATACAAAGGCACCAAAACATGCCATAAGTACGGATGTATGTTTACTTGTATTCCACACAACTCCCTCTTACTTCCCTCTGCGGGAATACCAATAGCAGCTGGAGTCACAAAATCCAATTTAAGTTTTGCAGGAAACAGACAAAGCGCTATTACCTAACATTGTCACTCCCTCCATTTGTCCGCTGCCCATATGTGAAATCTCAAAGATGGGGTAAGAGTTCCCATCACCTAGAGTTCAACCTGCTATATAGCTGCAGCTGATAATGAAGTAAATCGCCAAGAAAAAAAATCAGGAAAGATGAGATTTTTGATAACAGATTTTCCAAATTCAAACAAGTAGTTAAAGGTTTACAAAGCACTGAACCAACAGCACACTCCAGATTATGAAATTAGATTCCCATTAGATACTATTTTAGTATTTAATCATGAGATGAAAGAAATTCCATGCAAGTGAATCACAACACAGGTTGAAGGTTCTGACAAGGTACTCATTTATCACCATTTATGCTTTATCCTTCAATACCCAAGTGTCACACTAGTGCCCTGACTCATGATCTTTGGCCCGTCACTGGCACAGCACCGTTTTAGTGCCCAAAAATACAGAGCAGCCTAAATCAAATCACAGCTGCCTCTTTAAGAACAGGAGGAAAAAAAAACAGCAACCCCCCCCCCCCCCAACACTAACAAAGCTATACTTTGAGCACAGCATTTCTCTGGCAAGCTGCAGCCTAACCATCTATTTTCAAAATGAAGCGTCTATCTTTAGAGAAGCCACTGCGTTCCCTGCTTTGAGGGGAAGACAATCCAAGCCAGATGAGAAAGGCCACAGAAGAACAGCAGCAGGCTGCTGACCCGCACGGCGAGCATCAGCTTCCTTCACGTTTATATTTATTTATATTAAAAGACACGTCCAGCACCGCTTGAGAAAACATGCAGGGGGACATGCCTCGACAAGGGCTCCTGCCCGAGAAAACCCCGGCTGTGTCCTGTCACTCTGGAGCAGGAGAGGGGCTGAGGGGGGAGAGGGGCAAGCGACAGGCCAGGGGACGAGGAGGCCGGGGCCGTGCTGCCCGCCAGCCCCTCGGCACGGCTCCCGCGGTGGGGGCAGGGGGGAGAAGGACCGAGCCCGGCGAGGTGCCCGCCCCGCCGAGCGCCGCCGCCGTGAGGCAGGGCCCGCCCGTACCTTGGGGTAGGTGTGCAGGGAGTAGGTCAGCTGGCAGGCGCGGTGACACGACGCCGTGTTGCCCAGCACGGAGTCAAAAGCTTCGGACGAGGCAGCGGGCAAAGGCCCGGCCGCCCGAACGCTGCTGCTACTACTGCCGCTGCCCGCCAGGAGCGCCAGGGCGAGAGGCAGGCAGAGGAGGCCGCCCCGCCGCGCCGCCATCTTCCTCCTCCCGCAGGCCCCCGCTGACGGGAGCGGGCGCCGCCGCACTCTCGCGAGATTAAGGCCCTCGCTTCCTCCTCCTCCCCGCGCGGTGCCTGCCGGGAGATGTAGTCCGTGCCGCGGGGCAGCCCCAGCCACCCCGTAGGGCTTCACTTCCGGCGGGAACTACACGGCGGAAAGGGCGGGGCAGCCGCTTCCGGGAGGGCGGCGGGGCGGTGGGAGGATGGACCGGTTCGTGGTGCGTAGGGCCCGCTGCCCGGAGAGCCCCCGCCGGGCCGCGCCGGCCCCCCGCGCCTACCGGCAGGCCACCCTCGAGTCCCTCAAGGCAGGTCACCGGCGCTGGGGGCGGGAGGGGTAGCACGGCTCGCCCCGGCCTCCCGGGCCTTTTTGGGGGGGTGGTGTCTGCGCCCCGCGGCACCGGCTGCTACTGCGGGGCCTGCTGCCTTCGAGGCCACGGGGGGAGGCCCTCCCCCGGCCTTGCGCTGGGGCAGGGCCGCGCTGTTCCCCAGGGGCTGTGTGAGAGGGCGGCGGGAGCGCCCCGGCAGGAGCCAGGCTGGCCCTGGGGCGCCTCGGACAGAAGAAGGGGTGTGAGGCCTTCGGCAGGCCGCCGTCCTGCCTCTGCACGGAGCCGAGCAGCGTGGGGTGACAGCGGGAGGAGCGTTTTGTAAATTAATCCCAAACTGATGTCCTTTATGATCAGGGAAGATGGGGAAGGTGTTGATCGCAGCACGCCTTGCCAGCAGTCGCTCTGTGCCCGCCCAGGGATTCACCTGTGGTTCCAGTTCTTCACCGGCATTCATTGCAGTGTTGAGGTGGCATCGTCACAGAGAACAGGGATGTGAACTTAGAAAGGTGCAGAGGGCTCTACTGCATTGAAATGGGTTCCCTAATCCAAGATGGGTTATAGCTTGGCTCCTTCCTGCCTGTTTGGTATGGTGTAGGGTCAGGCTGGGCACACAATTCAAGCACAGCCAGGTGACAGCACCAGCTTCAATATTGCCAGCTGGCTCACTTCTCTTCCCAGCAAGGAGACCCCTTCAGTTGGTTGCACGGTGGTCCTCTGCGAGACCTGCATAAAGCTGACCCCCTCTTTGCCACCTGTTTGCAGAAACACAACAGGAAAACATTTGCTGCACCAAAGTGCTTAATAATGTAAGGCAGAAAGCAAAGGACTGATGCGTAAAGCACCCCAGCTGTCTGACCATTGCTGACTCTTTGTAAGAGGCCTCACATCTGAAAGATGAGACTTGCACTGTTTGCAGCCTGTTCTGTCAAGGTCTGTGGCAAAAACAGGGTGAAAAACACTGCAAATATCCAGTGTACTTGAGTTTGCATTCGTGTTCCCTAATGCTTTGTTTCTCTCCCTGCTGGCATTATTTTAAATTTAAAGCCAATCTGAGCAGGATTCAGATTCTGCCAGGCTGCTAAAGATAATTAGCTGCCTCCTTCTTAATCCTTTGTTCTATAAAGAGACATTTATACAATGGACTCCTTAAATTCAAACACTTCTCTTCTAGCAGACATTTGCTGTTACGTGCCCTAAGTTTGGCAGACCAAGGTGAAGGATTTCGCTTTGCTTTCTCCTTACTTCAGTCTTGATTAGCAGTAGGCTGCTAATCTCAAGCAAATACCCATCATTCCAGGCCATCAATTATTCTGTGCTCCGGTTCATACCATAATCAATAATTCATGTGTTGACAACATCCCCATTAGCTGAGATGAAGCCAGTGTTCTTACTTATAATAAGAATATTCCGCTTTCGTAATGGCTTTTCTATTTTCCAGAGAGTTGTGGTTGTGGAAGACATAAAACGCTGGAAGTCTATGCTTGAGCTTCCTGGGCAACCGAAAGAGAATCTGATCGAAGCTTTGGAGGAGCTGAAGAAGAAAATACCATCCAAGGAAGTGTTAATTTCAACAAAAATAGGTACATCTTGTCTGAACATGACTGTGAATATTAGGCTGTCTTGTGTCTGCTTGGCTTGTCAGTACAAAAGAGACTAGCTTGCAAGCTTTTTAAGAAATGAGTGTAGCTGCCAATGAAAAATTGTTGATATCCAGCCTGCAGTTTTCAGAGCTTTTACTGAAAAAGTCAGCCATTCTCTAATTCCTCCCAGATTGCCTGCTTATTACCAAATACTGCATCAGCCCTTCTGTGATCAAATTTTTGAAGAGCTCTTCTTGGGCACCTGTGTGTTTTGTTCCTTCTCCTGCTATCTGTCAGGGGCATGGCAGGGTGCTCTCTTGCCATCTGAGACGTGGCTCATCTATTTGACCTGCCTGAATGATCTGAACGTGCGAGAAGTTCTCCTCAGATTGGCCCAGAACTGCTTATTACATCCTCATGCTGAGAAATCCCCAGCAGAGGGGCAGCTCCGTGCCAGTGACACATCCCGATGCCTGGCTCTTTTCCATAGGAGTTGGGGGAGGGATAATGTGCGACCACACGGTCCCTGCCTTTCCCGTCTGTGAAGAGGATCCTGGCATGAGAGACAGTGGTGCTGGCCTTTGGTTGCCGTTGGAGCAGCTGGATCTCCATTCAAAGACCCCCCCTTGTCTTAGAAAAGGAGATGCGAGCTCCCCCTTTCCCCTTACTTCTGAACTGTCATTTCATTTGCCGTGTTCAGCTTATTCAGGCTTTTCCCGAGATTTTTTTTTTCCCAGTGCCTGCCTGAACGCGGCTGGGCTGGAAGAGCCACCGAAGCCTAACAGTGACATCTCCTGGCCAACAGCGCTAGTGGTCAGAGACAAATACCCTGCTGGTAGAAGGTCCCTTTTGTCTCCTCTCAGAGGAAAGCCTCTTTTGCACTGGCAGGCCCTGTGCATTGGAAAGATTCTGCTTGGAATCACCGTGGTGTTCGTGTGTTAAAGTGCATTAGCCGTCACCAGCGACATCTGTTTCCTTAAAGGGGTTTTCAGTTTAAAACCAATATTCTTTGTAGGCTAATCTTACAAGCTTTCAGCAGATCTAGTATCTGCGTAGAAAATTAATGTAGCCCTGTATTACCTGTCACTCCACACCTCCGTGACTTGGGAAGGTAATTTTTATATGTATTGGTCAATTCCTTGCTAGTCACTCAGGCAAAAAATCACTGGAGAAGTCAAGGAGTGAGAACTTCAGACTTAATTCCTAGTAATTATATATTTGTATCTGTATCGATGCTCTGGTTGTTTTGCTGACACTGCCTGAACGAAAAATGTGTGTGGCTGCTTTAGCACTGATGCGATTTGACTGGTGTCCATTATAGTTTGTCTGCCTACCAAACCTGAAGGAACTGTTACTGTTTTCCAGGTCACACAGTGAATAAGATGCGCAAACATTCAGATCACGATGTGGCCAGCCTCGCCAAAGATATTTACACAGAGTGGCGAACTTTCGTCAAAGACCATTCAAACAAGCCCTCAATAGAGGTCAGGAGCGATCCCAAGACCGAGGCTTTCAGAAAGAACGCGCGGAAGCTGCTTTGTGAAGCCCTGGATCTAGAGGTAGCATTCAGATCCATTTGTCTTTGGCTCAAAGAGTTACTTCTTGTAGGAACAAGTTAAACAAACCTTTTCCAGCCATAGCTACTGTAAAGCTGGTCCTGCCTGCAGAGTGGGGACAAGACCAGATGATCTGTTCCTGTTTTCAGTGATTCACTGTGCGTCCCTATTTATAAGTAGCTTTGTTTTCAGGGTAGATACTTTTTTTTTTCGTTGTTAACCAAGTAACCGTGCTATTTGTAAGTGAGGTGTATTTGCCCTCATTTACATAACCGGCCAACAGAATAGTTGCGTATCTACTGCAGCTGGGCTGTACAACAGAATGAGGAAGTTAATAGAATACAAAGTTTTTCCTCCTGCTTAACAGCTGTGAAAGCAACACTGGGACCTCTTGGTTGTTTCATATTTAAGTAATTAAACATTTGTAAATTTAAATCTATTGCAAAAACAGAGAGGCAAGGTTGACAGTATATAAAGTGGTGATAAATACCAGATCCCTTAGGTATCTTTAAGTAAATGAACAGGGTTTTGCTGTAAGGCTTAATGACTAGTTTGCTTGGTCTATGAAATGTCATAATAATTATCCTTTTTAATTTATTCATTAATTATCCTTTAAATGGCAAGTCAAGCGATAAGCACTCAAGAGTTTCAAAGCTATGTGTTTGCTAGCTATGAGAATAACCTCTCCAACTTCCAGTCCATCTGGACTGAGGCAGCACAAAAGGATGGTTTGCTGTGGGAACGCCTCAGAAGGTGAGAGCTCACCTTTGCCAGGCCACTGGGTCAAGCTTAGTTCTTGGAAAGCACATCTATGCATTGTGTATGACTGGTAGTAAAGTCTGAACCTATGGGACATAGGGCTATGGTACCGCCCTAAAAAAAAGTAGTATTGGGTAAAGCAGCATTGCCTCTGAGCAGGACTTGTCTGAAAGCACGGCAAGGAAAAATACCCTTCTACCTTGCAGCTACCACCGTATGTGCAAGCGGAGCTTACAGCAGCAGGTGAACAGCATATATGGGCAGGGGAGCCACAGAGGTCTGGCAAATGGGGAGCAGGGACACCTGAGAGGCTGACAAACAGGAGAAGGGAAGGTGGAGCTGAATGGATCCAAGGGGCTTCTAGTGCTGTCCAACAGAGGGGCAATTTAGCCATGAGTAGCAAAAACAGAGTGGGCAAAGGACTTGGACGAATACTGCTTGGCATACTGGAATCTCCTGCATGCAAAGCATGGGAGATTCCCCATCACAAAAGGCAGAAGTGAAATTAAAACCATTTCTTGATGGGTGGGGGATTTTTTTTCTAAGCTGTGCTAAATTACAGGTTTTGGCATATGTTGAAGCAATAACTACATAATTAACATTTAGCAAATCCCTTTCTGCATTCTTAATTACACCTCCTTCTACACACAGAGAGCCCACATTTCCCTTTATAGCACCAGGCAGAGTTGCCAAGTGTTTGGCATGTCTTAGAGTTGCTGTTGGAATTGAGTTTAAAATAGTATCGAAGGTACCTTATATCAGCAAGATCAAAAGTGAGCTTTATGGAGACAGTACAACATCGCTTATAATTGCAGTTGAGCTTGATACCCAAAGCTAGTTGCAGATTAGTTTCCTGTTGTGATGGCAAAGTACTGCCACCCAGCTGGAGGCGTGGATATTTTCCCTGCTACTGACCACGTTGCCTTGTTCCTTAATTGCTAGGGTGGAATTAAATTGCTCTTCCTGTTACACTTGTGATAGGAAGTAGATTTCCTTGAATCTAAGCTGATTAATGAAGAAACACTGAGAAGCACCAAACTCCAATTTCAATCAGTTGGTCTCCTTATTAAATGTAAAGATCTAATTTTATACTTTGCTGTTTTCAGATTGATCACCCACTGGCTGAAAATATTGAGCGAGAAGCTTTTCATCTCTCTTCCCGTCTCATTAGTGCACCGTATCGCAGAATGGTGCGAGCTCTTGTCTTCTCATTAAAGCACAAACCTGAAATCCGAGCAGAAGTGAAGACTGGCACGCTCACTGTCCGCGCGTTTGTACAGAGCCATAAAAAGTGAGGTGTCGTGCTTGATCCTGAGTGAGAACTTCATGTGCCTACATCTCTGTGGAACGGGGAGCCCTTTCTGTCGTGAGGGGAGTGCAGAAGTGCTGACAGTGACTCACTTGGCACCACTCTATGAACAAGGCTGCTGAAGACAAGAACTACTAATGATGAAAATGGTGCTGTAAATCTGACTTGGTAGAAATCCATGTGGGCTTCTTGCAAGAACAGTTTCTTCTACTCTGCTGTATATTTTCCTGCTACAAAACCATCCTTGCTGACTCACCTGTTTCTCACTCCTGCCTGTTTGTCATACCTCAGTTTAGCTCCATCCCTGATGTGGATCTTCAGGTGTAATCAGCTGAATAACATAAAGGAGCAGCTCTATGCTGTGCTGGTAGGAAATACTGGCAAACTCTAATTAACCCTAAGTCAGCCACATCTGCTGCAGCTGGGCCCTGCCTGCAGCAAGAGCTAGCTGTTTTGCCAAGCCAGCTGATTTCTCTTTGCTGCCTTTCAGAGTTGGATGCAGAATGGGTTTCAATAGCTTGCTGGCCACCATTCCGTGGGCTCAGTCATCCTGTGATGGTGGGCATTTTTTAAATCGCTGGGGTGAAAATCGGAACGCCCTGGAGTATAGGTGCTATCTAATGCCTCTGCTGTTTAATGAACAGCTCATTCAGACTCCCATACCTCACTCGTCATTTAAATGTGGTGCTTGTTCTTACTGTAACGTGAAAAAAACCCAACCTTGAAATGAATTTTCCACATAAAATTATGTTTTAAGCAAAACGCTCCTTTTAAAGGCTTTTTTCCTCCAAAAGGAACATGGTTCAGAATGATTGTCTGAACAAATTTAAGCAACAAAGTTGCTTTAATTCCTTCTAGTTATTAAAAACTGGAAATCTTGCCTGTCATATTTGCTCTGATTTCTTTAGTGCCACAAGTCATCTTGTTCTCCATAAGCTACTATTAAAGCTGTGACAGGTACAGTGTTTCTCTGCTGGTGGGTAATAAAGTGCTCTCTGTTCTCTGTGTGTGTGTACATACACAAGGGACTGGTCACAAACCTTTTTCTGAGTTATCAGGGTAGACAGAACCAGATACAGGGATGAGGGAAACCTGTCTATTCACAGTCATGAGAATTGAAGTCTTAATATACCATAAGGAAATGTCTTTTGATCAGTTGTGGTCAGCACTTATTTGAGTCACTTAAGGACAAATAACGCAGTGGGAAAACTATGAATTAGTCTTTATTCAGATCTTCATGTGACTGACTGTCATTATATGGACCTGCTAAATGCTTTTTTCTTCTGTGGACACTAGAAGCTAAAGAAACACCCAAAACTTATCTGAGGTGTTGAACTCAGATTTAATTAGATAATTGTAGGTTGTCTTAAAAACATCTAAACCCTGTCTTGTTTGCTTTGGCCAGTGCAAAACCATTTGTTGTTTTTTGGGGTTTTTTTTCTGTACACATTGTGAAGGTATCTTCAAACAGCTGGCTTCTCTGAAAACAGTGATGTGCTGCTGTACAGACATTTTGTTTGTAGAATGTTAAGGTTAGGTGTGTTGGGGACGGTATGAGACAAACTGGCAGATACATGGGTGGTGGCTAAATGGATAATATGTCAAAGAAGACCTAACACTTGTTGACCAGGCTGTAGCAAGAGATGTGAAAACCCTCAATTTATTTCTTACAAGTAATCAATCATCAGCTCCATTTCCCACTGAAATAACTTCAAACTGCACAGCTGCAATTGAATTCACGTATCCTGGACTGTCATGGAAGTTCAGGATCAATGAAATTTTGCTTCCAGAGCTGCAGCGCCAAGACCTGCGGTATTTATTTTCGGCTTTCTGTTCCTCATGCTGGGCTATGTTTTCTCTATTTAGGTAATGTGTGAGAAGCAAAAGTCCCCCAGATGAGGAAGGTACGTTCTAATGAATGCCAGGACAGAGAAGTTTCCCACACAAGTCAGGCACAGTTGGAGAACTTTGGCTTACCTGAACACGGCCAGTTTACGCTGCGCTGTGCGTTGGTTTGCAAGACAGGTCTAGGAATCACCCAAACCGTTTGTGGTGCACGGTGTGGGTAACTACTGAGGACAATTGCTGTCTGAAAGTGAACTGCTCTGTAGTGATGGCAGTTCTACTCTGAAAACAGCAACTCGGCGAGATCCACTTTTGTGTTTATGGTTTAGCCCTGGGAACCAATTGAGAGACGGAAAAGTGATGTGGATGATTCTTTCCCCTCTTATTAATAAACAGTCCTGTGGAAGGGCTGCCATTCATGACACAGCACTATAAAATTTAAAAGCAGGAGCAACATAGCTATAAAGAAGGACCTGCCGTGGTCCAGAGTACCCCTCTGTTGTGTGTAATGTGTGGAGGAATGGGAAGATGGTGGGGAATGCCAGCCTTGTCCTCAAAGTGTATTTAGAAAAAAAGCAAAACTACAGCCTGAGTGCATCTCCTCCTTCCTGCATCCCTTTTGCAGTGGTGCAAACCAAAAGAGATGGCGGCCGCTGTCAGCAGGCCTGTCTGAGATCCTTTCGCTGTAATCTTGCAGGCTGTCTGAACATCACCTGCATTTAGCACGGGACAGCCAGTGCCTCCCCAAATCCACAGGCAGCGTGGAACTACCTGGAGGTGCGTGTGAGCTCTTCTGCTGCATACAAACTGCAAGCTCAGGCTGTCCTAGGCCTTCAGACTCTGTTTTGGGATATAACCAAAGCTCTGCCAGGCCCATGTCCTCCAGGTGACTTTTTCCATGCCCTCTCCTGGTCCCTGACACCCTCCTTTTCTGAGCAGCCTTCAGGGAAGAGAGACTTTTTTTAATCTATTTTGGATACCTTCAGCTCTTTAGGGGCTGCATTGCAGAGATTTTTTTTACTTCATTCTCAATACGTGCCAAATATTTTTCAGAGAATAACAGAATGGTTTAGGTTGGAAGGGACCTTGAAGATCATCTAGTTCCAACCCCCCTGCCATGTGCCAGTGTCTCACCACCCTCAGAGTAAGGAATTTCTTCCTAATATCTGATCTAAATCTCCCCTCTTTCAGTTTAAAACCATTACCCCTCTTCCTATCGCTGCACTCTCTGATAAAGAGCCCCTCCCCATCTTTCCTGTAGCCCCTTCAGGCACTGGAAGGGGCTATAGACTCTCCCTGGAGCCTTCTCTTCTCCAGGCTGAACAACCCCAACTCTTTTAGCCTTTCTTCACAGGAGAGGTGCTCCAGCCCTCTGATCATCTTCATGGCCCTCCTCTGGACCCACTCCAACAGGTCCATGTCCTTCTTATGTTGGAGACCCCCGAGCTGGACGCAGTACTCCAGGTGGGGTCTCAAGACAGTGGAGTAGAGAGGCAGAAAGGCTGATGCTGAATTTTCCCAAAGGGTGATGCTGAACGCGATGACAGGATACTCGATACCTGGCAGTAATTTTGTTTTTAATTACTGTAAAAAGACCAGATGCCCCCCTTGGAGCCATCTTACCTGCTCACCTGTGTTTACTTATGCCTTAGGTTACCTACTGAATCTGTTTGCTACTCCTCAGTTCGCCCTTTCCTCCCCAGGGCGACGCAGCCAGATGGGATACTGGAGCCATGCAGCTCATGGATAAAGCAGGAGGCCAGGGATGGCTGGTTCCCAGCGCTGTGATCCCTTCACTAGCTGTTGTTCGTGTGACCTCTGGAAATCCCGTGAAATAGAGGGTCTGGAAGGGCACAGGCACTTGAACCCTGCAGAGTGCATCACTCCCAAGGCTGGCCTGGCTCTGAAACGTCTGATCTGCTATAGTTCGCTTGTGGCAAACCCACTCACAGAGGGTCCTGCAGGATCCTCACTAGCTTGGGTTCCCCTGCTACATGGGTTACACATTGGACTGGAGGAAGAAAGGGCCCCTCACGCATCCTAAGGTTTGGCCTCACTGGCCCAGGCATGCATGTCTCCTGAATTCTGCTTTCTCCTCCGGTTTTCCTTGGCAGCCGCTGTGCAGTACAGACCAGCCACAGGGTACCGGTAAGACACATTACAAAAGCAGGGACTCTCCACAAGCTGCTGTTTTCACGCTGGGGAAACCCTTTTAGATTAAAAGGGAGGATGAAAGGGCTGAGCGGTGGCTCCCTTGTGCTAGGTTTCTCTGGCACGGTGCCTTTGAAATAGCTGCTTCCCTTTTTACAGGGGAAACATTAAATGAAGGAGGCACCCAACCTGGAGAAAAGGTTCTTCTTTTTTCCCTTTTCTGACCAGATTAAGCCCAGCCCACAGATTTCTTTCA
Organism: Pluvialis apricaria; assembly: GCA_017639485.1. NCBI lineage: Eukaryota > Metazoa > Chordata > Aves > Charadriiformes > Charadriidae > Pluvialis > Pluvialis apricaria. The sequence continues at coordinate 6,502,587 of CM030011.1, read as the reverse complement.
ACAGAAGAGTAGATAAAGCCAACAGACCTATAGAGACCTGCTGCACCCAGCAAAGAGAGGAGAGAAGTACCTTCTGGAGGTGAGTGACATCTCCTGCTCTCCTCCCCTGCCTGAGCTGGCGGTGCTTGGGGAATACAGGGTGGGCTTGGAGCAGCTCCAGGTGGGATGGAGGGGGAATTCCCCCCTGTCAGAGCTGACTTCTGATGAGCAAGTTTGGGAAGGCACCAGCCGACAGCTTGGTCTGTTCCCCATCAGCAGGCACGGCTCAGGACAGCTTTGTCCTGCCGCAAATGACTTGGGCGACAGAAGACAGGAGTAGACAAGACCCTCCCTGTCCATCAGAAAAGAGAGTGCACAGCAGCTCACCATTTTTCATCTTTTAAGAGGCTCTTCAAAGGTTTCTCCACAAAGAACCCAAACTTTTAGATCTCATTTCTTCGCTGGCAGAACTGTAATATGAAGGGTTTGCTAGGCTGGCCCCGGATTAAGGGATGTTAAGGCAAGGAGAAGCCAAAGATGTCTTTTGGAGCCTTGATCATTTGAAGTAGGCTCCAGGAACTTACTTCCCAGGGTATGTTGGCACACCACGGGGCAGGAGCATAAGATGGAGCAGAAACTGAGGACTGGAGCAGAGGAAGGACAGAGGAAAGCAGAAAAGAAGAGGTAGAGGGAAGGGAACATGTTGGGGAGTTCCCCAGCCCGGTTGGCCACAGCCAGCAAACCCTCACTCCTCCAAGCAGCGCACAGCACCAGAAGCACTGAGCCTCCCTTGCTGCTTTAAATGGCTGCGGTGCTTTTAGACTGTTTTTAACACCAATGAGTGAGCCCTCCCATAGCAGAGATCATGTGGAGAATACCACAAGGGCTGGAGAGCCCTCCTGCATCTGTTTAAACACCTCCCTGCACAGGTGCTGATAGTGCAGGATAAATCCCCGCTCCCTGTTCAGGTGAATGTACTGGCATTTCAGAGGAGGGGAAACTGAGGCACGAAGGGACTCTGACATGCTCCAGGAGGCAGAAAAAGGGAAGCCTGTGCCAGGGTTACACTGCAATTAATGATGCTCTCATTCTTCTGCTAGTGGTCCACTGAACAACATCCACAGTCTCTGTCAATTAGACTAGATTACGGGATAGTCCTTGCTAATTATATATTATTATATAGCAAGCAGTTATCTCCCTATAAAGGGTGCTCCTATAGTGGGCAAATGCTCTTCCTCTAGTAAAGCCAGCCCCAATGGCCAAAAAAAAAAAAAAAAAGCCAAAGTTGTGGCCAAGATTTTGCCTAAGCTGAGATTTTCACATTGCAAACACTGCACTCCTGTCCCAGACCAGGAGAAGGAGGAGGAGGAGAAAAAGGAGGAGGAGGAAGAGGGCTGCAGCGTGCAGAGCCAGCCAGAGAGGGGAGGCAGGCTCAAATCCACACACACCCCCAAACCGGCCGCAGAGGCACAACTGTAAGCTCAAAAGCCAGCTGTAAACTCTCCCATTCGTTCTGGAGCAAATGCCCTGTTCAGCCTCCACACACCATAACTCCTGTGAGCTGGGGAGGAAAACCTCTCTGTCCCCAGGGCTGCGACGACCAGGAAACAGGGTTTAAAATAAGCTGGGAAAACAACTCCCGGTAAACGCCGTCATTGCATTTTTAATTGTCCATATGCTTGATCCATTATGTTTCCCCAGATGGCAGGGCTGCTTGACTACTGCCTCCTCATCTGTGCTGCCATGGCCGGGGGTCTCCAGCGGGTACCTGGGTCCCCGAGGTAGAGATGCCCCCGCGGCAGGCAGGGTTAGCCGCTTCCCTGCGGAGAGGGGCTTTGGTTTGCCAGGGAAGGGGGGCTCTGCTTGTGCCTGAGGCCAAGGGGGTTGGAGGGTCGTGTTTCCCTTATCGCTGGTCTGCATCATGGGACTTCACTCAGTGCAGGGACACTGTGGGGAGACTGGGTGGCCAAGGGGTGGGCCCGAGTCACTGATGGGGAAGGAAAAAAAATCCCAGGAGTGAGGTCTGAAAGCCACTTGACTCAAGAAAATAACCCCTTGGCTTTCTACTGCTCCCCTGTCCTGGCTCACCAAAGATACTTTGCCATTTTACACACTCAGATTCAAGCAAAAGTGACCTGTGCAAATTGTGAGCTCAGCCAGAGCAGAAAAACATCTGGAATCCTACCTGCCTTGGCTTTTACACGCTCCTGTGTAGGAACAATTCAATGGTTCCTCTAGAGCTAGAAACAAATAACTCCCTTTTGGGAAGCCAAAGCAAATCCCAGTTTTGCAGGCCAGTGACCCCCTGCAAGCAGGGCTGGAGATGCTCGCACCCACCTGGCAGGTTTCGCTGGGATGGCCGATGTGGTTTCTGTCCCCATCTGCCCCTTTTGCAGATGTTACAGTCCCCGTCCCGGGGACAGGGGAAAGAGGGGGACATGCTCTCAGGCAGCTGGTGGCCAACGCTGCTGCTGACAGCGATACCCCAGACAGCTCCATAGAATCATATCACGGTTAGAGTTGGAAGGGGCCTTAAAGATCATCAAGTTCCAACCCCGCTGCCATGGGCAGGGACACCCCCCACCAGACCAGGTTGCTCAAAGCCCCATCCAGCCTGGCCTTGAACACTTCCAGGGATGGGGCCTCCACAGCTTCTCTGGGCAACCTGATCCAGTGTCTCACCACTCTCAGGGTAAGGAATTTCTTCCTAATATCTGATCTAAATCTCCCCTCTTTCCGTTTAAAACCATTACCCCTCCTCTTATTGCTACACTCCCTGATAAAGAGTCCCTCCCCATCTTTCCTGTATCCCCCTTTTAGGTACTGGAAGCCTTCTCTTCTCCAGGCTGAACAACCCCAACTCTCTCAGCCTGTCCTCATAGCAGAGGTGCTCCAGCCCTCTGATCATCTTTGTGGCCCTCCTCTGGATCCACTCCAACAGATCCATGTCCTTCTTATGTTGGGGGCCCCAGAGCTGGACGCAGTACTCCAGGTGGGGGTCTCAGGAGAGCGGAGTAGAGGGGCAGAATCACTCCCTTGCCCTGCTGGCCACACATCTTTGGATGCAGCCCAGGATGCAGCTGGCCTTCTGGGCTGCGAGCGCACATTGCCAGCTCATGTTGAGCTTCTCAAACCAGTTACACCCTTCTTCTCCCACTGGGTGCAGAAGATAGCCTGGGCAACTGGGACCAGTAAGCACCTTACTGCATCCCAGTCTGTGGGGACTCCTTGCCCTGACCGGCACAGGACGGTGAGAGCCACTGGGAGGTAAGGGAGCGAGCCCCATCCCAGGCCCATCTCCATTTAGACAGACGCCTGCCTTGTCTCTGGGGTGCAGGGCTGAGACCCAGCAAGGGTTGTCACCTGCCCTGGGCTCAGGCACCATAATGCGGTGCTATGGAGGGGGCTGATGGTTCCCCCTTCCTTGTCCCCCCAGGGGTGCTCAGCCACCCAGGCATGAGCTGCATCCTGCTCTACCCCAAGCAGACGCAGTGCCACTGGCCCCCATGGGATGGTGTCCCGGCCAACACCTCCCTCCACCGCCAGTACAGGATGAGGTAAGTCCTGGAAAGACTGGAAACCATATCCTGGCTGTGAACCACCAGCCACCACGAGCAGCGGGAGCAGCTGAGGGGAGGGATGACATGGCTCAACCCATGGTGTGGAGGGTTTTGCCTGCTCCCCTTCTCCCCCGGGCATTGGGGCGGTACCGAAATGCTATGGCTTGAGCCCTCCCTGTAACACGGCTTGGGGAGGTGTTTGCCGAGTTGTTTTTCCTCCCACAAATAGAAGGAGTGGCTGCGGGGGTGGCTTCATGCTGGGGAGCAATGCTGGAGTGCAGAGCAGCACCACCTCCACAGAGCTGCTTGCTTTGTACCCACTGTGTTTTGGGGGACTGGGGGCACTGGCTGACCCCAGGGCATGCTGATGGAGGGGGCTGCTGGTGTCCTCACCACCTCCTTGGGGCACAGGGGAGCCCCAGAAATGGAGAAGTGCAAAGACAACATCACTGCCAGCCCCAATTCCTCTTACTTCAGCCAAGACACCTTCGGTCTCTACCTGCCATATGAGATCTGGGTGGTGGCAGAGGGCTGGGCATCCGAGAGGCTAGTGGTGAACGCAGGGGATATCGATGAGTCCATTGCTCTGCTGGGAAGGAAGAGGGGGAGCAGGCGTGTGAAGCTGGTGGCACCTAATGGTGTGGGCTGGGTGGGGGTCCCCCTCCCCGACACAAATCCCTGTCCTCAGGGGTGGTTCAGGGGAAGCTGCTGAGCAGCCGCTTGCTGCCCATGGATGATTAAACAGTCACAGAATGGTCAGGGTTGGAAAGGACATCTGGAGATTCATCTAGCCTAACCCCCTTGCTAAAGCAGGTTCACCTAGAGCAGGTTGGACAGGGATGCATCCAGGCAGGTTTTGAATATCTCCAGGAGACTCCACAGCCTCTCTGGGTAGCCTGTTCCAGTGCTCTGGCACCCTCAACGTAAAGAAGTTTTTCCTCATGTTGAGATGGAATTTTCTGTGTTCCAGGTTGTGCCCGTAGCCCCTTGTCCTGTCACTGGGCACCGCTGAAAAGAGTCTGGCCCCATACTCTTAACACCCGCCCTTTAGATAATGATAAGCATTGATGAGATGCTCAAGGCTAAACAGACCCAGATCTCTCAGCCTTTCCTCATAAGAGAGATGCTCCAGTCCCCTAATCATCTTTGTAGCCCTTTGCTGGACCCTCTCCAGCAGTTCCCTGTCCTTCTTGACCTGGGGAGCCCAGAACTGGACACAGTACTCCAGAGGCGGCCTCACCCAGGGCAGAGTAGAGGGGGAGGATGACCTCCCTCGACCTGCTGGCCACACTGTACTTGATACACCCCAGGATGCCATTGGCCCTCTTGGCCACAGGGGCACATTGCCGGCTCATGGTCATCCTGTTGTCCACCAAGACTCCCAGGTTGCTCTGCAGAGCTGCTTTCCAGATTCCTCCCCAGATGCAGTACCCTACACTTGCCCTTGTTGAACTTCGTTAGATTCCTCTCTGCCCAACTCTCCAGCCTGTCTGGGTCTTGCTGGATGGTGGCACTGTCTTCTGGTGTGTCAGGCACCCCTCCCTGTTTTGTATCATCAGCAAACTTGCTGAGGGTACACTCTGATGCTGACCTCACAGTTTTGTTCCCCCAAATGGAGCAGCCAGGACAGACTCCCCCTGGGGTGTGATGGCCAGCGGTTGGGGCACCCACCCGTTGGTGGACTGGCAGTACCAGCTGAGGATCACTCCCTCCTAACTCCCACTGCTGTTCCAGCTGTGGTGCCAGAAGCTGGCCAGCAGCACATGAGAGGCAAGTCTCCATCCTTCCCAGCGCAGATCCCCTCTTGGTACAACACCGACCGACCTGTCCATGCCAAGGTCCTGACTGGCTCAGTGGCATAAGTGGTTGGGGGTGTGTGTGTGTGTGTGTGTGTGCTTGTGGCCTTAAACACCAAACCCCCAAGAAAACTACCCCAAGGAGAAAAGCTGGTCCTGCTGCAAGCCCACAAACCGTCCTTGCTGTCACCCCAGGGCTTGTCATTATTAAATTAACTGTAAAGGCCTGTTTGAGGAGAGGGTGCATGTTTGGGCTGGGAGAACGGATTAGGGGAGCCCAGCCGGCCTCATTTCTGGGGAAAGGGAAAAATAAGGTGTGGAATATTTGCTGGAGGTGATTTAGAAATTAAACTTATATTCACATTTTAAGGAAAGGTACAGCATTGAAGAAGCTTTCAGGGTGGAGTGCGGCTGATATGCAAGGGGTCCATTCCACAGAATTTCCCTACGCAACATAACCTGCAGCCTTTGATGTTGATAACACCGGGGGAGCTTGATGTGCTGACCCAAAGAGGAACTGCAAGGAGGGTGGAACGGAGTGGAGACATCGCGGCCAGGGTCTGTGAGAATATGGGAACTTGAAGGTACTACGGAACTGATAAGCTGCATATTTGCTACCCTGTGCCAATGGTCTGTCCTTTTTTCGACAAAATACTGTCCTTTGGGTGAACTTTGCTCATTATAATCTCATTATAATACCAAAACACACCTCCATCCCGAAAGCTACCTGCCTCCAAGGTGTGACCACCCCTCACTGAGCTTGCGCTCTGAACTTTTCTAGTCAAAGCAAAGTGAGAAAATTTTACACCAATCATAACAAAGATATGTATGACTCGAGTCACCCAAGCTCCACCTGAAAGGTAAAAAAATTGTATAAAAATGGCTTAAGAGAGGAGGGATGTCAGGGAAGATACCATTGCAGACCACCTCTGACTTATGGGATCAGGTGATGGGCTGAGCCTCTCTTCCCATACCAACACATAGGGACACCTCTGGGTAAGATTCGAACACATGGTTATACCGAGTGCTTCCGCGGGAAACTTAGAAATCTCTACAGAGTTGTTTTATGACTTAACGCATTTGTAGCCAAGGCTGTATTATTCATATTTTCGGTATTTGCACGTGCTTTGCAGGCAGTGAGTTTATGACTGGCGGTCTAAAATAATTTGTGCATCTGTTGCTTCAATAAAAACTGCACTATTCATTATTCTAGCCGTGAGAGTTCTCATTGAACACGACCAAACTCCCTAAGTATGGCCGTGCTAGTTCATGGAACATGACTAGACTGAAGGTGTACGGTGTTATTTGTGCATCTGTAATCATTGAACGCGACCAGACTTATAACACCAAATTGGGCATCGCTCAGAATCTAAGCTCAGCCGCCCCCAGCCCCTCTGATATCTGAGGACAGGCTGGAACGCAAGGGGGTTTATTTTCTGCCAAATTACTTTGCCCTTTAATGCAACACAAGGTAAAGAGCGAAAGCAGGATGGGAGCGGTCCCCAGCCATGCCCTGGCGTGGGACACAGACTGGGCAGTGCTGTCGGGGGGCACGCTCGCACCGGGGCTGCCAGTGGTACCAACCCCGGTGCCCAGAGCCACCCCACAGGCGTCCTGCATGGGGAACAAGGAGCCTGCAAGCAGCTCTCTGCTGGCTGGTGCCATGACCGGCTGCTCCCCAGGTCTTCACACCATGGCTTTTGGAGCCGGGGGATTTTGGGGAGGGTGGAGGACACAGGGCATGCTCCCAGCCATGGGGTATGCATGGGAAGAAGGAAAAAACCCAATCTATCCACCGAAGCAGCAGGGTTTGCGCCCATGGAGGGGGTGCAACGCTGCACGCCACCAGCACTGCTCGGAGACGTGGGGTTCAGCTCCAGCGGTGGCTCCACAGGCGTCACAAGCATGCCAGTTCTTTGGGTCCCGGTCCCAAGCTGTGGGACTTGAGTTTAAAAGTTAAACTACACTAATAACTCTCTGAGCAGATGAATGGGGGGAGAGGGAAGAAATCACTGGAGGAGAGCTGTGAGAGTCCTTTAAATACATCTCCCCCCTCTTTCTCAGTACGAGTCTGACATGGGGGAGCAAACCAGCTACCATATCTACGATCTGGAGTGAGACACCAACTACGTCCTGATAGTTTGCTGCAAGAGCGTGGAGGGGAATGGCTTCTGGACCAAGTGGAGTGACCCGGCCAGGGTGAGCTTGGGGCTTGCCAGGACCCGCAGCGAGAGCACACACCCCGTGGCAGCAGGGCTGCCCCGGTCCCTGCTCCCCTTCCCACCCCAGTCCCCACTGGTGTCACTGCAGAAAAGCTTACTGAGCGTTACATAGAATGAACCACCAAAGGGCAGTTGCCTGCTGAGGGGTGAGCACCCAGCTGGTGCTCAGAAAGCTTTTCTCTTTCTCTCTGCAGCCGCCAAGGTAACACGCTGGCCATCTTATTTTCATTCTAAGAGAAAGATGTGAGTCAGCAGAACATCGCTGTGCCCCTGGGGCCACATAAATCTCAAGTGAGCAGAGCGTGCAATGCTTCTGCTTATGAAAGCATCGGGACACCCTTTGGTTTTATGGCTGGGTTAGTGCGGAAACCTGGGGCGTATAAAGCCTTCCTGGAAAGAGAGACCCCATCTAGCTGTCACAGCTGAAGCACTGCTTGGGAAAGGAGAAGCCCCTCAAGCAGCCAGCTCCTGCCCGGTGACCCCCAGGGCTGGGTTTGCATCCCCCGACCTGCAGCATCCATCTGCCTGCAGGAGCGGGGCCAGACCTGGTGTGCTGAGCAAGCATAAAAAAATCCGGCACCCACTCCTGAATCACAGCGCCGCAGCCCGGGGGGGGGCCGTCCCTCTCCCCACGCCAGCAGCCCGATGGCGTGTGCGGCCAGGCAGCCGTGCACGGGCAACCAGAGAGCCCCAGGCTCTACCCCGTACTGCAGGGACAGACGCAGTGTCCCTGGGGGGCTCCAGCATGGCCACCAAGGGGTCATCCGGCCCCGAGCGATCCCCAAAACTCACCCAGCTGCAGTGCTGCTCACGCCGGGTGGCCCCAAGGTGTTGCAGAGCAATGATGCCAGCTCAGGCAAGCCGGCACCCTGCCTGCCCCACACTCCTTCCCAGCCCCACGGTGCCTTCGCCTGCCTGCCCACAGCTTTGGGGACACCAGAGACACTCTGAGCAGGACTGGGTTCAGCTGCAGGGTTGGGCTCAGCTGTGCTGAGTTTGCATCCCCAGCAGAGCACTCCCGCCCTGAGGGTCCTCCAGGCCGCTCATGGCCATCACAGCACGACCGGCTGCCCCTGCGCGGGTACAGGTGGGATTTTCCAAGGCTTCCAGACCCTCGTGTTGTGGATCATGACACCATATGCTTGCTGGGAGCCCCAGTAGGACGCTCCATTCTGCCCAGTGCCCCAGAGCTGGCCCCGTGCCCCCAGGCAGGGGGAGCAGGGTTCTGCGCAGGCAGCGGGTGCCCATTTTGGGGCAATTCCACCATTGTTGTGCTTGCCCAATGCAGCAGCACAAAAGCACATCCCCCATCACCACATCCCCCCAGTGTGACACATTAAGAAAACCTTCCCAGTAAATAGAGAGAGCATGGAGAACAAGGCTGGGATTTTTAGGATGTTTTAGCCCAGCTTCTCTCTGGTAGAAGCGATCCCCCCAGGGAGGGAGAGGAATAAACCAGCCGATCTCCTGGGGGCTCTTCCAGCCCTGTTTCCTATGATCTATGATTTTCAACGACCGTTCTTCATCAGATTTGCATGCAGGCACTCGCAGAGAGATAACGGTGGCTCTCCCTCCCGCAGAACAGCAAAGCCTTTGTCTGCTCCGGAGGGACACGACTCCACGTCCATAAGCAAAGCCAGGAGATGGAGCGGCTGCATTCAGCTCGGTGCAATCAAATCATCAGGCTCTAAATAAATAATCAGATGAGTAAGAGGAGCGCTGCCTATGCCTGCCGCTCTCCCTGCCCGCTCGGGAAGCGCGAGGAAAACACCGACGAGGGAAACTGAAGGCCCGATGCGTGAGGACCGTGGGCATGGCGGAGGGGAAAGAGCCCTGGTGATGGATTCCTGGTATCTGTTTGCAACTCATCTGAGCGGCTTTTACATGAGAAAAAGGGTTTGTTTCACAAAGTCCCTCCCTCCAGGCTTTGGGATTGCACCGTCCCCCTCCCTGGCTGCGCTCCCTCCCTCCCCAGCCCGGGCAGTGCTCAGCCAGGGGACTTTGCACCCGCTCACTGGGGATATTCCCCCCTCCTGGCTGTCCCGATGTGTCCTCCCGTGCTGCTGGGGTCTTCACCTGCGGGGATGAGGACAGACGTGCTTGCTGAAGAACTGCTGTGGGTGCCACCCCTGCTCCGGTCCATGGCATGGCCACCACGCTCAGCAGCAGCACAGGTGGTGGCAGGGAAACCCTCCGGGCCACAGAAATGTCCCTTGATCCACTTCTGCAGAGCTTTGGTTGCATGGAGGAGATCAGATGAACACAGATTTCCTATTAAAATTAATTTGCAAAGCCAGAATAGCTCCATCCCCTGGTTGCACCTCTCCTTTCTCCTCCTGGCCCCTTTCCATTAGCTCTCTCTGCAGCTCCTGCTCGTTTTGCATCGCATCACTAATCATGGTGACAAATGAGCCAGGTCCTCCCTGAACTCCTCTCCGTGCTGGGTGTCCCTGTCACAGCTGGCTGTGGGCAGGGGCTGGCCGGGCCATGGGAAAGGCAAGGGACGGCTCCGGGAGAGCCTGGTGAGCTCCAGCGGGGAGAGTGCAACCACTCTCCATCACGGCTGGGAGCTGGGCGAGCACCAAGCGCCCTGCGCACAGAGCCCCATTGATGAGGAAAGGTCACCTGAGGCCACGAGGGTCACAGCTACAATGGGTTTTTGTCCCTGCTGTGATGGGAACAGGGATGGGGACGTGCCATCGGTGCTGCCAGGTCTTTCTGTGCACCGGTGTGGGATGCTGAGGCTGTCCCCTCTGGGACCACATCTCAACCAGCAGCATCCTGGGCTGCCACCAGCCCCTGGGAAAGGGGTGCTGGGGAGGGGGATACCCCGACATGGTGGGGGGAAGGAGCTGGGGAAGCTATTGGGCAATTTGGGGAGCGGAGGGTGCAGAGGCAAGTGGGATAAACCAGCCATGGGCACGTTTGGGCTGGAAATCCAGAAGGGGTTATCACAGGCAGCACGGGGGTCTGGGGGGGCTTTGCAAAGCCGCAGGCATGTCGTGAGCCATCTGGCCGTTGCCATTTTGGTTGCAAACCAATCCTGCATTAACTGGGGAGAAGTGGCGCTCCCACATCCCGGCCACCAAATCAGGAAGATGGTTGGGGCCCCGAATTCAGGTGTCTGTCCCCATGGTGTCCCCTTTGCCCCATGCTGCCAGCATGGCTTTAATTGGGCTCCTCACACCCAGCAGTGTTGGGTATCCAAGAGCACGGAGGACTCCTGGGCAGCACTGGTGGTGACACCTCCATTTTTTTTTGCAGAATCAGCTTCCCAGGGTGTCAAACTTGGAATAGAAAAGGAGGGTCCTGCATATCAGGGAAGAGGCGGCTTAACAGGGGATGTCAGCGAGCAAAATCCTGTGGGGCAGGGAGAGACTGGATGCCAAAACCTAATGGAGAAAACGGAAGGCTGAGACACGCCGGAGCATGGTTGGAGACCGAGGAGGGCTGGTGCTCAGTGAGCAGGGGAAGCTTTCCTTGCTCCGAGGGGGATGACCATCTCGAGTGGCTCACCGCTGGTGGCAGCCACAAATGCAGCTGCAAACACGTTCAGGAATAAGCTGGGAAAGGGCTTTTTTAAACCTTCAAGTCACATTAATGGCCCTGTTGGATAACACCCTGTGGGGCCGGGGTGGTGGGGAGACCCTTGGCTCGGTGGGGTGAAGCTGCTCCCACAGGGGCAGTCCTGCATCCCAAGGGATACGCGCAGGTGAGCGCTGCACCTGGGGATGCTCGGGTGGCTTCAGACGGGAGCCAGAGCTGGAAACCCTCCCTGGGGTGAGTGCAGCAACAGCCTCTATTGCTGCTGGACTCTGGGACCAGGCCCAACTCCTTAGTTGAGCGCCCCAGCAACAGCTACCCAGAAAAAGCCTCTTTTCCCTGCAAATCGCAGGGTGCTGGAGGCTCCGGCCGGGCGAGGAGATGCCTGTCCTGCGGGCGAGGGGCTGGGTGCTGCTGGGTGCTGTAGGCTCCCTGCCAGGCACAGGTGGCTGCAGCGTTCACCTGTTTCAGCAAAATCTGGGCCGCCAGGAAGGTTAATTATATCTTTACTTTTCTTCAGTTGTCAAATCTTGTAACTATCGTCTCAAGCTGACGGTTGTATACCTAGCAATTAACTGGCAGCAAGGCTTTGCAGGCAGCAGGGGGGTCTGGCCTTGTTTCCCGTCTATGTACACAACACACTCTCAAAACGTTCCCTTAATGGAGGAACAGTGCGGGCAAATATTTCACTCAGAAATCTCGCATTTGCTGCTGTGTTGCACCAACAAATGCCGAGTCAATCCGGGCTCTGATAACGAAGGCTCCTCGTCAGGAGGCACGAATAGATATGTGCCTTCTTCCCTCCCCAGGCACCCTCTTAGGCATCCGCGGGCTGGTGCAAACCAGGACAAAAAGCCGCTTGATCACCATCCTTTTCCTTTACTGCCGCTTCCCCTGATGCTCAGCAGCAGGTACAGACCTGTCCCAGCGGGCGTGGGAAGCAGGACATGGGTCAGGAAAGGCTTTCACCTACGGGACTGTCTTGTTGGTCCCTGCTAAAAATCCCACCGGCGGATTCAGCAGACAGAGGGGTTTGCAGTGCAGCGCGATGCTGGTACCTTCCGTAGGATGGATTCCCCTTGGGAGGTACTGCTACCAAAAAAAAGGGCTCCTGGATTACCCACTACCTCCAACTTCATTTTTTTTGCCCTTGAATGACCACGCTTGGACATTTTAAGATCTTTCCCTGCACCACAGAGTGTTTTACGCAGGCTGGGGTGGGTGGCCCCTGAGCCAGGCTCCCAGGGCTGCGTTCACCCTGCTTCTGCAGGGAGATGTCACGTTGGCTTCGCCATACGCTGGCTCTGACATGTGCCAGGACAAACACAGACTGCTCTGCAATAGCCACCCCTCCCCGTGATGCTGAAAGGGAATTTCCTTTGCACTGGTACAGCACAAGAGGCAGGCAGGGGGGGTTTGGCCATCCGGCAGTCAGCAGCATCAGGGCTTTTGGGGAGGAACCCAAGTTTTCTGGAGGTGCAGGTGACCACAGGACTTCTATTCTCGTGCTCTCAGCTGCTGAGTTCACCTTCTGTGAGGACCAAGGGTGGAGGTCTGGTGTCACTGAGGTTGGCAGCAAAACCTGAGTCAGTCCCAGGGGAGCCAGCCCCTCCTGCTGAGGCCATCTTTAAAAGGTTATCAAAACCTCCATGCCCATGGTTTCACACTCCTGGAACAGTGTTGGTCTGGAGCTCACAGCGGTGGACACCTGGGCATGATGGAAAGGAGGAAAACACAGAGAAGAGCGATCGTTCTCCTTCTCTCCAGCTGCTGGTGACTGAAGGGCTCAGGTGAGTCCTGCAAGCAATGGGTGGGTTAGATGACATGCGAAGATCAAACGAGGAGCTCCAGGGCACCCAGCAAATGCTTCTCATCACATTGCCCATGGATATCCAGAAACACCGCCTGGAAGCAGCTACATGAGCTACACGAGCTACATCTATGCTTGCCAAGTGGAGATACCTATAACACAGCTCTACAGTAACCCCCCCGGCACGGGCAGGAGCGTGGAAAACATTTGTTGGGAATATCGTTCTATTTGGGGATCGTTTATACCTTCAAGAATTCAGCTAAAAATAATTGACAGGATGATTTGCAGCCATCGGCAAACAACGTTACTTTCCTGAAAGCAGCAGCACCAGAGGGAAAACAAATTGAAGCAGGTGCAGGAAGAGTTAGGAAGCGCAAGAATTGCATTCCCGAGCCAAATGGACAGATTGAGACAGAGGAAAACAAATTGGGAAGGGAAATGGCTGCCTATTGCCCAGATTTTTCAGGCGCTGGGAGGAGGTGGAGGTTGGGTTCAGGCTCCGTTTCGTGGCCTGGGAGCTGTGTCTCTGTTTGAGCAGTTGCGTTAGTGCTCAACCTGGGGTGAGGGTGGATTTTGGGGTGTGTTTCCACCCTGGGCAGGATTGCAAGCCCTGGAGATCTGGGGAGCAGCATCCTACAGAAGCACCAGTCCCACCACTGCGATGACCATGAGGAGCCCAGCCAGGATGCAGATGCTGATGAAGACGATGTCACTGGTGTCCTGGCTCTTGATTTCGCGGGCGTCCGTTGCTCCCCCTTCCCGCTGCTGGGCATCCACAAGGTTTTCTGCCTGGCTGAGCCTGGATGGGTCGGGGCCGGCGATGAGAGTTACTGAGGCTTCCTTTCTCTTCGGCTCACACTGCACCTCGTACTGGTGGATGTCCTCCTGGTCGCCCACTGAAAAATCGATGTAGAGGGTGCTGACGATGACAGACGTGTTGTTCCGCTTCTGCAAGACAAGGGTCACGGCTTATCGGGGCTTTGTGCTGCTCGTTTTCACAGGGGTTTGGAGGGCAGCTGCCCACAGATCAGACCAGGATCTACTGGGAAGATGGGAGACGGACTGGGAGCTCCTCTCTGCAGCTGGTACGACCAGCACGGGGCTAACCATCTACTCAGCTTGCTTTAAGAGAAGGTTTGCCGACCGCTTACCTGGGATTCGGTGCCACAGGTGTCGAACCTGGTGTGTATTTTGAAGTTCCTGCCAACCACCTGCGCTGCACAGGATGGGGTCCCCAAATAAATCCTATTCCTCTCCAGCTGGGCCAGGGACTGCACGGGGATCTGGATGTGGAAGTCTGTCCGGGTGCAGCTGACGTTCATGGGCACAACTGTTGGGATAGAAAATAAGGTACATGCGAAGGTCTGTCGGGAGGGGATGGACCAGGCTGCAGTGACTGCAGTAGCTCAGTGCAGAGCCACAGCCGTTTTCAAAGCTCTCTGTCCCCATCACACACGAAGCAGGTGACCGAAGGTGCTGGGAGTAGCAGGGACGTTGGCCTCGTGATTTTGCCATGCATCTTGCAGTACCTGGCGTTGCTGCCACAGGACTCACATGATGAGATGCGTTTTCAGGGAAAAAGGAGCTACACCCAAAATGCAGAAAGCATATATCGGTGGATAAAGAACTGCTTGGATGGTCGCACTCAAAGGGTTGCGGTCAACGGCTCGGTGTCCAAGTGGAGAGCAGTGACGAGTGGCATTCCTCAGGGGTCGGTACTGGGACCTGTACTGTTCAACATCTTTGTTAGCGACATGGACAGTGGGGTAGAGTGCACCCTCAGCAAGTTTGCTGATGATACCAAGCTGTTTGGCAAGGCAGACACGCTTGAGGGGAGGGATGCCATCCAGAGGGACCTGGACAGGCTGGAGAGGTGGGCCCAAGCCAACCTCATGCAGTTCAACAAGGCCAAGTGCAAGGTCCTACATCTGGGTCGGGGCAATCCCAAGCACAAATACAGGCTCGGCGGAGAATGGCTGGAGAGCAGTCCTGTGGAGAAGGACCTGGGGGTGATGACTGATGAGAAGCTCGACATGAGCAAGCAATGTGCGATCGCAGCCCAGAAGGCCAACCATATCCTGGGCTGCATCAAAAGAAGTGTGGCCAGCAGGTCAAGGGAGGTGATTCTGCCCCTCTACTCTGCTCTCGTGAGACCCCACCTGGAGTACTGCATCCAGCTGTGGAGTCCCCAACATAAGAAGGACATGGACCTGCTGGAGCGCGTCCAGAGGAGAGCCACGAGGATGATCAGAGGGCTGGAGCACCTCTCCTATGAGGAGAGGCTGAGAGAGTTGGGGCTGTTCAGCCTGGAGAAGAGAAGGCTCCGGGGAGATCTTATTGCGGCCTTCCAGTACCTAAAGGGGGCCTACAGGAGAGCTGGGGAAGGACTTTTTACAAGGGCATGTAGTGATAGGACGAGGGGGAACGGCTTTAAGCTGGAAGAGGGCAGGTTTAGATTAAACATTAGGAAGAAGTTTTTCACTTTAAGGGTGGTGAGGCACTGGCCCAGGTTGCCCAGAGAAGTTGTTGAAGCCCCATCCCTGGAGGTGTTCAAGGCCAGGCTGGACGTGGCCTTGGGCAACCTGGTCTAGTGAGAGGTATCCCTGCCTATGGTAGGGGGGTTGGAACTCGATGATCTTCAAGGTCCCTTCCAACCTAAACCATTCTATGATTCTATGATTATTTTACATATCAATATTTTAGCTCCGCCCCATGCCGAGGTGAGACACGGTTGGCTCCCAGGCACTGCCCTGCTTTCTGCCCCAGGGAGAGACCCCACCACCAGCCCTCTTGAGCCTCATCCTCCTTCCCAGCTCTCTGAGTGACACCCAAGTGCCATCACGGGTACCACCATCATGCAGTCACCCCCATAAGCAAGGAAGGATGTACCCTGTGAGAGCAGCCGCTCTCCATCATTATAAAGCCAGCGAAACATTTGAGTTACTGCCCAGGATTAGACCATGAGAGCTTTGCTGATGGCTTGCCATGGTCACAGAGGTCCCCTACACACTACGACACCCCTGCAAAAGACACTCTTACAGCGATGAAACAGCAGAGATGCATCTCACGAGACCTCCACATGTGCCCGCCCCAGAGCTGTGTGGCTGCCACACAGTCCCAGGGGAAGGGTGAGCTGCGTCCCTGGCCCTGGGGCGTCCTCCTGGGGATTGCCCAGCACAGGTCCTGTCCCAAGCCCTCCACCTCCCCCAGAATATTATTTTTGATGGGGAGCTGGTGAACAGTGCACAGGGGGAGCTGCTCTTGAGCTGCCCATGATGCTGAGAAGAGGAGCGAGGCAATGGGGAACCCAGCCCTGCTCCATCACTCTCCTGCTGGCACCATAGTTGGCCCCTCTGGACGCAGGAAAGCATCCATGTAGGGAAAGAAGCAGGGAGAAAAATGCCCCCCTCTTTAAAGTTAATCCTCGCTCAGCTTGAACCAACCACTTGGGCAATATGAATTATTGAATTATTCCAGCTCCCTCTGAATCTTGGCCTTATGAAACTGGTAAGATGCAATAAAATCGATACGAAAAAATAGTGTCACTTTGCTTCACTTAGTGCATTATAAAACCATTAGAAGATTTACCAAATAACTGAAGTGCATTAGGTCAAGAGAAGGAGGAGGAGAAAATGGATCCTCTCCCCTGGCATGAAGGCTTTTGTTCAAATGGCCATAAATCACATACGCCCCACCCAAGTCATGCCCTTTACTGGGCCCGAAAGGAAAATATCTGTATGGCTGAAGAGCTGTGGATGTGGATGTGGAGGCTGAGGTGCCCCTTTGCCACCGAGGGCTCCCAGGGAAGCCGGAGAGGCCGGCATCTGCCGGTGAGAGCAGCCGCTCTCCTGGCAGGGCGCTGGCGGTTGGATGTGCCACGCAGGCTGCTAATTGCAAGCAGATGCCCCAATCGCTGGGCAAACAGAGTGTGAGGCCTTAGCTTTACCGAGGGAGGCTCGGTTTCGCATCCAAGCTTTTGTCCTCCCCCAACACACATCTGGCAATGTGTACCGGGGGATGCAGGAGCCTCGGGCAGCTGGGAGAAGTCACGTCCCTCTCTGGGATGGGGCTTCCCCTGCTCTTCAGCTAACATCCCATCTATCTGCTAGCTCCTCCGTCGGGAATGGGGTTTTCTCCATGACCAGTGAGGCCAAGATTTCTCTCCCTGCACACTGCTGTAAAACTGTAAGAGATAAGCAGGACAAGGACAGGGACAGACCCGCCATGCACACTAAAGCCTTACTAGATGTCCAGTACAACCTCTTTCCCTCCAGAGGCTGCAGAAGCTCAGGACAAGACTCCATCCCATCTCTTACTCCTAGAGCCACATACCCTCAAATTGCTTCTGCTACACTGGGAATGAAGAATGATTTTGCTGCTGAGGGATAAAAGCTCGTAAACCCAGGGCCAGCCACCCCCAGCCCCTGTGCCACTGGTCCAGCAGCCCCGCTCCGGCTCCAGCCCGCCGGTGAGGCTGCCCCTCTCTGAATCATCCCTGACACACAGGTCAGCTCAGACGTAATTATCTTGAAATACAACAAACGCCATAAATTCACCGACTTTTGAGGTGCAAAGGTTGGCAAACACACGAGGAAGGTTACATGCCGCTCCTCCCACCCGTGCTGGCTGTGGATGCACTGGCTGGAACACGGGGCACGCTGGTGGTGGGGATGTGCCAGGCAGGATTGGCTGGGAGGATTTGGGAGCACTGTCCCCTGGGGGTCCTGCCCCGCCAGTGCTGCTGCTGGTGGAGGAGAGGACATGGTTTATGTCTGCTTGCTCAGCCATGTGCCAGCAGGGTTGGAGCATCCGGGGAACAGGGTTGTGATGCTTGAGCTGGTCACCACCCCTGGGGGTTTGGGCCTCTAAAAACCACCTGGGTGTTCTCTCCTTCATGCCCGGAGAGAGAAAATGCAGCATGGAAGTGGCAGAGATGCGGGGAGGAGAAGCTGGAAAGCATCTCCTGAATACTAAACATGACATGAAGTATATGCATCTCACACTGTGCAAGAGCTGAAATTCTCCCACTATGTCTTCTCCAGGCCACCCCTAAAGAGCCAGGTGCTCTGCTCCTGCAGATGGGTATCTTCACTGCGTGGTCCTTCTGGAAATTACATGGTCTCGGGCATGTCCCAGTGGAAATAAACCATTGAGAAGCACCCAAGTGAGACCTTACCTCCCACGTAGGCGATGGAGAAGCCCCTCTTGGCTGTGTTGCGGTCAGTGTGGAGGACCAGCAGCAGCTGGTTGCTGTGGGACATGACAGGCACCGGGCTCTCCCGCCCGCACCACCGCCCCAGCAGGGACCCGTTCTCAGCACCACCATCAAAGGCGGCCAGATGGTCATAGTCACAGCCACCCGTCAGGCTGCTCCGGCCCTCCAGCTCCATGTCCAAGAAGAAGACCTTGATCCGGTAGCCCGGGGGTAGCTGGATGCTCCACTGGCACTTGAGGTTGTTGGGGTAGAAGTTGGGGTACCGAGGGCTGGAGAAATTCCCTTTGATGGTGGTGAACACCTCCTGGCACTCGCCTGCTCAGGAAAAAAGGGGAAAGGAAAAAATGCAAGCAAACATGAAGCCCCTTGGGTGCGGACAAGCTGGTGGCTAAGCAGACACTTGTTTTATTGCTAAAGCATGCTCTGCCCACCACCTCACTGCTCCCCAGCCTTGAGTTTGGCTGACGGACACCCATCAGTCTTGGGGGATGGCAATACCCAAGGTGGCCAAAGTTCTACAAGCACAGATGGGGAAGCTGCGTAACTCCAGGGAATGGCATGAGCAAGGGAGACGGGCAGCTCTTGCTGAAGAGGAAGACAACCTCAGGCCTGGGAGAGCCACAACAAAGCCATTTGTGTTGTGTGGCCGATTACACTTCACACCATCATCTCATGAGCTCTCCCTAAAGGGCTCCCCTCTGCTATCTTGCCCTCTTGCTGCCACGGGAGGGAGAACATCCCCACCACCACCTTGGGGACCCATCCCCACGTCCTTCCCACCACCCCAAGATCCCCACACCTGAGTAGAAGTGGGCCTTGAAGCCTCTGCCGCCGATGTTGAAGTCCGACTTGAAGAGGATGAGGAGGTGTGTGGCAGAGGAGACGGTGCGGGGCGGGCGAGCGCTGCCGCAGTAGCGTCCCAGGCGGGGGGCGGCAGCGGTGGGGCCATCAAAGAGGGCCACATAGTCAAAGCCGCAGCCCTGGCCCCCCTCCACCTGGAAGTCAGCGAACACCAGGGTGAGGGGGCCACCACCACCGCCCCCGCCAATGCTCCAGCGGCACTCGGCATCGTTGGGGTAGCTCTCGGGGTACCGGGGGCTGGTGATCTCCCCAGACAGCCCCGTCAGCTGCCCGCCACAGGCATCTGCGGGGAGGCACACATGATGAGGATGGTGGGGAAGGACAGACGGACGGATACTCCCCCACTGCCATCCCTCCCCACTACCTTTCTGATAGGCAGCGGCAAAGCCATGCTTGGCCACGTGGCGGTCGGAGCGGAAGACGACGGCCATGACGTGCCAGGCAGAGGAGAAGGTTGGCGGAGGGCTGCGGCCACAGAAGGTGCCCAGGAGGTTGCCCCGGTCCCGGGCGGCCCCGTTGTAGACCTGGAGGTAGTCGTAGGCGCAGGCGGCGTGGTACTCCAGCTCAAAGTGGCTGAAGGAGAGCAGGACGGAAGAGCCCTCGGCCACCACGATCAGCCACGTGCACTCCGTCTCGTAGGGGTACAGCCCCGGGAAGTTGGGGCTGGAGAAATTGCCAGAAGGTGCTGAGAGCACCCCCCCGCATTTGATGCCTGGAGGACACAGAGGTGGAGGTGATGTCCCCTTTCCAGGCGAAGCCTGAAAGGATGGAGATGGCATGCACAGCACCAGCTTCATCCCACCACCATGAGTAAGAGAGTGAGTTTTAAAGGCTCAGTGGTTCCAGGCTTGCTGGTGCTCCGGCTGCCCAGCCCTTCAGCTTTTTGCCTCCTGTTGACGATGTTTCCACCATATAATGGTGATATCAGTGAATTTAAGCTGGGAGAAACGGGGGTGAAGGGCTCGATGCGCTTAACAATGAGTTATGCATGTAGGGATCGATTTTCTAATGAAATCTTTATACTGAGACACGGTTATTATAAAATAAGGTGGAGGGGAGGGGGGCAGCTGCCACCTGCCCCTGGGTCTGATTAGGGTTGGGGTGAAGAGGCCGATATAGTGGGCACATACATCATGTCTGGGAGGGACGCAGACCCCGCGTAGCCTCGGGGGGGGACATGTGCAGGTTCCCAAGCAAGGCCGGGCGCTCGCTGCCATCAATCTGGGCCAAGTATATTGCGAATCAATAGTCAGCCAGCGCGCACTGCTTTTCATCACGCTCGCTGGCACGGTGACCTCCCCGTGAGGGGGGGGGGTTCCTGTGGATGCTTGTGATGCAGCACCACGGCAAATGGGTAATGTGGTGTGTGTGTGTGTGTGTGTGTGTTTGCACAAGCAGCAGAGCTGGCCAGATCTAAAATCGCCTCGCTAATTACTGGGGATAGGCAATAAAGTAATACGGGGCTAGTACTAAAGGAATAATGTTATTGAAATAAATATCCGAGAGGGAAACCCGCGGGAGGGGCGAGTAGCCACGGGGCGGGCAGAACGATGGATTGAGGTCTGGGAGCTGCGGGGTGCCGCGGGAAGCCCAGGTGGGTGCAGGCAGGGGGGGCACCCGCACCGGGGCCGGGATGGGTTTTGATTTCTGACACAGCCCTTTTGTGAGAAAGGCCCCGCCGTTTTTGGGGAGGGGTATGGCTCGTTAGCTGAATTAATGAGCTGACCTGGGCCAGCCTGCCCCCCAAATTACCCGTGGCAGGGGGCATTTTATCCAGTTAAGGTGAGGGGTTTATTACACGCACAGCAACATACACACACATACACACATTCACATATATATGTATATGTGTGTGTGTATATATATATTTATATAGGCATGTGCAACTCCAGAAGTTAACAAAGGCATCAGAAAAGTACCTGGACACCACAACGGGACAACCCCTACCTGCAACCTGCAGTAAAATACGCATGAAGCAGAAAATCAAGCACGGAGCAGCGTCCCGCACTTGCTGCCACGCGCGGCGATGGCAGATCCCAGCTCCTTTCCCCAGGCCAAGCCGGGCAGCCCCCGGCCTGAGCGAGCCGCTCTCCCTGCATGGGCTGGGACCCGCTCGCCCCCCAGAGCCACTGCGGCACCCGCAAACAGCCCTCTCCTCCCCGGGGACCACAGATGCCCATCCGGTCCTGGGGTCCTCACTGGGAGCTGGGATCAGGCTCTTACCTCTGCTGGGAGCATCCCCGAGAGCCCCGCACAGCACGGCCAGCGCTGCCAGGCAGCCCGCCCCCGCGCACCCCATCCTCCGGCAGGCAAATCTCCCCTCACCGGCACCCGAGCATCCTTTCGGAGCTGTCTATCTGGGAGGGAAAAAAAAAAAAAATAAATAGAGAAATAAATAAAAAGCGGGAGGGCTGTAGAATTAATAGCAGAATGAATAATTCATCGCTTGTTTGAATTAAGAGCGGCAAGGTAACTTGATCTATTCCTCCTTTCCTTCACTCAGTTTTAATGATCTGGATCAAATGTCCCAAGGATTTACACTGTACCAGATACCTTGTCAATACACTATATTTAGAAGAGATATTAATGTTTCAGATATGGTGTATAATGGCAGTAAGTCTGGGCTGACAATATGCCCTTAAGGGGCTATGAAAATAATTTAGTTCACCAGGCAAGCCAGCGAACCAAAATGGGAATTTCAGACTTACCGAAGAAAAGCACCTCAGGAATTAACGTGATTTATACTGCGGCACCCACTGCACAAAGCCAAGTGGTGGTAAAGGCTACAGAAACGGGGAATGGGACTTAAACGCGGCCACGTCTCCATGTCGGCTGCCGGGTCAGCATCCCTGCAGCGAGTGCCCAGGCTCAGCGGGATGCTCAGCCCGGGAAAGCGGCAGTCGCGAGCTCTAAAGATAGCAAATCCCACCTCCTCCGAGGAAGATTAGAGACGAATTGTGACTCACGGGCAAAAAACATCGATTATTATAGAACCTGCTAAGGCCTTGGAGAATTACCATGTTCTTCCATGCCGGCTCACGCTCCTTCTCACCCAGGCTCTTGGATGCAATCAGCTGAAGGCAATCAAGCCTTGGCGTTCGGTGGGAAAGATGTGCTCCTTGTGCTGTGCCACATCAGCTGGAGAAACCCCAAACCCAGCAGCGTTTCAGTTCCTTCCCTCCCACCCAGGAGAGAAGACTTTCCTGCTGCCGTAACCCACACCCAGATGAGTGCCAGGAAACAAAAACCCACGAGGGCCTCCCGGTATGAGGGACCTGCGCTAAAAAAGTCACCTTCAAAGCAGCAGGGAAAGAAGCAGCAGTGAGTATCTGTAAATCTCAGACGGGGAGACAAGTTGCATTTATTAATTAAGCAATGAGGATCGATGCCTGAGACATTTCCTGTGGATTAATGATGGGCTGGGAGGAGCTGATGGCCCGAGGTGCAGCTAAGGACCATTAACACCAACTGGTCATTAATCCCCAGGAAATGCTCCGTGCCAAGGTCGTTAAGTGCCTGCATATATTTATGGGTAATAATAACAACAATAATATTTGGACAGGCTCTCTCCCCACTGCCTGGCCTCGCTGGAGCCATGCCGAGGGCTGGTGGGAGCATTGGGGCATCCCAGCCAGGAGCCCTCCATCCTGAGCCCAGCTGAGGTGGGGGACATTGGGGTGTCTGTGCTGGGGCACTGGGCACCGCGCCACCCCACGAGCACCAGGAGTAAGCGCACGTTTGAAGGAGGAGATGCAAGGCAGCCCTCCCTGTCCCGGGGTGCAGCACAAAGCTCTGGCTCTGGGAGATGGCTGCGATGCTGGCACATCTCCTACCGACCTCTCAGAGACTCTGCAGAGCTTAATTAGCTGCTTCCCTAACGGGCTTGGAGAGAAGGTCTGTCCCCGTGCCTTGTACAACACGTGGGGGGCCAGCACCCACAGCAAAGAGGCAGGAGAGGTCCGGTGCTGCAGGGGCCTCTCCTGGGTATTTCCACACCGCAGCCCCAGCTCAGCCAGGAGGAGCGCTCAGCACCCCCCGGCCACCATCCCCTGGGCTTGGGGACAACGTGCTCCCAGCTTCTCCATTGCTGCTTCACGCAGTAACACGTTCATCCTCGCTGCATCCATCTCCGGCAACACCCACCATCTCCAGCCCTTTCAGCGCCGAGGCGCATCCCAGCATGGATCCAGCGTTCGAGACACCGGTACCTACACAGCCGCTCTTCTCCATCCCTCCCACTGCGCTCCGCGGTCTCACCTCGTGCTGTGCATCGGTGGTACCCCCAGGAGACGGGGGGCCGGGGCTGCGCAGCACAGCAGCTGTGCCCCGCTCCCGGGAGATGGCATCCATCAACCGCCGGCACATTCACCCTCTCCTGACCTGGGGACGGCCATTCCCCGGCTGGGCCTGAGCCCCAGCAACGCCGCTTGTCAGCCGGCAGAGCCGGCAGGGAGCGGGCAGAGGAGCCAGGCAGGTCCTTCCCCGCCGAGGTCTGGCCAGCGGTCCTCTGGATCAGCCCAGGGTGCTCTGGCTCCGGCCAGAGACACAGTGGGCGATTTCGAGGTGTGCCATATCGGGGCTGCCTCTATTCCTCTGTGGGCAAATTTGTAAATCACGAGTTAAAAAGGCATTTGATTCATTTAAATAGAAAGGATGTGATCAGGACTGTGAGACTTCAGAGAAGATCAAAGGTTTAAATATGGTCCCCAGGAGAAACGGGAATTATTTAGGCAGGAAATAATGAGATGAAATTAAGAAGGTATTTAGGCTGCACACGAGGAAGAAGAATGGAAGCGAAGCGAAGCCCTCCCCCCTCCCTGGCACAGCGCTGCACGGGCGGCAGGGGCTTCCCGGAGCACCCTGCCAGCACCCCCTGCCCTGGCCCGCCAGCGGCCACCCACCACTGCCGGGAGCTCCCGCACCTCCCGCTCCACAGATCCCCCAACAGTCCACAGCATCGCCACCGTTTCCCTACGAAACTGCCACCGCGGGGTAGTTCCCGGGCCTCCAAAGGGAAGGAAACCTCTCCTCTTCCCTCGGTGTAGAAAATCCTGCCCAAAAGCCTTTCCATCCCATGTCCCTGCCTTGGCAGGAGTGCCACACAAACCTCTGAAAGGGGCTGTCCCCACGGGGGACGGGTCGGGAAGAGGGAACTCGTGTGAGAGCCAGCCTGAGACACGACAAAAGGCGGGAGGGGGAAGGGAGAGAAGGGCAGAAAATAGAGAACAAAGTGCCCACGGGCAGTTTAAAGGCCCCTTCGAGTTCATACCTCCAAGGACATCATCTCCCCCACCGAGAACGTCTCGCAAAGACCCCCTGTCCCCTCCAGCGCGACGAGCCGGGCTGCCGGCTCAGCGTGCATCACCTCCTCCCGTTCTGCCCGCAGTCTGCCTTTGCAGGATTGCAACCCGCAGCATTCACAGCTTGCTCCGTCTCTCACCACCCTCCCTTGTAGCCACGAACAAAGACGAGAGGCTTCGCGGCAGAACGGCCAGACCAGCTGGGTGAGGTTTAACCATCGTGGCCCATATGTGCTGAAATACCCAGACATATTGGGGTTGCGTTTAAAGGAACAGTCCCAGCTTCCGCGCGGAAAGTCGTCGTTTTCCCCGACGCGAGGGTGAAGTTTTACTTCAGGCCTTTGCAAAAAGGCTGGGTGGATTTTTAGCCAAATCTCGGAAAGGTGGAATATTTAACGCAAGAGGTATATACGTAAGGTTTTTAGAGTATGTAATATTTGAGGAAAAATAGTTCCTCCCTGCTCCTAGCTAGGGCCAAAGTAGGGAGAGCAACCGGAGAAAGCAACTCCTTATTTTCTCAGCCCCACACTGCGCAGAAGCACCTCCACTACACAGCGGCTTACGGCAGCTGAAGCGCCGTTTGGATGGGAGTTGAGAGTTTGCCTTGGACCTGTGATGGACAATTTCCCTGGATCTCTCTGCGTTAAAAGCCAGAACCCTATTTTGGGTTATAAATATGGCTTTCTTGTCAGCCCTTGCTCCACTGAAATTAACATAAAAGCTGCAGCTACACTGGATTAATTCCAGGCATTTGGTAACTGGAGACAAACCTCACCGATGCGAGGGGAACCGATGCTTCCTCCCAACATGTGAATCAGAGCCATCATTTCAGCGCACATGGCTTATTTTGAGCAACTCAAACTGCATGTCCTTTGTGTAAGGCGTACTGTTTGATACATGTAAAAAATTAGACAGGAATGATAATGCAACATCATCTGTCACAGCCTGGGAAACCCCGACGCAGAATAAACTGGGAATGAACAGAAAAAACACAAAGGTGTGGTGCAAGCCTGTATTTCCAGGTGTAGTTAGTAAACACAGAGGTCTCTGAAGGTAGAAGTGGACATCTCAGAGGAAAGGCAGCAGCATGCTGCACTGACAGAGGAGGAGGAAGGGGCTGGGGTGCCCAGGCTGGCTGCCACGGGGCTGCCATCCCCCGGGCAGGCCCTTGGCTCTGCCCCGCCGGGGGCACCCCAGCAAACCCAGTGAAGCTTCCACTCCTCAGGTGGTGTTCTTGTACGCCTGGGGCACCCCTTGGGCACCTGTGAGAGTCCTGTGACAAAAAGAAACAGCTGTTTACCGGAAAAGAGGTTCAATTTAATGAACCAGGGCTATTACACAACACTTCTGGGACGCGGAAAGCAAACAACCATCCTCCCTGACAGATAGCAGCTACAACCCAGATGCTTTCGCACAGTTTTAGGACATGGTCTTTCTCTCCTCAGGCAGCATTTCAAGGGTTAAGGACCAGAGTAGGCAATGCAGGCAGGAGGACAGCCTGCCTAAGCCCTTGCTGGGCATCCTTATGCATAGCTTTTTCCGTATATGGTTGGAAAGGCTCTTTTCAGAGAAGACCAGTGCCACCTTCTCTGTATTAGCGTACAACAGGGCAACGAGGCACAGAGAGGCTGAAGTGACTTGCCTGGCACCACCCAGCAAGACAATGACACAACCAAAATGAACCCCAGGGACTCCAGAGCGCCGGGCCAGTGCTCTGCTGTTCCCTCGACCAGGCAGTCTTCTCCCTCAGGATTAAGTCTCTCCTCTGGACACCTGACAGGGCACAAAACCACCGCGGACTAACACAGATCGCAAAGCAAGTCACTGGTTTTCATATTACAGCAGAGCTGTGTATTTGGATGCTTTTTAGTAATACTAGGATGCTTTTAAGATCTCTCTCTCTCTTAATATTGCACGTGAAGACTTCCATTAAAATTACCATGCCGTACCCTGAGGCGTGGGTGGCACATCGCATAGCAGCCACTCCGGAATGGCACCTGTTCCTTAAAACACTCTCAAGAGTGAAAATCATACTGGAGACAAATATTTGATCCAAACGCCTACAAAGGCACAAGGAACTCAGTCTATCGAGGTGACCAATTCTGAGCAACGTCTGCAGAGAAATAACAACGTCCAAGGCTCGGCCTAAGGTTCCTCAGGTCACGAATATCCTGCTAAAAGACAAAACAGGAATTTTCTTCGATTCCTGCAGCTTTCAAGTATCTACTCATATCTTCATTGAATGCAGAAGAGCCACAGATTAATACAAATGGCTTTCTTCGACAGGAATTTATTATCGTCTTCATCAAGTCTTCATTGAGACGACCAGTGTATGTGTTTTCCTGATAGCTCCAAGGAAGTTTTTCCAGTGAAGTTTCCTGAAAAGACAAAAGGTTTGCAGTGTGGCGTGTTGAAAAGGACAACTGATTGCTTACAGCCAAATCTCCCTCCTCCCCTCAGAGTACTGAATAGGACCTTTTTCAGCCTTGTGACTCCATCTGGGTAGAGCTGACCGTTCCCGAGAGCTGCATTCCTCTTCCAAAGCCCAGACCAAATCTTTCCTTGCCATGGGATCTGACCACTCACTCAGAGGGGACTGAACAAAACCAGAGTGTCACTATCACTAATAAATGCCACAGAACCTTCTCCTTTGAGAACCACTTCCCAGCACGCCTCTTCTAAGTCCCAAGTCTATTCCTCTCTATTCCCTCTCCCATTCCCAAGTCTCTTTCAGTCCCATCTCCCTTGACCAAAACTGAAAGAAGCCATCCCTGCTCCAAACACAGCTCTGATCTCATGAGAAATGTTAAATCCCACGGCGTTAGATCCAGCGGGGACTCCCCTACTGCTATTAATTAGAAGCAGAAGGTGCTCAGATGTGGTGGTGACAGGCAGCAGAGTGAAATACTGAGACAGACAGATATATAATCCTAAAAGGGAGGATGCACAAGTCAGTGTGGGACTACAACAAACCTGCTAAGAGAAGAGAAGAAAGGGAGAGATGTACACGCAGGGCAGACAGTGTCGACAAGGGTCAGGTGGGTTTCTTGCACTTCACTTCTTGGATTTCAAGACCTCCTCATGCTCTCAAGACAGCACTGTCCTGAAAAGGGTATTTAAGCTATGTCACCACAGACAATTACTGGGTACGTTCCTGCAGAGCAGCTGAGGGGGTGCCTAAGGCACAGGTACTTTTCTCTATACCAAATCTCAACTTGCCAAGGCCATACGTGGAACATAATGTATGAGGCAGATCCACTATGAGAGATATATAAAATGATTCATCTGAGAAACTAAAAATGCAGTGGGATTCATTCCCTTAGCATAAATAATTCTTTCTACATCCTCCCTGCAATGAATCCTCATTTCTGAGGGAAACAATTTTCAACTACCAAATCCATGCAGAACACGGGCAACTTTGGGACCAAACGGAAATGAAAAAGACTGCTCAAAACGTAAGACCACTGAGAGGTATGCCCTCATCCCACGGCTTTGGCGGAAAAGATAATTTTACAGAGGGGAAAACAACTTTAAGAAGTCTAAAAATGGGTCAGCTGGGAAAAATAATTGCTGGGAAGTTGGTGCTAACATACTAGAAGAGAGCTCTAGCCATGAGCAATGAATGCAGGATAAGGCCAGATTAAGGAACTGGTACTAGGAAAGAAGAAATAATTTATTTGCTGTCAAGTTTTCTTTGCACAAATGTTTAGGTGCAGCAACAACTGTCTGAAGTGGCGGGAATAATCACCAGTGACTACGAATCAGGGGGTCTGTCCCAACAGAAACAGCTACCAAGGAGGTAAAGAGGGACAAGCAGTGACAGTCACTTCCCTGAAATTCTTCAGGCTAGTAGCAGTGTGAGAATACGTAGCAGATTTAAGAACAACAGCTACTGGATCACAAAATAGCCTCAATGACTGGGAAATAATTAAGATCACGCTCGTGGAAATGCAGAGGAGGCAGAGGCTCATCCAGCACACAGAACACTCACATGAACGTACTTCATATCCATTTATTTACCTGGCTTAGGACGTAAAATATCCTGATGTTCCAGTACCGAGCCAGATCCTGGAGAAGAGGTTTCAAATAAATTTTGTCAAAGGTGCGGAAGCAGCCAACAAGAGTTACAAAAGTTTCATCCTCTTCATCATCTGTTATGGACTGGAGGATGGGAAGCATCGGTGCGAGGCCGGTACCAGATGCCAGCATGAGGAGCTCTCCGTGCTAACAACAAAACAGAGAACTTTGAATGAGCTGTGGTGACTGAAAACGGATGTGCTGATGGGCAGTTCCTCCTCGCTGCCACCCTGGTAAAGGGTCCCTTGAGGGAGAACATATCAGAAGGTCATGAACTGGTAAATTCAAATCTCAGAATGTATTTTTCCGCAAAGGATTACAGATAGCACTTCCCACATTTACACATCAAATCTAACAAAACCGGATTTTACCCAAATATAGTAATTTATCCTAACTTTAGCCTGGATTTTAATTAATTTATATTTCAGTTTCAATTCTGCAGTACACTTTGCTGACCCACTCACTGCCTGTTGTTTTCCCACTGAAAACACTCCCTGTGTTTATCTTGGATGCTACAAACTACAATCCTGAATGTTCTCTGGAGGAAACGGTTCCTTCTTCATCCCGATCCACATCTCTTCCTGGTGTTCTTTCTTCAAAGAGCTACCAGCAGCACACGGTGCTTCCCACCTGCAAGGGGAGCCATTCATTCTACTTGCGATAGGGATGCTCAGGCGGTAAGGTGCTGTGCGTAGGAGGACAGAAGATTTCCAGCACTTTCCCCAGCTGCCAGCCAGCACGCCAATGCCAGAAGCGGGACTTAAGCCCTGTTAAGCCCAGAGGCTGCTCGTGCCCTGTTTTGACTGGGCAGTTTATTGTGAATGGATCTGATCTGCCCGAATCTGAATCCTATTCTACTGGCAGCAGAGAGAGGTAAAAGAAAATTTTACTACGAAATTTTGTTATGATTAATAAATAATAACCAGTTCTTCTACAGCAAGTTGTTTTAATGACTGCTCAGACGCTTTGCAAACTGCATGTACACAGTCCGCCCAGACAGCCCCTGACCGCAGCCACTTCTAGGCATGACTGCCATGTTCTCTCCCAAACAATTATCTGGACGCTTTTAAGAAGAGAAGGGAACAGTAGCCTAAAACAGCAGGGAGAGTATTTCAGGAAGCAGAACACAATTGGTCTGCATGGAGCTTGGCCACTGGGATTTTACAGCCTTATTTTTGTTGTTGTTGGGGGGTGAGGGGAAGGACGAGGCTTTGGTATCTTAATGACCAGTGTTTCAATTCTGCTCCTCGTTTGAAAGGTCAGAATTAAGTAATCGAATTAGGATGTGTGAGAAGCCTTCCCCTGAAACTGGATCTGCCTTTCTTTGCAGGGAGCCTGATATCAGCAGGTGGGATCAACATTTGCAGAGTGGCTGGGTGACACGACACCTCACTGGAGCTGCCACACTTCGGGGAATACCCAAGAGAGAAAAAGATCAACACCTCTCCTTCACTCATGCTCAGTCACAAAACAGCTACGTGGTTCACGCAAGGCAAAAACCGATCCACACTCATTGCTGGTGCAAAGTAAGTTCCCTTTGTTAAACACATCAGGAAGTTCTAATGCAAGTGATGAACAGAGAGCCTTGCTAATATTTTCCAGTCTCCCATCCACCTCCCTGTCCTCTTCCTTCTTAAATATTCTGCAGTGCAATAAGGTGTACTTTCTCCAACTGACTGCTAATGCTGTAGCACTGTACAGTAATCCAGGAAGTCCCTAAAATAATAATGAAAACAGTAATCAAATTGATGTCTTCCCTTTGGAGTACTAAACAAAGCTAGCTGCCACAAGCTGAAACATCCTATGTCTCTTAGGGAACTAACCTTATTAGGTCGATATGGGAACCCTCCAAACGGCCCACGCCAAAAGACCATGTCTCCTTTTTTCCACGTTTTTATGTATTGTGACATTAGCCCAGCTTCATAGCACTAATAAAAAACATTGCACAAAAGAAAAGAATAATTATACTCTGTTGGAAAGTTTCCCGGCTTAAAGTCAATTATAAAGTTATCTACATTTAAACAAGAAAGGGACAAAAAAACATTTCATGCATTTAAAAAGAAAGAAAGATCATTCTATTTGAAAAATAACTCAGAGTTATACCCAAAACAAAGACATTTAAATTAAATCATATTGGATCCTTTCCAGCTTCACTGTAATGTAAACACAACCCACTCTCATGCAGTCTGAATTTCCAAAACTGGAAAAAGCTTATCAGAGCTCTTGCTTACAAAGCACACAGACAAGAGTGTCTTGAATGCAAAGCACAGTCCAAGCCTTCAAGTGTTCTCCAAATCTCAGGGTATGGGGTCTGGAAATGCCCTCTGGGTACTGATAGTTATATAAACACTGCATAGCTCTTGCTTTATTTCAGTCTCTCAGATGCCGTGTTGATACAATTAGTGACCCAAAGTCAGGTTACTCATTTATAAAGCTCTTGTTTTCAGAACAGATCATCTGGATGCTAAGGGATGCCTTCACATTTTCAAAAAATTATGTTAATTTGGGCCTCACAGAAGAACAACATTAGCAAATTCTGCCTTCCTTTCTACCAGGCACAAACAATATTATCTAGGCTTTTGCCTGGAGGAATGCTAACCTCACTCATGACTGATGAGGAAGGGTCAGTGCTTGCTAGAAGCAGAGAAGCAAGGAGAGGCTGGAAAATGAAGGGCTCACCCAAGCAGCCTTGTTGCTATGTGCTATATGTATATGTATGTCCCATATGTACGACCACTTTACGGTTAATGAGAACAAACGTGCACAGAAGAACGGCCACAGTCTATAGGATCTGGCCGGATAACAAGGGCTGGTCCAACCAGCAAGAGCAGATAAGTACAACAGCCACAGCAGACAACTGGTCTCGCACAGAGGCGATGCCACTGTGCGCCACTTCCTCGTGCCTGAGGAAGAGCAACACAAGCAGAGTCAAAAGATGAGATGTGATATAAGCCTTCGAAGACTCCAGCCCATAGGAAAGAAGTGTATTTTGGGGTATTTTCTACACGCACATTGGCCAGAAGCCCAGCTCCACACCCCAGTGCCTTGGCTGGCCACCAAGCTGCACTGCAGACAAACAAAACTGGTGAACCACAAAGAAGCTAAGAAAAAATGAGTGAGCGTGTGCTTGCAAGCAGTGTTAGCTAATAACGAACATAGATGCTCCTCCCCTCCTAACAACCTCACTTAAACGGGATACCTGAAGTATTAAGAACTATTAGCACCAGCTGTTACATTCAAAAGGTAAATGGATAACATACACACATCCAGGCTCTCAGTTACTGTCAGAAACATTTTACGTTCAGAAGGCTCTGGGCAGGTACTAAGTCTCATGCAAAGAGTGTGCAGTTGCATCAAAGGAGCAGTATTTTATACCTACCTTCTTCAAATATATACGGAAACCCAAGGCAAGAGGAGAAAAGTCAGCCCCGCTTACTGCCTATTCCCAATGGACCAGGGTAATGGAAACTAAAACAATCCTCCTTTCACCAAAATTATTTCCAAAAATTGAAGTGAGAAGTGATTGAGTGGGTTTAAAATGAATTTTTCTAAATAAAAAGAAAAAAATAATTATCTCCTGGGGGAAAACTTCTACACCCAGTTTTACATGGAGAGAAACCCTAACATTATAAAATCATTCAAAAAGAGGGTTATGCTCTGTAAATGGCAACTCCCTCACTCTTAACTGTAGTATCACAAATGCAACGCTATAATAACAGGAGACAGAAGGGTTTGAACAGTGCTTGGATTGCATAGTAATAATAATAATATAGTACTTTCCAAAATTGCCTGAATAGTATGAAATATACCACAACCTACAGAGTGAGTTATAAAAATGGCTGCTTTACACTGGGTGTTACCAACCTCTTTTGTCACTGCCAGAGAATAACTATAGCTCCCTTCGGGATGAAAGGTTCCATATAAAGGAAAGGTATCATTACAATCATTACTATTATTATTGAAATGCAAAACCTGTGAGTAATAACCAAGCATATATGAAATCTCACAGTCATCCTGTGAACGTATCCTATTAATGCAACTCAAATGCTGCATTTCTCTCCCCTACCATACACCAATTGCCAC
The DNA here is from genome assembly GCA_017639485.1 of Pluvialis apricaria. Lineage (NCBI taxonomy): Eukaryota > Metazoa > Chordata > Aves > Charadriiformes > Charadriidae > Pluvialis > Pluvialis apricaria. The sequence continues at coordinate 6,470,141 of CM030011.1, read as the reverse complement.
AAGAATGGTGAAATGACCCTCCCACAGGTGTCCTATAGAAGCTGTACGCTTTTCTAAAGAACAGGGCTTGTGTTAGAATGTACAATGCATAATAAACCCCAAAATGTGAAATCCTGGAAGACAGGCAGAGGACAAGTGGTCACTCCCTGCAAGCCACCTGGGACACCCAGTAGTCTGAATTTCACACCTATACTGAAGTCTGCGTCTGCCCTGAGGAATCACTAGTGACATACAAATGCAGTATCAGGAAAATCTTCTTCAATTCGATATTCTCCACACAAAGTCATCGTTTATGAGGGCCCTGCAGACTTTATTCAGACAAATTTCCAGCCAAGTTCTCCTATAAAATCCTTTTGAACTCCACCAGCATTTTGCGGTGGCCTCCAGAAGGGCCAGGACACTTGTCCAAAACGGGGCTCTGCCACCCCTGCCACCCTGATAGGTGTAGCCTGTGCCCGTGGGCCCCCTCTCTGTCCCACGGGCCACGGGGACCCTCTCAGACTGCAGCCAGCTCCAGAGCTCTGCCTGCAAACCAGGAAGCGCTACCTACTGTCCGTCTACATTTTTAAACAAAACGCCTTTTTTTTTTCTGAGGAATGTTCTTAAAGCAAAATACAGGGGGGAGGGTAACAGCTGGGCAAAGACTTCCCAAGAATCAGTGGTTCAGTTGGGCTGACAACTGGGTGTGATTTCAAAGACAGATTGAAAAAGCAAAATGAAATCGGGGAAGTAGAATGGGCTCTTTCCACACTGGTGACCACAGGGCTCCCGAGAGGCTCTCCCAAGCGCTTAACGGGGCTTATGCTGCAAAGCACTTGTTTGTGTGTCACCTTCCTCTGCTTTCAGTTTTGTGGGAAAAACTGCAATTTTTATCAGCAAAGCACAACTGCTTCAAAACAACACAGAAACAGTCCATGAGGGATTTGCGAGAGTCTTGCTTGAGGCACTGACAGCACGCTTGGATCCTAAAGAAAACATAGACCACAGCACCTTAGACTCTAATCCATATTGTACAGGCTTACTTACTTTCATTAAAACTTCAAAGTACCCTTCTGCATTCCCGGGGCTAATTGGAGTATAGGCTCGCTGGACCTCCAAACCATTCACCACTCCTCTGAAGAGAGAAATATAGGAACCCACTGTGACTCGGGTGATTGACTGGCATTACCAAACTTCTGCAGTTCTCTGGGGAGACGAGGGAGGCAGCAGGTCCTCTTCCCAGTGGCCCAGCCTGTGCACAGACGCAAAACATTCCCTTTCCAGAGGTAAAAGTCCAGGGGGAACATAATGGCTAAACGCACCTTTTGTTTTCCCGGTGGTGGCCCCAGCTGTCCCACACATTCAGCTCTTGGACACACTCCTGGAAGGATGTTTGAGCTGTTTTGTGAGAAACAGCCAAACACACAAGAGTGGCAAAGGGGAGAGAAAATGCTTTCATGGTTAAGTTTGCTGTCCCTTTTGGGCTGGGGTCTACTTTCCCTTCTGTGTTCGGACAGCATCTGGTAATTAAATAATGAGAGCTAAGGCACAGCCTTGACCTGAGGTCTTCTCAATATACACTGTATTTTCCTGTGAAGTCTTCTCTTTCCACAGAATATATCCACCCTGCTCCGTACTACTGACTACAGAAATTGATTGAAACGACCAAACCTCTTCCTCTGCTGCATTATGAGAGATAGCTGAAGGAAGAAGCATGTATTTTCAGCAGCCAGCTGTATACATCAGCTGTTAACGTACAAATAACGTCAACAGATACAGATCAATGGCATCGTAACATGAGTTTTTCTATCTGGCAATGATCACCACAGATGGCTGAGAGACATAAACTTTTCCCAAGCGGTCCCTTTCTGGCAAGCAATAAACTACACAGGAGGGTTGTTTTCTTAGAAATCAGTCAGGAAATACCTGAACACCAGGGGTAACGCCCCAGGTGCTGAATTACCCCAAGATACAAGGCCTAAAATACCGAGCTCTGGGGTAAGTGCAGCTCATTGTCTTCATTCCAACACGCTGGAGTAAATAATCTGTTGTAACATCTATTCTTTGAGTCTTTCTTTCTGCAAATGGATTTTCTTAATCACACCTAGTTCTTTCTGACCCACCGACGCAAGGATAATGCTGAAGAAAAGTACAGCTTTGGAATGGCTTTTACCATAAAATTAGTAGAGCTAGCAAGCTCACACGTTCTTTCTTCTGTGTCATTGTGGAGGTACAGAAATTATGATTTGCCTGGTATGAAGCCTTTGTCTATTGACAAAAACCTATGTATTAGGTTACATAATGCAGACTGTTTAACTAGCACAGAGAACAATACCTTAACACGATATGTTGTCCTAAACTCAATTGCAGACTGCTATTTCCTGGTAATTCAAATTTGTACTGGTAGGTGTCCTCTGTTAGCTGCTCCACCGAGCTAATGTTGAATGCAGTAAATGTATCTGGATTCAGTTCTGAATTATTGCTCTGCAAGAACAACAATAAATAATTACTTGGTTAGATGGTGTCTTTTATTATTTCATTTTTCTTTGGAAGCAAACGTGCGTGCTAATTTAGTGCCGGAGATACTCAGGACTCCAGAAGAACATGTATTAAATGTGGGGCCCAGTGCAAATTTCAGCTCTCTGCTGATTCATTATCATGTTCTGCAGCATGCACTTTGGGATCTTACATTCCCCCCCCCTCTTTTTAAATTACATTTTTACACCTTCCAGCAAGGTCATCCTAGTATGACTCACTGCAATCATTTTCTCATGTCTAGAAACAAACAGAAATAATACTGCTAAAAGAGCTGAGCACTGCTTTGGGGGCAACTTTGAAACCTACTGATGACCACTGCGAATAGAAAATATTGCTAGTTGTTTCAACGCTGATCATTTTTGCTTCACCCAGCATAGTTAATGTTATGTAAAAGGGCACTGACAAGCTTAAAATTACGCTCTGAGGACAACTACTCCACCACACACAACGCAGCTTTTTTTTATCCTCAAAATACGAGTCTAAAAAACAGGTAAAGATGGAAAGGGTCAGGAAAATGGAGCTTCTCCGAGGAAAGTGACAGAGAAAATTGTGATTCTTTGTACCTTTCACCCATCCCCACTTTCCAAAGAGGCTGGCTCCGGCTGGCTGGGGTACCCCAGCCAGAAGCTGCAGACCCAGGGCTGTAATGCGACACCAGGGCGAACTCGACACTTGGAAAATCACATTACAGCAGGGAGAGAGCAGGCAAGGGGGAGGGTGGCTGTGAAGGCAGAGTTTGGGGAATTGCGTTTACAGCCTTCTCTTAAGGCACTGCTTTAATCTATTGCTGCATCCCTCGCCCATCACCACAACCCCACACGCTAACAAGTACGATCAAAGCACTGGCTCTAGGGCGTGATGAAGATAAATTGACCTGCTCCTTCTTTTCCAGGAGGAGGCTTTTGTCTTGCTTTGCTTTGGCCCTTTCCCATTGTGCAAGCTCCTTCTCATACACATCATAGATGCAGGGTTTGCAGCCGCTGCCGCAGCACTGGGATGGAGAAGGTTCCTGGGGTTTGAGAGCCAGCCAGTCGTCCTCGTTTCCACTCATTGTCTGCAAAACACAAGCCCTGCATCAAAAACAGCACGATGAAGAGCGGCGTGTGCTCATCAGCTGAGCATTATTTGGAGAACTGAGAAATCTCTCTCGAGCATCTTGCACGTGTATCTCAGGGGACTCAAAAAACTGAAAACCCGCGAGCTGATACGGTGCCTGCAATACTCCGTTTTCGTTCAAGTGCTCGCTGCGTCTGCATTTTCCAGTGCAGGAATGTCAGGCATCGCAGCCACCAGCCCAGAGCCACACTGCAGACCCCAGCCCAGCCTCAGGCTCTGCTTCCCAGCCTGGCTGTCTACTCGGAGCTACCTCCGACAGCAGCACGCACACGCTTATTCCTGCTCGTTCTGCCGTGGTGATTTCCAAAGGAAGAGCAGCCGGGTCACCCGGAGCTGAAACATCTTAAAAATCTGCAGCTCAGTCAATGAGAGCAGATAATAAACCCCAAGTGCCGAGATGTGGCCTGCTGGAGCACTGCTTTAAAACGGGAGGAGGGTAGCGAGCCGAAGGTGGGTATTAGAGCCAAAAGACTAGAGGCAAACGCGGTAAACTCACAGGCAAACGGATGAACGCTTTGGTTATGAGCCGATTTGAGTCTGGTTTTAGCTGCAGACGTGTAGGAAAGGGCAAGAAGCACACGCAGTGTGATTTTTATCCCTTACCGCTTGCTACCTTTGGCTCAGAGCGAGCTGTACCTGGTGAACGCTCCTCAAACCGAAATCAGGATGCGGACCTCTCAGGGACTCGGCTATTTTTACACAGCGCTTGGCTTAACGCTATTCCCAATCCATTTGTATACGTATCATTTAAACAAAAGGAGGTCCGGAGGAAATTATAAAGCCACGGGTGATGAGGCTGAGGAAGAGAACACTTAGCACTTAGAGCAGCTTCATTTTCAAGCTGAATTAATTAACCAACTTTCACCTCCGCAACACAAATACACTTGTTCTAACGGTACGGGGGGAGAAGAGGGAACCTAAAGCCGCCTGCGTTTGCTTTCCGCAGCAGCCGAGGGTTCCATACCCCCCACGGGGTTCGGGGCCCCGAGTGCCTGAGGCGCCTCTGAGGGCTGTGGGGGGCGGGACCCCGACCAGGCCGCGGATGGAGCCCGGGGACCCCACGATCGGGGCTGGCCGCGTTTATAGAGTTTCGTGCACTTACTGTGCGTGCCCGGGGGCCTGGGCACGCCGCCCCGGGGCAGGGCAGGGCAGGGCAGGGCAGAGCCGAGCCGAGCCGAGGCGTCCCCGTAGGGCCCCGGCCCGGCCCCGCGCAGCGGGTCTGCAGGCCCCGGCGGGCCTTGGCCGCCAAGGGCCCGTCTCCCAACTGCCCCCCCACCCTGCCCCCCGCAGGAGAGGAGGCGCCTTCCCCTGCCCGCCCCCTGACTTACCAACATGTCACCTACCCTCCACTCGCCGCCAGGCAATTTGCCGACCCTCCCTTATTCCGGGAGGGGGGGGGGGGCCTGTTCGCTATTGGTCGCCGTCGCTGTCAGTCACCGGTGGGGGAAAAGGAGGGGGGGGCGTGAGCCCGCCCGCCGCGCTCCCGCCGTGCCGCGCGCGCCAAGATGGCGGCGGGCGGGCGTTGAGGGGACGGCGGGATGGCGGCGGGACCGGTGGCGCTGAGGCGGGCCGGGGGCGGCGGCGCGGGGCCGCGGCCTCCTCACCCGCGGCATCCTCACCCGCGCGGCGCCGCCCCGTCCCCGCGGGCCGCTGCCACGCACGCCCTGGACCACCCGCGGGCCGCCGCCGGAGGAGCTGGCCCGGGCGGTGGAGCGGCGGCCGGTGCGGGAGCAGGTGGAGCTGGACACCATCACCTACGCCGGGCGGCAGCACTTCGTGCCCGGCCTCGCCCGGCCGCGCTTCCCGCCCTGGGACCGGGGCTGGCACGACCCCTGGCACTCGCCGGGGCCGCGTTATGAGGAGATGCCGCTCTACAAAGAGCGCGGCTGCTACATCTGCCACCAGGCCGTCCGCATGCTGGAAGGTACCGGCTCGGCCGACCTTCCTCCGGGGCCTCCTGGGCCCGGGCCACCCCGCTCTGTCCCCCCAGCGCTGCCCCGGGCTGCGCAGCCCGTTCAAGCACTTACCCTTCACTGTCAGCCACGGTTTTTCCTCACATAGTGCAAAAAAAACCAGCAGAGAGCCCGCCCTGCCTCATGAACCACCTGCGCTGTCAGCCCGTTGCCAGCAGCCTCAGTAATACATATTTCTTTTTTTTTAATTCTTTTTTTTCCCAAGGAGTTCGGCAAGCGCAGTGGCTCACCAAGACGAAGCGGGTGGAAGGCTTACCCCCGTCGGTGCTCAGCATCATTGACAACCCGGCTCACCAGCTCGAGAGCCACGAGGAGGGGGTAAAGCGTGCGATCTCACACGCACGTTTCTGGGACACGATGGAAGTTGCTCCCAGGAGAGAACATTATTGGTAAGTCCTCGGTCATAGGGAAAGTCTTGCTGCTGCGTGGTTATGGCTTTAGCATAAGCCAGTCATCGACCGGGTGACTTAAGAACCAGAGTTTTTAACACTGCAAAGAAAATTCATACATAGATCTAGTGTTCAGAGATTCACTTGCTGTGCAAAACTGTTAAACCCTTTTTATCAGGTTGTCAACTTGTAAAACAAAACAAACAACAACAACCGAAAAACCCAGTTCTGAATATTGACAGTAGTACCAATGTAAACGCATACTCTACGTTAAAGCTGCTTTCAGGCCAAGGTCTGTGTTTCAACTTGAGATCTACTTCCAGCTGATGCAGAATGTATAAAATAAGTACTTTAAATAAGTAATGGTAAGCATTACCTCTGCCAACTTGGAACAGGACTCGTGTGTGGGATATTAATCTGAAATCTGTGTTAGCTGTTTGGAAATGTTACACTGTTATATGTTTTACATACAGTAATGTTAACAGCATTCATGGTCCAGAAGCATCTGTCCGCCATTACGATCACACTTTTTATGTAACTAATTTTTTTTTTCTCATTCTAAAGCCCAGTACTGTTTGAAGATTTGATACATTTATGTCGGTTAATGTCTGTGAAGTATCCTTCTCTGGCTAAAAGAATGTTGGCTAGAAACTACAAGATATCAGCTACGTGGGAAAGAGGTTAGTTGCTGCGGTGGTGGAAGCGTTTAGCGCTTTTCATTAATGTAAAAGGGGTAGCAAAGCTGCTAGCTTTAAGGCTGAGGACTTGGAGAAAATGAAGCAATTTTTGGAACCAAGTAAGTCTTTCAGATTTAAGTAGTGGTGTAAGGATGGGCAGCCTTGGAAAATGGCAGGATATTTGCCCTGAGGAGATTATTAGGGTGTTAGACAACATCAACAAGACGACAGGAGAAGAGAACCAGTGCCTTAGAACTGATTATTTTTTTGTGTCCAAAATCAGTACTGTTGTTTTTCTACACATGTTTAGTTGAGAAACTAACACCAGCAATTAACATTGGTATGTTAGAAGAAGAACCTATATCTGAGCTACTATGCAAGCTTAGTTTGGATGTGAGGGGGTGAGAGTGAGCCTTGCAGAACATGGACTTGCTAAAATACTTCCGCCCCAAGGGAAACATACGTTTTTCCCTAATGTTATTTTGGCAACGTTTGAATGTAGCTTAATCTCCCTCCCCAGAATCCATTCTCCTTCAGGTCCGTGGCGTGAATGGAATACTTATGAACTCTATGGCCCCAATACCGCCCGTAGCCTCCAAGGAGGAGATACTGGCCACTGAAGAGCATGTTCTGGAGACCTTCTATCCCATCTCTCCTACAATTGATCTTCAGGAAGTGAATGTGTACAAAGAGCTCAATGACACAGGTAAATCCAGCCGTTGATAATAATTTTCTGTCAGACCAAGCGTTCGGGTTAACCTGGAGTCCTCGCCCTTCTGCGAGACGGCTGTGGGTAGGGGGTGGATGGGACAGTAGCTGGGCACGGGGTGTGCAGTGCGAGTGCTCCACGCCTGTGGTGAGTGTATTGTGGCCTAAGCAGGACTGCGGAGAAGAACTTCAATCCCAGCAAGGTAACACTTCCTGAAGATCGGGGAGAAAACACTGGCTGTGCGTTCTCCTACTGAGCGATTCCTGACATGACTATATCTGCCATTTAGGTTTTAAAGATGGTTATCCGTACTCTCATCCTCACACTCTGTTCTTCCTGGAATCGGCCAACGTTCGTACTAACAGGTTCAGACCAGAACAACTTCGTGCTAAAATGCTGATGTTTGCTTTCGGCAACGCGCTGGCAAAGGCTAAGTCGCTGTACGGGGTACGTATCGGAGACTGCTGCTGACTCGCTGGGCCTTTGTTCTTTCCCTCACGCTGCGGCTAGTGAAAAGAGTCGTGACATTCCCTTGCTGTGGCATGTTACGATAGTTTTCAAATCTGAGCTTCCCAGTCCAGAGGCCTAACTCTAACCTTCGGGTACGGTTACTGATGTCTGCTGATCCAGAAAACCATCTCTCGGCAATGAGCGTGTTCGTGATGTAACATGCATTAGAGTGGTAATGGGTAGGAACCAGCGAGTAGGTTCAACTGCAAAACTCCAACCCACCCCACAGCTCAGTATGTAAATTGATACTTCATTGCTGGCTGAAGGTAGAATTTTAATTAAAATACAAAATCTACATTCAAAACTTGTTTGACTAGAGTAATTTTCTGGGCAAGGTAACAATACATTTATTAAAATCTTGGCTTTAAACCAAGTAGAAGATGCAGAGTCAGCAAGTGCTCATACAATTTCGGTGGTAACTGGCTTTTTAAACATTCTTTCCCCCCCCTCCTCCTTCTTTCCTAGAATGATCCCAAGGTTTTGGAGCAGCCAATAGTGGTGCAAAGCATTGGCACAGATGGTCAGCTCTTCCAGTTCATGGTGTTCCAGTTAAATACAACAGACCTCGTCTCTAGTGATGGCATAAAAAATCTAGTCTGGTTTGACTCCGACCAGAATCTGTATGAAAAAGCCCAGTGTGTTCCAGAAGTCAAGAAGAGAGTTGTTACGGTAAGCAAAACTTGGGAAACGGTCCTGGAAATCCTTTCACCTCTGCTGGAGGTTTGAGAGCTGGCGTAGAGTGGGTTTTAAACCAGCTGAAGGGACCTGACACAGGCACCGACCTTGTTCTTACTTGAGCAGGTGTTACTGACGGGGAGTATTTGTAGTGCTGATGTACCGCATCGCCTGCAAGCCGCATGCCAAGCAGGCTTAATATGAACTCCTACATAAAGATCTCCCCATCTGTGATCTACCGGCTCATAATACGCTTGTTTAAAATCAGCTCGTGCTCTGATGAAGGAAGCGCTTACATGTGACTGTCAGCTTCGCTGCAGAGTAAATAGAGCACGGTGCTGCCGGCCCTGGTTACGCTGGGAGGGCGTCTGAGTTTGGGCAGAGGCTTTGTGCCGTCGGAGATGTACACCAGTGGAAGTACCCGCGCGCAAACCCATCTGGGGAGGGAGGGCACAATTTGGAAGCCACCACGTCTGGAGTCTTACTCGAGCGTATTTAAAGCCGTTGTTTGTCTACATTAATCACTTCACTGCAAACTGAGCATCCGTGGCTTTTTCTCTGCAGAAGCCCGCTGGAATATATGGCTTTCAGCCAGACACATTCAAGAAGTTTCTGGCACTGTATCTGCATGGAACTGTGTGAAATTCAGCTCAAATGAAAATACTTCACCAACTGTACCTGCTGCTTCTCTTTGCCAGAACCGTCACATAATTAAAGAAAGGTGGATTAATTTACTTTCAAAAATAAATTATATTGTTACTGAAAGTAAAATTTTTTTTTTTTTAAACTAAATTGTGCACGGAGGAACTCTTTTCATTTTAGGGGCTCACCTCTGGATTCGGGTTAGAGAGAGTCATCAAATGCATCCTCCTGCACTTTTCCACCGTTGCCTAGAAAGAACATAAGCCGGTCATTATTCCTCTGCGCAGGTTCTGCTCTCGGTGTGCTTTTGCACAGAGCTAGACTCCAACCTATTTTCCGAGGTTGCTTTGAGTACCTCTGAATGCGGTGTGTGTGGAAGAGCCTTACAAAGCTTCAAGAGGGGAGCCTGAGACATAAGCCTTTTACGTTCTGCCTGGCTTTTACTTTGTTTTTCTCCTGGCTGCTTTGGGATGTATCATGCTGCCCTGCGCTTAGTTCCCAAAGCACTTAATCGGTGAGATTGCTTTGTTGGATCTATAGAACCGCAGTTCTTTTATCCCCCAATCCTGGATGAAGAGACCTATCCATTTTGGGAAAGTGGTGTAGAATGTAGCGTGAAACTTTGGTGCCTGGTAGCTGGTATTTGCCGCTAAAAACACAAAGGAAGAATTTCTTCCTGCCACACGGAGTTAACTGAGCAGGAAGCGTGTTCTTTTTAAGATGGGGGGATTAGTGTGGGTTTTGTAAAATGAAGGCTAAATTAGCTCCAGCCAAATGTAGAATGTTCTGCAGTTCTGCACTGATCCCCTCCAGCACATGGGAAGGAATAGGACAGCCTGCGCTATTTTAAGGTGTGGAAGAGCGTATTTCCAAGAATTTCATTTGGCTTCAGTGTCTTGTGTCAGAGACTGGTCGGTGCTTTGTGATCCTCTCTGGCCATCTGGAGGAACGCCCCGGTTGCGTGTTGCAGTCTCGATCCATCAGGCAGCTCTACTCTGCAGGTTTCAGAAAACAGATTTTTCACTAGTCAAATTTGAGGTCAACGGTTGCACCCAGTGAATTGGGCTGCACGGGCTGTAAGTTAAACTAACGAATCCCTCAGTAGTTAGGAGAAGATGCACGGAAGAGAAATAATCTAGCAAGCGTTGCATTGATCTCAGTTGCGTTAATTCTGCCTGCTCAAGGGATGCCTAATTCAGCTCATCGATTTAAATCTGGTCAGATCTGTGATTTGCACCCAGTTATTTAGGAATATATTTTAATATGCTCGTGCTCTGTGGAGACCGTTCCGGTGGGTGTTTCTTTCTCGGGCTGTTGGCTCTCTGCTCTGTCACACAGACCCTGCTGAACAGCTCTAGGCAGCAGCACTCAGAAGATTCACACCCCCTCACCCTTCCAGCTTACCTGTCCTGGGGGGGAACCCTGCAGGGCGGTGTTCGTGTTCCTGAGCAGAGCGGTTTCGCCCAGGAAGCCTGGTAGAAGAGTGGCTGTGGTGGAGATGGGGCACGGAGAAATGAAACACCTCGCGTGCTTCTGGTAGATGTGGGAGTCTGTGAAGATGGTCTACATGGGAAAGAGCCAAAAGTCTCTTTAGATGCTTTTACCTCTCAACAATGACATCTCTATTAGGACAGGCAGTAGAAGAGGAGAAACTAAGTGAATCTGGAGTTCTGCTGTCTCCAAGACTGGGCAGAGCCAGCACAAGCACAGGGAGAGATGGACTAAGGCAGAACAAAGGCAATTTTGAACAAAAGGCAGAAGCAATAAGACATGGGACAGTCAGCAGGTTACGAGAGGCATCAGGAAGCCGCTTGAGATGAGGAGACCATACACAAGCATGCGAGACCATGTCCCTGGTTTGCTTAGGGCACAGCTGGTCTCGCCTGTGGTGGGGGGGGGAAGCAGGACTCACGTGTTGCTGGAAGGAGCAGCTCATCCTTGTGCTGGGTAAGCTCCTCTGATGTCCGGGAGAGGAACTCAAGGCGGGCAGAGCAGGGCTTCCAGCTCAGCACCTGGGACGGATGCTCAGGTTGGTCCGTTGTGGAGCAGGTACGAGGGCGGTGAACCAGGCAGCCCTTGCCATGGACAGCCGTGCACACGTGTGTGGCGTCCCACTCGTCTTCCCAAGCACCCTACGCCTGGTTCACCCACTCATTCCTCCAGTGTGACCTGCTGGAATTCGCCCCGCTGAGGGCGGTGGGGCCGAGAGCAGGATGGTGGGTCACGGAAGCGCATCGGGGTTGGCATCAATAAGTTATAAAGGCTTGTCAGCAGATGAATGGCATTACCTCAGCACGGACCAAGAACCAGGCATTAACTTTTAATGAACGGCAGCCGGGGGAAGCAGAACATGCGAGAAGAGGGTGGCTGGGGTCCGAGAGGAAGACCCAGCAGTGCCTGGCTGCCCGGAGGAGAGCTCTGCAGCCGCTGGCACAGGATCAGGGCCCCAGCCTGCCCTGGGGATGGCGCACGGTGTGTTGTCCCGGCTCCACCGCTCCACACTACCTTCCCCTGAACCGCTCCTGCTGCAAAATCCGACTCCACGGGCTGCACGCATCGTGCCAGCAAGTACACACCGTGCTCAGACCGGAGCCCCTGGTTGTTCAGATCCTCCTCCCGCATTTAATTTAATGAAAACTAATGTGGGAGACAATTATCCCTAAGGTTGGGCTCAGGAGGTGTTTAGAGGAGGGATCCTGGCAGTTTCTCATGCCGGCGTTTAATAAAATGAGGCTGTAACTCAGTAAGAACCAACGGGAAGGGCTTTTCTATGCCCCACCATAAACACATCGGGCAGCAATGTTGCCCATCGCTCCCTGCACGGGCAGGGGTGGCCCCAGGGAGCCAGGAGGTCCTCATCAGTGTCAACTAATTACCCTTGGGGGTCAGGTTTCCAAATTCTGGACAGCGCTTGCATGCTGCTTTCTGCAAAGCACAGAGGGACGTGGTTGCCTGGACCAAAAAAACACATCGGGGGACGGCGGCGGACCCCACACGGGGACGTCTGTGGCGTTAACCCAGAGGCAAACCTGCACGGGTAGCAAAGGGTGCAAACACACCCGGCTCTTTGGCACCACCATTAATTACATGCTAATGGGCTCTGCAGGCACGATGGTTTTTTCTGGGTGGTGCCCAAACCCGGCAGACACCCAACGCATCGCCCCCCACCCCGCTCCGTGAGCATCCACGACCACACGGCTCCCGGAATTGCAGTGGGGCTGTGGCTGTGGGTGCCGGTGCCGGGTGGGAGCATCCCCCAGGACCGGCAGAGCTCCAGGATGGCTCGCAGCCACCCCCGAGCCCTCAGCCCACGCTTGAACGTTCCCTCAAGCAGGGAGAGAAGCTGCACAATCGCAGCCAGCCGTATCCTGCCTGAACTAGTCGAAGGCAGAGAACAAGGCTCAGACAGCAGCTCCCGGGAGCGTTTCAGGCACCCAGCGCTTGCAACCACCCATCTAAAGACCTAAAAAGCCCCAGTTTCTCCCCAGGTGCTGCAGCAGCCTCTGATGCCGCCCGTTGGGGAGCTGGGTCAGCCCTGCCCAAGCTTCTCCATCTCCAGCAGCCAGCTCAGAGCCTGGAGCTGAGGTTGATCCCGCAATGGTGCAGGCACCCACCCTGCGCCGCAGCCAGCCCTCACGCGAGGAGAGGGTCAGCAGACCCCATCGCAAGCCTATATATGTGTGTATATATATATTTTTGAAGGTGACACGCGCATCCCTTCCCCTCCCTTGCTTACCTCCCAGAGGCACAGGGCTCCAGCAACGGGAGGCAGCAAGACTCAGCTCCTCTGCTGGGGCATCCCTCAGCTCTAACCTGCTGCATGCCTCCATCGGCCCAACTCCTCTGGCCTCTAGCAGGGAAACCCTGGGGGTCAGGGTGCAAAATTCCCCCCCCCTTTTAGCCCCAGAAAGTCCCCCTCTGCCGGCAGCCAGGCTGCCTGGGTGCAAGGAGACTCCAGCGAATGCATCCTCAGCCCCATGTGGGCAAGAGTGACCATTTTCCCAGGCTAAAAGCTGCATTTTCAAAATGCTTAAAAAAAAAAAAAACCAACCCCAAACCCATAAAATAAGCAAGCATCATCAAACCAAACCTCTCCCGGCCCCCCCCCGGGTCCTGCATCACAGCCAAATCCCCATCCAGCCTCAGCCAGACCTCCCCCCGCACAACGCCGGCCACCTCTCAGCTCTGCATCACCTCTGCTCCTCCATCCCAACGCCAGGGTTTGGTCCTCCATAAATAAGGCTCAGAAAAAAAAAAATCTGCCCACCTCCCCCCCTGCCCCAGGTCTGGCAGCAAACACCAGGAACAAACTGCAGAGCACCGAAATCAAATGTTTATGTTGATATTTATTACAGCATGGGGGGGAAGGGGGGGGGGGGAGAAGGGGGGAGAACCGTTTCATTCAAAAAACCATCCCATACCAATGAAGACAATAATTTAGCTATTCATTTTAAAATACATTAAAACCGGTCCTTTCATTTCCTGACGTCAGAACAAAAAAAAAAAAAAAACCCACCAAAAAAAAAAAACCAAGATGGAAAGTGGAAAAGGAAAAAAAGTTGATCCCTCGGGGAGCCCCTGGGTATATTTGTGATGCAACAAATCTGCGTTTGGTTATTCCTCAGTGTTACTTGGAAAATATTAACCTGACCGTAACTATGAGACTGACACCCTCAGACCGCCCCCATCCCACCCACCCCTCCCTCCCCAGTGACTTTCTACAGGTAAAGCACAATTAAAATGCCTAGGAAAAAGAAGGCAAACATTAAAAAAAAAATAAATTCGTATTACACACTAAAAAAAAAAGTTCTGTCATCTCATGTCTTGCAGTCAAGAGTAATAAAAACAAGCCAAATATTCCCCAAAAACATTTCAATGAAGGGGTGCGGAAAAAAGACATCCCTTTAATAAAACATTATCAACAAATATCGTACACAAACTACAATGTATAATAATTACTTTTTTTTTTCCCCCTCTCGGTAATTTTCGAACCAGACTACAAGGTAAGAAAAAACACTGAAACAAGATACAATGCTTTCAATAATCCGCACAAAGGTCAAATCCAAGGGAGAGAATATTTTACAGAATATGATATACATGGAGCAGAAATGGGAGCTGGAGAAAAACAAAGACCAAACTACAGGGTAGTGTCATGTACAGAGATCCCAACCCGCCGCCTTGGCTCGTCCCTTCCTCTCCCGCCAGAAGGAAGGGCCCTCGATGCTTGCCATTAATTTTTATTTTCTTATTACAGAGCGAGCCTACAGAATAGCAAGGTTACATTTTAACAACAAGAATTCCTTAAAAAATATCTCCATCCAGTTCCAAATCATAGATAAGTGAAACCCTGACAAGAGTACATCTCTAAAGAAAAGAACACCACCCCACCCCACCCCCCCCGCCAAATACCCCCAAAGCAAATAAAAACACCCCAAAAACCCCCCAAAGTTAGCTGGAGATCACAGTTTCAAAGTCCCAGGTCAGATTAACCCTTTCTTTCGGTGGATTTTAAAAAAAAAAATATTGAAAAAAAATCATTTTTTGCAGTGAACCAGCTGAAGGATTCTGGGGAAGGGAGGGACAGAGATTTCTTCTTGTACTCAAGAGAGGGGGGGAAAGACTAACACAGTGCATGCCACAGTCACAGAGAGCAAGATCACGATTCATTCGAGGATGTGATCCTAGAAGGGGTCACCTGCGTTAACAAGTTTATAACGAGGTGGTGGAGTCTCTTCCCCAAAGCAGATCTTGTTAACTGGAGGAGGAAGCGTTGTGCTGCAAACGAACCAAAAAAAAAAACCAAAAACCCCAAAAAATAGAAGGGAAAAAAAACCCCCAAAACCAAAAAAAAACCAACCAGGCCTTCTGAACGAAAACCACCATTGTAAACTGTCCAGTTTATTTAAAAAAATGACTACAACAGAGACAACATGAGATTTCATATCTAGACTAGCTTCCTGGTGTCGCACGGCACAAACATACAACAGGTTCGGTTTCTGTCTTTATTTAAAAGAACAAAGCAAAGAGATCGGAGTTGGGTGCTAGAGGCTTCCGTTTGTTTCCAAAAAGAAGTGTCATGTACATATATAAACCCTTCTGCACAAAGAAGGGCCTTGTCATGTCTTGAAATATTTTAAGTTTTGTCCTTCATGTTTTATGGAATAAAAAGTTCAGCCTTTTTATTGCATGAAACTAAACCTGGGGTTTTGGCCCCCGCCACGCGTCTCCCTGCCCATACACCTAGCTTCTTCTTCTTCTTCTTCTTGCATAATTCGTTGAGATCCTCCGAACGGCAGCTGACTCTCTTGATCCTGGAGAGGAGGAGGGGGAGGGAAATCACACACTCATCGTCATGCTGGGGGAATACTGGAAAAGAGACAGAGCCAGGGTGAGAAACCAGGCGGGCCAGACCCCCACGCACCGAAGGGGGACGTATAAAGGAGGCTGACGACAACTGTACAGCGACCTAATTGAATCTAATAAATCAGGAGGAGAGGATATGCCGGAGGCTTGAATTTACCAGGGCGTAACCTGCTCTGCAACTCGCTTTTCAGGGGAGAAAATCAGCAGAACAGTATGGGGTGAGATGCAATTTAAAACAAGTAATTAACATGCACGCGTGTATATGCTGCTAATAGAGGAAGAAGAGGAGGGATGTCTGCAGCCACGCACAGCGCCGCAAATTGGGCAGGCCTGCACAGCTGGCTGCATCTGCACCGGCTCCTCTCCATCCCGCGTGATCCTCTCCCCCTCTGTCCCAAGGGATTCTCTCCCCTCCCTCGGTAAGCTCCATCCCACGTAGTTTTCCTCCCCGTTTTCTGTCCCAGAGCAGCTCACACACAGCACAACCCAGGTCCAAAAGACGCCCACCACCAAGCCCAGCCGCCCCCGTGCCGGGACGTCCCGAGGACTGTCCCCCCGCCCCGTCCCCAGGGAGCCGCTCACTCACATTGTCATTTTGGAAGGAATGGAGAAAATTGCCTCCCAGCTCCCCGTCGTCTCTTGGAGTGCCCGGGGGATTGCTAATGCCACTTATGTTGTTTGGAGAATTCTGTGGGAGATGGGGGAAGGAGGTGGTGAGCAGGTCCCTCTGCCCCCCGAAACGTCATGGGGGCAGCACGCAGCTCCGCCTGCCCCGGTCACGTCCCCCCGACGTGTCCCCATCCATTGGGGTCACATCGTCACCCCAGGGCCAGGAAAAGGCGGGGGACCACGCACCCACTCTGCAGCTCACTTACTTTTGGAAGTCCATCTATGTCTCCTGACCCTGCACAGGGTGGGGGGGGACACAAAAAGAGAACAGAGTTAATTGAGCACGCAGGGATGGCCCCTGCGCCCCCCTGCCCTGCTGCCCCCCTACAAAGGCTCTGCTTTGAGCACTGGTCTGAACTGGGGGCTGACCCTGGGGTGGGAGCAGGCACTGGGATGCTCTGCCAGCATCCCCAGGGAGCGAAGGCTCCCCGAGCCGCAGCCCCCGGCGCGGGCGCTCACCTAACGATCCGTTCATGTGATGGGGCTCCATGCCGCCCATGCCGCCCATGGGGCCGTCGGAGCCGGGGCCCATCGGGAACTGCGGAACAAAAAGGGGACAAAGCCAAAATTAGCCACAAAACCACCCCCCACACCTCTGCCACGGCCCCGGTGGCTCCTGGGGACCGTCCCCTCCCCAGCCATCCCTCCAGAGCGGGGCGAGAGGAGGGACGCATCCACCCCCCCGAGGCTGTGGGGTATGATGTGTGGGGGCTCGTGGTCCCACGGGTTCACCTATAAAATTTGGCTGGATGGGTGAGGGTAGACCCAGACCCATGGCAGCGCAGAGGGTTCCCTCCAACTAGTATTTAAAGAGATTCAAGTCTGCCCGTGTGCCGCAAAACACAGCATCTCGCCGGGCACACAGCTGCCACCACCTCGGCCGGAGCAGCAGGACCGCCGCTCTCTTAATAAGCATAAAAAATTAACAAAGTCACCGAAGAGTTAATCGCTTTTTGATGGTTTGTTTTATTTCTGTTTTGTAACAAATGGCTGAAATCAATTAAAGTGCTTTACTCTCAACTGATGAAGTTAATTATGATTTGTTATGGTATCTGATATGTAAATTATTAGAAAGCAGACTTACATTCGATCGACTGCCTGCGGGCGGTACTGGATTAATCATTGTGTAGATGTTGTCACTTGAATTTGTTGAATCTGTGGAACAGTGAAGCCCAGTAAGTCGGGTGATTAATTCATTTCTTAATTAAAACAAACTCATGCCACTTGAACTCATTCTTTTGTATTTTATCACCTAAAATTCCCTCTAAGTACCACCATTTTCTGGCTAATTTGTATTTAATGAAGATCCACAAAGTTTTTAATCACAGAAATTCAACTGTGAAAAATAATTCAACTCCTGGCTGGGAAGCGCGGGGAGGTAATTCCCCGCCATGTAGCACTCCTCACCTCCCCGAGCCCCGCAGCATCCACATCCATCGGGGGATACAGGAACACCCCCAAACGCCATCCCGAAGCCAAGCGGCCCACGCCGCTCGCTCCCCGGCAAGGCAAAAGCTACCTAAATTGGTTATCGCCGGTTGGGCAGGGGTTGCCCATGCTTGGTGGCGCAGCCCCAGGGATGGGGGTCTCCCGGCAGGGGAAAGGGCAGGAGGCCGGGAAGGCTGCCCCCGGCAAGGGGGGGGCTCGGGGGGGGGGCTCGTACCTGCGGGACTGGGCATGATGGGTGTCCCCGGAGGACCGCCGCCGCCGGGTGGACCCTGCGGAGAGACGAAGTGGGGGTCAGCTGGGCAAACATGAGCCTCACCCACCTCCCCATGGTTTCAAACGCCTCCCCCCAGCTGGACCGCGCACCCCCAAAACCCAACCTGGACCCCCCCCCTGCCCCTGGGTGCACCGCTTCCCCCCTCCCCCCCAAAACTGCATGAGCACCCCGAGCCATAACACCTCTGCGCCCCGACGACAGGACGGACGGGGGGAGCAGGAGGACTCACCACGTATGTACCAGGCGATGAAGAAGAGTATGGGATCTACAGAGAGAAGAGAGACGGGTTCAGCCGCGGGGTGCACGGGGGCTCCCGCAGGCTGCACCCCAGCAGGGCACAGCCGAGAGCCCCCACCGTCCCCCCCCAGCCCGGCCAGGATGGGGGTCCCAGGGCCCACCGCCCCCCACAGCTGCTCCCCGCCGCAGGGAGAGCGGCGTGGGAGCCGGGCTTCGCCTTTGGATGCAGCGAGAGGCTGGGGTACCCCCCCCCCCCCTTCATTAGCAGAATTCAGCTAACGAGGAACGGCCTCGTTTGTGGGGACGGTCCCCGACCAGCCCCGCTCTTCCTTCAAGGATCGCGGGGTACTCACTGAGTTAGCACTGCTGGGGTTCGGCCACGGTCTGCCGGCTCCCGGCCCCCTGGGGTCAAAATTAAATAGGAAAAAAAGAAAATGTTGTGTTTTTATCCGTACAGTCCCGCAAAGCGCGAGTCGGCGGCCAAACATCCCCGGCGCGGGGTTTGCCTTACATGTTAATTCCAGGCATGCCGGGACCTAGGGAGTTGGGTGGAGGTCTCATGCCGCTGCCGTAGTTCTGCAACGATAACCAAGGGTCAGTCTACCCGTAACGGGAAGGGAAACCGGAGAAGAGGAGAGAGGGGAGGAAAAAAAACCCCAACCCAACAAACAAAAAGAACACGAGGGTTAGTTTGCAAAAATGAGCTTTAAAAAAAAAATTAAATAATTAGATGACGATGAACGTAGAGGCAATTAGGAATTGTGTTTCTGAAAAAACCAGGCAGCCGAATATGGAAGGGAGCCAGGCTGAGCCCCAAAAGTCCCCCCCTGGTCTCTGATGCCACGTTGGCGGAGGGAAAACAGCCCCCTCCCAGCTCCGGGAGACAAATCTGCTCACAGCCCCCAGGCGCTGACAACAGCCTTTTGGGTTTGTCTTTTTGTGCGGGAGAAAACGGGGCGGGAGGAGAAAAGGCGGCGGTGGCGGCGCTTGGAAGGTTATTGCTGCAGCGTAAGGACGGGAAAAGGCTGCACTGAGCTTCCCCCGAGACGGAGCATCCCCTGCTCCCAGGATAACGGCTGGAGTAGGGAAAAACAAGCCAGGCTTGTTTTCCCTTTGCTTCCCAGCTCTCTGCTACAGGCTCTGAGGCTGCCGGGAGCCTCTCGGGTCTCTTCTCCTGGCTTATTCCACCCCGGCTTAGCCTCCAGCCGGGACCGGGAGCCTCAGATCCGCGTCCCTCATCTCCTAAAACCAGCTCCAGTACAAAGCCAAGCCCAAGGCAGCGAAGGAAGAGGAATCCCCCGAATGCCGCGCTCCATTTGGTCTGCGCTTTGCTCCCTGTGCCCTCCGGGCGACGCGCAGTGCAGCCGGATTTAGGTCGCGCTGCCGCTCCTCCCCTCCCACCTTCCTTCCCCCCCGCTTCCCGATGCATCTTTTTGGGCTGTATTTCTGCCATTTAGAGAAAAAATTACTAGGGCAGGAGGGGGGATGGCTGGCCGCTTCCTATTTCGCAGCCCCTCGGAGCGCTCCAAGCCGGATTTTGAGTGCAATGCTTCTGTGCCGTTGATTTTTCCCGGGATTTATGGATGCATCGGAGCACGGTGCATCGCCAAAGTTTGTTTTGTAGAGGCAGAAAAGGGTTTTTCCCAAACAAATTGCCCGGCAAGTCCTTAATTGATCGAAATTCCAGCCATTTACACTGAATAGCAGCATCAAACCCCTTCTTTGAAAAAAAAAAAAAAAAAGATAAAAAAATAAGCCCAGCGTTTTTAATTGGAGCTGAAAGGCTGGAAAACGAAGCCATCTGAACGATGCTCAGGGAGGGTGGGGAGGGAACGCAGCTGTGCCGAGCAACCTGGATGCCGGGCTCCGGCAAGGCACCGCCGAAACCCAGCGAGCTACAAACCCTCTTCATGGAGGTACCGGCAAACCCAATCCTGGCTTCTGCAGAGCGAAAACTGCAACTATTAAAGGGGAAAAAGGCAGCAGGGATCGGCTGTAAGGGATGATTCATCATCGGTGCGTAATAAATAGCTGTTGTCAGGATGTGGGGATGTCCTGGCTGGATGCTCTGCAGCCCTTTGGGAATAATTTAAGGAGAATTTGGGAAGGTCCTGCTGCAACGCTTAAAGGAAAAAAAAAAAAAAACAAACCAAAAAACCCCTGGTGTGAGGGGCTTCTGGGTTTGGTTCGATATTTTTGGTGGTTCCCGGATGGCTGCGGGGAGGCAGCGCCCTGCGGGTGCCAGATTGGGAAGCCCAGCGCTTCTCCAGGGGAAGGCTGCCTTTTAAAAAAACCTCTCCCCTAATGTACGTACACAGGGAACGGCGGAGTCAAAAATAAAAGCTCTGAAACATTTCACAACTCCTGCCGGCTCCCAGAGCCGCCGCCATCCCACGCGGCGCTCAACAGCGCGCTCGCCGCTTCCAAGTTTCACAGCAAGCTTTGCAAGTGGGAAGCGAGCAGCCTCCCCCAGGCAAACCGCCGCCGCTCTCCTTGGCGCAGGCCACGCGAACAAATGCCATTTTTTTTTTTTTTGGGTGCAGTCCTCCAGGAAAGGAGGATTTTAAGCCGAGCAGCAGCGCTATCAGAGGGCTTGTCCGTGAAACGGTGCTCACGCAGGTTTTTTTATCCCCTGCCCGAGGATGGATCCGGGCGCCAGTGGAGACGGCCGGCATCCCTGAGCAGCATCCTCAGGCTGGTGTTAAAAAGAGATGACACAATTCCCTCTTTACACAATATTCGCTTATCTCAACAGTCTCTGGGGGAAAAACAAAACAAAACTCCAGCGCACCCGCTCGTCTCTTGACAGACTCTGATCCTCGCGCTACAAACTCGACGTAGGCGACGATGCAGAGAGGATAAACCTCCAACCAAAATATGGTAATCTGGTTTTGAAGTCTCGTAGAAGGAACAAACAGGAGTGAGTCAACAACAAGCCACTCCGTAAAGTGAATCAAGGGAAAGACAGCATATATTAACCCAGATCTGCTTAATTTCAAGAGTTTACTCCCCTTTCCCGAAATAGAGAGCTCGAGCAGGCAGCAGGAGGGGAACCTCGCAGAGGAAAGCCTTATTCCCCTGCTATAGGGATCTTTGCCATTTCTTTTTTATTTATTTATTTTTAATGCAAGCCTCCTTTCCCTTTCCTGCTGTTAGGGCCGTAACTATTTCCCAGGCAGGCAGCGTAATGCACTCAAAAGGCTGCTCCGGCGCGGCGCTAAGTGCCATCCCCTCTGACGGAAGGGCAGGGAGGGAGGTTGCAATACCCTTAATGAGCTCTGAAGACCTCACTCATGTTAAAAGGAGGGATTTCCAGATGCAAGACTAATGTAAAACGCATTAACACTAATGGGGGGGACAGGGTGTGTGTGAGGGAGAACTCTCAGCCCTTCGAGCCCCAGGAGGTTGTTTCGATGGTGCTCGGGCGTTTGCCGAGCCGTAAGATGCTCTTTGGCGCTGGGCTTACCTGCGGACCGGGACCCATGGGGCCCATCCCTCGCGGAGGATTCATCCTTTGCATGGGGCCGCCCATGTTAGGGTGCCCTGTTGGGAGGAAAGCAAGGCGGGGAGGGGGTTAGGCGGCACAGCAGCCACTTCGGGTCCCAAATTAACAGCTAACGAGAAATGTTGACGTTCAACCCTCCTCCGCTGGGTTTACCTTGCTGTCGCGTGGGATCCATCGAATTGGGCAGCAACGGCTGTGTACCAGGAACGGCACCCGGGGGCTGTGAAAATGAGGGGAGGAAGATTAAAAAAAGTAATAATTGCTAAAATGCAGCCTACAGAGATTTGGGTCGAGGCTTTAGGCTTTCGGGGCGGGGGGGGGGCGCTCCTCGGTGCGCTCCCCACGATGCATCACCCCTCCTGCTGCTGCACGACCTGCGGCTGCCTGAGCATCCTGCATCTTGCTGCATCCCGCATCCCACTGCAACCCACTGCATCCTGCATCCTGGGCATCTTCCTACAGCCTCCGGGTGTTTGCATCCTCTTTCCTTTCGCAAACACCCTCTAAAAACCAAACAAGGCCACCAGCGTTTCTTCTTCTCCCCGCAGCCCACACATCAACAGGCTGCTGTATTTTAGAGAAGCGGGGGAAAGCCCGGGCGGCACGGGGCAGAGGTGTCAAAGCCGGCAGGGAAAGGAGACGGGCAGCGCGGCTCCCCAGTATTTACGCAGTGCCAGGACCAAACCGTACAGGTTGCAGCGATTCAGCGGCTGCGGGCGGGGAGATGCTGCATTTGCAGCAGAGCAGCGTTGGGAGCCGTCCTCACACAGGCAGAGGGGAAGGCGGATGCTCCCCCTCCCCAAAACCAGCTCTGCTCAGGCAGCACGGCTATTTAAAGTTCAAAGGCTGCTCTGAACAGATAAAGGGGGAGAAAAACGCAGATACCATCAGCCCGGGGGAAGCAAACTGTAAACAGTTTTGCTACAGCACTACCTTTTATTTGACTGCCGGCACAGACAGATCCCACTGCCGGAGCACAGCGCGGGCACTGGGTGCACATGGCCGCGCCGAGGCAGGATCTGCCCAATCCCAATTTTTTTGCAGCCTGGAAGCTGGCAGCAGGAGGAAGATAAACCAGGGGGGGTTGTAGTGATGGATATTTACACTTCTGCTGCCTGACCTTCCCGCCTGCCTATTTATTCCTCTTGTCCCTCTGGATGTGACCGTAACCTCGCCGAGCTGTGCGTAGGTTTACAAACCTGTGTTTTATATGTGGTGTTTGGGGCGGGGGGGAAATTAAATCCTTCTAATTAACTTTACCCACTCCTGGATGCTCGACCCTGCTGCAAGAGCAGCCACCCCAAACCGGTCCCCTGCCTCTCCTGCCTGCCCCAGCTCACCTCCAGCAGCACTCAGGAGCAGCCTGGGTACCACAGCAGGACAGGCGCCCCTTAAAACTGTCCCGTGAGGAGGTGCAATTAATTAATACCTCGCTAAAATAGCCACCAGTGCCCTGGGGTGGGAAGCTCTTCCAGCTCAGCCGAGATTGGGGGTCCTACATCAACCGCCCCTGAGTTTTTCTCAGCTACATCTCAGCCGTCTCACCATCGTTTTGCCAAGTTCCAGCGATTCAAGTCTCAAATCCAGCAAGCACAAACACGAAGCAAGCTGCTACATCCCATTTCCTGACTATTCTGCTCTTTCTGCTAATAAGAACTATATAAAAATAACGTTGTTAGCCAAAAAGCAAGCTCCCGAGATTATTTTTGCACAGTCACCTTTGCTACTCAAAGGAATTACGGGTTTTCTTTAATTTCCCTTTAATGACAAATAACCTCTGGTTGGGTCATCAGCCTGTAGATCTGCACGGCATCGCTGGGAATGAGATGAATTCCTCAACCAAAGCCACGCGTTCAGGCAGTGCGTGGGGTGGAAGCCTCCATCCGTAAGGCCAGAAACAAACTGCCCTTGTTTAAGCTGGGATAAGAGGATAAACCCAACCCAAAAAATTCAGCGGTGACCTGCCCTGCTTGACCCCGCCGCTGATCTGAGCGCTCGGTCAACCCAGCAGCAGGATTATCTCCATCACTTTAATTTTCTGCAATTGCAGGGAAAATCTAGGCGGGCAGCGAGCCCACAGCACGGCACGGCTGTGCTGAAAACACCACAAATAAAAAGCGGCACATGCCCCGCCGCCGTTTACACCCTGGATATGCCCAAACCTCAAAAAAAAAAAAAAAAAAAAAAAAATTAAAATAAAATGGTTGTATGACACTTGATGCTCCAGCACCAAGAAAAAGGAGGATGCCAGAGGGAGGCGATGCTTGCCGTCCAAACCCAAGGAGCATCTGCAGGACTCGTGGCCCTTGTCCCCCTCCCCAAATAAAAGCCATCCCCAGCAAACCGTCCGGCGCGGAGCCCGGGAGCGCAGTACCTGGTTGCCCATCCTGATGGGGGGCCGGGGACCTCCGGCGTAGCGCGGCGACATGAACGGCTGCGGGGACACAAAAGGGAGGTGAGGGCCGAGCTGCGGGGAGGCAGCACACTCCCCACGCACGCCGGTTAGACTGTACACACCCTTTTCGGTTGGGTTGGTTTTTTTTTTTTTTTTTTTTCCTGGAGACATCCTTTTTCAAAAAGTTAAGTTTCAAAAGGGAAAAAAAAAAAAAAAAAAAAAAAAAAAAGGAGAGAAAAAGATGTCCGGAGTCCGTTTTTAACATTTTCTCTGTAGATTTATTGTTTGAAAGCGTTTGACATCGGCAATACTAGGTGAGGCTGTTAAAATTAGTGCATGGGAAACCCTGAGTGTTAGATACTGTTCAAGTTTAAATATATAGAGATACATTTAAAAAAGTGGCAAATAAGCACATACAGACACGCACACAGAAAAAAAAAAACCCAGTGCTAAGTACTGAAAAAAAAAGAAGAAAGACTTAAAGTTACTCTTTTTTACAACTGCTGCGACTAACAGAAGCTTTAAAAACCCACATCAAGTTAAATTTCTCAGGCTACCTTGGGAAGGTAAAACAGTCTGATACCCACGATTGACTTCTCAGTCCATTGACAACTGCACATCCAAAAAAAAAAAAAAAAAGAAAAAAAAAAAAAAGAAAAAAAAATATGGGAAAAAAACCACCATTTTGCTTCGGAGCTGGGGTGCCCGGGGGGATGCTCCCCGGGGAGAGCGGGGTACCCGCTGCCCAGCATACTTATAGAGGGGGGGAAAAAAGGAGAAAAAGA
The DNA here is from genome assembly GCA_017639485.1 of Pluvialis apricaria. Lineage (NCBI taxonomy): Eukaryota > Metazoa > Chordata > Aves > Charadriiformes > Charadriidae > Pluvialis > Pluvialis apricaria. The sequence continues at coordinate 6,445,256 of CM030011.1, read as the reverse complement.
AAAAAAAAAAAAAAGCAAATCGAGCGCACGTCCCGGTTCACAGCCCTACCCATCGCTAGTGTCTTTACCTGACTGTGGGGTCCCATCATGCTGTTAGGATTGTGGGGTGGAGGCTGTGCGTGTGGCGAGGGCTGTGACCCAGGCGGTCCCTGTGAGGTCAGACAGTAGAAGGAGGTTATAGATTAGCACATGAAAGCGCAGAAAGAGCTAAAAAAAGGATTGACGGGTGGACCTGTTTTGTCGGGGAGTCACTTCTCCCGTTTTTAAATATTTTTTTTTTTTCCTTTTCTTTCCTCTTTTTAATTGAGTTTCTATTCATTTGTAGCTGAACAATGAATAATGATATATGCCAAAAAAAAAAAAATTTTTTTAAAAATCAGAACATCTGTCAAAATACAGCAGCCACATTGATGGTAAACAGTCCGGTAATTCAACCAAGTCTGCAATGATAAACACACAGGGAAACACTTTGCAAGGGAGTGCAACGAGGAAGAAAAAATATGCAGGAGAGGACCAGAGAGGTTGGGGGAAATACAAAAAAAACACCCCCAAACCACCAAAAAAAAAAAAAAAATATCATTTCCTCCTCTCTCAACCCAAAGGGTGGAAACACCTCTGGGGTTGGTTGTTTTTTTTTTATTTTGACCGTGGTTCGGTGGAGGTGCTGGAGCGAGCGCAGAGGACGAGGATCACGTCCCAGCTCGCGCCCGGGCAGCGTTTGGCCGGCACAACCGGGGCTGCATCGCCAGCCTGTATGGATGCAACATCCTTCCTCGAGGTGGATTCCCTACGGATGCGAGTAAAATGACTTGCGAGCAAAGAAAGGATGTCTAGGGGAAAAAAGGAGAGATTAGTCGGTGCAGGTTTAAGGCTGCAATGCAGCAGCCGCTGACATTTTGGGCTTGAACGCCCACTTTTTTTTTTTTTTTTTTTAAATTTCCCTTAAAAGCATGAAATTAAAATTTGCTTGGAAAAACCGCGAGCTCGGTGCAAGAATATAGCGGTGCGTGTTAACGTAAGGAGAGAGAAAAAAAAAAAAAAAGGTATTTTTTTGAGTCAAAGGAGGTGTAATTGGTAGAGAAAGCAAACGAGCTTTGTCAGTAGGTGATGGGAAGCGACGGCAGGCTCCAGGACCGGCGCCGGAGCAGATGTTCTCTACCTGCCTCGTTACTAATTTCAACAAGTGTTCGCCTTCTAGCTGCTGCCAGCAATGGCATGGTTTGTTACCATGAGCAATTTTCTTAATTAACAGACATTAATTAGCCATTTAGCAATTTTGCAAGCATTTGTTTAGCAGCTTTCCTAAACATGAATACCACTGTGATAATGGTACTGATTAGAGGGTCCCCTAATTAACAGTACAGGGAAGGAAAATTGAAATCACATAAATTAAAAAGGGAGGGGAAGTTAATGAAGGCAGGACATATTTGCACCTGCAAATCTTTTGTACGGCGGAAACTTGAGTGCAATGTAAATAAAGTAAGAGGGTGGGTTTTTTTCCTCTTTTTTTTTTTTTCTTTTTTTTTTTTTTTTCATTTGAACGGTTCGGCGGCGAGACGGAGCCAAGCGGATTTAAACCAACAGCCTCCTGCCAGCCTCCCCGCTCCAGCCGCTGCGCCCGGGGAAACGGAAGTCCCACCATTTACACCACCATTTATTCTCCAGGAGTCGAAGGCAACCAGCCCCTGCCTGGCGAACCTTGGCTGGAAGGGGTCCCAGCACCTCAGGACAACCCTCCCCGTGCCAACACAACTGCCTTCTCCATCCACGTCCCACCACAGTGGAGAAGACAAACCTCTGTGGTCCAACTGCAGCATCAACCACCTTCAGCAGAAGTCCTCTCCGTGCATGAAACTTAACTTATTTTTGCTTCTGAGGTAGCTAACTCGTGTCTGTGTGAACGCAAACCGCACCGGGGGCAGCAGCCACCTCCCACCACTGGTTCATGGAGGACAGCACCTCTCAACGAGGTCTGGCCACCACCAAAGCCCTTCTTACACGTCACTGCTGCAGGATTCAGGGTAGGGAAGATTGGCAAGGGTGAACGAGCGATGAAACCGAGTGGAAAGGACAAACTGGGACACGGCAGAGGCCAACCCTCAAGTCCCATCAACGCAAGAGTCAACAGGTTCTCCACAACATCTGCCTTGCTGTGCTGCAAGGAAGAAATCGTTGTTACCCAGGCAGTGACTGGACAGGCATGCAATAATAACTGAAGTTATTAAATCCCTGACGTCCTCCCTCTTGTATCCCCCGGCGTGTGAAGGTGTGGGGTTAACAGGTATCGTGTGCACAGGGGACATGGCCACCTACACGCACCCCAGCTGGGCCCGGAGTTGAGGGTTTGGGGCATTTAGAGCTTTGGAGCACGCAGCGTTTGGTTGTTGTAGAAAAAGCACCTACAACACGCGGCAGCATTTTCACCAGAGAAAAACACAGCAATCGGATGCTGAGAGCATCAGTTGCTTGTGCTGCTGGATGCATCCTCTGGAGCGTGGTCCTGTCCCACCGCTCCGCGATGCTCCCCAGGATGCTCCAGGCTCGGCACCGCTGCATCCTCACCATCGCGTTATCCCACGTGGTACCATTCCCGGCAGAGAATTCTGGATAACGTGCCTGCAGACACCCAGCTCGTGCAAACATCTCGGCAGGCGGGGAAGAGCCGAAAGGGGCTTTTTGCTTCATTCTTTTCTTCTTTTTTGCAAGAGCGGCAGCATCCGAAACGCTCGCTCCGGGCTGCAACTGCCGCGGCCCCCTCCCGCGCCCCCGTTGCTCTGCTCCGTCAGAAACGCAGACCCTCTGGATATCGTTATCTCCGTAAATATTTGCAGATGTTCCAGGGCCGGGAACGCCTGCCGGATCGGTTGCTTTTTCGCATGGGTTTCCCTCGCTGTGGGGGAAGCGGCAGATGATCCCGATGGATCACGGCGGTTGTGACAAGTGTTTTGCAGAGATGACATGTGGGCTCCAATCAACAGAACAACCCCCCCTTTTTTTTTTTCCCCTCAAAAAAATGTGTATTTAGCAGTTATTAACTAGTGCTGTTACAAGAGGAGGCCGAACGCATGCAGTCCCGCTTCCTCCACATCCCAAATGTCCCGGAGCCGCATCCCCTCAGCAGAGCTCAATCCGACACGCCGTGCCAGGCAAGCAGTTAATTCGCTCACATCTCAAGACCAGCACTCTCCCCAACCCGAGAAACCCCATCACCTCCCCAGTTCTCGGTTTTTTTCCTTTTTTTTTTTCCCCTAAACTGGATGCCTTGCCCGGGGGGTTACTCTTCACCTTCCTGTAGCTGCCTCAAAAAACCCCCGACAAACAACTCCAAACAGCTAAAACGGTGTTAGAGGAAACTGTTTCCGACAGCTCTTGGTGCCCCAACCTTCTCTCTGCTTCATTCCCACCCCCCCCTACACTACGAGGACTTTAAAAGCCCAACCTGGCCCATCAGCCGACCAAAGTTTGCTGCTGCTGCTGCTTTCTACAGGGAGTTTCCAGGCGATCAGGTTATTTCCACTCCGTCTTTCACGAGCTCGACTCCTCAAACTTCTTGTAAAATATTAAAGATGGAAAATGGCACGAGCGATCATAGCTCTGCGTGTGTCAATTTATGTTTCCAGCATAATTCACCACAAATGGATCATGTTTTATGGGCTACATACTTTCAGCTAATGGGGGAGTTTTTCTATTTAAAAACATTTCCAAGCACCTCTGGGGGTGGCAGAACAACGCAGGATGGTACGAGAAGGCAAAGCATCGCTGCCATGAGATGCCGACAATTTCGAGTTCGCAAATAGGAAGGCATCTTGTGTTTTAAAACACCTGCCCCTGCCTACCCATTTCTGACATTAGAAAACACCAAAATAAATTAGATGGAGATTAATTAAACGCGTGCCTGGGTTTCATGGATAGGAGCTTTATTCCTACCGAAGGAGAGGGGAGTTTTGCAAGTCGCCAACAACAAAAAAATCAGATGTCCTTGAATGAGCCTTGAGATGCTCCAGGTGCCCGCAGAGAGGAGGACCACGGCCACCTCCCACACCTTCCCAAGAGACGGCAAGGCAAGGCAGGACAAGGCAAGGCAGGACAAGGCAGGGCAAAGCAAAGCAAGGCAAGGCAGGGCAAAGCAGGGCACAGCAAGGCAGGGCAAGGGGGGCCACGTTCCCCCACAGACGGCGGAAGGCAGCCGTGGGCAGGAGCTCTGCCTCGCTTGCAGCTGGGGCTCCCAACTGCAGAAGCCTGGTTTTAAGGAATATGTTAAACACAAGCTCTTCAGGAAACAAACCCGTGTCAGCTGGAGCCAAGAACAGTCACCTCCATCTGGCTGGAGCACCCGAGAGAAAGTTGACTGCAAATCCCACCATATGCTCCAGACGCTCGGTACAAAAGCCTCGGGCATCCTACTAAACTTCCAGAAAAAAAAACTTTCTCCGATGCTTGCTCTTCTTTTCCTCCAGCTCGTAAGCCACCTTCCTTCAAACCCTGCCTGGTGTAAGGCTGACACTGAGCTCTGCTCCGGGGATTTCGGGAAGGACAGCTTGGTTTTGCGGCTCTTGGCCGGAGATGGTTGACCACAGCTGGTGGTACCCGCGGAGCGGTGGCAAATCCCACCGAGACGTCAGGACAACCGAGCAGGGGGAAAATGGTGGCATCCAAGGAAGAAGCAGGACAACACAGACCCTTTCCTATTGCCCCTGGCTTTACCATCCTCACCCCTGTGGGTGATCTTACCCAGAGAGATGCACCTCGGGATGCAGGGAGGAGAGGCGGGGAGGGCAGGGGGTGTCAGGGGGAGCCCCCCGGGCTCTGGAGCCCCCCATCCTCCCCAGCTCCCGAGGTCTCTCTGCATTAGGGGGCAGTGTGGGAACACCGAGCAGCCGGCGCTTTGTTTTGGTGCATCTCGGCGCCGAGCCGCTGATGCATAGCTAACGCAGCCGCCGACATTGATTTATGGTCAACTTTCCATTTCATCAGCGTGCGGGGTACGGGGCGGCGCGGGGAGTTTGCACCGGGGAGAGGAGGCACGGCCGTGGCGGGGGGCTGCTGACTGGACACCCTCCCCACCCCCCCACCCCCCACTTATTTACTCTTAAAAAGGCGTGGTATGAATTGCTTTCAATTTTTAATTTTCCTTCCTACATTCCCCTGGCACCCCCCCGTCCCTCCTCTAAGGGATCTGCACCCCGGCATCAATCCAGGTTTCAAAACAAAAGCAGGAACGCCTCCGATGACCTTTAGGAGGATGAGCAGAGGGTTTGTTTGCTCATCTCAAAGGGACAAAGAGAGAGATTTAAATAAAAGCATCTACCCACCCCGGCCACCTTTTGTCCGGAGCGCTGCCCGATGCCGTGCCGCCGGCTGGCACCACGCAACGCCCCGGCAACCCAAGGGCGCCCAGGGCCTCTCCTTTCCCATCCTTTTGGGAAGGTTTTGGGAGACGCTGCAGGCTGCATCTCCCTTGGCCCCCAGCCCCAAGGTGACTGCTGAGCCCCAGCACGGAGAAGGGACAGTGGCTGCGGACGGGAGCTGCAGCCTGGGCTCCTCCTCTATTCTCCCCTTCCCGGCGCGTCACTTCTCCTCAAACCTCACTCCCACGGGTTTTTGGGCCACTAGCTCCAGGGAATGGTCCGTATAATTTTTTTCCTTTGCCAAACAGCGGTGCACATCCGACCGCGTGAGGCTGGGGGAGGTTCGTGCACCCCCCAGGGCAGCAGTGCAGGGTTTCTGCAACCTGAGCTCTGCTGGTGACTCCCTCCTCAGCTCCCGGTGTGATGCCCCACCATGCCAGGACAGGATCAGGCCCTCTAAACCTTCTCAAAAACGGTCTGCCCATACCTGCTACCCTCAGGGATATCCCTGCAGGTCTCTGGTGCCTGCAGTTTGGTGCAGTTCAGTGGGATGCTGAACCCCCCCAAGCCGTCTCCATCCTCTGGTCTCCCGGCATGAAGAGGGCACCGACTGAGATGGTACCACCAGGAACCTCACTCACTCCCACGGCTGGCACACCAAGGGTCAGGGAGAAGTCCTTTGTATCTCCTGTGACCTTGTTGGTTTTGCCCTTTTATGTTCAGCACTTTACTTTCCTACAGAGATCAGAAATTACCCCTGAGCTGCGACCAGCTCGTCGCCGAGCCTCCAGCCCACCGCTGCAAGAACTGGTCTCCAGCACCTCCTGAAGCTGGAACGAGCTCCAGCACTCGCAATAAATCAGACAGGCTTTCATGGAGGCGATGTTCAGACTGTGTTAAAAGGTGGGATTTTTTTTCTCCCCTCCTCCCCTCCATCCCCAGGGCTGGGAGGAGAAACCAGATGTTGGAGGGCTTTCAGGAAAGGCAGGCTCTCGAGATATCACATGCGAGCCATATGCATCGGCACCCGTCCTCGCTTCCCTCCGGCAGCTCTGGGGATGGGCAGCATCCCCACACACGACACCTGCGCCGGTGCCATTACCTCTGCTGGGTTTTCAGCACCCCCCTACCAAAGGTCCTAAGAGAGCAGGGCTGCTTTTGAACCCCCCCTCCCCAGTGGCTCCGGGTCCTGCTGCAGTGGAGGTAGGGAGCTGGGATGGGTTGTTTGCTCCTGAATCAGATCCTCCGTGCAAAAATACTACGGGAGGGCAGAAAGGAAAGCAGGGGGGACAGCTTGGAGGCTGTCAACGGGAAGAGTCGAAACGGGAGCATGCACAGCACGTCTGGGGAGATGCCACTCCTCTTCCTCACCTTCCCCTCTCGGGGAAAGCCAACCCATACTCTTGAAGCCTTGCCCTAACTTCGTGCCAGTTTTGCAGCCCTCGCAGCTCTGCGTGAAGCAGGAGCCCCAAAGGACAGTCAGCTTCGCCGCGGGGCGAGATCAGGACTTTTGGAGACACATTTGTTGGAAGCAGCAGCTTGGCACTCGAATTGCTGGCAGCAGCTATGACCTGCGAGATAGCATCTCTGCTGTTGGCTTCACCCCGTGCCGCCGAGCGCTGCTACAACATTCGCCTGTTTTAGGGTTCCCGATCAATATTGGATATTCTTACTTTGTCAGAAGCATGTTCAGGAAATGGGATCTCTCTTAAAAAAAAAAAAAAAAAAAGACAGGACCCTCCTTCCCCCTTCCCACACACACGCAAACGGCGATATCGGGCTCAGATATCGCCACAATAAATCACAAGAGCCTTATCGAGTCTGCCTGTCTACTGCCCGAGAAGTTCTCCCATATACAAATCACAAGCCCAGATAAAAAAAAAAAACCTAGCTTGCCAAAACAAATATTCCTTTCAACTCTTATCCCATTTGTTACACGAACAAGTGTTTCTTCCTCAAGAAGGAAGATTTGAATGCACCGAGAGCTTACGCCGCTGCAAACCGGAGCGGCTCATGCCGTGCAAAGGGATTCCAGAGAAACCCCCCCCCCGCCAAAAAAAACCCCATGGTTCAAGTTTTGAAAACTCCTTTTCTGTGTGCTTGTCGAGATCCTTTCCATCAGCGTCACTCCAAACGTACGCTACCCCCTCCTCGGTCGGAGCTCCGCATGGGAGGAGGAAGGAGCGAGGGGACTTTGGGGACTTTGCTAGGTATTTGCTTACAAGGTGCCTCCACGGCATTCGGGGACTTGGCTGGAGCCGGCTCCTGCCTGCAGCCGCAGCCAGCGTTTGTTAATGCTTTCAGTGATTGCATTTGGAAAAAATCAAGCGGTTAACCAGAGGGGGGGAGTTGGGAGGGGTGGGGGGGAAGTTTCAGGAATCAAAATCCAGAATGTTTTCAATTATGCACGTCTGTTAGGACCGGAGAACAAATACAATCTCAACCCAAACACAAACCAAGCAGCTTTGGAAAAAAACATCGGTTGTAAACACACAGTAACCTCTTGGAGGAAGAAAGAAATTTGCTTCGAGGCCACAAAAGGAAAAAAAAAAAAAAAAAAAAAAAAGCGAACGTGGAAGGACAGCAGAACAGGAGTTATTCCTAGACAGGTCAGCTACGCAGGCATGCTGCTTCCCTAGCATCCCCTTGGGAAAAAAAACACAGGCACGACAGCGCTGACACCCAGAGCGTAAGCGAACACGTGCGTGGGGCGGAGGAGAGCACCGGGAGGAGCGGCAGCCTACCTGGAAGAAACCGGGCGGGATGGGGCCCCCGGGCATCCCGTCGTTCGGGGGAATGTTTCCAAGCACGGGACTCGGGGCGGCAGCTGCGCTCTGCGGGGAACAAAAACCAGGACAAACATGGTGGGTTTGAGTCGGAGTTAAGAAAAAAAACACACATTAAAAAAGCCGTCTCTCCTGCCACACCACACTGAGTCAATTAGCCCGTTACCTCCAGAGCCCCGAGCATCGCTCCCCGTGCCCCAAGCATTGCTCTCCGTGCCCTGAGCATCTTCCTCCACCCAGGGGAACGAGCAGAGGATGCTCGGACCCACAGGGGCACCGGCCTCTCTGATTCACCCATGGAGAAGATGGCTGCACAAAACCCGGGGAGAATTCTGGGGCTTATTTATTCATTTACCCAGGCATTTAGTCTTGTTAATCCACCGAGGAGCCTCATCCAACGCGTCACTTCAGGCAGAAGCTGTTTTAAGGCTTTTTAAATGCTCCTCTTACCCCATCTCTCCCCCGCCACTCGCCGGTTCACTTCTGTCCTCCGAAAAAGATGCTTCCCTGATGTCACCAGCACACCAAGGTTTTATTATGAATTTCCAAATTCATCGTACCCAATCTGTGGGGTCATGGTCCCCAGGATGAGCCACCCGGGTGGCTCCAGCCCCCAAAAGGAGGGACGGGGGCGGACATGGGGTACCTGGACACCCCGCTTGCTCCTGCTCAGCATCTCTATTCGTATTTACTTCCTTGCTGTGCTGTGGAGCCGGCGGCACTGGGAAAGCACATTGTGATGGGAGGCTCCTACCCAGAAGGGAAATGGTAAGAAGACCGTTCCCCAAAGACCCCTGCTGACACGCGTCCCTGCTGGGTTAGGAGCGATACCTGTGCCGTTGAAACGCACTCTCGTTTCCCCATCGCCAAACGAACCCCCATTCCCAGGGCAGTTACAAAGGAGCCAGAGTGGTATTAATTGGGTTTGGACCACTGAACTACACCCTCCACAAATTTTTATGACTACCTAAAACCACATGGCAGGGCTGAGGAAAATTGCCCACCACGAAAAAAACTGGTGGAAAAATTTTCCACCAAGGAAATCCCATGAGCAGATGGGGTACATGTGAGCCTGCTCAGGTTTGATTTTACTACTCTGAAGCTTGGAGCACCCTGACCTCACCAAACCCCACATCCCGACAGCAGCCGAGCCAGCCCTGGCCCATAACTGCATCTGATGCGATGACAACCGCAAGTGCACCCTCAGCAAGTTTGCCAGTGACACCAAGCTGTGGTTGACACGCTGGAGGGAAGGTATGCCATCCAGAGGGACCTGGACAGGCTGGAGAGGTGGGCCCGGGCCAACCTCATGAAGTTCAACAAGGCCAAGTGCAAGGTCCTGCACGCCGGTCGGGGCAATCCCAAGCACAAATACAGGCTGGGTGGAGAATGGATTGAGAGCAGCCCTGAGGAGAAGGACCTGGGGGTGCTGGTTGATGAGAAGCTCAACATGAGCCAGCAATGTGCACTCACAGCTCAGGTGGCCAACCACATCCTGGGCTGCATCTAAAGCAGAGTGGCCAGCAGGTCAAGGGAGGTGATTCTGCCCGTCTGCTCTGATGAGACCCCAACTGGAGTACTGCATCCAGTTCTGGAGTCCCCAACATCAGAAGGACATGGACCTGCTGGAGCGGGTCCAGAGGAGGTCATGAAGATGATCAGAGGGCTGGAGCACTCCTCCTGTGAAGACAGGCTGAGAGAGTTGGGGTTGTTGAGCCTGGAGAAGAGAAGGCTCTGGAGGGACTTTATAGCCCCTTCCAGTGCCTAAAGGGGGCTACAGGAAAGATGGGGAGGGACTCTTTCTCAGGGAGTGTAGTGATAGGATGAGGGGTAACAGTTTTAAACTGAAAGAGGGGAGATTTAGATTAGATATTAGGAGGAAATTTTTCACTCTGAGGGTGATGAGGCACTGGAACAGGTTGCCCAGAGAAGTTGTGGAAGCCCCATCCCTGGAGGTGTTCAAGGCCAGACTGGATGGGGCTTTGAGCAACCTGGACTGGTGGGAGGTGTCCCTGCCCATGGCAGGGGAGTTGGAACTAGGTGATCTTCAAGGTCCCTTCCAACCTAAACCATTCTATGATTCTACGTGAGCAGAGGGGGAATCCGGGGTGTCAGGACTTGGGCAGCCCGGAAAATTAAGGATGGTTGTTAAGGACTAAGGCTTGCCAAGGTGGGACCCCGATGCCTGGTTGGGAATCTTCTGGACCAGAAAGCTCAGACACCCTTGGTGCAATAACCAGGGTCCCCCTGCGGCTATGGGGTCCCACGTCCCCGGGCACAGCCCATGCCATGCTCCCCCCATGCCCCTGGACGAGGCATCCCGAGCAGCCTCCCCCACATCCACAGCAAAGGCCAGATCTGAGTGTTTTTACAGTTCATAAAAAAAAAAAAAGAAAAAAAAAAAAAGAAGTCCTGGCAGGAAAAATAAGCCTGCCCGTTCCAGGCTCTTTTTATACATCAGACGGCAGCAAAAATAGACAGGAGAGGGAGTGAACCCAGTTCTCCCCCTCCCTCCATCCCCCCAAGTGGGTCAGCTATAAAAGTAAAACCAAATCTTAATCCAAGGCCATGAACATATTGCAGTTTCTCTGCAAAGCAGATGACGGTTCTTAATGCAAAAATATATAAGACCGAGCCCCAAACTGCAGCGAGCCCATTTGGAATTTCCTTTATTAAACCCTCTATCACGCAAAACGCTTCTCTCCCAAGGCGGCGAGCACTGCAATAAAGCTGCCAAGGTGATATTTTATGGTTTCAAGAGATTTCCAGCACACCATAATCCTTTGCTGGGGGAATCTCCCAAAACGAAATGGATCCCAAAGCGGTGGGGGAGCGAGGATGGGATCCAGGGGGAAAGTACGCTGCCCTCCTCCTTCCCTCTGCAACAGGGAGCGGAGGGAGCAGGGCAAAGCAGCCAAAGAAAATCTTGAAGCAAAATGCCCATTTTTCCACAAAACCGCAGAGTATTTTTCCGCGCTAAACACCCTGAAACCTCACCTATGCCTTCGCGGCGTAAACGGGGATTTAAAGTTCCTCGCACATGTGGCGCTTGGCAGAACTCGGTAATTAAAAACCCGCAAGTGCCCTGAGCATATTGTAGGATGGGAGCCAAATTGGTCAGCCCTTGATGAATGATTTACAAGGCTGCGAAGTGACATTTTATTTCTTTTTTATTCCCCTCCCCATCGCCGCCGCTAAGGTAAACACAGAGGCACCTTTAGCCCTGCCGAAGCGATGGGAGCGCAGCCACGGCTGGAGCAGCTCTGCAAAACCCTGGGGGTGGGCCAGAAAAGAAAGAAAAAGGGGGAAAAAAAGACAGCGAGAACAAATTTCCCAAACCCTAAGGCTGAGGACTCAAACCCTGAGGGTCAGAATCCAAACCCCAAGGGCTTTCCAGCACCGATTTCCATAAAAAATAGGACTTTTTCCCCCCTCCCAGCTCCCCTCACCTGGCTTATTCTCACTGTTTTGGTTAAGAAACTCTTTTTAGGGACTCTGGAGATTTCGGCTGGAGTTTGCCTGCCGAGCCCCTTTCACCAGGTGAATATCTAAGCCCACCCGAACCCCCCCCGGCGCAGGTCTGGGCAAGGCAGAGATGCGGCAGGGGCAGGCGGGAGATGGGCAGCGTCGGCACAGTGCACGAGCACGAAGCCCACCGTGCCACCGCCTCCCAAGCCGGCGCTAAACCGAAACCATCTCCAGCCACGCGAAGGTCCCCGGTAGCACGTGATGCCCCAAATTCCCTTCCACCAAAGCACGCCGGGGACCGCTGCCGGAGACGAGCACAGACAGCTCTGGCACAGCCAGCACGCCGGCTCGTTTGCCTTTTATTAGGTGGTAAATTTGCTGCATCCTGGAAACAAAATGTAGTTCCTGAGGCATGCATATATAGCTATATTAACACATACATATATATATATATTTATTTTTTTTTCCCCCACGTACGTTGGATTTTCCCCCCTTTTTTTGGTGGAAGCGAGCAGAGCGATGACAATCTGGATCGCCGCGTTTCGCTTCCAAACCGAAGCTCTCAGTTAACACACCGGCTTGGTACGCCAGCAGATGCCGTCTAAGCCTTTAAATCGCACACTAATTGCACTAATTGAGCTAACAGTCTCTGTTTCGTCTCCCTACCCTGAGTCAACCAGCGTCTTCTGGTACTGCTGTAGAGATCCAAGCTGTTGACTGTAGTGTTATTTTGTCAGCCATTAAACGATTCATCAGAGTCATTAATTGATTTATTACCGCTGCCTGCGAGTATAGCTTTGCAAATAAAGAAGGATGGAGGTCAGGAGGCAATGGAAATCGGACAAAACAGCACAGCCAGGAGCTGGGCACTTGGAATTATCGGTAGGAGCCTGCTCGCACAGCACTGCTGGCATCAGGTTATAGGGGAAAAACAGTGGAAAAAAAGAAAAATAAAAGATGTGCCGTTTGGCTGCGCTGCCAAACCAGTCAGGTTTTTCAGCTAAAATCTACGTAAGATGTAAAAAGGCTACTAAAAGTCGCCTTGTTTTCTTAACCTAATCCTTAGGAAGAAACCAGGTTATTCCGCTGTATTAATTGCGTTTAAGAGCAGCGGGGAAGAGGCACGGGGGCGACGGCACCGAGCCGCCCCGCCAGCGTTTCGGCGTCACCCAAATTTGCTTTCCCAGGCCGGGAACACAACTCACCTCCCCGGGAGGCGCTGCGGACCGGTGCTTTTTATTTATTTACTTCCTTTAAGGCAGAGTCGAGGTCTTTGCTCGGCGCGGAGGCTGGCGAGAGCAGGGTGCGGCGAGCGGTTTCCTGCCCCCCGCCCCCCGGCAGACTCGACCCGAAAACGATGAGGCACCACCGAGGCCGAGAGGGTTTCAAGGGACTGAATTTAAAAACCAAAGCAGAGCCGGTGGGCTGAAATCGCCGCCAGCGACAGCGCGCCGTTGCCCCCAGCCCCAGGGTACCCCCGGTAATGAAAGGCAGAACCCAACATTGGAGGGTTTGGGAAGGTGGGGAGCTTTTCTGGATGCGCCGCCCCCAGCGCAGCCTTCGGGATGCTGCAGTGGGATTCTTCCTCCTCATCCCCATCACTGGACAACCCTGAGCCGCCTGCAAGAGCGTCTCAAAGGTGGGATAAGGTGCTGCACCCCGATGCATCCCACCCTGCACGGCTCCCAGCGCCGCGGCGAGACGATACCCTGTGGGGCGGCAGGGCATCGGCCGAGCCCCAGCTTGCCGCCCGCCCAGACCTGCCACGCTTCGCCAACACAAGCGATGGTTTCTACGAAAAACAGATCCCAGTTCCCAGCGGTGGCATTTACTCTGCCGCTAAAGGCGAGCCGGTCTCCACACCACATGTTGTGGGCGAGCAGCTTTGGGCCGCACAAGCAGCTGCGCAACTCCCCCCCAGCACCCCGCGGCTGGCTTTCACCAAACACTTTTTTTTTTAAAAATAAAAATAACCTCCCAACAGTGGTGCAAAGCACTGGCAGGCAGCAGCTTCTCCCTCCCTGAGAAGCACCACCAGCACCGGCCGCTCGGCCGGCCCCAGCCTCCATCAACCCAGCCACGAGATGGGGAGAGCAAGTATCTTCATGGCACAGACCTAAAACCAAACTCAGGATGGCCAGACATTTGCTTTTTTGGCTCAAGATGGTTTTGCCCCTGCTCCAGGGGCAAAAACCAGAGGATTTTTGGCTGCATCTCACACCTCGCAGCCACAGCAGGAGCAGCACCAGGTACTCGAGGGCAGCTGCCTCCGGTACGAGCGTGCGGGGATGCTCGGGACACGTCGGTGATCTGGTGTCTATCTGTCTCCTTTGATTTTATTTTTTTTGCCTAGAGCACAGGCTTTAGAGCGTACAGAAGAAATCAGTGTGCAGGTCAGGACTTAAGCAGGCTGCGTAAACAGGTAATACGGAATTTAATTGGACTCCAGTTAAGCCTTTTCATCTCGTTAAAGCTGCCTTCATCTTACATAGCCAGGTTTTAAATTTAATAATAGAACCCTCCCACACCTCGCAGTAACCCGATTAACGCCGGGGAGGACGGCACGCCGACCGCTTCCTCCGGACCGAGCCCTCAGATGCTCTCCTGCATCCGTCCCCTCCACGGGTCGGTGGCAGCATCTGCGTTGCATCAACGTGCATGAGAATAATTAAAACACCAGCCCGCCGGAGCCAACAGTGCAAATGCCGTCCCGTGTGCCGCCGGCGGGCACCCACTGTGGCACTCACTTCAAAAACACGGTGCTTGAAAAGCCCCTCGGGTGGGCTCAGGGTGTTTTTGGGGTGCAAAATGCTCCCCAGCTGGGGTGCACCGGAGACCATCCTGCTTCCTCCACTGCCAGCCACTTGGCTGGACGGTCCAGGAGACAAAGCAAACCAGTTTTGGTTTATTTTAGGGTGAAAGGAGGCTGAGATAAAGCTTTGCGTATTGGTAAAGAAGAGCTATAAAGAAAAACAGATGAAATGGGCTTGTAGCAGTATCACCACACCACCCAAACGCCATCACCACGCTCCTTTGGGACATCGAGCTGCGCATACAAGTTCAGCTTAATTACATTTCTACGATATTGCAAACTTTTTGTGCTTATTTTAAATACATTACCTACAAGCCACCCGGCACAGGGAGCCCCAGCACACAAAGCACCGGCGTACGCCCCGGCCGCGGACAGCCACACTCGGCCACTTTCCCCCCGCCCCTTCTTGAAAAAGAAACAACCCCCAGCCCTGTATTTCCCCTGAGCTTAAAAAAAAACCAACCCAAAAAACAAACAAACAAAAAACCCCAAAAAGGCAAAACAGCTGAATGGTGTTTCAAGCTAATACTGGGCTTTTTTTTTTTTTCTTCTCCCCCTTGTAAAGGATAATCTGAGACAGCAGCCCCGGCCACGAAACAATAGGATTTTAATCTCTTAAGTCGGCGTCCCCCTTATCCCCGGGAAGGAAACCCCTTCAGTCATTTACAAGTTTGTAAATAAGGCTCTTGGTAGCATCTCCCGGACATCTGCTCCGCCAGCCAGCCAGCGTTCCTGCTAACATTTACAAACATCCTTACGCAAACACCCAGCGCGCTCTGCTGAGCTGGCTTTCTCTAAATATATCCCAAGGAAATAACTTGGCAGGGCCGCAAAAATTTCACAGCAACCGAATTAAAGGGGGGGGGGTTTGGAGGGGGACGGGGGGGGGGGGGGGGTGGAGGGGGTGTGTGTGTGATAAGCATGGGAGGTGTCAAACAGACTAAACGCAATTAGGCTCGGTTTTGCACGCGCGCGGGTACGGAAAGGTTTACAAAGGGAAACTTCTGGGAAGTTAAGCTGGGATTGCTGGTGGTGCTTCCCCTGGCTTCGGAGAGGAGAGCGCTCCGGTGCTTCACGCTGCACGGCCGGCTGGAGGGATGCACCTCATCCCTGGTACCCAGGGATGCTCTGCCATGGGCACCCCTGAGCACCCCCCATCCCCAGGACCCAGGGATGCTCTGCCACGGGCACCCCTGAGCACCCCCATCCCCGGGACCCAGGGATGCTCTGCCATGGGCGTCCCTGAGCACCCCCATCCCCGGGACCCAGGGATGCTCTGCCATGGGCACCCCTGAGCATCCCCATCCCCGGGACCCAGGGATGCTCTGCCATGGGCACCCCTGAGCATCCCCATCCCCAGCTTGGGGTGAAAGCGAAGCCCGGGAGAGCTGCCGGCACCTTCCCCGGCACAAGACCCATGTCCAGCCCACACCTTAAAACCAGTCTACGAACCCTCCCCGCTGCCAAACAGCTCAAATGGATCTCGTGCAATTAGCAGCCTGGAAAATGCTGTAAATACACAGGTATTAATTACTATCAATTCTCCTCTAATAATTCTAGCAACAGACAGGCCAGGCTCTTTTCCAGCAATCAATACCATCCATTTCAGGGTCCACCTGCCAAAAAAGTTATATAAAATAATTATATAAAATTTTCATTAGATAATGCAATTGCTTAGGACTATTAATCTACCGCTCATCTATCAGCGCGGGATGCTCGGCTCAACCGAGGGCCACTCGGCCATCGCTGCCGCGCAGCTCCTCACACTGACAACCTGTATTTTCCCCTGCACCAGACACTTTGCGATTCCCCCTAGATTTCCTCCTGATGTACCTACACAAGCTTCACACAAAGCTTACAGATTAATTTCAGATTTTTAAAAAAATATTTATTTTTTTTTTTTGAAACCAACAGGGAAGAAGCCCCAGCAAGCAAAGCCGCCGGCAGAGGTAATTTGCTGGAGTTTTCTGCAAAGTTGTGATGGCTAAAGCAGATGGGTGTTTACTCCTTGGGATGCCCCTCGCTTTGGACTGCTGCTGTCGGGGTATAATTATGTGGGGTTGCATGGCTGGATGCTCGTCGGCATGTGCGCCAGCTCACCTTCCATCCTTGCATTAAGCATCAGGGCTGAAATCAAGCCCTCTCATTTACCGGCCTTTGAAAAACTCAGATTAAGGAAAAATACTGCCTCCCTCTCGAAAAAATAGTAATTATTTGGCGATGAGGTGCAAGGGAGGCTGCTGGTGTTGGCAGCCCAACTTCTGCTTCCCAGTGGCTGTACAAATCACCGCTCCTCTGCCTTCTGCCTTCTTCCAGCTCGAAACAGCCAAGCGAATTTTGGAAGGGGTTATAAGAAAAGCTAGATTCAAATCAGCGATCTAATTCAAAAGAGAGAAAAAAAATATACAATCCGCGGCTTCAGAAAAATGCCGTGCCATTGCACCACGTGCGTTTGAAAAAACATAGTTTTAACTTGTCCAAAGGATTTACTAACAACTGACGAGGACACTGCCAATCCCGCTGGCTAGCCGGCGCACCGCAAAACGCCCTGAAGGCATCCAGCACCCGGCAGTGATTTCCCCATTAAAGATGGGTGCAGATTACAAATATATATTTTTTTTTTAAGTTTTTGTCATCTTATGTTTCAGCTAGCCGATCTCATCAGTTGCTGTTTGCAATCAAAAATAATACAAAATAAGCTGCGAGTTCGCATGGGGAGCCAGCGATGCCCGGTACCTAACCCTCATCCACATCCAGGGAAAGGGGTGAGACTCCCCTCGGTGCCTGCAGCGGGAAACACCGTGACCTCCCCAGAAAAACATCCATTTCCATTGTTTGGGCAGTGGGATGCTGTGGGATGGAGCACTGACACCCCAGCACAGCATCCGACACGTCCCACCCCTGGTCCAGTCGGAGAAGACGAGGACCCAGCTCTGCCCCGCGGGAAAATATCCCCATTTTCTCCATCATCTCCCGCCGCGGGGAAAAAGAGGAGGGAATTAATGCAAATACTCCCATTCTTGTCATGCACTTGAATGCCAAAATATCCCATTTGCTTAAGCCTATTTTACTGCTAGCAGCTGCCCTGGTATTATTCCCCGACACCAAAGGCAAAGGGCGAAAGAAGTTGGTCCGGAGCAGGTGAACGCCATCTGCCCGTCCCCGACAAGATGCTGACGGCCACCATCTTCATGTAATAACACAAAGCCCGTTTGAACGCCTGCGAAAGGTTACAGCGGCGCTTTTCAAGCGCCGCCGTAACCTTTCGCAGGCGTTCAAATGGGTTTTGTGTACCTACAGAGGCGGCCGAGCATCCGTCCCCACTCGCAGCGGCCCCTGACGGATGTGCCTGCTGATCTGTGAAGAGTGAAGTTTTTCCACAATGAGCCTTGAAAAAAAAAATCAAAAAAAAATCAAAAAAAATCAAATCCCCTTCTCTAACAAAGTGGCAGGTTAAAAAAAAAAAAAAAATCATCATTTTTAGCAAAAGTGGCTTTGCTTATGTTTGAAGATGCTCCGTAGCATCTTCCCTGCATAGCATCTTCTATTAAATATGCTGGTGGAGAGATGGAAATGCCTTAAATTGAGGCGGAGGTGGCTGTGAAGTCAAAAAAGGGCTGTGACTTGCTGTGTGGGTACAAAGTCCAGCACCTCGTATAAACCCTGGCGAGGCAGACGGGGAGGAAAACGCCGGACTTTGTACGGGAACAGCCGGCACCGCTGCAGCCAGACCCAGGGCAGCACGACAGAATCCTGAATTAACCAGGATGGATGGACTTACTGCCAATTTTGGGGACTCCCGTGTTCACTACCAATGATAGCTACAGGCTTTTGTCCTCTCCATCATCCAAATAGCTCCCATCCTATAGGATCCATCCTCCTGGGAGCAATGCCATGATGAGCCCAAGTTTCTGCGTCCTTAATACGTCCCAAGAAGCAAGTATGGGCTTAGAAGTCCTTTGTGAGGCTGCAGTCATGCTCTGAGAGCCAACCCAGTCCTCGAAAAGCCTTTGCTAGGACGGCAACGCTGGGGCGTCAGGAGGAAAGCCGTTAGCAAACCCCGTTAGCAAGATGGGTTTTGTGATTGAGTGATGCCCTCACTGGCGAGCATGGAGAAAAGCCATCGCACCTCAGCACGATTCCTGCCATTTCCAAGGCGATCTTTTAAAAATGGTAGAAATACTCTTCCCTCCATGCAGTGCTTTACACCTAAGTGCTGCCCAGGTATGGAGCTGCAGAGCATCCTGCATCCCTGCATCATTTTGCTGCGGAGGTACAGAGCTGCAGAGCATCCTGCATCCATGCAGTGTTTTACTGCCCAGGTACGGAGCTGCAGAGCATCCTGCATCCCACAGCCGCGGTGCTGACCTTCCCCGAGCCCCGGATGACTACCGATAAGGTCGCACCGCCTGTGACCTCCTGAGTGCCGTGTCCCAGGCTCGCCCATCCCTGGTGCCCAGGGAGCGGGTCTGTCCGAGCAGGGCGGCGCAGCACCGAGCACCACCGATGCTCCCTCCAGGTGAACTTAAAGCTTGAGCAAACAGCTCAGGTTTGAAACGCGTCGAGCTCAAGGGAAGATGCAACACGTGGGTGCGAGGCAGCGGCAGGAGGAAAATCCCAGCTTTCCCCATCACCCACCAGCGCAGGATCCCACCCGGGGCCATGGCCATCGCTCTCCCCCAGCAGCACAGAGCCCGGGCTGTGGCTCCAGGGGCACAGACAAAACCAAAGTGGAGCTAAATGTCCCCAGAAATCATCCCTGCACATCTGCCAGGGGTCAGAGATGAGGGGTTTTGGGGAGGGGGGGGATTGCAGCAACTTTCCCCTCCTCTGTGCTCATCTAATCCTCTGGGCTAATCCCTCCCAGCCATATGGAGCCCTCGCATCCCAAACCTGACCCCAGGAAACACCCGTGGCCGCCCCTCCGCACCCCGTATCCCACCGGGAGCAGCGCTTTGCACCTCAAAAGAGGTGTATGGGTGGGGAAAGGGTGCGAGCCCCCCCCCGCAGCCTCCCGGGAGATGCTCCCCTGCAGCAGCCCCCCCAACAGATTGAGCATGCACGGTTTCCGACGAAAATTCACACTAAAAATACTCCTTAAACCCAGGTGAGCATAACCCCCGTGTCCATTTTCCCCTCTTTTTTTAACAGCAAGGTTTATTTATTGCAGTTATTTGTGGGTGATGCCCCCAAAAATACTGTTTCCCAGGTCCAGTAATTGCTCGAGGCATTTGAAAATTAATAGAGCAGCTAGAGCAAAGGACAGGAGGAGTAAATCTGACGTAAGCCAGCATGTAATTCAGGGCTGTTCCCAAGAACCAGTGGCTTTCTCCACACCCAGTAACAGCCAGGGGCTACGCTAGCTCAGAGGGGGCACAGACCTTCCCTGGTAGGCTGGGATTTTTCAGGAGAAGGAGGGTGAATGGGAAAAGTTTAATTTCCAGAGCATTTTAAACATTACGGCACGTTCTGGAGAAGGAGAAGAGGTGGGTATCCACGGGACAGGAGGGAATTCACCGTACCACCTCGCCTCCAGCCCTGCTTTCTCTCGCCTACCCCTACCTGGGATAGGAAACACCGCTGCAAAGTGGCCCCACGTTTTATTTACCTTAACGCCAGCTCTCCGCATTGCTTCGGCGCCGCTGGCAGCGGTGGTCCGGGCACAGCCGAGCCGCGGGGCTTCCCTGCGGAAAAGTCCCTGTGGGGTTGTATAACTCAAGGATCAACCTCACAAGGTGCGCATCGGGCCAGGGGAGGATTTCTGATAAAAATGTGGCTTTTTTTTTAATTAGTCACTTTTTTTTTTTTTTTTGCGTGCTCACAGAGCAACTTGGTTAGATGAAACTCCAAGCTATGCTACCCTGAAAGCTTACAAAACATTAATTATTCCACTTCTAAGAGCACCTCTCCCCGTCAAAATAAGGCGGTTAATACAAACCCCCCATTTATGAACTGGGAGCTTTTTGAAGCTCTGGAGGGACCCTATAAAACCAGCATGCAAACCCCTGCCCCCTGACCCAGCAATAAACTAGTACGTGAGCCAGGAAAACTTAAAGTCTTGAGAGCAAGGGAAAAAAAAAAAAAAAAAAAAAGAAGGGAAAAAAATTAGCCCCAGGCTTTCAGACAGCAGAGGGGGAAGGGAGCGATGTGAGAGAGCTGAGCATCACTGCAAGGTCTTGTTTAGACTGGCAGCGCCGGGGAAAACCTGGTTACAGAGTGGGATGGACGGGGACGATGAGCGGAGGGAGGGCACGGCGGGCACGGTGGTCACGGCCGCGAATTGCTGATGGAAACCTCCCGATGGGCTTTTCTTCTCTTTCCTTTTGTCCATCCACCATTTGATATCCATAGGTAAGAGCAGCTCCTTTGCTCCCCGCAGTCGGAGCCGCTCTCTCGACACCCCGACGCGAGCCCGGGCACACCGCCGGCGGCTCTGCACCGGTGGCACCCTCCTCTCCACGGTGACGTCCCCATGGGTGCCAGGTTGTGGCCCCATCCTTGTGGCAAACCTTCCTCGGTCCCCAAAGCTGAGCATCCCACAACCTCCCGGCTCTGACGGCCGCTGCCCCTCACCAGAACACCCCCAAACCCCACAGGGAGCTGCGGGCAGACCCCGAGCTCCCCAAAAGGCAGAGGATGCCCCACGGCACTTGAATTTTTCTTCGCCTTGGCACAAGCTGGAGGAGAGCCCCGCAGCCTGGGGACGATGACACCCTTCCCCTTGCCCACCATGCAGACCCCTGGGCCGTGCCGGTGAAGCTTCGGTGGTCCAGGGGGGGTGGTTTCTCCCTCCTCCTGTCCCATGGCACCCACCACCGCAGCCCCCCGCACCCACCAGCGTTTCGGAGGGCGATGGCCCCTCCTGGGAAAACTCTTCCCAGCCGCGGTATGGAAGCGACATCAGGAATGAGGGGCTTTTGTGCAGGCAGCACCCCGCTAAGCGGCACAAAGCCGGGTTGTGGGGGGGTTTCCAAAGGCTCTCGGTGCAGGGAAGGGCCCCCTCCATCTTCCTCCACCCCGGGCATCGGCTTTTGTATCGCCTTGGCCGGATTTGTTCATTCCCCTCCCGGAGCTGGGGCCTCCTCCGCCTGCAATCCCTGCGGATTTTACCTCCCGGCAAGAGCAAGGGGGGGGGAAAGGGGGGGGGAAAAAAGGGGGGGCAGCCCAGAGCCATAAAAGAGCCTGGTAAAAAACAACAGACTGCGGTTGGGGGATAGATACACCACGGCTTTAAAAAAGCGCACCGCCGAGGAGAGTTTGATGGCTCTGCCAAAAGGAAAGAAGCGTCTTCCCACTTGCAAACAAGAGTTAATTATAGAAAAAAAAAAAAAAAAGGCCCAGGAAAGTGTTAAAACCATCTGTGCCATGAGGAAGAGGCTGGGGCCGGGCGGGCGCAGGCAGCAGCGCTGACAGCTGCTGTGTACAGGCAGCCTGGACTGCTCCCCCCGCGCTGCGCCGTGACACCCCTGCCATGCCATCCCATCCCTGCCATGCCATACCACCCCTGCCATGCCACCCCTGCCATGCCATCCCATCCCTGCCATGCCATACCACCCCTGCCATGCCATACCACCCCTGCCATGCCATCCCATCCCTGTCATGCCATACCACCCCTGCCATGCCATACCACCCCTGCCACCCCTGCCATGCCACCCCTGCCCTGCCATACCACCCCTGCCATACCACCCCTGCCATGCCATACCACCCCTGCCATGCCATGCCATCCCTGCCCTGCCATGCCACCCCTGCCATGCCATACCACCCCTGCCATGCCATGCCATCCCTGCCCTGCCATGCCACCCCTGCCATACCACCCCTGCCATGCCATCCCATCCCTGCCATGCCACCCCTGCCCTGCCATACCACCCCTGCCACGCCACCCCTGCCATGCCATCCCATCCCATCCCTACCCTACCATCCCTGCCATGCCACCCCTGCCATGCTGTCCCTGCCATGCCATACCATCCCTGCCACCCCTGCCATGCCATCCCACCCCTGCCATGCCATACCATCCCTGCCATGCTGTCCCTGCCATGCCATCCCTGCCACGCCTGCCATGCCAGCCCTGCCCTGCCATCCCATCCCTGCCATGGCATCCCCGCTGTACCATCCCTGCCCTGCCCTGCCATCCCTGCCATGCCATCCCATCCCTACCCTGCCATCCCATCCCTGCCATACCACCCTGCCATGCCATCTCATCCCTGCCATCCCTGCCCTGCCATACCACCCCTGCCCTGCCATCCCACCCCTGCCATGCCATCCCTGCCGTGCCATCCTCCCAAGCCAGCGGCGTTAGCAAGCCACATTGCTGCAAGGTCCCAGCAACCCCAACACACGCTGTAGGTCCCCAGTGGGACACCCCCCCACCCCAGCAGCAGGAGGGGCGGACAGGGCAGGAGCTCCAGGTTCAATGGATGAGGCCACCACCAACCCCAAAAAGTGCTCCTAGGTGGCACAGAAGGGACATTCCTGGGATGCACGGCGCTGCCTCACCGGGGAGACTTGTCCTAAATATGTCCCACCAAAGCATCACTCCGGTACGTCCCAAGGGAGAGACCTCTAGGCACCCATTTTTAACCCAAACCCTAGGGAAACGAGGCGCGTGCGATGATGCTGAGCGCCCGGCGTTGCCTCTGCCACCTCCTCGACGGGGCTGAGGACGGACGTGCCTCCTGCCGTGGGAAGGACGGGGTCTGTGGGAAGGATGGGGTCGGTGGGAGCCGGAGCCCAGCCTGCTCGCCTGCAGCAGCGCCGCCTGACCCCGCAGCCAGATCCCAACCGCTTCACAAATATTTACCTAGCTGGTTTTTAAACAAACCCGAAATGCCGGAGAGTTTAAAGTCCATGTCCCAAACAGCTCCTGTCTTGCTCTCGCCTGTCCCTCCGGTCCCCAGCCACCTGCCCCGGGGGAGCCTCCGGGGTCCCGCACCCTGCCCCGATCCCCTGATTTTAAAAGAAATTGCAGGCAGGCAGGCAGGCAGGCTCCTGCCCGGTCAGGCAGCCGGGCCAGCGGCAACACTTCTGCCTCTTTATTTTATTAGGGACATTCAGGCTGGATGATGCCTGAACACGCAACTGGTGCATTTCAGAGGAGACCTCATGCTGATGAGCTTGCATATAGATTCACCGCAGAAAATAATTAGCCATAATTAAGGGCTTCTGGTTTATGGCTCCAACAATTGTTTAAACAGCAGAGCCCTGTTCAAATTAAGTTCAGGACTCGCCAATAAGTATTTCTTTACCGTGATACGGTTTAGTTTCAAGCTCCTGCTCCGAGCAGCCAGCTTGGGCTGCTCAGATCGGAGCCAGAGCTGCTTCTCCTGCGAGGAGGCACAGGAGCCGCATGGCTGGACCCGGCGCCAAAACCATCCTCTTTTGGAGCAAAAACCTGTTTGGGGGTAAGAGAAGGGAAGGAGGAACGGTAGGAAAAAACTGCTGGGAGCTGGAGAAGACAAAGGCGGATGAAGAGCAAGAAGGTGCCGCTGGTGGGTAGATGGCTTCGTGGTGTGACATGGGCACCAACGTGGCACAGCCGGATGGGCCGGTGTTTCGGCTCACCGAGTTGGAGGAGCAGTTTGAGGCTCTTCCACGTAGCATCTACCCACCGGGCCAGCCCCCACCCCACCTGCGGCACTCCCTCCCTACGGACAACATATGGCACGTCTCACCTCATTAGAGCCATAACTAGCAGAAATAATCAGCAAGTTTGGTTCCTCCGCCACCACGTGCTCTTTTAAAAGAGCGATCTACACACAAAACCTAAACTAATGCACTAGAACAAGCTCTTCAGCACCGAGGTTTTTTGGTGTCTCCCCAAAACCCTGCTCCCAAAGCCAGCCACGGTCCTGCTCATGCTCCACAACATCAGCCTGGGTAATATCAACTGGGCGAAGCAGAGTTAAATTTGAAGATTAATACTCATATCAAGAGATTTTGGCCGTGAAAGGCAGTGCTGCCAATGTGGCCGTACGCTGCCCAGGTGCACTCGGGCCGTGCCACTGTGCTCTCTGGAGCAAGGAGCCGGCGAGAGGGAGTCCCAGGCTGCTGGGACAGAACGCAGGAACCACGCATGGGTGGAAACCCGCAAACAGCTCCCCAACACATACGCTGAAAGTTTACTTTTTTCTACCTTTTAATTAACGCCAGCCCTCCGTTAGCGCTGGTGAAGAGGGAACCTGTTGGCACGCCACCATCCACCATGAGGCACCATACTGTGTTGCAGTCCCACCACGCCGTGATGCAATCCCACCACGCTAGACCAGGTAAAGGACAAGAGAAGAGGAGCCCATATGATGGCCTGCGTGGGAGCTCTGTCCCCAGCATCACGAGGACATCCTAGGGGGATGCTGGCCCTCAGCCTGGGTGGCTTCTTCTCTCCAAGGCAAGTCCTGAAGCCATCTCAAGGCCACTGAATATGGAAAGCCCAGATGTAGCTATATGTTAGCAAAAGCCTCCACTGTTTTCTTCAAGGAAAAGGAATGTTTTCCCCCACCACCACTTCTTCCAGCAGACAAAACCTCAGAAAGTCCTGGGAGCAAAACCCTGATGGTGCTCTGCCACCCAAAAGAGCATCTTCAGACACGTTTGGTGCCTCCTCAGAGGGACAAGCCAGGAGCACCGCCGGCTCCCACCAACTGCAGGGTTTTTCTGAGTACGATCTAGGAGCAACGTGGGAAGCACACAGGGAAAATGGCCATATCATAAACCAACTCAACTTTATGACCTGAACGTTTTAAGATGTAGCAGGAGCCTTTGTACTGTGGATGTAACTGCAATATATCAGTTAGCCATCGCTTCCACCAAGATCTAGCGCTCTAGATTTTGCAGCAAACGCTGACTTAAAGACCCATATCAAATACATTATGATACCACTGTTTCCCGTTACCCACGCTGATGATTCAATTAATTTAAAAACAGCAGTGAAATTTAATTTCCCCATTAACCCTGCAATCCCCGGCAACTGCCAGCTGGGAAGACGGCAGCCACTCGCCCAAGTTTGGATGGACCGGAGGGGTGGGAGGAGAGCCAAGGGATGAAATATGAGGAAATACGGATGCGAGCGGAGAAACAGGGCAAGGCAGGATCTTTTCTAAGCCCTTTGCAGGGGTAGAAAGCGTAGAAAAGTTTGCAGGAGAGACAGGACAGGGAGCAGATGAGGGGTTGCAGCACAGCGCCTTCAAAGCGCTTTATTCAAAACAGGCTCTTGCGGGAAAGGCTCGAACTCCTCCTTCCACCGGTGCAGCTCAAATTCACGTGGTCCTGCACAACTCCAAACACAAACACGATGCAGAGCACAAAACATGCCGGTGGCCGCCCTCTGGAAGAGTAACCCCTGGAGCCTGCCTGGGTCTCGCCTCAGATCCATCAGTAGGGCCAAGGGTTAACAGGAACCGTCAAATGGAGCGCGAACTCCGTAAAGGCAAGCTGTTCTTTTTTTCTGGGGAGGGGGCGGGGGGAAGGTTGCCCTTTAGAGATCTGCAGTGATGGTCTGCACGTGGGCTCAGGCCTTGGGTCAAGCAAGGCTCACCCATGGCTTCATCAGGCAGCCCAGCTCACCGCGGAGGAACAGCACAGAAAGGACACAGCCACCTTCCTCCCCGACACACAGCCGGAGAAGAATAGTTATCCCAAGCAGAGCCCTCCCATCTGCTTTTGTTTTCCAGTCTTCAGTCCCGGGCTCTGCTAAAGCCCCTGAAGTCACCGGGCATCTGTTCTCCTCCACCCATCGCAATCTGCCAGCCACCGCCGCTCTGACAGCCATCCATCACGCCGTAATACGCTGACCACGAGACCCAGTGGGACATCATTTTCAAGTCAAATGCAGCAGTTAGCATAAAATAAAGCATCGCCCTGGTTTGGGTTTGGTTGTTTTGGGGTTTGGTTTTTTTTGACGATTCCGCAGCTGCAGCTAGGGACTCAGTATGCAACAAAAGTGAGGGGGGAAAAAAGGCACGGGAAAATAGCAATTCTACTCTTCTGAGTCATAACAATTATGACGTTGTGATAAGAAATGTTTTCTATGAATTTTTAAGTACCAGTAATCCTGTTTTGCAATTGTCCCCCGGGAACAAGGCGACAGATTGAATGGGGCTGACAGTTATTTCCATCCTGACGAACGCGGCTCCGACGCGCCGTCTCCTCCCTCCAAACTTCCCGGCCCGGCATTCAGCCCACCGCTCCGGCTCATTTGGCACAAGCGGAGCTGGCTCGGCCATCGGTGTGACTGAGGACATCCCCAATAACCCTGCAAAAACCACCCCGCTGGCCCCAGACCCCAAGCATGTACTTCTTTGTGCGCCCATAAAGCAGAGCTGCCCCTCCAACAACATGCACGGGGAGGAAACGCACCCAATGAAGTCCCTTTTCTTTGCACATACAGCTATTCCCTCGAGAAACCTTCAGCTGTGAGCTACGAGGCAAGTCGAGCATCTTGGTCCTCCCTGGTCCAGCCACACCAAACACCCTCGCAGGTCCCGGGAAGATGGGGATCAACAGGGAAGAGCATCGCTCGACGTTTCAGTATTTGAGGCTACAAAATCCCCATCACTACCCTAAAACCCTGCAGATTTGTCTCACTGAGAAGGCGGCAGGGAAACGCATCTTTTTGTTAAAAAAAGTCTTTTAGACTGGGAACAAAACCAGTTCCTTTTACCTCTTTTGTAAAATGAGCACTGTCATCAGAATCAGTGCCGAGGAGCGAATTTGTTTTGCAGAGGATCAAATAAATAATGGATGATGAAGGAAAGCTGCCACGGTGAGACTGCTCGGGAGATGCTCTGCTCTACGCCGCCTTTCCCGATATGCTCGTTCTTACAGCTCCTCACGCTGGCACCAGCTCCAGCCCCAGCGATGCTCCCCAAACCTGGGTACCAAGGGGTGCACCGGCCAAAGTGACACGCTCCAGGATGTTGGTGGCCATCCTCAGCCACCAACCTGTCAATAAGTCTCGATCCTTTCAATAATATGTTAAAAAAAAAAAGAGGGAGGGAAAACTAAGTTTCTGCTTCCCTGCGAGCAGTCACCCCGTGCCTCTCCCACCTCCACCCTGGCACTGCTCTGTGCCACCACCCTGCACGAGCGGGGACGATGCCCTGTGCCCACCTCCAAGGGACGCCTGGGCCTTTAAGCACTATATAGCCAGAAGACATTAAAACCAGGCTGTCAATTTAGATGCAAATTTATTTTCGATGCGACAGAGGGCTTACAAAAGAAGGTGCAGCTAGATGCTGTTTGCTTCTGCTAAGGCTGTTGCGATTTGGCTCCCAAGCGTTGGCCGGGTGTTGGGATGGGCGATGGGAGAGCTCACGGGATGGGTATCGGGACGCAGAGGCTTTCACCTGGGGTGAAACCTGGCTCCTTAACGACCAAAAAGCCCTTAGTCTGAAGGCTGCGCAAGCCGCTGCCATGGGAGAAGTGCAAACGGCGCAGAAGCGTGCCCACAACCGCTGCCTCCTCCGCACCTCTTCCTGGCAAGTCCTCCTCGGTGCAATGCTGCCCAGACCAGCATCCTTTGTTTTCCACTTTGTTTTCCTTCCCTGAGCGTGGGCAGCCCTCCTTCTCCTCCTCCTCCTCCTCCTCCCTGTCCTACCATCACCACCACCGCAGCCCGGCAGGTCCCCGGGGCGGTTTCTCAGAAAGCGTAACCGTTTCTGCAGAAAGTTTGGCAGCTCGGGCCAATGGCAGGACTTTCTTTAATCAACTCAAATTGCGTTTTCTGCAGATAAGTCTCCCAACTCTCGGCTGCCAAGAAAATAACCAGCCGGACGGCAGCAAAAAAAAAAAAAACCAACCCAAAAAACAAACCAACCCAACACCCCCCGCCCCCCCCCCCCCCCCCTCCATGCAGGCTGCAAAGTCACCGCACAAGCTCGCAGGGTGATTATTTATAGCCTTTCCCTCTGCAAAAGCCAAAAATAATTGTTCCAGCCCAATTACCGAATTTCTCAGCGCTCGGCTCGGGGCTAGCCACCAAAGTGCCATGCCTTGAGCCACTCGCAATTAGCACCCGGCAAGGCGGGATGGCTAACGGCGGTGGGCATCTCCGGAGAGCCGGCATGCTGTTGGCATGGCAGCTTCCCGCATACCAGGTTTTGGTGAGGAGGACGCGTCTTATGGAAAGTAACCTCCATGGCATTGAGCTGGGGCTCCAAAGAGGTTCCTCAATGAAGCGCTGGGCTCTAACGAGGTTTCGCTGCAGCCCGTGCTGAACCCCAGAACCCCCGGTAAAGGTACTGGCCGTGCTGGGAACACGCACGGGGAAAACGTTGAGTTGGGTTCCTTCCACCCTGTCCTGAAGCCCAGCAAGACCAAAAGCCTTCTGCAGCTCCCTGCTCAGCCGCCTTCCCCAGCCGTTTCAGCCCTCTCTCGGCTTCCCACCCCTCCTTAC
Organism: Pluvialis apricaria; assembly: GCA_017639485.1. Lineage (NCBI taxonomy): Eukaryota > Metazoa > Chordata > Aves > Charadriiformes > Charadriidae > Pluvialis > Pluvialis apricaria. The sequence goes on along the minus strand of CM030011.1, from coordinate 6,416,456 downwards.
GAGCCCTCCGGTTTTGTTTAGAGAGTGTTTTTCCACCTTCCTCAGCTCAACCCATCCACACCACCGCTGCCTTTTCTATCGGCAGCAAAGGCACGTGAAGAGGAGCGACCATGCTTTGCGTGGGAAGAGGGAGAAAGTGCCAGGCACCCACTCCAAGTCCCCGACCTCTGCACATCTTCTCTAATATACAAAAAAACCCAAAAAACATATATATACCAAAAATACTGGCAGTGGATCCAAGGCACGGGGCAATTCAGGGCTGTGTGCCGCACAGTCCCCATGCCTGCAGTCAGAACTGATCTCCCAGGTTGGGTATCACGCATTTTGGGGACGTTCATCTCTTGACAACCTCATAAAGAATAACCCAACCACCCGCAACCCAACACGAGCCCCCCCGGGCAGGCAAAGAGCCCCCGGCACGGCTGTCGAGGACAGGCAGCAACCACTGCTGCCGTCGGAGGGAGAAAGCCCAGGCTCCCTCTGCACCCCACTTCTGCGTCTGCTGGCTTGACCTGCTGGGAGGTCTCAAAAAAAATACCAGTTTTGTAAAAAGCAGGTAAAGCAGAGGGAAACGCAGCTGCGCCGGTGTCCCCAGCCAAAGAGCCAACAGGAGGAGGCTCTGGAGGAACCTGCGTGGGAACCCAGAACTGCTCCCAAAGCAAACCCACGAATAAACACGTTTTTTTCTTTTTAGAGATAGCCTGAAATTTTTCCGTATTGGGGAGGAAGTTTTCCTTTGGCACCTCCTTTGGGAAGACCAAATGTGTCGTGCTGAGCTGCTCTCATGACAGCGATCGGTTGGGGTCCCCATGAGATGTACCCTACGCTGCAGAGCACCCAGTTGCCAGCACCTGCTTCCAACCCAGGCAGCCAGTGAAGCCGCAAACGCCAAAAAAAAAACAACCTCAACCCCAAAACTATTCCCTTCCACATGACTCATCCCACCCCACAACCATCTTCATCCCGGGGAGCTCTTCCTCCCAGGTGCAGAGGAGGCGGCTGCAGACCCTCCTGGGGATCCACCTCCATGGGACATCTCCGACCAGAACCAGCTGGGGCTCAAGCTTCAAACCCAGAGCACCACCGAGCCCCCATCTGGGGGAGTGCGGAGGGGGATATGGGGTGGGGGGAGACCCCATCATCTTTACCCCATCTTCCCCCTCCCCGCGAGGCTGCGCCGGCTCCAGCCGCTCCCGCGATCCAAGCGGAGCAGATGGCACGCGCAACACTTACGGCTTCGCTTTCCAGCCACCATCGCAGAGCCGCTTCTCAGCAGGGCGGAGGCGGGGAAGGGGGGGGAAAAACGGTCTTTTTTTTTTTATATATATATCTATTTTCCCTGGGAATTTTGATTTTCTTTGAAAGAACATGTATAATCCTGCGCTTGAGACCCGGGAGCCCCTGGCAGGCAGAGCGCAGTGCTCCGCGGAAGGACGGTGTGTGCCGGCTGACTGGCAGTCTGTCCGTCTGTCCGTGCCTGGGGAAACGGTTGACCGCCCGAAATCCCCGCCGAGAGGGACAAATCCTGGAAAGCCTCACAAAGCAGAGATGGGGGTGGGGGGGAAAGGGATGAAGCGATCAAAAAAAGGGCTTTCTCGGGATTCTGCTGGCTCACCTGGCTTTCCTCCCTTTTGATGATGGCTCATCCCCTGCTCACCGCAGGGCAGCTTCTCTCTCTGCCACCCCGGTGGGGCAGGCAGGGGGTTTGGAAAAGGAGGAGAGGAGCAGAGGAGACCCAGAGGGAAAGCCGAGACGCGTTTCAGCTCCCTGGGACACCGGTCCTCCTGTCTCCACCATCTAAGATGGAGCAAGGGAGATGCCGTCCCACCTGGGGCAATGACAGGCTCTGGGAGCATTCACCAGCTTGGGGACCAGACCTGCCCGGGTCCGATGCCACGGCATGCCATGGTCCTCTCGTCCTACACTGATGACTCAAACCAGGTTTTTTTGCTTCCCGGTGGAAGCCAACACCTAGAATGAGGCTGGGAAACCATAAATCTGGGCATCGCAGACACCAGATTGCTTTCAGCAGCCGCGCTCCGCACAGAGCTCGGCGATAAGTAACAAAAAGTCTGCGCTTTGCGCCACTGATTTCTTGTCTGGGGATGCATAAAACCTGGGAGATGACAGATCAGCACCTCCATCCAAGAGCATCCCCGCGCTCGCTCTGCCGGAGCGGTGGATAAACAAAGGTGGCTCTTCCTGGTGTCTGCAGGCGGCTGCCACCGCTGCCATGTGATAGTGGGAAGGGGGGAAAAAACCAAAAGAGGTCTGCACCACTGGGATTCGTGGGAATGGGATGCTCCCAGCACTATCCCAGCCCTTTTATTCTGATGGTACCCGCAGGGAGCTTGGCCCTGGCCCCTCGGACATCTCCCTTCCCCGGGGGGTCTCCTCGCCCAGCCACCGCAGCAGAGCGCAAACAGCAGTGGTAACTACTCGGCATCGCGTGGCGAGGAGGAAAACATCCTGGTTTTGGGCACAGAGAGCATCTCGGCCACCCCGGCAAAGAGCTCACGGATGATTTGGACCAGGCTGCAGCGGTTTTGCACCGATAGGTGTCGTCGGGTTTGGGAGATGCCCATCTGAATCCCACGTGGTGCCCATGACTGTGTGGGCAGAAGAGTTTGAGCACCTGTGCGACTGCACCCAGAGATTCGGTGAGGTCAAATATTTGGCAGGGAAGTTTCCTGATGCGGTTTCTTAATTTAGACGGCCCCACCGCTGGCAAGGATGCTCACTGATGCTTCGCACGGGGCGGTCACGACAGCAAGGGAAAAGGGAGCGTGCTGGGAAATGCCAGCTTGAGGACCTCTCCAAGAAAAGAGAAGAGATGACCATGGCTGTGTCACCACAACTCCCAGATCTTGGTCCATCCATACGTGGGCACTTGCCGGCTGGGCTCGCCTGGCCTCGTGAGCTCCGAGCAGCCTAAAGCAGCTGGGGTAACACTGCCACGCTCCTCCCAAACCCATCTTCCTTCCCCAAAACGCCAGTCGGACCGCTACGTCTCATCTCCATCCCCTTTTCCCACCACTGCGGACCTGCGCTGCCCTCTTCGTGCCCCATCAGTTTGTTGCTCGAGCCCCAGTTCCTCACACCCAGAGCCCCACTGCCGGGCTTCACCCCCCAGAGCAGCACAGACCCCAAAATTTGGGTTTTGGGAGTGCTAACAAGAGCATCTCCAGCTCTCAGAGGGGGACTGGGAGATGCACGGACTATTTCACCAGGCCACCAGGGCGAATCCTTCGGAAGGAGGGACGGCAGGGCAGGAAACCATCTTTGCAACCCCAAAGTTGAATAATTATCACCTGGGCTATGGGAAGCTCTCTCCCCTTTCCCGGGCACCAGCTCCCAGCACCCACCAGCACCCGGGGAGGGGACCACATCGCCGTCCGTCCGTCCCCTCCCCGGGGCTTTGCCGAGGAATGCCGGGGGCGGCGGTGGGGGGGGAGCAGCCGTGGCGGCGGCGGCGGCGCTGGGAAGGGAACCAGCTGGAGAGCCGCAGCCTCATGAAATAATGAAATGCCAAACCAACCCCTGCATCTTCCACAGTCTCTCAGGTCACCTACCAGATTAGGAGGCCTGTTGCTAAGGCAACCATATCTTGCAAGTGCTAGCTGAACTTCCCCATCGTTTTTAACCCTTTGAGGAGCAAAAAAAAAAACACACCAAAAAAAAAAAAAGGAAAAAAAAAGAAAGAAGGAAATATATAAAAAAATTAAAATAAAAGGGTAACGCTGATGATGCGACCCGCGGGAGACCGGCGGAGGCAAAGGGGGAGCGGCTGGGAAAAGGGAAATAAAAGGAGAGGCGCCCCAGCAGCCACCTCCCGCGCGATGCACGCCGCGCTGGCTCCCTTCCAGGCGGCTAATAAAATTATTCGGCATCCGCACACGCACGCGAGACCCAGCAAACTTTCGATGCGCCTGGCACGGCAGCAAGGGGCGGGGGGGGGAAGGAAAAACCCCCAACAAAAAGTCAGGTTATGCATACAAAATGGGGGCAAACAAAGCAAAAATGGAACTTTTCTTCTATATGTTTTTTTTGTTTTGTTTTGTTTGGTTTGGTTTTTTTCTTTTTTTTTTTTTTTTTAAATACAAGCCCTCGCGGCCTCGCAGACGCCAGGCAAGCCCTGCCGCCGCGGCAAGCAGCCGGCAGGCCGGCGCCGCACGGGAGGGGACAGATGGCCGGCGCTGCGCCTGGCAGCGACGTCGGGATGGAGGCGATGGGCGCCCGCGGCCACCCCGCCAGTTTTCCTGCAACCGAGGGCCAGGAGCACCCACCATGGGCATACATGGCTTGCGCGCTGCGACGCTAAAATTAAAAAAAATTTAAAAAAATATAAAAAAACAAAAATAAAACCAGCCCCCCTCACCACCCAGGGATCACGTCCCAGGAGGGTGATGGGGACCATGGTCCCCTCTGCTGGGAGGATAAAACGCCGTTTTGAGTGCACGCAAGCAGGGAGCCCCAAATATTGCAGCTTTTTGGGATAAAGGGAGGCCTGTGAGCAATAATGGGGAAAAAGAAAAAGAGGGAAAAAAAAAAAAAAAGAGGAGGAAGGCAATGCACAGGCAGCACAAGAGGGAAAAAAGAAAAAGAAAAATAAAAGAGGAGCAAGGCGATGCACAGGCAGCACAAGGGGGAAAAAAGAAAAAGGAAAAAAAAAAAAAGAAAATGAGGGAGGGAGAAAGAGGCATGGAAACGAGGAGAAAATGTGGAGCGGCATAAATCAGGCGCGCGGGGGGAGCCGGGGAGGCACGGCAGCACGTGCTGCCTTCCGAGCGCGCGGGCAGCGCACGCAGTCGGCTCCTGCCCGGGGGGGTTCGTACTGGGAAGCAAACCGGCCTCGCGCCCCACGGAAAGGGGGTCCCACCCTCTCAGGGTGCTAATTCGGCGTGGGGGTATCTGCTCTGCCACCCAGCACACCATCGTTCTCCTGTTGAAATCTCTTTGGGAAAGAAAAAGCCTCTGCTGGCACCAGTGCGAAAGATGCTTGATGGTAAAAATTGAGGGGATCCCCCCCTTCTTCCACCCTTGGGTCAGGGTGGGGGCAACAAACGTGGCAATTCCTGCTGAACTCCCCTCAAATGAGGGCAGCAAGATGGAAACTCGCTCCACACGCCGCCTTCTTCCCACCAGCCCGCTCCGAAAATCATAATAAAGAGAGGTGCGAGGGTCCGTGCAAACCCAACTCCGCTTTGCTCTGGGGTTGCGGTGAGATGGGCTCACGGCCGGGCCACCGCGCCGAGGGGCTACGGGCATTGCCGCCCAGCTCCGGTCCTGCCCTCCGACCTCACCCCCGCGCTGGTACCCCTGCACCTTGCCAACTGGCTGGCGGGAGAAACTTAATTAGCCTTGTCCGTCAACCCCAAACATCTGTAACCAGCAAAATTTACAACCAGAAATAAAGAGGAGTGACCTTCGCGGTGTTGAAAGACAGTTGGGTTCTTGTATTACAACGGCGGGGACAGGCAAAATTCATTATCTCTAATAGCCGTCCTTATAACCAGATTAAACACAAAGGCAGCGATTCCATATTCCCTGACCCGCCACCGTCCCCATCCCGAGCGGAGGGGAGCTCCCCTCTGCCGCAGCGCCGCTCGCACAAACCCCATCGCTGCAAATTCAGCCAACGTTTATGCACGTGGCGATCTCTATCCTTCCTTCCTACCCGGGAACGACAATGTCCCGGCTCATCCCACCCCCACCAGGCTGGGGACACCTGGCTGGTGTCACATCCCTCCTGGTCCTTTTTTCTGGGCAGCGCTGGAGAGATGCTCGGCGAGCATCCTTGGGGGTACCAGCAGTGAGCTCCCCCCTGCACCAGGGACGCTGTGGTGGTACCCGGAGCCGGTGCTGCAGATGTTTGCTCACAGGACGCAAGGGAAAAACACCTGGTTTCCAGCACACAACCAAACAGAGCCCAACCCTCCAGAACCAATCATCATCACGTCCCAGTGCACATACGTTCCCGAGCACGAGGGCTTTTGTCCTGAAGATGCAGCCAAGGCTTTCACCTCTGGCTGTGAGATGCACGCGGTGCCAATCACCGGCCGGGGAGCGAGAGCCTGTTATTTTCATCAGAGGATGTTCTCCAGGGAGACCTTCTGCTGCCAGCCAGGAGAAACAAGCCACCAGAGAAAACCTGAGCCTCCTAATGGCTTTTTTTCTTCACCACCCCCGGCCCCGGCAGCGGCGCGAGGGCAGCTCCTTCTCCAGAAGATGAGCACCAGCGGGGCCAGCTGGTTTCTCCCATGTTCAGCAGCAACAAGTCAAACTGCTTGGAAAACACTTAAGGTAGGGGCAGGGGGGAAGCTTCAAATGGACCAGGCGGACGGTGCACTGTGCTGGAGCAATGGTAAAAGTTAAAATTAATTAGCTGGCAGGATGACAAAGAAGCCATTGTGCAGCATGGTAGAGCAATCCAAGTACAAAGGCTTTATATAAGTCATGTTGAAAACTCCTTGATGACTGCAGGTAAGGACGGACAAGCTGTTAGGACGCGCCACGACACCCTGAAGGGCTCCGGGACAAGCAAGTAAATGTGCTTTTAACGATGAAACGAGCCCTGGGAGCCCCAGCCTGGACCTTCTCTCCAGAGGGGACTGGCAAAGGCGTGAAGTGCCTGGGTGTTATCAGTGCTGAGATGCCCAGGATAAAGCAAAACCAACTGGTCTGGGTTTTTTTCACGGAAAACAGCCCTCGAGCCGGGCTGAGGGTGCCCACGTGCAACGCGGACCAGCATCTGCCTCCTTGTGAGCTCCCACCGCTGCCCCCAGCCATACCCCACCAAGCACACCCCTGGCCGAAAGCCCCCCATGGATGAGACCGAAGCGTTCCGAAGTGTGCCTGCCCCTGCCTCAAACCAGACCCCGACAGGGTCTCACCGAACCAGACCTACCTCCTGGTTCGCCCCTTGCAGAGGAAGACCCCAAACAGCCAACGGGTCTCCATCACCACCAGGTTCTGCTCCTCGGGGAGGAGCAGGCCCCCTCCCAGAGGTGCTGGGGGCTGAAGCTGCGATGGAGAGTCACCCCAATGCTGCTACCAGCCACGACGCACCCTCCCACCTTCATCCTCCTCCTCCTCGCTGCTCCTCCCGGGCAGGGGGATGTGGGGGCTTCAAGCAGCCCCTGTGCCCCACAACCTGCCCTTATCCTGATGGGGATCCCCCCCCCTCAAAAAAAAACAGGGGTGAGCACCCAGCAAGGGCCAGGCAGAGCAGGAGGGTGAGGAGGGTGCTCTGCGGGGCCAAGCGCGACGCCGCGGCCTTATCTGCCCACCCCAAACCAGGGTGCGCTGCGAGGAAGCGCCCTGCCCCCTCCCTCAGTGTGCACCGCCTTTCTTTCTTTTTTTTTTTTTTTTTCCACTTAAAAAAAACCAAACCCAAAACAACAAACCAAGCTCCCAGCTCCTCCCCACCCCAGATGCTGAGCTGCACAAGGGGGGGGTGGGTGGGTGATGCAGGGCCTTCCCCCCCTCCGCCCTTTACGGTTGCCAGAAATGAATAAATAAGCAAAAGTGAAGGTTTGGGACACCCAGTTTTGGGAGGAAGGGGATGCCAGCCAGCTACTCGCCTTGGTGGGCACCCATCGGTGCTGGACCAGGCGCGAGAAAACCCCCATCAGGTAGGAAGGACCGGCTCCGGGCTGGCGTGCCCACCGGGAACACCATGGGATGCTGTCACCCCAGCCGTGGCGGGCAGGTCACCCTCGGCGCCAAGGCAAAGCCACTGCCACGCATCCTCTGCTTCGGTTTGTAGCCAAAACAAAAAAAAAATCCCAATTGCAGGTGCGAGCTCAGCCCCGCGAGGTTGTAAGAAACCAGCTCAAACGCAGGGAAGATGGGAGGGGAAAAAACCCCCCACCCCAGACCCCGTCTGAGGCGGGCAGGAGGGGCGGCGAGAGCTCATTTTCACTACAGAAAGCCGCCGCACGCCGGGAGGAGAGGCGCCAGATCAAGTGTTCAAGGGTTGATGCAGAAACAGTACGGGGAAAAAAAAAAATTAAAAAGAAAATGTTAGCTTAAGACACAGCCAGAGGTCTTCCTTTGGACTTTATCTTGAGGCGGCAGGCTGCAGCGGCGCTGCCTCGCACACGGACGGACAGACGGACCCCGCAGCATCCCGCCCCACCAGGGAAGGCGGAGGTGGAAATCACCTTGCTGAAAGCCACCAGTCGTGGTGGCCGTGGCCATGGAGGAGGAAGAGTAAGGCCGGCGGGAGAGCACTTGATGGCCGGGCGTGAAGCGCTGCTCTGCTCCATCGCCCCAACCGCACGCCAAATATACAGGCACGTGCACCTCTATCCATCTACATCCACGCGTATATCTTAACTCTGCATATTGCATAGATTTAACTGCGTACATTACCCACACACATATATTCTGCTTAATTCTGATGTTAGCGGTCTCCACGCACCGGGCATTAAACTCAGGCAGGAGAGTGGGCATTTCTCCTCTTCTCAAAAAAAGAAAATTTATATATATGATTTAAATGCACGAAACCTGAGACAAAAGAGAAGCTGGCCTTACCACAGGGAAAGTGGCACCCCATGCATGCCCAAACCTTACCCAAATCCCCCCCAGGTGCCCCCTGCCGCCCCGGCTGGGCAGAGGGGACGGGTGTCACTGCCGCAGGACGCGGGGATGGGAAGAGGGAGGTGGCAGTGGGTGGGGGGCAACTGGGTCCCACCGCGCGTGGGAAGCGGCGCCCGCAAGCAGCCGCCCCGTATTTTGGAAATCCCCCCCCCCCCCAACACCTCAACTGCACAGCTGTAGCTTTGAACTCAGCTCCCGGCACTTGTGGCCACGAGCAGGAGTTTTGAGAGTAGAAAAAAAAAAAAAGAGAAAGAAAAAAAAAAAAAGAAAAAACCCAACCCCGAAGCGAGGCGGAGGCGAGGTATTTGTTTACTTGCAAAAAGCTGTTTTCGCTCCCCGCCAGCCCGGAGGAAAGCGTTCCCCCCCCCCCCCCCCCCCAGCCCCTGACCCACGGGTGGGATGCTGGTGGGGATACAGCCCTGCTCCGTGCATCCCCCCTGCGAGCAGTGCGGGGAGGACCCCCGGCACCGGCCGGGCTGGGATGCTCCGGGGAGAGGGGCACAAACCGCTCCAGCCGCTGCATCCCTCTGCCATCCCCTCTGTTTACGTGGATCTCAGGGGAAAAACAGGACCATACGCTGCAGCAGCGGCTCCCCCAGCTCCCCTCCAGAGCAACCCCCCCCCATCAGCGAGGGCTTCACGCAGCCGGGTGCCATTTCGGTGGTGCCGGCGGGCACGGTGAAAGAGGAGAAAGAGCCGGAGCCCCCTGCCTGCTCCCCGGCACCGGCAGCTGTTTCCAATAGATCCAGGGACGGCTTTACAAGAGAAGAAAAAAAAAAATAAAAAAAAATAGGGAACAAAAGGTAGGAGAAAATCCAAGTTTCCAAGGTAAGGAAGGAAATGATCAGGAGAACAGGAAAGCCTCACTCGTACCCAATACACGGCGTCCTGACCTAACGAACCTCCCCGCTGCCCACGCAGCAGGACGGGGAGCCCCCACCCCCCCAAGCAAAACCACGCCGGACCACCGGCCGGCCTCCCCCGGCACGGCACGGCTCACGGCCCCTCGTCCTCTTTGTTCCTCCAAAAGGGACCCCAGAAAGCAGGGCAGGGCACGGCTGCGAGCTTTGTGCTCGCCCGGAGCCCAGCATCTGCCGCGGGGGGGGATGCGGGGGTGGCCGCTCATCCGCCCCCCCCCCCCCAACCCCAGCAGCCCACCGTGCCGGGTTCCCCTCGCCGGCCTCACCGCGCTGGCCCACGTGGCCGCTTCGCCGCCGGGGCAAACAATGGGATGGCGCGGGCTGCCGCGCTCGCCACGCAAGGCCTTCCTCATCCTCATCCTCCTCCTTCCCGCTACGGGCTTCGCCTGCCACCAGGAGCTGGTCCCCCTCGAGCACCAACGGGGGGGGGGGGGGAAGGGGGGGATTAAAAAAAAAAAAAAAAAGGAAAATACAAAAAACCCACAGAAAATTAAATAAAAAAAATAAAGACTCAAGTCTGCCTCGTTGCTGCACATCGGTTCGCGCAAGGCGAGGGCACGCTGCGAGACGGGCGATGGGGACGGCAGCGCAGGGGGACCTCCCCTGGGCAGCACCCAGGGGTGCAGGGGGGGTCCCTGCCCGTGGCGCCGAACCCCCACCCTCAGTCAGGATGGAAGAAATCCTCCCCTCTCCTCCCGTCCCAGCCCTGGTTTTTCCCCCCCGGAGAAACCCCTCCCGGCTTGGAGCCGGAGAAACTTTGCATCTTCACGCCATTTGTTGACATAAAATCCATCCCCTGCCTTACTTTTGCAGAGGCATTCGGGGTGGGGTGGAGGGGGGGGGGGAACGTCTGTTTCCATTTGAAACTGTCAAAATTAGCATTCAGTAATTAAAAATCACACCCTTTCTCTTAATAACCTAACCAGCATGATACAATCAGGTTGTGCCAACTCTTTAATCTAATTGACTAATTACAGATTTTAATTTAGTCAGTTACTGAACAACTGTTGACAATTTGTTTTCATTAGGGACAGAACAGGATAAATATTTAGGCTCCCCAGTCAAAGACTAAGACATAAGCTCTGGGCTCTGACCTCCAGTTTCGCGCCGGCGGTTTCTCCATCGGCATCACCCATGGAAAGGTGCTGCTCCGAAACGTCCCGGTCCCGCCGCCGGGCAGCGTGGAAGCAGAGGTTGCTCCATCGCAACAGCCGACATTGTTTAAAATATAAAATTAAAACTAATCCAGCTTTGCACGGTGCTTCCAGTAAAAGCAGTGTTTAAGAGACGCTCGCGTTCGCAGGCAGAATGGGCGCACCAGTACCCTAAACTGGGAGGGAAGGCTGAGCCCAGCACACTGCCAGGAGGGAATTTCTGCATTTATTATTTTTTTTTTTTTTTTTTTAAAGTGATGTGGAGTTTTGCAGCTGCTCCTGGCAGCCTGCCACTCCTGAAGGAAACTCCTCTCTCTGGTTACCTACCGGGGAACACTGTCCCTGCAGAGCGGAGCTGGATGGAACCCAGACGGAGCACGGTCCCGCACGGAAATGGGCTGAAGCTGTGCGTGCCGCCGGCTGAGCCCCGTGTCCAGGGCTCCAGCAATGCCTGGGAGGAGCTCCCAGGGACCATGGAAAGCTGTTCCCAACCCTTGTCCCTGTGTTGCACCAAACTTACCCCAAAACCAGCTGCTCTCCTATGCAATACGTTTCTAATACACTGGCTGCAAAGGGCACATTGCAGAAGTGCTCATGGACCACCACCACCATCGCAGAAGCACTCACGGATGACCACCACTACGACCGTAAAAGCACTCATGGATGACCACCACCACCAGCACTGTAGAAGTGCTCATGGATGACCACCACCACTGCAGAGGCACTCATGGACCACCACTACCATTGCAGAAGTACTCGTGGATGACCATCACCACTGCAGAGGCACTCACGGACCACTACCACCACCACCACCGTTGCAGAAGCGCCCATGGATAACCACCACCACCACCGCAGAGGCGCTCATGGACCACCACCATGACAGGCGCAGAGACACTCATGGACCAACACTGTCACGCTTGCTGTTCCCACGCTCACCCCATGCAGCTGTGGCTGCTTGGAGCAAGAGTCTCTGCTGATCCCAAAGCAAGAAGACAGCCTGGCACAGGAGAGGTGACAGTCCCACCAAACACCTCAAGCATGCAGAGCATCTCCTCCTGGGAGGGGTCCCATGCAGTCACCTTGCCTGCCAAGGTACCACACCATGTGGTGACCACATGAACCCCGGGGAGCAGAAGATGCTGTGTCAAGGAGGAGATGCCTTTCTACAGCCCAGGGATGCCCAAGCAGTGATGCCAGGACAGGATGCCTGTCCTGCAGCAAGCTGTGGTGAGATCCAGCAGAAAAGGACTATTTCCCACAAATGCTCTCCAAAGCATGGCTGAGAGGGCGCTCGCAGCGGGGCAAACATCTGGGTTTGGAGTTCACACCCCAGTGCCTGTGTGACATCCCCAGCCCATACTGCCAACGGAGCAAAATCCTTCCATCCCCTTGAGTTTCACCTCGTTCCCCACCAGAGTCTTGCACGCTAACACCGGCAAGCCTGGATGATAAGCTCATCCTTCTTCAGAGCTTCAGAAACCCCCTCACTGAGATCTCAGTCCAAGGGGAACCGTTTCAGACAGTGGGGAAAAAAGGAGGAGCCCTGGTTATCCCAAACCAGGATGAGAGGACACGAGTCCCAAGCACACCATCTCCTCCCAGACCAACCGCCCACGCCGCAGCAGAGCATCCTTCCGGACTCGAGTTAGGAAGAACTGCAGCGGCTTCCCAAAGTTAAAAAGACTAAATAAATCAATGCTTCGCTCTAACGGCAAGCTGAAGCCACCGCTCCCCAGGTCTCGCACTGCAAGGAAAAATATCATTTCAAGTGCTCCCAAGTGCGGGTCCTTCTCAGGGGAGAGCAGAAGAGGGGAAGGATGAAGTCAAAGTCTCCGGCAGCCAAAGGCTACCCTGATTTTTCTCTCCTGCACATTGATGCTCTGAACTGGCCGCGCAGGCAGAGCAATCCCACAAAAAGTATGTAGCAACAGTCAACTAGATTTAAGTTCATTTTCTGTAGCTCGAGGCCAAAATCGACTGAAGTGGTTCTGGTGATCAAGTTTTCTGCAATTCCCCTTTCTATGTATTAGCTCTTTGACAGAAATTCACTGCGGTATTTAAACTGGCAGTCATCACCGCTAACTCAAATTGTATTGGCTTTCACGGCGTTGAAATGCTCAACTGCGACCAGCCATCGGCCAATTCCCAGATAACGCGGCGGCTGAAATCCCCTGTCATGCCGAGCGATCCTGTTGCAAGCTCGCCAGCTCTGGGAGCGTGCGGGAGCGCACCATAACACCGGCACGCTCGCCACGGGGCTTTGCCTGGCGAAGGAGCCCAAATCAATGGCTATGGGTTGAGTTTTAGGAGTCAATGGATGCTCGTGGTGCCGTCAACTTGGATAAACTCCTTCAATACAGGTGGGAGAGGCTGACTAATAACCCTCCGACCAGCAAAACTCGTTAGTTGCGCTAACGGACTCAGAGATGGAAGGAAAGAGAAGGGCGGCGTTCCTCCCGCTTGCGCCAGGTGAATCCCCGCTTCCATCAAGCGCCTTTCTACTGAAGTCCCAGCAGCCTTTTGTCCCAGCTTAGGAGCAAAACCTCAGGGGAAAGGTAAAAAGCAACATTCCTCAGCCATGTGAAGAACCCACGGCTTTCAAGGATCCCCCCAAAAAAGATGGGTGCGGTTTCTCCTTTTTTTTCCCCCCTCCTCCTCGCTAAAGAGTTCGATATTAAAAACTGGAGGGGGAAATTAGCGATTTGTCCTGCTGCTCCTAATAGTTTTCACACGGTTATGCTGGGAAGTGACATGGAAGTGATGCAGCATGCAAATCCCACCGTTAGCACCCCGCTAACGAGGTGCGCCGCTCCCCTTCCCAAAGACACATCTCCAGGGCGAGCACCCCTCTGGCGCTGGGAGGGTGGCGTGTCAAACCCTGGCTGACCCGGCACCGCCGCGCCCGGAGCATCCCCCTGTTTTGCCCTTAGAGCAGAACAGTAAATACATCGTCTTTGGGTAAATAAACACCGTATTTCGAGCAAACACCAAGTTGGCCGCGCAGAGGTTGTCCATCGTTGGCCAAGTGTAAATACGATGCTCTACCAATCCGGGACAAGACTTGCATCGGGATATTTTTAACCACAACCGCCGTGTGAAGTGATTCATGACTCACTGGTCCAGCTCCGTTGGGGGCTTGTACCCCATTTCAGCTGCCACATGCCGCTGATGGGTTGTGGTGGCCTGGTACTTGATAAAAGCCTGCATTTCGGCACCAGTGCCCATCGGCGAGGCCGGCTGCCGCGCTCACTGGCACCGGCCACCCGCCCTGGAGAGAAACAAGGCGCTATTCACACTCCCCCGGTTATCATTCGGTTCTTTGGTCAATATTTAAGTTTTGGCCAGGTAGGTCCCTCGCCCTGTAAAGTACACGCCGTGCCGGGAAAACACCGCTCCTCGGAGAGCAACTGTGCCGTGAGCATCCACCACCGGCCACGCCAGGTGGGAGAAGCACAACCCCCTGTTTCGAGGCCAAAACGTGCCCGGGGAAACCAAACCAGTGCCACCAAGCCAAGGCACGAGGGAGTGAAAGTCTTCTGAAAGAGTCTTGGCGGTAACACCCAAAAGGTAAAGCACTCGGGGCTGTTACAAAACTGCATTACACCGAGAATTAAAAACAATCAGGATTGTGTCTATTTACTGTAAGCTTAAAGCAACGTGTACTAAAGAAGTTTATGCGAATCATCTAATGCACTCAGGCCTATTGTTAGAATTATTACCAAGCTAAAAAAAGATTAATTTCTCTAAATACACTAAATCCTCAGACACGATGAGGAGGCTGCTGCGAATGGAGCATTACCATGTCTTGGTTGCTAATGTCATCTTCACCTGCGGCTTTGCCGCCCAAAGATCTACCTTTGCCTTGCTCCTCATGAGCCTGCTGTGCCAACCGGGCTCCAAAAAAAACCTAGAATTTGGCCCAAAGCGCCCAGGAAGCGAGCAGCTGCCCACGCTGAGCCGAGCACCGGTGGATGTGCCGCCAGTCGTCAGCTCTGACCCTCGGTTCAGGAGTTCACCATCTTAATCCGACCCAGTAAAAACAGCCGATGCAGAGAACAGCCGCGGGGAGGGACGGACAGATGGACAAACCTCCATCAAGCGAACACCCAGATCCGCTCCGCTGGGCCCCGGCGGGACAGGCACCTTTCCACCCCGGGGCAGGGAGGAGAGGCTGCTCAGAAACCAGCCCAGGCTCTCCGGCAGCCCCGGGGCGACCGCCGCGTCCAGCGCCGGCGGGCAGGAACACCACCGAGGTCCCCGAGACGTCGGCCCGGCGCTGCTCACCGGCAAACCCTCGCGCATCCCAACCCAGGCATGTCGAGGCAACGAGAAACTTGGGAAGGGAGGAAAAATGGTTTCCATACCACAGGCTCCCGGGAGCAGACAAAACCAGCTCCTGCTACAGGGTTTAAACTCACTTGACTGGGGTCCAAGCCCGCAGCCAGGTGACTAATCCTTTGATGCAAATTCCTCCCGACGCTGCGGATGCGGGCGACTGCGCGCGGGATGGGAGCGGGCAGCTCACCCATCGCCCACCGGAGCCGACACGCCGCCCGCCCTCGCGCCAAGAGGTGTCTTTTTGGGAGGCACCCTCAGCGCCAGCATCCCGCCCCAGGAGCATCATCGCTGGGTCAGGCTAACACCAGAGAACAACCCAAAATACCGACAGGCGACATGCAGGCCATCAGCCAAGGTGTGGGGGGGGTCTGCAACAACACCTTCAAGGAGCAAACACCTCCACCTTGCTGGTCTCGAGGGAGGACTCGGGCAACCAAGGAAGCCCCCAGCCTTGGCAAAGGCAGGGAAATATTTACCGAAGTATTCAACAGCATTTTGGGGAATCCCCCCTGCTCCTCCCCACCGCAACCCAACCCCTGCCCACCCTGCGAGGTGTCCTCAGCACCAAACATCTCACCACCCATCCTCTAGAAAACGCTTTGTTGTCCATCGCTATGCAAAACTGCTTAATTCTACCAGTAGCCCGAATGCTTTTTAAGTGCTTAAGATAAGCATCTGAGCTAATTTACATAATTGCAACATTATGAAATACTGTTCAGTCAAATCAGAACGTTGTTGGTTAAAAAAAAAAAAAAAAAAGAAGAAGAAGAAAAAAAAAAAACAACCACCAAAAAAAAAACCCAACAAAAACCACCACGCTTTTGCCAGTGGGTTACGTCGGCTCTCGGCGCGCCGGAGAAGCCCCAACGCCGTAATTACCGCCCTGGGATTTAGAAACTTGTTACTCACGTAGTCATGAAAGGCTTTCGCTTCGCTCGAATGTTCACAAGTGTCTCGCCTTTCGGGAGCTGCGCAGTAAAGGTCCCAAAACACGCTGGCGTGGCGGAAGGGAGGGGGGGGGGGGGGGGCGGCGAGGGGGGGGGGGGGGGGGGGGGGGGGGGGGGGGGGGGGGGGGGGGAGGAAAAAAGTCGAGAGAGGAGGCAGTTACTCAGCAGGGCTTGGTGGAAGGGGGACATCAGAGGTGATCAGGGTGCGTGGTTGGGGAGGGGACCTCAGATGGATTTGGCCACCATCTGCTCGCTCCCGTGGGGCGTCGAGGCGCGGCGGGGGCGGCAAAGCCGCCCCGCCGCGCCTCGACGCCCCACGGGAGCGAGGAATTGGAGCGGTTGGGGTGATGCTGAGTCACCCCATCACCCGGGGGCTCCACCGGTGCCACCACCCCCGAGGGTGTGTGCACGTCCCCACCATCCCCCTCCCCGCTACTTACCACCACCAGGAGTGCAGGAAGCCGGGGGGTTCTCCCAGCGTGATGTTCTTCTCCCACCGGATCTGCGGGCGAAGAGAGAGAGGAAGGCGGGGGTGGTCACGAGTGGGCGTGGGGGAGGGAGGACATCCCTTCCCTTCCCCCCCCCCCCCCCCCCCCCCAAAAAAAAAAAAACCCTCCCCGCGTGCGGCGACCCCACCGCCACCGCCCGCCCCGCACAAGATGGAGGGCGGGCGTTTGCGTGGCGTTGCGTGCGGCGGCGGCGGCGCACAAAGGGCGCGGGGGGGGGGGGGGGGGGGGGGGGAACGGGCGGCGGGAGCGGTAACGGGGAGGGGAGGAGGTGGTGGGGAGAGAATCTCACCTCGGACAGGAAGGTCTGCGCCGACTTCTGGGCGCCGACGTGCAGCAGGTACTCGTAGACGTACAGCGCCAGCCTGCAACAGCCGAGCGGAGGGGTCAAGGAGGAGGAGGAGCACCGTACACCCCCCCCACACACACTTCCACCACCACAAAGCCTCCCCGCTCTCCCCTCCCTCCTCCTCCTCCTTCCACCGCCGCGCTTACTTCTCCCGCGCCTGCCCGTCCGAGGGCACCGCCGAGCCCTTCCCTTTGGCGAACATGGTCCGCGCCGAGAAGGAGGACGGGGGGTGTGTGTGGGGAGGGGGACACACCGCCGCCGCCGCCACCACCACCACCGTGGAGCCGCTCTGCCCGCCGCCTGAAGGGAGCGCCGGGGGCTGTCAGAGCGCCGGCCGCCGCCGCGCCCCCATCGCCCCCGCGCTGCTCCGCCGCCGCTCGCTGCGCCCGCCGCGCCGCTGGCCGCGCACCCGAACGTGGCCGCGCCGGGCACCGCCCCCCCACCGCCGACGGGCGTTCGCCGCCGCCAATCACCGGCCGGCGAGGGAGGGGCTAAACCGCGCCACGCCTTCCTCCGGAGGCGGCGGGCGGCCTCCCGCCGGGAGGCAGAAGGGAGACGCGCGGTCCTAAAGCCCCGCCGATAAAGCCGGCAAGCGGCGAGGCTTTACCCGACGCGGCGCCGCGCCGTGGCCCTTTAAGGAGCCGGGCCGCGGCGCGCAGCGCCCGCTGATTGGTCGGCGCCGCGGAGACCTCGGAAGGGGGGCCTTGAAACCGCCCGCCGGGCGGTGAAGGGGAGCGGGGTGGGGAGGCGGGGGGGGGAAGCGCGTCGGTGCGCCCGGGCGGGCGCTGCCTTTGGCCGAGGCGCCGGGCGGGACCCGCCGGGGCCGGACCGGAGGCGGTGGGAGGCGGGGGCCGGGATCGGCCCCCGCCTCCCACCGCCTCCGGTCCGGCCCCGGCGGGTCCCGCCCGGCGCCGTTCACCCCAACCCCGCCGCTGCGGGCGGTTACCTCAGGGCCGGGCGGCCTGGCTTGTGAGGAGCCCTGAGGGGAAAGGCCTGAGGGGCCGGCCCTCCCCCCCCCCGGCTGCCAACTCCAGTCACGGGGCGAGGCTTGCGGCGGGGCCCCCGCTGCCGGTTTTGCTTGGCTGCCCCCTTAAAAAAACACGGAGAGGAGAGGAGGAGGGGAGGGGGACGACACACACACACACCCCGGGTGGTGGTGTGGCCTGGATGGGGGGGGGGTCCCTTAGGGTGGGCTGTGAGGAACCCTTTTGCTTGGCACAGGGGTTTGTTGGGGTTTTGGGGCACCCCTGGTGTGGGAGCAGCGTAAAAATGGCTTAAAAAAGCTCTTTTCCCCCTTCCCATCTCATCCCACCGCCGCCAGGCCTCACCTCCACCTCGCCGAACAAAACCCGGGGCAGCGATGGAGGCTGCGGCCTGGGTAGGGGTGATGGGATTGGGGCGGGGGGGGGGGGGTGTTGGTGGTTTAAAATGGGGAGGTTGGTGGTTTAAAATGGGGAGGTTGGTGGTTTAAGATGGGGAGGCGGCAGGCGTGGAGCCCCGTCCTGCAAAACCCTCGAAGGAGCTGCGAGCGGGGCCCGGCGGGCGGGCGGCCCTCCCGGCGAGGGGCAGGGAGGCTTCGGGGCGGAGGAGGAGGTGTAGCGCGGGCTGCGCCCCGTGGGAATGTTCACGGCCATGGGGACCTGCCTGAGCAGGGCCAAACTCGCTTTAAAGCAAGGTTTAAAACAAACTGGGGGGGGGGGGGGGTGTTAAAAAATAATCTCCTCGCAATGCGGTAGGTCGAAAAGCATCAAAACTTGAAGGCGTCCGAGATCCTCTCTTTGGAAAGAGGAAAGCTGGCGCGTTGCACTCAAGTTTTTGCTTCGCTGGGGGGCCGGGGTGACGGCGGAGAGGACGAGGGAGGCGTTGAGGGGGGCTCTGCTCCGCGCACGCCTCTGCGGCGGAGGGCCAGGCCAGGCGAACCCCAGGCTTTGTGTCTCCCGAGCCTTCGCGGCCCTCTGCTCCTCTTAAAAATAACTGGGAGCCTCCCCCGGCACTGAGGCTATGGGGTAAACTTGACCCTCCGGCAGCACGTGAGGTGCGCACTAAGTATCCCCGGTTAAAAATAATACCCTCGAATTTTGTACCTTCTGCCCGGAGGTGGAGAGCATTAATGCCACCGGCGCGATGGGCGCTATGCTCTTGGCAGCAAAAGGGCCTCTCCGTGCACAGAATATCACCCTGCCCCGCTCCTCTTCGCCGGGAGCTTGTTTTCTCCTAACTCCTTGATTTTTTTCTGGGGTGGGTGAGTAGACAAAACCCAGCCACCTCCTCTCCCCGACCGCTGGGGTCGTTTGGGACAAGAAGCGAGCTCAGGGAAATGCGATGGGAGCGGGGATCTCTCCTTCCCGAGGTGCCTTCAGCGGTGCGAGTGCAGGTCTCCGGCCGGGAGGGGAGGACATCCCCGAGATGCTCAGAGGAGAGAGGAGCCTGGGGAAGGCCGGGAAGCCGCCTCGGCTCTCCCTCCTCTCCTCCGGACCAGCTCTGGTTCTCGGCTGTTGCTAGGGGAGATGGAGAAGAGCGGTTGATGGAAAGCTTCCCGTAAGTGGCACCAAAAAAAAAAAAAAAAAAAAGTATCAATATCGCCATTCCCGGGCGGCAGAGCCCGACCTGCCAGCCGCCAAACGCCGGCACAGCGAGGGCAGAAACTCCCGGCCCGTGTGAATTCACCGGGTACCAGCCCTGCCTTCCCATCTTCCGCGACCCGCTGATTACAGCGAATTATAAGCCGGTGCTTTTGGACCAACTTAGCTAAAGATCAGAAGGCAGACTTAATTTCGTATCATCACCACCGCAGAAGGCAATTAAATGGCTCTGCGAAGTTTTAGCGCAAGTTACGACAGGAAATTTAGGGGGGGGGGGAAAAAAAAAGAAGAAATCCCCACACCCGAAGCCAGCAGCTCTGTCTAGCTGCGTCGCAGGAGGACGTACCGAGGCTACCGAGCGCTCCCAAAGGCTCGGCGGGCGACCTGTGGGCTGCCTTACTGGGCCGGGCTTTCTCTTCGTCAGGAGTTTTTCCTTGGGTTGCAGCAAAGGAGGCACCAGAATTCATTAAAAACCCCCCAAACCAAGAGCCCAGCCGGTTGTTTCAACCGCTCGCCCGTGGATTTCTCCCAGCCGGCGGGGCTGCCTCCCCTGCCGGGGCAGCGTTGTGCGGCACCCACCCGGCGGGTACCCTGCAGACCCCGCTGCGCCGAGCCCGAAGGCAGGAGAAAGGTGCCGGAGGGGGGGTGTGTGTGTGTGAAAGGCACCGTCCCCCCGGCAAAACCGGGGGGAGGAAAGCACGAATGCAGCGGGCGCTGCCGGGGCTGCTGTGGGATCCCCGTGGGCAGGCTCCCCATAGGCAGGGATGCGCAGCAGGAAGGACAGGTTTGGGAGGGAGTAGCTGTGGGAAGAGTGGCCTCTCCAACGTTGCATATTAACGCTCCCGCGTGCTTTCATTGCGGTGGGACCTATCTGGCGGAGCCATTAGCATGCAATGCGGAGGAACACGTATTTTTGGGATGCCTGCCTGGCTCGCCGGCTCTCAGCCACGGAGAGGCGGTGGGCTGTGGGATGCGGGGAGAGGTGTCTCGTTCCCCCCCCCCCCTCCCCAGGGACGCCGCTGGAGTCGCAGCTCCTTCCTCGAGCCCCTGAATCATCCCCGCTGCCATCTGCTGCACCCTCGCTCTTCCCCGCAGATGTCCTTCTTCCTTCCCCAGAAGGAGATGAGAACCGAGGACGAGGTGCCAAACGCGACTTCAAACAGCATCTAATAAAACACAGGATTAATTTCTTCTGACTGGTGTTCAATGGCTCTGATTAAGCAGAGCAGTATTTAATTAGCTTGTTTGGACTGCCTCGAAGCCCCTGCCAAAGGTGGGGGAGTCTCAGCGGCCGGGTCCCCCTGGGCCCCGACAACGAGCCGCTGGTGGGGCTGGTAGGACCTTGTCCCCATGGAGCAGAGCCCGCTGGTGGCCCCGCCAGGGTGGCAGCTCCTTCGGCATCCCCCGACCACCCTGATGGGTGCCCTTGGCTGTGCTTAATCCCAGTGACACCCCCGGGGGGACGGGGAGGAGCAGGACGGGGGTGATGGGGACACAGGCAGGTTGGTGGCCCCGCCAAGGGGACAATTCTCTCTTCCCAAACAGCGTCTCATCCTCTAAACCCCGTGACTCTCGGCATAAACCGAACTCGCCCTGCCACCGAGTCCTTGAATTTAAAGTAACCCTGTTCTCTCCCTGATTTACTACCGGTTGCTGGCTCCTCTCCTCTCCCTCCGCCTGTCTCCTTTAACCCATTTCATTATCTATGCTAGCTTAGGCTTGCCTACGTGGGAACATCACGGTGAAGATATTGCAAAATAGATGGGCTGTGAATGCGAAGCGCGGCAGCTATTCCCCAGCAGCTTCCCTGCGTGGCGGCTCGGGTTCCTTGCCCGCGGTGCCTGCGTGAACCTGGGCTGCGGACAGGCACTGCGAAGAGCCGAGCAGGAGCACCCATGTGGGACGGCGGCGCTCCCCGAGCTTTTCCCGGGCTGCGGGGAAGGCTGGGATGCAGTGCTGCGTTCCCAGAGCTGGCACCCCTGGGATTTTAACTCTGCGGGTTCCCGTCATGGCAGTGGAGACAAACAGAGGGAGAAGGCTGCGAGGGAGAAAGCGCCAAAGATAACAGCCGGGCAGCAGGACTTTGTCGTCTGAGGAGCACGGACAACTTGCGAGCCCCAAACTCGCGCTCCGGGGCACGGTGGGACACCCGAGGAACGGGATGGGCAAAAAGGGCAAAACCCAAAATGTCAGACCCCTGTCACCCCATAGCCCTAACGAAGCGTCACCTCTACCCACTGCCGGCTAGTGCCAGCCGCGCCGGGCAGGTCAGGTCCTCCTGGTCTCCACCCACCTTGCCGCCAGCCTGTATCTCCCCGCAAGGCAGGTTTTGCAATTAAATATCCCCTCCCCAAGCAAACCAGCACGCAGGAGCCGTGGTCTGTGTCCCACCCTGCTCGTTCCCTGCAGCTGGGCTCCGGTGGCAGCTACGTGGGGCCACGCAGGGCACCGGCGTGGGGTGAGGATGCTGCAGGGGTCACGCAGAAGTGCTGCCTGTAGGTGTCCTATGGCAATGGCGTAGCAGAGACCTTCCTGGGTGTCCCAGCAGAGCTGTGTGTTCCTGTAGCCCCGACAGACAACGGGATGGTGCCTGTCTTGGGGTTTCCCCCTCTAGGGGCTATCCGTCATCCCACAGGGATGGCCTCCAAGCTGTGCTCCCCGCCACCTGGCATCAGCAGTCCTCAAGGGAAGGGTCACAGCCTTGCCGGGGTGGCAGTGGCTGTCAGCTGCCTCGGGAGCCAGGCAGAAACCCCACTGCACGAACTCAGTATCTGCAGTTTAACGTCAGTGGTTTCCTTACTCTCCCCGTCCTCGGCGAGGAGCGGTTTAGGTGGGGAGCAGGCGCCCGGCCGGCGTTACGGGATCTAAATCCAGCTCTGCTGGGTCCGGACTTGAGCCTCCTCGCTCTGCCGGGGCAGTGCCGTCGGGTCCTATCGCTCCCGTTTCTTCTCCAGGCTGTCCCTTATCTGTCACCTCTCCCATCTGTCCCTGCCTGATACGCGCCGCCGGCAGTGCCCCGGGCCAGCTGCCCCCGCCGGCGCCCTGCAACGGGCAGGAGCATCTCTTCGGCTCTGCTTTCCCGGGATGCTTCACGGAGCCGGCTGGAGGGTGACCTTGGGTTTTGGAGCAGACGTTTCCCCCCTGCTGCCACCGTCCTCACGGGTGCTCCCACACCAGGGTGGGTGGGTGCGGAGCTGTAACTCTGCTGTGAGCACGGTGGCAGTACCTGTATTTATTTTAGGCTAAGAGCTGCTGCAGGGTGAGCTGTGGCCTGACTGGCTCCGCCGCCTGCGAGCGTTTCTCTGCTTCCCCTGGGAGCTTTTTGGGAGAAAGAGGGACCTCAGGAGCTGGAGGAGAAGCTTCCCAGGCAGCAGCCTGCCATAGGAGCCAGCGTCCCCTTGGACAGTCGCCTCTGCAGCATCCTCCGAGGTTTCAAAACCATCTTTTGCCGTGCGGAGGCCTTGCCCCGGCTCTGCTCACACCCCGGCGAGGGGACCTGGCCGGTGCTCATCCATCCCGTTGGCTGCAGGATGCTGCACGCATCGGGCTCCCCGCCAGGCCA
Organism: Pluvialis apricaria; assembly: GCA_017639485.1. Classification (NCBI taxonomy): domain Eukaryota; kingdom Metazoa; phylum Chordata; class Aves; order Charadriiformes; family Charadriidae; genus Pluvialis; species Pluvialis apricaria. Next base: position 6,393,494 of record CM030011.1, on the reverse strand, counting down.
TGGACCACGTGCTCTTCCCCGCTCCCACGCTGCACGGAGCACCCTGTTTCCTAACTCAAAAAAAAAAAAAAAAAGAAAAAAGAAAAAGCCTTTTTATCCAGCCCGTGTTTTTCCGGCTCGCACCTTCACTTTGTCATGTGGAAACGCTGTGACCGGCTCTCCCCCTCCGACCTTCAGGCGGGGAGCCGCTTCCCCCCTCCCTGCTTTCACCTTTACTGTTTTAAGCGCGGTCTCTTCCCTCTCCCTCTGAGCGCTCATCGTTTGCGTCTAGCCTGCGCGACTTGCTGACCCAGCACTCCTGCCTGCTCCTCCATCCGTTTTGCCTCCACGGGTAATGCACCTCCGTGATCTTCCCTAGGAAGGACGTGCCCAGCGGGGTCACGGTGCCGCATCGGGGGCTGCCACCATGCAGGGGTCCCCGTGCACCATCCCGTGCAGCGCTTGGGGCCCCGCGCTTGGGTTTTCCTCACCGTCCACCCCAGTACTTGGCCCAGACACCTCCAGGGATGTGGGAAACCCCAAAATACCTAATTAGGGGGCTGATTGCAGGGCAGCGATGCAGCCAGATGAGCGGGGAGGAGGCAGGAGCTCGCGACCGCCTGCAACAACAGCCTGGAGCGGGGGTGGGAGCAAACAACAGCCCAGATGTGAACACCAGCCCAGATGTGAATAGCCCAGATGTGTACAACACCCCCGATGGGAACTATAGCCCGGCCCTGGCCATGCCACAAGCCAAGGGATGATGCTTCATGTAGGGGCCGCTGCCCCAACGCCTCCCTCTGCCCCAAAATCTCTTGTCCTGCTGCAAGCACTGCTCGTCCCCAGGGCGCAGCCGCCGGCACTTTGCCGTGCCCACGGCCACCGCCGTTGTCGCACCCGGTGAGAAACGGGAGAGCCACCGCACGAGACCCAGCCAAAGCCTCTCCGGTTTGGATCGGCGGAGGCGTGGGCTGCTAACCGCAGGGCCTCGTTTGCTTAATGAATGAATTTCAAAGCTGGGCTTTCAGATGAGTTTTGGATACACAGCAAACTCTTTGGCAGCGCCAGGCTAGGACACGGGCTCAGTGTCTCCGAAAAGCCTCATCTTCTGGTTTCTGAGCGAAATAATAACGAAACCAGGAGATTCTCATAAAGGAAATCAGCAAAGACAACTACTTTTATATGTGCGCTTAAGTATTTAGGTCAGTATTTTTAGAATAAATAGCCGTGGGTTGGTTCCTATCTTTTCACTTTCATTTTTCACACTTCAGCTTCATTTTCCCGAATCTGGTTATACTGAAGCAGCAATTGGGTTTTTTTTTTTCAAAGCGCTCACACCTACCAGCGCGCTGACCTCCCGGGCTCCCGTTTCTCCGCCCGGCTCCTCCGGCCCTTTCTTCTCCCCAAGCGCTATTAGCACAATTTGGGGCTGAACCCGGCCCCCTCTGCCTTAAAGATTTCCCCGAGAGCGGGCGAGGGAAGGGAGGGACGGGGTGCCGGTGGTGGCGGTGGGGGAGATCAGCTCCATAAGGGAGCGGGGAGCTTTGCTGGGTTGGACTGGGAAGGGGGTGCAGGTGGTGCGTGGCCCACGATGGATGCGTGCGGCTCCGTGCACGGCTCCAATCCTGCACCCAACGCCACCCAGTCCCTTCCCCGCGCCGGGGGGGAGCCCCGGCTGCGAGCTGGGCGTTGCACCCTGCCGCCTGCTATTAAAAGCAAACCATCTAGAAGAGTCCTTCGGAGCAAGAGCAGCTTTTAAAGGAAACATTGGCAGCCTCGTTTGGCTGCAACAGCGCCTGCTTTGCTAACGGCCTCCAAAATTAGAAGAGGCTCAGGAACTTAGGATGGATGTTACTGCAGCGGAGCGGGGATGGGGGGGGGACGAGGGGGAGGCTCGAACCCGCTCAGCCTCAGCTGTGCGTCCCCAGAAATCGGGACGCTGCTCCATAGCCCATCCACACAACGTTTTTTGGGTTTGTTTTTTTTTTTCTTCTTTTTTTTCAGGGGGGAGAGGAAGATAAGATCGCCGTGGGAATGGAGCACGGGGAGCAACGCCCCGGCCGGCGTGGAAATCCCGGGCACGCATGTGCAGCTGGAAAAAGCGGCGATCTCCGCTGTGCTAAACACGCTCGGCGGGAGCAACGGAGATGTGCCAAAGCCTCTTCATGACTTAGCTCCTAATAAACACGCTGCGGATGGGAAACGAGCCTTCGGCTTTCCCTGGCGCGGGCGAGCAGAGAGCTCACCCCGGCGATGCTCCATCCCCATGAGCCGGGGGGGCCGGGGGCCGCGGGGCACATCCCTGCTGGTCCCTGGGGCTGGGGCCAGGCTTCTTGCCCATCCCGCATCATTCCTGGGGGACTTTACCCCGAATTAAAGCCCTCTTCCTCCTCCTCCCCCGGCTCAACAGCCGCTTCACCTCCCAGAGTTATTCACAGATAAACTCCATAAATTTGGGGGACAGCCATTTTATCACTCCTGGCAGCTCCGTGCGTTGCCTGCCACAAGGTGAAGCCAAGGGAGCTGGGAAGGGATGGAAAACCAGCTCCCGGGAGAGCCGGAGCATCGGAGCACCCGTCCAGGGTCGGCTTTGCTCCGGGACAGCCGGGACCACGGCCAGCCGTATCCTACCCCGGCTCTCGCCGCCCGCCTGGGGTTTCGGAGGCTTTGTTAGATGCAGGGAGGCGCGGGAGGAGAAAACCTCCTCCTCTCTGCCTTGCCTCCATGGATGATTTATTTCGACACGCGACTCCAGCCTGTTTTGCTGCATCACTCCAGGCGCTTTATTGCCTCTGGTCCGGGCTGGCGACATCCCCGCACCCAGCGCCGGCTGCCCGGGGGCAGAACGGAGCCCCTGCTGCCGGGGCTGGTGACGATATCAAGATGCTCCCAAGCTCGGGTGGTTAGTTGGCCTTTCCTGACCTCCTAGAGCAGCTCCCCTTCTCCCGGCCCCTTCCCCAAACTGTCCGTCCATCGCTGCCGGCCGGTCCATCGCTGCCCGCTGGCTCCCACCCGGGGCCGTTTAAGGTGCCCATCGCTGGGGAGGATGCAATGTCAATGCGTCGGGACTATTCTGCTGGAACACCACCCGCAAAAACAAATAAATTAAAATTAAAAAAAGGAAAATCCATCCTTAATTTTGCCCTGCGCTAACAAAGGCACACGGGTCTATTCATTATTGAATGTTAAGCTCCAACAGCCCTGGGAGTTCCCGAAGCGACGTGGCCCGTACCCACGGTGGCCACGCAGGCAGCGTCTTGCCGCAGACGGCCACCGCCACCGTCCCGGCCGGGCACGGACCCGCGCCGGCTGCATTCCCGCACGGCACGCTGAGCCCCCAGCCCGTCCGCAGCACTCTTCTCCCACCGGGGCGCCGCTGCTGCCGCTGGCAGTTTGGATTTTCAATTTTAATTCTCACGAAGCTATAGATTTATTTTTTTTGTGTGTGTTTGTTTCCAGGTTGCTGCCAGCCCGGTATTCCCTTTTCCCATGGGAAAGCCAAACCCCGGGGCGTGACGACTGCTGGCGATGCTGATGGGGAGGACGGCAGAAGGGCTCCCAGCAGACCAGGGCACTGTACCCCCCCCCCCGAAAATAACTCCTCCATTTCACAGCCTTCCCGGAGCGTGAAGCAGCCGTCGAGAGGGGCTGGATTTGATGCCTAAAATTTTCCCTGTCTTCTCATACAGCTTTTTTCTTTTTTTGGGTTTTTTTTTTTTTTTGGTCCCAAACCGGCCAGTGGGAACAAACCCCTCCCGGGCCGGGCTGAGATTTCCACCCCTCAGCGGCGTGTGCCGAGCGCTCGGCACGGCGCGCATCCGAAGGACGCCGGCGCGGGTCAGCGGCGGTGGGTACCGCCACCCACCTCCTCTCCCACCCCACCGCTATTTTTCGGAAGGAGTCCCTCGCCCGCCCTGGCGTTGGGGTTTGTGGGTCCCGCCGCGTTCGGGGTTTCCTGTTTACCCGCGCAGCAGCTGCGCCGGCGGTTGGAGGGAGGTCGGTTGGCCGCCGCCGTTAGCCGCCACGATGCTGAAACATCACCCGGGCCGCAACCGGCTCCACGGCCGGCGCGGGGTTCAAGGCCTTCCCCAACCAACGCCGGCTTTTTGGCTGCCGCCTCGCAAAAAAAAAAAACCAAAACCCCAGCCAGCCAAAAGGCTTTTGACGAAGGAATCCGGCTTGCAGCAATCTGCTGGTGGCTGCTGCACGCGCATAATTAATTAAATTGCATAATTAATAACGCTGCGTTATTTATGAAGGGTTGGGGGATGTCCCCGCCGTAAGCAAGGGGCCGAGGGGCCGCCCTGCCCCGGCGCGCAGGAGGAAGCAGCGGCGAAGCCCCCGCGCCGCCACCACCCACGGACACACGGTCACGCGTGGGCGCGCTCTCCCCTGGGGGACGCTGCATTCCCCCCCCCCGCCCCCGCCCCGCCATGTGTGTGCCCACCCCCGGGGCCGCGCCGGCGCCGGGCCCTGCCCGGAGGGAGGCGGGGGGGGGGGGGGGGGGTGCGGGCAGGGAGCGTGGGGCGGGCGGCGGCACCGTGGGGCGCCCGTGGGGCCGTTACACCGCGCCCCCCCCCCCGCGGAGCCGCGCGGCGCCGCGCGGGGCGCGGAAGGGGCCGCTTGAAACCGCCGCGCGCTGATTGGCCGAGCGCTCGCCCCGCCCCCTCCTCCTCCTCCTCCTCCTCCTCATCCTCCTCCTCCTCCTCCTCCTCCTCCCTCCTCCTTCTCCTCCTCTCCCCCCCCCACCCCCCGGTAGGGGCCCGGCGGTGCCGGAGGGCTCCGTCCGCCCCCTCAGCGCCCGCCCCCGGCCCCGGCCCCGCCGGCGGGCGGGGGGTGCAGCCGCCGGAAGGCCGCGCCTGTGCGGCGGGGCGGGGCGGGGCGCGGAGCCGGGGCGGCCGCGGGCACCGCGGGGGGGGGGGGGGGGGGAAATTGGGGGGGGGGGGGGCGCTGCGCCGCCGCTCGGAGCAACGGCGCCCCCTGGCGGCGGCGCGGCGGTAGCGCCCGGGCTCGGCGGTGTCGCTGTCCCCGTGTGCCCCCCCCCCCCCCCCCCCCCGGGTGTTCCCTGTGCCCTCCGTGTCCCCACCGGCGGTGTCCCTGGCTCCGTGCACCCACGGTGTCGTGTGCCCGTGTGACCCCCCCCCCGGGGTGTTATGTGCCCCCGTGTCCCTCCTCGGGGGTGTCCTGTGCCCCCCCCCCCCCCCCGGGTGTCCCTGTCCCCCTGCACCTCCGGTGTCCTGTGCCCGTGTGCCCACAGGTGTCCTGTGCCCCCCCCGGGGTGTCCTGTGCCCGGGTGCCCCCCCCGGGTGTCCCTGTCCCCATGCTCCCCCCGTGTCCTGTGCCCGGGTGCCCCCTCCCAGGGTGTCCCAGTGTTCATGGAGCCCTGGGGCATCCCCATCCTCAGGGACACCCCAGGCACTCCCTCTCCTCGTGTACCCCCTGGGTGTCCCTGTCCCCGTGCACCCCCTCAAACCATCCCTGTCCCCACACACCCTCCAGTCTGTCCCTGTCCCCATGTGCCCCTGGGTGTCCCCGTCCTTACAGCCCCCCCCCCAGGACTCTCCCTTCCCTCGTGGACCCCTATGGCTGTCCCTGTCCTCAGTCCCTGCCCGCACGGGCCACCAGCAGCAGGTCCGTTGTTCCTTGGCACCTCCCAAACCTTCTCCAGAAGGTCTCGCTTCCCCGCTGGCCTTTCCCCATGGTGCTCCCCATCCCCATCACGGCCGGACGCCGCACCGGTGCCCCGCGTCACGCGCCGTCCCGGTTTGCCCACCAGCGTTCAAACCAACCACGCTCGCTCCGGGCTTTAACGTTTGAGTAATAACCAAAATAAACCCCCGCAGCGAGCCAGGGGCCCGGCGTAGCCCAACGGCACACGGCCTCCCTACGCCTCCCCAGCGCGGGGCGGGCGAGCCGGCCTTAGGAAATTAAGTAAATACCAACGGAGGAGTTGAAAAATAGGTTACCTTGTAATTGAATTTTTTTTTTTTTAATTTTTTTTTTTTTTTTTTGCCTGCAGCTAAAGAAAAATTAGCCTTCCTGCTATCTTCTGCAGCCCGCGTGTTTGAGAACTTACCGGGGTGTGTAACAGCCGAAAAGGTGGTGCGACAGCTCCTTGGCTTCGCCTTTTCACCTGCCTGCCTTCCCAGCTCGGCTTTTTTTTTTTTTTTCTTCTCCCCCCCCCCCTCAATTTCCCCTGCCTTTAAACTCCACGCTGCCAGGGAAATCTGGAGCGTTGACAGCTCGGAGGAGCGGGGGACAGGACTCCTGGCAGAGCGATGCGGGCCCCGGTCCTGCACCAGGAGCTGGGGGAGACCCCCCCTTCTCCGGGAGAGACCCCGGCTCGTGGGTGCCGTCGCCCCCATACCCATCACCCCGTCCCCACCGCCCTGTCCTGCAGCCACCCTGGGGTACCAGAGGCCATCGGGGCAGGGGGGGGTGTCCGGGCAGAGCATCCCGAGTGACGGTCCCCGAGCAGCCGGGGGGGTCATCCTCCCCTGCTCAGGGGGGACGCGGGACCCCCGGCCCGGGCAGGCGATGCGGGCGCGATGTGGCTCTCCTCCCCGGTGCTGCAGCAGCTCCTGATGCAGCAAGCCGACACGAGGGTTTGATTTATTAAGTTGGTGCATTAGTATCGTTTTATCTCCCTCCTTTTCCATAATGAGCCGTTCGCGTAGCGGTGCCGGCTGTGGAGCTCTCCCTCCTTCCCATCGGCACCCAGGGGTTTTTTTTGGGGGGGGGATATTTCCCAGGGGGAAGAGACCTGCAGCCCAACCTTGGGTACCGCGCTGTCACCCTGCAAAGAGGGCGATGTGCTTGTCCCCCCCACCGGAGCTGGGGATGCCTTGGGCACCAACCTCCCACCCCTGCTGCCCGCTCGGGATGTGGGATCTCCTGTGCAAACCCTCCCGGCGGCCGTGCCTCCGGATGCCGTGGGCGGCTGCGTGGCCGGGGGCTCACGGGTGATGGGTGCATCCCACGGTGGGGAGCGGGGTCCCTGCTAGGAGCACACGGAGCAGCCTGGGGCACCCCAAAAGCATCTCCGAGCCCCCCCCGGCATTGTGGTCCCCTCCTGGCAGCTGCTTGGCTCGGTCTCCACCAGCCCCGTCCCTGGTGTGGGTCTCACCCCCGGCCTCGCGGGGGGTCGGCTGTGGGTGCGCAGGTACCGCGTCAGCACTCGCCGCCATCCCCTTAATAGCCAAAAAACCTAAGTTTCAGCAAAAATCTGACTTAACGCCACAACCCCTTTCTCCCACTGCCAAGCCAGCGAGCAATTTATCCTTCCAACTACTCCAAGAAACGAAGAAACCAATAGGTCACTTTTTTTTTTTTTGGCTCAGCAGTAATTAATGGTTTAATTAACACTCACGACATCCAATTCCCATTGCTTTGCACGAGCAGCCTCCACTGCCGGAGCCTCAGTGCAAACTCTCCGGTAACCGGGGGTGGAAAGGGTTAGTTAGCCGGGGAGCCGGCGGGAGGCCGCCCATCTGGCCGGGATTTCATCCCAAGCTGGAATCTTCTCCTCCTCCTCCCGAGCATCATCATCAGCAGCAGCGGCGTTTCCAACACGTTCCACAGCCTGCTTTGCTTTTGCACGGACTTGTTTATGGCGCGGCGGCTTTTAAAGCCGAGGGAAGAAACCGGGCGCCATGAGCGTGCGCTACGCGCCGCCCTCGTTATTTACTCTTAACGATTTTACAGTATTTTAACACCAGTCCCCGAGAAATTTTAGCTGTCCCAAGGAGAATAGCTGCTTGTAACCGGTTGCTAATTACACGTATGAATGTCAATTAATTCATTTAGCTAATTATCCACTCTCTGAGCATCACGCACCAAAGAACAGTAAAAGACGGGCATATGGTGATGGATCGGAGGGAAGAAGCCGGCGCCTGCGTGCGCTCGCTGGGTGGCCGGGGCCGGGTGCGCGCACGCCGGGGTGAAGGGATGCAGTTAGCGCGAGAGCTGGGGGAACACGGCCGCCGCGAGCCGTAATTACAGCATTACGCTTAATTGGGCCCGAAAAACATCAGCCCTCGCCTTGCAACTTTTGTTTGGAGGCCTGAGCGCGGGTCAAGCATCTAAAGTGTTTCTAATTGTGCTGCTCCCTCTGACGCAGAGCGGGGGAAAAGAGTGGTTTTCCCCGTGTGGAGCAAACCTCTCGATGGTAATCGCTGGTCGCAGAAACAAACAGTCCTAAGGAGGGAGGGAGAGATCCCTGAGGAGCTAAAGGTCCGTGCTAAAGGTGGGGAGATCCGCTGGAGGATGCGTCTTGCAACCTGGCCACCCATGAGCCTTACGGGGTACCCGGGCTGCTGCAAGCGGGTAGAAAACCGTCATGGTGAAAAATAATCTTATTTTGTGCCCCCCCCCCCAAAAAAAAAAAAAGGAAAATGTTCTAAAGGAACTGTTCTGTTCTGAAATGGTTGGAGTTAATCACATCTGGGTGTGCAAAGTTACGGGTAAGGCACGGAAGAGGTTGTGTGGGGCAGAGCGGCCGCCCCCTCCCCGCTCTCAGAAAGCCGATGAAGAATTGCAGATTTTTATTCTAGCAGCTGAGCAGCGAATGCTCAGCGGGGTTAAAGACCTCGGTCAAAATGGGGCAACAATCTTCTTCCAGAGGGAATCTCCATCACGGCACTGGGATCGGTCACCCAGTGTGGTTCTGCCTCCTCCATCGCCCAAAGGCTCCTAACCCCTGGTGGGCCAGCATCGCCCCGGGCTGGGCCACCAGCTCCATGCCTGCCCGGCTCAGCTGTCATGGTTTGGGCTGGACTGGCCACCGAGATGAGCGACAGATGCTCTCCCCTACCTCTCTCTCCAAGGAGAGGAGGGAGAGAGAGAAAGAGACTTATGAGTTTAGAAGGAAATAAACTACTTTAATGAAAATATTCATAAAATAATAAAAAGAAAATAATGAAAAAAAAATATACACAAAACCAGTATTGAGCTCCCAGGATGACAATCATGTCACCGGCAGGCATGGGGAAAGTCCCAGGCTGGACTCAGCGATGATGGGCAGTGGATTCCGGATCTGGGTTTGGGAATGCAGGGATCGGGATCGAAGGCAGATGAACAGAGAGAGTCCTCCTTGGATGCTGCTGTTGAAGGAAGAGCGCTGACCCTTCCATCCCTCAGCTTTTATACTGATACAGATGGGATGGAATACCCTGTTGGCCAGTTTTGGGTCACCTGTCGCTCCTCCCCACAGGTGGGACTCCTCTATGCTTTTCTGATCCTGACCCTCCAACGAGGCGAATAACAAAGTTAGCTGGCCTTGGGTGCTACAGAATCATAGAATGGTTTGGGTTGGAAGGGACCTTAAAGATCATCGAGTTCCACCCCCCTGCCATGGGCAGGGACACCTCCCACCAGCCCAGGTTGCTCCAAGCCCCGTCCAACCCGGCCTTGAACACCTTCAGGGATGGGGCAGCCACAACTTCTCTGGGCAACCTGGGCCAGTGCCTCACCGCCCTCAGAGTGAAAAATTTCTTCCTGATATCTAAATCTCCCTTCTTCCAGTTTGAAACCATTCCCCCTCGTCCTATCAACAGCAATAAGTATAAGCCTGGCATAAGTTACCAACGTAGGTCTTATCGCTCTGAGAGCGAACAGTTTCTCCACAATACGCTCTTAATTTCGGGAGTTAGAAGAGGCTTAGCTAAAAAGTAAAATCACCGAACAGAAAATCGGTTCTGTTTTGCCTCAAACCAGGACACCAGCCTTTGCAGAGGGACCGAGGGGTCCCGCCTCACCTGCACCTGCGTCTGGGGTTTGGCTGAGCTTTTCCCACACCCAGCCTAAAATTTGGGTCCCTGAGGCCCCGGCGCTGCAGGGGCAGACGATACCCATGCTCGGGGCCCACCGCAAGCGTTTGCCCTGTTCCAGTGCTTTGTTATTCTTATTTACCAAAAAAAAAAGTGAGGCCTTATTTCCAGTTAAATTTGTTTAATTATTTCACCGCTGTGCTTTCCAACGGCAACGCTTGCGCTGCCCGTGCTTGCGAGGAGCTTTGATCAAGCCCATGTACGTCGATTACAAAGAGTCACTTGTAAAAGCATGTAAATAAAATACAAATAGAACAACATCTCCCCCCCCCAAAAAACAATAGGCCGTATTGTTAATGCGATGACACTGCAATTTGTGTCTTATTTCCTTGTTATATTAAAAAAAAAAAAAGGGGGTTTTATTGCAAGCTGTGTTAGAGGTGCTGCAGAGGCACTGGAGTGGCTCCAGAGAAGTTTGCGGAGGCTTTCACGGCAAGTAAGCCCAGCGTCGGTGTCTGCAGCTCGGGGGAAAAAACAAATATTTTCAGGCAGGTTTAACTGTGTGTGTGTGGGAAGAGTCTGGTGCTGCCGCGGCACCGTCGGTACCGAGCGGGCTGGGGGAACAGCCGGGTACCCCGGTGCCCCTCGCTGGGGTGATGGGGGGGAGAAGAAAGGGTGATGCGTGGTGCTGGGGAGGGGACCCAGGACCCCGTCAGCGGTGAGAAACGGACGGAAAACCGCTGGATCCTGCTCCGCAGAGCTGTTGGCAGCGCGCCGGTGCTTCCCGTCGCCCTCCCCGGCTCTGCCGCCAGCCCGGAACGTTCTCTCCTGCGGTGCAGCATCGGCCAACGTGCAAAACTCGGGAGAGCCGGCCATTTTCCAGGCATGCTCAGATTTGCCAAGCGCTACCTTAAGAAAAGTTATGCGTGACTATATTTAAGGAAGCTGGGGGTGTGCGCTGGCCCCGTCCCAGGGCCCTGCGCCAGCCTTGGCCTTGACGCCCGCGCCCGGTGCCGGCCGCGCGCGCGCGCAGGTGTCCGGACGCTCCTCCATCGAGCCAGCCATCGCCTCGCCGCCGCCCGCAAATGCTCAGCTTCTTCTGGCTGAGGTGAGGGCTGGGGGGAGGCTGGGGACGATGGGGACAAGGGGGGAGACACCCTGGGGCTGGGTGAGCAGGAGCCACCACCCGGCGCTGCTGCAGAGACTTCCATGTCCTGGCTTGTGCCGGCACCGGCAACATCAACCCCCCCCCCGCAGATCTTTCTAGCTGTGCCAGGAGGGATGCTGGCAGGGGGGGGTGGGGTGTTGGCTTGAATCAGCCTTTTTTTGCTTAAAAGTAGGGGCAGATATTTGGGAAGTGTGGGCACAGGGCTGCTGGGAATGCCGGTGTCATGGGGAGGGCAGAGGGATGCACCGGGGCTGGCTGGGGCAGCGTGGGTGGCCGGATGGGATGGGTGGCACCACGCTGTGGTGATCTCCACCCCGGTGGTCTCCACTGAGGTGGTCTCAACTGAGGTGGTCTTGACCATGGTGACCACCACAGTTGAGACCACCAAGGTGGAGACCACCAGCGTGGAGACTACTGCACCGCCATAGTCTCCACTGTGGTGGTCTTGACCCTGGCGGTCTCGACCATGGTGGTCTCAACTGCAGTGGTCTCCACTATGGTGGTCTCCAAGTTGGTGGGCTTGGCTGTGGTGGTCTCAACCGCGGTGGTCTCGGTGCTATGGCAGTCTCCTCTCTGGGGAAGCCGTGGGTGGCAGAGCAAAGGTGCTTGGGCTGGGCGATGCTGCTGTTGTCCCCACGCTCCTGAAATTTGGCCCCGGCAGTGTTTGCAGCTGTAACAGGGTGACGCATGGCTTCGCTCTACCCCTGGGCTGGAGGCAGCAGTGCCAGGGGACCTTTGTCCCCCAGAACACTCCCTGGGGGGACTTTGTCCCCGTGCCGGCAAACCGGCACCAGCCTTCCTGGGAGCCTCCTGGGACCTGCAGAAAGCGGCTGGGCAGGGACATGGATGAGACTGGGGGCTGCAGGCACGGCCAGGGCTGGGGGTGCTTCACCCAGCATTGAACTGAGCAGTGGAGGGGGATGTGATGGGGCTGGAGGGGACCCCACTGCGTGCTCGCCCCGAGCAAAGGTTTCCCGTGGGTGGTGGATGTAAAACCAGAAGCCCCTCGTGAAGGGGACTGTCCTTCCAGCCCGCCGCTGGCTTTGGCCCTCGGTTTGCACTCTCCTGGCACCGTGCCTTGTTTTGCTCCATGAAACCCTAGAGAAACCATGACGTGTGGTCCCAAAAATACCACTCACAGGGTGCCCTGGCCTTCTGGGCTGGCCACCCTCCTTGGTTCCCACCGAGACACGCCACAGGGAGCTGCTCGCCGTGCCATGACCCGGTGATTCGGTCTCTCATGTCCCAGCAGGGCCACCATCCTGATGGCCCTGCGAAGGAGCTGGCCACCCACACCTGGGCGAGCACTGCGGGTCTCATCCTGGGAAACCCACTCCATCCCGGTTTGGAGCTGAGCCTGGCTGGGCATCTCCACCACTGCTGGCCGGTGGGGTCCCGCTGGAGGGGACATCTCCCCTTGCACAAAACCTGCCTGTCCCATCCCCAGGAGCACCGGGGCTTTGCTGCTGCTGGCAGTGGGACTGGCGGGCTGGGTCTCGGGGGAAGAAGAGCCCTCGCTGCCCCGTCGAGATGGCAGAATTTCCCAAAGTAGGTCAGGTTAATTTTTTAACGCGTGCAGATTTGCTTGTTACCATGGATATTGCTCAATTATACACCAATAATCCCCCGTGAGAACTTCATTGTCGCCGCTTTCCTCCCCACCCCACCCCACCCCACCCGCCTCCCTCCTCTCCCTCCTTTTTCTTTAAATATTCCCAGGGAGGGGTGAGGATGCGCCGAGGGGCTGAGGTGGGGATAGCAGACCAGAGGCAGGCGAGGGAAAATGGGGGTTTGGTATTTGGGGCCGGCTCGAGGTGTGGGGCTGTCCCGCTCTGCCCGGAGCCCCCCACAGCCCAGCACCCGAGACCCCCGCCCTGGCTTCACCCTCATCCCTCCCTCCCATCCGCTGCTTGGGGGCGGCTAGAGCAAAACACCCCGCTTCCAGCCGGCTCGAGGATTTGGGGGAAGGACTGCTCTCCTGCATCCCCGCCTGGCAGCGTCACGGGGGCTGCGGGACCCGAGGGGGCTTTGCAATGGAGGCTCCCCCGGGCTGATGGTCCCCCAGTGATTTTCCTAGAGGCCAGCACCCAGTTCAGCAGCAGAGACCATCCCCGCGGCATCAGTGCTGCGGGACACCCCCCTGCCAGGGTATAGGGGAGCAGTGGGGTGCCGTGAGGTCCCTCTCCCCCATATTTTTGGAGCCATTGGGGTGTCTCCCCCTCCATCCCTCCCCCCTGGTTTGCTCTGCGGGCTTCTTACGCCTTCGGCAGTGCAGGAAGCGACTGTGGCAGGAGGCAAGAAAAATATTCTGCTGGAAGGGTTTTTTTTTTTCTAATGCAAACTTTTTTTTTTTTTTTTTGGGTAGAAGTGGGTCACTCGAGGGGTGACAGAGTAAGAGCATCATCGCCTGGGTACTGCATCCCGTTGCCATGGTGACCCGAGGGCTGCATCAGTCAACAGCTTTAAAAATGTGACAGTTGAGTGAGGCTGAAGATTTTAATGAGGACAGACACTTGCTCGCTTAGTTTCGATAACCGAATACTCTATAAATACCCACCGGCTGAATGGTCCCGGGTCTCCGGAGCGTGTTTGCGATGTGTGGCCAGGGCGCTCCCCTTCCCTGGGCAGATCCCTGTGCTCCGGGGTGGGAGTGTGGGCTTGGAAATAACCGAGAATAATGGATGCAAACCAAACAGCTCTTTTCTTTTTTTTCTTTTTTTTTTTTCTTTTTTTTTTTTTCTCCCCTCCTGCTAACCCAGCCCAGGGGACAAGGTGACACGATTGCAGAGCCAAGAGCAGGTTTGGGTTTCCACGGTATGGCCCGAGCCCTGTGCCCTCCGGCGTTGGCTGCTGCAGCCATGGGGTGTGACGGGGCCACCCCCGGTCACCACCACCGCCTTGTGCCTGCAATAAAACAAACCTGGGGAGCAAACCCAGCGTGCTAAAGAGGAGATAAACCCTTGCACCGGGCTCTCGCAGGGGTGGGTGAGCTGTAAGCAAGCTCCCAAGCCTCAACAGCAAGCCCAGGGAAGTTGTGAGGCTGGGGACAGCAAAGCCCGGTGTCGCTGGGGCAGGGGTGGGAGGCTTCGCAAGGCTCAGCGGTGCTGCTTGCATCCCTCGGTGGTGTTCTGAGCTCCCTCCCTTCATGCTGACCGCAACGGCTGCGCACCGTGCGACGCCCCAACGCCAGCTGCTGCGAAGGGCTGACGGCGCAGGAGGCAAATCTGCAGCTTCCACTTTTTTTTTGCACCAAAATCGGTCAGTCCCACGCCTTGGGGAAGGAGCTGCCGCCTCCGGCAGCCCGGTCGGACCTGCGTGGGAGAGGGATGTTTGGTGGGACAGCTGAGGACACACCAAGTGTTGTGTTTAAAAGGAAGTTGTAAATATAAAGCCTCTTGTTTTTGCGGCAGTTCCCACGCTGCCTTTCCTTGTGATGCCACCACCGTGTCCAGCCGGGACCCCGTCACAGAGTGTGTGGCCGGGGAGCCCGTGGGCACCCAAGGGCACCCGGTGTCCTTGGGGGATGCCAGGGCTTCGCGGGCAGAGGGGCCGGTGCAGGGCACAGCGGCGTTGCCAGCGATGGGAGCTTCCCATTTGCTGCCCCCGGTACCACCCGTGTGCAGCGTGAGTCCTGCCTGCTGCCAAAAATACGCTGTCGGCTGTCTTGTGACCATGATGGTGTCACCGTGCCGGCCGGGGGAGCTTCAAGACACAGCCCTCTGTCACATGTAGCAACACGGAAAGTATTGACAGAGCGTCACCGGCCGAGGGATGGGCCGTGGCACTGCGTGCTGGGCTCAGGCCAGCACCCCAAAATAGCCGGGGGCCTTTCCATCACACCCGGCGAGCGCTGGACCTGACCCCCGAGGAATGGCAGGCGTGAGCCCCGGGTCTGCCCTTCTCCGATTCGGCTCCGGCAGCCACCCCGATAGGTGCTGGCGAGGGGGCCGGTGGCGTGGGGAAGGGACGTCATCGTGGGGCACGGGGACAAGGTGTGACAACCCACCCAGCAGGCGGCTGCGGCAGACGGCAGTTCTGCGGCACCCACCGCGCAGTGCACGCTGCCGTGTCCCCGCCTGGGGGACAGTCACGGGCGTCCTCCACCCCCGGTTCTGCCGGTCCTGCCGTAACCGGAGCCACTCTTCTCCTTTCCAGGTGTCTCTTAAAAATGGTCAAGGAGAATATTGTAATCCCTGAAGAGATCTTAAACTTCTGTTGCAATGGCCTCCAGGTACCCCCCGTGCTGTGCAACTAACCCTGGGGCTCCCCGTTGTGCCGGCGGCGACTAACCGGGGCCGTGCCGGGCAGATGCCACCCCGTGCCGGGACTCGCTCCAGCTGCATCCACTCCCCACGCGTTCCCCATCACCGTCCCCGGCCTCTTGCTGCCTACCACGGGGTCAGGGCTGTTCCCACGGGGTGCCGGCTTTTCCCCTAAAATTTAGAAATGGCAGGCACCGGGAAAACGACCGGCGGGAGCTCCGGCCGGGCCGGCTGCTTGCTTTGCAGCAGGCGGCTTGGAAGCTCTTTGCATTTCTGGCTCGTGCCCCAGAGCCTGCCGGCTTCCCGAAATAGCTCCGCGGTACTCGTCGTGTGGCCACCTCGGCGCGCTGAGAAACAGCTCGGGAGGTTCGCAAAGGGGTTCGGAGCCCGCTGGAGGGGCTCCGTCGGCCGGGGGTCCGTCTCGCCCTGGGACGGGGGGACCCTTCGCCGTAGGTTTGGCTTGCCGCGTTCACCACCGTCTCCGCTAAGCCGAGGTTTGTGCCGTTCCTGGGATGTCGTGTACCAGTAGCTATGGAAACAGAGGTTAGACCCGCTCGAGAAAAATGCTATTCTGAGAGGCGGGGAGCTCAGGGTAGTCGGGAAAGCTTCGTTTCCAGCACAAACCCATCTTTAAAAGAAGCCGGGCAAACCAAAGGGCAAAGAAGCCACTGCAGCGGGGGCTCTGGCAACAAGCGCTGCGAACGGGAGCCGCGGTGGGAGCAGAAAGCGGAAGGAAGGGCTGTAACGAAGCCCAGACGGCTCCTCGTGTCTCCTCAATTACTCACAGGGCTAACTGAGTTCACCCCTTGTGTAACGCCGCTCACTTGACAACTCAACCAGCTATTTTTCTTGCCGGCCCCGCCGCAATTAACAGCCTCTCTCTCTCCCAACCCGGGAGGGGCGGCAGGCCGGAGCGGCTCTGCGCCCAGCAAACTGCGAAGCCCTTCAAGGAACAGATTTGGCGGCGCAAAGAACCCCAAACCGAGGGTGCTTCCCTCTCTTCCCCCTCGTCTGCTTGTAGCAGCCAGGAAAAACTGCTTTTAGTGTTTCCTTTGGCAAAGGACGGGGCCGGGGGGGGGGGTGTTGGTGGAAGGCGCGGAGCATCGCAAGCCCTGGGAGCGCGAAAGCACTCTTCACCATGGCACCCTAAAAATGAAGCTGTTGGGAGAGCAAAATTCCTTCCCAGAGAACTGATTGACTTTGGGAGGGGTTTTTTTTTTGCACGGTTTTCGGGAAGAAGCAGCGGGGTTGGGTGATAAAGGGCCTGGAAACCTGCAGTGATCACCCACGGAGCGCTTTTTTGAGGGTTTTGGGTTTTTTTTGCCTTTTGGCTGCGAGCGTCACATCTTTGGCGAGGGCTGGGTGGGTTTCGGTGGTGCCTGAGGCTGTGCGGGGCTGGGGGTCCCGCTGGCTCTGCGTGGGGAGGGGGCCGCGCGGGTCACCGTTTTCTCGGGGGATTTTCCTCCCGTTTGGGTAAACAGAGCTCTTGTCCCCGCAGGGCTCGACTTCTCCGCCACGCGCCCGGGAGCCAGGGGAGCGGGAGGAGGCACCGGGGGCCATGGCGAGCCCCTCGCCCGCCCGCAACCCCACCGAGGTGCAGATGAGCCAGCTGGTGCTGCCCTGCCACACCAACCACCGCGGCGAGCTCAGCACCGGCCAGCTGCTCAAGTGGATCGACACGGCCGCCTGCCTCTCCGGTAAGCCGTCCTCTCCCGCCGGAGCCATCATCCCGCCGGGCCGGGAGGGAAGGGACATGGCGGTATCCTCAGGAGCCGGCTCATCGGCGGCGTGCCCGGCGGTCCAGCGCCGTCCCTCGGAGCCGACGCCAGCTGGGGACCCACGTCATGCCATTTTGCTGAGTAATTAGAGAGCGAGCGGGAGCAGGATGAGGAGGGGGGGAGACGTGCGCTGCAGCACGCACGCTTGCTCGGGCACAGATCAAAATCGACGCCTGCTTCTTCCCAAACGCTGCCCTTTCCCTTGCCTGCCGCGCAGGGCACGGCGAGACCCGGCTGGCGACATCCCCGGCATCCCGGCAGTGGCCGGAGAGCTCTGCCGGACGGGGCTGAGCTCCTCCGCTCCGCAAGCGGCGATGGAGCTCGCCAGTTCGGCCGGCCTGCCAAGCACGCCGTGGGTCGCCGAGCGTAACAGGGAGGTTACGGCAGGAAAACGGGTGCGATTCTGCAGTTTGATGAGGTTCCCAGCGCAGTTTTGCAGTTTGAGGTTCCCAGCGTCCCAAGGCAAAGCCAGAACGGCAAGGCGGCTTTAAAATATTTGCTGCGTATGGGGAGATGATATCGTCTGCCTGTGCATCCCCGCAGCGGCTGAAAGCATGGAGGGAAGGCAACCAGCAGGGCAGCGTGCCTCCTAGTTACAACACACACTCCGGATCCTTAAAACATCTGGAAACCCACCCTGCTACGGGGCGGAGAAACCCCAAACTCCGCTCTCGTCCCCTGCAAAGGCGGTGGGCAGGCACGAGCAGGGAAAGGGACAACAGCCGGGGTTGCCCCGGCGTCGCCAGCCCCGGGGCAGGAGCTGTGGGGTGGAGGAGCCGGCGTGCCCCTCGCACGCTCGGCGTGTTGCTGCAGGTACCTGATGCGTTTTGTTTTTCCTTTCCAGCCGAGAGACACGCCGGCTGCCCGTGCGTCACGGCTTCTATGGATGATATCTATTTTGAGCATACCATTAGGTAAATACTCGGCTCTCCCAGCGGGGCATGCGCGGGGCGGGCCGGATGGGTTTTTCCCATCTGCCGGGTGCAACGTGGACCGTGGGGCTGGAGCCGGGACAGGGAGCAGCGTGTTTGGGAGGCGAGGAGATGCAGTGGCAGTGCCAGGCTCGCAGGGCAGCCAGGGACCGAGGCTCCGGCTCCGCCGTGGGGCCGCGGGGCGCCCGCCTGCTCTGATTTATCTGCTGTCTGGGGAGCTCCTGCTGGGTCGGCTTCCCGGTATTTCTCCCGACCCCAGCTCCTCCCCAGCTTTGTTCAAGAAACAACTCTGACTTAGTGCTCTGGAAACGCTGGATTTCGAGAATCGTGCCTCTGCGGCGGCCGTGTGGGTGGGTGGCGTGCGGTGGGGCTCACCCATCCATCCATCCATCCATCCATCCGCCCACCCATCGGGTGCTGGGGGAAGGGAGACCTCCCCGCACATCGCTTTGTGAGATGCGCTAAGCTGAGCTTTGCCCGGCCAAAATCCCCTCCCCGGCTTGTCCTGGCAACCCCTGGGTGCTGCCCCTCGCGGAGGTGCCCACCCCAATGGATGCAGCCCCTGGGCTGCAGCGGTCGCAGGGGACAACATTTCTCCTGATCTGAGGGTGTTGTGGCACAGAGGGGACACGCACCCTCCCAGGGGTCCGCCCTTATCCATCACTGGCTCCCAGTAGACATCATTCCCACCAGGTGTAGGTCTTACACGCGCAAAGTGGTCTCCTCCTCCACCACCCCAGTGAGCCCAGGTGGTGCCATCAGCCTTTACTCAGCTCTCAGAGCCCCCACAAAACCTGTTCAGGGGGACAACCATCTGCTCACCCCCCCAGCTATCATCTCAGGGGGCTCGGCGGGTGTTTTGGTGCACCTACAAAGATGCCTGTGTGCTGGCAGAGGGGTGTTTGGCACCCCCGTCCCCTGGAGACCTGCTGGCTGAAGGCTGACCTGGCCGAGCAAGCCGTGCCGTACAGGATTCACGCTGCCCGGCAGCTCACATGCAGGTGACACATGTCTGCCTGCTGAGGACAGAGGCCAGCGCGGGCACACAGGGCTGGCGTTGGGGTCCCAGGCTGTCGGCTGATTTGTGTGGTGCCGAGAGGCCCGACGCGCTCTTGGGTTTCACCGTCATCCCCAGCAAATGCTGAACTCTCCCTTTCTCCATCTCACACCGACGTCGCGGTGCTGGTGGGTCAATAAGCCACCGGCAGAGGCCGGGGTGCCCGTCGGGTGCCACCACCAGGGTCGATGCCCTGCACCGAGTGGGCTCAGTGTGTGCCGTGTCCGGCACCGCGCGGCTCCAGCTGCCGGGGCAGCTTTGCCTGGGAAGCTTTTCCCCGTGGGTTTCGGGAGCGGGAGGACGGACCCGAGCCATGCTCCAGAGCGTTAAATCAAGCCCTGCAAGGCATTCGCCCCTCCTCGGGGGTGAGCCGGGCACCGCTCCGAGGGGTCAGGGAATTCGTGCTGCTCCCGGCTCGGATCCCGCTGGCTGTGGTGTGGCTGAGTGCTCCGTGCACGGGGCCTGGCGGCTTTTTCCCACAGAGATGCTTGAAGGCAGAGGGAGTTTAGGGTGGTGTTTGCATCGGATGCTCCCCATCCCTCAGCCTTGCCGTGTGGCAGTGCGGCCTCCGGGGAGGACTGCACGTGGGCTCATGTGGCTTTTATGGCACTGGCTTGTGCCGTTTGGTAAGGAGAGAGAGGATAAGGCGTTTTTGGGGCTGGAATATAGACAGCCGGGGCTGCCAACGTGCCTGCCCTTGCACGCCCCTCGCTGCAAACCCAGCCGGAGCATCCCTGCTCCAGCCTTGCCGTGCCACCCCTTCCTTCATTTCTAACCCTCTCCCCCCATCTTGCTTTTTCTTTTCGCACCAGCCGGCCGTATATAAACCCTCCTGGGCAGCGGGACGGGAAGAGCGGCGTCTGGTACGGACGTTTGCAGCCGTAGAGCAGCCAGCCTAACGCAGCGCTGCCGTGAGTTGGGAGCATTAACCCCACTGACGCGGCACCGCCTGGGAGGTGCACGGAGGCTGCTCACGTAACCCCACTAACGTTTCGGCATGCCGCGGCGGGCTCCGGGTTGCCGCTGGGTCCGTGCCAGTGGGTGGCCGGAGGCACCATCCCAGCCTCGCACCGTCCCCTGCTCCAGCCAGAGCCAACGCGCGAAGCGTGTCGCGTAGCCGAGGTGATTGTGGTTGGTTGAAGCCAGAAGTTGTGTGTGGGGTGAGGGGGAGGTTACGGTGCCAAAACGCTCACTGACTCTTCCTCGCTTCTGGTTTTGAGCCTTCTATGGTGCAAACCTGCAGTGGAGGTCATAGGGTTTATTTTTCCACTGAGTTTTCTTGCATCGGTCCCTTTTAGGGGATGAGGAATATTCCTGATTTAATAACGCAATGGTAAAGTCTCTGTTTGCTGTCAGTGTCGCCAGTAAGCTGCATTTGCTCATTGGGTTGGTACCAGTCCGGAGTTGGTTAGGCTGCAGAGCTGAAGCTGTCTGTGTGTTTACTCTGAAGCCTACTGAAGGCGCAGAGGAGAGCTCCTGGACTCTGCGAGCAGCACTTCGCTGCCAGCAGATGTTTCATGTGTGAGATGGTGCAAAATGCCCCCGGCCAGATCCTGCCTCCTGCTGTCTCCCAGTATCCCACGGTGTCTGTCGCTGGGAGGCCCTGGAGAGGAGGAGGGATGGGAGCAGTCAAGGTGCCCACAGCTTCGGGGCTGCTGCTGCTACCACTGGCCAAGGGCCTGTGGGGACGCCCCATGGGTGCCACCATTGCCCAGGACAGCACACGCGAGGCGGGAGGAGCCGTTTGCTCTGGCAGGAGCGTGCATGCCCGCATGGCGGGGGGTGCCAAGCAAACCTCAGGCACCTCTGCCCCCCTCAGGTGTCCCGGCAGCACCCCAGACCTGGGGACCTGTTTGCACGCAGATGCTCAGGGGTGGCATCTCACCGCCGGGCTGGAGACCCACGGGCTGCCGCGACTGGGGGGATGGCTGTCCGCATGTCCTGCCGGCTATCCCGGCATGTCCCCGCTGTCCCGGGCAACCGCTACCGCAGCGGGTGGTGAGCCGTAACGCCGCTGCACCTCGGCGGGGAGATGCTCGGCACCAGCACGTGTGCGGGATAACCGTGGGCCGTCATCCCCGCTAACCCCTGCGTGCTTTCTCCTCTTTCTCTTTTTCAGCGTCGGGCAAGTTGTCAACATCAAAGCCAAAGTGAACCGAGCCTTTAACTCCAGCATGGAGGTTGGTGTGCCGCCCCCCTGCCTTCCCCCCCCCATCCCAACCACTATCCCCCTTCGGCGTGTGCCCGTCCCTGCCAGCCGCGTGCGCCCGTTCACCGCCGCCGAAGGCAAACCACCCAAATCCTCCCGCGGTTCCCAGCTTTGATCCGGCGTGTCGGTCCCCTCCTGCTCTGCTTGGCGGGATGCGGGTCCCCGGGGAGCAGAGCCGGCTCTCAGGGGTGCTGTGCCCTCTCCCAGGTGGGCATCCAGGTGAGCTACGAGGACCTGTGCAGCGGGAAGCACTGCAGCATCTGCAAGGCGTACGCCACCTTCGTGGCGCAGGGTCCCGCCGGCAGCAAGGTGAGCGGCGGCCAGCGGCTGTGGGGCGCTCGGGCGGCCCCTGCGTAGGGACAGCGAGGAAATGGCCTCTCTGGGGAGAGCTGGGATGGGCTTTCCATCACGGCATGTGCCGGCACTTCGTGGCTGTCTGCACGCAATCGGGTCGGTGCTCCCTTATCCCATGTGTGTGGGGGATGTCGGGGCTCTTGACTTGCTCCGGGCACGGAGGGCACCCGCCCGATGCTGCCGTCCCCTCCTCTGTGCCTGGGGAGGGCAGGGATGTCCCTCCCTGCTGGCGCTGCGGGATGGCTCCTTGGCATCGGAGCCCATCCGTGCTGTATGACACCTCCCTGGTGGGATGTACGGTGCTATAGGAGCGCGTGCTGGTACCCGAAGGAGCCCTGCCTTCTCCCGCAGCGGGAATGCACCCTGCCCGTGTCCCCTTTGCAGGTGAAGCTGAAGCCGCTGACCCCGCAGACGGAGGAGGAGAAGATAGAGCACAGCATCGCCGCCGAGCGCCGCCGCATGCGGCTGGTCCACAAGGACACCCTCAAGGACCTCCTCACCCGCAGCCCCCGTGAAACCGGTACCGTGTCCTGCAGCCGGGGCTTCCAGCCCCAAAATAGCCCCAATACCCACCAGTGACACCATCCTTCCTCTGCGTGATGCTGGGGGTGGTCAAGAGTAGTTTGGGGATGACCTGGCGATGGAGGGTGGTGTCAGCCCCACCATCCAGCACGCCCAAGCCAGGAGGTGTGGGGGGATTGGTGGTGTTGATGCAGTGGGAGGGCGGCCGTGGAGAGAGCAGATGAGGAGGGCTGATGGGTCTCACCGACCGGAATGCTGAATCCCGTTCTCCCCGCCATGGCAGAGCTGGAGACACGGGATGGCAGCGTGGCGGTGCCGGCGGAGAAGACGCGGGTGGAGAGCGTGGAGCTGGTGCTGCCCCCGCACGCCAACCATCAGGGCAACACCTTCGGTGGGCAGATCATGGCCTGGATGGAGAATGTGGCCACCATCGCAGCCAGGTGACCCAACGGGGATTTGGGGGCGGGGGGGACAGCATGCCTGGAGGGGACACACAGCTGGGGCAGTGTCCAGCTGGGTTGGTCCACAGGTGGGTTGGGGGACCCTCCAAAGGGATGGTCTCCAGCACGTCACCCTTGGGCCATGCCATACAGGGAGTCCCATGGGTCAATGGTGCTGGAGGACCCAGGGAAGGGCTCACACTCACCACACTCTACTTATTGTCCCTTCTCACGGCTGGTTTTGGCGATTGAAATCCAGGGGTGACATTTTTTGGGGTCTCCTCAGCTCTGGCTGGGACAGGGAGGGTGCGTGGGGCTGCCAGGGTGCCACGGCCGGGGGGTAACGCCTGCCCTCCCGCAGCCGGCTGTGCCATGCCCACCCCACGCTGCGGGCCATCGAGATGTTCCACTTTCGGGGACCATCACAAGTCGGGGACCGCCTGGTGCTCAAAGCCATCGTCAACAACGCCTTCAAAAACAGGTGGGTGCTGGCGGTGGGGGTTCCCCATCCCACCCTCCCAGTGGGTCTCCGCACCCTCACCCCTTCTTTTCCTCACTCCCCCCCAGCATGGAGGTGGGGGTCTGCGCCGAGGCGTACGGCCAGGAGATGTCCGTCAGCCGAAGGCACATCAACAGCGCCTTCATGACCTTCGTGGTGCTGGACCAGGAGGGCCAGCCCCGCAGCCTGCCGATGGTGGCACCCGAGCCGGGGGTAAGGACGGGCAGGGCTGGCTTCTCCCCGCCGCGGTGGCATGGGACCCCCGGGAATCCCGCTCAGCCCTGGCAGGCTCTCGGATTCACGGCAAAACAAGTGCAGTTTTATGATGATGGCAATCAAATTGCTCGAGAGCAAGTGTGAATTAAATTGATTGCTCGGTGTAGCTAATGATAAAATAAACCACTTGGCTGGGCAGAGGTGGGGACGTGTTAGCCACGCAAGGCTTAACAGGCCTGCAAGTTGGAGCTCACCTTTTCTATAATTTAGGGGAAGGAATGCAAACCTTTTAGGTTGTTTTTACCTTTCGAAGCACTCTGATCCGTAATTTGCTCGGATCTAAATATTTTAGAAAAATCTGTCACGCGAGCACGGCAGTGAAGCAAACACCCGTGCGTCTCAGGGCACGTCGTGGCACGAGCGAGCGATGGCATCGCCTTCCCCTCAGCTGATCTGTGCCCACCTACTCTTTTGATGCCTTAAAACCAGGACTCTTCTCCCACCCTGTGGGAGAGCTTCTCGTGGCCGGAGCTGCGCTCCCAGAAACTGTTTCTCCACCTGCTTTAAAGCACCGCGCTATTGTTTTCTTTGAAATAAGCTGCTTTTTGGGGGGTTTTATTCCCCGAGAGGGGACATTTGCTCTTGCTAGGGGATGCAAGTTGTGTTTCACCGGCTGTTTGCAGCTCTGCAGCTGCAGCAAGGGGTTTTTTTCCTAACGTGCCAGTGCCCATCGCGTGATCACAGCCAGCGGCAGCGATGCCGAAACAGCTCACGGTTAATCGCTAACCACCACTGCCGGGGCGGCAGCCGGCGAGCGCAGGGGCTTTTCACTGCTGAATATTTTGCCCACTCCCCAAAAGACGCCTGTTTTGTTTGTTTTTTTTTTTTCTTTTTCCCATCCTTTTCCTATTAACCCAATGTTCTTTTCCCATTTATCAGGATGGAGAGAGGAGGTACAGAGAAGCCAGCGCTAGGAAAAAAATTCGGCTGGACCGGTGAGTGGAAACAGCAAGTGGGATGCGGGGATGGAGGAGGGAGGAGGCTCAGCACTGGGGTACAGGGACAGTCTGTGGCCGGTTTGTGTGCCACCATAAGGGAAATTTTTCCCCTTCCTGCAGAAAATACGTCGTCTCCTGCAAACAGACGGAGGTGCCGCTCTCCGTGCCCTGGGACCAAAGCAACAAGGTAAGGTGCTGCCCCGCGGGAGCCGCCGCCTCCTGCCCCCCCTTCCTGCCCCTGACGTGCCGCCCCCGCCCCAGGTTTATCTGAGCTACAACAACGTCTCTGCGCTGAAGACGCTCGTAGCCAAAGCGAACTGGGCGCTCGCCAGAGAAAAGGAAAAGGTACTAAACCCTGCCCCGTCCCCGTCCCCCCCGAGCTGCTTCTCGTCCCCAAAGTGTGGGCAAACCGGGGGCTCGGTGGTGGCCAACGCGTCCCAGCCCGTGCCCTGTGCTCCCCGAGGTGCGGATGTACACGCTGGAGGAGGACAAGTTCCTCTCCTTCCGCATCGAGATGTCGGTCCGCATCGCCGCCGGCCGAGCCTTCTCCCTGCTCTCCGACCTGCGGCGCCGGCACGAGTGGGACAGCCACTACGCGTGAGTGCTGCGGGGCTTCCCGGGGGCACACGGCCCCTTCCAAAACCCACATCCTTAAATTTAAGGCTTGTTGAGGAACATCCCTTTGGGCTTTCCTGGGAGCAAACACGTTGCCCCGGAGCCGTGATCGCTCCTAGAGACCTTTCACCGTCCGTCCCTGTCCCAGCTCCACCTGGGCTGATGGCTGCACTTTGCTGCACAAAACACCTATTTTGGGTCCCCCTAAATATTTGGGGTATGGTGGTGGGCTGTAAATGTGTAAGCACCCAGACTTTGGGGGCCACAGCAGGGTTTCTCTGACTGGGGACCCTCCCACCTCACAGGAGCGCTGAGCTCGTCCAGCAAGTAGACGACGACGACATGATCTACCACGTGGTGAGCCAGACGCTCAGCCGCGAGAACAAGCCGCAGGACTTCGTCATCCTGGCGTCCCGACGGAAACCCTGCAGCAAAGGGTAACCATCCCCATCCCCGACCCCCTGCTCCCCGCCGGCTGGGCTGCTCCGGCTCACCGGGCTCTCTCCTCCCCAGGGACCCCTACGTGGTGGCCTTTCGGTCGGTGACACTGCCCACCCACCCTGCCAGCGCCGACTTCACGCGGGGGGGAGACGCTCTGCTCCGGTTTCTGCATTTGGCCGGAGTCGGAGGAGACGAGCAAGGTGGGAAGCTGCGGCTGTGCCACCCGCACCCCATGGGGGAGGCTCCCCCGTCCCCACGTGCTCCTACTAACCATCTCCCGTGCCCGGCAGGTGGCTTACTACAACCAGGCTACGCCGGGGTACCTCAACTACGTCACCACCAACGTGGCGGGACTGTCCTCCAACTTCTGCGCCACCTTCGAAGCCTGCGAGAAGTTCCTGCTGAAGAACAAGGAGGACCTGATCATGCGGCTGCAGGACCTCTAGAGCTGCGGTACCCCTGCTGACAGACGGACAGACAGACTAGGAGGCACCTCGGTGGCGGAAGGGGACATGTGATGGTGGTGCCCAGACCCTGCTTCCCTGGGGGCTTTGCCCTGAGCGAGGTCGCAGGAGCCGGGGTGGAGGGACATCACTGTATCACCTCACTCTTTGCACATCATGTCTTTTCTTCTTCCTTTTTTTGTTTTTTTTTTTTAGAAATTTTATAAGCTGATGTACAGGACTTGGTTTTCCAGTTCACTTAATGCTACTTGAATCTTTATATGATCCAAAGTCTTCCTAAAACAGATGATTTTTTTTTTTTTATTGTTATTTTCTTTATGGAGGAAACTGGTTCCCTTCGGTGCAGCGAAGGGGGAGAGAGGCAGCGACGTGGGGAGGGTGCCGTACCCCTCCCCGGTGCAGGGGTGGCCCCCGGAGCATCCCGCTCCCCCCCAAGGGCTGTCGGGTGCTGCTCCTCCTCCCGAGCGGGGCTGGCAAAGAGCCCCAGCTCCCGCCGGGATGACATCCCACCCCCCGGGGCTGTGGAAGGAGTGGCAAAAAAAAGTGCATTAAAAGGAAAAAGAAATCTGTATGTACTTTAGGTGAGTGCCTGCTCCGGGGGTTCGCTGTGCCTGGCTGGCAAGCGGGGGGGTGCAGGTCCCTCGACCCCGTCCGCTGGGTGCAGCAACGCCGTGAGCTGTAAACCCCAAACTGCCCCAGGGGCACTGAAAAAGCAAAAAAAAAAGACGAATCCAAACCTTGTTTCTTGTCCGAGCAAGGCTACCAAGGACGTGGGGAGTAGGTGCAGGCAGATGCTGAAACCCAGACCCTCAAAGGCTTTGATACTCATCCCTAATTGCCCGGAGCACTAATGACGTGAGTGCCTCCAGGGGTGTTCTGCACTCCCCCCCCCACCCCAGCTGCTCTGGTGGCCGCACAGAGCTGTTTCGCAGATGTCCCCAGCAGCGAAGGACGGGGTTGGGACCATTGCAAAGACCTTGCTGCCAGCCTGCTTCTCCCTGAGGTGCTGCGGGAAAGCCACTGAGGTGCAGCACGGGTGACGGTGGCGGTGCGGCTCATCACTCACACCCCAGGGGACACCTGGCCCTCAGCCATCGCCAGCTGAGAGCCCCCTCCCAGGCTTCCCCGGGTCACGTAGCCAGAGGTTTTCCGATGGCATTGAGGTTTCGGACAGGCTTGCTGCCCGCTGGGAAGGGAACGAGCCCCGGGAGCCCTTGGGCGCGCAGAGCCGCGGGCGCAGCAGGTTTAACGCGTGGCAGCCGTGCCCTTTGCCAGCAGAGCCCCCCCTGCGCTTAACCCCCAGCGGGGTTCTGTGCAGAGCTTAACCAGGCGATGGTGATGCCGTGCGCGGGGTAGGATGAGATTGTGGGGTGCCAGGAATGAGAACAACGCTCTTTTCCAGGCGCCCCAGGGTGTTTTCACCCTCTCTGCAACACCCGGTCGCTAGAAAGGCGCTTTGCCACCCAAATTCCCCATCCGATTTACAAGCAGGAGCTGCCTGCCCCTCTCCCGCGGGTGCCGGCCGGCGGCTCCCACCCCCGGAGCCGGCTGCGGCCACAGGCTCCTAATCGCTGCCCTATCGCCGATCATAAACATCTCCGTGCAAGGCCTGGCACGGCGCTGCCCCGACCTCCCCCTGCCGCGCTATCGCCGCCAGATAAAGCCGTCTCGAGCTGAACACGGTACAAAACATTCAATTTTTATAGAGCCCTCTTATCTCCCGAAACTCGGAGCAATCCTGCCTTTTTATCGCCGGGATGCGAGCCATCCTTTCTACTTACCGTTAGAAATTGCTGCTGCTTGATTAAGTGGAGGGGAATGATGTATTCGCCTGAACATTAAACTTTAACTGACCTCTCCTTCTCCTTAAGTACTGTGCTTTTCCCCGCTGCGAGGCCGCGGTCAGCCCTCGCCCCGGCCTGGCTGGGTCGCTGGGGGCGCAGGGTGATGGGGTGGGAGCGATTTGGGGGCGACGGGAAACGGATGGGAGGGCACAATGGTGCGAAGCATCTTGTGGTTTATGCGCAGGCGGGGGGGGGGAAAAAAAAAAATAAAATAAATAAAATTGCATTCCTGCAGCATCTTCTGCTGGAGGGAATGACGGGGCGGGGTGAGCGGTGGACGGCAGGACTGGGCAGCTTGGAGCATCCCGGGAGCGGTCTCCAGCCGCCTCGTCCCACAGCCAGCTCCCGGGGGAGGAGGGACCCGCTGGCGGGTGCGCCGGAGCCCGTTGGGAGCAGCCTGCGCCCCCCGGCCTTTCCCAGAGCCCCCCGTTTGCCCTCCCCACCAAGAGCACCGCTCTGGGGCAAATTTAGCAATCAATCACGGTCTTTCTTTTTCCCTTAAAGAAAAAAAAAAAAAAAAGAAATCGCTGCAGGGTGTTACCCCTGCTCCGAACAACCCTCCCGCCCGCGGCTTCTTGGCGTGAAAACACCCAGCTGCCTTGCCGCTCTGGGCCGCTAATTCCTGCGCGGAGGCAAACGATTTGGAAAAAGCAGATCCGGGAGCCTCAAGAGCGGGAGGGCTCCGTGCCGGCTGCCCGCAGCGCCCGCCGCTGCCCTCCTGCACAGGGTGATGCAGGGAACAAAGCCCCAGCGAAGGACCACGGCTGCCGCCGTGCCGCAGACAGGGCTGCGGGAGGATGGAGTGGGGAAGCATCCCAGAAATGCCAAGAAGCTTTTGGCAAAGAGAAGGCCACGAAGATTTCTGGGGATTTACGGGTCAGCGCTCCAGGCGGGACGCCGAGCGCCTTCTGCAGTACTTCTCCATCATGAGAAGGTTTCAAGGACCCGATTTTATAGATGCCTAAATAAATATATTGGAATTGATATATAAAAACACAGCGTGTATTTATCTGTTTTGCAGGGGGAGCGGGATGTAATTAGATGGCAGCGTCTCTCTCAAGGCCATCCCCGCTGTAATTCATGCCCCGCGGCGGCTGGCCGAGGGGAGGAGGAGGAATAAAGCAGGCAGCAGAATTGATGGGCTGCTCCCCGAAGCTTTGTTTTAATTAATTTCCAAAGCGCTCCTTGTAGCAGAGCAGGCAGCTCCTTCAAAGCCTCCTTCTCCCCGCCGCTGCCCGTGCTCTCATGCTTGTGCCACCGCAGGCTCCGGGGCAGCGGGGTGAGCCCGGGAGCCAGCCTGGCTTCTTTGAGCCCCCCCAGGTTTTTTGGTTAAAGTGTGCAGAGACCGTTGCTGTTTTTAGCTAGAGGGACTTTTCCCCGGCCAAGAGGCCTCTTTGATGGCCACAGCGTGGGCAGGAGTATCTGTCGGGGCTTTTCCTTTTCCCCTTTTTATTGACTTTCTGCTTGTTTCCTGCTGCCAGGGGTCAGCCGGGGCTTTGGCTGGACTTTGCCGAAAGTCCACCCAAAATGATCGGTTACCAGGTGGTGACGCAGTGCCCCTGCCCCTAAGAGATCAGGGGTTTGAGAACCGGGTTTGCAGCCCGGTCGGGTGCGCGGTGGTGGGGCTGGGAAGGGGCTGTGCCATCTCCAATGCTCTTCCCGAATAAGCGGGCTTGTGAAGCTAAACTGCATTTGCCCTGCATCCAGCAAGGTGACGGCGGTAACAGCAGCTCAGCGCCGAATTTGGGGGCAGCTTGGCTGCCATGGAGGGACCCATTCCCGGCCAGGACACCGTGCCCACCGCCACAGAGCCCTCCAACGCCATCAAAGCGCTGCACCTCCTTTTCCTCTCCACCTCCTGGGGAATGCAGATCTGGGTGACCTTCGTGGCGGGTAGGTTGCGCTCCGTGCACACCACTGTGGCTCTCTGCCCGGGGGGAGGCCCAGGGGAGGGGGCTGTGCCCCAGGACCTACCTGTTCTCCCCCCTCGCAGGGTTCGTGATGGGCAGCCGCCTCCCTCGCCACACTTACGGCTTCATCCAGAGCGAGCTCTTCCCCTACTACTTCCACATCGGCTCCGCTTGTGCCTTCCTCAACCTGACGCTATTTGCCATGTACCACCCCAGCGAGCGGCTCAGCGATGAACAAACTACCCAGGTACCCTCCCACTCTAAAACGTGAGCTGGCCGTAGCCTAAATTCCTTCCTCGGCGGGGTCCCGCTCCGCTCCACTGAGAGGTTTGCAAACGATGATGAGGTCCACACATGGCTCTGGTTAAAAGAAACCAGTTAGCATCCCGATTACAGCGAGCCTTGTGTGTAAGAGGGGCTGGGGGAGAGATTTAACCCACCACGCGTGCGAGACGTTCATGGCGGGCGTTGCTCCCCTGCAGATCATCGTCTTCTTCGTTTGCGTCGCTGCTTCTGTGCTGAACGCACAGTGGTTCGGTCCGGTCACCTCCGACATCGTGGCAGACATGCAGCTCGTGGAGCGCAGCCACGGCCTCGGCCAGGAGGTCGGGCTGTTCACCGGCAAGTCCCGCAGGCAGCTGCGCGCGTCCAACCCCGGCTACGGGCAGCTGTGCCGGCAGCTCACCCTCTACCACGCTCTGTCCTCCCTCTGCAACCTCTGCTGCATCGCGTGCAACGGCGTGAGCTTGTACTACTCGGCTGCCCGTCTCGCTGCCCCGTGAGAGCGGGACGCCGCCAAGGCCAGGGCTGGCGGGCCAGAAGCGCCGCTCTGGGAAAAGGCAGCCGTCCTGCTGCCTCGTTGTACAGTAACCCTGAGCTCTGCAGATTAAATTTCAGCATCCTCAGACGGAGATACTTTTAACTGTATTTGCGCGTGGTGCAGAAATTTAGGAATAGCGAAATGGAAGTGCTTTCTTTAGGGTTGCCTGAATCCGGCTCTGGTATGAGAAACGATCTGAGCAGAAGCGTTTATGGCTGAACAGCTTTTTAATGCCCCGTGCACTAAACGCGTCTAAAACTGCAGTGTATTTCTGCAATCACGGAGAGATTGCAGAAGAGGAAGAAATGAGAGATTTAGAATTACTTTTAATTAAACGCTGAAAGCTAATACAGAAGCACAGAAGACCCTGTATGTTTGCTTTGCCAGTTAGTGTAACGGATAAGGTTGTTACTTTGGGTTTAGAATGACTGTTTGTCATTCTATTGTAGTATTTCACGAGGTGAGAAGAGTTATTGTCTCATTTATTAGGCAGAAGTCAGTCTACTTAAAATAGACACGTTTATTTCCAGGTTCTATAGGACAATCAGTAAGGCAGCAAAAGGGTCAGTAAAACACACCGCTCCGAACAAAGAGCTCTGCTTTACCCGGGCCAGCAGCAGAGCCAAGCGGTGAAAAAGCAGCAGCTGCTTAATTCCAGGCAGGAATCTGTCTGCATCCATCCCACTGCTGTTAAACCCCAGCAACTACAGCCCACCTCCAAGGAAATCGGTGATTTTTCACAGGTAAGTAAGTACATTCCCAGCTGCTGTTGCTTCAACTGCAGCCAGCGTTTGGCACTGCTTCAGGTTTGTTTCAAAACCACACGCAGCCTATCATAGAGGAGACCTTCTGCAAGCCAGCTGGGTTTCTTTTTAAACAAATAATCCCCTCTTGTAAGCCCTTCATTCTCCCGTGCTGCTTTCCTGGAAGTTTCCCCGTGCGCCAAGATTGTTTTTCCCCTGAAGCGCGCAGGGTATTTTCGTTCAAGCAGAAGTTCGCAGTCTGTAGCTGGGCTAACAAACAGCAGCCTCTTGCACGGGATTCCTCGTTTCATTCTTGCTCGTTATAGTCGATGCACCTTCTTGCCAGAGAAGTACTTCTTAGAGAAAGGAGAACACTTTACAAATGCCAAAACTGTCGGAGTCCCGGCCTTTACAAAATACCTGCAAAGATTAAAAGGAGTCCTTCGGCTTCCTTGTAGCTGGCCAAGTGTCACGCAATGCGAGTGACTTCTGCCCAGCTCAATAAAGACCGACCTCCCCAAGGCCAATGCCGAGCTTTTTTTGCTGATTAGCAGAGCCTTTCGTAGCCAGGGCTACACACATCTGAGGAGGAATGTTTTACGAATCAACTCTTCTCCCAACAGCTACTTCTAATTAAAACAGCTGTTATTCTCCCTCTGGAAGGAGGTTTCTTTAGCAACTGCCCTTCCAGCCTGAAACCTGAGGATTTATGCACGCTGCTGAGTTTTACGGAGTGACAGTTCAGACACAGCCCGCAGCAGCGGACCCGGAGCTCCGCTCCCACTGCGACAGACCAAGCCACTGGCGCTGTGCAGGCTTTCTGCAGCTAGCTACACGACGGTGCAAGCGAACAGCACAGGCTTTACAGTAACTTTTCGGCTTCACAAACAGCAAATTCTTCTCTCTAAATAACTGCGCAACACTTTAAAGTCAGTTTCGGAGAGAAACTGTGCCGCATGCTGTGTTGGGGGCTGCTCACGCAGCATCATTAACAGTGAGAGCATTGTGAACCTTCAACATGCTCTCTTTATATGCTGCTGCTTTTTTTTTTTTTTTAAGTAGCACTGTGTAGATGGGATCTGAAACGGCCCTTTTGTACTGCTGCTTGTGCGTAGCCCAACTTCCCTTCCCAACTCCATCCAGTCCTGGAAAGAGTCGTTAATTTTTTTGTGGGGGAAAAAGGATAAGTAAGTTGCTAAAGCCAAGCACAAAGTCCATGTAGTCCCACTGCATTATGCCTCCAAGAGTTAGGACTATTAAATCAGAGAAGAGTTAGGACAATTAAAGTCCGAGAGTTAGAACTATTAAACCAGAGAACAAAGTGTGCTTAAAGCCCAAAGCTTTTTGCCTTCGTGCTCCCTCTGGACATGGACAGGTACGGCCTCACCTCTGGTGCTGCAGCACTTGTAGCAACGTGTGTTCTGGGTTCAGCTCGTACATTTCTGCTCTTTCTTCATCTTCAAAATAGAGCTGAAAAAATTTGGGAGGGTTGTTAAACACTTAAGATGCATGAAGGCAAACTACAAAACTTTTAAAAGTCCAGTAACAGCACACCATATATCTACGAGAGGTTTATCAAACTTCTTTAGCTTGAACCAACTGTGTCGGATGCAAACTTCAGCAATGTAGAAACCGTTTTGTGTAAATTCCAAGTCTTCCCCGTATAAACCGGCTTAGCTTCTTATGGCAGCAGGAAGGCAAAACACACTGGCTGCTCCTGTGCTTTACAGAGAAGCAAGCCAAATCTGCGTGCCGCTTTTTAACAGGTGAAATGCAGCAACGGTATGAGCTAAACTGAGTAGGTTTAAAGATATTTGAATAAAACGGAGTAGATTTAAGAGATTTGAATCCAGCAACCGTGCCTTGGACTGTACATACACACAGAGCTACAATCCCAGTTTTTAGCCCGGTAAAGTACACAGCCACTGTCCTTTTGGACCTGTCTGCTCACTGCACTACGGGCTGTGCCGTTGCCTGGCACATGTGACGCTCAAGTGGAAAATGAAAAATAAACATCTGTATCCTCCTATGTACAATTTCTGAAAAATTTCCCCAAACCTGCCACGGCCACAACCAACTCGCATTTTGCATGTGCTAAAGTCTCAATAGACATATATTGTCTTGATGGGATTAAGTGTTTAAGCACCGCCAGTTAGATCTGAATATATATATATATATTTTTAACATTTTCTCATTTGTATTGAGCAACTTCACAACAATGCAGCTAAAAAACCCGCAGCCTACAAGCTTGATGGCCTAAATCTTAATTATCATAACAAAGATGAGAATCTAAGCAATATCTATAAACACCTTCTATCAAATACAATGTAAGTGGACAACAAAAGAACTTTTATTTTCATTAATGAAATCTGCGTCCACATCAGCACATCTGGAAAATGTTTGTGTTAAGAAATGAACGTAGCTCTCCAAATCCTTATTTCATATCTGTGTATGGTAAACAGGTAACGATGCCATTGCTTTCATACACTCAGAGATGCTCGATCTCACTCCAGAAAAAAAAAACCAACACCACAACACAAACAACCCTGAAATAGAAGGAAAATCAAACTTCTCACTTCAAGATTGCTGGGAAGGTATTTTCTTTCTAAATCCCAAGGAGGTAACTCAGCAAACATCACCATTAAATGATCAATAAACCTAAAAGCCAAAATACACTTGGTTAGCTTACATGAAGTGTTCAGCTTCAATAATTTGTACAGTTGCATTTGAGTGATGGTAAAAATACATTAGCAAATTAGACAATAGACTTGAAAGTAAGTTTAGATCACTAATAGTTTCTTCCCTTCAAACTCACTGCTTCCCCAATGAGACCAAGGCCCTGTTGTAACTCATGCTATTGGTGTCAAACCTGAGCACTGCAACAGCAAATTATTTTTAACTTTTCATTTTCACACCGAAAAAGATGTCAAAATAAACACCCTGCATTTCATCTAAAACTGATCTTCCTTCTACATGGTCTCACCAGCACCACGCTTCATCAGATCAGAGTGCTCAGAACACGCCTGTGTGTCAGAGGCTTCTTTATTTTCGTACTTCAGGATTGCTGGTGGCCAATTTGTTCTAAGAACCCATTTTCACTTCCTTTGGTCACGAAAAGGCATAGTGAACACAATCGTGTAAGACTCACAACTTTACCAATATACTTGCACTATAACTTTAAGTCCTAAACTTAGTAGATCTGAGGAATACGTATCCCCCCACAAAAAAAAAAGAAGAAAGAAAACAAATTCCAAGTTTGTTTCACATTGCAAGATCAGAAATGATGAAGTTAACATCAAGAAAAGTGGAATTGCCACCTTGTCAGTCATTTACGTATAGTCTGAAAGGTCTGCAGCACTTCAGTCAGGCCTGCTGTAAGCCCTAATGAAAACTATGGCGTCACTGGTGGTTACCAGAGGGCTCTTGGAAGCTTTTTATAATTTTTAAGTTTAATCTTCTTTCCGAGAGCCCATATTTGGAGGGCTTCAAAACGCCACCTTAATGGACCTCTAAAATTCATGCATGAGGATGGGTCACTGGTATTACTGGCCACCGGTCTACGCTTTCGCTGCAAGCCCCTTTAATCACACTGGCTAAATACGGCGTGTTTCTCTGCGCTATAAATTTAGGCAACATCGAGATTTTGGCCCTCATATTTTAAAGCAGCATAGAAACAAAACATAGAATAATTAAGGTTGGAAAGGACCTCAGGACGTCATCTACTGCAACCTCCTGCTCAAAAGCAGGGCTGGATACGAGATTAGAAATCTGGAGCTACTTCGTTAGCATGGCAGCGTTTCACTTGCTGTCTGTTCCCATCTACTCAAACATCTCCTGTATGCCACAACGCTGCTGACAGTGCATTTACCTGGAGTTCTCATGAAAGGCCGCAATGAAGTCTGTCTGTTCGTGCTCGGGGTACAGAAAGAGGACAGGCCAGTTTAGGTTGCCATCAGCATCTAAGTGCACCTTTGCCCCCGTGGCATTGTCAGAGTGGAACCCGTCTAAGGATAACTCAGCCAGGCCGTCTGATATTTCCTCGTCTTCATTAGAAGGCTCAAGAACCAGCTTGATATTTCTTTCCTGCAGGTGAGGAAGGAAAAAAAAAAAACCCAAACAAACAAACCCCAACCAAAAACCAAATAGGTACGGTGGGGAGAATAAGAGCAAAAAGTTAGCAGTCAGTAAAAGGACAAATTGTGCCATTCTTATTAATGAGTCAGCTCTTAAACATGCCATCAAAAGCCTTCCTACAGTATCAGACTCGGGTGACTGGTCTTCCCAGCAGAATCCAGGGCCTCAGCCAGACACCCCGACTCCTCATAAAACAGATGAGGAGAGGTGGGAATCCAGAGAAGCCCGCACGCTGAGGGAAGAGCCTGAGAGAACGTGGGGAAAGGGATGCATCTGAAATCCTGTTCTTTGGGATCTAGCAGGCGTAACTTCAGGGTGCAAGTATGTGCACCAGCTCCTGAGAACATCCACTCTTTCAGAGAACTGAAGAAAGCTCGCTCTTTCTTTAGAAAGACAACTGCAGAAGAGGACATCAGATTTTACGTAACAGCCCCAAATATTTTAATATAGACCAAACAATTGCCGAGGAACGAAAAGATCCGGGATGGATTCTCTCCTCCACCCTACCGGATGGTTATCTTCTATCCTTACGCTGAAGTAATGCCCATCAGCAGCAAAGAAAGCAAGGTTAATTGTGCCAGCAGCCAGAGCACTCTCTTGGATGCTTGGTCTACCTCCTAACGCTGGGTTTGTATTTTGCATTAGATATTACCTGAAATATGGAAACCTGGGAGCTGGGGCTAGAGCCACGCAGACAAGGAGAAACATGGTTTTAACTCAATATTTTGGCTCTAGCCCTCAAAAGCCTGCACGTGAGAACGACCTCTTAGTGCCAAACAAGAGAGCTCTTAAAACAAAACCAATCCCCGTCACTGACCCACCTTTATTGCTGCAAGCAAAATTTCCTTTTGACACTGCTCTTTCTTCTCCATCACCTTTGCTTTCCTTGCATCCCGGTCCTCAGCTCGCTACATGTAAGAAAAGGTTGCACCACGGTCACACACAGCAAGTCAATGCCCAGCACTGCTCTACCCTGCCAACGAGTGGAGAAATCAGTCCAGATCTCCAGAAGGGTGCCCTCCAGCTCTCTCCCCTACACATCTCAACAACACACACTACGGGGAACCACCACTCGATTCTGTTTGGGGATATTATACTACACAGAATCTTGTACAGAGCACTCTTCAACCAAGGATCCCAAAGTGCTTCTTGACACAAAGTAGGCAACAAGCATTGTAGACGCTAGACTGCCTTAATATTTACCTTTAATTTGTCAGCTTTAGCTCTCATTTCCACAAGCTTTTTCTCTTTTGAATCTATTCGCAAGCCCTCCTCACACCATGCTATTGCTTCAGAGAAATTCTTTAGCTCCATGTGACAGAGAGCTCCTGGAAGGATTAAGATTTTAAGGTTCTAGTATCGGAGTCAGAATACAGCTACTACACAAAGTGGTGGTTATAAAGACAGCATTAGCCCCAGCGCTTTCAAGAGGCGTACACAGCAGCACGTGCTATTGTCTTGCAGGGTCACGTTCAATCGTAGACTTCCAGCAGGTCAGCTGAGAAGAAAATCTAAACATATATCAGCAGTTCTTGCATTATTTGCTCATCTAGTCAGAGAAATCAGCAGAATGATGCTAGAAGTGTCTGTTACAAGCAAAATTTTACCATTACAATTAACATTTCAGTATTTCTCTCATAAGGAAAAATAGAGTGGCCACTTCCACAGAGTGAGAAAGGCTGGGGAAAAAAAACCAAACCCAAAGCAAAACAAAACAAAACAAACAAACAAACAAACAAACAAAACAAAACCAAAAACCCCCAAACCCTCAAAACCAGTACAGTGGAAAACAGCAAAAGCTATGCTGTGCTCTACAGAAACAGATCCAATACTCCTTTGACAAATACAGGACTGAAGAGCAAAGAGCGAAAAGATAGTGTTTTGACTGAAAATCCAAAGCAAAATGCAGAGCTCTGTTTCGGTGAGAAACAGTAATAACAAAACAAGAGAAGAGATCTGGTACATTAACTGCTTTAATTTTCTGAAATTAATGCTGTCCTGAAACAAAGGATGACTGCGCACTCAACAATAATTTCAGGTTTAGAAACACAGTTATTTAACACACAGAAACATGCAGCGAAACAAAGCAACATCCACCACCAGTCTGTTCCCCGGCTTGCAACCATAACAGCGTAGTAAGTAAAACTAACACGTGCAAAGCTGTGTTGAAAGGATGTGCAGTAACAGGTGCTTTAACTCTTACCTCTTATGATCGCTTTGAGATGGGTGGGTTTTAGCTTTTTCGCTTGGACGGCATCATTGAGAGCAGAACGGTAGTTACCTATAAAGCAAGAAACACTGCTCAGAACCTTTCATTTATATTTAAAACCCAGCCAGATCCGAAGGCGACAAAATAGCTTATGTGGAGACTCTGCAATTCACTGTCTTTACAATCGCTGTGGGGCGAGCAGAGCAATAAGAGCAAACCAAGAGCAAGAACTGAAAGGACAGGAATCCCTCGGACAGGTGACAGCCCCCTTCCCAGCCCCGTCTGGGGAAGAACGGCGCACGTCTCCTCACCCAGGTAAAACTGCGCGGCCCCTCGGTTGGTGTGCAGCACGGCGTTCAGCTCTGGGTCCTCGCATTTCTTTTTCAGCCCCTCGGTGTAGGCAATGACAGCCCTCCTGTAGTCCTTCTCCCTGAAGTACTCGTTCCCTTCGTTTTTGTACATCCTGGCCAGCTCTGCAGGGGATGGTGGGGACACACAGGGCCTGAGCAGGGGGGGGCGCAGCTCCCCCGCGCCCCACGGGCGCCCCAACCCCTCTCCCCCATCCCCGCAGACCCCCCATCCCCATCCCCGGTTGCCCACCTGCGGGGCCCTGCTCCTCGTCGAAGAGGAGGGACTGCAGACAGGCCAGCTCGGGCTGCCGCGCCGCGTCGATCTCGGCCGGGCACCGCTTCATGAACATGGGGATGGCCTCCAGCTCCTGCGGGCGGACACACACCGGCCCTCAGCCCGGTCCGGCTCTGCCGGGCCCCCCGCACCCCTCACCACCGGCCCCGCCGCCTCACCTCCTCCCAGGTGTCGGGGTGTAGAGCGCCCCGGTACCGCGCCGCGCCGCCGCCCGAGCCGGCCTCCGCCATGCTGCCGCTCCGCTCCGCACCGCCCCCCGCCTCAGGCCCGGCCCCCGCGCCCTCAGGCCCGGCCTCCGCGCCGGCCCCAGCCCCGGCCCCGAGCGCTCAGCTCCGGCCCCAGAGCCCTCAGGCCCGGCCCCAGCCCCGGCCCCGGCCCCGAGCGCTCAGCTCCGGCCCCAGAGCCCTCAGGCCCGGCCCCAGCCCCGGCCCCCGCGCCCTCAGGCCCGGCCCCCAGCCCCGGCCCCGGCCCCGAGCGCTCAGCTCCGGCCCCAGAGCCCTCAGGCCCGGCCTCAGCCCCGGCCCCGAGCGCTCAGCTCCGGCCCCCGCGCCCTCAGGCCCGGCCCCAGCCCCGAGCGCTCAGCTCCGGCCCCAGAGCCCTCAGGCCCGGCCCCAGCCCCGAGCGCTCCGCTCCGGCCCCCGCGCCCTCAGGCCCGGCCCCAGCCCCGAGCGCTCAGCTCCGGCCCCAGAGCCCTCAGGCCCGGCCCCAGCCCCGGCCCCGAGCGCTCAGCTCCGGCCCCCGCGCCCTCAGGCCCGGCCCCGGCCCCGGCCCCGAGCGCTCAGCTCCGGCCCCAGAGCCCTCAGGCCCGGCCCCGAGCACCCTCAGGCCCGGCTCCCGCACCCTCAGCCCCGGCCCCGACCGCTCAGCTCCGGCCCCAGCGCCCTCAGCCCCGGCCCCCGCAGCCCCAGGCCCGCTTTCAGCAGCAGGTTTAGGCGGCATCTCCCACAAGGAGATGGAGCTGATCCCGCCTGGGCCAGGGAGAAGGCGGCCCGGGTGACCTCCGCAGGTGCGGGAGCACGCGGGTCTGCCACAAAGCCCTACGCCACAGCCGCACCGCTGGTGCTCACGGTGTCTGTAGATGTCGGACCCAGGAGCTGCGGCACGGGGCACGGTGACTCTCCCTGTCCAGGGGACGCTGGTGGGGCGATGGCACCAGTCAGTGGCACTGGGATGGCGGCAGGCGGTTCCTCACGGGAGCCCCGGCAAGGCAAGCCCCACACTGCGCAGGGCACATACAGGCAGGGTGTCACCACCCTGCAGGACAGGGTTAATTGCAGCCTATAAGTGACAATGCAGCCCGGACATTTTTACCCCCAGGCTTTGCAAGTCCCCAAATTTCGTGTTTCCTTGTTAATTTTTTTGCAAAGATTTTCCACCGCTCTGAGGCCGCATCCCCAAAACCACACCGTCACCACCCAAGCCCAGCACATCCAGGCATCTCAGCAGCTGGACTGACCTGCAGGACTGGGATGTGGATGCCCGAAACCGTTCTTCACCTTAATTCCTGCAGATTTGCAGCGCTACGGCATTTTTCAAGGTGAACAAGGGTCTAGCATTAACCATTTTGCTTTAATTAAAATTAGCCTCCACCTTTGTGGAACCTGGGTGTCTCCACAGAGAAGATGCAGAGGAAAGGCGCCTTCTTTTCTCTCCCTCTTAAAATTCCTCACGCTGAGAACCCAGCACCTGAGAAGGGTGAGGGAAAGCCCTCCTGTCCCCACTCCTGCAGCCTCAATTGTTGCGTGTGCTCAACAGCGGCCATCGCCAGCCTCTCTGCCACGGCCGAGCAGCGAGGAGCTGACCCTGCCAGCGCTCCTACCGCCGCAGGAGGCTACACGCGCCGGTAAAAGCAGCTCACGGGGCCTGTGGCCAGAGGGAGAAGTGCCCTCGGCTCCACAGGGGAAGGTGGGCTGACCCCAGCTCAAACCCAGCACGGTTGCAAGACGCTGTGGCCAGCTCTGATGTGAGCTGGATTCGGCTCTGCTCACCCTGAGCCATTGCTGACAACCTGCACGTCCTTGAAAAGGAACCGGGGCTGTTCAGACAAACTTAGTGCAGCAAAGATGAGAGATTCAGAGACGGGGAGTTTAAGGGACTTGCACTTTACTCATCAACTCAATAACACCTTCCTTGGTGAGGAATAAAACCTCGCCAGAGTTCTGATTCCAAACCTCGAAGACCGGGGGGTCCTCGCAAGCCCTCTTCCCAGCTATGACCACATAGGGATAACCCAGCTTGTTGGCGTCCTTTAGCCTTTTGCCGATGGTCAGCTGTGTCCTGTCATCCAGCACCGAGTCACCGGCGAGGTGAGGCAGTGCTTCAGCGAGGTCGTCGTACATCCGTTCCAGCAGCGCGGCGCCCTCCTCCTCCTTGCTGCCTCTCTTGGGGGGAATGAAGCAGAGCTGGTAGGGCGTGATGAGGCTCGGCCAACGGATGCTGTCCTCCGTAGAGAGCACCTCGATGGAGGCCGCCAGGATGCGAGTGACACCCAGGCCATAGCAACCCATTTCTGCCAGCTGAGGTTTGTTCTCGGGGGAGTAGAAGACAGCATTGAAGATGGAGGAGTACTTGGTCCCCAAATAAAACGTGTGCCCCACTTCGATCCCTCTGGTCCGGGTGAGTTTTTTCCTGCATGTGGGGCAAGATGTTTGTTCCCCGTTTAATGTTTCCACATTGGCTGCAAAATGTCCATCAGGACACAGCATCAGCCTGTCCTCGCCGACGTCTGCTGGGAGCTGGAACTCGTGGGACATGGTGCCGCCAATGTTGCCCGTGGCCGCACGCACTTTGACAAAGGGAAGGCCCAGCCGGTTGAAGAGGCTGCAGTAGGCGTCGCACACCAGGTCATAGGTCTGCCGAGCCGCCTCTTCGGAGGCGTCAAAGGTATACATGTCCTTCATGTAAAACTCCCGGCTGCGCAGCAAGCCAAAGCGGGGCTTGGGCTCATCCCGAAACTTCCTTGTTACCTGGTAAAGGCGCAGCGGGAGCTGCTTGTAGGACAGGTTGCTGTGAGCGGCCACCAGCTCCGTCACCGCCTCCTCATGCGTGGGGCCCAGGCAGTAGTCCTTGCCGTGCCGGTCCGCCAGCCGGAAAAGCTCTGTCCCCATCTGCTCCCAGCGCCCGCTGGCACGCCACAGCTCCGCCGAGCTCAGGCTGGGCATGTTCAGCTTCTGTCCCCCCGCGGCCTGCATCTCCTCGTCTATCACCTTGACGAGCTTCTCCATGGCGCGGACGGTGGGCGGCAGGTAGTAGTAGCAGCCGGGGCTGGAGGGGTGGATCAACCCCCCTTGCAGCATCAGCTTCTGGCTCCGGCAGAGGGGCTCCCCGGCCCTGCCCTCCCACCCCGCCTCGCCGCTCGCCTGCAGGTTGAGGGGCTGGAAGAGCTGCGACAGCAGCAGCCGCCTGGCCCTGCCCGGGCCGCCGTGCCGGGGCCCGCTGCTGCGCCGCCGGGCGCCCAGCGCCGGGAGCCGCCATCTCCTCAGCAGGCCCACCATGGCGGCGCCGCCCTCACACCTGCACACCAACATGGCCGCCGGCACGCGCGCGCGCGCCCCCCGCCGCCGCCCCGCCGCGCGCCGCCCCGCCGCCGCGACCAATGGGGAACCACAGCCCCCTGTCACGTGGAGGGGGGGAAACCTCACCCGCAGCCGGCCGGAAGCCGGAAGTTGGCGGTGCGGGCGGAGGAGGCCGGGACTCTATGGTTCCGCCGGCATGGCGGCGGCGGGGCGACGGGCGCCACCTGCCGGGGGGAGAGCGCGGCCTGCAGCCGGAGTCCGCCAGTGCTCCGCTGTGCTGGGGCTGGGGACACGGCGAGCGGTTGCGGCAGACAGCCCTCAGCTCCTGCTGCAGGCGCTGCCGGCGACATTTCTCCTCGACTTTCTTAGCCCACTGCTCCACCTCCTGCACCAGCGTTTCCTGCTGCAGCTGCTTCTGACCAAAAAGCAGGAGCAGTGTCTCCCACAGGCACCGCCAGCTCTCGGTGGAGCCCGCGTTGTCCGGTTTGATGGCCCCCTTGAAGCACTCCATGGCGAGTGTTTCCTGGCTTTTAAGCCACAGGCATTTGCCCCTGAAGAGCTGCAATTCGGGTATGGTATCGCCCAGGTCAAACTCCATGGCTTTCTCCCGGAGTTTCATCCACCAGGAACAGTTCTTGCATGGTGCCCACACTCATGCAATAGCAAAAAATACTAAAGCAGGGGGGCTGGCAGGACAAATTGGGGCTGTCAGGAGAAAAGAGAGACCAATAGCTGCCTCCAAGGATGACATTCTCCATCGGGGCCTGGGGAGAGGAGTAACAGAGTGTGGCTGACCTGCGCTCAGCACCATGTCCATACTCCACACGCAGGGATGGTTCCCTGCTCCCATGCTTGTGTCTGGTGTCTCTGGTGGCTCTTCACTCCTGTAAGCTCTCTGAAGTCTCTCCCAGCTAAGGCTGACATTAACCACAGTGATTCCACCGTTCCCGGTTCCTGCCTTCAGCCCTGCCGCACCTCACCGTCTCCCTCGCACCTAGCTGGAACCGAGCCCAACAGGAGGGCCAGGCGGCCGAGGGCCAGGCCCCTCAGTCTTTGCAGTCTAACTTTAGGGCTGAGAGTTAATGAAAACCTGGGGACGCCACAGGGAGCTCCCCGGGATCTCAGGGGTATGATGTGCCCAACCTCACCTGGCCCACGTCCAGGGTTGTCCTCAGGCACAGGCAAATCTTGAGGGACCCTTTCGAGGTCATTTTTAGCATGCATGAGCTTTCTTCTGTCAGGCACTGGGCCCTGTCGCGTCTTGGCGTGTTCCAGATCTTGCAGATATGTCTTCATGTGGGTCTGGATACCAGAGGAAACTCATCGGCTTGTTTTAGTAGCCAGTTGCAGGATGGATGATGAAATGATATGAGCACAAACCAGTAGCACGCATCAGGTCAGCTCCTTGGCCATGCCAAGCTACACCAGAGAGCCAGGCCAGCTTGCCCAGCACAGACACCCCAGTCTCCAAAGCGTGACCTCATGGTTAGCAGCACCAGGAAAGGTGGTGCAAGCCCCTGAGATACTGCTCATCCTGTTGACCTTGGCTGTAAATTTGGTTCCTGGTGATCATGGGGTCCTTGAAAGCAACTAGCTCATCCGCGCCCCCTTCCAGGCTCAGACACGGGGACAGAATGCCTGGACATCTTCAGAGGTTGAACCACGTGGCCACAGGAGCGCGCCTGAAGAAGGGCTGAGAAATCAAAAGCTTTTTTCTTGTGTCATATCAGCTTTCACCAGTCCAATCTGGTACACAGACACCCACTGGCACCCAGTGACCACCGCCATGCTGCACTTTTCAGCCTCCTGCCTTGACCTCAAAGGAAGTTAAACATCTCTGAAGAGCAGTTGTAAGCACATATTAAAGTACTCCACTAGAGGAGGAGATTTCACTTCACTGAGCCTCACTTTATGAGGAGTTAAATAATCCTGTTTAAATATATGGAAGTAAGAATAAATCTGTATTTTATTTAAAAATGGGATTTGAAGGAATCATCATGATTCTTCTATAATGGGAAATACTCACTAATGTGCACTCCTGTTTACAGGAGGCTGGAAATGGGCAAAATCAAGGGATTAAAGGGCACATTTTTTTATACTCCTGAGTGATTTAGGAACCATTTAAGTCATTAAATAGCCGAGCCAGTTCTGCAAGGTGACTCAGCGTCTTGTAAAACGTTGCCCAGAGGGACCTGGGGAAGTCCCTCAGCAGCTCGGTGCCAGAGCCAGGATCTGGCCCAGGTTTCCAGGCTGCCAGGTAACAGCTTCTCTCCCAGACCAGCCTTCACCGGTTTTGTCAGGCAATTACTTCTCCCTACATGTTTCTCACCGTAATTAAACGAGCAATGCAAAAGCT
The DNA here is from genome assembly GCA_017639485.1 of Pluvialis apricaria. Classification (NCBI taxonomy): domain Eukaryota; kingdom Metazoa; phylum Chordata; class Aves; order Charadriiformes; family Charadriidae; genus Pluvialis; species Pluvialis apricaria. The sequence goes on along the minus strand of CM030011.1, from coordinate 6,349,617 downwards.
GTCTGGGAGAAGCGCCGTGGCTGTCTCAGAGGCTGGAGGAGCAGGACATGTCCCTGCGGGAAGGGGACCTGCCCACCCCTCGGACACCAGCACTCTGCGCTGGCCCCGACGGGGACCTACCCGTGCCCGGGTGCGGTACGCCTGCCAGTTGAACTGTGGGTCCTGCAGGACCTCCAGTGCCATATTGCATATCCCTTTGGCCGTCTCCTGCTTGCCCAGGAAGCGGAAGATTTTCGCCAGGCGGTTCGGGACGGAGGGGTTTGTCTTTCACCGTTTCTATCGCCTGTTTGAGCCACAGAAGGGAAGCACGTTTCCGTCAGTGACTTATTGCCTGCTGTGCTGATCAAAGGGACAAAAACATCTTGGATTGATTCGCCGGGGCGGTGTTTTAACCGGGAGGGTTTAAGCTATACAAGAGACGCGGTCTGTGGGGAAAGCTGATATCTCTTATTAAATCAACAGACAGGACTGAATGTGGGGCTAAGCTTGGGGGTTATGTGCCTGAAAGCATGTCTGTGCTCCTTATTTTTTCCAGCTGTGCTGGGGGAATGTAATAAAGGTACTGCTGTCCCTGCAGCCTTTCACCAAACTGCTCGCCTGCTGCTTTGCCAGGGGCTGATTTATGCCACTGGGGCCAAACACATGGCCTGGGAGGGGGTGCTCTGTACGTGGGAGGATGGAGGGTCTCGGCTCCTGTCTGGGGCCTCCCCTCTTCATCCCAGGGGATTTTCAGGAGGAAAAACACTGAGGACCCGGAGAAAGTGAATGAAGGACCTGAATCAGTCCCTGGCGCAGCAGCACTGGGTATAGCACCTTGCCAAAGCAATCGAGGGGTACGGTCTCGGAGAAACCACAGTCCTGGTTCCTGTCAGGGTGGTGTAAAATGTTTCTTTCCTTTCCAGCAGGTATCCAACAGGTATTTCCTTTTCATCCCCAGGTAGCATCGGGCCAGGACTAGGGAAGAGAAGCCAGGGCAGGTGAGAGGCCAAGTCATTCAGCGGCTGAACCTCTCTCCATCCTGCACAGGATTTGCAGTTTGGGCTTGGGGTCTCGGCACAGAGAGGCGGCACATCCCGACCGACCCTGGACATGCCCTGACACAGCTTGTAGGGAGCGTGAGCCCCCAGCGCTGGCTCACACACCTGGCTGACTAACTTTCCCGAGTACTTTCATTCCCTCCAGTGGTGTCAGTGTAACTGCACGACTGCAGGACAATGTTTTTATGCCCTGTGAAGCGGTAGTTGCAGGCCTCATCTTAGATTTGCCCCTCGGGAAGCTACTGGGGGATATAAAATTACCGCGCATCCCCTGCACCCTGGCACCTGCCCAAGGTGCAGGCGCTCCCAGGTAATCCCTCAGGTGCTTTCAGACAGCTCCTCCTGAGTAGACAACACTTTTGAAAATAAACAATACTGATAAAAATACAGTAATTAAATCGATCAGAAGAATACATCTCATTATCTGAGGTTCGGGGCTACATTGGATGTAGGTACACACAGCAGCCATCAGTGCTGGATGCATTACTGCCCTCACAGCAGGACAATTACACCACGAGTTGCATGTGTGCAGGGACCAGAGGTGGGTTTTACACAGATAGGTTTGGGGTCCCCCCTCCTGCTGAAATAATCCGGTTCTCCTACCTCTGTAGTGAGCGCTGAAGGACTTGATGACTCGTCGGAGTCGCCGGACAGCAGAACCCTGCTTTCTGCACCAAACAGCAGCCCAGCGCCAGGGAACCGGCTTCCCCAGGCCTGGCCTGCTCTCATCCAAAACACCGCGGGCAGTAAGGGGGCTGGCGATGCTCCCCTGCGGAGATCGCAGGCATGGGTCTCCATGCCCAGGCCCACCACCCCTCACAGATGGGAAGTCTAGAGCACAAGTCTCATGAGGAGCTGCTGGGGGAACTGGGGTTCTTCAGCCTGGAGAAAAGGAGGCTCAGGGGAGACCTTATCGCTCTCTAAACTACCTGAAAGGAGGGTGTAGCGAGGGAGGGGATCGGTCTCTTCTCCCAAGTGACAAGAGGAAACAGCCTCAAGTTCCACCAGGGGAGGTTTAGGCTGGGTATTAGGAAAAATTTCTTCACCAAAAGGTTAGTCAAGCATTGGAACAGGCTGCCCAGGGAAGTGGTGGAGTCGCCATCCCCAGAGGCATTTAAAAGAGAGGCAGATGTGATGCTGAGGCACATGGTTTAGTGGCCGCTTGGCAGCGCTGCGTTCATGGTTAGACTTCATGATCTTAATGGTCTCTTCCAACCATAACGATTCTAAATATGGTACTGCAAGGAACACAAGCACCAAAAGCAGCATTTTATTGCCCAAAGTGGGATTCGCAGGTTGGGTAGTTGCTTTAAGAAAATATTTTTTAGCAGCTTAGAGATAATTTGTCCCTGTTAAAGCCTGGTAGATGGTTGGATCAAGCCCTGGATATGTTGCTTTAGCCCCACTGAGAGCCTCCATTGCAACCAGGATCCCTGCCTCGACCCTGCTGTCTGCCAGCCCTGTCTGGTCCCGGGACGGGGCGTTCCCTGGGGAACCAGGATGCTGGGTGCCACGGCGACAGCTGCCATGGCAAGGGCCGCCACCATCCCTGCAGCCCTTGGGGACCAGAGCTGCCAGCATGGGGCTGCAGGCACTCCCCAGGGACACGGGCAGCCGGGTGAGGCCACCAGCCAGGCTTGCCTGGATGTGTCGGAGGAGCTTGACTTACCGGTGTAGCTCTCCTCGCCTCCCAAATTGTCTGTGCCTGCTGGGAAGCGGGTTCTTGCACGGGGACTTTTTGCACGTGACAGCTGGGAGCACCCCAGGGTGGGGAAGTGGGGGACATGGGCTGCTCGCGCCGGAGCTCGCTGATGCCTTCCCGGTGCTCAGCAGACACAGAGCATGGAGGAGTGGGATGTGGAGCAGCAGATCCCCATGTCCAAATCCCCTAATCACACCTCTACACCCGGCTGCGGAGCCACGGCTGGCCGAGCACGGGCTCAGCCTCATGCTCCAGTCCCGGCGCTGCTGACGGCAGTGCTCCACCGGCTCTGCGTTGCAGGGAAAACCATCAGCCTCTGGCTGGGCCAGAGCAGAGAAGGGCTGTCAGCTGCCCCATCTCCAGTCCAAGGAGATAATGAAGAGGCGCAAACGCCAGGTAAGAGCTGGGTTTCATCCGCCCTCCGTGCACATTTGCCAGGGGCGAGCAGTGCAGGCAGCGCTGCCCTGCCCCGTCCTCACCCTCCCCACTCTCCTCCCGCAGCAGGAACGGCTGGGGCCGGGAACGTACAATATCAGGGACTTTCTGCAGGAGACACGGCCCTCCAGCCTCCGGGGGATCTGCGACACGAGGGAGCAGCGCTTCAGAGATGGCCGCAGGGTACGTCGCACCCCGGCACGGGAGATGCTGGGGAATGGTGCCTGCTGGCTGCGGGACTTGGCTTCGGGCTGAGGCCTCCAGAGAACAAGCTCTTTGCAAGGGTTAGGAGCTACCATGGGTGCCATCTCCTCCCGCTAGGCTGGGGACTGTCCCTCTTGCCGAGGCTGCCCATGGCCACTCATCTCCCCTGCAGGACTGCTTCCCCGGCCCCGGCACGTACGGCCCCCGGGGGAACCCCTACACCCCCCTGGAGGAGAGGGACAAGCGCTCCGCCAGCACGCGAGGGCTGATGGACAGCAGGACGGCGAAGTGTGCCCTGCCGGCAGCCCTGGCAAGTCCTGCCCCTTGCCCTGGGGACGCGCTCATGGGGTGGCCCTGTCCCCCCGCTGAGCGCAGCCCCCGATGGCTTTCCCCCGTGCCTGCAGGGCAGCGGCCTGGGACCCGGCACCTACCACCTGCGGAGCAGCATCGACGAGGGGCTGCGGCGGGTGGGTGGCCCTGGCCCCGGCCCTTGCCAGCCCTTCTCGAGGGACAGGTCGAAGCCCACCAGTGGTGGCCATCACGCCTTGGAGGTGCGTTGCCCCGCAGCCAGATGGGGTGTCTCAGCGAGCTGTGGCATTGCCAACACGTTGCTATAAGGATGGAGAGCTGCCTTACACCAGCATCCGTCCCGCTTGGATTCTGCTCTTTGACTTCCCTTGGATCCTGGAAAAACAGTCCCACGCAGCAGCGTTTGGGGAGTGGGTGGGCTGCAGGCACCGTGCAGGAGAGCGGGAGGGTGCCCGTGGGCAGCGGCAGGGCTGAGCTCTCATAGCACAGGACGGATGGGGTGGCCTGAAGGACCACTGGCAGCTGAGCCTCTCACACCGCTCCCTTGTCCCGGCAGAGGAGAGGCACCGAGCCGAGCACTGGCACTGTCAAGGGTTTCCTGGACGAGCTGACATCGAGGGAGAACAAGAAGAAAGGCTGCTTCAGCACCCTGCCGAGGAACCCGGGCTGCCCCACGGAGAGGATCTTCTGGGCCACGCTCAGCCAGTGCCCGAGGGAGGCGGTCAGTGGGGGCGTGGACATCGGCACCGGCATCCCCGGTGGTGCAGCGGGTGCCTGGGGTGGGGATGCATGAGGCCCTGGGGGAACGGGTGGACGGCTCTCCGATGTTGTGCAGCTCTTTTTACGAGCAAACAGAAGCGTAACAGATGTCCTTCTGCGCAGTGGGCGGTGGGGCCGGGCTCCTACAACCCAAAGCCCGTTGGGAGATCGGTGTACTCCAGCCAACCCCCATTCTGGTCATCTGCCAAGAGATTGGACAGAAAGTCCTTCCGCCTCTTTACGGGGAACGAGGTGAGTGAACGGACGTGGCAGTGAGGGAGGGACGCGGGAACGGTCAGGCTCTGAGCTTCCTCCATGACCATCCCCAACCTGTTGCCAGCGCCCCTGGGAGAGGATGAAACACTTTTGAGCCAAAGGGTGGGCATTCCTCGCCAGCTTAGCGTTAGGTGCGTCCTCTGAACGGAGCAGCACCCCAGCAGAAGTCCCACATCAGGTGCCTGCCTGTGACAGAAGGGCAGCCTGACCTCAGGAGGTGCTTTTCTCTCCCCGTTGATTACCAAGGAGACCTGGGCGACTTGGCCAGATACGCGTCCTTTAGCGAGGAGATGACTCCCTCTCTGGGTGCTGCTGTTCTTGCCCAGAACGGCTTGCTAAAGGATAAACGGTGAATAAAGGCCCATGGCCCAAAGTCCTGCCAGGTCAGGGGAGAGGTGTCCCCTGTGTACAGCAGCACGCTGAGCGCCCACCGCCCGTAGGCAGGTGAGCTCGGCTGGTGCGGAGCAGAGGGGCAGGAGCTCAGCAGCGACCGCGTTCTCTCTGCCTGCATCCTCAGGCCTTCGCCCTTTGCAAGGGATGCTCAGATAACCCTTCCCGTTAGTTCTGCTCTCCATCAGCTGCAAGCAAGCGGATGCACTTCATGGATGAGGGCAGCTGGGTTTGAGTCCTTTCAGGTGCCAGGACCCCACCGTAAAACTCCCAGAAAGTCATATTTTGCTGCTTGAAAGCCATTTTTTCCTCTCGCAGCATCAGCAGCAAGCTGCAGAGCCAGTGCAGGTAGGAGCCCTTCCCTTAGTACCCGTTCCTGGAGCTGTATTCATCTCGGCAGCTTCCCCGCAGAGAACCAGAACAAAGCCTACAGGGCTCAAAGCGGACAGGGAAAGCTTTAGTCTGAAAGAGTCCACCTTGGCTGGGGCTGAGGAGCAGGCTTCCACGTGGCTTCTCTCCTTTATCCAGCTGAGCGGGGAACAGGCAACTTGAAAGAGGTCAAGGATGAAGACGTCTTGGTAATTGCTGGGGAACTCGACAGATTACATTTCAGTGGGGAGGTTGTGACAGGGCAGCCCTTCGCTGCAGCTACCAGTAGGCAACTGGTGACCGTGCTCGAGCCCACAGAACTGACTTCTTCACGGATCTCTGTGATGAGAAGAACTGCTCATGAAGGGGACTGGCTGGGCTAACACCGATTAGTGCGTCTCCTCCTCCCTCCCCTGCAATATAGGCCCTGTTTGGTTAAGATATGCCACATATTGTTGTATTTTTCTCAGCTGAAGGCCTGGCCACGTGAAGGCACTACCTGTCTTTGCCCCACTCGCGTTCCCCATGATGCCTCTGGGTGGGGAAGCACATGAGACCTTCTCCTTCCAGAACCCTGTAGGCGTTGGTCGCTACGATATCACCGAGCATGAAAAATACCCTCGGAAGATGAGATACCAGTCCCTGTACCGGTGTGACGCGCAGCGGTACCTGAGCAACTTGAAGCGGGATGTCTACTTGCTGTAAGTCTGACAGATGAGGAGGCTGCACATGGTTTCACACTGGCTTACAGGAAACCCATTTTGAGCAGCTCCAGGGAGCCGGCAGCACGTTGCTGACACTACAACTCATGTGAGATGGGATGATCGTGTAGTTAAAGCACTGGATCGGGACTAAGAAACACTCGCCAGCCCCACCGCAGGTCCCCTCTTGGACGGGGAGGTTGGCATTGCTGCACCTCTCGCCTCCCGGGAAAGCGAGGAGACCTTCGTGCTTCCCCACCGCGTAGGGGTAGTGGGAGGGTTAAAAAACTACTGTCTCTCAAGGCACTTCGCAGATGCCAAGGCGGTTGCTGTACCTTGTGAAACGCGGTTTGCCTGCAGCGGAGGTGTAGGCAGGTGGTTTCCATCGAGTTAGAGGAGGCAGCCTGGGAAGGAACTGGGAGGGGGATGGATAATCAGGCTGTCTGGACTCATTCCCAGTGCTGGCACTGGGCTGCTCAAGGGCCCCGATCAAAAAAAAAAAATCACTTTCTCAGGCTGTGCCTCGGTTTACCCATCTGAGGAAGGAAGATAACAAGGCTCACTTTCACCGCAAAGGGCTTTGAAATCGCTAGCGTGAAAACCCTGTGAAGCAGTTAGGAACTATACTAATGAGAGACCTCGGGACAGCCCTCCGCTCTCACCTTTGCTCGTGGCCAAGATTAGCAAACTGCTGCGGTGGCACTACGGGCTGACAGCTCTGCAAAGCTCTTTCTTGATCTCCAGAGAGTAGTTAGAAATCGGCCTTGGCTGAATATAACTCGGCAGCTTTCAGCGAGGCAGCCAGAAGTCAGCTATCCTGCGATGGAGAAAGCATAGTGAAATGTAGCTTTCAGTATTGCCCAGCTTTGTTAATTTTGCACTGCCAGTAGGAATGAAAAAGAAATCTGAACAGTGAGCAGGACTTGGAATTCAAACGCATCTCTCCGATCAAACAGCACTAGCTCCAAAAAAAAAATCACTTTTCAAGCTACAGCTGTGCTTTCTAGGGAATAACCAGGCTTTTAAGAGCTCTGTTCACCTCCATGCTTGTTAAGACTAATGAGATTAATCCAGCGAATAATTTGAGCCCACTGAATCGCGTCCTCTTTCCGCAGCGAGCGGCTCAAGCCTGTTGCTGAAAACAACTGGAGTGATTTGATTTCTGTTCCGCGTTGGTCGGATACCTCTGAAGAGATCACTGCAGTTTTCCACACATAGGATGGTGCTGGGAAGCCCAAATCAGTGGGTAAACGGCAGAACGCGCCAGCGGATGAGACGGGGTAGGTGAAAATGCAGCGTGCTGGCACGCGAGTCAAGAGATAGGAAACAACTAAAGTCTTGTTCTGTGGTAATAAAACACTCTCAGACAGTCAGCAGCCTCACTTTTCTGTTGAGCAATTCATTATTTCCACCTTGGCCTCTATAAAAGCTTGAGAAGAGGATACCAGATACGGCGTGTCCTCCGAAGGAAGCTTTGCAGGCACACGCAGCTCCTTCGATATTAAACGCTTCCTTTCAAACGACGACACTTAAAGAAGGCGCACATACCTGTTACGGATACGGTGAAGACCACAGCTGAAGAGCCTCAGGCCCACCAGTGCCACTCAATGGAGAGCTGGGTCTGAGAAAGCAGTACTATGGCAAAGTAATTAGTTAGGCATTCATTAACTGCCTATGTACCTGTCCCGTGCTGTCTTTTAAGTAGCTGTATGCAAGGCTCTCCCTGGCAAGCTGTAACACACAGCTTCACTGGAATTAACAATGCGAATGTTTATAAGCAGCTGGATGGAATTAGGGGGGAATTTGGGGTCATCGTTCCAAATTTTGTTGGGTATTAAAACCTTGAGGCAACGGAGAAAGTGAAGAGAAGAGGGCGCTGTGTCAGTGGTAAAGCACGGCCATAAAAATGTACTGGAAGTACACTGGTTCACTTGGAGTTAACCTTTGTGAAGTCTTGCACTAGTGTTTAGACCAGACTGGAATAATTAAATCTAGGTGTAATTACATGCTAGTTGTGGCTGATTAAGTATGCTAATTAATCTGCAATTATCCTTTGGTGGGGGAGATAATTGAACACAGGTAAAACTGCAGCGATTGAAGAAAATCCTGATTATTTTTCTGGAGAGGCAAGGAAAGGAGGGAGGAGGTCTCTGGCGGGAAATGCCTGAGCAGTGATGCGGGCGAGTGTGGGCCACGGAAACGCTGCTGGGGTAAGGAAAGAGGATTGTGAAACGCAGCGTAAGTCAGGGCCAAGGCACACGGTGATTAAGGGAACGCAGGGCTTTGGCACCTGAACTGTGGTTTCAGTGGGGCTGAGGCCTTTGGCAGCCTGGATTTCAGGAGAAAGCCTGGGAGCTTCTCTCTGGGAAGAGAGCGTCGGAAGAGGGTGCCCCAGCTGTGTCCAGGGGAGGGCAGGAATACCTCCGACCGAGCCTACGGAGCTGCTGTGAAGGCATTTGTCAGGGAAACAGAAGATGTGGATGCGAAACTCCCTGGGCGGAAGGGGGCACTGAATCTTCATCCTCGTTTCTGTGGCTGATCATTCAAACCAGGGATTAGTTCTATTAGCGTGAAGTGAGAAGAATGAAGTAGCTATCCACGTCAACGGCTGTGGCACCTAAATCTAAAACGGGGTTTTGTCCCCCTTGGACAAAACCTCAGAGGGAAAGAATGAGGCAAGAGGAGGGAAAAAAAAATCAGGATAATTAGCATCATGAGGCTATGTGGAGTTCGTGGGGCATAACTGAAGGGTTAAGGTTCAGCTATAAGGTGTTTGTTTTGCAAGGGTGTGTCCCAGGGCAGAGATAAGGGTAGACTCACAGACTTCAAAGACATTCCTTCAAAGCTGTTTGCAGCACCCGGCTCCTCAGCTCCCAGCAGCCTCCAAATGCCTCTGGTCTCCTACCCAGACAGCAGCTTCTCCCAGTCATCGCTGACCATTCGTTACAAAACAAGCAGCACAAGAAATGATAACAGAACTGTTGAAAAGTAAGTAATCGTTCATTAAAAGACACCACTTTGAACAGTACGCTGGCTAGATCTTTATTTTAAACAGCCCGTACAATGAAAAATTAAGAGCAACCGCAATTATGCATGTGCGTGCGTGTGTGTGACTGATACAGTTACAGTACCCAATCACGTCATACAAAGTTTGCCAATAAATTAAGGAGTGAAAAAAACAAATACAGTGCATACCTAAAAATCATCAGTACAGAAGTGAGAGAAACACAGTCTAAGTAAAAGTATTTGCATATCCTCTAGCTGTTTTAACATCGCCCTTTAAAAGCTAACCAAATCCATTCTTGCTATGTGCAGATTATTTTACAATCACTGGGCTAAATCATAGCTTTGCCCCGGGGACAAGGGAACGGCTCTTGTGCCGCTCTCCTCGGAGGGGCAGGAGGGCAGGTTACACCCTGAGAATCAGCGTTTGCCTTCCCACGTACCCCAAAGCCCGGGATGGTGTAGCAGACGCTGCTGGATCACTGACACAGCTCCGCCTCCCGCCCGGCTCCGTGGCCTGGGCAGCGCTGCGGGCGCTCTGCGCTGGCTGTGTCTCCCCTTGGCAGGCTGCTCCCGCCACCAGTGCCCTGCATGGGATTTTTAAGGGGTACCTTATTCGCACACAATTTGCCCAGCATGTATCACTGAGTAACAGCCCAAGCTTATTCTTGTTACTGCTTTATCATTGGTTTCATCTGGACCATAAACATCCATCTAGCAATAAATAAAATCATTGGTTTAGCACTCATATAAAAATTACAACGCCTCCCACTGGTAACTGTTTAAAAAGTTCTTCATGTTAGCCCCTACGCAAGCCTCAAGAAAATGACTTTCTTCTCCCTCAAGCTCAGTAAGGCTTCAAGTAACAATTTTAAGTACTGCTCGGACAAGACGGGCCTGGTTCGGAACCGTGTTTCTGGCTACAGGGTCAAAACGTTTCCACACTTCTACACTTGACTGCACGAAGTGCGTGACTGTGCTGTTTTCACCAGTGTGCAGCAGAAGGGGAAACTGAACAACATTTACTGTTGACTTCCTCTCCAGGTGACTGAAACAGTCCTTTTACAAAGCCTATCAGTCTAATCCAGCTAAAATGAAAAGCAAAAAATGTCACTCGAGTCAGAACCAAAGCCTGTGTGTATCAAGACTCACAAGAGTTCTTCTTATGCGCAGCCACTTGCTTTAACAAATCTTGTATAAATAAAGCTTTGACTTCCTTTTCCTACGGGCCAGGACAGAACGGTCTGAAATAACCCACATCTTCTTCCAACTGAGTATTTATAAGGCACTAAAATTAAGCATCAACTGAAACCCCCAAAAAAACCCCAAAAGCCAACCAAAAAAAAACCCCAAATAAACTGACCTACAACGAGTAAAAACTGAAATTAAAACTTGGCTATATGAAATAGCAGCCATTTTTTCAGCAGTCTACAAAGCCAGAACATTGATATTTTGGGGCAAACCCCAATGCACTCTTAACCAATTGAGAAGTACCTAAAACCTATATCCACTTACACTTTATAATCAAAATCAGTACAAATCTGATAGGCACAAGTAAAAAGCATTTTCTTCACACCTCAGCGCTCAGTTGTGAAACCGAAGCCACCGTTAGGGAGCTTAACTGCCCTGCTGAGATTACAGCCGGTATAACCCAAAGCAGTACGGTACCACACAGCATCATGCAGCACTGTGCAGCCAGAAGATTCCGGTACCATTGCTAAGCTGTTCTAGAGATCACCGGCTGGAGGCAAATGTTTCAAACATCATGATTAATGTGACAATGCGTTCGGCTTTGGCACCTATTTCTGAGCCCTCCTTACCGTTTTCAAAAGTAATGTTAAATATAGCTACGGTATACAGCTGGCGTAACTCCAGTATCTTCATCCTTTCCAATTATTTATCTTATGCTTGGAAATAGGTGAATTCACCTATACCACTGCATTAGATACAAAGGCTAGCACTTAAGATTTCTTAAAAACAATCACTTGGAGTTTGGAAAATCGGTTTTAAAACTTACGAAGAAATACTAAACATAAATTTATAAAGCAGGAATTCATACCTTTAAACAACAACAAGAATGAGCTTATTTGGAGAGCAATAAAGCTTTTTTTTTAAAAGGATATACTGACTAGCTATAGGTAAATTCATCTTTCCCTGATTGCTTGATTAGATCATTCAGGCTCAGTGCCTCGCAGCTTTGCAGATTTTGTCATACACTTCTGGAAAGGCATCCTTGCAATTCATTTGCTCCCTCAGCTTGTGGTACAACGAACCATCAAACATATCCCAGAACTCCTCACGGGTCATATAGCAATCTGCATACAGCATCTGGAAACTGGAGAAAAAAAAAAAGACAAAAAAAAAGAGACTGAGATACAATACTAATTGTGCCACAAGATTTGAAATAGAATATAAAAAAAAAATTCAGGGCAAGGTACAAATACCAAATATTCAACAAAAAAACCCCCATCAAAAATGCTTTTTAAAAACCAGCAAATACAATTGCTTACATGGATTACACTGGGACACTCAGCCAATTAGATTTCGTGGATTTAACATTACCATGATCTCTTTTCCAAGAGGAAATAACATGTAATGGTAAAAACAACAGAATACTGCTACAGTCATTTTGGTGAAGGGGAAGATGGGAAAAGAAAGCAATTAACTGTTGCTTTTACGATTTGGTTGAGAACACTTCTTTAGCCATCAATGTCTCGATACTTTCATTAGTTTTGCTACTACAAAGAGAAAAGAAGGACTAAAAGATGTGTATAAAACAGTGGTTCATGTTTAGACATCCTAATCACATGCAGCAAAACCTTTTGAAAACTTGTATTCTAACAACTTGTGTTCACAGAAACATGAGTCTAGAGAGAACTTCAATAGTTCCCCAAATCAAGTCTGGCCCCTTGCACCAAAAACCAACACATGACCTAACTATTCCCTGACAAATACTTTTATAACTGCTTTTCAAAGCTCGTTTTCCTTTTTCTTCCATTTAAAACCTTTTAATTCCAGCTTCAAAAAAAAGAAAGTATTTTTTCTGCATGCTTTCTTATGACCCATGGAGGTACAGTCACGGCATCTCGTGTTAGCCTGCGTTACAAAATGCGTTCAGGGCAGATGTAGCAATATGTCCTTTGACTTTTTAAGGTTTCTTTGAACTGGACATTGAGAATATAACTGGGAAGGCAAAAGCCTACTAAATCAGACAAGGCCAAGATGATAAATTTATTGTGTAAATGAAGCATAGTGCAACAAAGGTCCTTTTAAAAAAATAAATGAAAACATTATTTAGCTGTGGACTCTGCCTTACTTCTATACTGTGCTGTCTAAAATGCAGCTAGCATCAGAGCACAGCAGTAAAACTGTTACATAAAGCTCTATTGTTGTGTGTGATTACGAAACTGTAAGATTAAGCATTTATCCATTGTTCATTTCTCAGTGACAGGTAGAGAAGAGACAAAACTTTGTTAGTAAAGAGCTTTAAATTAAAAGCTTAATTTCAAGTTAATTAAAAAAAAGCTTAAAATTAACTTTCATTTGCTTTGTTCTCTGGCAGATCACTTATTGCAGCTAAAAGTCATTTATACTCTCCAAATCATCTTGAAGCAGACTCACCATTGTTACTCAGCCACATGGGATATAATCACTGTTAGACTGAGAAGTAGGTCAAAATAGAAATGTGGATAAATTATACTGATGGTGTAAAAATACCGTGTAGTTGTTTTTTTTTTTATTCCTGCGAAACAAGCCTGTAACTGCTTCTCCACTGACACTACTACAGGAAATTAGGCTGGCATGAGTCTGTGACAGATGGTGGGCATGCATCTCACGCCTACTGCGGTCCTGTGTAATAAGAATCGGGGCAGGGAAAAGGAAGCTATGGAAGTACAAGCAGGGAGGGAGGAAAGACTCCCAGCCTCGCACAGGGACTGCAGGGGAGAGTGAAGGCTGGCCTCCCCAGGCAAGGACACGCCAGCCCAAGGACGGGACAGAGCTGCAGCGCGACGCTGCAAGGACCGCAGGGAGCAGAACAGTCCCAAGGGCAGGCAGGGAAGCCGTCCAGACTTTAACAGCCTGTGGGATTCCTGGAGGGACTGCAGCCAAAACCGCACTTGCTCTGCCCTTGCTCTGACCCGGCCTGAAACAAGCCCACCTCAGTATGCAAGCTCAGCGGCTGCCCTCCCGCGGGCTGGGCCAGCCAGCCCGGCCGAGAGCGGTCACCGACCCACGCTAACACCGCTTCTGGACAGCAAACGGTTTATGCACAGTCAGTACAGAGCTGCTGAGGTCTTTCTGCGCCTGGCTGCACGCGTGTATTTTGTTGCAGCAGAGACTCTACTCCCAGAGCAGCCCGGAGCCGAAAGGATGTACAGGTGACCTGAAGCTACCCAGCTCCCAAATACACTGCAAGAACTTCGGCCCGTGCGCTCGTTTGTTTGGTTTTGCAATCAAATAATGAAAGTAAAACCATATTTAAAAATCGTAACATCAAAATTAGCAATTAGTATTAGTTTTCAATTATTGTGGTTGTTAAATTACTGCAGTATTAAAGTGCTGTAGGATTAAATAACTGCGATCAAACCACATGGGTGTAAATTATATGACATTATTACTTTCTAAGGAGTGGGATCCTTACCCATGCACACTTCTTACAAACTTTTCCATTTGCCTCATTGAAGCCCTGGCTTCAAATTGTTTCCTTTTGGGCTCTCCATAAGCTCCTATATCCACATAGAGTTCCGCTTCATCTCCTTTTGGGTGGACCATACCAGGATTATTGGGCAATATGAAAGGACATAACCAAAGAGGGTACACCTGCAGAGGTAAGAAAACGCTTTATCACTTATTTTTAACAAAACAATCCTTTAAGCTGTCTCCTAGTCAAGCTGACAAAACGAAGAGTTAAGAGGACTTGTTTCCAATTTGGAATTGAAATTGGCAGGCACACGTCTTCCTTTCCAATTCTCTCGCTGTGGTTCTTAGCTGCACTTTCTAATGACCATAACACAAATAGACTGAGATGCTTAGAATACGTGCTGTGCCCTCCTAGAATTACACCTCCTCCCCCTTAAATATTTGAAGTGAAAAAAACCCATAAATCCCCGATCCCAAAGCAACAACTGAATACACAGTAATACTGAGTAAAAAGAGAATGACAAGTTTTCTGTTCCAGGTCAGTCCGAAACTGAAATTGCCAAGTTTGTACTTCTTATACTAACTAAAATAAATTCAGAAATAAAAGCAACAAAGGGAAGTAAATTCCCACAGTTTGAGTTCAGTGAGACCACCAGTGATTTCAGATAAAAGAAAAATTGGTTCAAGTTTTACTAAGTGATGAAATCTTGTGGAAATGTTTGCCTTCTACTAAAATTTGAATCTCATGGTTTTGTTCTTTTTTCAGAAAGCTGCACTGATTTCTTCTGCTGCCACGTGACATAGACTTGCGAAGCACCGTACTCCCCAGGACACAATAATGACCTTTTGCACAAGCAGACTATGATGCTTTAAGACCAACAGTCACAGTTCTTATTACACAGTCCAAGATTCACTGCATTTTAAAAACACATGTTCTTACATTAAGGTCAGCATGGAAGGTTTGGATAGACTTCTCAAGGCTCTTCATTGGGACCAACATGTCCTGTACAACATGGTGTTGCTCGTACAGCTTTCGAATAGCTTCTCCTTGGGTGAGTTTTAACAAAGAGATTTTTGGAGGAACCATCCAGCCAAACAGGTAACGGAAAATGGGGTTATTGCCAAAAGGAATTATATCCTTTAAAGAGGAAAGAAAAGAGTTTGACTTAAGAATAGGTAAGTGAACCAAGAGACAATACTTCAGAATCCTCAGAGCAATATTGAGCCAGATTTTCAATAAATTTAACTGCTGATACTTTTGTTAAACTACTGTAATACAGACATGAACAAGTAAGAGAGGCCTGGACTGAACTTAGCTACACAGCCCTGCCCTAAGCCTCCTCTAGTCACAACGACTGATTTTCAGTCATATGAACCACAATATACTCAGCCCCAAATACTTTCAGAGAATGAAGTTCAGAGAACAGTAGGCTATTATCTTAAAACTGCTAAGGAAGGAGCACCTAAGAAGCTAAACTTACAGAACTCTTACACATAGGTCCTAAAAGAATTTTAAAGCTGTAAAGTTCTAAGTACTTCCTGCACGGCCAGCTCCTGTTTAACTTCTCCAGGAGCTGACGGGATCCGGTGTTTCACAATGTAAAATAAAGTTTTGCATAAATGCACATCACAACAAATACATTTACAAAATTCAATAATGACCTTAGTATATAATTAGTATTCGGAGTTTAGGCAGGGCAAATGTTCAGCCATAATTTCACATTCATGTTTGTTCCACTGTCTGCCTTTGGAAATCACTTAGTAGCTAGAAAAACTTAACACTGAAATACGTACTTAAGGTCTAAATTCAGAAAAACACTAAAACGGAAATGAGGAGATTATGATATAATGCCTAATATATAAAGAAGTGCCTTTGGATTTGTTTTGTCCAAATGCAGGACTTCTAAATTTGCCATAAACTTCACTGTTTTTTTCTGCCATGAAAGACAGAAGTGTTGCCAAGAGGAAGAAGGCACATTGTACCTACACCGGGAAAAAGCAGAGTACCTTCCTGCAGATGTTATTTTAATTTTGGAACTGGTCTTACTTGGAGCTCCCAGAAGATACTGCGTGTATGTCTATGGTAATAATGTCTTGAGGGAATGTATTCTACTCCAGTCCTGTCAGCTTTCAAATACTTCTCCACATGCTTAAAGAACCACGGCTTGTAGTAGTTGCCAATTCTGTTTATCTACAAGAAAACATGCATTCATTAGCAAACATCAACACAGGTAACAGTTACACCTTACTAGACAACATTAAGTATGTCCCCAAATTCCCTTACTGTGAAGAATCAATGTTATACCCTCGGTGACAGTTTGAATGAGACTGTCACAAGAGATCTAGGGAGCCTTCATTTCTCCACATGCATGGCTCCTTCTTACGTTTCTTGCCATTAAGATTTAATTTAAATAAGGCTTCCCTGTTACAAGCTAATTAAGAGACCATGAATGTGACAGAACTGGATTCCTAAAATACCGATCTCTCAACCCATCATTAATCCAAATTCTCATTATGGCAGAGGAGAAACGTCCAGGTTGAGGGATGCAGTGAACAGTTAGCGTGTCCCTCCTGTAAATGTCCCTGATGTCTTTTACCGATGTTAACTGTATTAAAAGCTTGCTGGGAAAAGAGGGACTCTGAGTAACTGCCTGAGTTACAGGCTGAGAGAGTTGGGGTTGTTCAGCCTGGAGAAGAGAAGGCTCCAGGGAGACCTTACTGCGGCCTTCCTAAAGGGGCTTAAAAGAAAGATGGGAACAGACTTTTCAGAAGGGCCTGTTGCGACAGGACAAGGGGTAATGGCTTTAAACTAAAAGAGTGTAGATTTAGATTAGATATAAGGAAGAAATTTTTTACAATGAGGGTGATGAATCACTGGCACAGGCTGCCCAGGGAGGTGGGAGATGCCCCATCCCTGGAAACATTCAAGGTCAGGCTGGATGGCGCTCTGAGCAACCTGATCTAGTTGAAGATGTCCCTGCTCATTGCAGGGGGGTTGGACTAGATGGCCTTTAAAGGTCTCTTCCAACATAAACTATCTATGATTCTGTGAATAACTGCAGTTTAAAACAGCATGGTTCTGTATATGAGAAAAGATATTTTTCTTCCTTCTTAGGTACTGCAATGAAAAGGCTGTGGAGCAAATTGTTTGCTAGAATAATGAAATCAGTGGGTCACTTCTTATCAATTGAAGAGATGTAGAGTACAGACTCTGCTGTAGTAACAAAGAGCTGTAATTTAAAATATTCTGACAGACAGATATAACTTTTAATTCCATGTTAAGAGACTGTTCCAATCTTGTAACGATTCTGGTTTTATATCGGCATGTAGTACAGCTTCAGTTAAACTTTGGGGGTATTTTTTTTCCTTACAAGTAACTTCCCTTTAGTTACCTTGCTTTGCTCAGCTTCATCAGTCAAGACTCCTGTCATGATGACTGCTTCTTCCAAAGAATACACAAGTCCTTCCACAAAACTATTCTCCTTTTTCTTAGATTCTTCAGTAAACTTTTCACAGATCTTCTGCAGTCCTCTCACAGGCTCATAATGTATTTTGACATATTTCTTGGCAGGAATCATTTTTATTTCTGCTGCAACCAGGAAACCCAGAGTACCACAAGACCAAGGCACTGCATAAAATAGGTCTGAATTTTCAGTCTGCAAAAAGTATGTCATACTAAATCATATATCCATACCGATAACTGTCAATGACATTGTAAATGATAGCAAAATAACATTTTGTCTTACTGGTGAACATCTCACAAGGCTTCCATCGGCAAGAACAAGTTCATAGGCCACGCAGGTATGTTGAAAAAGTCCATAGATATGGGATGAAGACTCAATGCCAGTTCCCATGATCAGGCCACCTTATCAAGAGAGCACAAAACAAATCAAATGAAACACACTCCAAAATAAAGGTGTTTATGACAACAAAACCCCACTTTTAAGCTCTGGGCACAGCTTTTAAGACTACTAAAAAAAAAAAAAAAGGAAGTGCTTATAACATACATGCCACAACAGAACATAAGGTTCAACAGAATATTTCAGGAACCTTTAAAACAATGCAACATGTTACTGCGTAAGAAGCTAATGAATATGCAACAAAATCATTGAGTCTCTTCTCATCACAATGACCCTTACCTACTGTAAGATCATCAAGCTCTGGTACCACAGGAATAGTCCATCCCATGGGATTCAGGTGTGCGGTCAACTGGCCCATGGTGACCAAAGGTTCCACACGAACAACCTAAAAAGCAAAAAAAAAAACCCCAATTCCACCCACCAAACATCAATTAAGTGTTCAGCATTAATGATGAAAAAACACTGCTAACTGGATTGCACTTCCATCTGTTAGCAGAATTCAGAGACTTACTTTCCTAAGAGCACTCCTAAAAATAGTTGAAACTGTTTAGTGATTCCTCCTCTGCCTCAACATCTTGTTGCTCAGTCCCCAAAACCATAAATCAATCTGGTCTTTTAGACTTCAGCACATAAAAGCTAAGCAATTCCATATGCTGTTTTTTTGATAGAATGATCTGAGCAGACATTGCAAAATCTGAAATTTGGTGGGCCTACTGCTACAAAAATCCTTTGTTCTTTACGGAATCTTAATCTCCTCTTCAGCTACAAATACAATAAAAAAAGCCATAGACTTCATTATTACGAAAGCTTTGTGATGAATTTGTTACCTGTCTTTCACTGTCCACTTCCAGAACATCCATTAAGTTGATCATGATGTTCTTATGAATCTTCTTATACTTTCCAACACGAAGTGACACAGTCAACCAGCCAGGCCGGCCAGTGCACATGTATCTTTTGCTGCCTTCATTTTTCCATTCCCGAACCTGCAAGAGGTAACAACCGAACTGATGCTGTAAGGCATACACATGTAGTCAATCATGAATACCAGAAACATTCTTCCTTCACTGTGAAAAAACATTCAGAAATACCGCTACTCCTCTACATGCATGTTATCTGCAAGTAACAAAGCCTGGGTGTCTCTACGCTGAGCAGCGATGCTTTGGAAGTCTTTCTGCAGACCTCTCAACTTCTAAATAAAATACTACCAGAGGGGTCTAGTTGTGTAGAGGAAGCATTTCTAATACCCTGTAGCTTTTGGGTTTTTTTTTTGGAGACGGGATTTAGAAAACAAGCAAGAACCTAACAGAGTTTTAAAAATCCACAGGAAAACCTGTACTTTAAGGGAGGTACTACCACTGCCATAAATAATCTTAGTTCTGTGAAGGTTAATGAAGCAATGCCTCCTCCTAAACACACAAAAAAATGGTCTGAGCCTGTAAATGAACAGGCAAAGAGAGAAAAGTTGAGAAGGAAAATGTGTGAGCCATACGCATGATCCACGAATTTTGCAAAGCCTCAGTGGTTAACATTTGGAGAACAAACATCAATTACAGCGTTTTCCTCAAAGCTCAACTGCTACTACAGCTGGTGATAAAAAACCCAAACCCTCAAAGAATAACTCCATGCACGTTAATATCCATCTATATCTGCAACGAACATGAGAGACAAGGAAGAAAACAGAAGTAGACGTGACAGAATTATCATAAATATTAAGAGAGCACAGAAACATTACAGAAACCTGCATTTCTGGGTGGAAGAAAAGTTTCAACTCCCCTTCAATCATCTCTTGGAACTAACGATGCCGAGAAGCTGGATGCAAGCGGTGTTAAAACACGGTATCGAGCCAACCATTCCAAGATTAACATTTTCGTGTTACACACGCGGACGTGCCTAAGCCCTGTGAGCGCACAGAGCCATCCACAGCACATCTCTAAGGATGTTACGGTGACAGCAGCCGGACAGCCACATCTGGCCTTGCCAGCAGTTGACGCCACAACTTTGAGAAGTTTCAGACGGGAGGTAAAAAAAAAAAACAAACCCAAAACCCACAGGGGCAGAAACACCCGTTGGCATTTATTCGTTTGCTTTTTCCTGCTCCAGCTGCCGCAGCCGGATTCCCGGCTGGATTTTGCCCCGGCTCCGGGAGAGGTGGAGAGGGACACACACACACACACACACACCACACACACACACCCCTGGCCGCCAGGCCGCGGTGTGCACGGCAGCGGGGCCGCGGGCTGCCCAGGAGCGGGACGGGGGTCAAACTCTCCTCCCGCCCCCCGGGGAGGGAGTGCGGGGGTCCGGCGGGGCCTCACCTGAGCCTGGATGTGGCGGACGCGCTGGGCGTGCTGCCGCGGGGCGCTGTGCAGGCGCCAGACGGCCCAGGCGCGCAGCTGGTAGTAGACGTCGAAGAGGATGGAGAGCGGCAGGAGGAAGAGGCAGACGAAGACCCAGCGGTGGTGCACCAGCACGGCCTCCAGCCCCCGGTGCCGCACCCACAGCAGCAACAGCAGCAGCCCGGCGCCCAGCGACCACACCGGCGACATGGCGACCGCCGCCCGCACGCGCTCCCTCACGGCCGCCGGGACCCCGCCATGCCGCGCCCGCCGCGCGCTCGCGCGCTCGCCGCCCGGCCCCGCCCCGCCCTTCCCACGCGCGCCCGCCCCCCATTGGTCGCCGCCGGCCTCCGCCGTGAGGCGAGGGGAGGGGAGCGGCCAATGAGGGCGCTCCGCGGAGATCGGACCAGGCGCTGAGGCCGCCGATTGGCTGCGCGCGGCGGGCCCCGCTCTCCCCTCATCGCCGCGGCCGCCGGCCCCCGCCCGGCCCGCTGCCCCCGCCGTGGGCTGCGCTCCCCCCGCCATGGGGCAGCGGGGGGCCCGGGGGAGCCCGGCCAGGGCTCGTAGGGGGCCTGGGGCAGGGTCAGACTCCCGGACAGGGCTGGGACAGGGCCCTGGGGCAAGGTCAGACCCCCGGACAGGGCTGGGGACGGGTCATGCGGCGGGGGACAGGGCCTGAGGCGGGGGCTGCAGGGGGGTGTGGGGCAGGGGACAGGGCCTGAGGCAGAGGACCTCCCCCCAGTGAGGGCTGAGGTGGTGTATGGGGCTGGGGGCGGGCCCTTGGCAGCTCTGTGGTGGAGGTGCTGTGGTGGCCAGTGTCCTTCGGGCAAGGGGCTCACCCTGGTGCCTTTGGGTTGGGGGGCAGGAGGAAAACACCTCTGGGCGCCTCTCTTGGGCACCCTCATGGTGTGGTTTTAGGTAGCAGGGAAACTGGCAGCGCAGGGGTCTCCCAGAGAAACTCAAAAGTGCCATGCAGTCTGATTTCGAGAAGGAAGAAGGAGATACCCCCCTCCAAAACATGGCTGGCTTTCTAAAACCCTGGTGGAAAATTCCTCTGCTCCTGCTCTCCATGGTGGAACAGCGGGAGGGAAGATACATAAAGTCTGTGAGGAAGATAAGACTTTTTTTTAAACTAAAAACTGTTATACCCCTCAAAAGGTGTGCTGTGTGAGAGGACAGTGGCAGAGGTGCCCCACAGGCACTGGCTGCCCCCGGAGACACTGACGCAGCGCAGAGCTGTCAGGGACCCTGGAGTGGCACGGAGAGACCTGCTGGGTTCAGAGAGGAACACGGTGTCAAGGTGTTCCATGAGGACACTGCCATGGTGACGTAGCACACTAACATGTCAGATGGTTCCTCTTCCTCTTTGTCAGCAGGACAAATAGTCACCTTTGCCTTTAGCTGCCACAGGAGATAACTCGCAAGCACCAGATTGGGAGGGATCGCTGCATCAGGGTTCAGGGATCAGCTGTGTCAGGCAGCCACACCTTGTAGTCTCCTTCAGATGACTTGCAGGCTTTGTTTTGAACCCAGTTCATTTTTTGTGTCCCACTGCTTTTATCGAAAGACTGGTCTGAAACTTCCCTGCTCAGATGTTTGAAAATGGTCTCCTGATCTCCAGCCTAAATTTATTCACAGCCAAATTATATTTGTTGCACTTATGCCTAGTCTGCCCACTAGCTCTTTTCTTTCTTATGGCCGAGTTGATGTTATCTGCTTTTGTTTACCAATTGGTCTGCTGGCTGGAATTATGCATGGAAAAGAGATTTCCCATGCCCTAAGAGAGGTTATTTTAACCTCTCTGAAGGAGCTAAATAATTATTCTTGATCTCAGTGTGATCAAGTGCAGGGCTTTTGGGACAACAGCATCATTTATTCATAAGGGCATATATACCTTCAGTGTAAATACTGTTTTGAAATTGTCTTTCTGAAGATCCATTAAAAGCATTTCTAATGTTTTCCATGTTCTGCTCTTGTTTTTGTAAGGTCCTAGGCAGCAAGAAGGGAGTAGGTGAGCTCAAAGATTGCGATGCGAAACTGTGCTTTAAAACAGAGGAGTGAATCACCGTTAAGATGATGGTGAAATTGCCTGTGTACCTAGCTATGCCAAGCACAGAAAATACAGGAATCAGAAGGGGGTAAAGGAAGGGGAGACAGGTGTTTTAAATGCTGACACTTTTCAATTTTAGTTATTTTAGGTGTGAGCAAAACATCATCCAACAATCTATGTAGGCTTAGGAAAACATTATCTGCAAATCTGGTTTGAAAAGCTAAGATTCCCTTGGTGTCTTTGTAAGACTGAAATCCCCTGTCTCTTCAATTGAATTATCATTTTAAGCGTGTTTAAGCTGTTAGTGCTTCTTAAAAAAGCAGTCCTCTTCCCTTCCTCTCCTCCCTCCCGCTCCTGCCATCCCATCCGCCCACTCGTGCTGTTCTGGGCACGCTGTGCGGTACAAATGCTTCTGCTGTCACTCAGTTAAACGGGTTGGGGAACTGATCTGACTGAAGAATTGGGCTGTTTTTTAGATCTATGTTTTTCTGCCTGGCTCAGCTCTCCGGTGGAGTTCACCCCGCAGACGCTTGTGTAGCTGGGGAGCGGGGAGCAGAGCAGGGGCCTCTCACTGACCGTGCCGGAGCCACCCATCTCCTTGGCGAGAGCTGACCACAGATCGCCCGGCCGATACTGTGCGGGACTCTCTTCATTGCCAAGCGGGATTTAATAATAACGACGCAAAGGCTTTTGGACAAAGAAGGAGTGAAAAGATGCAGCGGTTTGTCTAAGGAGACAACTAAAAGGGACGTGGTAATAATGTACAGAGCATTTGAGCTGCAGACAAAAGTAGGCTGAAAAATTCTGTCTCTGTAAGAGAAGTATCAAGAGGCATTCAGAGGAAGCAAAGAAAGGCACTGAAAAGTGTTAGAAAGCCCTTTTTTTTCACGCAGGCTCTCATAGCCCTGGTACTGACTGCCACAGAGCTGCTGCTGAGTGGTACCAGGGTGTCAAAAGGACGGGTGTTTTAACAGTAATAGTTATGAAAACTAATCAAGAATTTTAGGAAGGCCGCAAGCCGTCTTAATTCGATAAGCAAAGCAGCCCGTGGTTACTAGGGGTTAGGAGCACATTTTCCAAAACCTTTGGGTTTCCTGCAGGTTTGTCTGGCACAGAGCCGGCGCTGTCAGAAATGGGACGCGCTCTCAGAGGGTTGGAGGGATGTGGTGTTCGAACTGCTGTGTGAGAAGCTCCCTCTGCTGAGAAAACCAAAGTATATTCGGTCGCCTTGAAGGAAAAGCCCGTTGGGGGACGTGGGCTGGAGCGGGGCTTTCTCTGTGACACTGACAGCTTGACGCGTGTCGCTCTGGATAGGGACTGAACCAGTCTTGAGAGCTTTCGTACATCCGGCAATTGAAGAAAAATGTCAAATTTCAGCTCGAGGGCTTTAAGGAAAAAAGATACAGGGAGATATTATCAGCTGTTTTATAGACCGATGATATCAGAACAAGTGCCAGAATATTCCAGAGGGATGACACATACCTACCTACTACCTCTGAAAGAAAAAAGTCACTTTGTGGCACAGCAAGATGTAAAGGCAGCCTGGTCTGGGGAGAGCTCCGTGCCTTTCCGAGGCAAAGCAGGGCTGTAGCAGGCTGGAGAAGCACGTATCCCACCTAACACCTGACAGCCACGTGTGGGATTGGGGTACGCGTCCAAGGAGCGTGAAGGAGGGCAGCCAAACACTGATAAATCCTTCTGGTGGTGTAAACCTGAATGGAAACCAGCTGGTGTGACAGTCCTACCTGTCTGAAGACTTAGGGACTTCGGACCTGGAGTGGCTCCGTGTGACTTTTCTCTCCGCCTGGATGCACATTTGGGAGGCCTAGGAGATTTCAAAAGACAGCAGCGACATTTCTATTGATGTTTGATTCATCAAACCTGCCTGATTTACCTTAGGAAAACCTTCTCTTTCAGAGGGTGTATGGGAAGAATGTGGTTTACCTTGTGTTGCTCAATTTCCCGGCTTCCAGAGGGTGTTTTTTGAGAGGTGTTTATCAATAGAATATCCAGGACCCACTTCTCAGTTTTCACAAATATTTCACATGAGGGAGTAGAGGTGCGTGATGACTTGAGGAGGAGGAGGGCAGAGGGTTCAGTACAACAGCTGTAGCTGTGGTGGCTGTTGGAAAATCGACCAAAGCTAGACAATGGCATTATAGTTACTTTAGAAACTGCCAGGTAGCTCTCAGGGAAAGTGAAACGCCATCTGAAGGCTTAGACAAGGATCTTCAGGATGAGTAGGCTACTTTAGGTGTAGGTGGACCTAATCTAATGTGGAAGGATTTGTTTAACACTTGTGATGGGGAAGGGTCTCCAGGTGGCTGTAGCCCAGCCTGCTCGGCACACCCTGTCCTCAGGATGACTTTGCTCGTTCTTCCTTGCCTTCCCCTTGTCCTCTCAAGGCTGCAGTCACCGTGTCTGCACTGGGAAGAGCTTCACCAAGAGAAGAAGTAACTCCGGTGCTGCAAGGCAGGACAAGGACCCAAGCAAGGATGCCTGGGCTGTACCCTACGTGCTTGCGTATTGACTGCGTTGTGTGGCCCTGCTTCTCCAGCAATGAGCTATTGGAGACGGCTGGTGGGACCCCAGTCATCGTCTTGGGAGGAAGAAGATGTGGGGTGTGAAGTGAAATCCGGAATATTAACGATGGCAGAATGGGGCCCATCCTTCGGTGGCCGTGCACTGCGTCAGGAGGCAAGGTCAGCTGCCGGTCAGCACGTTCGCAGAGCCGCCGAAAAAAAACCCCCGCGCCGCAGAACGTGCGAGAGCTTTCGTGTATTCTCTCTGACGTGTATTAAATCCAGCTTTACAACTGCCTGTGAAAAGACGCACTGTCTGGGATTTATAAAAAGAATCACTTGTCAAAACAGCGAGCCGGGTTGGGAAAGGAATTCAGCCCTCCCTTCATTGTCACTGGGGCTGGTGTCCTCAGCAGCAAAAATGAAATGGCTGTGGCGAGGTGGCTGGTTGCTGAAGGACCTGGGGATCCAGCGCTGAAACTACAAACTGGGGGAGGCCGCACTCCTCGTGGGTGAGCAGTGGAGGAGAGTGAGCTCATGGGCAACCACCGGTTGGCTTCACAGCCCCTCTGGGCATGAGGCCGTCTGAGAGTGAGGAGGGGCAGCAGTTGGAGAGGTGGTGGTGGTCCGCTCTCTCCTTCCATCAGTGAGATCCTGGAGACACCAACTGTGCTGGGCATCAGAAAGGAGCTGCAGCCACTGAAAGGCAATAAATAGATTATTTGGGACTCATGGCATACTGGACACGTGTACCAGCGGCCTCCAAGATGCCCAGGGTGAACTTTGTCATGTAGGCAGTTGTGAACCACAGCTGGTGATGAGCGACCGCAGGGTACGCTCTCCCATCACTTGCCTCCGGCCTCCTCTTGCCTGGGGTGGCAAATGCTGTGGGAACCAGCGAAAAGCATGCGGGGCTAGCGTGACGGTGAAGGCTTGCCAATGTCACCGGAGGAAAACACTGGAAGCTATTTTTCTGTACAGGCCACATTTTTCTCCCGTTTTCAGCTCCCGGCAAATCCTTGTGCATGTTTAACCTCCCGGCACCAGATGTACTTGCGGGCCCTTTTCCTCCAAATAAAGCTAAGACTTTCGCTGCCGTGGCCGTCGCCATTCTCCTCCTGGTGCTGTCACTCTGTCACCTGTCTGCTTTCATTTATTTCAACGTTTTAAAAATTTCATGGGCCCACTCCCAGATGATGTAAACTGATAAAACTCCAGGCCGTGCTCCAAAAACATCAGTGTAACTGTAGGATCTAACCCTTTGGGTTTACTTACCTATGCCAAAGAAAAATAGAAAAGCTGTAAGCGAAGCAAAAAAGGAAAAGAACGGCTGAAAAAAAAACCCAGTTAAAAATGTTGGTTATATAAGAGCTGTATAGCTACGCTAGTTACCTACCATATCCTTTTCATAAGTGAAGCAATCACAGCCAGATAAGTTAATAATTAAGGGTGACAAAAATATACCATTGTTCCAATAATAAGGAACCGTATTAGTCTTATCGAAGATAAATGGAGGCGTATTAAATATGGTTTGGTGCTATGCTGATAGACTACCAATGCCCCTTTTTTTCGCTAGAAAACTCAGTACAAAATCAGGTCAAAAGCTGATTGCCGGTATCTGTTAAGCCATTTTATTTCACTCCGAGTTGCTCGATGTGCTTTTGTGGCGATCCCCGTTGGGAAGCGACTCCCACACGTATGGAGCTGAGCAGAAGGAAGGTGGAGGCTTTGAGAAGAGGTTCCTGCCCGTTCCTGTCGAGAGCGACAGGACGTGCTCCCGCGTGTGGAGCATCTCGTGGAGCCAAGGAACAATTTCAGACTGAGGACAGTAAATGGACTGGTCCTCACCCCTGCAAATAAGTGATTGGCAAAGGTGTCTGCATGGGAAGGTGATGAGGGCGCGATTGTTCAGTCTCTTTTAATACAAGACACTCCTGTAAAATTCAGTTTGGCAGTCTTGTTATAGCAATACCTTCTAAAATGAGGCAGCAATTCCAGTACTTCCTGACACAATCAAAACCCAATTTTTTCATACCTCTAGCAAGCGCGGAAGTGCAATGGCCGCAAAACTCTGCTGATGGGGAGCAGTGGCCTTTCCTTACCCCCCCACAGAAACCCTGTGACTCTCAAATTAGACCCAAGAATGGGTAAACGCACAGATCCCATCTCCAGCTCGTGTTAAAACCTAGGCGTGCTTCTCAAGTCTTGCGTGCTGAGCTGGAGACTCACACAACTGCTTTCTGTCTCCTTCTGCCCTCTCCATCCTCAGCAAGGCCTGTTTTTTCCCCACAAAATGCTTAAGAAAAAGCGTCGGGCGATCAGCCAGCAACAAACCATTGTCATCCCAGAGCGGTTAATTACCATTATCTCTAATATCAGCCAAGAGCCTGTAATAAGCTCTGAACTTTTATTGCGTCGAGGTGTCTGTTCACATCCAGAGTGATGCAGATGATAGGGCCGGGATGAGCTCTCCCTCCTGCTGGAAGTGGCGCGGTGACTCACCGAGGGAGGAGAGTTTCATCCCTCTGCGAGGCAAGGAGTCACCCGCCAACAAGAGCTGACAGTTTTCTGGCACAGGAGTATTTACACCTCCGGGGAAGTGAAACTACGCTCTTTCAAATAAGATGAGTAGCCAGACTTTAGCTCCTAGCTAAAGAAAGGACCTGATACATTTTGGGGAGAAAGATTAACTCTCTGGGTCCTGGAAGACTTCCCAGGGAGGTGGAGCAGGGAAGGTTACGTTCTCCATCAGGGACAGCAGGTCTCTGTCTCAGGGATGCTTTCTCTGAGGTCCTGCCACAGTCTGAGATGCTCATGGTAAGTCATCTCGATATGGGAGATAGAGACTTTTTTTTTTTCAGTCTGAAGGTAAGTAATTTAGGCAATGCCTTCCATCTGTTTCTTCATGTGCATCTTTATAAACGTCCGTTACTCACCTTCACGACCTTCTCTTTCACCCAGGCCGGTATAGGCTCTGTTTTTCTCTGACCCGTTGAGGGAAGAGATAGGAGCAATCTGCTTCTACACCTCCACGGGAGAAAGCTTCCGCTACTGCTGTTTCTTTCAGGAGTAAATCAGGAGAACGTGTTTGGATTGGAGCCTTAAACTACAGAGCTAACCAGAGCGCGAGCCGAATTCAGCGTTGTGGGAGCCGCAGCACTGCCCTTGGCTTCACTGGAGACGAGCGTTGATATCTGCGGTCAGCCTGGCTCCGTCGCTTTTAATGCCATGAAGGAGCCAAGTTGCAGCCCTTTATTTCCCAAAGTCCCCTCCTGTCCTGTTTGCAGGACTTCGAAATTGCCTCCAGCTACCTGGAAACTGAGGCAAGAGGATGTGGATATTCCAGGTTAACAGCGAGGCAAGGTGTGCAGGCAGAAGTAACGGCTTTCACTGGGTCAACAGACGACCCTGCAAGACAAGCTTTGAAGAAAGCAGCCAAGCTTTGAAGAAAGCAGACAAGCTTTTGGGCGCAGCAGTACATCTCTGCCGCTGGAAGGGAGAGAGTGACATTTGCTGTTTGAAACGGAGACCACACGGCGTGAAGAAAAGAGAAGCAAGCTAAACACCACCTGCCTCCTAAGCTGGAGTAAGAAACATGCAGCACCTTTCCCAAGCACCTCACCAACCACCTATAACCCTCAGACACCAGGTGCTGCCCCAAATACTCTGGGGCTTTTTCCAGCTTTATACATCCCTTAGGCTAATAAAAAGCGCTCCCTCTCCTTTCAGCCGTACCTTGCGTTACCTCCTCAGGCTGTCATGCCTGCAACAAAAGTTTTGCAGGGTTTGCTCGCAGCGTAATATCCCTCAGCGACCTCCCAGCACAGCGCACCGATGTAGGCAAGTGCTTGTGGGCAGCCCGGTGCCGGGTCAGGAGATGAGATGATGCACTTACAGGGGGGCACTGGGAAAGGAAACCAGCTGTGGAGCATCTGGGACGGGTGTGTGTCGGACACCGAGGGCTTCCTCATGGCGCCACACATGATGGCAACCAGAAAAGCTAGATGGCTGTTCTATCCTTTTTCTAAAAAAGTCATAATTAATGCTGCTTTTAAGCTTCTCTTTGGCATTTCTGTGCTGAAAAAAAAAAAAAAAAAATTAAAAAGCGCATTACCTGCTCCCTGGAGTCCACTGTAACAGCTGAGTGCAGCGGAGACATGAAGACTGCTCAGGGTCCCGGGGATGCCAGGGTAGCTGGAGTTCATCCCACGGGTAACGCTGAATTCGCTGGAAAGCAAATTTAGCCAGTTTTGTCTTTGATTCCAAGCGCTTGCTACTTTTATTGAACATCAGCATTTGGACTGAAGGATACACAAGAGCTTCAGCCTCGGATTATTCAACAGTGCGGTAAAGCTGATGCTGCTGCGTTTCAGCCGCCAGCGCAGATCTTCGGTAGCGCTCTCTGCTCAGGTCTGATGGCTGCACTCACGGCTGGCATCAAGCTTGACTGAAGAACCTACAAGGCTGAAAATCGATGTTTCTTCGCCATGAGCCAAATGGCAGCTCATGCTCCAGCAGAGCCGCGACATCTGCAGCGTGTAAAACACGCTGGGCGGGGGGTTACCGCAATGGTTGTGCCTCTTCCTGGAGAAAGAAGCTCAGACCTGAAACATGCAGAGTACGTGGGGCATCCCGAAGGCAAAAATCTCCAGGAGCTCAAGAAAAGTTTTGCCTGACTGAAGATTGAGCAGAGGCATCAGGATTTAACTCTTTCCTTTTCCCACCGCTTTTTAGGCGAATTTCAAATCCTTCGCAGGTTTTGGTGGAAAGCTCCTAGGAGGCTCTTGCTGTCCCCATTTGCAACACAGAACTTTCCCTTGCAGGAAACCCACAGCTGTATCATGCCCATTTATCCATCGGACAGCCTCAGCGGGACGTGGCACGTCAGCCCGGTACCCCTGTGCTAACACAAGTCCCAAATGAAGAGCAGAAGGAATTTAAGATCATTGCTCGTCCATAAAGCTCTCTGTGGATGAGGGTATCAGTACTTCTCCCTTTCCAGGACTTCCCACCACAGCCACGTGCTCCAGCGTGGTGCAGCTTTGCAGACTGTCGGTTAGGACACCATTATGGTACACTTTTAAGCTTTAAAACACTCAGAGGTTTTGGGTCCAGAGATTTGCTGGATGATGGACACAGCTAGTGCAGAAACCCCTTCAGAAACTGATATTAAACAAGTGATGGAGCCGAACACACCTCTTGCTCTTCTGTTATAATTCAAATCCGGTAAAAGCCATTGCAACTAAATAATAAGATATATTATGTGCAAAATGGGCTTTTGCAGTCAGTAAAGTCTCAGGGCAAAAAAATAGCTGTCCCCAGAAAGAGTACATCTTGGTGACCCTGGCCACAACAAACGAACACCACTTGGTGCTCATGGGGATGATGACCTTTCACATCCAAATCTAAGCTTTTCCTGCTGGAGAGCAAGGATGAGTAGATCCAAACCCTCCAGCTGCCCATACAGCAGAACCACGAAATGGCCAGCTGCAGGTTCAACCCAAAACAAGCCTAAGGACACCAGTGAACATTGCATCATTGGAAGATGTAGGACAAATATTTTCAGTGCCTAGATTTACTTAGTGGATTAGGTAGGAGTGCCTGAGCCAGTATATCAACTAACGCAACTAATTAAGCATTTTAAGAAGATGCAAATTAAGGCAAGGATAAACAGCAGGAGGTTTCTCCCTTGCTTTACGTGTGCTGGGTGCAGGAACACCTTCCCATCTGCACATCTTCACGGCTGCATGCTGCAGCCCTTATCAGCTTGGCAGGCTGCACCCACCCCTGCCGTGCCCAATGGCCCGTGTTGAGGGGACACACAAGACGTGCCAGCCCCTTGGGAATGGCTTCCCTGTGGATCTAAACAACATGGGCACCTTATGCCTACTGGGACACGTCCCCTAAGCCCTCATCAGTGGCTCTTTTGTGGCTCCATCATGGGCGGCAGCACCCTACCGAGCGGGGCTTGCTGGGGACAGCTGGGTGTGGGGAGAGTGGTCCGGGCGCCAAATCACTGACGGAGACCTGCGACCTGGTCCAGGGTGTCGGCACGCCCGTGCCAGGTATGAGGGCCCTGGCGGGGAGCCTGGGCTCCTCTTCGCTGGGCTGGGTGCCCTGGTACACCCAAAGTCACTCTTGACTTGGTGCTCTGGTGTCAACCACCTTGTCCTGATGGGGCAGAAAGTGCATCCATGCATGCGCACACACACACACACAGATATTGAAAATGCTAAATTTTTTAGCCTGATTATACAGGGAAAGACACGATTTTACATGTGATTTGCTGCAGCAGCAAAACGTGGTGAACGGTGAATCAAAAAGCAGCACTTTTGCGTGCCAGCAGCGTTGATCAGGCACAGCATCCTTACCTGGGGGAGGCAATTACTGGAACAATCTCTTTCTCCATTCCTCCTTTGTTCCTGTTCTTGCAGAGGCTGTAACTGGCTTTTATATCTTCTTGTTTTCTCCACCGCGGTTTCATTGTGCAGGGGGTGTTTTACATATTTTGCACAGATATTCTGTCTTTATTCTGGAGAAGCCCTTTGCCCGTGCTCCGTGCTGCGTTGCAGCACCTTGTCCACCAGCAGGGAAGTTCTCAGAGAGGGAAAACGCAGTTTGGCCAAGGTGCTGCTGAGCAGACAGAGGTGCTGGCACCGCTCGGCACTTCCAGCCTCTACCTTGTTGGGAAATATTTGTCCTGGGTTTGCTGCTGCCTGTAGGCCAGCTCTCTGGGGAAGACAGAAGATCGCAGATGGTTGTGGGGCTGGAGGACCAACGGGCCAGAGCAACGCGTTGGCACATAGCCACCTCACTCTCTGCAGCCCGGTGCTAGCAAGTGCACACAGAGCCGTGTGCTAACGCTGCCTTGAAGTGCTTCAGAAGCCATTTGACAATCAAATTTCAGTTAAATATAGTATCTGAGCAGGTAATGAGCAGCAGAAGATGTCTCATTGTCCTTTCATAAGGAAACTGGTGATTCACGGTGCCCACATCACTCAGGGATGGCAGGCACTGGTAATATGAGTGCTCAGCACCGACGTGTCTGCGACAGAGGAATCCAGATGTTCCCTCCTGGGGTCCCCAGGGCCAAACTCTGTCCTGCCAAGGAGGCAGGACCACGGTCTTTGGAGGACACCTGGGATTTGTTGTCAGGGATTGCACTCTGGGGTTCGAGGACCTTGCTGCATCCCAGCCCAGGGGGTGAGACCATGCTGGGGCGCTGGTGTCGGGGACCCCTGCCCCATGTTCCTCTGTGACGGAGACCCAAGCTGCTACCAGGCCAGCCCCATGTGAACCAGCCCTCCTTGTGCCTCGGTTGACCATTTGTAAAAGTCCACGGTGTCGGCGGGTACAAGGGGCTGCACACCCACACATTTTCTGCCAGGCTGAGTGGCTACCAAGCGTCAAGGTGGGGACAGACTTTTCAGCAGGGCCTGTTGCGATAGGACACAGGGTGATGGCTTTAGAGTGTAGATTTAGACTAGATATAAGGAAGAAATTTTTTACAATGAGGGTGATGAATCACTGGCACAGGCTGCCCAGGGAGGTGGGAGATGCCCCATCCCTGGAAACATTCAAGGTCAGGTTGGATGGGGCTCTGAGCAACCTGATCTAGTTGAAGATGTCCCTGCTCATTGCTGGGGGTTGGACTAGATGGCCTCTAAAGGTCCCTTCCAACCCAAACTATTCTATGATTCTGTGTTTCTATATATGAAGCAGATACGAATTCCACAACGGGGCTTTGCATCGGTCCCCGCAGCCTGTGCAGGGAAACCCTGAGCTTCTTTTGAGCCAGCGCGGTAAGGAGCTGCAAGCAGCGCAGGAACAGCAGCTCAGGGTTCAGCTGCAGCGCAGATGTATCCATAGAAATGGCTTTTTGTCAGCGATGCTCAGCTGTAGCTCAAGAGCAGCGCAACGGATCTGTGAGAGCGCACAGCAATAGCACAGCGCGGCACGACAGCTCGATAAACTCTACCTCCACCTCTGTGGTGAGGAACTGTGCCTGAATCCAGGTGCCAGTCATACGGACCATCCTGGACCTCAGACCAGAGCATCCTCAGCTTGTTTAACATCCAGGTATCCTCATGAGTGCTGCAGGGTCAAAAGATCCAGCTGGAACGGGGGAAAGGGGCAATACTGGCATTTGACAGAGAGGGGAGGAGAACTGAAGTGGTCACAAGGCAAGCTTGTGGCAGAGATGCCCCTGTGCTGCAGCATGGGTGTCCCACCCGTAGGACAGTGGTGTCCCACCTGTGGGGTAGTGATGTCCACAGGGCAGTGGTGTTCCACCCATGGAGTAGTGGTGTCCACAGGGCACTAGTGTCCCATCTGTGGGCTTGTGATGTCCACAGGGCAGTGCTGTCCCACCCGTTGGGTAGTGGTGTCCACAGGGTGGGGGTGTCCCAGCCACAGGGTACCTCTCACGGGTTCTGCAGCCCGAAGCTCTCTCCAGCTCCTTGGTACGTCTGTTCCCCGACTCCTGCGCCCCGGGGGTGACGGGGCTGTGCGCTCCCGGTCCCTTGGGAGCAGGGCCAGTGCCACCCCAGCCCAGCTCACCCACCACCGCCCGAAACCAACACACCCGGGGCGCTTCCAGCCTTACCGACCGTGAATCCCCCCCCCCCCCCCAGCAAGTCTCCTTCTTCACAAGCAGAATACGGCAGCGCAGTGCCTGCGGGGGGAGTTTCCTTTCCCTTTTTCTTTCTCTTTCTTTTTAATCTCTTTTTGTTTGTTTGTTTGTTTGTTTGTTTTTTTCCCCCTAACCCCCCCCCCCCCGCCCAGGACCGGGGCTGCGGCCCGGGGCTCACGGCGGCGCCTCTCCCCGACGGGACGGGCCGGGACCGGAGGGATGCTCCGAGGAGACACCCGGGGGCCGCAGCCCCGACGGGCCGGGAGGGGAACGATGGGCTCCCTGCCCGCCCCGCCGCCCGCCCCCGGCCCCGCCCGGCCCCGGTCCCGCCCGCCCCGCGGGCCGGGCTCCGCGGGAGCCGCCGCTCGGCCGGAGCGGGGCTGGCGGCGGCGGGTGAGTACGGCGGAGGGTCGGGGGTGGGCTGGGGGTGAAGAGGGGGGGGGGGGGACACACAGACATCCCCTTGCTTGTCGCTTTGCCAGAGGGGAGAGGCGTCGGGGGCACCGGTCGCGGAGGGGAAGGGTCCCCCGGGGGTGCCACCGGGTGACAGCCGGTTCTTTAGAGGGGATGTCACGTCCAGGCATCGCCGCCGCCGCTGCCGTCGGGGCGGCCGAAGCGGTGGCTGGCCTTGCTGGGGGCACGGGGGTTCGGGGGGGGGTACGTGTGCTTCGCTCCGTCAGGGCTCCCCTCCATCTCAACCCGCGTTTGGGAGGCTGACGGCATCAGAGCTTCTCGGATGCTCTTTCAGAAGCATCATTATTACTACGGTTAGGATGGGTACCAAGCCCCCTAACTAATAATAATACTACTAATAATAGCAAATTCAGATAAAGGCAGGAAGGAATCTCCCTAATGACACGCTCGCACTTTGGCGTGTCGCTCCCCGGCGTTCCCCTTGGCACGTCTGCGCGTGGTTAAAGGTCTCCAGCCCGTGCGGTGTGGAAGGACAGGCTGTGCGTGCTGAGGAGGGACGGGGTGTGGAGGTGGATTGCTGCTTGATGGCGGTGGGAGAGAGTCAAAACTCTTTTAGTTTCTTGTGTCGCTGGAAAAGAGTGTTTTTCTGAGTAATGCTTAGTAGACCCTATGAATCACCATCTGCATAACTTTATATGGGGGATGCTATTCTCAGCATCTTACCGAAACTATGTAAACTATTAACATTCGTATCTGTTTGTCCATGCAACGTGCGAATCTGTTTCGCTGGAAAGACTATTTCAGAGCAGGTCAAAGGAGGAGACGGGGCAGAACACAATGTCAGGGTGGCTCGGGCGGTGGAGATGGGTGTCTGGGAGCCGACAATTGCCATCTTTGGAGGGGCAGCCCCTCCGTGCAAACCTGTGCTGGCAATCCTCACTGGGAGACCCCGATGTGCGGGATGCTGAGTGCCCCGGGAGCGGAGCCAGGGACAGGCTTGGGGAGCAGGGACCGGGGTCCTGCCGCAGCCTCCCACCTCCCCTCCCACCCCTGCTCCTCTGGACTCTTCTTCCAGCGGTTGGGGCGCCGAGAAAAATATCGTGGGTCTTTTAAAGAGGCTCAGGAGAGCCGTGCCAGCCCGAGAAGGGGTTTGGCAAGGGGACGGTGCGATGGCAATGTCACCCAGCGCAGAGGAGCCGCCCCCGCACACGCGCTGCGGGAGCACGTGCCGGGTAGGCTGGAGGAGCTTTTCGCGTTGCTCCGCTCCCCGCGCTGCGCTGGTTTTGTCAAGAGAGAAGAGTTTATTCTCTCGAGCTGTCAATCCGTCACCTCCCAGAGGCTCTCCGCCTTCCCTCCACGTCTGCCTCCCCCTCGCTGCCACTGCTCCCAGATGTGCGCAGTGCCGGGGGCTGCAAAATTCCCCACGCCCGGGCAGGGGAATTGCGGCATCTCCCAAACCTCACCGAGGAAATCACAGCCATCTCCCAAACCTCACCGGGCTCACCCCAAAATGAGGAGAGCGTTGACTGCAGGAGCTGAACACTTCAACTCTTGGTGCTGTTTCAATCCAGGCTTTCAGTCTGGAGCGACCTGTCATTTCCACACAGTTGGATCGAGAGCTTTGCTGTAGGGTTTTTTTGGGGTTGTGGGTTTTTTTCTTCCAAATAATATTGGCTGAACATTTTCCAGGAAAATGCGAAGCTCTCAAAAGGAGTTGGATTCATGGGTCGGTAGGGTCCTTGTGCTCTTCTGAGCATCTACTGCTGCAAGGCAGCGTGAGCCCAGCTTGTCTGCTCACGTTCGGTGGTGAGTTGGAGGACGCGGTCCCTAATGCCATCTAATAGCATCTCTAACCGGTCTCTAACAGTCCCTTCTCCGTCTCAGCTCAGCCAAGCTCCTGCCATTCATGAGTGAGCATCTAAACATGTCTCCTCCTTATGGGGGGAAGCTCTGCCTCCTCTCAGCCCAGGAGCGCCACCTCCTCCCCACCGGGTGACTGCGGCTGCTGGTGAGGACCATGGGCCACCGCCAGCCCGGGTGGCAATTTGGGCTCGTGACCGTGGGACGAGAACCGGGGCGTGTTGTCAGGGCTCCCAGTCCTGCAGCCTTCCTGGCAGATTTCCTAAATCCCACTTCTCATTGGATTCCTTCATTAAACGTAGATTAGATCAGGTGGTGTTTCTTTCACTACAAAGTAATTTGGCTTTCCATTTAGTGGGCCCATCTGATAAATAACAGCTTGAAATAATGTAGTTCCATCTGCCCTTGATCACACCGAGTCTGTGCTGGACTTCTTCTCCCTGCCTAGCTCTGGCTCGGCACTTCCAGATCCCAGGGTACAATTTAAGTCCCCGCTATAGGAGGTGAGCCCTGCCTGGAGGAATGGAGGCCAAAGCCACCAGATTTTCGTCGTTTTACTGACATACAGGCAAAGTGATGAAGGCAGGGGTAGCAGCTGAGTGTGGATTGTCCAGCTTTCCATCCACCTCTGCACTTGAGCCCTCTGTCCATCCTGGTCGTCCCCTGGCATGCAGGCTCTCCACGGGCACTGCCACCAGGAGAAACCCTCACAGAGTCGTCACCCAGGACTGAATCTGTAAGGGGGTGGTGGTGCTTAATTCCCACGTGGTCCAAAGCTTTTTGTCCATCAAGAAGTGGGAGCTGAACCTGCATCTTCTTGCTGGGCAGTGAGCAGGGCCAGAGGGGATGTGGTGGGACACCTCTGCCTTGCTGGTGCTGTTTGGTTAGTTGGGGGCTGGGGATCCCCAAGCCCAGGGAGCAGATGATTGTTGTTTGCGGGAGAAAGCGAGGGGGAGTGAAAGCCCCGTGGAGATCAGAAACCAGCTTCCCCTCCCCAAATTTTCCTGCGCTGGGGATGGATGGTTGCTCTCGGTGTGCGACAGTGAGCTGAGAAGTGCCAACCAGCAGCAAAGCATGGCACTGCCTCATCTCTTTGATTGTCAAACCAACCCCAAACCCACCCTGATAGAGATGGTGAAGGTGGTGATAACACCCGCAGGATAGATCATACCGGGGAGCTGAGAAGATGCGCACTGGAGCTGACCCGGGGGAGCAAGATTTGAGGTGCAAAAGCTCATTTGAATGAAGATTGAGCAGACTCTTCCAGTGTCAGGGTATTTACCCCACCTTCAAAATAAACTGAAGCCCCTCTTGAGTGTCTCAAAATGGGACGTGGTAGCTGGGTCAATAAGACCCTCATAGATCTCAGTGGCCTTATTTGCCTTAGTCCCCCTGACATAGCAGAAATACTTCAGCAGCAGATCATACCCTCTCCGAGGGTTTAGCTTGCATCCAGCCCATTCCTGACTTTTAACCGTGATAGGGATCGGTTCCTGCTCCCATCCTTGCCCTGAGCTTGGTTGCGGTGAGGAGCGCAGCTATTGCGGGCTCCATCAGTGATGGGAGAGCTCACTGGGGCCCCCGCTCACTCGGTGTCTCAGGAGCCATCCCTACGTGAGGTCCCCTGGGTTGCCAGCGTCTGAGGTTTTATTTTTTCCCCCTCTGAAACAGCAGCTCTGTGACTTTCAGAGGTGGTACTTGGCTCTTTTCCCTGAGAAAGCAAGAGGCAGCGCAGCCCCGAATCCCCTGGGCTGCGGGCTTTCGAGCGGGGATGCTGGACACCTACTGTCACCACAGGACTGATTTACGTCCAGTTTTGAAGGAGAAAACATGTGCACTGATAATTCGGAAGCGGTGACATCTTAAATTTATGTCCCTCTCCCTAACCTCTTCCGTAAGCCTTGCTTTGCTCAGAAACCCAGCTGGTGTTCCTCCGAGCTTGGGAGGAAGTCTGGAAGTTGGGGGTTGGACTAGATGATCTCCAGAGGTCCCTTCCAACCCTGACCATTCTGTGACCAATAAAACCCAAAGACAAGAGCTTTGCAGGTCCCCGGCGCCGCCTCCGTAGCTCCCCTGGCAAGGGTTTTCCACCCTGCCTCCCTGGGAGCGCTGCATTGT
Source organism: Pluvialis apricaria (assembly GCA_017639485.1). Classification (NCBI taxonomy): domain Eukaryota; kingdom Metazoa; phylum Chordata; class Aves; order Charadriiformes; family Charadriidae; genus Pluvialis; species Pluvialis apricaria. The sequence goes on along the minus strand of CM030011.1, from coordinate 6,311,999 downwards.
TTCTCGAAAACGAGGATGGTTTTACGGGGCTGTTGAGAAGTTTATGGGTCCAAACTGGCAGCTGACTTTGCTCTGCCCAAGGGCTTCCCATCTGAGATGGTGGAAATGCCCCTTCTGATGGTCAATAATAAGTAGCTGAAGAGTGTGCAACCCCCAGAGAGGTCCTAGCTCAGAAGTTTTCTCCTCTGGCAGGTCTTCCGTGACCTTGTCCTGCTCAAACCCGGTCTCTTTCTTGTCCTGCAGGACGTGGGCTCTCCCATGCCTTGTCTCACTCTTCTCCCCTCCTAAAACCTCCTTCTGAAGGATGGCAGCTGCCTCTTTCCGCTACGGCATGACCATCACCGGGGCTGTGCTGCTGGTGACGGGGACGCTGTGCTTTGCCTGGTGGAGCGACGGGGAGGTGGGGTCCCCGGCCAGCAGCGGGGCTCGCCTCCTGCCTCCCCGGGAAGCCGAGGCTGTTCCCAGCTCCTCCTCCAGCGCCCTGCTCCGCTCCGTCAGCTTCTTCTGCTGCGGCATCGGCGGCATTCTCCTGCTCTTCGGGCTCCTCTGGTCCGTGAAAGCCAACGCCAGGGTGGTCTCCCGCCGCTACCAGTACCATTTCCCCAGGGACCTGCAGTACTTCACCGCGGAGCCTCTGGAGAAGTGGAACTGCAGGTGGGTGCCACGTCCTCGCCCGGCGCTGGGGTGGGAAGAAGTTGAGGGTGGGTTTGGCTGTCCGGGCACGGCCGTGTGCCTAAGCCTGCTCTCAGGCGTGCTCGCTGGCGAGCTCAGATGAGCCGTAACGCTGCCGGCCGCTGCTCAGACCCCGTGCTGTGCTCTCCTCCTGCTCCCTGAGCAGATGCTCATGCTCATTAGTGTCAACCTTCACCCGAGCCCCCGCAACCTGCCCTCCCCGCAGCCACCCTGCGTGCCCACGCTGGCTGCTCCCACAGCCGGCTCAGCCGCAGACGGTTCTCCTTGCCCTGCGGGGCCATCACCTGCCGAGGCAGACATCTCCTTAGCAGAGCCACTGAGCAGAAGACCGCATTGGTTTTCCAGCAGAAGGTCTGGATTTGGGGGTGGGGGAGTCATCCAGCCTCCAGCTGTTGAAGCCTTCCCCTGGTGCCACGGGCCTGCAGTGCTCTCTGTAAGGGTGAGGGGGGTTGTGCCATCTTTAATGGAAGAAAAATCTGTATTAAAAGGGGATTAAAAGAAAAAAAGAAGGATTATAACCCTTGGATAGGCATTGAGATGGGAGCGCAGGTGAAGAGACCCACTACGAAGCCCACTTTGGGGTGCGGGAAGACCCCCTCGCCCCCCACGCAAACACCGCTGCTGCCTGTCGGGTCCCCAGACTCTTCCTGTGTGAGCCTGAGATTCATTCCCACTTCTTGATTTAAAAGTTTTTTGATCAAAAGGGCTTTGTGGTTTTTTTTTTTTCCAGAGATCGCTGTGGAAGCCGAGCCAGCCGGCCCTTCCCAGTGCTGTTTTATGGGGTCACAGCAGAGACCTTGGCTCCGGCGTAAATCGGGCTCTGGGGAAAAGCAGCGCTAAAAGAAACTCTTAAGAACATAAAACCATAAAAATTCGGTCGGGGCGGGAGGCACGTTCCTGGTTCTCTCCAGGGATTTTGGTGCCCGTCTGAATATCTGGGGGTAAGATCGTGAGTTGGTCTGGGAAGCCTGGGAGGGTTTCCTCCTCCCATGGAGGGCTTTGCTGTGTCCCCCGCAGGGAAAATCCCCTTCCCTGAGCTCCCGGTTCCCATGCTGGATGGGAAGGCATTGCTGGTGCTGCGGCAGCTCCCGCAGCCCCGGCTGCGCTGGCATTCGCACACCGAAACCCTCCAAAGCAGAAAACGCCGCTTCCCAGAGGGTTGGCGGGGTGACATCCTGCGCCGGGAGACACCTCCCTCTCTGCATTTCCAAGGCAGTGTCCTTTTGCAAGCTGAGGCTGTCCGGCAAAAAGCCACAGCGCGGATGCCCCGGGGTGGTAGATCCGGCACAGGAGGCTGCCGAGTTCGGGATGGAGACATCCCTGTGGAGCGTCGCAGATTTCCCTTTGGACCAGCTGTGCCCCTCGGATGCCTGCATCCTCCCCGAGCTGGGCTTTCATCCGCAAAAGCATGCCGGACGGTGGGTTGCTTTCAAAGCCTCCCCGTCTTTGGGGCTGCACCGTAGGGTGATGAGCGGAGCCGTGCGCAGGGCAAAGGTTGGCAGGAGGTTTTGCCTGTACACAAGCCGTGTTTGCTCAGCAAAGCGCTGCTGGAAGTGGCACCAGGCTTGGCCGGCGCGCGGAGGGCTCCGGCGGGCACGAGGGTGAGGTGTGACCGCATGGAACCGGGATGCCCGGCTCTTGCCCGGCTGCTTGTGCCAAACCGCTCACTCGGCTGCCGGCAGCCCCGGTGCTTTGGGGGGTGACCTGGGGGTTAGGCAGATGATGGGGATGTTCTCCTGCCCGTGGGAAGCAGCGTGGTGCAGAACGAAGGGGCAGATGCCTCGAGAGCCGGCACCTCTGCTGCTCTGCGGTCGTTCGCACTTGCAGTTGTAGCCCTTAATGCCAGAGGTGGCAGCTCTTCGAGGCTGTCTTGCCAGGCTGTCCTTCCTCTTCTTGGGTCAGGGGTTGTTAAACTCGGTGGGAACTGGGCGACGTTGCCTTGTGGCAAGGTCTGATGGATGGTGCCCTTCCTCCTGCATGGCTCCCTGCCCTCCTGGTGCCGGGAAGTGGCCGACATGGGCTGCCCTTGACTCTGGGCATGCAAAACCTGCCCGTGTGCTGACCCCAACACATTTCCACCATGCTCAGGGGATGGTCCAGCCAACGCGGTTGATGGGATGCTGGGGTGCTCCAGTTGATGGGGCACTGGGATGCTCTGGTTGATGGGTGCTGGAATGCTCCTGTTGATGAGCGCTGGGATGCTCTTGTTGATGGGTGCTGCGATGCTCTGGTTGATGGGTGCTGGGATGCTCCAGTTGATGGGGTGCTGGGATGCTCTGGTTGATGGGTGCTGGAATGCTCCTGTTGATGGGTGCTGGGATGCTCTGGTGGATGGGTACTGGGATGCTCTGGTTGACGTGGCATGCTGCTGGGTTTCTTCTTCTTCCCTCGCAGCACCTGGGATGCCAGTGCCATCCCCACCTACGAAGAAGCCCTGACCTGCAGACCTGCCCACGGTGCCCCAGCCTACGTCCAGCCCCCGGGGAGGAAGGAGGAGCTCACGCCGCCCCTGTACCGCTACCTGGAGGAGGACGAGAGCTGGCAGGGCGGCCGTCGCCGCAGCTCCTCCGACAGCGCCTTGTTCCGCCCCAGCCCGTCCTGGCTGGAGACCCAGCAACCCGGGGAGCCGCAGGCAACGCCTCCCCCCAGCTACGAAAACATCAGTGTCCGGGGCGTCTGAGCTGGCGGTGGCAGGGGGCCGGGACTCTGCGGGTGGCTGCCCGGTCCCCCGGCTTTAAACGGAGCCCCTTCCATCGCCAGGGTGAGAGGAGGGCGGTTGAGGAGGGGGCAGGCAGAGGGGTCCATCTGGCTTTCCGAGCGATCCGTCGGGGGCTGTTGGGATTGCAGGTCCTGCGGGCGATGCTTTCGGAGCGGTTGGGGGTCGCTGGCATGTTTGAAAGCCTTTGTATTTTTAATAAAACCACTGCTGGTTGCCGATGCTTTGCGTTCCCTACTCTGCCCAGCCTTGGGGAGCTCCTGTCAGGCCGGAGCTGCCCACTCAAAGCAAGAGCTATATAATAAAATCTGCAGCAAAGAAGGAGGAATCTGGCCAGAGAAAAAACAGGTCTGTGCCGCTCTGTTCGCTCCTCTGCCTTCTCAATGTCCCTTCCAGCCGTATCTCCATCCCTTCCACCTCGCTTTCCCCCCATACTGACTTGCCATGCCTCACTTCATTTGGTTTAGAGACGTTCAGTGGCTCGTGCGTGTGTTCAGGGCATCCGAGTGCAGTTGGCATTTCAAGCAGTGTCCTATAAAAAGACACCCGGAGCGTCTCACCCCCCTCCCTGCCCACCACGGGTGGGTTTGCAGCCTTGCCCAGAGGAAAGGCCAACTTCATCGGGGGCTGCTGCCGGTTGCTCCATCCCACCAAAATAACGGGCCGCCCTGGACCTGCAGAGCTGTGGAGCCACAGCCAAATGTAACATATTATTTATAATACAATATATTATTTTTCATAAGCCAGGTGCATGCTTTCCTACATGGGCAGGCAAGCAAGGGAACAAACCGAAGGCTAACTGAAGCCACCGCTGCTGTCTGGCTGTGGGACGTGCGGTGGGAAGGGGACACCTTTTAACACCCCTGCTCCATCTCAAGCAAACACAGGGCACACGGACACTGTCCTCTCTCCCCCTGGGGGGGCTGACCCTGCTCCATCCTCCGCTGGCTTTATCCCCCCGCTTGGCAGCCCGGTTGCTGCCCACCATGGCAGCCCCAACCCACCACCCTCCAAAAAGACCCTGAGGCGCTCCCCCCCTCCCCAGCTGCAGCCCTGCAGCCCTTGAAAACATGCCGTGCCCTGGCGTCCCCCTCATTTTGGGGCTCGGCCAGCTCCGATTCACGGGCCAAGTCCAGCTCCAGCCCCCAGGGCTGGGAAAGTCCCGTTGGGACCAGCCGCTCTCCGCGTCCCCCTCTCTGCCGCCGTGTCCCCCCCCTCCCCTTTTCCCTCCCCGTCCCCTGCCCAGGCGTGGGGTCCGGCCGCGCGTGCCTGCAGGGAAGGTTACCCGGACACGTGCCGGGCGGCTTCACTGGAGTGTGAACGGCGGGTCAGTGTTTGCATTCATTACAAACCCGTTAAAAACTGGCTGGCTCAGCCCTGGGCAGGACCAGGCTCAACGCGCAGCTGATCCTCAGCCCCTGGCAGCCTCCGGAGAGAGAAAAACCACTCCTTGCCTTACCCCGGAGGTGTGCTCGGCGGGCAGCAGCCGCAGGTAAACGGGCTTCCCGGCATCTCTCCTCCCCTGCCTCTCCCACCCGGCGCCCATGGCCGAGGAGAAGTCCTTTCGCTACGGGTTCATCATGCTGGGTTTCTTCCTGGTGATGACGGGGATGTTCATCATGAGCGTGGAAAAGCCCCACATCTACATCACCTTCTGCGCCCTGGGCGTCCTGCTCGTAGCCGTGGGCATCACCTGGAGCATGTGCCAGTGCTACCCGAAGGTAGGGTCCGTCCCGCTGCCGCGTGCCCGGAGGGGCTCCAGGGCTCAGCTGGGTTTGGGGGGGGGCTTCAGCTGCTGTGGACGTGTGGCCTTGGGCTGTGCCTCAGTTTCCCCATGCGTGGGGTGGGGTAGTGGCAGATCCCAGGGGAAAACCCGGCTGGGGACATCCAGAGGGGAAAGCGTTGGTTTTTTTGGGGGGGGGGGAGTTGCTCTGCTGCGCCTCCCCACTGATGCCTGCAGGACGTGGTCCCAGTCCCTTGTCCCCCTGCACCCCTGGACCTCCCCGAACCCGGGGCTTCGCTGCCAAGCACGCAGCGGGGAATAAACCCAAGGAAATCAGCTTGGGTTCACCTCTCCCATGCACTGCCCCCCCCAAAACCAGCCCCTTCCCTGCACCCGTGGGGCCTGGGGGCTCAGCAGGCTCCCAGGACTTTAAAGATGGGGTTGTTGTGGCCATGGAGGTCTGGAGGGGACAGCCCCCCGCCTCCCTCCCCGAGCACAGCCCTCACCCGCCGGTCTCCTTGGCAGAGGGCACCGCCGGCGTGGTGGGGCGGCCACGCGTCCCTGCCCCGGGAGACGGAGCTGGCAGAAAATGATTTTTTTCCCCGAGGAGATGGTGGCTGTGGGGCTGATCTCCGAGGTGCAGGGTGGCCTGTCGAGAGCTTGGCTGCACCCCAAAATTAGTTGGGGTGGATGGGACCCGAGGACCTGGGGCCAGCTGGGACCCCCGGGACCATCTGAGTCCCTTGGGACCGGGGTGAAGCTGACCCCAGCTTCCCTCAAAGCCGAGCTCAGCCCTGGTGAGGAGGGAGATGTGGCTTTGTCACCGTGTTTGGGGCTCAAGGTGTTGTCCCTGGCCACCGACCTCCTCCATGAGTCCTGGGACCCCCCTGGGCTTGGGGACATGCATGACCCCACAGGGGACAAGGTGCTGAGAGTGGGACCATGCTGGCTTCATTCAATCCCTCATTGATTTCCCCCCCCAAAACCCATTTCCAAGCAAGACGTCCAAAAGTTTTGGGAAAAGACCAAAAACTCAACTGAAGGGACAGTCGGACACTAAGGAGAGCTGAGGGTCCCCGTGATGCCCAGCACAGCCCCCCGGGGCTCTGCGTTTCTTTTCCCCCCAGATTACGTTCATCCCTGTAGACCTCGAGGCCGAGCGGTTCCTGGACCACAAACCCATCGTGCTGCCGCAGAGGGACACCCGGTAGGTCCCAGCGCCCGGCCCCAGCGGCCGTTTTCCTTTCGGTGGGTGTTTTCATCTGTACACACGGTTATCTGCGTGCCCCCGGGGACAAGGGCAGTGTCTGAGCACACCGGCACGGGGGACAAATACACCTATTGCAGGAAAAAAATGACAAGCAGGGAGCGAGGTGGGGGAGGCAAAGGCTGGTTGAGCCCCCCTGGGGCTGGAGCTGGGGCGATGCTGGAGGATGCAAAGCATCCAGCTGCACTCCTGCGGGCATCCCTCCGCAAGGACGTGCTGGTGCGGGCAGTGGTGTGGCCTCTAAAGCACCCGATAGAGTCCTGTGTGCATGTCCCTGAGCATCTCCTGGCTCTGTGGGGGTCCAGGTCCTGCTCAGAACCCCCTCCTCCTTCACCCACAGCTTCATCGTACCCTGCCCCAACCAAGAGGCCACCAGCACCTACGAGAAAAGCCTGCCGTCCTACGAGCAGATCCAGAGGCAGGCGGTGGGCTTGGACCCTCTCCCACCCATGGCCCAGCCCAGACCCCGCAGCTGCTCCCAGTCGGCCGTGCAGGCGAAAGCGGAGGTCCACCGGGAGCTGAGGGGTGATGGAGACCCCCCCCAAGAGCCAGCGCCTCGGCTGGAAACGGCGACAGGCAGCCGGTACGTGATGCCCGTGGGGTCGGGGTGGCACCAGGGGGATGTGGGGTGAAACCAGGGGGGGTCAGACCCTTGGCGTGGGGGGAGGGAGAGGAGACCACAGCACAGCACCAACCCCAAGACCACGCTGGAGCCTGGACGGTGTCTCAGCCCATGGGGTCTCTCAGTACCAAATGATTTACCAGGGTGAAATCAGGAAGAGACCAGGATTGCTTTCGGTTGTGATTTGCATTTTGCTTTTCTTTCATTTTATAAGTGTGGACAATGTCCCTCACCAGAATAAATCCCCAGTCCCTGGTCAGACTTTGATAGAAATGAGACGCTCAGCACGTGTCCCTCAAACCAGATGCCACCAATGATGGCCATGCATTGGTCCAGCGGGTCCCAAAAGTGCTTTGCAGGTGACGGGGGTCCCCGTGCAGCCTCAGGGTGGCAGGACTCGGGCACCCCCCCCTGCACAGCGCGGCTACAGCGGGGACGGGGCGCTCTGCTTTCTCCCCGGGACGCAGGCACAGCGTGCGAGGTAGCGAGCTGCTACTGCGTCCCATGGGCAGAAGGAACCTGGCAGGCAGGTTGTCCCCGTAAAGGCAGACACCGGGGGCTGAGATAGGGCCCTCCTGGGGTGCCCCAGCCAGCCAGCAAGGGGACTGGTGGCACTGGGATGCTGGCTGAGCAACGCTGAGCCCGGCAGCCACCGGCTCCGGGGGAAAACCCCAGCTCCAGCCCAGCTGTGTTTGGTGTAACGCCGGTGCCGCCTGTCACCCCGCAGCCCCCCCCGGCCGGCCCCGGGGGATGCGCCGCTGGCATCCCTCCTGGAGGACATGGACACGCCATCGCTGGAGGGCTCCGTGCCCAGCAGCCCCGCACCGCGGGGCCGGCCCCCGCCATCCGCCGCCCGCTCCGGCTGCACCCCGACCGGCTCCCCGGCGGGGGGGAGAGCGCCCCGGTTCCCCCCGCAAAGGCACCGGGGAGGAGGATGACCTCTATTATGGGCTCCAAGAGGGGCCCGACACTCTCCTGGAGAATAGCGACTGCCTTTTTGAGCCGGAAAACTGATTTCCCGGAGAGAACGGCCACTTGGCATGGACCCGTCTCATGGAGGGGACACAGACATGGCAGCCTGGAAGAGCACAAAAAAGCGCAGCGTCCGCAGCGTGGAGGAGCCTGCCCCATCCCATGCTGCGCCCCTGGCGCCCACCCAGCCGCACGGGAGGCTGCCATCCCGCAAAACCCGAGGGGAGCACCGCCACCTCCCAAATTTCCGCCCAAATTACCTTTCCCAAATCAGAAGGGGACAAGGCCCCTCTTGCCGGAGCCCTTTGGGTGGGCGCAGATGAGTGCGAGTGCCGGGCTGGGTGGGATCCGGGCGAAATAATCTGCTTCAGAAGGGAAAAGACAAGATTTGCTGCTTGAAACAGGATCAGCGTTTAGGGAGGTGAAGATGCGTTCCCCTCAGGTAGGTTTTTACGAGGCAGAGATGTCCACAAAGGCTTTTTCCCCACTTATCAAAGCCCCCCCTGGAATTAAAATTAGATCCTGAGACTCCGGCAGCCTTCACGTCTCCAGGGTGGGAGAAGGGCGATGAGGGGGACAGACCGTGCTGTCCCCCACCTCCTGCGCAAGGACCCGCGTCCAGCGGCGGCGGGGCTGGGGAGAAGGACTCAGCCGAAACCCCGGTGACGGCTGTGGCTTCCCCGAGGGCTGCTCGAGGTGGTGGCTTTGGGCAACGTTTTCTCTGTCTGCTGTCCCCAAATTCCCCCTGAATAATAAGCATTTGTTTCGCGTCACGCTGACGGAGCTAAGCCTGGTTTGTCACCACGACAGGGGCAACGCGGCGGCTTTCCGCAGCCCGTTTGCAACTCGCAGAGGTGGGAGCTGCGACCTCCGCCTGCCCTTCGGCTGCTCAGGGCCGCGGGGATCTGCGGGGCTGAGCCTCTCCCGGGGCAACTGGGTTCGGATCAAAGCATCGGCGGATCCAACGGCACGGGGATGCTGAGAGTCCCTCGCCCTGTTTTGGGGAAGCTGGGCTAGATGCTGCGTGTGGCCGGTATGGCCCCAGGAGGTTTGGGGCCACGTATCTGCTGCCAGAGCGGCTCTGCAGCAAAATTGGTAGCCTGAAAGCAGGGGGAAAGCCGTCCTCCGGCACCCGAGGGGGATGGAGCACAGGAGCCCTGGAAACGATGCTCCCTGCGCTCCCCTGCCGCCCAGGGAGTGCTTTGCTGGGGCAACACATCACAGAGTCACAGAATGGTCAGGGTTGGAAGGGACCTCTGGAGCTCCCCCAGCCCAACCCCCTGCCACAGCAGGGTCACCTCCAGCAGTGGCACAGGACGGCGTCCAGGCGGGTTTGGGATGGCTCCAGAGTGGGAGACTCCCCCACCTCTCTGGGCAGCTGTGCCACTGCTCTGCCACCCACACAGGGAGGAAGTTCCTCCTCGTGTTAAGATGGAACTTCGTATGCTCAAGTTTGTGCCCATTCCCTCTTGTCCTGTCACTGGGCACCACTGAAAAAAGACTGTTCCCATCCCCCTGGCACCCTCCCTTTAAGTATTTGTAAGTATTGATAAGATCCCCCCTCAGCCTTCTCTTCTCCAGACTAAGTTGGAACTCGATGAGCTTCAGGGCCCCTTCCAACCTAAACCATTCTATGATTCTGTAAGTCCCTCAGCCTTTCCTCGTAAGAAAGATGCTCCAATCCCCTCATCATCTCTGTAGCCCTTTGCTGGACCCTCTCCAGCAGTTCCCTGTCCTTCTTGACCTGGGGAGCCCAGAACTATGGCCCTACGTGGGGGCTTCATGCCCCGGGGACACCACTCCTGGCGTGACCGTGCCCTTCGCGTCCCCGCGGCAGCGAGGGGAGAAGGGCAGGCGGCGCCCCGTGTGCTCGGGGTGTTTATGGCCAAGGGTGCCGTCAGCAGGGTGGGGAGCGAAGACGTCGGTGTTTGCTAAATATTGCCGGCAGGAGCGCGAGCGGGCGGCCAAGAGGAAGCATTCCCCGGCTGTTTACACTTGCTCCACTCCTGCCTGTCCTTGCCGGCGGGGTTGGGGTGACCACGATGGGGTTGGGGGGACCACGATGGGGTTGGGGGGACCACGATGGCTTTGGGGACAGTGTTCAGATGGAGTCACGTCTCGCTGGGTTCCGGAGGGTGCCCGGGGGCAGGACGTGGCTCTGTTGTCACTGTGTCACGTCACGGAGCGTAGGAGTCTTGCGGAGACCCGAAAGCTTTTGTCCATCTCTTGTCCCGGGACGCGTTTTCCTCGGGCAGGGACAGAGGAGAGGGCTGAGATGGGGGCGTTGAAGCCTTCCCTCCACCCCCCCATCCCCATCCCCATCCCGGCGCCTTTTGTGCAGCTGGATTTGGGTCCCCGCCTCCCTCAGCGGAGCATCCGTGCCGCGCCCCACGCGTGGGAGGACGCCGGGCACGAAGGCTGCCGGAGCCAAAGGGTTCAGCTCCCGCGGCTGCGGTTAAACATTGCGAGGAAGGGGACATTCCTGCATGAAATTAAGAGCTCCGCGGAGCCCGAGGCGCCGCCCGCCCGCTCCGCCTCTCGGGGGGTGATGGGGCGGGGGGGGGGGGGGGGGGCGCAGCACCCCACGCGTTTCACCCCCCCCGCGGCTGCGGGGGGGGGGGGACACCCACGCCCCGGCCACCGGGCGGAGGGGACCGCAGCTGAGCGGGGACGGGGACGGGGACGGGGAGGGGGTCCCGCCGCTGCCCACGCGGGACGGGGGGGGTGTGGGGGTGTGTGGGGGGGTGTGTGGGTGTGGGTGTGTCACGCCGCGTGGCCTTGGCGGCGCGCGGGGCAGCGCGGGAGCAGCGCACCAGTGGTGTAGTGGTATCATGCAAGATTCCCATTCTTGCGACCCGGGTTCGATTCCCGGCTGGTGCAGAACGACCTTCCTCCGTTCCTATGGTTTTTAAACAATCTGAACGTAGCTCAACTGCCCTAAAAATTGAGTGTAAAAGTGCTCTTTCCTTTATTTTTTTATTTTTTATTATTTTATTTTGCACCGAGGTCGGCCGCTGCTGCAGCCACAGCGGGATGCAGGGAGGGAGGGGTGTCCCCCATCACCCCGCCCAGCATCACCCCACCCCGGTGCTCCGTGGCTGTCCCGGGCTTGGAGGGCAGGAGGGGATTTAGGGACCCTTTTCCCCCCTCGTTGGGGTCTTCTGCGTTGCCTTTTCTGCTCTCTCCTCCTCCCACCCAAATAGGACCCCCCCCCCCCCCCCCTCCTTTACACAGACACCGCCGGAGGGTACCGCTGCTCTCAGCAGCGCACAGCTGCTCGAAGCTCCCGTGTGTGCCAGGATGGGAAATGCATCTTTTCTCTACGAGGTGCAAGTTTTTGCCTATTTCTGAATATTTTTTAATGGAAAAAAAAAAATAAAAATCATCTTTCTGCAGGTATCCACTCCCTCCAGAGCGCTCCGGGCCTGGACATCTCTCTCACTCCCTGCCCAGGCGTTGGGGGGGCAGATATTCGTGCCAAAACCTCCCTGTGTTGCTCAGCATGTGGGGCTGGGGGGGGGCCTTGGCCACCCCCTCCTCTGTGGGGTCCCCCCATCCTTCCCTCGGACACGGCTTGTCCCCCGTGCACAAAGGAAGCCAGCGACTCTGCAGGGAGAGGGAGACTGTGTCCCCATGTGTGTCCCCCCCACCCCAAAACGGGGACCCCCAGTGCTCAGCTGCCCTGAAGGTGTCCTGAAGCATCAGTGCCCTGTTGCAGAACTTAACGGCGCCTCATTAAGCTGAGCCAAAAATCAGGGGGGACACTTGTCCCTGTGAGGAGCCTGGTGGACACCAGGATGTGGCGACGTCAGCTCGCCGCAGCAGAGATGGGTGGCAATTGGGGTCCGGTGTCCCCACAGTTACCCAAACCAGGGGGCAGGCACCCACTCGCCGTCTCATTAAAAATAAAAGGTATAAATCCATCGAAAACATACACATCGATAGAAAACATACAAATCGATCGAAAACATACATATTCATAGAAAACATATACATCCTTATAAGCCCTACGCATCATTCTAAAATGTACACATCATTATAAGACATACACATCCATAGAAAACATATACATCCATATAAACCGTATACATCCATATAAACCGTATACATCCATACAAACCACATATGCTCTGAGCTTATAAATAACCAGTAAAAAAAAATAAAAAATAATTAAACCCTGTTTCCCTCCAAAGCAGGGAGCAGGGAAGGGGTTTGCCGAAGGTCCCCGGGGGTGTCGGGGCAGCGTGCGGGAGGGGAGAGGTGGAAGGCAGCGGTGAGAGCCATGGGAAAGCACCAACCGCATCCCGGAAAAAATAATATTTGTGATGCGTGACGGCTCTGTAAAAAATGCCTAAACAGGATTAGAGGCTTTCGTGGCAATTTATCCGCGAAGTAAGCCGGTACGAGGCACATAAAAGCGCTCAGCCCTTTCTGAGAAGAGTCCTTGAGCGGCTGCGTTTTGGCTGGGTCGCTCCCGGGGGCGGACGGGGGCTCCCGGCGGGGCTCCGAGCCCGTTGGTGCGCAGAGGCTGCTCCGCTCCCCGCGCCCCCACCCGCGCCCGCGGCCCCGTTAATGGTTAACCCGCTCCGGTGGGACGATGGGGCCGCCGGTGGTGGCGTGATCCCCCCGCCGCGCCCGCCCCGCCGCTCCGCTCCGCGCCGCGCCGGGCAAAGCGCCGCTCCTCCGCGGGTGCGCACCGCTCCGCCGTAGGTGCGCTCGGGCTCCTCCGCGGGTGCGCTCGGGCTCTTCTGCAGGGGCGCTCCGGCTCCTCCGCGGCTGTACTCCACGTCCTCCGCGGGTGCGCTCCACCTCCTCCGCGGCTGCACTCCGGTTCCTCCGCGGGTGCGCTCCAGCGGCTCCGCGGGCGCGCAGCGGCTCCTCCGCGGGTGCGCTCCAGTTCCTCCGTGGGTGAGCTCCGGGCTGCTCCGCGGGTGCGCAGCGGCTCCGCGGTCCGGGCTGCGCCGTGCCGAGGACGGGGCTCGGCGGTCCCCAGCATCTCCGCGCTCCCCCCCCCCCAGCGCCGCCGTCGGGGGTGCGATCCGGGATGTCCCCGCGGGGGCTGGCGCTGGTGGTGGCGCTGGTGGTGGCACTGGTGGCGGCGCGGGCGGCGGCGGAGCTGGCGGAGGAGCTGGTGCTGTCCCTGGGGGCAGCCGAAGAGGAGGCAGCCGCCGTCGGGGCCGAGCTTTGGGGACCCGCCGCCTTCCATCGCGCCGCCAAGGTGAGGAGCGTGGGGCGATGGGGGCGAAGAAGGCGACCGGGCGCGTCTGTGCGTCCCCAAACCCAAAGCTGGTGGTTGCGTCCCCGCAGGCGTCGTGGCGGCTGCCCGGCCGCTACGTGGTGGTGCTGCGGGCGGGCAGCGGCGAGGCCGAGGTGCGAGGGACGGCGCGGCGGCTGCAGGCCCGGGCGGCTCGACGGGGGTACCTGACCGAGCTGCTGCACGTCTTCCACCTCCTGCCCGCCTTCCTGGTGAAGATGAGCAGTGACGTCCTGGACACGGTACGGGGAGCGGGCGGTGGGTCCCAGGGTGGTGGGTGGCGGCGGGGGGCAGCAGCGGAGGTGGGCACTGGTGGAGGGTGGCAGCCCCAGTCCCAGAGGGGACAGGAGTTTTGCCACCGCGCCGGGCACTGTGTCTGCTCCCTGCAGGCGCTGAAGCTGCCACATGTGGTGTACGTCGAGGAGGACGCCTACGTCTTTGCCCAGAGCATCCCCTGGAACCTGGGCAGGATTGTGCCGCCGCAGCCCAGCTCGGGCGCCTACAGCCCTCCGAGTAAGCGCTGGGGTGCAGGGGGAGGACCACGGGGGTTTGGGGAAGGGTCAGTGACCCCCTCCCCTCTCCTGATCTCGGGGGCATGGGAATATCCCCCCCTGCCGCGTGGTGCTGTGGGTCTGGAGCCACATTTTGGGAGCATCCCAGGTAGCCCAGGCTGACCCGGTTCCCCCTGGCTGTGTCCCTGGTAGATAAAGGTGACCTGGTGGAGATTTACCTGCTGGACACCAGTGTGCAGAGCACCCATCGGGAGATCGAGGGCAGGGTTCTTGTGACCGACTTCGAGAGCGTCCCGGAGGAGGATGGCACCCGCTTCCACAGGCAGGTGAGCTCCGAGGTGCCGCACGCTGGCAAGAGCATCCCTCTGCTCCCACCAAACCCTGGCCAGGCTCGTGGGGCTTCCCAGGACAAGAGGGACACTTGGCTCACAGCAAAACGCCGGGCAGGACATGGCAGCAGTGGGAGCTGTGGTCCTGGGGGATGTTGGGATCCTCAACGTGGTCCGTTTGGAGCTGTGGCTGAGTGGGACAGGGCTCCTTTCTGGGGACACCGGACTTGGGGGGAAGGCCACGGGTGCATGTCAAGGTGGTGCTGCAAGAAGGAATCGAGGTTCACCCCAGAGCCAGGGCCGGGACAGCTGCCTGCGCCCTGCGGCGGGTGCTCGTGCTGCCTTGCACGGCTTCGTCGCTGCTTGCGTAGAGGAGCCCAGCGCTAGCACAGCCCCGGGGAAGGCTGCCGGCGTCCATCCCCCATCCTTTCCGCCACCTTTTCTCCTTCTGCACAGGATGATTCTTTTTTTTTTTTAATCTTCCCCCCTACCCTGAAATATTTTTAAGGATTTATCCTGCGACGGGATTTAGCTGGTGGGAAGCACAAGGGGTGGGGTGGGGAGGACACTGGGGGGGTTGCAAACCTGCTTGGATGCAATGGGGCCGCCGGCGTAAAACCCCGGTGCCTGTGCCAGGCCAGCAAGTGCGACAGCCACGGGACCCACATGGCCGGCGTGCTGAGCGGGCGCGACGCCGGTGTGGCCACCGGCGCCAACGTCCGCAGCCTCCGCGTGCTGAACTGCCAGGGGAAGGGCACCGTCAGCGGGACCCTCATCGGTGAGTCACCCCCCGCCCCGGAGAGGGGCACATTCCCTCCTGGAACCCCCCCCGGGCCTTGTCCCCCTCCTCCCGTCCCTCGTCTTGTCCCTCCCAGGCCTGGAGTTTATCAAGGCGTCGCTGGAGGCTCAGCCCCGCGTGCCGCTGGTGGTGCTGCTGCCCTTCGCCGGCGCCTACAGCCGAGCGCTGAACGCCGGCTGTCGGCGGATGGCGCAGATGGGGGTGGTGATGGTCGCGGCTGCCGGTAACTACAAGGACGATGCCTGCCTGTACTCCCCAGCGTCTGAGCCGGAGGTACGAGCTGGGGGGGTTCCCCAGGGTGCGGGGACACACGGGGACACGCTGCCACCTCCCCAGGCGCATCCGCTGCAGCGCCAAATCAGCCGAGCGGGCTGGGGCTGCGCGTCCCACCCCTCCCACGTCCCCCTCCGTCACCGCCCCGGCAGGTCATCACGGTGGGCGCCACCAACAGCGAGGACCAACCCGCCTCCATCGGCACCCTGGGCACCAACTTTGGCCGCTGCGTGGACCTGTTCGCCCCGGGGGATGACATCATCGGCGCCTCCAGCGACTGCAGCACGTGCTTCACGGCGCAGAGCGGGACGTCGCAGGCGGCTGCGCACGTGGCAGGCGAGCTGGGCTACCGGGTGGCGGGCAGGGCTGGCCCTCCCCTTGCTGGTGCTGGGCACGTGTCCCTGCAGGCGCAGGGCATCGGGGCTGCCTGCGCTGGGGATGTTTTTGTGTGCCACGGTTTTGGCACGTTTGGCTCATTTGGGTGCTGCGCACCCCGTGTGTGCGGCTGATGGGCTGCAGTGATTCCTCCCGTGTCTCTCTGGAGCTGCGTTGCTCGGGGGAGTCGTGCGTAGGTGGCTGTGCGGCCCCCCGGTTCTCACCGCGGCCTCCTGTGCCCTCGGCAGGCATGGCCGCCATGCTGCTCAGCGCTGAGCCCCAGCTGAGCCTCGCCGAGCTCCGGCAGCGCCTCCTGCGCTTCGCCACCAAGAATGTCATGGACATGGCGTGGTTCCCCGAGGAGCAGCGGCTCCAGACGCCCAACAGCGTGGCCGGGCTGCCGGCACGGCTGGGCGCAGGTAAAGACCTCGGCTGCCTGCTGGGTGCGCGGCAGAGCTCTGCCCTTGCTGGGGAAAGAAGTGCCTGGGTGAAGGCACGGCGCGCCGGCAGGGCACGTTCCTCCCCGAGCTGTGCCGGGGATGGCAGAGCCCGAGCGCGGCCGTTTGCACGCAGAGGGCAGCGGGGCGACGTGCCCGCCCTCGTTGGCATCCCGGTCCGTGCCGTGGGCTCTGGGTGCTGCTGTGGGTTGTCCACCCCGCCGCCGCTGACGCCATCTGCCCCGTTGCAGACGAGCAGCTGTACTGCCGCTCGGTGTGGTCGGCGCGCTCGGGGCTCACCCGGCACGCCACCGCCGTGGCTCGCTGCGCCGACGCCGAGGAGATGCTCAGCTGCTCCAGCTTCTCCCGCAGCGGCAGGCGGCTGGGGGAGCACATGGAGGTGAGCAGGGTGTGCAGAGACAGAGGTACGGCCCTGGGGGTGCCCGCCGGCCTCAGAGGGGCGTCCCCAGGCCCCCGAGCACCCCTGGTGACGCTGTGCTGCCCCGGCTGCAGGACAAGGACGGGCAGAAGCAGTGTGTGGCCCACAACGCTTTCCGGGGCCAGGGCGTCTACGCCATCGCCAGGTGCTGCACGTGGCCCAGGGCCGAGTGCCGGATCAACGCCAGCTCGCCGGCGGCCGAGGGGGCCGGCTGCTCCCCACGGGACCACGTGCTGACCGGTAATGCCCCACGGGGCGGGTTACAGAGCCCTGAGCCAACACGCTGATGGCCGAGGGTGTTTCTTCCAGAAAAACTCTGGGACTGGGGGGTAAAAGGGTGGGTGTGAGCGCTGGGGTGGCAGGGACGGGCTGCAGCCCCTCTGCTGTGAGGAGAGGCTGAGAGAGTTGGGGTTGTTCAGCCTGGGGAAGAGAAGGCTCTGGGGAGACCTTATAGCCCCTTCCAGTATCTGAAAGGGGCTACAGGAAAGGTGGGGAGGGACTCTTTATCAGGGAGTGCAGTGATAGGACGAGGGGGAATGGTTTTAAACTGGAAGAGGGGAGATTTAGATTAGATATTAGGAAGAAATGTTTCACTCTGAGGGTGGTGAGCCCCTGGCGCAGGCTGCCCAGGGAAGTTGTGGCTGCCCCATCCCTGGAGGTGTTCAAGGCCAGGTTGGATGGGGCTTGGAGCAACCTGGGCTGGTGGGAGGTGTCCCTGCCCATGGCAGCGGGGTTGGAACTGGATGATCTTTAAGGTCCCTTCCAACCCAAACCATTCTGTGATTCTGATTCTGTGACACATGCTGCGTGCGTGGATGCAGGGAAGGCTCAGGGCTCAGCGGGGACATCCCGTAGCACCTCTGTGTGTGTGCTGGGATGCTGCTGCGGCCGCCCCGTGCTGACAGCCCCTCTCCCCTCGGCAGGCTGCAGTTTCCATTCCCCCGCCGCGGCGCTGGGTGATGGCGGCAGACCTGTCGCGGGGCCGGGGAGTGGGTCCAGCCACTGCGCTGGCAGGACGGAGGTGATGGCGCACGCCTTGTGCTGCCCCGCGGCCGGCATCGAGTGCCGGGTGAAGGAGCGCACGTCCCTGGGCTCTGCGGAGAAGGTAGGGACGGTGCAGGCACCTCCACCGTGGTGGTGTCCTTGCCTCTGCTCAACCCTTTGCCACCCCGGTGGCGGGGTTGGCTTCAGCATCTCATTGTGGCCACCCAACCTTGGCCTTCAGTGGTGTTCCCAGTTTCCCACCTGTATTGGGACACCCCCCCCAGCTGGGGCCCAGTGGCTCAGTATGACACTGGTCACATCACCCTGAGCCCCAGGGACCATCGGGGACGGGCAGACCGCTGCCCCTTTACTGACCCGTGGAGGATGACCTCTTCTCCCCCGCTAGGTGACGGTGTCCTGTGATGATGGGTGGACGCTGACGGGCTGTAACGCCCATTCCCAGAGCCCCGGCGTCATGGGAGCCTATGCCGTGGAGGATACCTGCGTGGCAGCCAGCGTCCCGGGCAGCAGCGCGGCCGTGGCCATCGCCATTTGCTGCCGGAGCCGGCAGTAGGGACGGGCTGAGCCGGAGACACGGCCGCCCTGGCCCGGCGTGCCCAGCGTAGCAGGGATGGGTGCCGCGCTGGACCGCCGTGTCACCGGCTCGGTACCTTCCCGGGGCTGAGCTGCCGCTCCCAGCACGGACCATGCCCCGACACGCAGCTCTGATGACCTCCACGCTTGGGCTGCCGTGATGGTGAGGTACAAGCTCGTCACCTTCTCGCACACGGTGGGGCCAAGACGCCGGGTGGCTCTGCAGGAGCCCTGCCCCACCACAGGGGTCACCCCGCCATCACCGGCTCCTGCTATAAACGCCCTGACTGTCCCGAGGTCGTTTGTTCGTGTTGTCACCCAGCGTATGACAAAACCACCACCTTTAAAAAAAAAATTAATATTGTGGTGAGGATTGCTCTTTTCTTTCCTGATTAGTTGCTCATTAGATGTCAGCTAATGCCGCTTAGCACCTGGAAAACGATAGTTTAGCCATTTTTGGACAGTTTTATAATTGCCTCTCTCAGCTAGGAGACTTCTTTACTTTTTAGTCAAGTGTAAGGGCTGTAGTTTAAACAGTCTGCCTGTTTAATTAGATCTTAATCTGCGTTGCTACAGTCAGCTACTGCTTTGTTAGTGTTTTTTTTGTTGTTAAGTTAAAGTTAATGATCTGCTGGTGGCATGTGTTGCTTTAAGAGTTTCCCTTTCAGCTCTTCCCAAGACCCACAGAACTGGCTGTAATTCCTTTTTAAAAAAAAAAAAAAAAAAAAAGAAAGAAGAAAAAGCTTTCGTAGTACCTTGGTTTTTACATTTGTACCTTAAATATTTATTTGGAATTTTATAAATAAACATTTTATAAATGTCTTTTTAAAATAAAATTCATAGACCAGTGCTCAGTAGATACAATCCGTCGTCTGCCTTCACGCACATCCCCACGGGGGAACCAGTCTGGAAGGGGGAGCTGGCAGAGATGCTGCTCCTCCAAACGAGCTCTGCTTCGTTAGCGAGCCAGCCGCAGGGCTCCGACCCCTGCCTCGGGTGCGAGGTGCCCCTGGCTGACCCCCGGCATCCTCAGAGGTCCGGGCAGACAGCGCGGGCGCCCTCCCCTCGCCCGCAGCTGCCCTGTGGGACTGGCGCAGAGGCCAGGGGCTGAGTCTTGTTGTCCCACGCACAGGCTAGAGCAGAAGTTTGTTTTTACAACAGTGGTGGAGGACAAGAGCTTCCAGTTATGGAAACAAACCGTCATCCAGCTTTGGGGAGTGTGCCCTTGTGGTTTTTGTTGCTGTTGCTAGTAACATCGGGCTTCGCTCGATAAGCGTTGAAGCCCCAGAAAGGAGATAAAGCAGAGATGCTCAGAGAGAGAGAGGCACAGCAGCAGAGAAAGGCTGAGAAGTACCAGAAGCCACCAAAGTTGGGTCTCACTTTTTTTTATTTTTTTTTTGGTGATTATCAGCCTCCTGGTACCACAAGAGATAATTTGTGTGGTGTTACCTGAGGACAAATGAAAAAATAAAGCTTGATACCACAAGCACCATGTTAACCTGTCAAACTTTGGCTATTCTGGGCTGGGTATTTTTCCCCACCAAAAAGCCTGTCAGAGCTGCGTTACTCCGGCTGCAATGGGCAAGAGAAGGCAGAGACCCAGTAGGAAGCACCACTTTGAAAGGTTTAAACTATTTCTAACTTGTTACCTAAAGATGGCAGAACCCCAGCCCTGGTCTAAACATGTAATTACATGACACGTGTATAATTACAGCCCCTAATTTTATCAGCTATAATCTGAATTTTGCACAAAGAGGGGGGGAAAAGAAAAAGGGATGTTAGCACAGCTCTGACACAGCTGGTAATTTTTCAGCAGAGTTACTAAGCTGTAACCTCTCAACACGCATCGGGTATCGCGCCTCTGCTGCCTTCCCTGCCAGAGGGGAAGAGCACAGAATCATAAAATGGTTTGGGTTGGAAGGGACCTTGAAGATCATCGAGTTCCAACCCCCTACCCTGGGCGGGGACACCTCCCACCAGCCCAGGTTGCTCAAAGCCCCATCCAGCCTGGCCTTGAACACCTCCAGGGATGGGGCATCGACAACTTCCCTGGGCAACCTGTTCCAGTGTCTCACCACCCTCAGAGTGAAAAATTTCTTCCTAATGTTTAATCTAAACCTGCCCTCTTCCAGCTTAAAGCCATTCCCCCTCGCCCTATCACTACATGCCTTTGTAAAAAGTCCTTCCCCAGCTCTCCTGTAGCCCCTTTAGGTGCTGGAAGGCCGCTATAAGGTTTCCCCAGAGCCTTCTCTTCTCCAGGCTGAACAACCCCAACTCTCTCAGCCTCTCCTCACAGGAGAGGTGCTCCATCTCTCTGATCATCTTTGTGGCCCTCCTCTGGACCCACTCCAACAGGTCCATGTCTTTCCTATGTCAACATCCTGCTGCCTGCTCACACGCCGGCCCCCAGCAGAAGGTGTGAGCGCGCTCCACGCACAGTAAGTCAGATACGGCTTTCACAGCTTAGTTCAAGCATGCATAAGCCCAGTGGAAGGAAACAATATTAAAAGATTAGCCCTTGCTTACTATCTTGTCTGTGGGTAGGCAGAAAAGCCTCTCTCATTCGGGAGAAAGCAGCGGTGATCCCAGGTACACTGCAGACGGTCCCGTCAGCACCCGGTTTGCAATACCCAGTCCACGCGCCCAGGACTGGCACTGCCCGCGGACATCGCAAGCTGCTTGAAATGTAAGTCTTTGTCCTTAGAACGGAGGACAAAGGCACCTGCGAGGAGGGCAGAGCCGGGAGAGCAGCCCCGTCTGTACCTCCTGGCTCTGCTTACGAAGGCAGCAGGCAGGTGAGCAGGGGAACACCAGCGCCGTGGCACTGCTGCACGTCCAGCTCTCTGCACCTCGCACCAGCAGAAAAGGCAGTATTAATTCAAGTCCAGAGCACCTGCAAATCTTGCTATCTGACACACAAAAGCCGGTCTAATCCATGACTTCAAGCGTAGCCAGGGTAAACCGTTCTGCTACGAAGGTCAGAAGAAACTGCACACAGATACAAATCTGAGAGCGCACCAGAACATGCCACGGCGTAAGGATATACAGCGGCGCAGCCACAGGGGCCATTCAGCTGCTTTGATTTACTCTGGACGGGAGCCAAAATGGCAATCGGGGCAACGTCTCAGAGCGTATCATCTGCAGGACTGGCCGAAGAAGTTTCCAGATAAGAAGATCAATAAGACAACAGCATCACAGCGTATGCTCAGTCTAAAGATTACACTAGTTTTCTGTGAAAGGAATAACTTTATTCCATTGACCAGGAATCCCAAGACTGTTCATCAAGACTGCCTATTTTTCCAGTGCCAAATGTCTACATATTAATCGGACAATATCTCCCCGAATGCTCACAGGCAGGCTGCGGCTGCTCCTCACTGAACATTTTGTAAGCTGTATAAAAACATTTTCATCCAAAAAGATTGGCAGTAAAAATTACAACATAGAAATGCATCACAATTTACACAAAAACTAGTTTTTGTTGAACTCTATTTTCCAAAAAATAATCTTCAGCAGGTTGAAATGACAGCAGCTGGAAACAAAAATAAGTGACCCAGTATCATCTTATTGCAAATTATAACCATTGACTTTGTACAAGCGTGAGCAGAACCATGAAAAAGTTTGTATTGGTTTCAAGTATACAGTGGTGATGAGCCATCCTGACGCAATTCTCATATCAACGCTCCTCTGGGCCTGCGGTAATCGAGGACGTTGTTTCCATAGGAAATAACAGGAACCTGAAGTGACAAGTGGTGCCAACCCATAGGAACATTACCGGCTTCTTCCATCACCATCACCGCTGTGTACTGACTTCTCGTGATGATTTCTGACCCATTAACAAAGTATTAGGGATGGGGGGAAGAAAGAAAGGGGGGGGGGGCATATCCATAAGAAATGGTTTATTCAAAATTAATTTAAAACATCACATTTAAAATGTCCCAGCACATTATCAGAAACATTTATAAAATGCTAACTCTGCCATGTGTCTATGAAGACATTGTCTGGAAAAGAAAAAGTGAGAGATTCACTACAATGCCACCCTTGCTTCTTCGCACGCGCAATTTATGACAACGGCTCTCTTAACCCGCAATAAGTTATAAAGCTGTACAGCTGAAATCAGATCAGGTGTTTACTTCCGACAGTGAAATGACTGGTTAATTTCAATATTAGTGCACAACAGTGAAAAGCTGTCTGCTGCTTCTTGTTTCGGCAACAGTATGTAAAAAGAAAAAAAAAAAAAAGGCACTTTTTGGCTGGTTGTGCCTTTAACTTGGCAAATTTATCTATTCTGGAGGTACCCAGGCACTCCTTAAGATGTCCCCCATTTCTGTGCATGTTTGTTTATATAATTTTTTTTTTAAAAGTAAGGCAGAATCCATAAATAAAGGCAAAAAGCAGTGCAGAAAATGTGACAAACGCAAAATGTACAAAAGATGAGTTAGTTGGCACAAAAGAAGCTAGTATCCAGAGCCAGAAATCACTGAACTGCACTTGCCACGGAAAACAAAACTGTGCTCAAATCATCCCAACTGGTTTCCAGTTGTTTATGAGCAAATCAAAAGAGCTGTGATATTTTAAATGTTGCCTGGTCAAGTGAAAATACAAAGCCAAATCATTCTTTCCCCGTGTTAAAACCGCTATAAAATCTGCACAACAGTGTCCCCAACTCACTCAAGGAGTTATTCATCATATACAACCAATACCAACTTTCTCAGTAATTTCAAAGCATAAGCAAGTGATTGCAGATCACATGATTGAGACTACATTTTATTCAATATGTCTCCAAAGGTTAAAAAAATTTAATGAGTAAAACTGCAACAGAATTCCATCTTAAAGTGCTTTTTTTTTTTCTTTTAAACTACTCATTAATTTTTTTTTTTCCCCCAAGAAAATCCACCAACATCCTTTAATAATGAACACTTGCATACCTAGAGAACAAAGCTTTTCTTTTATTGCCCTTCCCAATTGTCTGAGGTTTTCAGAAGGGTACCAGAAAAGACGACCCATTCCAGAGCTCCTTGACCATACCATTCTGTAAGGAATCGCTCTCCTTACAGAGCAATCTTGCTGATCCTGCTCATAAAGAGCTTTACAAATTAGCAGGGAGACATATTAAATACAGAAGTCCTTGTGTAAACCCATTCTTTAACTAATATTTTACAATGAAATGTAAGTCATCACACATCTTTACAGAAATTTGAATATTCCTATTCAATATTATCAGAAAGATTAAAAATTTGCCCTCCATACATAAGGGCAAGTCTGTGTTTTGTGTTTTTTTGTTTTTTTTTCCTGTATAAAAACCAAAAGAATTTTTTTGCAGCATCACAGAAAAGCAACAGTTTTACATTCACTCATTTAATGTTCACATAAAAATTCAACCACTAGCGTTTGTGTATTTGATAAAATCTTCTTTGACAAACTGTTTTCGGTGTCTGGACTGTCATACGCTACTGCAGGTGAAGCTGCAGTTTTCTAGAGCATTTATTGATCTGAAGCCTTCGTGGCTAAAAAATGCTTTTAGCTTTCAGGGAAACAACCTCCTCCAGCACGGCCTCCGGTCCTATAAAGCCACTTCTCTTCCAGACTCTTCTAATGGCATAAGCAACGGGACTCCAGTTTCAGTAGGTACCAGGCATTAAATGTTTGAGTTGATCTGGTTTTGTGTTCATAGGTATCCTCTACGGGTCAACATCATCAAGGTCACTTTTAGGCTCACCAATCATCATAGGAGACTCTGAGCCCTTTCGATACACACAAGAGATGGGGAGAGAAAGATACGGCACGTTATTTTTGTAGGCCCACAATTACTGTGTCTACATTCAGCGATGGTTCTGACCCGAGCCCCAGCAACAAGGGGCTAATGGAGCAATGCAAGAGAAGATCAACATGCCCTTATTTTATTGTTACCTGCTGCAGGTGTCTCTCTCCGTTCTCGTTGGCTGGACTACTTTCTGACCCGTTACTGCTTCCAGACTGATCTTTCTCATTCAGCAAGGCTGTGGCATAGGCCAGTGTGTCCTGAGTTGGAAACAGTCCAAGAGCATGTCAGGCGCCACGGTGATGCCTTCATCTCATAATCATTATTATTAATTTTTTTTTTTTTTTTTTTTACAGTTGATTCTGAAACAATATAGCTGCTGTAGTGAGATAGCTGAGTCACCACAGGTAATTGTGAGGTATTGACTAATATAATTTAAGCGTTAGTTTTTTCAGGAACACCCACCCACAGGGTCTGGCTTTCTAAAGGCAGAATGGTCTTAAGTACAGCGGAATACACTAAAGTTGCCAAAACCAAAGATGTTAACCAAAAAGCAAAAAAGGAAATAATACAAGTTTAACGTCGTCTCCCAAGACTGTGACATACCTGTGCTGAAATAGTGCGCTGGAAGGTTTTCGCTGTTGACGTTTCATTGGATACGTTACTCTGTGGAGCCCAGTAATGTTCAGACATCTGCATAAAAAAGCCAAGAAAGCCATAAAATTGCCACATGAGTTTTACACCCGCAAAGCCTCATCCACTTGTGACGGTAGGTGAATTAACAAGTCTGGAGCAAGTTTCCTGAATCCTTTGGCAATGAGGCTGGAGATCTGGGGCACAGGCAAGTATGTACTTTTAACACAGCCAGAACAGTCAGAGTGACTATCACCCCTCAGATGAAAACTAGCAACCAACTCCCTTTATTTGTTAACTGTACATATGTGCACGTTACTGGACGGCAGCTGAAGAGTGGTGGATTCGGGGTTTACGTAAGCCAGTACAAAGCGAAAATGGGTACAGCAGGACTATCCAGACCTGTCAGTTCACTGTGCTTCAAGAGAAGAGATGCAACAAATTGTGCCAGCTGCACTGCAAGCATCCCAACTAATTCTGCTTCCAGTATTCAGTACAGTGCTAGTTTACGCATCTGACATCTGCCTGGCAGCAGCTGTCAGGACAGAAAGACAGCCTGGAGCTGGGATACTGTTGTGTTTTACATGTAGTGCTGGCAGACTAAGATTTGCCCTGACTGGCTGAAGGCAAACCTGGGCCAATTCTGCTGAGCTTCAAGTTTCCAAAGTGTCCTTGGGTATTTATTAAAGATGTATTGGCCAACCTACGTTAAGTTTAGAGGGAAGAACAAAACACACACGTGTGGGAGGAAAAAGCCGTCTCTGTCAACAGCTGTGTTTTGTGCAAAGCTGCAGCGATTCTGTAAGGAATGCACTCATTTACGTGTTCCCTTGCATCAACACGCAGGCGATGGAAAATTGTTTTTCAGAGAAGGGAAACCTGCATGAATGCAGTGGCACTGAAAGCTTCCCACATGGCACGGAATGATAATCATTACGACCATTCACACTTGGTTTTATTCGCTGTACACACATCTACGCCTGAAACACGTGGGGGCCTACTGAAGTTCTCGCATGCAGATTTAGCTGCATCCAAACTGTCCTTGTAAAAAATGAAGTAGCTTGTATTCTGTCCTAAGAGCGACCTCAAAGATCCATATAAAGGATGGAGATTTCGTAATTCTCATTGTAAACAAAGTAGCAGTCTATCTGCAAAGTTACAGCCAAACTACCTTTTTCTGTAGCCACTGCACAGCCCAACTCCAGTGGTGGGAATTCTCCTTGAAATAATCTTTCGCAGTAGGGCACCTTGGAAATTGAAATTACATTAATTAGTCACGAACACAGCATTCTGACAAGCTTAAAAAAAAAATAAATCCAAAGACTTCTCTTTCTTTGTGCTGCTGCCCTCTGTATGCACTGTTATTATTGCAAACTCTGACCTAAACTGCACAGCCCTGTTATTAACTGAATTAACCAGAGCAGTAACGCCTAGTAAAGTTTACATGAAGTCGTGTACTACACAGATTCGCGTATTTCAGAGCTATGCTTTATCGGGACACATGCCAAGTTCCAAACAAAGTGAATTTATGAATCGTAATATTTCAAAAATCTGGGACAGTTTCCTTACGTTTATCTTGGTCTTATTTCTAGGCTCCTTCTCTGCAGAACGTAGTTGACCTTTGCCTTTATAAACAGCAGTTATTGGCTTTTATAGGAAATCCATCTCAGGTACTTATCAGTAAAGATTTCGCTTCATACAGAGACGTGCAATATCAAGACCTTTGATCACCACTTATATCACAGTAACAAAAGACAAAGTTGATCAAAAGTAGAAAGAGCAGTAGCCTAAATAGTCACACAGGGGCCTAAGGCAGGGATGAGGTTCCATTCTGGAAACCATATTACTCACTTCTGAGCCAAAGTAACAAGGAACTTGACACACTGGTAACAACGGCTGCTGTCCACGTGGTTGCTGTGGTGCATCAAGGCTGTGGGGAGAAACACACGGATGAAAAAACACCATTCAGATTTCTGTGTACCAGCCAGTCCGAAAACATAACAAAGATGAAGCTAAAATTTTAACTTCGGTGGTGGAAAATATTTCTACAGATGTTGGCATGAGTATTTGTGTTAAACACACTGCTGTACTGCTGGCAGTTTTGAGTACTTCCACAACTCTATTGGATTAAAAATAGATCAAAGTGAAAATGCAGTAATTCTTTCAAATGCGGCACCTGAATTTTAAACAGTTCTCTCCTAATGCATTTATTCTTCCCCTATAATCCATTCCATGTCAGATAATCGCTATGGTTACATTTATCTGAAGGAAAAAAATATTTGTTTGAAAGCGCTATAAATGGACCAGATCACCAGCTTCCACCTGGATCAAAACTTGCAAAGCTTGAAGAACGTTTAGAGCTTCTTCATGCAAACAAGCATAGCAAAATTCAACAGCTCTGAATCTCTTCTATGGGAGACTTGGGCAAAACCCCAGGCCATCCCTACCAGGAAGTTTTCTATACTGTGAATTTCCACGTCCTGTAACAAAATTCTTTGACTGAGGAGAAGCACAAAGATTTCCATGGAGCTGCCACAATCAGATTTACTACTCAAAAGCTGCTCTGTCCATAGAAGTCAGCGAAGAGCACTGTAGTGAAACCTCTAAAGTAGGCAAACAATTGCTAGGGAACTGCAAATTGCCAGTTTTTCAACCATAAAAGCACAGCAGATGATTAAAATTACAGCCCTGGTGTACCGCAAGTTACGCACAAACACTCTGTTGAGGACCACAGAAAACTATTCTTTTTGCTGTTTTCCTTTCTTGGAGTAAAACTAGCCAATGCGACTGACAGGTCACAGTCCACGCGCAGAGAGACTGGATGCTGTTCAGTGCTGTTGCAAGGGAACTTCAAGGTAAAACTACAACTTTCACTCCCAAACCTCACAGCAGTTCTTGTAAAATATGTATGATTTAATAACGCTACACAAAAAGCTTTCAACAAAGATCCAACTGAGTAATTGCACCTCTCCTCTGTAGAGGAAAGAAGGTCATGTATTGCTCGAGTTACGGAATAGGATTGGTCCAAGTGGGACCAATTGGCTGAGAAATAAAATAAACACTTAGCTATTCTCTTACATTGCTGCATATTATCTTCTCTTCTATCAGTCATGTACATGGAAACTACTAAACAGAAGAGCACTGAAGATATAAGAGAGAAATAAAGAACAAAGCTAAATACTCCTTCTCACTAAAACAGAATCCAAAATAACTTAAGGTGAAAGCCACAATCTGAAGCAGCTCTTCATCCAAACAGCTATGAAAGAGATGCCCATGCTGCACTAACTCATCAGCACCATGTGACTACCCCACGTCTCTCTTGCACACAAAGCATCTTCTGATTCACATGAAGTAAGCTCTCATCACTTCTGGGACTTTTCTGTTGCTTTTGAATGCTTTAGTAACTCCACTTTGGTGAAGTTTCTGTATCAAATAGAGAGACAACACTTTGTATGAGCAGCAACAAATGGGAGCCACCCGTCAGATTATGAGTCTATCCTGCAGTCAGTACTGTTAGCATCCTTCCATGCTGAAGCAGTTTCTTTTTATGGTAATTAGGATGCTGACAAAACAAAAAGATTGGAAATTTCTTGAGATACGTAGGGGATAAAAATTAATTTTTAAGGTTACAGGATTCATAGAGCTACTCTGCTATATTTATCCAAGGTACTTTTATTTCCCCCTCACATTATGTATACACTCTGATCTGCTTCTTATTTCAGAAAGTCGCTCTCTTGCCAGCCTCTTCGTTAAGGTTCCTTAAGGTCACTTTTTAAGTACGTAAGTACCACTCTTCTCTGTGTTCACTGACTACTATTGTTGGAGATAATTTATTTTTCCCAGTTGAACTCCTTTCCAGTTTGCTGTTACTGTAATATTCTAATGCTTATTTTGGATTTCCTTAGAGCATTTTGTCGGGTGGTGGTGGCTAAATCAAACACTGTCCCCTTGTTTTCCCTAAGAAGTAAAACAGTTTAGGAGGATTAGAAACTAGGAGATGATATGAACCATCAACACCATCAGGGTCAGTAGGAGACAGGAGCGTTCACCCACTGGCTTACTTGCCTATTAATCCATTTTCAGTTTCAAAGGCAAATTTGATGCGCTCTACTTGTAATGGGTCTTCAATAACCTGTTAGGAAAGAAGACGATCAATATAAGTAAGATGCGTGTGATACCTGCTTCTACTCTACAAAATGGTTTTAATCATCTTAACATGAGAAACAAGTAACACTTGTGAAGCTTCATATAGCACCAGATTACCAAGACAGCCATTTAAAAAAACTCCAAACTGAAAGATTAAAAGATACATGGATGTTGAAAACTACCAATGCAGTCCTGACTTTTTTCATTATGCATTGATACAAAAATCTATCTTGTCTCAGTCTTTACCCTTCACCTACCAGTATCTCATGGAGTAACTGGAATATGTTTTTCAGTTCGTGGGGTGGAGCAGTTTCTAGCTGAGTCTGCATGTAAGAAATATAGTTACTTAGACAGTAAAATATGCTGATGGGGCAAAGAATTACAAGACAGCTTTACTGATTTTTGAAGATTTGTTGTTTTAAACAGTAAAAGTTTAAAAAAAAAACCCCAAACCCACCAACCGCCACCCCTCAAATACAACGAACTGTACTGATTGTTCTGCGGATCCCAGAGCCATTATTACCCATAAGACACAGTATGACCAAAGCACAGGAGAAACAGTTAGGCAAAAAGCTTATCTTGATTATCTCCATACCTTGATGAAGTGTAGCACAGTAAAGGAAAAGTGCTCATTACAAAAGCAGCAGTACACCACCATCTCAATGAGAACTGACAGAGATCCAGTTAGCTCCCGTAATGCGTACATCACCTAACGGAAAGGTGCAAACAATTTCAGACACAGCCATACGATTATTTCTAAGAGACAGATCAAGTTTATTATAGAACAGTGTTTTCCAGGAAGGGTGCTGGTTTTCCTCCCAGCATGACCGAGTGCGACGAAGCCCCTGCTCTCACAGCACTCCATCCAGCTCCTGCTGCCCACCTCCAAGGGTCTGGGCAAGCACGACCCATTAAGTCAGAGCAATTCAAGTTAGTGCCTCTAACCACTGACATATGGTAACTGACCGCATAGGCACTTGCAAAATGTGTTCAGCTTTCTTTGCTAACTTCATAAACTCTCTAACCAGACCCCTAAGCCTAGAGATACGCTGGAAAATAAGAAGGTGTCAAGAAAAAAGCAAAGCTACCTTCTTTTTTAGGCTCAAGAACATAACCACATACTCCTCGGCTGGCTGGTTTTTAACATTCAGTGTTTTTCATGTAAGAACACTTCAAAGAAATAACATCAGTCAGCTTTTAGGTTAAAGCAGGGCAGAATTTAGAACAGATACCTCCATTAAGTAAGGTTTTCCCTCAGACAGGAATAACAAGGCTTCCACTTCTTCATGGAGCGTCAAAAGCGGACCTGAAGCGGCGATGCTTAGAGGTGGACGCTGCTTAAAGAGACCAGGAGCTATAATAGCAAATACAAAAACAATCCACTAATAAATCAGATTGTTCTACACACCTTTAAGACACTGCTACTCATTCGGCACCATGCCATCTCTAATAACACTCATCTCAACTAGCTCACAGCTCAAATGGTACCACTCCAAGTAACAACCTCTTGCACACTTTAGTGTCTTTTACATTTGTGACGACACAGGGAAACAAACTGCAAGAAGACCAAAGCAAAATGTTTGTATTTACTATCATGACTTTGAGCTTTAGTTTCACTCCCAATCACTGTTGCACATTCATCACATTCAGAATGTTTATCATCCTTCTTTTACTTTGTTTTTTTGACTGCCTCCTACTCCAGAAACTTTTAACCCCAGGCAGAAATCAAGTTATTCTTTTACAAAGACAACTTTAAATTCCTTCTTCAGGAAACTTAAGATCTTAACTCATTCCTTTATCATCTTTATTTCATAGAATACCAGGTTGGAAGGGACCTCAAGGGTCACTTGGTCCAACCTTTCTTGGCAAGAGTACAACCTAGGCAAGATGGCACAGCACCCTGTCCAGCCAAATCTTAAATTGCCCAATGTTGGGGAACCCACCACTTCCCTGGGGAGATTTTTCCAGTGGCTGATTGTTCTCACTGTGAAAAATTTTCCTTCTGTGTGCAACTGGAATCTCCCCAGGAGTAACTCGCACTCATTACCCCTCACTGGATATCTCTGTCTCTTGTAAGAAATATCTGGGAAAGTATTTCACTGCTTGTTATTCAGTAGCTCTGTCTACTCCCCTTCAGCTTAGCAAAAGGCATAACAAACCTAAGCAGAATACAGCCTGTTGGGCTGCAAATCTGTCCCAGCCAACAATGACACAGCTCAATTTACTCACATGAGGAAAGAAAGACCTTGTAGGTGTATGGGGGAGGGTGGAAGGCATAACAATGCTAATATCAAGATTTCTGCCCCCCCAGTGCCTGTAATACCGTTTACCACAGCCTCTCAGTACATGTACAGCAAAATAAAGAGTAATCAAACATATGCCTTAAATTCAAAGTGACTGTATTTTTCCTCACTGATATTAAGTTACTCCCACTTAAAGTAACTGAAATGCAAAGCCACCAAAATATAAAAAACACAATTCTTACCAACATTTCTTTGTGAGGAGACATCAGAGTGCAAAACAAGTAGTGCTACAGTATTGTGAAGGTACCCAAACTCACGTGCTTGCGCTGAACTCCACCTGCGATTCTGTTTGAGCCAAGAGAGATTTATTTTATATATATATATTATATATATATATAATTTATATAATTAACTTTTGATTGGTTGATATAGTCAACTTCTGCTAAGTCAAAACAAAGCAACGTCCTTAACAGCCCACCACCACGTTCTAATACTTTGAAGTTGGTGAAAATTTTGTTATTATCAAAAGCATGACGCTCACTTCTGCCAAACACAGTTATCTTCATGTTAACTACACATAGGTAGACTAAGACCTGCATGAAGTTTACAGAATAATCTAAGGAGTAGCCTTATACTAATACATGAAAAGTATTTATCCATAATTTAAATGTTGTAAAAACACAGGGATGGACAATCTACAGCACAAGAACACATGCTACGCAAGCTTTACCTGGTTACTCTGCCGGTTGGGGCCAAGGAGAAAGTTGATCATGTGCCTCAAAGCAGAGTGTCTGAGAAGAAGACTGCTAGCCCTTATACCCTGCTGTTTAGACAACAGTAAAAAGTTACATTCCTGTGTAGGTAAAAAAATTAACGCTCTAGGAAACAAAAGTAACATGTGTAGGCTAAACACTGCATTCCCTACTGTAAAAGAAGAAGTTACACAGATCAATAAGCTACACCTCTAAAACCTGTCTCATGATATAGAGCACGTCATACAAACCAGACCAGAATCAGCATATGCAAAATAAGTGTCAGGTAAAAAAAAAAAACAAAACAAAAAAGAATAGGGGAATAGACAGAGACCATACTGGGGTGAACAGCACAGTCCAGTCAGTTATTCTGTTTCCTACAGGACAAAAATCCTGAACACTGATTTTTTTACTTTTTTTTTTTTTAAATACGAACAGTTACAAACACCCTCCCAAAACAGAAAGCCAACATTCAAACTTTGGAAATTATGTCTTCAATAGGTATACTTTTCTTGTATATTTTTCTGTGATTTTATTCTATTCCAGTGTTCAAAGCCATTTACTTTTCAAAAACAGAAAAAAAGAATAATAATAAAAGCTCTGGGGAACTTTCACTGGGCTGCTTAAACCTCCTATGAACATGGATGACTAGCTGTTTTACTATTGTCCTTTAAAATTAGATAACATGAAAAAATAACGGTTTCTTACCTTCTGTACAAAGTTGTTGAATAGCAAAAAGTACTGAGCACAGTTTTTACAGTTTTCAGGTACATCTTTATCCAGTAGAGCTAGTAGCACCTCCAATAATTGATGTAGACTTTTTAACTGTGAAAACAATCATTAATTTGAATTTAAACAGTCATCTACTGCTTAAAAACCAAATGAGTTTCACATGTCACAGTTAAGGCATGGTTAACAAAATCATACATATGGTCAGATAAGCTTGCTGTGATGAATAACAAAGGACAAACAGCTAACAAAGGACTGCAGCCTTCCCGTGTTTAACTCTTCTGAATGAATGCTGCATGTATTAAACAGGAAAGCAATGAAAGCATTGGCATGTAGGTACCTTGCTCAAAGAGGTGGAACTCAGCAGTTACGTAAATTTGCAGTATTTTTAAAGCAATCCAAATTACTCCTCAGAGTGAACTGCTGTACAAACATTCCAGCCATTACAGTAATGCAAAACAAACCAGATTAGAAGTAAACCGTCACTCAAGGTCTCAGCATACTATCACACTCAACTACGCAAAAAGCAATGGCAGCGTTTAGTTTGCAAAGCACACTAAGGGTATACACACTGGTATATAACTTATTACATCTCAGTTAACAGACAGTAACTAACAGCCAAGGGGATGTAACCAAAAACTATCAAGCTATATTGTAAACGTTCATCTCCCTACTACTGTACTCGGCTTGTAGGACCTCACAGCAATCTTCCTAAAAGCTCTAAATAAGACAAACTTCTTTAACAGGAGCTTATACAACTGTAGTGCCTTCCATCTGTGACACCGGATGGAAAAGAATATAGATCCTAGAAACTGGATAGAAAAAATAGACTATTTCATCAAATATTAAAATTTGATGTATAAAAAAATTATTATTTCAGACTAAACAAGGCTTGGACATGTAACTGTCCAAGCTCTCCACTGACAACTTACAGGAATACACCGGCACACAGATAACACTTCTGTCTGAGTTCTCTTAATACAAATGATTTGGTTCCGGTATCCCGAGGGGAACAAGTGAATGTCAGACATTTTACAAATGACTCCTTTTCACAAATTTCCTGCTGGGTTTTCCTACAATATTAAGATCAGCCAAATGTAACAGGGCTGCACTTCCTAAACTTACTTGCCAAGATTTTCCAATAGAAAATGAAACCTTTGAACAATAACCATAGCTATGGTCTCTCTCTAAAATAAGATAGCTCAGTTACTACTGCTACAGACTTCTGAGTGAGGAAGGAGAATCAGTTAAAACTGATTTCTGGAATGTCTCAGTTACAGAAAAAGAGAATAAATCTTAAGAAAACAGTGTTCCCAAACTATTAAAGAGTATGTGATGTCAGTTTATAAGGCAAGCTGAAATCAGGCACAATTATTTGTAAGTAATACTTTGAATTTAAATTCTGAGAATTACAGAGCATGTTACCTCCTAGGGTAGGAGCAGACAAGCATTAACCTATTCAAGAAACAAACAGCGACAATCATAATCAAGAGAAGCGCCTTTCCCCTTGTCATTTACAAATCACACAGCATTGTCTGCAAACACAACAAGAGCCATTAGGGTAGAGACAACCAACAGGATCGTCGGTGATGAGGTGACACTAACCTTCTCCTGATAAAGCAAGGCACTGTCGAGGGTTTTTTCAAGAATAGTGGCTACAGCAACTCGCACCTCTCTTACGCTGCATTCCAGGAGGAAAGTTCTGGAAGATAAAAGGTGAAGCTGCAAAGAGAACTGGAATCAACGCATACACACGGTTACTATGATTAAGTGTGATGGTTATTATTTTAAAAAGGATACTTCTTGTGGATAAGCTTTAACTTCTTTTCCTGCACTCCGGCTTGTCACTAGTAAGGCCTATAATACTACTTTATGTTTATTCATTCAAATAACAGAAGAGCTAAAACTAAAAGCTATCATAGAATTCTGTCTTTCAACGCAACTTCAAAGACAAAATTTTATTTACATTGACACATCTCTCTAACTTTGTCAGTTCTCCAAGAATTTGCCTTAGGTGTTTTCAAAAAAACCCATTATCTGATCTTGAGCTTACTGAGAAAAATTCTTTCCAGTTTATCTGTGATCTTTGTCAGGTAGGTATTTATCTTACCCCAAACAGTTTCACCATGTTCTCCTTTCCCACCACCTGCAGGAGTGACTAGACAAACTTAAGCACATTCCAAGGCACTCCACTGAATTAAACACCCGCATCCTCCTCCACGTACGCTGCACTACTTTATTAGATTTTCAGAATTACTCAGAAAGCTGCACAATCAGAGAAAACATTAGAAATAAAAACTCAAGTGAATATCTAGAGTGCCTGTTTAAAGAATGTGCACAGTCAACTCTTCGGGAATACATCAGTTTAGGCCAGATCATGTTATTAGGAAGCCTTATCCACACATGAAACACAAAACACCTAAGACAAAATTACCAGTACTTACTTCACAAGCTCCCGGCCCTCTGGCCCGACAAAATACTCAACTAACCACTGACAAGCATCAATGCTTTTGGAGAGCAGTGCATCTATGGTGGCAATCCACTCTTCTGTATCAGCCCTTTAACAAAACAGGGAAAACTGTCAGTAAAGAAAGATAAAAAACACCTCCAAAACCTAAGCCGTGTTTCTTGTTTGCCAAATAGAGAGAATTTTGACTTTAATTGAACATACACTAGATGGCTTAAGACAAAAAACACTTAGAGAACTATCTTGGAACAACCCGCTGTCATTAAATCCATTAAAGCCTCTCCATGCCCAAACCGCTACCACCAAAACGATGGACAGCTGGGAGAGGCAGTAAACTGGCAGGTTTTACATGACCCTTATTCCTCCCTCAGATTTCTTCGCAATGGGATCCCAATGCAAAGCAGAAGTATATTGCTACAGTTGTGAATGCCTATGCTATCGGCAGTATTTCAAGGTGCTGTAGGCATGACAAGCACGAAAACCTCAGAATACGTTGTTACAGCACCCAGAACAAAGCCTCACCTGAGTTTCTTCTTGGTTCGGAGATAGGTTTGGAAGAGGAATTGGACTGCCAGCTGTAAGCTCACCTTTGCCATGCATGGATAATAAGGATGCTTTACCTTAGTCTGAAAGAAATGTAAAATTTACTTCAGAGCAGAAGTATACCTGCAGCATATATACTGTCTCTTAAGTACCTCAGCATCTTCTAATCAAGTAATTGACTTCGTTTGGAAAAAAGAAAACATTTTTCTGTGCTGACTACGCTAGTTAAATATGCTAGAACAGGAACAAACTTGCTGTAAGGCCCACTAGATCTGCGGATTTCATAAATGCTGGTTTGTTTGTTTATTACTGCATTAGTAAATTATATTCCCAATGAAAGTCTATCAACTTTGAGGTGACTAACATTTTGGATCTTCCATACAGAGAGGAATTTCTGTCCCTTTAGAGCTCAGTTTGCATCATTAAAAAAAGGTGTGTGTTATTTCAGAAATTTTACTATGGCACAACGATGTTTCTCCCACTACTCGAAGAAAAGGCTGGAGTCAGCTTTGAGACAGATGTTATCAGGGTGAAAAATTATTGGAGACAATCAATGTCAACCCTTCCCTTCCAGTTTTGCTGATTGTGACCCAAATAGCTTCTGTGGCCCTTTCTACCCAACATATTCCGAATACTCTTTAAGATTAAATCTAGGTACTTACAGCATTCAGTGAAGCTAATGACAGAACAAAACTGAAGTAGTCACTACTGTACACATCTCTGTTCTTCATAAATTTCAAGTTTTCATCTCTCACCATCTGTAAATGTAAAACAAGGCAAAAAATAATTAGAATGTTGTCAAAGCACATTTCTCTAACCAAAATTACATCTTTTATGTAAATATGTGTGGTGTTTAAAAACCAGTGTCAGACCTATTCTGCTCACACTCTGAATCACTGCTTCAGCAGAGGGGAAAATACAAACAGGAGACTTAGAAGATTTCTATAAACCAGGGACCCTCTTCCAAGGATATTACAAAACACAAGACAACAGATGACAGACTTAATCATTTGTCCATTAAAGGAAAAGAAGGAGGAAGAAGTTGCTGATAAGTTCTATTTTTTGCTTGCTTTTAATAAAAAAAGCCAAGAGAACACCCTTCAAACCTGAGAGGCTTGCTTAGCAAATTTATGTGTACAGAGCAAGGAGCCATGGTATAATTGAAAGCTGCAGTGACAATAACGTACCTAAATGCCTAGTCCCTCTCTTTACAAATAAGATTTTGCTGAAAGACTCTCCATAAATTTAAGCCAAGTTCTGTTCATTGTAATAATACACCTCTGGATACAAGAAGGCCTAAAGTGACTGTGAATGCCCTGATACAGCTCATGCGGAGGGCCATGCATAGCTTGCACCGTTCGTTCTGACTGTGTATGCGACATAGGCTCTCATGCACATGTGCAGACCAGCAGGAAGGGGTGTGTGTGTGTTCAGAAGTCCAACATACGCAGGATTAGTAAGATATGTATCCTCTCCTGCACGGACCACAGCTGCAGGCCTGCAGACTGAGACCTTCCTCTTACGACAGCTAACTGATATCCAGGTTCCACCACCCTCCCACTGCTCTGCCAATGCATTCACACCTCCGTTTTCAGTCCTGACTTGCAAAGTCGCCTTCAACATCCGTGTTTTCCCCCTTGAGAATATATTCAGTATTACATAAGCTAACAGACACGAACAGAATCGAAGCTGGGTTTGGTTTCTCTTCTCCCCTTTTTACATTCTTGTGAACTCAAGAACTAGAGGAGGACTGTAATTTGCCATCTTCATTCTTCCTCAAGTGTTCTTCAAATGAAGCATCTTCTCTGCTCTCATCTCTCCCTGCTTGCATGCTGACTGCTGCCCTTATCTCACATTTGACTAATCTGCAGTTTCTTCAAAGCAAAGAATGATGGGTCTTGTTTTGTGAGAAGGGACAGCAAAACTTACAACAATGTACCACTGAGCAGCTTTGTTAATAACTTTGTGTCAGAATCCAGAATTATTTTCTAGCTTTGCATTCAAGAAGGGAATTGCTTCATGGTCCCCTTCAAAGGTACTGTACTCCTCTTACTATGTGCTTAAGTTTCCTGTGAGTAGGATTTAGTTGCCACTTTCAGAATGCTCTACCTGATATATCCGCACAGGCATTTTCTCTACAAAAAGTCCCTTTTTTTCTCCTTTTCGAACCAGCTTGGTCAAGATGGAGAGGCGGTCGCTGTTGGGCCTGTGAGGTCGAGGTGATGACTGGGGTGAAATTTCTGGTGAAGATGGAGCAGATCTGAAATATATACAAGCTCAAGGTGAATGATGAAATTCTACGACAAATCTACAGTTCAAGTTTAAAATATCAGCACAGCCAGTATAGTCTAAGACAAATTTAGATGACAGTCTACATACTTCTTGTCAGTCAGCTTGATCTTCTTACTGCAATAGTGACAGCAGTATGGAAGAGGAAATTATAAGAGCAATAAAAAAAATATTCATTAAGCACCTTAAAAAGCAAAATAAAACAACAGAAGGGTCAGTATGCTCCTTTGTCGAACAGGAGTTATTAATTTCTTAGTTCTGGAGATAGGGTCTAGATATCAACACAAGAGAAAGCTTTACAGGTACAAGAGGAACTTACAACGAGAGGTCCTCAGCTTCTTGACGCACGACGCTCACTCGACTTTTCTTTGGTAAGACTGGAGAGTTCTGATCAGACACTCTCTGGTAAAACAGCATATAGGCATTCCAGTAGCGCCGACGCACATCAGGGTAAGGGTTAGCTGAGGGGAGAAAAGGCATTCAGTGAAGGCCTTCGAAGGTTTAGTACCTTTTTCATTCCTACAGGGAAGTGAAACTGGGTGTGCAAGTAGCATACACCGTGGCAGTATAAAGTTATTAGTCAGATCAAAACTTCAGTTTACATTAGCGAATAATGAAAACCTGAATTATAAAATATTTTTGCAAAAGGCATACGTACTTTAAAAAGATAATTATCAGAATTATGAAACAAGTGCACATTGGTGGAAATGTATTTGGAATTAATTCCTTAAAGCATTGAAAAGTTTAACTATACGATGCCACACCGTGTTCTATGCACAGTCATTTTCACTAGCCTAAAATAAGGCCCGGGTTGTGGTTTTTATGTTTGTTTTTTTTTTTTTAAACTATTTTAACAAGGTGCCATTTTACTTTTGAACTGCCTCTGCCACTAAGTCTACAGAGTGCTGAACAACAGTGAATATGGTTCAATCAATATTAGGCTGTATACAAGCTGTTATATCCTTCAGTACACAGAAGGCTTTAGGAAAAAACTGCTTCTGAAGGACTATTAGACCAAGTCACTCAAAGTAGATACAATAGACTGAGTTCTACCTCTGCTGAGAACCAGTATGAAACATAAAGCTAGTGTAAATAATCTGGACTTCTGCTTACATTGATCATAGACTTTAGGTCTATATTCTCCACCGAAACATTCATATTCCAAGGTTTCATCAGTTAAATCAAATTCTTCGACAACGGTGTCATTAAATTTATACCACTTTCCTTTTCCACATCCCCTGCGATCAAAACAGAACAGAAACACAACAGAAACAGTTACTTGATTGTCTCCTAAAACAACAAACCACCCTGAATATCCTAGAAATGACAATCCTGAACTCACATTTGTTTTGGCAGTAAATAGAAAGCTTAGTTCAATTAACGTCAAAGTTACATTTGAAAAGAATAAGCTTGATTAAAAAATATGAGAAGCACATCACCTGCACCTAAGTGTCACAGGAAGCCCTCAAACTGCAATACAAGGTACGTAAGAATTCCTGAGACTTTTATAATAAGGTGTCCCATGTTATTGTGTTATTGTCTTAACACCCACAATGTTAGGTGTTAAGAAAGGGAAGAGTGCTTCCAATAGAGCTCTGAATGGCTCACTATACCCTCCCAAAACGGGTAGTCTTTGGACTGCTCTCAAACCCACCACACAAACCTTCTCGGCCATTACCTCCTGTCCTTTATAAAGGAGTAGTAGTGCCCTGCGTGTGCCTGGCCACTGTGAACAATCACACCAACAAGCTCATAGTTTTCTGTAGGGGCAACTTTCTTCCTCGGGGAGCCTCCGCCTCCTTGATCTGTGTTTCTGCCATTGTCCCCCACTTCCGAGGATGAGTCCTGGCGAGCCATTCCTGACACGGTGTAAGGTTCCATGTTCAGCATCCAGGGAAACTGTTTGAGGAGACGTTTCAGAGTAACTGTGAGATTATATTGTGTACACATTTAGTGTAATTTAATGAGAATGGTATTAATACTTCCCACAAAGGAACAAAGGAAAACATAGTACTTCAACTTTTTATTCTTGTGAGACAGAAGCAAAATAAAATGTCTTTACAAAGGTTTTTGCTCTTGCTTTGTGAAAGGACCCCGAGATTGTTGCAGACAAGGAAAGTTCTAAGGAAAAAATACTTATTTTCTGTAGCATAATCACATTGTAAAAGTACCACATACTCAAAATCCCTGTATCAAAATGTGGGGAAAAGAAGAATGAATAGGAAGAGTGAGAGTCCATTTCACTGTCCACTCCACTAAGCAGCAGGGTGGGGGGTGCGGGTGCCATACATAAAAGTTTTCTTACCCTTATTTGTTCATCATATTTAATAGAACGTCCGCTCTCCCAGTCAAAGCCAAATCTCATCAGGTGGATCACCAAAAGGCTAGGTAAGACCTTAATGCACGTGCGCTTCACTGTAGTTCTCTTAAAAAGAAAAAAGAATATCACCTCTATCTATATACCTCAAGCATTCTGTAGAATTATTCTACAGACGCACAATTCCAGAGACCTTGAACTGATGTACAACACAGCCACAGGAGACAGGATGGCCATAGCGTGACTATAGTATGTACAGATAGGGTACTATTACAGGTATTACAGAGTTTGTGTAGTGGGCTGGTATGTTACAGAACATTTTGTCACCCTGCCATCCCTCTAAACGTTCAGTCTACAATACAAGTTACAGGGAACAAAGAATGCTGAATGGATTTATGGATTTAACCTTTTGATTACGTCTTCCACGTAGAAAGTGTTAAGCAGTACCTAAGCATGGCTTCTGTGACCATGTAATGCTTAAGAAAATATCAAGCTACAGCTGAATCTTCTTCCACATACATTAAGAACCAATACCTTTTCTTTGCACTTTTCACAGTAGTATGCGTTGCTTCCTTCCAGAACTTCTCCTCTAACAAACTGATCCAATGATATTTCCAGACTTTGACACGAAGTCACACCTAGGTTGAGAGCCATGAAGGCTTCCTCACGCTCATACCTAAATTCAAGAAGACAAATAGTCAAGGCGTTGACAGAGTAGAACCTATCCAACTTGCGTTAACAAGACACATGCTTAGGAAGAATACTGCATTTGCCCCGTAGCTATCAACAGCTGCGATGCTCACAAAGGCATATGTCTCTACTTTCTTGTACTATTTTGACCTACACATTTTAATAGCTACGGGAGCACATAACTTGGTAACTATTGCAGTAAGTTTAACATTACCTGTGCGGACAGTCCTTGCAGATCTTCTGATCAGAGAAGATTCCTTGAAAAGTATTCTTAAATATTTGGTCTCTTCCTATTTTCTGTTGGAGGTGTAAAGTTAGACATAAGTTGGATATATTGTAGAGTGAAAGACCACGAAAGCAACAGGAACTTTAAAATTTTGAGTACTATGTAGATTATAAAATAAGGCAAATGGCTCTCTGCCTTCTTTTCTGAAGAACAAAGGAGAAAGAAAGAAAAGGTACCACGGAGATGCATATAAACAAGGAAAGAAATCCCTGAGGTTTTTACCTTGAGGTACTCATCCATTTGATCTATAAGACTGGTGAAAAACTCATAAGCATCTTGTTGCTCTCTAACATAAAGTTCCTTGTTCCACATCTTGAAAATCTATATGAAGTATAAATATATAAAAAGGTGGTTGTTCCATATGCATATCACTAAAGAAAGCGATTTTTAAAAGAAAGTTGTTATTTTTACATATTTTGACTTTCTGAAGTAGAACTTACTTTATGTCTAGAAATTCTGCAATGAGAAAAGGCTGAATACATGATTAATTGTTAAGTAGGAAAGTTATATATTCTTTAAAAAAAAAAAAAATGTATAGAAAAAAAGATGTAATACCTTCCAAAAGTTCTCAGGTACATAATACTGTAGTTTGCTTTCCATCAAATGACCGAAAAGAGACTGAACTTGATAGAACACATTGTCATCTGGATTGTCTGTATCATCATCAATGGAAAGCAAGGCCTGGAAGGAAACAAATAACCTTATAAAATTAGTTCTTGGCAAAGTTAT
The DNA here is from genome assembly GCA_017639485.1 of Pluvialis apricaria. Classification (NCBI taxonomy): domain Eukaryota; kingdom Metazoa; phylum Chordata; class Aves; order Charadriiformes; family Charadriidae; genus Pluvialis; species Pluvialis apricaria. Next base: position 6,270,428 of record CM030011.1, on the reverse strand, counting down.
TACTGTACATTGTCACTACACACAGCACAACAACTTAATAGTTTATATATTTATCGTGTCTATATATTTATGCACACACATGTACATACACACTTATTTTTATTTAAACAATTCATTTACAAATGGTGCGAAGGTGAACTTGCAGTTCAGGTGACAGTAATTCCAAAAAGACGACTTTACTGGATGTTGAACCAATTACCTCTGGGAGACCAGGCTGCATATATAGCTGCTGGAAGACAGCATTCATGTAACAAGTAGCACCACCGTTCTTCAGTCCCACGAATCCTGAAATGGAGCGACTATCCACTGGTGGAAGATACTGGAATGACAAACACATGTTTTGTCTGAGTACATTATAAAAAGCATAAGACTCCAACAACATACTATAGCTTTTATAATCAGTTGTTAAGAGCATATTCAAAACCCAGGCATATAAATTCCGGAAGACTGCAAAAGAGCTATACTTGGTCACTTATATATCTAACACTTTGCACAAAACTGTTAAACATGGCCTAAAAAGTATCTAAATAAAACTGGTGATATATAGGAAATACTTCTTTCTTATCCAGATAACAACTGAGAAAGACTCACTGGAGTATTTGCTTCTGAGGAAAATCAAATGGGTCTGCATTTACTCTTATTTGCTTTTTATCATTTTAAATCGAAGACCATGGAAATTTCATGAATGGAACAGTTAAGCAGATCATACACAGTACTCCAAAACACGCTAATACAAATCAAAAAAGGCTTCTTACTTACATCAAACTCCTTGGTAAGCGCAGGGTCACACTGGTGATGCATAGACAGCAGCTCTTTTGTAATAAGCTGGAGGTTGGAAGGTGAGCTATCAGCTAGCATCACTAACACTTCATAAGCAGCTAATCGGCTATCTGCTGTACTGCACCTAAAAAGAAAACCACATTTGAGATCTATGTTGTAGATGACTCAATTATTTCTAATTCCAGAAAGCCGTATTACTCAGAACAAGTGACAATTAATGTTCAAAAGGAACACTTTAAATGCACTCCTGAGAGACTGCAGAGTGCTATTTTTAATTTCTTGGGGAAGGGGAACAGGGAAGAAAAGAATCAGAAGAGCAACACCAGAAACACTCCTTTAAAAAGGCCTCCCTTACTGACACAGAGACAGACACCTGTCGTTAACATTCAGTAACACGGAAAAGTAGGTGCCCTAAAAAGAAGACACAGAATTGGCCGTATGTCTGAGGACAAACAGACAGATACTCTCTATCACTGTAACACTGGTGGAGACATACTGACTTCTTTATAGGGAGATAAGCTTTGAAAGAGCCAGACCAGATAACTTACTTGCTACAAGAGATGACCTTAGACCTAAGCTGTGCTAGACCAGTGCAACACACTTCTACTTAGCTCTTTTCAGTGGATCAAACACACTGCCCTTTCTTCTAAAGGCCAAAGAAAAGGCTTTATTTACTTTAAGCAAACAAAAGAGCATGTTGGAGCTGAACTACAATGGAGGAAAGCTGGAGCAAAACACTAAGGTGTAGCAAGCCCCATTCAGTTCAGGGGTTGCTAAACGCTTCACTGGAACCTTCTTTAGGATTTGTGGAAAGGCAGTGCAGATACGCCTGATCCAACTCGAACACCACCTAGTCAGTGTAACGTAAGCAATGTGGCTGCTGCAGCAGCACAAGCTCCACATGAGCTAATTTACCCACCCCTTCAGATATTGTACGGCAATAACAGAAGGCAGGTGTGACGAGAAAGAGAAAGCTCTTTTTTCCCCTTTTGATATATTCTGGACTATTATCAGCTATCTCAGGTGCAAGAAGCCTTGCTCAGCATTAGCTTTTTACAACAAAAGGAAATAGCAGAATTTTTGAGATTCTCATTTACAAGGGGCTTGGAAAGTTAATTTTCTGCTCATGTTCCAATTTAGCCAACTTCCCAAATGATGATGACCTAAAGGAGTACTCTTTGGACTCATGAAATCAGCACTTAAGTTGTGCTTGCAGTTCATCATTGTTTAAAACAAAGCACAGACTTTAGAAGTATGCAAAAGCAAAGATTTTTGGGTCACACAAGAACTCACAAAAATGCTATTTGGACACTTATCCGGGAAATGTATAAATTGGAAAGGTATGTTCTGGAGAAATGCTCCAGTGTGGGTATTAACTCCTAGCATCTGTAGCCCCAGTATGACATTTGCATTCGTGAGAACTAGGACAAACCCCGATACGAACAAAAAAGCAATTTTTACTTTGGATGAAAGTCTTGCTGACTGATTGCAGCACTTCCTGCTGGAGAATGGCTATTCAGAATAATCCTGGATGCTCGGAAGAGGAAATCATCCAACAATGGCTTAATCAAAGATGAACCTGTAATACAGTAATCCATATCTACTGTTAAATGCTTACATTATCACTGCAAATGTCAAAAGGTGCTCCATAACAACCAAATCACTTAACAGCACCATATCAACAAAAACCATACCCAAATATTTTATCAAATGTCAAAGTTACAACAAAGGTAGTGCTAAAATTACTCTTTATAGCTCTGTATCACTTTCACCGATGTATTATAGTGTCTTCACACGTAGTGTCTACTAATCAAATCGTCTGTTAGCACTATGCAGAATTCACGCTAGCCTAGTCACTTTAAAGTAAAAAGGAATACTTACCAACCATTTCCTTCTCGGCCCCACAAAGTGACAGGAGAGTCTTGATGAGCCTCAAGTGTCCTGCTAACAGAATGTTATCAGCTTCACTGGTCTCACACTCAGCTGTGCGGTTGGGTTCAAAATTGTCTAGCCAGGTGATTTCATCTTCTAACATGGCAGCTGGGCTTATCTTTAGCTGTTCCATTTCTGATGCTGCAAGAGAAAAAAGAAAACCCTGAAAAACTAACAGTTCTATAAACGTAGAATGTAAATACAGAGAATTTCAAACAGTTTGGTAATGGTCTCGTTTCCCCCACAATGTGTACAAAGTCCACCTTCCACAAAGGAACTCATTTCACTTCCCAAAAGGAGCGAGCTGCCTTGCTGTAACTGAGTGCCAAGAACAGTCCATGCCAGGCACTAACACGGGACAGCCAGCACGCTGCCAGGTCACATTGAGTTCACGGAATAGTAACCCTTCCGTGAAAGCAATTCTACATCTTGTCTACAGAAGGAAGACACGCGTGGGAGCTGCAATCAGAATGATACGTGTGCCTCTATATACTTACATGTGAGGTCATCCAGTAACTGACATCTCAGGTCAAAATATTCTGTACACTGGGACAAAAGTCTGAAACAGGTACAAATAGGAGAAAGGTTTAATTTAAAATCAAACTTTTTTTAAGCAGTCGCCTTGAAGGCCTGTGTGCTCTGTCCATCGAATCCAAAATAGCATAGCTATCTAGGTATGCTTCTGCATGCACACGCTGCAGCTTTAAAACAAATATTCCTTCCCAACAGCTACTTCTGAAAGTTATGAAAAACATTTAATGCTGCTTCCTTCCTTCATCTCATAATAATTTTATTTTGTCAGACAACGATAAAACAACATGTTTTAACTTCTCAGTTAATCCTTCATTCAGATTCCTCTAGAAGTTGCTGTTTAAAGTCACTGTTAAATTCAACAACCTTTGGCCAGTCAGGGACAGGTTAACAGGACTAACACCTACAGTCTTTACAGGTGTAACGGGTAACATAAGCAACATGAAATCAGGTGAAATCATGGGTCCAGACATCACTCAAAAGGCTGGAGCCTTCAGGATTGGTTTCTGATCTGGATCTGCATTGCTATCAAATAAATCCAATGTTACTGTCATACACCCCGTGGCCTCTATGCCTCATGCAGGATTCCGGCCAGGTTCTGACTGCCGTGACCATATCCTAGAAAGAGCGGGCCTACCTAGCAATTACCACCTCCTGAATAGGAAGTCAAATAATCTAAACTATAAGAGTTCCCAGAGGAAAAGTTGTACCTTGAGAATTCAGCTTTATTTCCCTTCAGTTCACATACCTCCAAAACTATCTGGGCTGTGACAAGGATGTCTACTTTCGACTTGCAAACTCCTACTCCCTTGCGCCTCAGAGCTTCCACAGCGCTACTCATTTAAAAAATGTGAGATTTTCTTCCTCAATAAACACGCATCTGACTTACCTCTGGTTGATTCCTCTCATGATGCTGGTTGGTGACCAAAGAGGCAGTTGGGCACCAAGAACAACACTCAGGAGAAACTGGTTTGGCTTTTGAACATCTGGGTGAGCTGACGTGTCTGTCTGACTAAGGGTGTACAACTGGTCACAGGCAACGCGACGAATCTGAAACAGTGTCACCGTCAAACACTAGCAGTTGCTCAAATGTTGCAAAAAATACCCTTCTGTTTTGTGAGAAATCTAATGGAAAACACAGACATTGCAAAGCTTGTGTAAACCAGACGATGAGCTCTGCTCCTGCCAGCCAGGGTTTCTCTATTTATAGGGATTTAGTAATCCACTTTCATCCCTGAGCTAAAATCTCTGACGCTTTATCAAACACAGATTATAAATTCAGATAAGGGGGGAAAGACGCAATGACTTCATGCAAAATATATGAGATGGAATGAAATGAAGTAAGTGTGACTTGAAAATCTCGAGATTTTAGAATATCCAGAATAAACTTAGATCAGACAGAATGAATTTTAGGAGGGTTCTGACATTTGGAAGAACTTTGCAAAAGTTCAGAAGAGTCCGTTAAATCTTACCCAAACCTTCTGAGATAAAAATTACTTGGAACTTTCCCTAAAGTACTAGTTTTACAGAATTTGTCTCACCAAAATGAGAGCATTTTCTTTAGACTAGCCACACCACAGTCCTGCGTGCCTCATGGATTAAACAAGCCTAAAGAATGTAATACTTCAGCATTTTCTATCAACGCATCACTAAATACTGGAATTACTAACAATTATACAAAGGTTATTCATTCAAATACAAAAACCTGTGGGAATATTTGTAATGAACAATTTTATCTTCAGACCATATTAAATAATCAAAGCACACATATATCAGAAACATAACATTTAAGAAGTTTTCAGAAAAGACCCTCACCTCAGCACTTGGTGATCCAAGCAGTATGTCAATGATGAAATCGGCAACACAAGGCAAATTGTAAAAAGACCCTAGAACAGAAGAGTACCACGTTATCTTTTAAAAAATAATAATTAAAGTAAGTCAGTTACAGCCTTGCATTAAAATACCATAGGACCTAGAGGACGTCCCCCTGTCAACACTGAAAAGCAGTCACGGCTATTTGCATATTTTCCCATCTCCTTCCCTCCTCAGAGGCTGGCACCTCGTTATCATAGCATTTTCCTTCGCCTTCCACCACCACCACCGTTTACACTTCCTATACACAAAGGTTCAAGTACTAAACAGTAGCTATGCAAACAGCAACACTTACAGAATTACATACTTCAAAGCCAGTGCAAATATTTATACACTGGCAGTAAGTCAGCTTTCTCAAAACATTTCACTAAGGCACAGCACTACATGCCTTGTTTCACGCCACCTGTTCTTCAGTCCTGGAAAAAAAAAACCCCTGTACTCTTTAATGAAATTTTGTGGTTTTAACTTGAACTGTCTCAGCTTACAAAGCTAGAAGTTTCTCATTATTTTTTTTTTGTACTTATCTGTCTCTAAAAGCCTTCCCCCACCTCACTCATATTCCAAGTAGTGAGTAATCCAATTCTATTTCATACCTAGTTGCTGACTGCGTAGCTGAAGGCAGGTTACCAAGAGAGACAAGGCTTCTCCAGCAATCAGAGCATCTTTGGTGGATACGGACTGCTGTCTCACACAGATACCAGCGTGCAGCGCAGTTGGCTCTCCTTCGCTTCCTGAACTGCAATTACTTCCTGCGTGAAGAAATGAACAAGTGCTGTAATCCATTACAGTTTTCAGATGTTTTCAGGTCCTGATCAGTTCTCTGCAATTTGAAAAAAAAAAAACCCAACCTTCTCCAAATGCCACATGAATGTACAGCATTTTGCCCAGATTTGCATAATTCAATCATATAATATCCTGAATTGGAAGAGACCCAAGAGGATCATCATGTCCAGCTCCAATGAATTCAGCTTCAGGCTTTGAAAGCATGCAATTAAGAATAAACCAAACGTTTTCTTTAGATTGTTTTAGAGACACAGTTAACCCACCTGAGCTGCTAAGTCTGTTTCGAATCCCAGCAGGAAATAAAGTGTTGCTCTCTTTTATTGGCTGACTGCTTCCCACAAGGTCCAGTCGTCCTGCAGCAGCAGCCCAAGAGAGCCGCATGAAGCAAGCCACCGTGGAAGTGAAATCATTCACCTCCATAGTCTGAAGGAACAAGAAACAGCAGTTACTTCTGTGATATTCAACAGCTTTTGTTAATCATAAGGATAAGAGGAACGTATCTTCTGGATCATGTCAAATTGACATTTGGATTTGTATTCCTCTCTTCTCTAAGCAGGCTCAAGGATACAAGAGTCTTTTTGTTCCCTTAATAGGAAATAATTAGTTTTTAAATTCTCCACTAGGGTAGACAGCCTTTTCACCTATCTGGAATTAGGCATGCCGATTTCAATCATATCGATCCATTTGGGAAGCACCGCCCAAGAACCTAACACAGCATACTCGGTTACATTAACTGTGAAGTTTCTTTCAACTGGACTCATCTTTCAAATGGGCCGAGTTCTTGTCAGGTTGGATTGTTTTAGTAAATAGCCAGTCTCAGATTAATTACACTGACAGGCCTGTAAAGGGGAAAAAAACATTTTCTTAAAAATATTGAAAATAAAAGTTTCCTTTCTCCCCAGGATACCATCAAGTAAATTTAATTTTTAATGAGCTATTTGAAACAAAAAACTTGCCCAAAATTTCCAATTCAAAAGAAACATGGCTATAAGCCACAAGGTTCAAGCAGGTGCCTTCGTTCTATTCACAGAAAATTAATAGGAATAAGATCTTACAGTTAAGCGTGACTGAAAATAAATCACAAGTAAGTTTTCTGTGTAGATCTATTCCTCGTAAGCACTTTTAGGGTACTGCTTCCCTTTGTACTGCCAAAATAATTTCTGAGACTATGTTAAAATTCAGATCAAGATCAGGAAGAGAGACTGATGGTCAGCATTTCCAGAGGCTTTTAAATGAAGCGTGGGCAAGAACCTGTATAAAAGGCAGACTTTTGATTAAAAATCCAGGAGTTACACAGCTGTCACTGGAGACGAAACCGCTACATCACCATAAATCATCAAACACTTCCTTACTTGTATGGCAACTCTTGCTGCTGGTATGATTTCTTCTACCCTAATGGAGGATCTGTCAGACACAGAGAGCTGTCGGTAGGATGACTTCTCAGGTGTTCCACAAATGGACATCTGCCTACTTGCCTGTCGGCTGACATTACGGAAGGGGCGTGAGGACAATGCTTCTACCCCATCTTTAATGAAATCCTCATCCAGTAAGGTAGGCATCGTCTGGCCAACAAGCAAGAACCTACATTCACAGAGCAAAAACGTCAGGCTTATTTTTGAATGAATGAAGTGAATGAAACAGAACTCAAAGTACCAATTAATCTTAAATATTACAAGCCGCACTCTAAAAGCCAAGAAAGCGGCACTTTGTCTAATGAAAGGCAATTACATACCTTGCAAGCTGCAGGCAGATGGAATAGACTCCCTGTCTTGTTTCATAGTCTACTTCTGATGGGATGGAATCTCTCTGCATCACATTCACCACCAAACTTAAAAACAAATCAATAAGACAGACTCCGTTTGAAAATATTTTACATTAGGAGAGAGTTGCAATTAATTTACTTCTATCCTTCCCTCCTTCTATTCAGTCAGCTGAGTGCCAGTTAAAACTGCCAAATCGGTGTCTTCAGAGAGTAACATCCCCATTTTCCCCTCCTGCACCTACAGATGGAAGCTTTCTGTTCCTGCTGGAAAATGTTTCAGGATCTGTGTGTATGTGTGTGTGGATAGAATTACTAAGAGCAACATATACTTGATAAATCTGACACAAGCACAAGCAGTATTGCCAGGTCTTCCGAACAACTCACACTGTGCCTCGACTCTGATCCGAAGGGTCTGAATTTTGGAGACTGTAAAATTTAATTTGGTTCCCACTGCACAATCTATGCTTTAACTGCTTAAAATTTTAAATATCTATGCAGGACATAGTGTAATGTACACACTTGCAAATTTGAATGGAAACATTAAAATGCTAACTGTCCAAATATCAACTACCTTAGTAAAAGCTACACTTCACATGCTCATCTGTGCCTAACTTTATTTTGGGGTTTAACAACATGTACTCTGTTACATTACTACGGCAGGTTTTCAGACACTGGATAATGAAAAAAACAGCTCTGGGTGGATTTTTTTTTCTCTGAAAGAGAAGCTGACAGGTGTAATAGTGTGCTACAGTGTGGAAATCAGAAACCACACAAAACTGCTAACTATATGGAGTGTTATAAATTGAGTCAAGATTTTGAAATCTAACCTCAAACCTCCTGCTCTGAGGAAGTTTTCACAGAAAGACTTGGCACAGTTTCTTGCCATTTCATCATCTGCAGTTGGCATCAGCTTGGAGCTCAGTACCTATAATAAACGAATAAATAAGCATGTATACCGATCTTCTCTTAGCATTCTTTTATCTGCTGAAGGTTAAAAGTATAACAGAAAAAAAAAAATCAGTTACAAATGAAGCAATTAACAATACACTTCTGTGAAGCCATAGTCAGTAAAGAGAAATCACATTAAAAATATTCAGGACAAGTACAGCTATTACAGATATTTATTGTGTATCAAAGTGCATTTTTTTTTCCTCACTGCAGTTTACCTGTTAAGGGAAAGGATAAAGTACATACTCTAGCACATGAAATGTCTTCAGGCTCAGCTGGCGCTCCTTAAGAGCCCAAATCCTCCTTTCTAGATTTTCAGTTGATGGTATCCCATAAAACACCCTACAGATGGCTTACTTATTGATTCATGCCTTCTGAAACAGAACCCTATTGCTATTACTGGGGTTTGGTTGTTTTTTTTTTTTGGAAAAGATGGTCCAGGTAATTCTATGGGCCTTACGAACACCATCAATGTATCATCCCTCCTGTTTTAAGTCAGCACTGAAGTTCACAGAACGCAATTACGCTCAGAAACACGGCCATAAGGAAGTCTGTGGTTTCTGTGGGTCAGATCTCATGTACGTTTACAATCAATTTCACTTCACTTTACATAAAAAAAACTAAAACAACACCCAAACAAACAAAGGAACCCCAGCCCAGCTCAAAACCCCAGTAAACCCACAGAAGTTATATTCTTTCTTGAAACGTCCCTTTGGCAGGTACAGCCAACAATGCTGCATGTGGGAAAACAAAATACATCTTTTTCAGTTTCACAGGTCAGAAGAATGGTGTACAGAGTTCCTGGCATGAAATCTTATCACAACACTGCATGATATAACCCTGAACATCTGCAACATTTAATTTTCATCTTTCATATGCTTTGCAAATTTCCTGTGCACATTTTTTCAGAGAGCAGTTCAGACTGGTTCCCATATTTTCAACAGATCACCAGTTGAGGGGATAAAAAAAAAAGCACATCATCCTTTTCCTGACAGAAATCATCTTCCAGTTGGCTTGACTGGACTTGAGGAGCAAGTACACTCATGTAATCTACACATCTAATCCAATTTACTACTTCTCATCCCTTGCCAGAAAAGCAAGAGATTTATTACCTGCTTTTATTCTTTTCTCTGGCATAGAAGCAGCAGATAACCGTCTCGTCATACCGTAATATAACCTGCCAGTTCAACAAGATACCCTTGCTGTGATACGCTAAACCATTTGCTTTCAGTTGTAGAACTTCTCAACATATTTCAAAGACATCATCAAGTATCTTTCATTCCAGCCATACAGAAAAGGGGGGAATCCTAACGCTGCAGTGTGATGACAGTGTAGGAAGACCAAGAGCTAACATCAGACTGCAGAGACCCAAAGGAAAGCAACTACAAGAAAATTCCTACGGTAATCTTGGCGTGCACCGGGAATGAAAGAGAATAACTTTGCCTGCTGTTTTTGAAGCTGCTGGCAACCACTCCTCCAACTTCAAGTTGCTCAAACCATATTTGTAACGAGTCCTTATAAACAGTGGGACATGTGAGTAGAACGAGAAACTGTCCGGCTTCCTGGAGTGTGCAGATTGCAGTGTCCTAACAACGACACCATCTGAACTCTCTTATACTCTTTAAAATCCACGCACTGAACACTTGGAAAGAACCTTTTTACAGAGTCCAATCCAGAGTTTTGGCTAAAGAACTTACTCAGGAGAATACTTAGGGGTAAAAAGAAATATATGTATTCCACTCACTTTGCACGCACAGCTAAAACAGGCCAGAAGCTTCTGGATAAAAGCCCTGCACATTTGGATAGTGAAAATTCTTCACAGTTGAATGCTTCTCAAAAATATTCCTCCTTAGTCTCTACAGACAGAATATGGTAGACTTATATAGAAGGGAAGTTAGCATTCTTTTTCCTCCAAACTGAATTGAGCAAACCCAATCAAACTAAACAGGTCCCATTCATTTTTAAAGGAGCCAACTTTTTTTTTTAAAAATATACACCAAAACCTCACATACTCAGAGTTTGTGGAGATTCAAGCAGGAATTCTACCTAAACAGTAAGGACTTGATGTTTCTTTGCTCCCCTCCATTTATTTCAGAATGGTCCTTCCACCTTGCAAATCACAAAAAGAGAGGCCTGGCTTCACAGTAAAGTCTCTAAAGTGGAACTTTTTACCCCTTTCGTTCTGTGTAGAATTTACTACATACATGAGAGCAGACTATGACATGACATTTGCATTTTGCATAATGACCCTGTCACGGTGGACTCCTGCCCAAGAAACTTAGAACTACTCAAACCTTAGTGCTCAGAAATACAAGCAGAAAGTAGTAAATTTGTTGTCTTACCTCTAAATTGTAGAGCACTCTGAAGGTGGACATGCCTGGAGCAAAAGATCTGAAAAGACTTTCTAGTATTGAACTAGCACTGGGCTGATGTTGGTGTTTTGAAGACAAGGATGGTGATTTTGAAGACTGAGAACTTGATTCTGATAGCAGTGTTTTCTAGGAGGAGTAAAGCACAGCAGAAATATTTTGAGACTACTGCATTTTGTTGAAATTGGCAATATGTTTCATATAATCCCTGTATTAACCCTCTCACCTCCAGCTGCTTGGAAATAGGTCAATAGTCCTTAACACGAACTTTATTTTGCGGTAGAGTTTCAAACCCTTCACAGATTAAAATCTGACAGGGAATTTAAAAAAACTGGTAGCAAAATCCTTTTTGTTAAGATCACCACGATTAGCTATTGTTTAATCCATACCTTCCTTCCCAGGGAATCAAGCTGATCGAGAGCCTCCTGAATAGCTGGGTCAGTGGGAATCAGGAGCAGAAGTTTCCTCACTCGCAGTGTTATCCTGAAAAGTTATCAGAAGTTACTTGCACAAAATAGGGCTCAGCCACTCCGTGGCCTGGTGGATGCCTACACACTGCGAAATAAGTGCTATTCAAACTTTGCAGTGTGAACATTTCTTCAATATTTAATAACCATTTAGTTTGCTTACCTTGGCTCCTCTAGATTGGCAAGCTGGTACAGCATATCAAACACATTACACACGAGAGCCATGACTACTCCAGGGAGGGATTTCTCCTGAGAATTAAACAGAAATACAAAGGTCTTTTTCAGCCCTCTCTGTTGCAAGCAATTTAAGAGACCTCAAAGCAACTGACCCAGATGCCAACCTGGCCCATAGAAATCCCAGCTACTTTCTAGACTGAGACAACATTTTGAATTTTTACATTACCCCATTTCCCTTTTAACAATCAATTTTTGAAGCCAACTGTTAGTTAGGGTTGACATACAAAGAAAAGCAGGAGTGTTCTGAACACGCTAGTTGATGCTTCTTAGTTTATTGTCATACTGCAGCTTTATTAATAGTGGAAATCTCTCCCCCTGACAAATACACCATCTCAAAATGAAATCATACAGGTCTTGTTTGTTTAAAAGACCCTGTAGAGATTAATAAACACCAAGCAGGCTACAATAGGTGACGGAATACAGATTGTAACGTCCAATCTGCATGCATAAGGCAATTGTGTATTTAAATGCTTTGTTTCAATTGCAGTTTGAAAGCAAAACCAGACTACTAAATACTGGATACTCAAGCTGATGCGAACAGCTCCTGTCTCATCTTACTGTACCTCTTCCACCCCAGCTGTGTCATCCCCAACTATTGGCCCTCCAGGAACAAGCTGAGGGAAGGTTTCAGGCTGTTACGCTGTACCTGTTCCATTGCATAGGATGAACTAAACACACTGCCGCTGTTGCTGGAACTGGTTGAGGAATCTGCAGAGCTCCCTGATGGAGTCCCACTTCCTGATGTTTTTACTGTAAGGACTTGTTCATCAGAAAAGCCCAGCTGGTGGAGTAGTTTCTGATCTTTGTTTACAGTTAGCTGCAAGAAAAAATTTGTCATTTAGTTCTGGAACAGAGACTCAATTTCATAGAGAATTTGAATTCTTTGTAGCTAACATACCAGGCTGTCATTGGCAAATATCTGTATATTATCCACAGGCGAATTCAACATCTTTGCTATCTTCCACCTGACGCTCCCTACAGTTTCATTGCTATGAGCCTGTAAAATTAAATGACACTGGTTCAGAAAGTCTGCTCAAGCAGTAAATTCGAAGAGAATAAAAGAAAAACCTTCTGTTGAAGTCTTCCTGCTCCTCTGCATAGGCTCATAAAGGTACTGTCCGCAAAAGAGACTGACAGGGTAGGACAGCAGAAATGCTCCATCACTGACAGTAAGCAAACAACTTCTTCTTCCCCACCTCAGAACAATGATCAAAATACATTTGTCTACAGACACTTCCATTACAGTACCCTTGTAAACACTTTTAATGTTTCCAAATAGAGTTTTCAAGTTGACTGGAGTCCCTAAAACCAGCTCACTGTTCAGTTCAGGCATCAAAACCCCCAAGATTAGCTACATGATCAACACCACGACACACATAACCTGCGCACACATACCTCGATGGTGAAGGTATCTTTGGTAGACTCGTATGTGACATTAAGTGTTAAAAGATGTCCATGGAATGAGGCACCATGAGGTAGAATAGTTCGGGGAACAGAGTAAAGGTCCTACAGGAAGAGAATGATGACATTAAATACCACCCTTGGAAATAAAGACGTTTCTATTATGGTATGTAACAAAGTTACTAGAATGGCATAGGTTCAAATATCTTTTACTATTTTTAATAATGTTGGAAGTTGCGTTCATAACCTTGCCTAGTAAGAAATTACAGATCTTACCTCTATTGTTATCACATAACGCTCTGCCAACAGCAGCAGTCTCTCAATTATTACAAGTTTAGTTGACCTAGAGATAAACATGGAAAACAAGAGTAACTTGTCTCAGATTAATTTTCAACGCCCACGGGTAACTACCATGAATTAGCTGTCTTCAAATATAACTCCTTAAACTTGGAGTTAATTCAGTTGAAATTAACTAGGAAAACAGGCCAAGAAGCTTGTGTTATACTGCTTGAGATGTAGCCAGATTCAGAAGAAGCTTCATGTTTCTGAAGGTCCCACCCTGCGCATATATTTAAGCCACATACATTTAGGTATGAGTAAGTTAAGCTAGAGGATGGAAACCCACCCTTTTCTCTCCCAATTTAAAAAAAAGCCCAACAAAACCAACCCCAAACCCTGCTGCCGCAGAAATATAACATGACTAATAGGCTGGTAATAGTTTTTTTTTTTATGGGGTTTTTGTTTGCTTGCTTGGTTTTGGTTTTTGGGGGGTTGGAGGGAGGGTGTTGGGGTTTTTTTTTGTTTGTTTGTTTTTTAAAACACAGGTTTTTCAAAGTCTGTTTGGAACTCAAATTGCATTGTAACTGGAATATTCAATTGAGAAACCACCAGAATACACAACTACCAATATTGAGAATTTTAATTAGCACTCAAAATCACGTGGGAAGTATCTGGGAGCAAATGCCTACTGTCATATGTATTCTTTTAAAGGCAGGCCTACCTGTAAGGAGACTGAACTGATGTTGCTACCGTAGGCATAGCAGTTGCTGTAAGCATTTTTGTAGCTCTTGTAACAGCATGTGTTAACGTTGGACCACCGAGTGCAGAGCTGGCTGCCTAGAATACAAAGCAGAGTACAAGCGCTGGTTTACATGGACTATGAGTACATCCCGGAGAGCTAAGAGGACAAGAAATATTTGTGGAAAGAAATTTTTTTCTTTAAATAGAATTATTGTGGTCAATTATTCTAATTTGAAGATACAAAACCGAAAAAGGATGTAGGTACAAGAAGAATTAGGATTTGTCCTTTACCTCTAATCGTGTGTAGCAATCAGCAATGAATTTCTTGTGCAGTGACACAGAATCCTAAAGAAAAAATGTAAAAATGAATTAGAACTTAAACCAAAATCATGGGAATTACTCATAAACTGACAGAACCCAACAAATTACATATTTTAGCACGCAGAGTATAAAGGCTCTACAAACGTCAAAGCCCTTTCATGTACAAATATAGACCTACCTTTTTCAATCTGGGAGTTAGATTAATATAGCTGTAGTTTATTATCAACTGAATAGCTTCATTGGCAATTTCTTCATCGGGTGACTCCATTGCAATCTTCCAAATGAAATCCATTCCTATTAATTCCAGTTTTTCTACACTCTATGCAAGAAAGAACAACAGTAAAACATGACTGCATTTCTTACACAATAGTGAGTTGAACCACAGGAACAAAACATTCTTCCATCTGCTGGAAAAGCATCTTTTGATTGAATCTTAAAAATTTTCTTTTCCAACACGCTGCCAAGCTTTGGCACAGTGCAAAGTGCAATCAATAGCTGCAGATTTGTGTATTTATACTAGAAAAAAAATAATTTCTTTACAGGTGGGTAAACAAGTTCCAAAGAACACTCTCAGCCAAGCCAACTGAAAAATTAAAAACTTCAAAACCACTGAGAAATTTAATCGGGAATGGAATTTGTTTCACTCAGGTCAACGTGGTAACTAACCACATAATAAACCGTCACAAAACCTACTATGATACTTGGCAAAAAATTATGCGTTTGAAGTAAGTTAACTCTCTGTGATAGAGATCTAAAATGCCTATGGAAAACTACTTAACATATAACCATTCACTTAACATAAACATTGAAGGATCACAGAGTTAAAAATTATTGTAGGTTAGAATTTGAATATGATAAGCCTAAATCTCTTGTAAAGAAGAAAAAAAAAAAAAAAAGAGAAAGGAATATTGCCCCGTTAGGGAGAAGCAAAAAACCATACACCAGAATTCATGATTATTAACAAAAAAGTAGTCCAGTCATTCCTCCTGCAAAGTTTTAGAAGCTATATACACCAGCTTCCAGCTACCAATTGCTGAATTTTAACTGTTGTAATTCTGGAGGTTGAGCTTTGGAATTTAACAGTGTTAATGCTAGAAGGATGATCTGCATATTAATACAAACACGACCATGTCAAACAGCCGCTGAAGAATCCTTGTCTCACCTCTTCCCATCCCCAAGACGCCACATGCAGCATATAAGAACGAACTTGCCAGAACACTCACCAACTGAGTTCCTTGCCTCTTTAATCGATGGTCGCACAAGTTCACATTTTCAAAGAAAGTCTTAAATAAACTAAAACCTGAAAGTGACAAAAGGTGCAAGCTTTTTATTCAGGTCAGGCTAAGTTATCTATGCTTTTTTGGGGAAAAAAAAAAAAAAGAATAAAAAAGAAGATATCAAATACAGGAGATGACCTTTTCCTTCTACAACTATTAAAACTCAAAATGATAGAAAAAGACCCCTTTATTATATTGATTCACAGAACTATTTGGATATTTAATTTGAAGGCTTAGGAAGCAAATTTCTGGTATACATTTCAAAAACAAATCTGTTGACCAAAGCCATTTTCTTACCATTCATAGTAATTTCATATGACTCCAGTTTAAGAATTTTCTCTTTGAAGAGCTGTTGCTGTACATCACTCTCTAGATCATGCTGTCCTTTTGTGAACCACTCAAAGCACATCTGGGAATGAAAGGCAGATGTATTTTTACCCTATTGTCATGGCAAATATTTTAGTTTTATACAGCACTGGCAAACTATGTCAGATACTACAGTAACTCATCTTACAGAAGTTTTATCTACAGCAAGAGGTTCAAAATCTAATCTCCTAGTAACCTCACGTATTATACAGGCTGTATTGCTGCATTAGGGTGCTTCACCTTCATAGTCATCTTTCACCCAAATAATGCTGAATGTCTCTCTTATGACTCTGCAAACTTGCACATACCCCTTTTCAAACCAGCATCCATAAACCTGCAAACAACCTCCTTCCGTGAAATTTAATGTTAAAAGAGTGTTATTTTGTTTGCGTTTGCTACTTATGTTTCACATGTCTCAACAAATACACGTGCTATTCATGATCCATTAAGCTTCATTCTGCACCCAGAGACACCAACTTTTCAAGTTTTTCTTACCTCTCGATCTAACTCACAAACATCCTGGCCAGTCACAAGGCATTCCCAGATCTCCCTGGCACGATTCCAGCCCAAATAAAGGGTGGCTTCTTGCAGAAAAAATGCCAAAAATTTTAGATGTGCCTCCAAATACTGAGAAAAGAGGAAACAAAAATTCAAGCTTAAGACTTTTCTTTCTGAAACAAGAACTCTGAGCACTCTTTTTATTTTTTGCAAACTTAGTTGTCAAATAACAGTACACTTTGCAAAGCCTGGAAAACAGAAATTGTTTATGCAGTGAGATTTGTTTCTATTTTACACAATTTTTAACATTACTTCTTTCTGATTACCTTTCTAAAAAGGAACATTTAAGTCCCCTTGGATTTGCTATCGCTTTCTGGATATTCGTATTATTTGACAGTAGTTACTAAGTCATTACTAGTATGGAAGAAATAATTATTAACACCTTCACACCAAATTCAAAGGTATAGTCTCTACAAGCGTAGTTGAACTGAAGCTGGTGGAGAAGCTGGAAGCTGCAGAAGGTTCTCAGGTGGGGAGATCTAGCTCTCGACCAGTTAAAGGCTTTGCTAAGAAACTTGTAGACTGTGATGTTCGCCCACCCTTGCTCTATAATATAACAAGGCTACGACAAGGCCTAATAGGTAAGTGTCAGAACTGTATATCAAAACTAGTGTAATTATTCACCAGAGAGAACATACATATCAGTGAATTCCAAAAATGAAACATCACCTAATCTTATGCAACTCAGTCAGTGATATACTGCATCATATTTTCAAAAACCTAAGGTAGTAAGAAATTCAGGTTTCAGTACCTCCCGGTAAGTGTATCGGCCATCCACTAACGTTGCTCCGACAAGCCCTCCGGGACCTGCCACAGATGCAGCCAGACGGTGGCATGATATTAAGCTTCCTGTCACCAACTTCACTATTTCAAAGTTTTTCTTTAAATCTTGAATAATGCTCTTGGCAAAACAAAACAAAAAAACAAACAACAAAACATCATTGAGAAAAGAGTTTTTTAAGAAAATGCATAAACAGGCACGTGCACACAGCAGTCTGCTCTTCTACAGACACGTGTCTCTTATCAGAAGGAGTAACTGTCCCCCCTCACAAGAGTCAGCTGTATCCCTTCCAAGCATCCAAAGCCCCCTGTCGTTAGTGTTTTCAGCATGCGCTGAAATACACGTGCTGCAGATTGCAAAGTCCCACACCGCCACTCAGCCACTGTATAACACGTGACCTGCTGGTATTTTAGTCTGTTTTCCAAGAGTCAATGTCAATTCAATTGCAAAGCAGCTGGTTTAAACATTAGCCATTGTTCATTTCTTAAGGGAGACATGCCTGTTAACTATTCTACAAAAAGCTCAGAATAAAACAAATTAGTCCTGACACAGCAAACAGATTTATACATATATACACACGCACACACAAATGGATGGCACACAACACAGCATCTCTCCCCAAGCAGTTTGTTTATGCTACATCACTAAACTGTATTTGTCAAAGTGTTTTTTAGTTTGCCCCCTTCCCCCCCCAGCTCCCCGAAATGTAAACTTCTATGTTCTACAGAAGCAGAGCCACACAGACGTAACAAGGGCTTCAAAAATCATCTCAGCATATATTCTTACCTTGTCTTGTTTTTGGTAAGTTTGCTTAATAAATGAACGTGTGATTTCATGGAGCTGACGTAATGCTGGCACCACCCACACAAACTGAGGATTATTGTGCTGGGATGACTAGTAACAGGAAAGGTAAAAACAATTACACATGTGTACACGCTCAAAACCAGATTAAATTTCTACTTAGACTCCCAGAAGCCTAGCGATTTTTATTAACGCCACTGTTTCAAAACAACAGCTACTAGCTCTGAAGGCTTCAGTTACTCGTTCCTGGTCCCTTTCCAAACACGCTCAAGGTGCCCTTCTTTATGTTCTACAAGAAGTCTTTTGACACATACGTATGCCATTTTGCTATCCTTATTATTAAGCCCAAAGTACCACCTCCTTGCTAGAGAACATGCAAATTAAGTAGATAAAAAGAACTCGGTTGCACCAGGGAGAGATGATCACCACCACCGTCCTCAATTATGGGAGATAAGCAGGCCTGTTAAGGCATAAAAGGGCAAATCCAGTCAAATGATGTTACTTATTGCTAAAGCAAGAATAATAGAAGAATGAACCTGAAATACTACTGAGGGTTAAGAGACCAGAAGAAATTTCTGATTGGTGCTGCAAGGAGCCCTCTGATAGGAAGCAAAGGATACGTAAGCTGCGTTTTGAAAGAGAACCTGCAAAGAATAACCCTCCTACCTCATTGTTAGAACTGCTCATCACTTTTCTGGGAGGCTTCATTTTCTGTAAAGTTTGACCACATAAACCAGTACTGAGGTTGCTTGTTCAGAGAAGCGATGTCTGGTTTAAATACCGACAACAACCAATAGCACTACACACTTAGAGAGATTAAAGTAACCTGCCCGTAACAGATTGCTCCCTACTGAAGACTCCCTCATGTATTTGAGAATGCTGCCTTACTATTACATTCCCTCCCAGTTTACGTCTTCATTTCCCCTAATGAAGGGAAATAAGAAAATGATGTATTTTTAAACATTTGCTGCATGGTTACGCCAATCCCTTCCAGCCTACGATGACAGCTTTCCATTAGTGTTCCCCACTGCAGCACCTCTGTTAAGGCCCTTGCCAGAACGTAATTAAAAAGAATGGAAGCACAGGAAAGGACAAGAGAAGATCCAAAAGAAAAGACTGCAAGTTTTACAGAGATTGAGAACTCAAAGTCTGAAATCCATATTCATAAACACACACAAAAAAGTGTGATCAATATCAAGAAGCAACATACTATGCCTCCTAAACAAGTAAAATCCTCAACAGATGCTGCAAAACAGACAAAACCATTTACCATGAAATAAATGAATGAAAAATGTACAAGCCTTTTTCTTTATTTACTGTTATACTTCAGACTGGAAAAAAAAGAAGACGGGAGCATTCCTGCAGACCTCAAGAAAAACTGCCGGTTATGTTAACAGTGCAGGATAGAGCGTATGCAGTCTTTTAAGCCATGCACATCTGGGGTGCTGCCAGAAAACACCTTAGCTCAGGGAGCTGCGGGAATGGCTTCTTCATGTTAGATGAAAAGAGTTTAAGTATTTTAATAAAATACAAAACTACCATGATTTAAATACTGATTTGCATTTTGAGACTTAATGGCCATGCCAGAACACATGCTTAACTAAAAGAAAACTAATCTAGGCTTTCACATGAAAGGGACAGTTAAAATACTGACATACCTTTATAGTGGTTCCATTTGCAAATTCTAACCTTGGGCCCATCCTGGTAGTTTCCCATAAACTGATCACTCCTTGTGCTGAAAATTTGCTTAAAACAAAGGCAAGAGACTTACTATGAGTCTCATGGTCAACAAACTGGCTCATACAAAGCCTACCCCTCTCGTGGACTCCCCAAGGTAAGAACTTACAGATGGGACACACAATTTGTGCATCTTGAAAGAAAGGGCAACATAAAGGCTAGATAACACTTCACTTTGGAAAAGATAAAATAATAAACCAACCCTCTTAATATCCTCTATGCATTTGATGATGTAGCTTCTTTTGATTGCCTCTTTCACTGCATAGGCATCACTGAGGATTGTCAGATGTTCCTCCAAAGCCTGCTGAATAAGACTACATGGTAATGTTGGAAGATGAGCCAGCTCCCAGAGTACCTCCAGAACCTAGAGGAAGACGTCCAAGATTAGTTAGGACCCAGGAAGCACAGAGACAAGCAAGCCTACATTTAAGAAAAAAAAAAAAAACAAAAAAGATTTTATTTCGCATTCACATGCCTTTCCAGTGGTTGTCTCCACCCGTGCTTCTCGACCAATGCGCCCTATCAGGCTCAACAGTTTCTGTCGCACTCTATCACTCTCCGTCTCCCAGCTCTGTGTGGCAAAGAAACAACATTCACTATTACAGCAGCAAGCACTGTCAGTCTGTTAAGTCTCAAGTGTACACAAAAATACAATTTACAATTGATTTACTACAGGAAAATCAAAATACAAACAAGTGTGTTTCCACAATGCCTATTTCCTTATTTTTGTTACTGGGAGTTACCCTACTAATTTACCGAACTCTTTTCCAAATATAAACTAGAAGATATTAAATATAATAATAAAAATCTCACGTTTTAAGTACCTTAGCACTGCCTATATAATGTATTTAAAATCTAAGTCAATTAAGAGTACCAGTAGCAGATCAGGCTTTTGGGTTAACACAAAAAATCAGTATTAAAAGTGTTATTTTATATTTATGTTTTTATAGAGAAAATATAAATGTATCAAGGCATTTGCCTTTTGGTAGGCTGGATGTACAAGTACATCTCAACAATTCTCTTCCTAAGAAATATAAACTCGTGAAAACTTACCTTTTGGATTAAAACAAATAAATGATTGAGCTGATCAGAGCTAAACTTCACAGCAGCTGCAGCAATAATGGTATGTATATTTTCAATCACAGTGGAGGATTGTCCCGACTGAAAAGAGGAAGGAAAACACATGAAGGCAGGTCTTTATCCCAAATGACACAGAGAAAAACCTTCATGTAGGTATTATCCTACTATTCATACTAATGAGAATGAATATCAGCTTTCGATCCGTTAGAAACACAAGGTAAGAGTAACTGTCTCTGCTCCTCACTTTACTGGCAGAGAGGTCTTTGGAAGTAACTCTAAAGCAGGAAAGAAGAAGTTAGTCTGCCATTATTACAGCAGCTTCAAGATGCTGCAATGGCACATACCACTGTAAGGTGTGGTGACAACAACGCAAACATCAACATTTTTATTGCTTGGTTAAGCTCATGTGTGTGGTGCTCCAGCTCTGACACTCTTTAAGGCTTTACTCAAAAGTGAGCAATACAGAATCTCTTCCCACACTGATGGGAGCACCATGGTAACAAGAGCCAGAAGGGGGGAGGAAGTATTGCATTTTATTAAAGAATAAGAGTGAGCAGGCTAGAATCATACTTCAGCTCTACTAAGCATGCAAGACTTGCTACCATGCCGGCACATACTGCAGATCTGCCAACATCCAATGACTTTAGTCTAAAACTTCAACATTTGGACAGAGAAGAAAATGATTTCCTGCAGTGGAAGATTACGTTTCTGGTCAAAATTTCCACATGTCATTTGCATTAAGCAGTCAAACCACCTTTCCTACACAGCAATAAGCTGAATATACGTAAAGTGAATGCGAAAAGATGACTTGTCATTCAATTATATGTATGTACAGGAAGTTAAATGGGAATTCATACAATTTGAGCCCGCTCTCTTTAAAGTCACACTGTGAGCTGCATTCAAATTTATACATCCAGCCATGAAAATTAATATCCTTAGGCATGCTCTTTGGTCTAGACAAACACTATCACTTATTTCAGGCTGACAACTTCTTCTTCCAAGTCAAATATTTTCACAGCCCCTTAACACTTGTTGCAAAGAACTGTACTTCATCATAAGATTTAACAGCTGTGTTACAAGAAATTGCCAGAACACTTGATTTTAAATGGTAAAGGAAGAAGTATTTGCATTAATTATACTGTTATAATCTCAACACCTCCACTTTGCAATAAAGAGACGCCTATATTATAAACCAAAAAATCCCACCACTAGAATGTCTGCTTTTGTAAGACAATCTAAAAGCACCTGCCTAGCCCTAGTTGCTTACCTGAATTCTCCAAATTTTAGTGAGCTCATCTAAAGATAATTTACTGCCCAGCAGTTCAATAATTCCCTTTATACGATCACAGTATTGCGCTTGGTCTATATTACCTATGAAACAAAGGAAGGCAACTAAATTAATATATTTAAAACAGTATTATATATGCTAAATGCATAAGAATAAACAAGCTCTCTTAAAAGGGAGAAGAACAGTTACTTTCATTACAAAAGTCTTTCTTTACTGTTACAGAGAAATTTATCAGTTCAAAGAAAAAGAAAAGGCTCTTTCCATTTTTATTTTGTTTCACTTCATACATTTGATAGCAGTTCACACCTATAGTGCCTTACTACTTGGAAAAAAACCCCAAACCCTCTTTTCTGTCTTTTCTAGGGGCTAACAACATACAAAAATAAACTGAGAGTAAAAACCCCAGGTACAGCAGAAGACATCTGCACAGTCGTCAAATAGAGGACTAGATGATAGTAGCAGAATTTGCAGGGTTTTCCTTACTCTATTTTCAAGATGACAAAAACCTTTAACTCCTTTGTTAGTAATGTTCCACTAAAATGTATTGGAAAGGACAGGCAAAATTTTTAAATTTAAAACATTCAAAGCACATACCAAAAGTCTTTGTGAAAGTGCTTACCTTCTAGAGCAATTGACAGGACAGAATTTTCTACTAGCCAATTTAGTAATCTGTCTGTATCTATTGCGTTCTTCACTGACTTGGATACAGTGCTGTCTTCTATTAATTTCGTTACCTAGAAATTGCAAAATGTGAGATTCTAACAATGATTCCCACATGCATTATGCATGCACACAATGAAATCTATTCAAAAGGCTTACTGTGAAGCTTAAGTGCGAATCCTGAAATATTTTGAGGAAAAGAGGTGTCTGGGTTTTTTTTTTTTGGTTGGTTGGTTTTGTGGTGGTTTTTTTGTTTGTTTGTTTTGGTGGTTTGGGTTTTTTTTTGTGTTTGTTTGTTTGTGGGGCTTTTGGTTTTGTTTTTTAATAAGCTGTTTAAAGGCAAATTTCTAACCAGAAACACATCCTTGTCATCAATTGCAGACGCAGTGGATTCTTATTCCCAGTGTGACACAGAAAAGCTGTCCTGTGCTGCCAGGTATATTTCTACAGATAACCTACTTCTGGTATATCTCAGGCTTCTGCCTGTTACACACAAATCAGTGTCCTATTTTTTATCCAATACAGAACTGATGCAGGTTCCTCACTCTAGGGAGTAAGAGTACATTTCTGCAAAAGCCTTCAAAAGATGCACTTTTATACCTTTACCAAGGATACGTGGCATTTATGATTAAGAACCAAACACCAATGAGGTTTAACTTCTCAATTTTTCCACAAATAAAAGAAGCAGAAAGTACAAAAGAGGGATGCTAAAACACCTTACAATGTCTGCATACTGAAAAAATGGCTTTTTTTTGGAACACTGAAATTGTACAAGTTCTGGAAGGAAGAGATGAACGAACAACTCTATACTTAAACCACAACTCCCATGAAAAATAAACTGTTTTTTTCTTCTTCTACTCAGATATAAGATTTTAGAAGAGCCCTGGTCCATAAACTCCAGCTCCTAGGTGCTACTAAAGTGTACACGTACAACCATAATAAAAACCATACAATTACATAGTGTAATGATCTGATATAACTGGACTAAGACATCAACCTAGGATTAAGTCCCATTTGGGTTTTTTTCCCCTTATCTCTCAATGAGCGGAAAAGAGAAAAGGGACATCCCATAGGATGCTCTGAATTATCAGGGTTATCTCAGAGTGAATATTCAATGAATAGGACAGAGCATTGCTTATAAACCAATCTGAAATTGCAGTTCTTAGAAAACGTTCAAACTATGTCTAATCGTTTTCTAATTGGGAGGCCACGGTCCTTGCAGTGGCCACTAATGTTACAAACAACTCGTCATATTAACTTGTTTTGGTGTTTCTTACAAACTAAGCTTTTGCTAAGGTAACGTAATTTCTCAGGAAATACTGCACCATCTCTTTTTTAAGGTTGTGGTTTCAATGACGTACTAACAACTCATCCCACCTACACACATGCACATGTACACGCGCACACACAAAAAGCAAACCTACTTCTTTGAGGGAATTCATTTTTGCACTGAAGTGAGGAGATTTTAACATGCGCAACAGAATGTCCAGCCGTAAGTCATCTACTGCAGTTACCAAATCAGGTTGGAAGCGCATACAGAGCAGTTTGATACCAGACAAGAGTTCAGGGATACTGACTAGTCTCTGTTTAAAACAAAAAAAAAAAGGACAAATAAAAGCATTGCTATTTTTGCTATTCTGTTTCAGACTTCGATGATTCACAAAGAGCAGGTTTAGTGACCCAATAGAGTGTTTAATCTATGAAATACAGTACCATGTACATCTGGAAGTATTACTTGTACTCTAGAAATTCTAATACGACAAAACCTATGCTTAAAGTGGACTCTCCTGCTACAGATTTGGTACACTAAATTGCTCCTCTATAGTTACCAACCTGTGCATACTTTCCAGTTTACAATTAACACTTTAAGTCTAAGTAAAAAGTCAACACTCAAAAATTTAACAGAGCCGAGTGACAAATTCAGGGTTATACACGAAGTAGTCACAAGTTATGCAGACATTTTATCAACAACTACAACAATATCATTATTGTTGTAATATATATGTTGTTGTCAACAATTACAATATCAACAATATCAACAAATTCTCAGAACCAAACAGCTAATGCAAGTTGTATGCACAACAGCCAGAAGAATTTAACAGACTGCAGGACGGTAAGCATCTTGAAGCCAATTAGAGAAGAGAGCATTCTGTACACTTCAGAAGGTGACCAACAAAACCATATTTGATAGCAAAAGTAGCAAAATATTTTTAAAATGGTCATGACATCAGATATCTACTGAAAAGGGTATTGAATGGAATTGAGTAAACGTATTTTGTTCTGTGTCATTCAGTCAGAATAGGCTGTATTTTTGCCAGTGAAAATAAAGCTATTGTTCCAGTCTACGTTGCCAGCATTTCCAAGACACACAGTTAAGTTCTTCCTAAATATTTAATATATAAAACATTACCTTGTCCTTCAAGTCCTTCTCTTCTACATTCTGTACATATTTAATCATTTTATGAATGATTGGATCCAGCATGGGCTAAAGAACGTGAGAAAAAGGCATGACAATCATTTTATGTTTCCTGAAATCAATTACATTACTCAGAAGATCTGGCTGCAGCAAAGTGAAATACATAGCTGAAAGCTCACAATTATCTTAGACATAAAGCAACACCTACAACATACATAAAACTATCCTGCTAGGTATATCCAGAAAAAGAAGCAATTAGAGCAAGAAACCATTTCAGACCACCAGAATACAGGTTTAAAAGAAAAAAAAAAGAAAAAGAAACAAAACAGATCTTTCAAAAAACATCAGCTATTAGATGCATATGCCTCTCTGACTCCCAGTGACTTCTAAACTACCTCCTCTTCAAATAAAGACTTTCAGTTACTTACTAAATCGACAGCTTTTGTTAGAGAGTGTAGGTGTGAAGCCTGGGGTATATTTGCACGTACAAATATGTTATGGCCAATTCTTTTTTTCTGTACCACAGTTTTTTTCCACTGTAAACTCTCAAACCCATGTGCTTGACCTCAGTCAGAAAGCTAAACTTAAAACAAAGTCCATCCATCAAGCTAGATTCTTTTCCCACATGCTTTACACCGATGAAGCTTACTAATGGCAGTGGCAAAGTTGCTCACTGCTGCAGATTTAGATAAGTGACTACAGATCACCGTGCTTAGAAAATGAATCTGAACATTGAGCCCTCTATCCATCACCCTCCGAGTGCTCAAAATGATTCTTGCACTTTATGCAAAGTGACTTTTGAAGGTTTTTCGAATTAGTCACCAGTTTCACACCAACACAGTTGTAAACTAATTTTCAGTCCTCTGTTTTTTCAAATTTCTATGGTAAAAAGAACAGGTTCTCATGCAGTTGTCTTTCTGATACCATACTGTCCAAGATCTACTTTGACACCGAGGGCTCCATCTAAATTTGAGCAAACTACTACAATCGCATTTCAAGGCTTTTCTATTTGCTGAAAAGAACTCATACCAAAGGCATTTTACCTGTACTACAGAAGAGTTAAGATATTCTGCACAAACTCCAAATGGTTGAACTAATGCAGAGATTGCCTGAAAGAAATACAGCCAGTATTTAGGTGCACATATAAGCGATCTTTTCAGAGCCAGTGATCTATAGCTTAAAAGGCAAATTAGAGTGAATCAGTATTATTTATCTCATATGCTCATTTCCAGTTATTTGCTACAAATTGATTTTGGTAGGCAACTCCTTTACAACAACACATGGTTCAGGAAAGAGATTTACTCTACGCCATACAGTATGTGTTATATATTTTTGCTTGAAAAAAAAAAAGCCTTCCCAGTTTTCACTAATCTTGGTCCTCTCGTCATTCTGCTCAGTCTTCTCTGTCTAATCGTCCCTCAGTTACAGAAGTAAAGAGATGGAAAGGGACACATCACGTTTTGGTTGCTCTCTACAGAAATGAGAATGCAAGACTTAGTTAAAGCCATATGGCAAATTTCTTCCCCAAAGCATTAAGTGGGAGAAAGCTTTTATAAATGTGTCATATACATGTCAAGAGCTCTTCAATGCATGATTTTATTCTTATTTACTTTATACTCAAACTATATACCTATACTATCCAAACTATATTTGGGATTATGTACCCAAACTACTCTATGATTTTCAAGCTATATCTATCATCAAGAAATTAAATGTATAAAGACAAAATTGGTTACTTCTCACACTGGATCAAGAATTGTGAAATAGAGTGTGCACCAGTGCAATCAAAGGCCTAAATTAAGTGATGCTGAACCAGACTTCCTTTCTAAGCAAGCAGTTATTAGTCGTTAAACAAAGTTTCTATTGCAATATCAGGATTTAAATTGAGTTTCCTTATTCTTCTGTTATGCTCATACACAAACCTATCTTTCTCTAAAGTAGCAAATATCAATACCCCAAGAAAAGAAGCTGAATTCTCTCCACATGGCATTTCACTGAAAGCAGACTGATTTTATACCGAGGGACAAGATTCTAAATGACACAGTTTTCCCTTAGCCTCCTTGTTCTTCAAACCTTGAAAGAGTATGAAGTCTCCTGAACATAGGTTAGGAAGCTAAAACTAAACAAGTTAGGCTTTGTCACCAAAAATAGTTTAGAACTGTTGAACCAGTTAGTTTTTAGACACAGCTCTTGAAAAGTTGCTTAGGATTAGACAGTGTCTGTCTTCCTAAAGATTTTTTTTTCCTTAAGCCATGATTTCTATAATAAATGAC
Organism: Pluvialis apricaria; assembly: GCA_017639485.1. Classification (NCBI taxonomy): domain Eukaryota; kingdom Metazoa; phylum Chordata; class Aves; order Charadriiformes; family Charadriidae; genus Pluvialis; species Pluvialis apricaria. The sequence continues at coordinate 6,242,768 of CM030011.1, read as the reverse complement.
TGAAGTCAATTACACTTCCAGATAAATGCAGCTACAGCTGAAGTAAACGGAAAACCAGGGACATACTTGTGAATTTGCAGTGAAACTAGACTGATTGATGTCTAACCGGAAGGCTGAATGTTCGTCAGAAAGGTACACTAACCCTTCCTCTTTTCTGGGATGTCTCAAAAGCTCTTCCGTTAGGATTCTAATGCACAACCTCATTTGACCTCCACCCTGACTGCACTTCTCCAGGGCTCTGTGGGAATGTTGCTCTGGTACCAAAGCAAAGGTATGAGCACTGCCAAAAGGGAGGCTACTGGTTCTACACAAAGTAAGGGAAAGGGAGAAGTCTCGTGACGGGCAGAACTTACCCCAAGTTCAATATCTTCTGAATTGAGTTTGGACTGAATTGCTGAAAATCCACCCAACTCTGCAAACTGAAATAAAATAATCAGTATTATGGCTAGTGAACTACAGTATTTTATCTTTTAAATACGTTATTATAGAAAATACTCCATTGAGAGTTGCTGTGTTGCCAACGAGTATCTTTTACTGTGGAACACCACATTCAACATGAGCTTTATGTTTTCATGGAATTCAGGGGCACGCTGGGGAATGCAATTATACCCAGTACCAGTTTAAACAGCAAGCTAGAAACTGTCTTAGGTAAAAACAGATATAGGGAAGAAAGCTAGACCACATATAGAAAGAGCTGACTGGCCCAGCACTTTTGACTGGGAAACAGCACCGCAGCCTAAGCTGAGCTCTCAACTTCCTCTAGTCACAGCTATCAGGGTAGGGCAAAGGTGCTCAAGGGAAACGGCAGCAACTAAACAAGATCTGTTTAGCACGGCCCCTTCCCTACATGTAGGCAGGATTAAAATCTGAAAGTATTTTTTTTGTTGTTGTCACAAAAGTGAAGAGTGGAAAAACAAGTTGGGGGGGGGGGGCGGGGAGTGGAAGAGGGGGAAGAAATTATCTCTGAAGCCCAATGAATTCAAATGACAAATAACAATTCTGCTTGGTTTACATTTACATACCCTGTTTACCAGATCCACCAGCCACCCATGAGGTTCCTTGAACAATTGAAATATTAACAAATTAGTAGCTGCAACAATCAATGCTAAACACTTGTCTTCTGAAACAGAGATTTGGACAGACACATTCAGCTCATTAACCCACACCCCAAATGCATGCACTATTATTTCAAAGAAAAAAGCAATCTGTTTGTAACAGCTCCTTTACTAAGCGTATAGCTGGGGCTCTGGGAGGTTCTCATTAGCATCATCCTTTTTTGGACTCTGCTTGACATCACTGACCATGTGCTGTGGCAACAGTACGCACTGTGGCTGCTGACTCACAACCAACTATATTTATAGCACATTAGCAGCATGGAACATTACTAAAGAACCTTTCCCAAAGCAGCAGATACAGAATTTTCTTTCTACTGCCACAAACTTGTTTCCTGAAGGAGATACCAACACCACTGAAGCTCCTTTTTTAGACCCACCCATCTGGAACAACTGCAACAAGACAGTGCAAACCTCAAAAATTGCCTCCTTGCCAGTGTGTCTGACTTGACGATATCCTATCCTTGGCTGTCAGAAAAGCAGGAATTCTCTGCTAGAACCATACGCTTTGAGTTATCCTGATCATTTCACACTCAACAGCCAAACAGACCTCACTCCTTAGATACAACAGATGTACTTGTCTGATTGTTGTGATACATTAGACGTGAAAGTACACCAATTTCTAAATCCAGCCTCTAACAGAGATCTGGGACAATTTGAGAGGACAATTTAATTTCTACAGTCCAACATATATTGAAGATCTATTTGCTGTAATGCTTGGTGACACATTTAAGCTTCCTTGTGTTATAAATACCTACTAATCAAACAATCTTTTCTGAAACAAACACATCTACCCTAAAAGTAGGTTTTAGGGCACAGCCATGCTCACCTTCTGAAAAGTGGATATGGGCGAGACAGCATGCATGTTCCCCTCCCCGAAGACTTCTGCCCAGTTTCTCTGGCATACCTTCATTCGATTCTTGAAATGATACTCATTGTCGGGGTTAAATGCCTTGGAAAAAAAAGGCCATGGCAATGAACAGCATGGCTTATGCCAGTTTCAAAACTTATCTTGATAATGTTTGACTTTATCAGTTTAGCGTTCTCCTGGTTGACAGTTAAAGATCTAGCAAAAAATGAAGCTTAAGAGAAGACCCCTGGTCCTGCCTCTCAGTTCTCACTGTATAAAGCATTCTGAAGTTTCCATTCCGTATAGACAATATTCAATGCCCATGCGAGCCAGATATCTGTATAAAGGGGAAGATGAACTCAAAAGTACCAGTTTTAAAAAATAAATGAAGTGATCGCAGATGTGATTTTCTTTTTTTTTTTTTTGAGAGCACTAGTCTTCAAAAGTTTTGAACGATACTCACCCCTTTATGAATTGCATACTAGATGTTAAAAATCTGCAGCAAGCAATGGCTGCAGATTGTAAGACAATATATTGCAACTTAAATAGTTAGAAAAAGCAGCAGCAGCGTAAATATGAAATGCCAAATACCCAAATAGTAGAAACTGCATCAAAAAGTCAAGTACCATTGTAAGTACACCAAGCAGGCCCACAGGAATAGGATCTTGTTTTACTCTTTCTGCAACCAGGTCCACTAGCAGCATAAGCATGTTGTATATTCCTTCATGGATTTCAGTTCCCCATTTGTGAACAGCGCTGGATGTCAACAGCTTAAAAAAAAAAAATAATAATTTTTTTGTTTTAGTTTGACCGCAATCACAAAACAAGAGAAATTTATCAACTGCTGAGACTGTTTGCAAAGCAAATGTTTCCTTAGAGTGTACTGAACACTGTCTGGTGTGCTTTTCAGGTGCTCTTCCTGCACTAATGGCTTAAGAGTTAATTAAATTTGTAATTTCATTGAAGAACACCTTAAATCACAGCTTATGACAGAAAATAAAATGTAGCAAAGCAAACTGTTTTCCATTTCCACGCACCAGTAAAGACCGTAACCTTTGCAAAGAGCGACTAATATGAAACTAATTTGTTTGCAGATTGAGCCCACAACTATTTAATCTCCAAGTAGGCGTGCCACAAAGCTGCACTGATTCAGCTGTAATAACAATTTACCAATTCACACCTTTTGAGCACTTTCTATTGGAAAACAAAGAACATGTACCAGGAAGAGAGAGGTATTTAATGCTGCCTTCCCACCTACTGAAACATGTTCTTTAAATCTGGCCTAATGTGATTGTTTATAAAGGACATGAAGCTTCCATCTGCAAACTTTTAATTTCTGCTAGCTCTGTCTGAACATAAGCAGTTAAACATCTTAACACTTTAAATACAATTACCTTTTGTACCATATTAAGAAACAATAGAGTTTCTTGCAAATATCTCAACATATTGTAATTCAGCACATTCTGAACTTAGATTTCTACAAAATATCCTTCTGGGGGAGCAATCTACACTGTTTATTTAGTATGCAAAAAACCACCAAGTGATTTAAAAGCATTATGTGTAAGGTTATTACTCTAATACCCAAATGGAAAAAGATTTTTTTCCCTTAAATTTCTGTCTTCCTTGAATATATTGCCAGTATTTTAAGATTAGGACTGAGTAACGTTTTAAAAGGTGTGTATATATTTTATACATATGGTCTAAAAACTGGGCAAGAAATTAGGCAGTATCCAAAATGGACAGAATAGTGAGAAGTAAATTGGTTTTGGGAGCTCCATAGAGAAAATTCACAATAACCCAGAGAAGAACAGCCCAAGAGGCACATTAGGCATTAAGCCCCGAGGGGAAAGACAAATTCTAGATAGATCATGCAAAGAGGCAAGAAAGAATTTAGCAATCCTCCAAAGAAGCAGCAGAAAGAACAGTGCTAAAGGAAACCTGATTCCGAACTTGCCATTAATGGCTGTATCAAAGGGTCTTTAAACCTGTCTTTAGGTTCTGCTAGTTACTACAGAGCTCTCCATTTAAGAGAAAATAAATTAAAAAAAAGCTATGTGCTAGAGTTGGCCATAGTTGCAGAACTGGGGCTTTGAGTGATTTTAATCTAAGTCTATGTATGATTTTGATCTAGTAAAATAATGATTTTCATCTAAGAACACACTCAGAGGTTACCACAGTTTCTGAAGTCTGGATTACAAAACACTATTTTCACCATAAACACCACAAAGAAACATTGAATTGGTCTACTGTACCTACTTACCTTTTTAAATGCTTCAGGCATGCATCTGTCCATAAATCTCTTGCAATTCTCATCAGAATCAGAAAGACCTTTACAGAAATGAGAGTGCTTTTTTTAAAGTATTTAAAAACCCCACACTTTTAAAGATTACCTCAGGGAGCTCGTTGCAAGTTTTTGAGAACACCAACGAAAACCAGCAGTAATAAACGTGACACTGTTCATTCATAACTAGCATGCTTTTTCAGCCACATTAAAATGTGAGTCAAGAGAACCTGCATTTTAGAAACAAGAAGCTTCCCAATGTTCCATCTTTTACAAGTTCTTCAAGCATTATTAGCACCAGAAGTATTTCTCCCTTCAAAGTTTGTAACTTACACTAACTTCAGATCATTTCTGATGCTTCACAGCCTACACCCAACCCCAAATCTAAGAACACAGTTTTAACACAGGTTAAAAACAAGGATGCAGACCAGAACCACCTAACAACTTCCATTCTTCCAACAGATTAGAACATCCCTTTAGTCTGCCATCAGGCACGATGGAAAAACTATCTTGCACTCTTACTATATACCAGTTGTTCGGCATGATCCCTCCATAACACTCTTAACCCCAGCCAAAGTACTGAATACAGAAAAGTCAAATTCAGGTCTAATGCAGTATAAGCATTTCACTAGGGAAAAACAACCAGTTATACAAGCGTGGTACAGCGTGGATTTAGATGACAGCTTGTTTTTACGAATGGAAAATAACCAGCACAATGAAAAAAAGAGTCAGTAATTCAGCTCTGAAAAACAGTAATTCCTACAATCATCAGAACATAAAGGAACATGTGCTCCATTTTTAAAAAAAGCTTAAGTAAACAAATAATTTTAGAGGGGGGGAAAAAAAAAAAGAGACTGACATTCTCTTTACAGCATTGGGTAGAACAGTTCACTGTTAACCACTTTCACAGAGATGCGATCATTCTGCAGGGTGCTAAGTAAACAACTGCAAGATTAATACGAAAGACAGAACTGCCCACCATACTGTCTATGAAATCCTTTGAACAGATAATCTTTATATGTGTAGAAAGAGAACTTACCTAGTCTTGCTAGATAGGTGGATGCAATTAGGCACTTGCCTAGAGACTCTTCCCGCTTATAGGGTATGGACCAGTGATCTGTTAAAACTCTGCTCTCCAGTTCATACAAGTTAGTTGTTGGAAACTCAATACCCTCACCGGAGCAATTCCCATTTTCATCATTTTTCTGTGAATAAAAAGGAAGTTCAAGTGAAACAGTTTTTATCCCTCTCTCCTAGACACTTTAAAGGATTTAGTAGCTTCAGAAAAAGCGGCTGTGCTTCTAACAAGCATGTCAAATCCTCAACAACCCTGAGGCTGCTTGTGTTTTTCAAAGCAGAACTTAATATTTCAATTTGAATTGCAGGGATTACATACCTTTATGTATTTCGTGTAAGTGATAACTACTATGTTTACATAACTAATTGCTAACTAATTGCCTATTTAAGTGGCAAATCTTGTTCCTTAGAATATCAGAGTCTAGAGCCAAGTGATAAGTACTTCCAGTCCCTGTGAGACTGTAGAGTACAAACCTTGATCTTCATAGATCTGCATATTAATCCTCTGTTCAACAACTGCTGTAGAATATGGAATAGTTTATTCTAACGGAGGCCAATTTCATCACCCTCTCAGCCCATAACATTAAGAAACAAAAGACACCATCCAGCACATTATTTTTTTTTTACTAGCTAATTATCTGAAGAAAAATTTACATCTTAAATATAGTTGTCCAACAAAGAAACTATAATTGTCCTTCTCCCAAAGTCAAAATGAGTTACTGGAAAATGTTCTGGAAGGCAAACAGGGAAAAAGCAAGCAGACGTCTGTAGCTAAGCTTTACAGTTTTCCTTGCTAGTGCCACTAAACAGCAGCTATTTCTGTGTACAGGCAGAACACAAAATTAGCCCCATGTTCTGTGCTAAGTGCCATATGAGGTAACTGCCTCAGTAGCGCCAAATGAAAGAGTAGACAAGTTATCCATTTATTTTCTTTTGTTTATTTTTTAACCTCACATAGATGCTAGCTACCCAATGCGTCAAAGAGTCCACATGGACTAACTTTCCCTGCCTTCACAAGAGCAGACAACCCAAGCAGGAGAAAGGACAGAACGTCTGGCTCAGGTCTGCCCACAACCAGGAGCAACCGTCAGAGACAGAGGAAAACACAAGTGCAGTGATGGTAACAAGATCCCCGAGAGAGAAGCCAGGGACACGGAGGGAGGAAGGACAAGCAGGAAACACATTCAAGAGTTAAAAAAAAAAAAATACAGCGTGAGAAAAGTGAACAGAACAAATAGAAAGGAATAAACCAAAAGAAATAACTGAACTCAGGAGGACACGGTATACAAAGAATGAAATCAATGCATGCAGACAAGTGTGCTTCCAGCTCTCTCACTGCACTGGATAGTTGCAGGATTAGACGTGTTTATTAAAAAGTAAGGGTGTCATATTCACTTTCATAATGATTCAAAAATATTAAGCCAAGGAAACAGCAATTCTGTAGAGCTTGCCCTTTAAAGTTCACTGGTGCAGGTAACGATAGTACACAGTGGCTGAACTTACTGACAGGTTCTAGAGAACAGCAGTAAAATTTATAGAAATGGAACACAAAATAGTGTTCAGAAAAAAAAACACATGTCAGTGTTTGGGAAATAAGGCACCACCTTTCCCCAAACCTCTACTAAATATTTAGTCCTAAGTTTGTCATTATGGGAAGTTGTACTTTAACAGACCTGAGTATCAACTCCTGAAACTGTAGTCATCTGATCCAGTACTGTGCATGGAAGTCTAATGTAATTCACATCTAGCAAATCATGTCCTGTTTAAATACTTTGAGTTTTGGAGATATTTGAAGGCCTAAATGAAAAGACACTGAAAGCATTTAAAGCAGATGTTTTTAGGAAGTATTCTGCTGTATTGATTAAACAAACCACAGTTAAGTTCACAGCTTTTGTAAAGGACACCCATCCAGAACACAAAACCATTTCCTGTAGAAAATAAATGTGTGCTTATAAAGAAAGCCCTTACGGTAACAGTAGGGGATACAATCATTGGTCTAATAAAGGTACACTGAGTATAATATAAACACCTAAATGCTAGGTGTTCAGCAATTTCAGTTCAGTAGCAAAGGAAAGCAACGTTTCAAATGATTACAGTAACTGAGCTACGGTTGCTCCATTTCCTGGAGGAAAGTGTCCACGTTAAATAAAACTAGTGTTAGCAATGGGTAGTTTAAGAGGCACAGGCTAATAGCAGTGCAGACCTTCAACTGTTGCTGAAAAACTCCCCTTGTCTCTCTCCCCACCTGCATCTAAGCAATGTTGCTCTTTATTTACCTCCTTCCACACAAGTGATTGCCAGTGTCCCTAATACAGAAATTCATAAGGAATGAGTGAAATAACACGTTCGTCACTGTACATTCAGCTCCCACAAATAAGGACATTATCATAAACTGCACTAAGGACACATCTGGCCTATTACTGGATTGAGTCTACCAACAACGTAGTAAAAACATGGGGTTTTTACACAAGAAACAACGATGAGTGTGTGACTGGGAATACTGCCCTAATAACAATGGGAACTATTTGCACTGAAGGAGCACACCTTTGGCACATTCCACTAATTAGAGACAACAAGTCTTCTTGCTCATCAGTTTTCTGCTACTAAAACCCTGCCCAGAAAGTACCAAGTTTAATTATTTATTAATTTTGGAACACATCACATACAAGTAGCTTCACAGCTACCGTGAAATTTGCAACAGTCTCAAATAAATGCCCAGGTAGTTTAAAAATCAAATTCCCCTTCAAAGCATTAATAAATTTAATACCCTGCATTCCTTGGAGATTACTGCTATGTTCAGTTTATATTACCACAGACTGAATCTTGTTTCTTAAAACATATCTAGCATAAGCAGGAGTCTCTTTAAAGACTTATTGCTGCTCTTTCATAATTAGTGCCCGTCCATACAAGAAACGCCCCAAACTGTTCACCATCCAACTTTTAAATCGATTGGGTACTGCTCTTTAAAGCGAGGGGTTTATTACGAGCAGCTAGCAGCTGCTCTAGCAAGGTGCAACGTCAGCTTAGCTCTTTCGTAATGTTATGTTGGCTCGCTAACCAGCACAGGCTGAAGATCTTACCTGCTCAGCTGACATTCACAAACGCAACACAGCTCTGAACATGTAGCCACAATTAACACATCATGACTGAGGCACTAGGAATTGTCACTACAGACTCTACTGACGTGGGTCCACAGGCAAAAGAAAAGCTTTTCAAGAAAGAGTGCTCTACACATGAAAGTAAATAGTACACAAGGCTATGTCAGCCTCCCAAAAAATGGTTTTCTGGCTCTCTTCTTTGGCGTAATTACATGTTTGTGGATTTTTTAAATATATATAGAAATTACTTCCCTCCGCTCAAATAGATGACTTAAGAATGGTGTCCGCGAGTTGATGATTACCTAAGTCGGGACTATGCAATTCTGGCTGAACAGACTTAATACTGGACTGGCACCTGATACGTTAAGGATTTGTAAGGATATTCTCCAACAACAGAATAGTAAAGAGCAAAAAAACCCACCCTATTCCTGGCAGTCAATAGGCCATCCAAAGATAAACTAAGAGTCTGTAAAAATCAACTGCTTTCTGAAACAGAAAATCATGGTGCACATGACACATACTGTGACTATTTCCCCTTCGGCAGCTGAAGCCTTGAGACCAAAAAAACATTTGCTGACAAACCTTTAACATAATTTTCCATGCCTTCTATATATCTCTTATTACATAAAAGCACTGAAGATACTCCCATTCTAACAGTCTTGACTCTTGGCTTATTTTCACGGTGTGAAAATGCAGTTATGTCCAAACATACACACACAGGCTCCCAAGAGAAATACCCTCATGTGAACAGTCTCACGCACCGATTCAAGAGTCTCACTCTGGGGACCTGGCACCTCTCAGAGCTGGTTGCAAGGCTGAATAAACAAAAATTGTTAAATATCTGATCAATAAAGCGTTGCGCAAGTCTGTAGTATAAAACTTTCCATGGAAGGCTAACACAGAACAAAGATTAGCCTTCACACAAAAAGTGAAATATAAATTAACTTTAATTGCCAAAAGGTCACACTTCAAAGCTTCAAAACGTATTCTTGCAGTATTCAGCTAATTAACTCAAACACTGTTTAACTAAAGCCTCTGATGTTTACCATACCAGTCACTTTACATAAAATAACAAGCAGTTTAAGAAAGTGTTTTGATGCTAATTGGCAGTCTTAGTAATGAAATTACAGTCAAATTATAATTTATATTTGTTAATTTCATTTTGATAGAAGGCTACCAGCAGAATTTATTATCACCAGAGCTAAGTCACATTATGTACTCTTGAATCTAGTGTAACTTACAAAACAGAACCCCAAAGTCATGTTTCTTTCAACAAGCAACAGGATCAGACTTTCTAAGATACCAGCAGATCAAGCAGTTCCCTTCACTCTCATGCCTCTCTAGTGATTTTCACAAAATGACCACCATTTTATAGCCAAGAAAACGCATTTTTGATGCTTCACTGTTTTGTTAAAAAAAAAAGAAACCATATTTTGTTACTGTGTACCTACAAACAGGACCAAATACAGTTGCTCTGAGAAACAGTAATTAAAAAAATGCTTAAAGCCAGAATTAGAAGCCAAAAATTCTAGGTCCACCTTTCAGTTTTTATCACAGACATACTAAGCAATAATGAGGAACTAAGTTTTTCAGTGCTTCAGCTTCCTCAGCTGTAGAGCATCTACGGTGATACTCCCCTCTGCCACAGCACGCTGAGGCACCATTCACCAGTGTTTGCAAAGCACTGCGAGATGCTCAGGTGGAGGCAAAGTAAGAGAAATACATCAAATACCCATAAAAAGAGACAGAGCATTTCTGTTCTCTCATCTATTATGTGCATCAATTTGTGGGAGAAGCTGCAAATACTAAAGTCATGACTTGACAGTCCCTCTATCTGCCAGACTACTGATTAAAGCAGCTTTTACTTTCACGCCTGGATGTCAATTCTCTTTCCTTTTAATTAACTCCTAAAAGGAGGACACTGTTACCTAGAACTGAAGCACAGGGGTAAGAATTTCAAGGCTTTCAAATAAATCAAAGCTACTACCTTGCACTTACACTTGAACACACTAAGCATGAGGTATTGAAAGTTTAAAAAAATTGTTACATTTTCATACCTGTAACCTACTTGCTTTTTATAAACTGGTACTCCGGGAGATTAAAGAGCTTCTTTAAACTCATGTTAAGCGGCAGATGAGGGAATACAATTGAAGGAAAATACCCGTATGCAAAATTTCTGAGTACAGCGATACATAGCAATGCTTTTCGTTATTTATGTTCTGCTAAGAGAAAGGAAGCTAGTTGGGGAGATATATGGATGTTTTATTCTTTTTGCATAGAAATTATGCTCTTTATTTCAAATTTTTACTATGCACTACTTTACACAAGCAAATGTGGTCCTTGTCATAAGAAAAAACGAGTATTTAATCATCTTAGTATATGGGAACGATACCAGTCTATCACTAAAGGAAAATAAGTCCTATGTTACAGGCTTTACCCAACTGAAGTGAATTTGGACTCTCACCTCACCATAAAGACATTCTAAGAAATTCTCATTTATTTAGTCAAAGTTCTCACAGAAAGTTTTGGACACTGACCTTAACTAAGAGTAGTACAAGTGCACTATGAAAAATGCATGGTTAAACTAAACCCTTCCTTGTAGTTGTAAGGGATTGTAACAAATCAACAACAAAAATCCTATGACTACTCCCCCTTCCCCCATCTCTCTCAACCAAGAACTGTGTAAGACTGGGAATAAGAACACAATATGAATTTAAAAATAAAAATAAATTCATCAAAACTAGAAATTAACTCGGATTTTCTAAAAACATTGCTTGTACAGGTCTCCCTGATTTCCAGGGTGACGGTGTGATGTTACTATGCAGTATTCCCCAATGCACTTGCCTAGTTGTTCAGAGATAAACACAGTACCAAACGTTACAGCAAAACAAAATAAATGAGGCTCTGTAAAAATCACATTTGAACTAAAAGATTCATTGACCTTAAAAGTTAATCTTTGCCCTTTTATACTACTATAACAGTAGATTCCACTACAGTGGAACCTAAGACACATAGATTTGTTCCAACCACTTTTTGGCAATGTATTTTAAAGTTTGATAACTACTTGTAGGCCAGGGAGAGGTCATGGAAAGCACTGTTAAGAGTGCCATTCATAAGGAACCAAGGAAAACATGCTTATCTTGCACGTGTTTTCAGTATTGTCTGTGGTTATATTTAAAGAACTTATTCCATTAGCGTAACTACAAACAACCAGACTCTGAGACTCTGAGTTGATACCACTATTCCTCCCAACCCTTGGGTTTTCGTAAGCACAAAACCCCATGCTTATTTCCAAGTAACTCAAAATAACTTTGTGTCAGATAAACATCATGCTTTAATACAATATAACAATGAATCACAAATGCTTAGCATTTCAGTACCTAAAACTAAGTCAATACTTCTTCCTCCCTTTGCCAAGACACCAGACATTAATAGAGAAGTGCTGCAGAAACACTAGATAAAGTATTTATTATAACATTTTATTGACCAAAGGTCATGCCCTGGAAGGGAGAATTAATTCAGTAACACTGATGATCACTCATCTATACTTCTGTTCTATGGATGCATACTGACGTACAGTGAGACAGAAAGTAGAACTGTCAAAGCAGACGATGACGAGTTTGAATTCAGGTTCTACAATGTATCATTGCAAAATTGTGATTAACTAATAGGAAAAATCTTTAAATGCCTCTTGAGACCACTCTGCTGGGCATCAGAACAAGAGGAGTCAGAACTGCTGCAAAGTAGCGAGCAGGAAAGATAAGTGGCAAGAAACATTGTGTGCATTAGCTTTTTAAAATTTATTTAATTTGGCCCATGAAGCGTAACTGAAACATACATGCCAAAGACTATTCCTATGGCAGCACAAATACACTTTTTCTTCAAAATAAGAGCTTACAAAAGAAACAGGCACTTCCTTTCCATCTTTGCCCTCCTCATACAAAGAACTACTGTTCCTTAATCCAAAAGCAATCCAAATGATTTGCTGGAATTAACTTCTAACACTGGCTAATTTGTTTTTATTCTTGTTCTTCCTCAGTATTTCACTTCCTTATTAAACAGCTGCCACAGAATAGCACTGTAAACTGGGAAGACGACCAGAAAATGCCTCCAGAGAACATTATATCAAAGACACTTCCTGCCCAGCTGAGAAGTTGGCTATGCAGAGTTGTCTCCTACCTCCACTGACCCCACGGGCATCACCTTCACTGATGAACCACTAATTACAAACTGCTAGTCTCAATCCGAAAATTACTCGGACAATCACATTACACGATAACAGGTTTATAAACTATTAAAAACAAAGCTTACTTTTAAAATTAACCAACCGCACCTCCCAGTATTACCCCCATTTTCCCTAACTTCATGTAGCATCTCTATTAGCCTGTGTTATATCAAGAAGGAAAACCAAGGTATTTCCTTTCAAAATCCAAGAAAGCATTAACATAACCAGAATCTAAATAGAGGTTCTACACCAGGGCCACTAATTTTTGAAAACAGTGATGCTGAAAACCAGGAGTGCTAAAATACTAATGCCACTTGACATTCTGATGGCACCCAGCCAGGGACGCAATGCCAGAATCCACCACAGAGCTTTATTTGATTGCTTAATTGTTTTACGAGGCCAATTCCTAGACAAGCCACACTGTAAAACTTCCACATGAGAATGCCAGAAATACTCACTTTTGCAAAGCTCAACACTACTTACAAAACAGGAGACTGACTTTACATTTATAAAATTGTAGTGCGAAATCCCTCTAATTTGCTTGAAGGCTAAATACGGGGTTTTTTTTGGTCTTTAAATACAGCTCCTTCCATGCAAGGATCAAAGAACTTCCCAAGCCTGATGTCCGTGATACTCCTAATAAAGAGCACACCATTATTGTCATTTTACACACTAGAAGGTAAAACAGAGGGTAAGTTACACACCCACCGTGATGCAGCACATCCGTGGCAGAACTGCTTTCAGTACTGAGCTCTAATAACGAGGAGAGAGGGTTTTGAACACAACAGTTCTGCAGCATGACTAGTGAGAATGTTCCTGGCACTGTTACTCACTACAGTCGCTGGCCTGTTTCTTTTATAAAATCCCCTTCTTTTGAAATCAAACAGCACCTCTAAAACCTATCTTGGACAAGTTTTATTATAAACCTCATTTAGTAAAATCCAGTGTATATGAGCTTTTGATGCAGTTCAACTTAAAAAAAAAATAATAAATCAAAAGAGCACATGCTAAAGGAGACAGGAATAGCTAGAAGGTAATATAATCCGTTAATCACAATTTACCCAAAAGGTCATAGTAATGACTCTCAGAAGCTGTTTAAAAACATATCAAGATAATTTTAGTAAAGGTTATACAAACCATTGCTACATGTTCAGTAAGTCTAAGCGGGTTCCCACCCCTTACTGCGATTTTAGGTTCTCTGGTCACAATCCCCGCATTCACTTGGCCTGCTCTTCTCCATCCCATTCTCCCCCACCTCGTGAAAGTCAGCGCTTGTGGCACTCATGGTAATTCACGGACACGCTGACAGACATTGTCATCACATCCATTTATAGTCTTATCTTAAATTATAGGGATTTAGCAGCAGTTCATAAAACATCTTATCTGTCAGTCATATGAAAAGATGAGTATACCATCCTTCCACATCCCCCACTTGGCAAAGAATTACACCATAAAAACCTGTATGTTGCCTAAGGAATAAACACAAAAATCCCAGATTCTTGCCAAAATGCACTTACGAGATTTACTTCAGCCGACAGACATAAACATATCAGTTATGTCAAACAGGCAAAAATAGCTCTTGCAACAGCAGGTGATCTCAGACTATCAAAGTGGTTTGGCACTACACAGGGCAAAACTTCAAACCAACTGTAAACCTAAAGCTGAACTTCCTGATTTTTCAGGAAGATAACCAAATGTGAAAGCCACCTTCGCACTTCCAAATTTGTCTGGTCCTTTTTCTTTTAATGACTTAAGCATGGTCACGCTAACAGCATCAACTCCAGAGGCACACCACAACTATTAACGTAAAACTGAATCAACTGTACACTCTTCGAAGACATTAACCTGGTGAAAACAAAGTTTCAGCCCCTGTGAAAATGGATTTATGTATGTCTTCGCCTCTAGTGTCACAAATAAAAGCATAAAGCACGTGTTGAGTCAGCTCATAGCAGCTGTCTTGCTTCTGGGCCAGTTATTCCAAATTCAGGCGTCTATAACACTTCCAGACACCCCTGAAGACCAGCAGTCTGGACCACTGAGAGAGGATTCACACTGGTTTTACTATCTTATCTAAAGAAAACATGTTTTTACTGGTATATGCATCTGGTTGCTGTGCTATTCTCAAAGAAAACCAACAGACAAGCCTTGCTTTGATCAACATGCTTACTGAGCAGAACAGATTCTAACATTATGTAATAGAAACCAAATGAGCATATGCAAACATAATGGATACATTTTCCCTAATCAGTAATGAAAAGTGTTTAATTGTTCATAAATCTGTTCTTATATGCATGGTAAACTGTACTCAGCCAAAAAAAGAATGTAAATACAAAGTACAGACCTGTTACACACACGTCTTTGAAAATGGCTAAAGCTTTCTTCTTATTTTTAAATTAAAAAAAAAATTATCAAATTCTAACTTTTGATCATGAAGAAGATCACTAGACCAGAAAATTTTATTTGGGGGAACATTTCTAATAATTGTGCTCTTTTGATTTATATGTTCATGTGCATTGTTCATATAAAAAATCCAAAAATGAAACCAAAATCTAACACACCACTACCTCCCCACTAAATAAATGTTAAAACTGGTATGAGGAGGAGAAAGAGGAATACACACTCTAAGAGCTGTTAAAAAGAGAGATGATACTGAGAGGAAGATAAGCAAAAGTAACATCTGAATTATCACAAGATAGTATGGAGTACAATATGTTTCAACATAATGTATGTGACTACGATGAATAATATAGCTATTTGCGCAATGGCTTTCTGTACAGCTTCATATGCTATAAGCTTGTGCTGAAAACTACTTACTGATTAACCACCTAAATAATAGCTGTAGTTTATTAGATGTAGTTCTAGATTAAATTTGAAGAATAAAAAACCCACGAAGTGATCATGTATCATTTTTCCCCCTTTTATAACATACGTAAAACACTGTTAAGTTGTACTGCGATATCAGACAAATAACCACAGGCAACAATTCCAAGTCTTAAGATTTTTACAGGTATAACTCTTGTATTACAAAAATATTGTTTTGCATACACATGCAGGAGTTGACTGATGCTCATGCAAATCAATCCAATTACTAAATTGAGACCTGAATTTATATAGTTTCATGTAGCAAGATACTTCAATCCTTCTGAAATGCCTACTTTGTGGATTCACAGTCATTTGCCTACACTGAAATGTTTTGGTTTCCCTCCTGTGGGTTAACAAGAGTACACGTCAAAGCAAACAAGAACATGAGCAGCAAAGGAAACTATAATGCGTGAGTAAGTTTGATCAGACATACAGGCTGAAATAACAGGGGAAAAAATCCACTTAGTCAGAGTTGTCAAAGTGTCATTTGTAATAGGAACAGGAGGGGGAAAAAAAGTGCTTCTCTGAAGTTTACACTGACAGCTTCTCTTGAAATGTCATACTGACAACCCAGATTGTCCCAACCATAACTATATCTGATAGGAAAATCCTCTTTCTTGATGGCTACAGAGATCTGAATGCAAACAGGCAGAACTCTCATTCACTCCCAACCCTTCAAAGCAAAGGTTAGAAAATAGTTCCCTATTGCTCCAATCAGAGAACATAAACAGCGACTGCTCTTCTGCCCAGCACGCATGCCGTCCCACAGATCGCCTTACTCCACAAGCATACATCATCAGCTTATACGAGCTAAGGATCTAACCCAGTTAATTCAGTAAACAGGATCACGTATCTTTATTCTGCAAGACTGGACTTCAGTATGCTCGAGAGTATGGATACGGATGATCTGTGCAAGTGTAGCTATGTGCATGTCCATACACACTCTTAGAGAAACACACACACACACACACGTGGTTTTATTCACGTGCTCAGGCATCTGCCATTGGCCTCTTCTTAAGACGGAGACTATGCAAGGTGGCCATTTGGTACCGCACCGCAGGGCTGTTCTTCTGCCCTCATCCCTGTAGGTTCCATAGTCTGGACACTATTAATTAGCTCTTTTCATATAACCACTCTGAGAAGCTTCGGAAAAAAGACCTGGAGGAGGAAAAGGCTTTGCAGGTAAGCGCTACAAGACTGTTCCAGGCAGCAGGGAAAGTGCCATGAGTGTACCCGCTAGCTGAGGAGTTCAGAGTTCTGGAAGAGGATGGAAGAGAGGAGAAAAAGGCAGACGAGGAAGGAGACAAGCTGGGAAAGACTGACGTTCTCCAGCACTTCTGTCTACTTCAGGTCTATTTTAGAACACAGCTATAATTTATGTTACGAGTTAAAGCCTTCGTTTTGAAAATATCTGAGCTCACCGTATTTCTATTACTGAATTTATGCTTAGCTTACCCGAATAAAACTGTATGCGAAGTAATACCCAGATTGCACTTTCCTTCACATTGTGCAAACAGTTAAAAAAAAAAAACCAACATAAAAATTGTCAGTCATTAATCACTAGGATTATGCAAGAAGGCACGAGAGGGGGAGAGGAAAAATGAAAAAAAAAAAAAAAAAAAAAAAAGAAGTCCTACGGTAGCCACACATTCCTGGAATGCCAAGGAGAAGCCCGGGTGCTCTTCACCTTGCAGCGCGGTGGAAGAGCAGCCCCCGGCCCGCGGGGTGAGGGGGGGGGGCCCGGCCCCCGCAGGGACCCCCCCCACCCCCCTGCCACCCCCGCCGCAGGAGTGGGGGCCTCCCGGGGCCCTTCCTCCACTCGCCCCGCTGCTGACCGGAGCCCGGCCCCCGGGGCAGCCCGCCCGGGGCAGGCCGCGGCTCACCTCGGTCTCCACCACTTCGTGGTAGGCGGGCGGCGGGTCGAAGCCGCCTCCTCCACCTCCTCCTCCACCTCCTCCTCCTCCGCCGCCGCCGCTACCGTCCCCGTCGCCGCCGCGGGAGCCCTGCCCGCCGGCGGGGGAGCCGTGCCCGCCCGGCGGGCCCTGCCCGCTCTCCATGGGCTCGTAGCCGCCGTAGTGGAGGCCGGGCCGCTCGTTGGTGAGCAGCGCCACGGCCTCGTTGATGTCGTTCTTGGCCAGGCGCAGGGCCTTGCGGATGGCGGCGGCGTCCGAGAAGCCCATGCAGAGCAGCGTGGTCATGTGCTGCTCCTCCTCGCTCTCCATGGCCGGGCCGGGGGAGAGGAGGGGACCGACGAACCGAGCGGGGCGCCGGGGCTCAGGCGCTGCCCGCCCCGCCCGCCGCCATGTTGACGGCAGCGCCTCTCCCCTCAGCCGCCGCCGCCGCCGCGGCGGCCGCCCCCGCCCCCCCCCCCCTTCCCGCGACGCGCCCTCACACAGACACGCGCGCGCGCGCCCCCCCCACACGCTCCGCCCTCAGCCCGGAAGCGGCGGCTGAAGCCCAGCTGGGGAGCGCACGCGGGACCCGCGTCACGTGAGGGGGGGGGCGGGGGAAGGCGGAGCAGCGCAAGCATGAATGGACTGGCGGGGGGGGGGGGGGGGGGGGCGGGAATACGAGGGAGCGGCCGTCGCCGTAGCAACCGGAGCAAGGCGGGCGAGGCCGGCGAGGGTCACGTGAGGGGGGAGCGGCGTTGCCACGGCAACGGGACCCGCTCGGTCGGGCCTGGCTGCGGCCTGGCGGTGCCTCAGCCCCGGGGTTAAACCTCCTGCCCTGCCGGCGGTTTAATCGCGGCTCTCACCAGTGAATGAGAGCCGCCGGGGCGGTGGCTGGGCTGTCCCAGCGAAACACGGACAGGCCCGGGGGGAGCTGGGCACGGCGGGAAGGCCGGCGGGGACTGGGGTCTGTGGGCAGGGAGGGGGCTGTTCGCGCAGATGTCCTTCTCTGAGGTGATGAATCATAGAATCATAGAATTGCTGAGGTTGGAAGGGACCTTTAAGATCATCACGTCCAACCATTAACCTACCCTGACAAAACCCGCTTCTAAACCATGTCCCTAAGTACCACATCTACCCTTTTTTTAAACACCTCCAGAGATGGCGAATCCACCACCTCCCTGGGCAGCCTATGCCAATGTTTAATAATGCTTTCAGTGAAAAAATGTTTCCTAATATCCAGTCTAAGATGAAGGTGGGTTTTAAGGCGAAAAGAAGTCCTGGCCCCTGCCGAAAGCTCCTGCCCTGCCTGCAGTTGTGGGTGGCAGCCGGACAGCGAGCCCTGGGACGGAGGAGGTGAGCAGCGGCGTTTTGGGCCTGTCCGAGTGGAGGATGTGGTTCGCAGGAATGACCCAGAGGTTACTGACTGACCGCAGCGCTGCCCTCAGGCCTCCAGATGATATCTCTGCAGAAATGTGTTCTTTAGGCGTATAATAACAGCAAACAGAGGTGCAAATCCATACGAAATGAAGCAGAGTGTGATCAGCGAAAAAATTTTAAAATTGCTCATGCCCAAGCAGAAGATAAATTGTCTATGTTTCTTAAACACATTCAGCGAGCTCTGGTACTGCACGAAGGTCAGTAGATCTGGATCTCCTGGCAATCTCCCAGGTGAAATTTATCACCGTTTTAAGAATATCTTTTCTATGTCAGAGAAGAGGATGAAAGAGGAAACAGATAAAAGATAATGTCAGGATCAATGCTGGTACCTGCACATATATATATATATATATATATATTTGTCTTTGGAGGCTCACGTTTTCTGGCAAACTATTTTGTGTTAACAGTGGGTGACATCACTAAAAACACTGGGGTTAGGAATCTAAAAACAGCTGTCTGAAGTCTTAGATATGAATCACATTCAATGTAAAAGAAACTTTCAAGCGTAGGGGACACTCAACAGTATTTAGGTGTCTAACCTATATGAACTTTCAGAGCTCAGTGTCTGTCTCTGCTCCTGAGTTTGTAGAAAGAGACAAACCAATGGATCAGTCTGTTGGATTGGCAAGGTTTTGGGTTAATTTTTAGATTGCAATACGCCACCAGTGGTCTCATATTCCTTATATGCCGACCCAAAAGACAATCACAACTCCTTCATCTTGCAATATGCCACCAGTGGTCTCATATTCCTTATATGCCGACCCAAAAGACAATCACAACTCCTTCATCTTGCAATATGCCACCAGTGGTCTCATATTCCTTATATGCCGACCCAAAAGACAATCACAACTCCTTCATCTCTGGGGTTTTTTTTTCCTTCTTTAGGCTGACATTCAGTGGAATGGAGGTAATGTGCATATGACTCTCAGCTTCAGCTTCTGGATCTAAGGAAGGTCTTTCATTCATGCTGATCTCCAGTTATAAAAGAAACTGTTATGGCTCAAGCTTGGCAGGCTTCAGAAAAAATCCAGCACTTCAAATGCATTCAATTAATATGCTGAATATTGACTCATTGCTTGCTCATGTGACCAACGTTTAAATTACACTTTCTCATTTTTGAAGCATAAATAATGGTTTAATCCTCACAGCCTGATGAAGTCATTTGGCATCATTTCCCCCTACTAATGGAAGAAAAGTTTGTAAGAAAAAGTAATATATTTTATTAGATGTCATTATTGCTTTCAGGTTTATTTCAAGGAAGTGCTCCTGTAAATTTGTGCTGAGCTAACTAATGAAAACATACCAAAAGTAATGGAGGAACTGACTGTAATCCCAGGTGACTAAGAAAGAAGAGAATGCTTTACCGTTAAGTTACCTATGCTGTATAGTGCAGCTATCCTGAAGGAAGTTTGAAGGGAATTTGAATTTACTAATATGTAAGGGTAACACTTGGACACAGCAGCTCAACATAACTTTGACAGTGAAGTGTACTGGTCCTAAAGTTAGTGTTAACAGACTTCCCTGACAGCGTCTCTCTTGAGACTGCTAAAAGGACAAGATTGTATATTCCATCTTACAGAAGGAATAGGTGCATCTTTTTCTAGAAGTTATTCAGCCTGGAAGTCCCAGTTTGCAAATGTTTTTCATGCATTGTCTCTTCAAGAAAAGTTGCAGGGAGAAGCACAGCAAACTTGTCTAACTGAGAACAAGAAAAGGAGTGAGCAAGTCTTTCCTGATGGGGCACCAGGAGGTGCAAGAAGACAACGCAAAGAAAGAAATTGAAGGGGGGAGCAAGTATCCTCAAGATTTGCCTTTGGATAACTTGGAGTTTGTGCCTGTGTAGTTGCCAGTTTGATATGACTCGTGTTTACTAGTTATTCGATCATGTTACTTTATGGAAGGTAGTTGCTTTCTACAGAATGCATCATATGTGTATCCGGAAGCATGTCTGGACACGAGAAACCCCTATGTTACAGAAAAGAGATGTTTTGGAACAGAAACTACTGTTTTGGTAAGTGGTCATGCTGTGACATTGAACCTGGCTTTTTGGGTTGACCACAGTGTTGCCAGGTAGCCTAAAAATAGAGTTTAATGAAGAACTGCAATGGCTTCTGGAGGGATATTACAGGAGAAGTGTTTGGTTAATTTGTCTTTTTTAACTGAAAAGGCTTTTCTTCATAAGGCTGTTTTAAAACTAGTCCTGTGTTTACAGTACTGTCACTATTTAAACAGCAAATACAGCGTTCTCCCTCAAAGAAAAACAGCTGTATTGTTCTGGTGGAACATACGCATGTAGCCAAACTAAGAGGTGACTCTCTGGCTTGTTGAACTTGAAGATTTCCCTTGATGTTTACAGCCGTGGGGGAATGCCAACCAAAATCTCATATGTAATTGGAAAACATCCTTTGCCACCCTGATTTTTTTTCCCTCTTCGTTGTACCTTTCCAGCCACAATTGTTACATACATACTTAGAGACTTTGATAGAAGGGAATGTAAAGCTTATTAAGTTGCCACCAAATCTTTAATTTCATGTATATGTTTTACTCAGGATAAAAGAGTATCTTTCTCATATTTTGTTAGCAGTACTATAGGAATGTATTACCAAGGGAAGTTTAATATGAGCTAAAACTTACTGTTCATAAATCCTTTATAAATAATGACTAAATATGGGAAATCAGGACAAAATTTAGTTACAGGACTCCACCACCGTACGGTACATAAGCACAGAAGGAGTTGTATGAAAAGTGGAGTTACAGTAGCTGGAAGAAATTCCTCTGCAGTTGTTGTACGAATGAGTGTCTGTGAGCCTGTATGAAACCCAGCTCCTTTGCTTGGAAGGGAAGAACGCTCTTCTTCTCACTGATGTTAGTGGTTCGGGATTAGGCACCTAATATAGTCGGATCTCATGATGATAAGAAGAGGCTTCTGTCCTACCTGCCAGATGAACAGAAACACTCTCCACAGGCTGCAGGGTAAATGCTTTTTTTGTAGACTTGAATTAGATGAACAGAAGAGGCAGAAAACCAAATGGTATAGTCTTGCAGGAAATCTCATCGCCCAACGGACACAAGAAGGTAACTTGCTGGTGAGAAATGTCTTGTCCCTGTACCCCTAAACATACCAAGCACTGACAAGAGGAACATGTTTACAAAGGTTTCCCTAATCTTATAGTTTGGATGGGCAAGGCACTTCTTGCTTTTTAGTATAGCTGGCTATTGGGGCAAAGGAACTCCTTCCTACCTGGAGAAAGAGTATCTGAGATATCGCAGAGCCCAGCTTTTGCATACTATTGCGAAGAATTAATCTAGGTTTTCTGGAATTATTTTATCTTTCTTTCCTTCCTTCCTTCCTTGTCCCACCCAGTCTCTTCCAGTTTCCTGCTTCTGCTTTGTTTATAGCTAAGTGTAATAGGTGGGTTTTAAGAAAGTGCCTTGGGGACCAGATAGTGTAAATCCCCCTGAATTATTGAAAATCACGTTTCTTATATGTAGATATTGATGAATGATGTTTAGTTGCCTCTTGCAGAGGGGTTAAAAGCATTTGTGTAGTGAAGTACTATGTAAACCCCCTGCAAAGTACAGTTGCAATGGACAGATAACAAGATGCATATTGACTCCTTGGGTAGCTGTGCAGCTTCACACAAACGAAAGATTTTAGCAGACACAAGAAGAGTGTGACTCTATTCACAAGCACAAGCTGACAGATTCATGCGATATACTTTGAGAGTTTGTCTACACTAGGATTTTTGCTGCCTTCACAGCTTTTGGCCAGCTAGAAAGGAGATTTGTACTGGGGTAACCGCCAAGGCAAAGCCTGCTGTCAGCAGTGATTTGCAAAGAGGCAGTTTACCTTGGTTTCAAGCTGGGACTCATGTACACTAGTAATCATAATTACAATATTTAGCTTTAATCCAGTGCTTTTAAGATTGGTATCTAACAAGCCTTATAGGGGGATGGAGGGGTATCGCTAGCTCCTCAACATGTATTAATTTTTACAACTGCTACAAACCATCGTGAGGCTGAAAGCGAAAGAAGAAGGGTGAACAGATCTCGTGGTATTGAGGTGCCTCCTCCAGCAAGTCTGTCCCTGTTGTTATTCTAGTGTCCAAAGGGAACAGGAGCTGAACCATGACTGTTTTTTCTGCAGCAGAAGCTGAGTACCCGCTGGTCTCCTGAATACAAAAAATGAAGTTTCATACTGTTTCCCTTGAATGGAAGCAGCATGACGTGAGCGTGAAAAGAGTGGAACAGTATGTTAAGGGAAACACGACTGAAAGGAGAGAACAGCTGACTCCAGGGGCTGAGGAGATCTGCCCCCTCTGCTTCACTGTATGGGTTTGTTTTCAGCTCTTCAACTCAGACTGTCTCGTGGGTCTCACAACACGTCTCCACAGCTCTGGACTGGAAAGTGAAACAATTGCAAGGGGGTTGTTCATTCTTCCTTCACAAGCTGTGGAAAATGAAAGCTAACGCTGAACTTTAAAACAAGCTGAACGCACTAAGATGCAGAAATGCAGAGTGAAGCCATTTAGTAGAACCAGATTTGGAGCAGAGCCCTGAAAAAAACTGCAGTTATGACTAATCCATTTTTAATGTGTGTGGTTGTAGGTAAAATCACTTATTTTAAAGACCATTTCTCTCCCTATGTTGGTTACAGTTCTTTACTCTCATTTTAGATAAATGACGTGTTGATATGGGAGTTCAGTATCAGAGGAACTGCAATGACAGAATTATTTCTGATGCTGGAGTGGCCCTGGCTGAGCTGCTGGCGAAGGGGAGAAACAATACAAACAGGATATTCAGTGTCAAGCTGCAGCGGCTTGAGATCCACCCAGGGGCAGGCGCTTGAATGCTCACTCTATCCTTCAGCCAAGTTAGCTGAGGAAACTTGACCTAAGAGCAGACTGTAAAGCTCAGTTTGTGCAGGGACAAACTTGTGCAGTGACATTTTAGAAGTGAAACAACCTGAAATGGAAACTTCAGATGTTCCTGCTGCACTGAACAAGTCTGTAAGGCACCGCACAGTTTTACAGGGTATCCTTTGGGTGCTTTTATTTTGTTCGCAAATTGTCCCAGCCTTGCTTGCTGATCCCTTCTCAGGGGTCCCTCCCATCCTGTGATACGGAGCCACTGAAGTTAACACGCTGCTGTAGGGAAGGGAGATGTGGTATGACACTCTGTGTTTGAGTGTCACGGCTGTTGTGATACCAACCCGACGTTTACAGACTTTACAGTCTTATTATAATCAGTAGAGCTGTGAATAGGAGTGTGAATTCAATGCAAACGAGCAAGAGAGGGTGGAAGGGAACAGCATGGAGACTCCGTTTAGGCAGGTAGGAAACAGTACAGTGAATCCAATGCTGATGAGGTATGCTCAGCTTACGGACTACATCAGTCTAGCAAAGGGCAGTGCAGTGTGGTGACAGTACTTGTAGTAACACGCAGTGCTCTGAGGGTGAAGGCTGTTTTCTGTAGTGCGCGTGTATCTGATATCCAGGAACAAAAGCAGTTGGTGTTTTCCTGGTGTAGGCTGAAAGGTGGTGCAATGTGATAGAGCAACAGGGAACTCCTTGCTGGCTTTTTGCCCTGTGCAGATTCCTTTTGAATTAGATTTTGACCTTTAAAGCAAGACCTGTTTCTTCAGTTTCTTATTGTCTAAATTCTGCATTGAAGCTCGAGAAACAAGTCTGTGAAGCTGGAGGATTTTTTAAGCTCTAATTAGTGAAACACAGAATAGGTAGGAAGGAGTCTACTGAGGGAGAGACTCATCAAATGGAAACCGTTTTACAGATCTGGTGCCTTTTGTTTTTGTTTTTTTTTTTTATTTTACTCTGCTCCACGGCAACGCAAGGCCTGTGTGGTGCTGGGCTTAAATCAGAACAAAAAACTGGTTTATAATAGACTGGTCCACAATTCCTCTCTTGCTCTTAAGAGGCACCTCTACTTCCTGATGAAAACACCACCTTGTTTGCCCTCAGTGATGTGGAAACCTGAAGTCACGCTGCTGCTGCCAGAATTTTACACTAGAGCACTGAAGCTGCTTGGCACCAGCAGCCCCACGCAGGAGTTTGGAGGTGGGAGAGGTGAAAACGACTATCCTGACTAAAAATCTGGGGGTATTTAGGCAGAGTGGCTGTGATGGAAGAACCTCTTTCCCTTTTTGAATTTCTTTTAACATTACCATTGCTTCAGTTGTATTTGCACAGGATTTCTCAGTTTCTCATTCGGGCAGATTCTGTCATTTCATGGAGATGAAGACCGAAGGGCAACTGAAACTGAAACTCGGCTCTGGGGTGGGAGGCAGCAGCCGTTTGGTGCCAGAGGAAAGCCTGGGTGCTGTGCTTAGGGATCTGCAGGTGGGAGTACAAGGGATGTGGAAGCACGTGATTATTTTTGATTCAAACACAAGGCTTAAGTTTTCAGAAATACCAGGAGGTTCTTCAAGGCTGTGAGAGCCTAAAGCCTTGGATTTCTCCTGCCTCATCTGTCTGCTGGCACGCACAGCCATGTTGTCGCTTTCACAATGTATTTGATCTGTCAATGACTCATTTAAAGGCTCTCTATCTTCACCAGCAAGGTGCTTCAGGGCTGAGTCGCACCCACGTATCACCTCTGTTACTGTACCCTGTTATCAGCTAGTCCTTTCGCTCCTAGGGTGCTCCCAGCCTTTGATCTTTTACCATACTGCAGCAACAACTTCCCTTGTTTTTTAATGCTGCATTATATTCTGCAAGGCCATCATCAGTCCACAAATGCTGCAGTCTCTGCTGCCTGTGCTCCGGTTTCACAAGTACATCTATACTTTTTCTCTAAAGCATGAAAAAAACTGTTGTTCTCCTCAATCCTCAAATAATCACTCTACCACGAGATAGCAATTTCCATCAGACACTACATGGAAGTATAATACAATTAATTCGTCCCTTCCTTCTCCCTGTTGCGTTTGTCTGGCTGCTGCTTTAAAAAAACTACGGGGCAGGGGCTGTTTACTCCATCCGTACAGCACCTGGTGCTGTGGGCTCTGACTGCTCTGTAAATCCTAATGTTACTGAGCAGTGATGAATCCTGTCCTGCAGCGGCAAGTCCCTATTTGCTGACCAGGCTGGATCTTGTTTAATTTGAGGTTGATTCTGTCAAAGCTAGAGACCTCAGTGAAAAAAAAGGTGCTCTGTGTGCAGCAGGACTGAAAACACTTTCTGTGTTTTATGCTTTTCTTAAAGTGGCAAATGGGCAAAAGCAGGGACAACAGAATAATTTAATGCTTATTTGCTTAAAATCAGCTAAAGTTCTAGTAGTGTTGGAAGCAAGACCAGTAGCAGCAACTGAGCTGGTTCTGCTGGAGATGCTGCTTATCAGATGACCTAGCAAAGCCTTCCTGACTTGGAGGATTTGGGGCAGAAACTCTGGCATAAGAAACACATGCCATCTCATGGCCTACAGAGCAGTCAGTTCCTGCTGTTGCGGTGTGGATCAGTGATCTTTTCATCTGTACACTCAAGGGTGGGCCTTGGCTGGGCTACGGGGTGGAGGACGTGTTTGCTGCGCTTGGTCGTGCAATACAGGGAAGGTCGTGGCTACAGTGTTTGTCTCCTAATGGGGTCCTGCCAAGTGACACAGCCCATATCTGCATCACGTCCCTAACGCTGGGAGTCCTGACCACAGTATGCTGATCCTAACGTGATTTAATAGTGACGAATCACTTTCCTTCCACTGGCCAGGTTGGGCTTGTTTTATTTATGCCTTAAAACCTCTCCTCTCTCCCACGCTGTGATCCGTGCAAAACTGTTTGGCAAGTTAAAAGCTCTGCCTGCTGCGTGGGCAGGAGAAGGGCCGCAGCCTGGTGCGGAAAACATGTGAGATGCGGTCCAGGCTTGTGGGGAGAATGAGGTGGGGACCACAGGTGCCAGTCGTGTGCTCGGTTCATATGACTTGCCCAGCCTGTTTCACAGACTTGTAGCTACTGATCCTTGACTATGTTTCAGGCCTGGCCTACAGTCACTAATTGTCAGTGTCCCGCGGCTTCTTCCAGGTTTTAATTGTCCCTATTAGTATGATGGATGCTGGAAATAAGGATGCATTGGAGAAAGGTGGTAGTGTTTTCGCTGCTGCTGTTGGTGGTGCTGGGACTGCCGTTAAAGCTGCTTACTGGCATTTGCCCTCCTGTGAAATGTGTAGGTGAGCTATTTATAAATGTGCAGAGAGATCCCGCATCTCTAGCTGGTGCTCTGATTTAAGGGTAATCCCCACCAGCAGGGGAGAATCTGTGCAGGACTGCAAAGGAGGTTAGTGGCAGAGTTGAAAATAATCCACCACTTCTCAGCCTCAGTGTTGTCTTTACGATGGAGTGGATTTATGGGGGCGGGAGAGGGAGTGGAGAAGCAGCATACTGTTTCCCTCTTAGCTCTGCCTGTTACAGTATGATCTCCCATCTTCAGGGTGAAGAGAGGCACTTTTCCTGCTGCACAGCCCCCTCTCCTGTCTTCCCCTCCTGCTACACAGCAGATGCACTGCAGCTCTGTTCTGGGCTGCATTCAACCTCAGTCTCCGCTTGCTTTAATTCTTCCTGCCTGGAGCTGATTCAGCCTGGTGTCCCAGGGGGAATGGCTCTTTTCCTGGAGCAGTCCAGTCTCGGGCACACGGGAGTTAGTCTCTGTACTTCTCAAATACTCTTCTGAAAGCAGATACAGCAACTTGCTTCCCTTATTCCTCTCCTGTAAGGTGCAAATTACCTCACTCTTTAAAGCATGCAGTTTCTTGAACAGTGAGATTAATACAGCTGGATTTCTAGTGTATCTGATTGTCTTTTACCTTTCCACATGTGGATTTGCTGAGGACTAATAACAGGCAAGCTTCTCAGCCTGTCCTCAGTGGGAACATGATTCTTCTGCCTGACTCCCAGTTTTTATGAAACTGAGGGAAATTGTCTAGCTTTGAAGCCTGCATCTCAGTGTCCAGCTTGGTTAGGGCTGACCAAAGGACTCAATTAAGATTAGACGGGCACAGATGCACCCCAAATGAATAGCGTGAGCCTAATTGCCGTAAGAAACAAGGCTAATGCGATGTGGTTGCAGTGAGGAAATAAGACTCCTGCTTCTTTCCCTGAGAGCTCCTTGCATTCTGGCTGTATCTGCAGGACAGGCTGCCCTCTCTTGGTCCGAGGTGGGCTCTGGATCTGGGCTGAGGAACCTGCCCTTCCTGAGGGTCCCGGTGGCCAAGGGACGATTGCTGGAGCCTTGTGGGGGAATCTGATACACGCTGTGATTTATAAACTCGGTCAGAGTTACAGGCTGTAGGTGATTCCATCATGCCCCCCAGGACCTCACGGGAGGGTTTATGTGGAGCTTCAGCACCACGTGAAATCAATTGTGGGAAAAATAACTTATGAGTGATTTTATCATTGTATGCAAGAAAGTGATGTAAGAAACTGCAGAAATCTGCTAGCTGGATTCTTGAACATGTGGTGGATGACTTTCATCTGTTTTTTCTTGTAAATGAGAATTTTATGTAAATGTTGGAAAATCATAATTATGACATAAACATTTCGGAGAATTTACACTCCCAGATGTAATGGAGTTGTGGGAACAGTCTGGGAACAGAGACTCGTTTGAAAGAGACATCTCTGACTTGATCTCGGCCGTGCCCTTTGGGGTTACGCTAGTTCAGAGCCTGTCCCTGGCTGCTGCCCGAGTGATTTAGTGTGAAGCTGAGCGCTGGACTGCTCAACACAGGTATTTTAACAAGTGGGATGTAATGGTTTCCCATCTGCACATTTCTGCTGCATGTGGTGCTTGTTCCTGCCCTTGCGTGGGTTATTTTGTCCTGGCAGCGTCTGACATTGTGTTCAACCTTTTTTATGTCCTGGAGAACCTCATTAATCTGCCCTATCTCCTTTTTGGATTACTGACATTTCATGTTACCGCAAGATGGGGGAGGGTAGGAAAAGTTAGCTGCTTTTCAGAGTGATTGTGTTCTTTTGTTTTGTCTTTTATCAAAATAATTATTGTCAGTAAGAAAACCCAATGACACTTGGAAGCGTATGTACTCTCTGCGTGTACTCTTGAAGGAGCAGCAGACGGGAATGGGCAGTGTTTGGGTCAGAGCGCCCCAGAACGATGAGTGTTCTGGGGCTGCACGAGTTGACGGATATCTCCCCTTTCATCTAAATGCACATGGAGCCACAGAGCTAGTTCTGAAAACAACAACAAAAAAAGATACTGTGATCCCAAATATCTCACCTCTTTTACCCATCTTACTCGAGGGGTCAGGTCCCCGCATTGCGCACCTCCTGTGTGGATTGCAAATTGCCCCGTGTGCCTATAGCTCTGTTGCCACACCATCCCAGTACTGCCTGCTGGGCGCTGTCACTGGTTGGCTCCCCACAGCTGGAAAGTCCCCAGAGGCTATGCCCACATCGTGAGTCAAACCCTAGGCAAAGTCAAAGTCTAAACACCTACACAGGGAGTGGGAGAGCTGGGTTTTCCGCCTCGTAGGGGAGTTGGTACACCCCTCCCAGAGACTGCCTGAAACCACGAGCTGCTGGGGAAGGCCTGGGCAGGCTGAGGGAGGGCTTGGGGCACTCTCGCTGGGAAGCAGAGGGGTAGAGCGGGGCAGTTACCCACGTGAGAAAGCCTCATGCGCTTGGACAGGAGGAGCAGGCTCTGAGCTCTGCTCTCAGTGCACTTTCGCTAAGATCTTGAGGAGGCCTCCTTGTTTTAAGAACCCACTGTCCTGGGGCACAGAATACCCACTGAGTGCTCTGCCAGGCTGGTACTCTTTCTTATGCTTTTAAAAGGAAAAAATCACTTCTGATCCACAGTACCACACAGCAGGGAGTGCCTGCCCTTGAAGAGCATTCCCAGCTCTGGATGTAGAGAAGCCTGACAGCACATAATATTCAGGGGAAAAGGCATCCAAAGTGATGTCTCTGCTTGTTTGCCTTTGCTGGTTCCCACTCCAAGAACTGTATTTTTTATGCCTAATGCTTACTGGGGGGGGCTGAGGCACCTCATTTGGGTTTCTGAATCCTGGGAGGGACGCGGAGGGGCTGAAAGTGCAAAGATATATTGGGTTGACATGGAGCTGGTTACCTGACCAGCTTTTCTTGTCCTGCCACAGCTAAAACACAGCATTAGGTGGGAAAGCATATGCTGGCTAGCAGAGCTGGGCTAACATCTGCCTCCATAATGCTGGGGAGCATGGGTCAGCCACAGCCCCAAAGCACTGGGGTCTCTCTGCACTGCTCGGACTGACAACCATCTGGCATGTGGGTTTGGTCAGCGGAGGAGAAGCCCCATGCGCACTCCTTGAGCTTGCCTTTTCCTCTGGCAGCCCATGGGTTTCCTCAGGCCATGGGCTACAACCTGGCAGTCTTGGCCTGTGGACCACCAGAAGTCAGATT
The DNA here is from genome assembly GCA_017639485.1 of Pluvialis apricaria. Lineage (NCBI taxonomy): Eukaryota > Metazoa > Chordata > Aves > Charadriiformes > Charadriidae > Pluvialis > Pluvialis apricaria. The sequence goes on along the minus strand of CM030011.1, from coordinate 6,212,539 downwards.
AAATTGGGAGAAGTTGGGGTGCCAGGAAGGGGAACCTTTCCGTGAAAAAAATTCAGCACGGATTTGCCATCACGGGAAGAAATGGCTCCTGTGTTGCTGGATCTCCCCTGCCTCTGCTTCTCCATCCCTCCTTTTGTCCACCTCTGTGGCTTCTGAGGTTTGTGACAGTCTGGCATGGCGTGACTGCTCATGCGTATCAGTGGTCTACTGGCTGTGTTGTGATTCCCTTACTCCCATGCCGGTGACAAACCAGCCATCTGAAAGCGGAAAGTTCCTGCCTTAGTGCCCAGCCTGGCTGCTTCTTTCCGTGGCCTTGCAAGCTCACTGCTAGCTCTGTGTCTGGCTGGGCTAGCTCGAGGGACAGGCACTCTCCAAGCCTAGCTGAGTTCACGCCAAATATCCCACTGGTATTTTTATGGTGATTTACACCTTTCTGAGGTCGGGCCTTTGAACCAGAATTTTCTTTAAAACTGAAATGAAAAGGGAAAGCTGGAAAAACAGCCAAAGGATTGGATTTTTTTTTTTTTTTTTTTTCTTTCCAACGCAGCAAGCCAGGTTTTGAAGACAGCCTCAGATTCCTGCTGGCGAACGACATTGTACATGTGGCAGCCTCCTTGCTGCGTGATTAGCCTGTGCAGGTCCGGCTGTCAGTGGCCAGCCTGGGCAAGTCTGCAGGTAGCCACGGGCAAGTCCAGAGCGGGAGCGTGTGCGTTCACGTAGACAATTTGTTTTGCAGTTCTCACGCTTCAGCTTGACCAAAAGCATACCCTGGCCTTATAGCTACAGGCAAGATCAAAATGACTTAGCGACTGTTATTTATCCACTTACATTAGTCACTCGTATAATTAGAAGATAAAGAGACATGCATTTTACGTCGGCCGTGGGTGACAGGCGGGAGCCTTGCCACCGCGGCAAGCTGTAGCTGCGGCCACCAGAGGACACTGTTGGACAGGCTATAGACCCCTCCCGCCGGACAGGTCGCGTTTCATAGACTCGTAGAATCGTTTGGGTTAGAAAGGTCAACTAGTTCCACCCCCCCCTGCCATGGGCAGGGACACCTCCCACTAGACCAGGTTGCTCAAAGTTCTGTCCAACCTGGCCTTGAACACCTCCAGGGATGGGGCAACCACAACTTCTCTGGGCAACCTGTTCCAGTGCCTCACCACCCTCACAGTAAAGAAATCCCTCTCTGGTTTGTCTCAGCTTGATCATCCCGTGCTCCCAACCTCAGCCTCCCTCCCTCCACCACCCTCTGCTAAGCTCGTTGTCTTTGGCACTCCTTGCTCTGGCACTGGTTTCTGTAGAACTCTTCCTGGCTATTCGTTTTCATCGGGCAGTTTTATCGCACAAGGTCACCGTGTTGCAGTATCTTGCGTTGCGTTCTGTCTCTCCTCCCCAGAGGCAGGTAGCCAACACACCAGTTTGCTGGGAGCGTGTCAAGGACCTGCGTGGAGCTGCAGGACTTGGCATGCTCGGGACCAAGAGACATAAGCCAGACGCAACCTGCCCTGAAGTTTAGAAGCACTCGGAGTAGAGATTTGGGTTTGGGCCTGTTTAAGAGATTAAGGTCAGTCTGGGTTCAGACCACTCCAGTTCCCCATGTTAAAAAATGTCCTATAATTCTATTCCCTGTAATGAGTGAAGTGTAAGATTCATTGCTTTTGAAGTTTGTGCCTTGATGGTTTGTGTAATAAGACAGACATGTCATTACTTGCCTGAAATAAAAAAAAATGTTGTCGGGTTGCTTTTACAAATGGAAAGAGGCATTCCTTAAGGAGCCTGAACAGGTGGGCATGTGAGTGATGTGGGTTCCTGCAGGTTTTTTTCTGAGACAGGCAAGCTGAATTACTTGTGTATAAAAAGGGCCTCCTCTCAGAGCTGATCGCTGATCCTGGACTTGAGGCGAGGCAGGGAAAAGCAGTGTCCATCGCTGCCTGTGACAAATTCCTCTTGGTATGCCACCCCAGGGAGAGCAGCTTGGCTGTGCTGGTTCTCCTATAGGCAGCCTTGGGGATGGGGGAGTGGAAGAGAGACATGAGCCGTATCTGGGGACTCTTCACTCATGGTTGCAAAAATGGGTTTTGCTCCTTACAAAAAGAGGGCTTCCTTAGGTCCAAACTCAAATGGACAAAATCAGTCTTGACTGATTTTCTGTGTTTAAACCCATGGCTCGTGCTTGCCCGTGGCCTGCTTCAGTACTGGCTGTCCCTGGCTGCAACATCTTGAGACTTTTGGAGTCACTTAGCAAAGTGATGGAGAACTGTACCCTGCCCCAGGCAGCGCAGAGACATTTTGCAGGGCCTTGTGCTGAATGTAAAACTGCTTCATCTGTGAACAGTTTTGGGATGATTACGATTTTGGAGGGGAAGCGCCTCTGTTTTAGGATCCTCCATGGTGTGAGGTATGTTCTGATTTGCAGCATTGCCCAAAGGACGGGGTTGTTATCAACTACTGTTATGTCTTTCACTGCTAACACAGATTTAGAGGAAACACGGATCTGTATCTCTGCTCATGTCATTTAGTGTAGCTGACATGAATTTGAAGAGTTTAGGCCAGCTGCGAATCTGGTCCATCTTGTACACACAGGACTTTGGTTTATGTAATGGTATTTCTGCAAACATCTTTGCCAAGTGCTAACAGTGCACCAGAGAGAAAGTTCCCGCTTGTGCTTTGGTGAGAACTGGTGTGCTGAAGAACGCCATGCATTGCGCTTAGACCAACTAACAGGGCTTCAAACACCTCTGTGATGGGGAAGGATTTTTAGGTGGAAGTTTCCTTTCTGTTCAGGAGATGAAGTACAGTTACTGTAGGAGAATTTAGCTGGTCAGCTCATGAGCGCTTTTATATTTGAAATGTTTAAAAAAGGGGATGGTGATTTTAGAAATGAAGCGTGAAAATGGTCTGGCAGTCAAGTGATTTTTAAGGATGAATATAGTGTAGGCAGTGTGCCCTTGTAATACGTCAGGAGGCGGGAGGCAGCAGTCTGTGTTAATTATGCTTACCGTTAGCAGCCAGTGCCTGTGCTTCAGCTGGGGCTAACTGCTGATTATGATTGATTGGAATTCCAGTGAAGACTCAAACTCAGTGTGTCTTCTCAAAGGGGTAGGTAAGTATGCTGAGATGATAATAATAATTCATTAAAGTTTTATATTATTTATGGTGCTTTGTCCTCTGCGATGGTAGAAGCATTTCTGTAACCCAGACCATGTTGGAGTATTCCTGGAACATTTCTTTCCTAAAGAGTATTCTTATCCAGAAGACTGCTTCAACACATTGGGAATGAAACCTCCCTGCAGAGGCCCAGATTTCATGTGCACGTGGCAACCTGAGAATTGATGGAAAGAAAAGGAAGGTCCTGAAACTCATAAGAAGAAAACTCTGTGCTCCCCTCCATCCCACATTGCTTCCTGAAGTGGCAGAGGAGTTTGACAGGGCCTGCTGGTTCTCACAGAGACACTGAAGGGTCTTCATGTCACGGAAGTTTAGATCGTGTGTTGGAAAGGTAGTTTCCTCCTATAGTTGAAGAAGGAAGAGGTATTCTGACATGAGAATGGGGGGGTTTCGACATTTCACCGCCATATCATACCCAGAGAGCAAAAGGGATCTGTGGCAAGAGTGGATGTGCTTGCATTTTTGATGAATTATCCAGAGCAGATGAGATGGCTTTATCTTTACCTCTTACTTTTGCTGCAGGGAGACAGCAAAGTCCTGATCTAATGTAGAGCCTGCAACAGCAAAAGGTAAACCTGTGAATTTCTGTTGGATCATCATTTTTGCATCACGTAGCTCTGGCTTTTTTTTTTTGACCCAGTATTAGGAGTCCTAGAGTTGCGTTTAATATTTCAGGGTACAATGGCTTGGACTGCTCCAATTTTGAATCCTTTTCTATGAAGTCTCTTGCTTCCCACTGGCTCTTTGTTGGGCTACATTGCTGAGTAGAGTATGAAAACTGGGAGTCAGAATTGGTTTGAATACACTCTCCTGGCCTTGCCCCTGCAACCTCTCTGGTATAGCAGAGTAAACCAGGAGCAAGGGTGGGATTTTGCCAGTGGAAAGGTGGGGTCTGATTCTAGTTTTTAGATCCATTGATTCCAGTGGGTATCCTTACGGATTGAATCACCCATTTATCCTGGTTGGATCATATACCTGCTAATAGGTCTGGTCTGGTGATAAACTTCTCTGAAGGGTCTCCTTGGAGTTAGCAACCATGCTGTGGAGGACAGGCACCCCCACCCCTTTTTTTAAGTAATGCTTTTTGTCTGCGTTTACCTCTTGCAAGCATCTTTGTAAACACGCACAATATATAGAGAAGGGGAGACCAGCGCCTCAGGACTGGGATCTGGTGCAGAGGAGCAGGAGGAACACCAGCAATCTGCTTTCATGGAGTGAGCAAATGGAAGCCATTCACTCTTGTGCCTAAGTTTCTCCCTTTGCAAACAGGGGGACTTGGTAACAACTGCCTTGCAAGATGACTCCCACAGTGTGGCATCGGTGTCTCTCTGTAACACGGGGCCCCAGCAGAACAGCTCTTGCAGTAAGATATGATTTAAATTATTTAGGGCGTTGTCATGTGATCAGAACTGATGGAGTTCCTGTGGCTTAACAAGTTGCCATCTGTTATCATCCCCATTATGAATTATGCATTAGCTTAAATCAAGGCTTAAACCAAAGGAGTTCAAGCAAAGTCCTCACCCCAATGATACCATAAAACTGTCTGTAGGGCTGTTAGTACTGGATCCAAAACACTGCAGCCATACGAGAGAGCATGCTGGTCCAGTACAAGCTCTCTCTGCTGGTTCAAACCATCCTAGCAGATTCCCTTGGTAGTGGCAGGCTATATGCTGGGCCAGGTGTCATCTGCCCTCCTGGTGTAGGCTCATAAAACTGATGAAAACTCCATTGCCTGTGTCCTGGCTGAGTGGACAGAAATGAGACCGTAGTCCCACACCAGATTCCCAAAGATCTCAGGATTGTGTGGTCAGGGAGCCGCTGCTGAAGAAGACACAGTGACCACATGCTGAATTGATGGTTAACTTGATGTGAGGCTTTGCGAAGCTGTCAGCTCTGGAAGTGCCATGAGCCCTACTGTAAAACCTGACAGTATACATGTCTGTGGTGGTGTCAAAGTGGCCATTTGCCGTAAAACACTTCAAGCCCGCCTCAGACATTCATCTGAGTCCTCTGGCCTGGAAGCATTGTGGCCAGAAAGCAGGCTCTACCAGAACATTCCCATTTCTCAAGCTGGTCCACAGTGCGTCAGCTAGTCAGTGCACTTTCCCTGTGAAGGAGAGGTACTTCAAGCCACTCCAGCTCTCTGTATGGGCTACTTCTCTCTTAGGCCAAAGTGCTGTTGCTCCTTCATAGCTCAGGAAGCTTCTGCTGGCCAAGCTGTGAGGTCTCTCCCTTTTGGTTGTGCAGCTTATATTGGATCTGCAGTGGCAAAAGCAATTAGGGCCTGCTGTCCTTCCAAGGGTGCAATTCCGTGATGTCCCGTCATCTCTCAAGTCACATTTACAGGCCAGGCTTTCTCTGCCTGCGATACACCAGCACAAGGCAGCCAGCTTGGCAGCCCAGGGTGATTGGGGCAGGCTTGGCTCTTACTGCAGTTCTGGGGTTGGCTGAATTTATACACGTTTGCTGGGCAGCAGATTGGGTCAGCAACCTTGTTCTGATGCAGAGGCAGGCCATTTATTACCATCCATTTGAGATCAGAGCCTATAAAATAAACATTTCTCTTTGTGGGAACAGGCAGCAGAGATTACTGTAGCTAAATCAAGACTTACTTGGCGAGTGTGCGTAGTAGGGAACGCAGAAAATTCATGGCATCCACAGAAGCCAAGTGCTTTCACATAGATTGCGTGGCTGTCCTTAGGAGGACCGCTGGGATCTGTGAGCCAGACAGGATGGATAGGCAGGGAATGAATGTCTCCTGGCATCAGCAGTGGTTGCAATGATAATTCTTGTTTGAATTTTGGGTCATAAATCTGTTTGTGGCTACAAGAACACTTCCAGTGGCTCCGGCTTTATCCCAGTGTTCAGAGCTATTTTTTTTACAGCTGGTGGGTGCTTGTTCCATCAGCTGGCACAAAGGCTGACTCTATGGCTCCTGGTTTCTGCCCTTGGATATCTGCGGGCAAAATCCTTTGACTTCAGAGGGATTTACTCACACAATGTCCCTGCTAGAAATAGAACTATGGCCCTTCTCTTTAAAGTGGGGCCAGATTCTCTGTCTTCAGCTTGATGTGCAAAGCCCTTCCCCTGGGAGAGAGCCAGCCTGTTTTTTCTCCCAAATTCACAAGTATCTGTACCCCTGGCAGTTTTACAGAGGGCTGAACGGTCTCTTCAACCGAGAAAGGAATTCAGAGTCTCTCTTAAACTCCTCTGGAAATAGGGAGGTAGACAGGAAAGCAATAGTGCCACCATTAAGATTTGCATGAACTGAGTTGGTCAGAGTGGACATCTTCTCTCACATTTTGTCCTGATGACTTTGCAGTCTGAAGGTGAAGAAAAAGAATGGTGAAGCTCTGGATGCTGGGGCCATAGTGGACCAGGAAGAAAGGAATAACAAAGCAAAGGAGAAAGAGTTGGGATTTAGTGTGGACCACCAGGATGGGAGAAAAGTGAGACAAATTCTTGAACTAAGTCTTAAATTGCTCCAAACCACAGGGTATTGTGCTTGGGGGAGAGGCAGGGAGGGAACAGTTATGCAATTTCATCCTCAATCATGCAAAGGCAAATTATTGGACAAAGGGATCGTATTAGATATATTGCAGTTGGAGTCTAGTAGAGCATTTGATACAGGGTCTTACAAGATCTTGCCCTCCCTCCAAAATTGTTTGGCTTGTCTTGGATAGGAGCTCAGTCATGTGGATTAGTGGAAACGACAAATGATACATGACTCTCATCATGCAGATTTTGGACCAGTCTGACTGATGAAAGTTGTTGGTGTATCCGTTTTACTGAGGACTCCTCGTGTGCATTAGCAAAGCAGCAAAGAGCATTGTAATGAAAGTTTTAGGTGCGATGTTTTGCAAACATTACTGAATACCTTGCACGTGAAGCATGATGGAAACCAAGAAGTTTGATAATTTTGGTGGGATAAAAATAATGAAAGCTACTGAAAGTCAGAGGAGGAAAAAGAGTTTTCCTATCTGGGAAAAACATCTGAAAGCAAAATTCTGAAAGCTTTAATGTGAGAGACAGGAAAGTGAATGGTGTATAGTTTGGACTTGCATATTTGGGTGCGTGTGATAGACTAACAGCAAGGTAACTGAAGTCAGGTTATTGGGCCAGACTGTACACTGGGATAAGCAGCATAGCTCCATGGAAGTCTATAGAGGTCTGAAAGTTTATCCCTGCTGAAGATAGAGTTGGGGGTAGAATTTACTGCCAAGCAATTACCTACCAACTGGATTGAAATCAGAGCTGAAAATGGGAGGGATGAATTAAATGAGTCTACTTCTCCCTACATATTAAAGAAGAGAGTCTGCTTACCCCAGGCCAGAGGAGGAGAGAGGCTGTACAGGAACCTGCCAAAATCGCGGAGGTGTGGGAGTATTGCTAAGCAGTATGGGAGGACTTGGCACACTTGAAAGGAAATGGAGTATGGTACTAAAGCCCATTCCTTGGGAGCAAGACTGCTGGCTGGGAGGCAGCCTTGATGACCAAATCAGTCTTTCTACCTCTGTATAATTGGACTCTGTGGATTATGGCTAAGATTTCACTACAGGCAGGTTGTGAGATTTTACCCAATAGTCCCAGAGAAGAAGGAATTACTCTGCCCTGTAGTAGATGTGAATGTTGTCTAGCCCACCCAATTGTGGCTCAGTATGAGAGTTTCCTTCAGAAAGCTTCCCAGTCATGATCCAAGGAGTCCAATTATGATGACTTTACCATTAATCTGTGGTCCATACTCCACTCCTGTCATTGGAGAGATGCACACATGCAGGTCATTTACATGCTGTGGCCAGTTCAGGAAGGAACCTGTGTGCTTCAACAGTGTATTTCTCCATTCAACTTGCATCCAATCAAGCTCTGACCACCTGGTTGGAGAATAGGAATTCATCGTTCTCCCTGCTCGGGGTGAGTTTCCACCTGCATCATCTGCAACACTGTAAAACACAGTCATCATTGTGAGAATGGAAGGGCTAAACCTGAAACAATCCTCCATCACTGCTCTTGGCTTGCTGCTTCTGGGACTGGAGAAGGGTGAAGGGTTTCCTCATCCGATTTCCACAGTTTATATCTAATGTCGGCCTGGGCCCTTCTCAATAGCCACCAGTGAGAAAATTGCAACTTTGTACTACTCTTTATTACATTGCACGAGGTATGGCTTTTTGTATCACTTTATATGGTATTTGGCTGTTTAGTCTTTGGGGGCATCTGCTGAGAGCAGTGTGAAGCAGTGACTTTGGTATTAGAGCATTTAAATTGTTGGCTAGTGAAAGAATGTGCGAAGCTGGTCGGACTATAACCTTTGCATTATAGGCAGTAACGCTAATATGAGATGCTTCCAGTATGAAAGTCGTTCAGTTGAAATCTTCTGATCCAAGCAATTGGTAGTTCATAGGATGATCTTACACTGCAACTTCAAACTTCTATACGCATGGCGTTACCTACCGTGTATTGAATTTTAGCTACAGCTAGTTGTCCTCTGGCCTGTCTTGTGTGAACTGCAGGGGCTGAGTTCACATGGTGGAAAGCAGAGTTCTGTTCTTCCTCTCTTCAGCCTCTCCACAGCTCTACTACTGGTAGTGGAATTATTCCTGGGTTACACCAGATTTGGGCCTGCTATCTTTTGATTTGATCGTAGATCAGGGTGAAGAGGAGTGACTGATCACTCCCTGGTCCATTTCAGGAGAGAACTGGGTGGTCAAAAGGTTACTTTTAAAAAAAATACTTAGTTTTTTTATCTTCATTTGCTCCTGTCTTTGTGATTTCATCCCGTAAAAATAGCTCTGTGATTGTTAAAGGCTGTTCTTTTAGATAAGTGACATACAGCAGAAAACGCAGCACGCCTTAAGCAAGGAATAAGCATCTAGGTTTCAAACACTTACTGACCTTGGTCCTTCAGGCAACTCTTAAAAAGTTTTGCACCAACAGAAAAGGAGAGAAGAAAGGAGAAAGTGGAAGGGAGTGTTTATATTGAAATCTTTATTTAGTTCGAAAAGCCTAGAGCAAAGCATCAAAACACAGAGTGCCTCGTACAAGCCAAGACAGGGAATAGAATTTCCATTTTATTCCAGATGAGAAGTAGGTCTTGTTATAAAGGGTTTGGGTGACAAAGCTAAATGTACTTTAAATTTCTACTCCAATCTATTTTTAATTATTCATGCGTAGATTCTTTTGTAGGGTTAACAAGGAATTTGCCAGAAGCCAGCCCACAAAGGCTTGAGTTGTAGTTTTCCAGCAGACATCCTGAAAAAAACACTGTCACAGGCAATCAGCATCCTTGGGGAGGTGGCCTGTTAGCAGGGTGTTTACTAATTGGGATCATTCTGCAGCAGATAATTGTTTGTGACACCCATGCTGATTGGACCCACAATATCTTCCCATCCTGCAAATGGTCCGTGACAGTTTTGATGAATTTGAAGTTTGGAGTCTGAATAAATCTATGGAATGAAAAAAAAATGCTTCCACTGGAAAATACATGTAGAAGAGCAGAGCTCTGCCCTGGGTCAGCCTCCAAGAATGGAGCCACATGAGCCCACAGAAAGAGAGGCCACTCGGTGGGTCTTGTCAGACTTTCTGTTTTTTCCTCTTGCATTTAATTAAGAGACTGGGGGACGACCAGCCACGCCAAATTAAAAATGTGAGCGTTGGTTTAGCTCGCACAGGACATGGATGTCCTAACCAAGGACTTTTGGGCTTACTGGGAAACTGCAGATTTATTGAAATATCCCTGGAATGAGTTCAGATGCAGGTCAGGCCTTCTTGCTGGCAGACAATAGCGAAAGTGGTGCAGATGTCCCCGGCTAACAGGCAGTTCTCTGGGCTTGGGAGCAGTATATGAGGGTTGCAAGCATCATTTTCCAGAGGAGCTGTAGAGATTGTTTTGTTTCTAGGGTCTGGACCAAAATGTATTTTACATTTTTGCTACGTTTGACTGCTACATTGATATGTGCTTTATGGCCAGATTGAGGATCACAGAACTGCAACAGCATTCTTGTCCAGTCCCCTGCTCAAAGCTTATTTGTCCTTCTGGCTTAGGCTTAAATTGTATAGCCAGGATAAGCACCATGCAATGTATTTTCACTCATTTGACAGAAATGTGGTTGTCGTGCTTTGTCTGGTTTGCATCTGTACTGCTCCAAGGTGAGCTGGAGATGCAGCAGGTTTAGTCTTTGCAGTTAAGAGATCAGAGCTTCAGTTGGATTCTGTAAGGTCTGTGCAAGTGCACAACATTTGCCAGGTTTCAGACTGAGAATGGAGTTGCAGGGCTGATCTCAGGCCATGGATTAATCATACGATATTCTGGGCTTCTCTGCTCCTAAAAGGTCCTAAGGGGTCACTATTTTTTCTATACATATTTCAGGAAGACTCTAGCAAAATTAGTACTGGACATATATCAGGTCTAAGAATCACTGTTACAATTCCCATGTCCACTCTCTGGACCTTTTGATCGGGAAGTAAAGAATTAAAGAAGCATTACCCTGTAATAAGTTTTGTCAAGCCAAGAAAGTTATTAGTGCTGCTAGGATAAACCTATATGCATGTCCTGAAATCACAGGGCTAGTAATGGCTAAAGCATAGGAGACAAGGATTCAAAGGTGTCCCAAGGCAACAGAGTTCATATTCCCGTTCAGAACAAAGTCAATCATCCTCCTGAGCCGGAAACTATTTCTGGAGACAGATCTCTCTCTCTGTAATAGTGTTGCTCCATTCCAGAAGCAAATGAACTTCCAGATGCAAATTGGTATGGAAAATTGTGAGGACACATCTAGACCTCAGCTTTGGAAAAGGGGAACTCTTTATATCACCTCTCATTTCTTCCAGATCCTCCCTGCCCAGCCCAGTGCGAGGTGTCCCATGAAAGGCCAGCTCACTGGACATTTTAATGGTCGTTCCTGTGGAATTAGCCATAGCAAGCTGAGTAGTGGTGTATGATACAATTGCAAATCCCTCCTCCCAGTAGTCTTATCAAAATGCAAACAGTTTTCTGAAAATCTGGCTGGGTACTGAAGAATGATCTCAATAAATTGATCACTCTGGGGCCTGTGATTACACTCCATGCATTTGGTGCTAGTTGACCGAGTTAGATGGTGGGAGAGAAACCAGCGTCTTGTCTTTGAGGCAAAGCTGAAGGTGTTTCTCAGGAGATCAAAATTGTAACATAGAGTAAAAGTGTAAGGCCTCTGAATTGTGTAGCTTCATCATTTATGCAGATGTGTTGTTCAGTTCTGTACAGAATCGCTAATATAATGAGAACTCTACTGAGCACAGCAGGAGGCTGGGATGAAGGAATGAAAATGCACAGGACTTGCAGAAGGAGATCTGTTGCCACAGAAAGGCAGGTAGTGAGTATCAGGTACTGGCCATTTGACACCCTATATTTAAGATTTCTCCAGGGAAACCCTCTAATTAAAAAAGAGCTATATTCCCTAAAATAAAATTTTCAAGCATTTCTCAGCACCTTTGTTAGTCTTGTGTTACGTTGTGGTAAAGTCAGCAGACTTGCCCAAAGCCATACAGAGATTGAAAAAGTCCTGACTGGAAGTGTCCAGGTGCACTTTACAGTTGCCCCTTGTATGTAATGAATGGGGTTAATTAACTGTTTCTAAAAATACATAAAACCTTTCCTCGGTAGTAAAAGCCAGGATACTCTTCTCGTCACACAGCATTCCACCAAAGCCAGCAGGATCATACAGGAGTGGTGTGGTCCAGCTTTCTGGCTCCTTGCAGAGGATTATGACTTAAATGGGATCAAGGACTCAGTCTTTGAGTCGGAGCACTGGTTACAAGAGATGATCATTTTTATGACTCTTACCAGGGGCAACCTGTCTCCTCAAGCCCCGCATCCTGCACATTAGCTTAGCTCTGATAATCTTCTGGAGCTTTAGCAGATTCACAGGAAGGGGTGGACCTGGAAGGATTCCTGGAGGCCGTCAAATAAGTATCCAGCGTTTCAATTGCAGTGAGCTCCAGTGCATCTTCTCTAAATCTGTTTCAAGTTGTTTTTTTCGGGGTCAGTGGAACACAGTATAAATCCCGGCTCGCTCAAGTCCTTCAGGCAGAGAATTTGGGGAATACATATGGAAATACTTTTGCCTGGTGTTCTCTACTCTGCACCCCTCCCAAACAGAACATACATTTGTGTTGCAGTATAAAAGGGAAAAACCTCCGAGCCTGGAGTAATGTATACAATTCAATAATACATGAAATTCAAAGCCACACATTAATCACATTCATGTTTAACTTTCAGATTTAAAACCCTGCAGGTTGGCTGGCCTTTTTTCTGCTAAGTGGAAGGGGGCATTCCAGCCTCTCGGTGCAGAGTTCAAAAGCTGCCTCGGGTAACAAGTGCAATTGGCTTTATAGGCCTCATTGTATTCTCCCTTCGGGGCATAGTGAGAAGCTACTGCACAGGTTGGCCCCTTATCAGGCTGTTCAAAGGAAGAAAAGTTTGGATAGCAAAGGTTTGGCAGGTCAGTGAGAGGGGCTGCTTGCAGGTTCAGGAGGCCAAGACTGGAAAAGTGATGATGCTGCAAGTCAGAATCCAGCTGCATTGGCAGGTCTGGGCAGGAAAAGCAAGTTATACAACAAACTCCCCTTTCCTCCCGCCGCCATCCAGTTTCCAAGCCCCTTGTTTTCATTAGTGTTAGCTCATTTGCAGATTTTTGTGAAAAGCGTTTCACGTTGGAGTGCTTGTCTCTGACGTGCCTTTGTGTGTTGGATTATTATTAACCGTTCTGGGTGGTTACCTTTGTCCAGGGTTCACTCACTCATCCGAGTGCTGCAGCTTCCTTGCCTCTGGCTGTTCAGACGCCTATTCTCCCCTCCTCTTTCAGGCTCCTCAAAATGGCGTTGCAGTATGCCTTTATCCTAGCCTTTTCCCAGCCAGCCTGGCTTTCCAGGGCTCCACACGAGCAAATTAAGCCACAGGGAGCAAAGACTATTCTGCTGCCCTTTAGCAGCCTGCTGCCATAGGAGCCTGCCTACTTGCTAATATCTATGCTGCCCTTAGTTATAAACACCAGTGGGGTGCTGTGACTAACCAGAGAATAAATTTATTTGCAGTAGCTGATTTACATCAGGGTTATAGCCTTGGATGATCCAATCATAGCAAGATGTGGCAGTAGTGATGGTTGTGTTGTGGCTGCAGATCTATTGGAAGTAACTTCAGGTGGACCAACTTGGGGGCTGGTAGCAGTCCGGGTGGGGTATTGTGGAGGTTAAGAATGTAGCAAAGTCCTCACCAGAAACCTGGTAAATGGCAATTAATCTACAATATTTTGGCCATCGGTTAGTTTAAAGTGCATCCACAGAGCTGTAATGACATGTCCTCCAGCTTCCAAATCCCAGTGTGTCAACCCAGGTAAGACCTGAACTTAAGATGTTCTGTCTGAGTGGGGATGCAATGAACATCCCAAGAGTGCTTATAAACATCCCAGAAAACAGGATATGGGACAGACTTTTTAGAAGTAAACACACCAGGCTACTTAGTGAGACTACCCATCACCAGCAAATGAGCCTGAACTTTGAAGTTAAATGGTCTAAATTCCAGAGAGTCCAAAGGTTTTACACAGTGGAGTGAAATGCAGAATTCTGCAGCCATATCAGACGCATAGCGTTGGATTAAGAGCTGTATATATACTGCTGTCCTCTTGCTGGTGGGTCATCCAAGGACATTTTCTGTGCTAAACTCAACTTCTCATGGTGCAAATCATGAATAGCCATCAAAATGGTGGAAGAGTTTGATCCTGTGAGGTCCTCTCCAAAACCTAAGCAGGAGAATAAAGAGGTCTTTTAACAGGGGGTGCAATTCAAATACCTGTTAAGATCAAGTAGTAAATTCATCGCTCTCACTTCCAAAAATGGGCTGAAAAACAGAGCAAAGACAGCATGGTCTGAAAGACTTTCATATAGCATATAGAGGTGCAACAGAGGACATAATTTTCCTGTGCTGTCAGCTGGAGAGAAAATATTTTACGCAACAACACTGAATTTAACTTGCAGTTATAAAGTATATATTGTTCTTGTAGGGCCACACCGGGGTTTTAATGAAGCAAATGGCAAAGCTCCCACTGACAGGGTTCGACCCTCAGCAACTTCGGTTCCGGAAGTTATGATGTTATGTATTATACGTAGAAAGAGGAAAGTTTCCAACCTACCAAGCTTTGATGCAAACAACTTTTCCTATTTACGTCAAAAGGATGAAGTGTCTCCTGTAAGCAGCATGCAAAAATTTCTGAAAGGCTGGATTACTGAATAGTACCTTGGAGTTTTAGGGAGAAATCACATAAGTGGTCCAGTTTGGGCTCCCCGGTTCAAGAAGGACAGGGAACTGCTGGAGAGAGTCCAGCAAAGGGCTACAAAGATGATTGGAACATCTTTCTTATGAGGAAAGGCTCAGGGCCTTGGGTCTTTTTAGTCTAGAAAAAAGAAGACTCAGGGGGGATCTTATCAGTACTTCTAAATACTTAAGGGGAGGGTGCCAGGTAGAGGGAACAGTGTTTTTTCAGTGGTGCCCAGTGACAGGACAAGAGGTAACAGGCACAAACTTGAACATAGGAAGTTCCATCTTAACATGAGGAGGAACTTCTTTCCTTTGAGGGTGGCAGAGCACTGGCACAGGCTGCCCAGAGAGGTGGGGGAGTCTCCCACTCTGGAGCCATCCCAAACCCGCCTGGACGCCGTCCTGTGCCACTGCTGGAGGTGACCCTGCTGTGGCAGGGGGTTGGACTAGATGATTTCCAGAGGTCCCTTCCAACCCTGACCATTCTGTGATTCTGTGATTCTGTGAAGTGACTTTCCAAACTTACTACCTATGCTTCCGCACTCTCCAAATGTATGGTAAAATGTGGAGCAGGCTTTTCAAAGGCATTAAGCACTCTGCCCCCATTTTAAGGGCTGTGTTAACTTGAAATCAGTATAAAACCAGGTGTGTAACTTAGACAATCCCTGGTGTTTCATAGTTAAAGGTTGCCATAAAGAGCAGTGTTAGTTAGGACATAGTGAAAGATCTCAGAGAAGTTCTGTTGACTTAAAAAGGAATAGGACTCAGCTCAACTTCTGATCTAAAGGGTTTGACGCACAAGCAAGCATCTGTCAGCTGCCCAGTTGCTGTTGGTATATTCTGACCCTATGACAACCCACAATAAATGGAAAATAATTAGATTTAGTGTTTTTCTCTTTAACTCGTGGGAAAGCTACCCCATATTTGAAAAAATTGGTCCCCCAGGAATACGAGCATGCATGTGGACTGAGAGAAGCTGGTGTGTGGCAGTTTGTTACATTGCAATCACTCATTTCTGCGTCAGAGCTCTGTGATACAGCAATATCATTTTTTTCTAACTTCTTTTCTGCTGTTTCCTTTCAATTGCCATTTTCCCTAACAGAAAGGAGGAGAGATTTCTGTCATGGCATTCCCGGGCCAATACTGAAATTGTAAGTTTCATGCCCATATACCATTTCTTCTTTCTGTTTTCCTGACTGATAAGCTGTATCCCACTGCCCTAAGGGAACAAGACGCACAGCGGTGGTTTGCTGCTGGTTCTCGCAGCTCAGAATAACACAATGCAAACTGCAGCTTTTGTTTACATCTATAAGGGTTAGATGGATGCTCACTCAACTGCTGGAGGCTCCTGTTCTCTAAGGTGGGTTATAGCTGGAAGATGTCTTTATGATCAGCCAAACTGATCCAACTTCTGAGAACCTGACAGGCACCCACTGGTCCAGACTGTGGAAGACATTCATGCACAAATGATGGAAACATGCAGTTCTTTCATATCTCTTTTGTTTATTTATTCATGTAAGGAAGATGTCAAGTTTGAAGTGACACCTGTGCAAACAAAATCTCATTTGTGATGTTGTGGAAGCTGTGGTGGCTCCTGAGCAAGTCCAGGAGGGATAAAGTGTTTCCAGAAGCCTGGGAAGAGCAGAGGTGGCTGGAATGCCTATGGAGAAAAAGGAGTGGGTCTCCCTGCCTCCAGTGCTGGACACTGGAGTGCCTACTAAATCTTCCAGTACGTGGAGTGGGACCTGCCGGTGGTGCTGCACGTGCCTTTTATCTCTCACAAAGCCTAGTTAGGTGTCAGAGGTTCTCTGTGGAGAACCACCTGCCTGGTGAGATCCACGGGAGCTCACATAGCAGGGTGTCTTGAGTGGAGGTGTGTTCAAGGTGGCTGAAGACACTGTCCACTGTGAGCATTAGCTCTCTAAGCTGGCAGTAACTAGCTATTGTATGAAAAGGCAGCAGGAGTGGGCACATTTGGTTCAAAGTTTATAATTACTGGACTGTGCAGAGGAGTACAGTTCCCATCACACAAGGGGAAAACTCAGAAAAGAACATTTTTTCAATCCAAGGTGTGGGGAAGTGAAACTCCAACAACATTCTAGAGAGGAGAAATCAGTGGGTGTTTGCTTTATAGCAAGACAGAGGTGACATTCCTTCTAGAAAGCTGTGTAGGGCCTTGCTTGTGTCATGCTCAGCTCCCTGGCTCCATGATAGTGCTCTGACAGAGCAGAAGATTGGTTCCAATATCCCAAATTGTTAAAAATATAGTTAGGAATACTCTTTGAGAGAGCCTGAAGTTAATTTGAGGCAACAGGTTATATCTACAAGCACTTTTTCTTAGAAAGCGGTGTCTGATGAAAGACTTGCAGTCTCTCTTCAGTTCATATGGTGGCAAAAAAATATTTTAGCCACACTGCAGGTAGCCAGATAGTTCATAAAAAAATTCAGTAACTTAACATGATCATACTTGTATAGAACTTGCTGTTCTTTGATCCAACTAACTCAATCCAGGAGGGTTTTAAAAGGAGAGAAATAAAGTGTTTCTAATTAAAAATTTGAAAAAAGTTTTTGAGAAAAAAAAAACCCAAAACAAAAGAGGAACATCAATTGTAGAATTATTTAATTTAAAGAGTTTCCTAATTCTCCCCATGTTTTGACATGAAAGGTGGATCTATGGCCAGCTTGTTAAGTGGAATCACTTGGCTACTGGCCCACACACATGCGTAGCAAGCCAATATCTGCCCTACCTCCTCACTGCATTGCTGAAGTGCTGCAGCGTGGCAGGAGGAGACAGATGGACGTGAGCAGGAACACTGCAAAACTGGCAGAGTCAGCAGTTGATTGGATGCCATTTTTACAGCTGTTGGATGTTTGAATTTGGGAAAGGAAAGCCAACTCGTGATTTTAAGACAAGGTTAATTCCAGTGCTTTAGTGCCTCAATGGGGGAGTGACAAAGTCTTTGAGATTTTGCAACTTGTGCACACGTTTCTTCTTGTCAACTTCTGAAGGTGACAAATTAGGAGAAAGGTATTTTTTGTTGTTAAATCTTTGAGGGGAAAAGCATGTATGATATTTCTTAAGTAGGTTTAGGTCAGGGCAAAGCTTATTTGATCTCAAGTTTCACTGCAATTTCAATCATTCTCTCTGGCATCTGGTGCCCATTTATAAGGTACAAAATAAGGAATCACTTAAAAGCATGCGCAAGCAAATGTGAAATTTGTGCTAAAACAATGCACTTGGGGATTTTAATACAATAATTGACCCCTTCCTTGTTTGTCTGTCTAATGCTCACTTTGTTCTCTCTAGGTCTCACAAGATATTGAATTTACTGGCTAGAGAAGGGCTGCAGACTAGAGAAAACAGAAAAATTTGCTGAGAAAGCAAAAGAAGAGGTTAGTGGAAACATCTTGTTTTCTCTGGGCGAATAGTACTTATTCTCCTTGTGATCAACACCAGATACTCTCCAGCAATGGTTTCTTGCTTTTCACTCTGCCCTGAAAGAGTTTGTCTAACCAGAACTGTTGTTTTACTGGTTTTACAGATTTGATAAAAAAATTCAGAGCCCCGGACCATCCATTTCAGATAATGTCAGATCAGTACTGAAAACCTTCCACCTCACAAATTCCCAGCTACCAAAGAGATTTACAGACAGTGGTGACAGCCCTAAGCTCTCTTGCTCTTGTTCTGCACGTTTGTCATGCTGGAGGCTTTTTATATTTTGCAGGTAGATCTTAAATTTGTAGGGTAAAAGAAAGCTGGTGAGTGTTTTGTGGCTGGCAGGCGGGGAGGGAGAAAAGATGCGCATCTGACTTCTGGGTGAATCGTTGCGCTCAGTATAAAACAAATGCTCAGTACTGCAAAACTCCTGCAGCGTGGATACTGTGAAACCTGCATGCTGCCACCGTGGTTTGAAGTGCTTGTAGCCACAGTTTCAGTGGTGTCTTTTCAGTGGTGTCTCTTGTCAGCATCTGTTTCTTGTGTCCAGTCATCCCAAACTCTTCTCTTCCAGCCAGATCTGCCTGTTCTGGCTGAGACTACTTCAATCAATGAATGCAACGATTTCAGTATTTCTTACTCTAACTCTTGGACTAATGCTTAGGTCTCTGGCCTCTGATTTAGTTCCTTGATTCTCAGGTGCCAAGCAGCTATTTGGATCCTGTAACGAGGCTTTCCTTATGCTGGCAGAACAAGTTACCAGCATGGCCTCATTCCTATAAGTAGGCATAGTTTATGTAGCCTCTTTGTTTCTCAGCCTGTTAGTTTTACCTGTCCCCAGGAGCAAGTGTTCAGCAGAGGAAGGATTGCACAGCCAGGCCCCGATGCATGACATCCATTTGTCTCGCTTGGAAATCCCGAGTTTTGAGGTCTGATAATTAAGTGTTTCATTAAGCCTGACGCTGCGGTGGAGCCTGGAAAAGTATGTGCTGTGTGTTAGAGCACTTTCACATGCCGGAGTGCAGGCCTCTCTGCTAAAAACAGCCACTGGGGGAGAGCTGCGGCTGCTGCGTCGGATAAAATCTTTGTCTGAAAGGATCCAGCAGGTCTCCGAGCGAGGAAGAGGTGCAGCTGACGGCAGCATGTCCCAGCGACAGGCTGAGCCGTGCACACACTGCACCACCTGCGGCCACTTCTCCAGGAACCTCCTGGGCGGAAGCAGAAGGAGAAGAGAAGAGCTGTCCTTGGGGGAGGAGGAGACAGAGGAGGATGTTGAAGAGGTCCAGAAAATCTCAGGGAGCTGGAAGGCTGTCAGAAGGGAAAGACATGACTGGAAGGGTCCCAAAGACATTAAATGTGGGAAGGAGATTTTCTCTGCATCTTTAGATGAACTGGAAGGCATTTGAGCATGGCTGGTTCCCTGTCAGCTCCTTATCACCATATTCAGGCATCTCCAGAGCCCAACAGGAAAAAGAGGTTTCTCGATGAATCATTTGCACTGAGTAGTTCTGCTGCAGACACCATAGGTGCACGGCACTCTTTGCTCCTGTGGTTTGATGCAGCTATACTGATCTACTTCACATCTCCACCCAAAATCATTTTTGTCTTGGGAGAGGCACTGCTCATCATGATCAAAACAGTCTAATTTAGAAAGAACAAAATGAGAATTAAACGGCAAACAGTTCCAGTAAAGGGAGTTAAATCTTAGAAAAAGACTTATGCTCCCAGAGTATCTCACTGCTGTCAGGTTGTGCTGTAGTCAGTCATGTCAGCATTGCATTGACTGGTCTGATTTTCCCAAGTGCCAGCTGTGTTTATGGGTTGTACCGCTACAAGAAAGAAAAGCCTTGTATGATGCTGAGAACTCCCTGTTTAGGTGCCTGTGCATGGACAGACGATGTATACAGTCATAGTTAGATAAAGGGTATTCTGCGGTTGGAAGAAAACACCGTGCAGCATTTCTTTTACACCAGTGGGAATGACCTGTGGTCTCTGCTTTTCTATTCAGCCTGCTGTTTATTGCTCACAAACAATGGAAATAGCTCACATTTAAAGCGCTTGCTCATCTTAAAACCAAGACCCAATCAAAAAGCAACTCTTTGAAAGAAGTTTTCAGCAATAATTTACTTCACTATAATATGAACAAGCTTGAACCGAAACTTTTATGACCTATGACTTGTCAGATTTTTCTTCACAGACCTTACCCTTTAGCACATTTTTCATGATAATACAAGCCAATCTGTTTATTATTTTCAATTTAAAAAAGTAAAAAAGTATTGCATCCTCATGAAAATTGCTTCATTGTTGGGCTGTTTGAGTGGTCAGTGTAATATATCATTGTTTGATCTGGCAGAACCATCTATTTATAAGCTAGTATGTGTCAAACCATTTTTTTGGCAAAACTGGGAAGACACCTGGTTTAGTTTAGATTCCTCGCTATGTAATTCCAAACATCTCTCAGTCCTCTTGGATTGAAAACGCAGGCTAGGATCCAGACTTAAGAGTGCTGCTGTCATTCACAAGATGCTCAAGGGCCTCTGCTCTCAAGGTTCATGAGATCATAAATTCTTTTTTAATTTTTCTTTTTTCGTAGTTCAAGTCTAGGCACAAACCCAAAGTAGGGTACATATTAAATGTAAGTGAGGCGCAGTCGGTCCTCCCGTTCACTGTTTCGGAAAGAGTTGCCTGTATTGACCAACAGAGGTAGCAGCAAGGCAGTTAACGAAAGTTTGCTGCTGAGATAAAGAGGAGTGGGCCACCTTTGCAGAGCTGTCATAAAACTTGGGAAGACAGCACAACCCTGGGCCATGTTTGGGAACGGGAATTACAAACATTGTATTTCTGCACTTAAGTAAGTTTAAGGGAGTGGATGTCTTTCAACTTGCTGTTGAAAGACACTATTCAATAACAGTGCAATAATGCCCTCACAGAGGTGTCTTTGTAGTTTACTAGTTCTCTCTTGTTAGAGCTGATATACGACACACTGTATCAACACTATATTTTAATACAGTACCCCTTTTGAGTCAGCTAGATCGTGCTATTAGACAAGATTTAGGATGTACATATCACAGTTGCTTGGTTGTGAAGTTCAAGAGCTTATATTGATGGATTCATATTGATTTCAACTATAATTGTTTACAGGTCTCATAAGGGGCACTGAGATCATCACTGTCAAGTGATTGGTATGATTAGAGTTGTAGTATGCAATACCGTGTGCATGTTCAGCACTTCTTACATAAAAGTAGTAGTAAAGATGAGAAAGAAGACAAGGTGAGAGCGAGAGAAAGAGAGGAGGATGAGATAGGAAAAAGAAAGGTGTAGATCCTGACCATACGCTGCGTTCCTGGTTAAGCCAGTGAACCTGGTCCTTTCTGTCCAATAACATCATACCATTGCATCATTGCCATGTTCAGCTTTTAGCAGGCTTTGTTTTTCCTCTGTGGTGGATCTTCTCTCTTCTAACCGAGAAAGAGCCCTTTGCAAGGAGCTGGCCAGTTGTCTAAATAGGCTCCAGCCCCTCTTGATTATTTTCTCTTCATCCTCCTGGTGAGGGAGATAGGTGGTCTGGAAAACAGAGTCCAAGTGAAATGGTTCATGCCCAGAGCAGCTAAGCAAAACTATGCTTTGAGGCCAACTTATTTTTCATAATTTAGCTTGTAATGTAAGCCAATGCAGTAGTTTAAGACAAATTTATTTTAAGTCTTAAAGGGCAAAGGACTTGTATATTTAACCACAGGCTAAGTTTGACTTAAGTACACTGGAGTCAGCAATGACTGTTACCTCCGTGACCTCCTATCTCCTAATAGGCAAAGTCCTTCTGTTTCTGCAGCCTGTGTTTAGACACTCCTCAGTAATACAACCTTGACAGTGCTCTGGGAAGAAGAAATGGAGCTTGGTTGTGAGTGGATGAGTGGTTATTAGTGGCAGATGAACAGTTATCAATGTAGTGAGCAACACTACATAGTGTCGCCATGTCTAACGTGTGTTAGGTACTGAGTTGTGCACTGAGTGAAGAGTTAGGCACCCAAAACCAGCATTGACGTCAGCCATTTTGCTGAGAGGGCTGTGAAAGGCTGCCAAGAGAAATATCAAAGAGAAAAGGGTGTCTGAAATATTTCCCGTCACATTGCTTCAGGATACTCAAGGTACCTGCAAGCTGCATTCAACCAACTTTATGAGACTGTGCTACACAGCCCAAGGCCGTCTAGTGCACGGTGGTGCTGTGTTGCTCCGTTGGACAGGCTTTCTGTTAAAATACAGCCAGGTGGGGTCAGAGTAGTGACAGCCTTCTTTATAACAGACCTCAAGTTACAACACTTGATGAAGTGGAAGAAGTACCCTTTAGACCTTCTTTAGTCCAGAGAATTTCTGATCTACCTGTTTCCATTTCATACTGGAAGATAACTTGGGATGAGAGAAGGGGATTCTCCAGCTTTTCCGTTGAAGCTGCTGGGGCCAGAGGGAGCATTACTCTAGCTACAGAAGATATTCCCTTGTTTTCCAGTGGATCTTTTTCTTAAAACTTTGTACATATTTCACTGGGTGGCTCTTTAATGCAAAATTCAGAAACTGTCTAGTTACATGGGGTTTGTGTCTTATCTTCTTGGATTCTGATGTCTGAAGTCCATCCAACTTGCATTGTAGGTACCTACGTGGTTTGCTGGATCTGGCCCTAAATATTTCTTCCATTCAAAATATGAAGTGTCATCTTCCTGTTAATGGATCATCTTCTCTGATAAGGCCATTCCTTTCCTTAGTTGTCTAATACTAATTCCAGGCTACTTAAATGAATGGAAGTTACATAGATATGCATGACAAATACCTCCATTTAAAACCAGGCAGTAACTGTGCCAGCCCAGTCTCTGATGGTTTCTGGGTCTGAAAAGGCAGTTAAACTAAGAAGCTAGAGAAGGTAAAATAAAACATTATTATCAGGAGTCAGTAAAGGGGTTACATTTTCTGCTTTTGCATTAGAGGTTCTTTCCTGTGACTCTTGCAGAAGCCGTGGGACAGACTATACCCCACTACATCATTTCTTTGAGCGTATATTGGGTTTGAGTTGTTATCCAGTGAGAGAAAGCAGGATGTTGTGGATTGGAAGCATTTCATACTGACTCTGTGTGGACTGAGAATTCAGTCCTGGAGACAGTGAGACATTTTCATTTTTGTTTTTCCTGTGCTAGTAGATCACTGTAGAAGCAGCACTTTCCAGCTTCTTAAAAAATAAGAAAAAATGTGAACATGTTTTACAGGTTTTAAATGTAATAATGAATTTTTAAACAGTTCTATCTCTGTGTCCAGAGCCTGGGACAATTGCAGACTTTAGTAGATTAACATTCCTTAATAAATGTGAACATGTTGAGCTATTTTTTAGACCGTTACGAGCCTGTCCTTGAAGGACATGTGAATGTTCTTCAGTTTCCTGTAAGCGATGGCATTTTACTTCTTGTTTTGCCAGTTTTCAGGATCCCAAGATCTTTTATTATCTCAACCTTGGGTTTTTGAAACACTGTGTCACCTTTTCCACTATAGGGCTTTGTTGAAAACTTAGTATTTCTTGGACACAATATGCCGGCACTTACCCAACAGTTAGAGAGCAGAGATTCACAGTGATAGGAATATGACTCAAAGTACTTGCTTCAAGCTTAAGAATGTCTTTCTACCCTGCAGTCAATTACACGTCTTTGTTCTGCTCCCTTAATACTCCTGACTTCTCTGCTTCCTATTGTACCTATTCATTACAACTAATGAGCTCAGTCTTTTATATTTGTTCTTAATATCATAAGGGCAAAGAGGATGCACACTGTTGGAAGAACTAAATTATTCTGTCTTCCCTATGCAATATAGAGTTCCAATACGGGATCCTTGCTGCTCTTGAATGCTTGTTAGCTGAGCCCTGACAATGAATGCTACTTCCAATTCTGTACATATTATAGTAAAAAGTATGGCCTGTTCCAGTGGAGGAGGCATAGATTTGTTTTATGAGTGTGTTACACAGAACACCACAAGCTAGTAGATTCTGATTTTTATTTGGTGGTAATCTTGATCAATAGCAGCTAAATCATTTACAGAAGAAAAATAAATGGGAAGAAAATTTCACATTTATATTCCAGCTGTGCAAAGGGATCTTGGGTTTTCCCCCATCCTCTCCTCCCAGAGCTTGTCGGCAGTAGGAATTCATAGTAATAAAAGCCAGACTTATTTCCAATGCAGGTGTTTCTAGAGTGATTGTAATCTTTCTGATTAACTGCATCTGCAAGAGATCTCATCATTACAAGCAAAGCAGAAGTTATGAAGGAAGGTGCCCCTAAAGCAGTGAACTGGCAATTAAATTATTATTATGGGCTCTGAGACATGGGATTTCAAGGGGAGTTTGGAAATACAGTAAAGATAGGTCTGAAGATGTCATTATGCCACCAAAATCTTTGAAGCCCACAGCAGCATAATGGATTGGCAAAGGCAAAGGAGCCCAATGTGATTAGGTAGTGCTGAAATCCAGCTTTTGGAGATTAAGCTGCATTACTAAGATCAGGGGCCCTTATCAAACTCAGTCCCAGCAGACTGCCCTAAGTCATCTGCCCTAAGTCATCAAGGAAATGGCTGCAGAAAAGTAAAGTGCTGATCTTGTGAAAATAGCATTTTACTGCTTGTGAAGGTCTGTAGGACACAGCCTTGGAGACTGGGGTCTGGTTTCCTCACGCAGAGCGGCAACATAAGGTTTGGTACATTACAAACTGAATGGTCTCATGCTGTATTTGGAACAACAAGATTTAATTGAGAGGGAAATTGATTAACAGTTGCTAATCAAGGCCACATTTTCTTCTAGCCTCTCAGTTGG
This sequence comes from Pluvialis apricaria, assembly GCA_017639485.1. Lineage (NCBI taxonomy): Eukaryota > Metazoa > Chordata > Aves > Charadriiformes > Charadriidae > Pluvialis > Pluvialis apricaria. Next base: position 6,187,810 of record CM030011.1, on the reverse strand, counting down.
GGCATGTGAAACATTTGCGAATGGTTGTCATTCCAAGCTGAAGTTTTAGTGAGAGCAGGATAAATTTACACATGTAAAATGCATATGCTGTAACCTGCCTGGAGGTTTTCATAGTCTTTATGGCCACAGTCTGAGTAGAATTGTCACAAAAGGCTGGGACTGCAAAAGACGGAGTGGACCTCTGCTTCCTGATGGCAACACTGTCTCCTTCTGCTCACCCTTGCTGTTGCTGGCAGATCTTATTCCAGATCTTGCTTAGTTGCCTGGGACTGAGATTTCTTTCCCCTAATGCTCATTGCTACTCTGAGCCCTCCGGTCATAACAGAATATTGTCGCTACAGCAATCTTTTGAGGTGAGAAGTTACTTCCATACAATCGGATGCAAAAATAGGTGATTATCCAGGACGTGTCAGGATTTGAACCCTTGAGTGACAGTCCAAACCCCTGTTTTTGAGATAATCCATCCTGCTTTGTGGTGTAAAACCAGCTGACACATGGATGTGTGGCACAAACAATTAAACTGTCCCTTCTCAACTAGAGGCATGACAGTCCTTTGGTTTTCCCATCATCACTTGTAGAGAGACAAATGAAAGGAATCCTTCAGTGTCATACAGCCGTGACCTAAAGTCAAAAGGCTGTCTAAGTTGTTACTGGAGGAGATCCAGTTGTAGAAAGAAAAATTCTTGCCAAATCAGCTAGAGAAAGTTGACTGAAATATGTTTGAACAGACGGATTGTTCAGCCATCTATGCAGCTGGCTCAGTAGAGGAAACAGTTATACCTGGGTAATTGGAAGCAACTATGTGTACATATGTATAAAAAAAATTATAAAAATATATATCACACAATCTTTGTAGTTGTCACCATTTCTCTCAGTGAGAAGTCTGAAATCCAAGGGGAGAACTCAAACCTAGAAATTCAGTGTTGGTACCCTCCCACCCCATCTCCCTCAGTAATCCCCTTTTTCATCATAGGAGTGCAACGTGCTCTGGATACTGCTGAGTACTTGTTCTGTGCAGTGGGAGATGGTGTTTCGCATACACTAGCTAGCTGTCCCCATTCTGTCCTGCCTTAACAAGCCACACCAGATTTCCTTTGCTTCGTCGTATATCATGGAACAGGGAACACCATTTGGTTTGGTGAACCTGGTTGTTAAATCCACAGATGGGCTTTCATCAACAGCTAAACATTAATGCAGAACCACGGCATGTACTTGTTAGCAAAACGTTTCAAATGCCCCATTCTGCATTAATTTGCATTCTGGGACTTGGCAGCAGCACCAAATTTTGTATTTGTTTTGGGACACCACAAGAAGAGGATCTGTTCCCTTCGAAGCGTTTACCCTTCCCTGCCAACCTGTCTCTGTTGGGCTAACAGCAGGACACTCCAGCTCAGGACCTGGCCTTTCTAGTGGTAACTGAAGGGTTAAACTGAGCCCCAAGCACTTGTTCTTCCAACATACCCTGCACTCCGCACTCTCCAGGATTTACGGTCATCTAGTCACATGTTAAAAAGATTATTGGAAAAATATGTAAATGAAAGTTAATAAGTGTAGCAGAGCGGTGTAAAAGCAGACTTATTAGCAACAGGATGCAAGGCTCTGCACATGCTACATTTCTGTTGCTGGAAACATCATCAAAGCACTTTCCAAGGCTGCAAGGCCCAGATGGATTTTACATCTTTATGCATCAGCCCCGAGCCAAAGCTGAATTCACAGGTGAAGTTGACACCACAGCACATGGGGAGGTGCCTGGGTTGCACGCCTGTCCCACACCCGGGCTGCAGTTCTGGCTCCCAGGAGAAGTGGAGGTCTCCTCAAGTAAAGAGTTTTTGGGGAGGACTTTGCTAAAAATAATAATTAAAAAAAATGGTGCAAAGGACAGCTTTGCTTCTGTGTTGGGAATTTGATGAGGATTTGGCCTTTAGGCTGACAGTACACATCACGGCTATTCCCTTTCCAGGGTTTTCTCCCTCTAGAGGCTACACGTCTTTTTGCCAGCAGACCGCAGGGAAGTGCTTTAACCTTGTTCTTTTCTCCCATTGCTGGCAAAGAAGTTTTAGACCCAAATAGCAAAACACCCGTGCCACAAAGCACATCTGCTGTCAGCACCCACGTGGCTTATACCTAGGATTTCTGTGGCAGGTAGCGGCAGTGGCAACCAGTCCGGGCAGCGGGACACTGAGTAGAAAGAGCAGAAACCTGTTTTGCCCAGAGTATCTGCCTTCCCTGTTGCAGCTGTGCTCTCCTGAGAGAGCTATCCTCCTGCTGTGTAAGTGATGGAGAGGTTTCACACAGCCAGTACTCCGGGGGAGAACCAGAGCCAGGTCTGTGGGTATACTCAAGTTTTCAGGAAAAGGTCTAGATTTCAAAATTTGGGAATTAATATTATTGAAGTATCGGACAGTTAGGTATACTTGAACTATACTCTGCAGAGCCCCTCTTGAATTCCATCCAGAGGTATATGTACCAGGCTGGATCCCATTCTGTAGCCTGAAGATGTAGCCAGAGTCCCCACCAAATTCCCTCTCAGTAATGGCATTTGCTCTTTGGTTGCCCAAACAACACCGATCCCTTCTGCATCACGAGCAGAGCGACTGGGGCTGCTGCAGCCGTCGGCTCTGCACTGCTCTCTGTCTGCTGGGAAGACAACGCAGCGTGCCAGCAGGCCGGGTGCCCAGATCCACGCTGCGCGCGAGCGGGCCAGGGTTTCTGCTGTACACATTCATCCGCTCGATCGGGAACCAGATGGGCGTATTCAAGTCACCTTAAATCTGGTCTTTGGAAACCTCAAACTGAGACAGCCTTTAAAAAAATAAGCCCTCAAACAATAACAACAAAACCAGCATGTGACTAAAAGCTGGAATGAGGCACTGCCAGGATTTCTCTTGGCAACCCGTCATTCTAAGAATCTGCTTCTTGCCACACTTGTGCAAGGCACATTATTGAACATTTCCTGACTATTTGCCCAGGATGCTATAAATGCTGTCCAAATAGCAGGGTCTCGCCTGCCGCTTTGATACATCTGGCTAAATTGCATTAAGCAGCACGCCAGAGGCTGATGGAGTCCCCACAGGACGTGCTCCGTCTGTCAGGCTCTCCAAAGAGCCCGGGTGATGAATGATAGCGCTAACATTAAACAGCTTGCCTGTGATGTTTTTCAAGTGTCCCTCCCCAACAGCTCGCCTGCTGCCCTGTCTTCTAGGAGATAACCCAGCACAACAGAACATTACCTCATTAAGAAAGCTAGCTCTAATTAAAAACAGACAGGGCATCACCTCCCTTATATTAGCTTGAAGGGTCCACCCTGCCATTTAAATTCTTCTTTGGAAGATTAATGCCAATACACATTGTGAAGAGTGACATTCTTAGAAGTAGTCAGTTTGGAGCAAATGTTAGACGTGATGAAAGTGAGCATCAACAATAAAAATTGTAATTGCAGGGCCTTCAGATGTTCATGCCATACTCTGGAGGGGTTATGTGTATGAGGGGTGTGTGTGCCTGAGAGAGATCTCTCCATCCCTAGCTTAGAAGAAATGGAGAGACATGATTTTGTCCAAACCCCGTGTTAATACCATCCAGACGTATTGTTTAGACCCAAGTTCTATGTCACTACAATATACCTGTCTGTACCCAAAGAAACAGCATACCAGCTGAGGAATATCAAGAACAATTCACAGGACACATATGACAGAGCCTTCTGCAAACATCCTGTCACATCAACTCCTCTGCTCTTCCCATTACTCTGAGTTCCAGGGTAAAGAAAGGCCAGGTAAGAGACGGATTTGGCTGGCCCCTGAATGGATGGAAAGGAAAGGGGAAAATGAATCATATCCATGAACTCACAGTTCAGTTTTCATGGCACTCAGGTTTTTCTTCCCTGATGACTCTCTGGTTTATTTTAAACCAAAGGTTTTAAGTTCAAAAATGACTTAATTTGGAATAATTTGAAGCAAGCCAGTAGCATCACTTAAGTCACTTACTACTTATTTTGCCTTTTATTCCTACAGAACGTTTGGCGCAGAGCCCTGCCATGATTTGTGCAGAATTCCCGTTGCAGGAGAGGCCTGACACAATGGAAGCACATTTTACTTCAAGATTTTACTGCCACCACCTGACTGACAAACCTAGGGCCCCCAGGTGATGAGCACTGCTGGTGACAGCAGCACAGGCTTCAGTGAGCCCGTTCCATGCTGCCCCTCAGGCATGTCAATACAAGCAGTTGCGTTGTCTGCTGGTGAAACAAAATCTGTTTTTTTTTCATGTGGATCAGTTTCCTGGAGTGGTTTGTCATCCCGCCAGTGGTTCTGGCCTAAGTCTGGCAGGTGAGATAAAGTGAAAAAAACCCCAACCCAACCACCCCAGAAGCAGCAATAAGTATAACCTGCATGTAACCTGTGGGACGCAGGTTTTCAGCGGGGCAGTAGAAGGAGAATAACTTTACTGTCGTCTTGGCTGTTCACCTTTAACCTCAAAGCACCAGAGCTCACTGCTTTCCCTTCCAGAGGCCTCAAGTTCAACCTCTATTATTGATGGCCCACCTAGGAGCCCCTTGTTTGGATGGTGTGTTCGGTTCATATTAAACTGGTCAGTAGCCAAGATATAAGAGTACCTACGGATTCACATTTCTTTCAGGGAGCCCAGAGGTCCAGAAGCTTTATGGCTATATCCAATATGCATACAGCTGACAATAGCCTATTTTAAGAATATGTACTAACCTTATCAGGTGCCGTCTGCTCAACTGAGTGAGAGTTCCCAGTTATTCAAATCACAATTATCTTAAGTTATGATGATTTGTGTACTAAACAGCCTCTTTTTTTTTTTTTTTATTGGAGCCATAAAAAGCTTGCTTAGCAGCCCACTATACTAGAAAACGTTTACAACACAAAAGATGCATTTTAAGTTGTCAAGCATCATGTAAACAGTCAAATACAGTTTTCTCTGGGTGGAAAAGCTGAAGATGTTTGTTTGGGGAAAGGAGGCATGACACAAAAAAAAGTGTTTAGATATCTATATATACAGCCTATAGAACTATAGATACTTGATAGTTCGCAGTGCGTCATTTCAGTACAAACTTCTACTGAGCTGCTTTCCGTATCCCTCTGGTATTTTGGACATCCTTTGAAGCAAGTCCTCCAGAAGACTTAACTAGACTTAGTCTGTGACCTGAAGAAATGGCAGTGTGAAGTGCAGATGGCATGGGCAATAATTTCAGGTCATGGTGCTGCCTGCACTTTGGCAATATTTTGTGAAGAGTGCTAAACAAAAAACATATACTTGGTCAAGGTGGGGCCACATTGCTGCTTAATTAGCTGATCTCTGGGACAAAACATCTAGAACCACTCAGTATAATGTGTAAGTTCATCACGCATTTAGTGGAAACAGGTATCCTAGAAGAAGGCTACTCGTCTGCTGTGCATGTCTCTCCCCTAGGAAATGTTTGGCTCAGAACCTAAGCAAGGGAATTGAGATTTAAAACTGAAACACTAGTCTTAATGCTCACCTTAATGTGCATGTGGGGACCTAAGAATGGATTTCATGGGGAAGAGCCAATTTGGATCCTTGCCCAAATCTTAGTCCTCAGTGTCAAGGCTCAAGAATGATCAGGTGCAATCAAAAAAAAAAAAAAGGGGGTTTCTTATTTCTGAGTTCTCCAGTTTCTGGTTCCTGCCAGTGTTCAAAGTGAGATTGTCAAGTACTCCAGGAACATCTGTTTTCTAGCAAGACCCAAAGTATCAGGAAGACATGGAAGTGTACCAAGAAAACCTGTTATCAGGAGATCATCAGTCTAGTTATAGAACGTCATCTGGAGGGGGCAGGAAGCCTTAGCAAAGCTGGCAGACTTTTGAGGTGCTTCTGTCAGTAGTTACAGCACAATTTCACTGGGTTCTCAGGACCATAACTGAGCTTATAGCTCCACATGGACTCTTACCCCTCCATTTACAGTGGTGTTCAGACTTGCAGACAAATTCTTTTAACTCATTAAGCGTTCTCCCTGTTGGGAGCATGATCCGGAACTCTTCATGATGCTTTAGTGTTACAGGTTTAAAAAACAAAACAAACTCAGGCGATAAATTACTTTTTCAGTTTGCTTTTGAATAACCTGCAATAGTCATAAAATCAAAGAGGAAATAATAAAATTCAATATTCACACATGTTAATAACAAAGTGGAAATGGCTTTTAAAAACTCTGAACCTCAGTCCGTGCTGCATCCTGCTTGGTAGTTCCTTAAGGATCCCTTAAGGGATATAAGTGACAAAAGTTCTGGTAGAGCACAGAGCAGGGCAGACTTCCCTACTTCAGTGGTAAGACCCACACCTCCATCCCAAACTGACTAGTTCCGTATTCTCACCCACACTTGCACACAAGGAGATAACTGCAAATTAAACTGCTTGCAGCAGTGGAAATTGATAAAGAAGAGGGTAGAACTTGCTGATCTCAGAGTGTTCAAGCAGATCAGTTCGAGGCACTGCGAGCGTCACATTACACATCTGTCCCTCAGAAATATGTGCACCTAGTTTCCAAATTCACCTTGGCTTAGTAGTAAGCTGCTGCTCTTCTCTTCCATTCTGCCCATCGTAACCTTTGTAGCCATGATATGGCAATTCTTAAAACATCCTATTTTCTTCCTTCCTGGAACTAGATCATCTTCCACCATTCTACTGTTTTACATGCCAAAATTTGATTAAAGGTTTTGATCGACATTGTTTCTTCATTGCTTCATCAACTCCTCTAGTAGATAAAGTAATTTTTTCTCAGTAACTTAATACTGTACTGAAGGACGTTCCTTCAATGTACCATTTTCCAAGCAGATTGCTTGCAACTCTGCTCAGTTACTGGTACACTTGCCCCAGAACACTTATAGCATTAAGAGTCTATAGCTCCTGAATTCTGACTGTTTAGATCTAGTGTAACGGCTTGGATCATTTGACTGTTCTCCCCTCGAGGAAGGCTGGCATGTGGTTCTGCATATATGGCACACTTAAAGGTTGTGGAGTCTTTTACAGTTAACCCAGACCCTACTCTCATTTTCAGATAACTGTGCAGTAGAATTGACCCCATAAACTGTCCCAGCAACCTACAATGGATTTGCAGTCTCACAACACCTTTTGGTAGGGCCAGGGCAGCCACAGCTCAGGAGTACGTTGCCTGCAGATTACCTTCCTGTTGAAGAGCACATTACAAGATCATCTTATTACCGTGGTCTTCAAGATGCTAGCGTAGCATCTTAGCATGTCCGTGTTGTGCACAAGGGGGTGTGATGAGAAATAGAAGGATGAAACAAAGCAACTGTTGGCTGATAAATGTTTCCTGACAGCATGACAAGGAAGATGCATTATTCTACAAAGAGGAGTCTAGCAAGTCATGGTAGGTCACCTCATTTAGAGTCATCCTGACAAATGCAGATGTTGGGCATATCTTACTTTCTAATGCACCAGGAGACAGTGTTTTTATAGCCCAAGTTACTTCACTCATCGAGGTAATTGGTTTCAGCTGAAAACAGTTATACTCCGTCATGCCTGCCTCTTGGCAGACCAAGCAGACACCTGCACTAACTAACCAGGTCTTTTTTCTACTTTTTTTTTTTTTTAATGCTTCTGTTAATACATTAGGCTGCTAAGCAAGATCCAGACTTTTAGGAATTCTTTATTAGCAAGACCTCCAGAAGTTCTGTTTCTCTGTGAAGGAGGAAACTCTCACTTGAGCCTCTGGCACCTCAGGGCAGTGCCTGTTGCATTTGGTGGGAGCATACAAACACCCATGCCTTGGCTGCAATGCTGCATGAAGATGTGTCAGTCACTCCAGGGCTGCCTGCATCGGACAGGGAAACTCCTGTACTTCTACATCACATTAATGCAGAAATTGCACCAGCCCACTTAAGGCTTATTTGAACGTAGTCAGATATTTGTGTTAGCTTCTTTTACTGCAAGCTGAGTCCTTTAAATAAGACTTGCAAACAGAGCTGAGCAGAGCACGTTTCTCTCATTCGCTAAAAACTGTGAATCTCAAGCTTTTTTCCTGCTGAGAATCATTAGAAAACCAGAAACAGCTCACAATAGACTAAACTTATTCCCCTGGGATGTGGTAAAGCCCATCTTCCATCCTGGCCAGGCCTCACTCAGGATATTCTGAGTTCTCTTGGCATTAAGTAAAGATGCATTTCTGAAGAGTTTTAACTAAGCCATTTTCCAGCAGAAGATGTGTCAAAACGGTCCTAACCAGGCCTTACAATAGAGTCAATCAGTGATACATTTTGGGAGGTTCAATGGTTAATTCCAGCTTTTAGTTCTGTTGCAGGCAAGATTTGACACAGCTGGGACTGGTTAAATAAGAAACTTGAGACTTGCGATGACACTATTGCAGGCCTAAACATTAGCCTGGGCTAATGACAACAGATCTCCCTCCTCTCAGCACCAAAGGTAACCATCAAAATAGCTTTGGATGTGTCTTGCTCATTTGCAGATCCAGGATGTTTCAGGCTGTACTGCACAAATCCCCTAGCACGGACTCAGTTGTGATCTTTACTTGCAGCAAGTAAACAGGGCACACTCTTGACCTCAGTTTCTCACTGGTGCTCAGACTCCCTATTTTAACTCTGACCTTTCAATTCCCACAATCCCCTTCCAAAAGGGAAGGGACTCTAACTCCCCACAAGCCCTCTAGAACATAAACACGGCACTAACCTTCAGATAGAAGAATTTATTTGCCTAAGAAAGCTTTTCCAGAGAATGAACTAGTTCCTGACTGTAGAATTAGAGTTTAGCCATATAAACTCACTTTGGGGTCTGTAGTACAGGATATGAACATGAATGAAACATTAAAAATATGAGTTGAGAATAAAAGCTCTCCCTAAATCTCCCTTATTGTATAAGCTGCTATGAATTAAAGCCCTTTCAGGCTGATTTTTAGTCATCAACATAATTATTTAGGAACATTTTCCAGACCAGTGTTTTTTACAAGTATTTTAACAACCTGCAAATCAGGAAACTGTAAATCAGAGAAATGAACTGAAATCAGCAATCACAAGGCAGGAGGCCCCTGGCTTAGACTGTGACAGCATGCCGCGAATAGCAGCAGCTCTGTTCCCTTGCTTGCAAACACTGGGAATGATTGCTCGGGATAGGCCTGAGCTAAAAGCCGCTGGAGCCTGGGACTCGACAAGGTTGAGAGAATTTGACTCCAGTACCGTGAGCCAGAACACACTCAGATCCTGTTCTCACTGTGAAAGATGGGGCATACCAGCACCCTGGGTTTGGATTCTCTCCTTCCTCCTGTCCAGGCAGGACAAACCTAGAACCAAAAGCTCTTTGCAAGCATCTTCTTCCTTTCCCTGGAATGAATGCGTTCTTCTTCACTTGCAAACACCAAACTTGAGGTAGTAAGTTTATAAGCCTTAGGAAGAGCAAACCTTGAGTTTAGTGCCAAAAAAATATAGCTGTATGCTTTCTAGAGGTGCACTCCATCATCAGCCTGGGTCAGCCTCACCTCAAAGCGGAATACAGAACCCTATTTCATGGTCTAAGTATGGCTTTAGTTTCCCTGGAAAGCTTTTTTGTAGCCAAGTGAGACAGTTTATTAATAAGTATTGAACACTGGAAGACTCTAATTCAGCCTTTGCAAATACGATTGAGTGGCAGCCCTCAGATTCAATGGTCAGCAACCTGTAAGGCAGATGTCTAATCTTTGGTAAAGGATTCATGTGCTAGAAACCAAAATCACGCCCGTCCCATGCTTATGACATGGCAAAAGAATGAACCAGTGTAATCCCTACTCTGTTCTGTCTGGGAATGAAGAGTGATAATTGATGGCTTTCCTAAGAGCAAGTGACAGCATATAGAAGTTTGAAGGTGAAATCTCACATTTTGCTACAAGAGGCTGAGACCACGTTACAGGCCTTTAAAATCCTTTACCATTGAGAAAATGACAATTACTGGTGACTAAAAGATGACAGAGCTCTGAGATCTCTACTCCAAGACTTCTCACAACCATTTTCAAAGCCATTTGTGCAGATACCCAGGTACCAGCAAGTTAGGGCCTTGTACCTTAAAGAATACTGCCATCACTTGAGATCCTGTCTCCAACTTTCTGGGCTTATAGGTGCATCATCTGCAGAGAAACTAGAGACTGCGTTGGCCAAGCCTGAGAGGTCGCCGAAGAGCCACCTTAGAGCTTCAGAAAGTGGAGCTTGTTTAGGGTAAGACAACAATCAGCACATTAGCTGTGCCTGGAGAAACACATTAAGATTTGCTACAAGTGTTTTAACTAATGAGGAAAGAAGCAGTGTGCCTTCATACATCCAAGGAGTTTGCTGAAGCAGGACAACGAGGAACCCACAGACCTCTACAATGGTGCAAGACAGAGAGAACTAGCAGTCCTCTAGGAAGAAAAGGTGTCTGCAGCTACAGTACCTCCCGTGGGCTGGATTTCTAACCTTTCCTATGAGATAGAAACTATCCATGAATGAAGTCTAAAATCACTAAGGAAATATAAAGTTTGACAATGAGATGTATAGGTCCAGCAAGATTTGAGAAGATTGCTTTTTCACAAGCTTGCAGTCCTCGAGTATCCCAAATGCAACAGAAATCTCATCCTGTGAGACGAGTGGGAAAGCATATTAAACCTCAGGCCAAGTCTTCATTCTTGCAAGTGTCGGGATTTGTTCACATGGTGGCCCATCTGAATGTAGTCATCTGGTAGTTCATCAGGTATTGCTCAGGACACTCTTACCAGGACAATCTACAACAAAGCTTCAGTTATTTGAAAAGTTTCTATACAGATGTGGTTCAACTAAAAAGACTTAAGCAAAAATAAACAATAGGAAAATAAAATTGCTATATTTAATTTCCTTCTGAGCTAGTACTTACCTGAGACATCAAAAGCGTTCTCCCCTCCACCACACTCCACAAAAAAAAATAATAATTAAAGCCCTGTAGAGCCACTTATATAGCCAGATACCTGAGGCTGCATTAGTGATGACTTATGTTTGGCTGTCACCACACCCCGGGAATGTATAAAAGGTGAGTTCTGGGAGCTTCTCTCTTCTAAAAGGACTGAGGTGGAGGAAAAGGATGGGAGGAGGATAAATAGGCTGTATGAGTCTCATTCTTTTCTGAATAATAATGTTTCCTATAGGAGCCTGAGAAGAGCCTTTCTATTGTTCCTGAGAGGCTTTGTGGTTTTTTTTCTCATTCTATCTCCAGAGTTTTCCCCAGGCTTTGCAAGTTTCTGTTCTAGCGCAGAATAGGCTAGTGTTCTCTAAAGCAAAGTGGTGGCTCTCCTTGCTGAACTTCCTTCCATAAGGAAAATGCAGTGGGGTTACCAGGAGGGCTGGCAGCAATTTCTTAAACAGTCTTTTGGCAGTTTTTAAAAAAATAGAAATCGTAGCAAATAACACACACAAAGATATTCGGTACTCCCATCTCCTTGTACAGGCTGTCAGAAATGCTGGCAGCTGCTGCGAGGAGCTGAAAAAATCATCATTATACTTCAGGCAGCTTGAAATCAAATAATATGTGCGCACAAAAGGTTTTCATTTTGGAGCTATTGTGCCTGGCCTGTTTTGGAGGAGGGGAGAAAGAGACCTATTGTCTCTTAAAAAGCAAAATAGTGGCCTGGTTTTAGTTCTGCAGGAATGGGCTGATCTGTGTGCTATTAGCCGACAGTAAAGACATCCTCTTTGCAGAGCTTGCTCACTGCTCCACTTAGTTTGCAACTGGTAACTGCCAAATCCCCACAGGGTACGAGGCCTTGCACTCCAGCTGTTGGAGAAGTAATATCCCCCACTGCTCAGCATGATAGGAGAGTAATAAAAACATCATTTCTAATAGGAAAATGATGCTTGCAGAAGCAAATAGAGGCTGGCTTGCTTAACAGAGAGGGGGCTTTGGGAAGGACAAAGTCATCCTCAGCGAGCTTGTGCATGAAACCTTGAAGAGAGCAAGAAGTGTCCCAGAATCCCTCAAATCTAGGCAGATAGTGAAACTTTATAGGCTTTTGTAATTGCTATCTAAAGTGCTGTTAAACTTTTAATAGACCCTATGATTCTTTATGAAAAAGATGGTTAGGAGCTTTCGAAAAGAAAAATACTCCTGTTTTCAAGGAATTACTGCAACTTTTCTCAGAGCCTCCCTTTTGTTCCCAGCTCTGCTTTTCTACACAAAAGCAATTATTAAAGAAAACTACTGGCTGTGGGCACAACATATCCACAGTATTTGAGTTCTGTCTTTGTCAAGGACTTAACACTGATCACAACTGTGAGTACAGAGCAGTTGAACGACACTTTTATAAGTCAATTTTTCATTATACAATCTTGCTCGGGTGCTCTTAAAAATATATAGGAAAGATTGTACCAACACTGTAAACTCCATAATTATTTCATCATGGCCTATCTTGCTCAAGCCTGTTCATAGAAGCTCTCTTCAGGTTACAAAAAAAATGGATTTGTGAGGGAAAAAATTCCCCGAGAAGGGAGAAAATCTGAGTTTGTTGCATGCGCTTGGTGCAAAAGCTCGAGGTGCTAATTCCGAAGTGATCTCTCTCCAGCTGCCTCACGCACTGAGCTGGGCTCCAGGAGTTGCTCAACATCCATATGTTTCATCAGTTAGGCTTTGGAATAACAACATACGCAGTAGGCTTCTTTACCCTTATCTGTCCAGGAAGTCCCTTTGCGGAGAATTGCTCTTGGCAGGGAAAGTGTCAGCATAGTTCATGCCGATGAGATCACTGCAAATTAACCGGCTTTAGTGGTATCCCATGCTGCCTTTTTGCAGAGAGAAGAATTGCGCCCACTGCCATTTCTGTTGTTTTTATACAAATAGTTTAGATAATAATTCTTTATCAATATCTTGATGAAAAGAAAGGAAGTACTCAAGGGGCCTTGCCATGTCTCTTTTAGGTGAAATACATAATTGAAAATCCTTCTTCTTGAGCTTTTCCACAACCTAACAAACTCAGAGAACTTTAGATTTAAAGTGTTTTGGAGATTCTGAATGCGCTTTGCTCTTGCAGTAAGTACTGCCTTCTCAAACCTCGTTAACTAGGAGCTGCCACCAGCTATAAACAGAACTGCTTCAAACTCGTTTGTGAGAGTCTCTGCTTAGATGTATTTAGTGCTAAAAGCATTTTCTACATCTTAAAAAGATATTGCCTTTTTCCCACTTAAATCATCTCAGCTGTACATAGATATTGAACTAATAATTAGGGAACAAATATATTAATCTCTTCTATTTGTTGTTCAGCTGTTTTTAATGAAGAATCTTAAGTGTAGTGTCAGGAACAGTTTGGACTCCCTAAATGTGTAAGCACATGCTGTCTCTTTCCAAACACAATTCACAGAAGTTGTCTCATTTGAAGCACCAGGACAGCAAAAAAATAATAATCCTATAAAGAAAAGAAAATAAACTGTAGGATTGTATATGTTTTTCATTGGTCAAAACATGATCATAGTAAGAAAATGGACAGGTTGAAAACTCATGATTCAAACTTCTCAATGCCAGGATAGAACTTCTTTCTCTGAAACTGTAGGAATTTGTCCTTTGAAACAGAAACAACTACTTCAGCAATGAGCATTAAAGGATCTATTATGATACTGAAATGAACTGGTCTGCTTCCATTCAGCTGAGCACAATGGTATAGGCATGCACTAGTTGTTCATTGTAATGTTGTTTCTAAACCCGGATTCATGTATAAAGTTGTTTGAAACATCCCCCTCTCTTCCTTCTGGGATACTGTTGCAGAGCTGTGCCTTTTTCAGTTAGGGAGAATAAGGGAATCTTGGTGTATTTCTGATATCTAAGGAGAATGATGTGAAAATATCTTTGGATCAAGCTTGTCACTTACTTGCTTCAGACTGTTTCCTATTCAAAAGTTTTGTGAATCTTGGATCAAACATGTTGCATTTCAGACTATATCTCAGTTGGCTTTCATAAACGCTTAGCATCAAATCCTTAAAGATGCATTACAAATCTCATACCCAGGCATCTATCTGTAAGGTACTTTCCCTGATGTTCTGAAAGGTGCTGCTATGACTGCAAGAGCAATGCTGGTAGTAGAGATGCGGCCAGAAGTGTTTCTTAAGTCAGATATTTTGAAGGATAAAGGACAAATAAAACTCAGTTGAATATTGAAAAAAACCCTCAAACAAACAAACCCCCAAACAGTCAGTTCTATGGATAGAGGACCTACAGAGAGAGGACTGGAATTTGGAAGCATGGAACTTCTGAGCTGACGTGGCCAGAAAGCCTCCAAATTATATGAAATGACTAGGAGTCTCATACATAGCCTTGATTGTTTGAAAAACGAGAATCTCCAATTTATTTTTATAATACAGGGAAGAAACATTAAGTCAAAGGACTGGACCTCCATAGTATCCCGTAATGGCAAAAAACCACAGTGCATAATTCTCTCCAGAAACATACTGAATTGTAAAGACTGAAAGGCATAAAATGGGAAAAGTCTTTCTAATGAGTGACAGCATTCAGAAGTTCTTGTTTGTGAACCTATCAGTGAATGTCTCTCTTTTTTCCAGAACAGAAGGCTAACATACAGTTTTTGACCCTAGTGATTTATATGAAGTTGCATTAGAAGCACACAGTGAAATTAAAGCTGCATTCTATGTGGAATTCAAAAGAATTCTGAACGATCTTCTAAAATATGACACCAAACTTTGTGTCATTAAATACTACAGAGAGGAGTTAGTTTTGCAGTATCTAACATAGTTGTGAAGAGCACTAGAACATTTGTAAGCTTAAATGGAGCTGATATCAGTCAGTTTGACACTATATTTATTTATTCAAAGGACAAAGTTATATCCAGAGAGTCTTCAGGCTGTGGCTCAGTATATTTCCTCAAAGAAGCAATGCTGAGAATGACCTAACACAATAAAATGCATGAGCCCATGAAACAAGACAAAATACTTGACATATCCAGAAAACCCAGGTATTGCTGATAATAGCTGAGAGCAGGTTTGAGGTTTTAGAAACTTGTTAGTGAAATAGGGACTTTTTTAGAAACATAGAGAGAAACGTGCAGCTGAAACTTTATGTATAGAAGCTGAGAGGGCTATTGCAGAGACAATTATTTGTCTTCAGAATGAGAAGCCACCTTATGCTGAGAATTACAATAAAGCCAAAGAACGAGTTAAATGATGCACCAGATAATAAAACACAGTAGAGATGACAGAAGAGAAGAAAAGTATTAATAATGTGAATGCATTTTACAAGAATATCCATGTGTGGAGGAGTGAGTGAGCATGATTAAGGACGAAAGTGGAAATTATAGTGTAACTATAAAAAGATAGAGAAAATACTGTGATCTCTTTAATAGTGAGGTGGAAAAAAGAGATACTGGCTATAATCCAGACAGCTCAGCTGTTTTGTAGAAATACCACATTTTGAGGAGCTTTGAGAGACAATTACAATTCTCAGGACCAATAAAGCACCAGGGGCCGATAGTGTTCCTGCTGCATTATTGAAAACAGGAGGGCCTACACAAACTCAAAGACTTTAGAAACTGATTTGGTTTGGAAGCTTGAATAAATTCCAAGTGTGTATGCCCAATTCTGAAGAAGGGAGAAACCAGAATGGAAGAAATGTTGCAACATTTTCCCTTCTCTGTACAGCCTATTATGTCCAATCTACTTTATATAAAAAATGTTTTTCACAGAGGGGAGAGACTTGATCCGTTAGGTGCTCAAGAGAGGGCAGGAATGTGATCAGATATATATATATCTGTCTGTATGTATATATGTTTGCTCCATAGCTTTTAGGGAGGTTTAAGAAAGCTTGTGTATTTGTCACAAAATGACTTGCAGCAGAAAAAGGGTCTGGATAGCTTGAAAAAAGTATTAGAAAGGTGCAAAAGGTGCAAATGTGAACTGGCTGAAATGGCAGAGGTTACACATTCTGCTCTATTTGACCTCAGTGAAGGATTAAGCTAGAGAGATGCTTCAGTATCGCTCCTGATACTTTTAATGTGACTGTGTAGGGATTAATACGCTTATTGTGAAATTCACAGAATGGTGTGAATTTAAATGGTTTACATTTCCTTTTTGACCGTGCCAGTGAGTTAACATGAGAGAGAAGAAATATAGCTCAAAAGAGAGTTAGAGACCAGAAGGTACTGCAAATAAAAAAACAAACTCCAAACAGTGCTTAAATTTGAAGAAAATGAAACCCAGTTGTTAGCTTAAGATCATCTTGGGAAAGCTTTTCTGGGAGTCAATAAATACAGTAGATTATGTTGATGTTAAATGGTTTGAAAACCTCAGAGGAAACTAAGGCTTGTTAAAAGCGAGAATGACGTTACATTTTCTGCAGGTAACTCTTAGGTCCAAAGTAGTGAGAGAGACCAAGCTGCAGAGATCCAAGTTGTTGGATATCTTCTTAGATGGAAGAATGACCACTAAATAACTTGAACAAAGCCCTGAGATAGATTTTTGGAGAATGTAAGGGAAAATGTGTGGAGAAGATTTAATAAAGATGAGCTTGAAGTCTATAAAGAACCTAATATAGTAAAGGTAATGAAATCCCTAGCCATTTTGTTGGCAGAGCCCACATTTAGGATGATGGAAGACAGAACAGCTGAACATTTCTTGGAAGGCTGTTCTCATGGTATTTGACCTGGGTGCTGATCAAAGAGACAGCTATTACGGAGCATGACCAAGGGTCCTTAATGTGAATTAGTAGCAATGGAGAAAAAATGCCCTTGACAGTCTTAGCAAATTGTGAAAAGAGCCAGGGATTTTTTGGTCTGTAGAGCTAGTAAATAAGTAACTAGCACTGCATTAAAAGTTGGATATCATAACAGTGTTTCTGTAATAGCAGATATGATGCAGTAAAAGTGCACTGAGTTTTGCACGGAGTAGGTTGGAGGGTAGATCTGACCCAATTATTATGCGTCAATGGAGATATGAAAATCAGGGCCAATATGCTTGGGCGGATTTTAAAAAGTTAGAGCTGTTGGACTAAGAACTGTGAAAGAAAGCAGTTTGGCTGGAAGTCTGGACAGTGCTTATTGGATGGGTCCTGATGGCTGCAGTTTTGGTTTTCATGTGAATTCTTAGATAAAAAGTGTCCCCGCTAAAGATAAGGAGCTGTAAATGCATGAGACTTGGATAATTCTGATATGACTGTTTGGCCTTGATCTGTTTCTTCACTTACTTTTGTATTCTAACCTTCTCAGCTGCTAACACAATATTTTTATGACTTGGATTTACTCTTCATGCTATTCACTTGTATGAACTGTTCTGTCCTTAGCTAGCCTGAAAATAAGCTGTCCTGGGATATGAGCCAAAGTTCCTTGAAGCTCATGGAAAGACTTGTGGATGAGGCTCTGTCATGCGGCTGGTTCTCAGGACCAAAGATTTTCATGATTCTCTGCCAGGTTCAAACTCTAGATGTTGACCTAGTTCAGTAGAAGTGGCCCCTTTATATTTTTCATTTCTTAAAACTTTTTATTCTATGCTGACATGTAGTCAAGTCAACAGTAGGTGATTACTTGGTGTTCTGAGAATGTGTGTGATTACATCTTTTGGGAGCTGACAATGTAGACATTTCCCAACTCCAGAAACACTTTGGTTTAAATTCCTTGATGTTCTGTGATTGTAGTCTTCCTTCCTAGTATCCTTGCTTGGCAAAAAAAAATTATCATATACGTGTATTTATGTATACGTGTACATATACAAACATTTTCATATATAGGTATATGCAAATATATGTACAGGCACATATAGATATGCACACGTCTCAGTTCATTATGTTGCGATCTCCCTTTCAGCTCACCCTGGCCCTTTGCTTATTCGCTGTCACGGTCCCTCTTGCAATGGCTTTTCAACTCAGAACTTTTCTCTGCATCCCACTTCCTCTTTACAGATTTAAAGAACAAGTTGTTCTTCCTCCAATGCCTTTTGTTCCCATGACTCTTTCTCAGACTTTTGCATTAGCCATTAGTATCCTGTTGCCCCTGATAGCTCATTGAACTTGATCTTGAGTCAATGGTCTTGTTTTGAACCGATTAGAAAAGATTTCCTTTTCTTTATCAAAGCTAAACAAAAACAAGGAAATTAAATTAAATACAAAACTATGTTTAAATAACAGTAGGGTTGTGACATGAGGCAGGAAGCTCAAAGATAAGGCTGATGATCTGCCCAGAACTTCGACGTGGAGAGGCACTGTTGCAGGAATGAGGGCCAGAATGTCAGCCATCGTATAGCGTTTTTGTGGGGTTTAATCAGTTGTCTATCAGAGCAGTGATTGTCTGGAGTAAGTAAGAAAATAGCATCTACTGACTGGGCTGGGAGGAAGGGGACATGTAATCTTCCATTGTGCTTAGCACCATCATCCTCTGCAGGCGGAGATCTGACTACATTTAATGCAGTGGGTATAGCATATGCACGGTGGACAAAGATGCAGGAAACATAGACATGAGATTTAAAAAGGTCTCTAAATGACTATCCTCCTCACAGTGTCACTCGTTCATGTCTGTTTGGTATTTGAGGCTCCTACTAGGGAAGGAAACATTGCTAAACTGGGCACCTTTTGCTGATGTTGCTCAACAGCTTTATTGTTAATCCTTTTCAGATACTTACTTTTAAAGTCCTATACAGGGACAGAGGGAAAGCATCAGTTTATTTTAGCCTTCCTTTTGTTTCCTTGATGAAAACCAAAAATTGTATCTGTACTTGATGTTAAAGAAGTTGGATTATTGCTATGGTTGAAAACCTCTTATGTTAGTAATTCAAATATAGCTATTGTAGATTTCTTCAGATTAGAAATTAGAGTTATGAAGTGACCATTCACCCTGAACTTTATGGAGATTGATCACACTTCCCCTCCATTGTGGTCCATTGGTGTCTGCTCATTTGCGTCTGACAGCTTGATAGAGAAATGGTTGAGTGCGATGGCTTTAAGTGTACTGAATTGTCCTGTAGTTTCAACTACAACCTCTGTCCTAAGTAGAAGTTACGATGCTCACATGTTCACCAGCAGCCTGAGAGCCAAGTTCAGAGTTGAAGATGGCCAAAAGAAAACTGTTTTCTCTGCTAGCAAATCCTTGGGCATAGAAACACTGTGGGGAAAAAAAGAGTAATGCACAGTAAGAACTGCAGGTCTTTTGACTTCCGTTTACTTTTTGATGGTAAATCTTCCTTTTAAAACTTGAGTCTCTCCATCATCCTTACTTTATGTGAGTTCATTTAAATTGCACTTACTCTAAAAATTTATTTGGATATTTATTTATTTTTAAATAACGTGTTTAAATTTCTCTCAAGAAACAGCATATAGGATTAAAATTCAAGGGAGGGCTCTTGAGGCCATAGTCTTTGTTGGAGTACCGCTGACAGACAGCTGTGAGGACAAAAAAGCGATAGCTCTGGTAATAAAAATAAAAGGAACTCAAAGCATGAACTAACTTCCTCACTTGCTATAAATTCAGTGGGGTTTGTTTCTTTCAGATTAGTTGAGCACTGGCAACTCCCAGCAGTTTCTGTTGGGAGGTGTAGCAGACACTGTGCCTTGGAAACCTTTTTCTCAGTTAACCATTTTGGTAAAATGTAGGGACCTGAGAGGACTATGGACAGATTCAAGCCTGAAATAAAAGCATGATGAGGCCCTGGGATGCAATTTATGCCATGCTTTATAAACATATTTGTATATGGAATGCTTTAAAAATGGGAAATGTTGCTGGAAGGCTGGCCAGTCAGAACACACTGGGCAGGTTTGGTGAAGAGATACGTCTGGCACAGTGAAAGGGCCTCTGATGTCCCCATCCAGCACAGTTCAAGACCCTGGGAGTGGACGTAGGAAGAAGAACTCCCCTGGCTCTGCAGCTGACAGCAGAGCTGCAGAGCTCAGCCCTGCGAGTGCTGACAATGCCCAAAGACAACCCCTATTAGAGCTCTAACATCATCCTGTGCAAAGCAGGTGTTGTCAGGAACTAAAGGTCTTTCCCTTTGTTATCTGTGGCTGTTATCAGGTGAAGTCCGTGCCAGAAGGATGGATAGTATAAAAGAACACATACCAGTGACCCTTAAATTGTAAAAATGCCTAAAGCTTGGGACCACCTGGAAGAGGAGGTTAGGAGGGAAACAGAGATGACTGATGACTTTCTCCTTCTTTTTTGTTCTGGTTGCTGTTGTCACTCCAAATGCCAACCCTTCACAGCCTTATCCTACTCCATCTTAGCATTAGTTTAACAGCATGGATGGTTTCCGTTGCCTGTGGCAATTTAGGGCTCATCCATCTGGAAAGACCTGCCACAATGCGTGTGAGAATTCATCTCGGCAGGAAGGAATACCAGTTACTTCGCCTTAATGATTGACAGAGTCCCTGTAATTATAGTTACACACAGATATCCTGTGTGCCTCTCTCTCCTACCCGCAATGGCGATACATCCTGCGTGTTTGTATTTGCAGTTTTCCACCCTCACTGGAACAGAGGAGAGAGTAGTTGAAAACCTGTTTTGATTCACTCTTCCCCCTATGCAAACCACTGTCATCTCCTTTGTGGTATTTTTTCACAGAAGATCTTTTGAAGCTGAAGGATAGATGTGTTTTTTAGAAGATAAGACCACTTTGTTTTTCTTTGCTTAGCTGTTTCCCCCCACCTCCGATCCTGGAAGACGGATCCCTGATCTCTCTCCCTAGTTCTTCTTCTGCCAGTATCAGATTTTCTTTGCATGACTTGAAATTCCCTCCTGCTATGCTGCTTTGAGATTTTATTATCTTTTGAGCACACAATGCAAAGAAGGGACCAACAATACAAAGAGGGGACCAGCAGCAGAACCACCCAATGGGGAAGTGGAGATGACTGACCCAGGCAGCAAGCATCCTCCCTCCTCTGTCACAGGGGAAAAAAAAAAAGGAAAAAAAAAGGGAATCACGTGGGAAGTATCCCAAAGCAAAAGCAGTGGGTATTTATGAATTAGATTCTCCAGAATAGTCTTGCTGTGAGGTGGTGACCAAAAAAGCTCTTTAAACAGCAGTGTCATGTGACAAGCCCAGAGCCTGAGACTGTTCCCCATTTGGTTTTTGTTATTTAATAGAAGTTAGATTGACAGAAAACTCTTTAATGAAAGGCCTTAAGAAAGAACATATTGTTGATCTGGAAAAGCTGATAAACAACTGGCAGCCACGCATGGTATTTTCATGCTAAACCAACATAAAAAGATTCCCTCCCCTTTCTCCCCCGTGCCCCCTTGTTTCTTTTTGGGATAATGTGAACATATGTTTTGTCCCCATGAAAGGGACGTGATTTTGATCAAGGCTTTGGCATGTCCAGCGAGCCTAAAGCAATTTTTGTGTTTGCAAATAACAAAAATGATCTTTTTAAGATTGGCAGCCTCCCTCCCTCGCATGGAACAAACCACCTCACAGCTTTTACTGTGACACACAGGCTGGCGGCCGGCTTCCCAGTGAGCCAGAGGGAGTCTGCATAGCACTGCTGAAACCCGATCATCTCCTCAAAATGAGTTTTGTAACCAAAGCGATGGCGCTCTTCCTCAACTGATGTCTGCAGTCAGATTCGGGGAGCTCTAATGCTTTACACCAAGTAATAATGAGCCTGCTATGGCCCGTGTGACACTTGAAAATGTCTGTACCAGTATGTAAAGACGCATCACTGAGTTTCTTTTTTTCCAATTAAAATAAATAAACACGTAGTAAGCAAATATTCACTGTCGAGTTCAAAATGTGTATTACTGCACTGTGCTGTTTGTCAGGCCTTGGTGCATGTTGCTTATGATCTGCCCATGCGTTTGTTACATTTTCCTCTGTAAGAGTGTTTGGGATATTTCATCAATCATGCATGCAGTTCCTTTGTCGTCTTTTGAAAGAGTGATGTGGTTTAATTTATAAGAACCATGCTGAGAACATGTTTCCTTTTAAAAAGTGAAACCTCTTCTTACCAGTGCTTCATCTGGAACTGGCAGGGACAGGAAACAACTTTAGCTGGTCTGAAAGACTTTTCTGTGTTCCAGAAGGCTCGTCAGTTCTTCATGTAGCCAGCCGAGGCAGCCTTCATGAAGGAGTCAGTATAGTAATTAGGTCACTGTACGTAGATGCCACAAACCATAAGCAACTCTGACAAAGTCCAGGTCTAAACATATGGTTGGAAATTTTCCACCATGCAAAGATGGAAAGAAGCATTTCAGTGATCTAGAACGTGCCCAAAGATGCTCACGATGATTTTAAGGAAGATGCGAAGGAATTCCAGTGTTAATGTGTCATCCCCACACAGTCTTGGGATGCCTGTCCCTACATATCGTGGAGGCAGTTTTGTTCTGCTTTGAGCT
Source organism: Pluvialis apricaria (assembly GCA_017639485.1). Taxonomy (NCBI): domain Eukaryota; kingdom Metazoa; phylum Chordata; class Aves; order Charadriiformes; family Charadriidae; genus Pluvialis; species Pluvialis apricaria. The sequence goes on along the minus strand of CM030011.1, from coordinate 6,165,525 downwards.
TCAGACAACTTATTCTAGTTTGTTACTTTGCAGCATCGAGGGGTCAAAACCCAGGATCTTCTCAATCAGACCTGTTGCCATCATCTCACTGCACGTGCTATGCTCCCATCGAGAAGCTCGTTACCCAGCCTGTCATACTCTTTCATGCCCTTTTCCATGCTCAGCATCAAGACATCAAGAGAAGTGAACTGCTCATGAGACTCGTGGGAGTCTCTACACCTCAATTATAACTCTAGATCACTGTGTAACACAATGGCAAATAGTTGGCCTGTGAAATCTCAAGCAAATCTTACTGACCTTATAGTTTTTCAATTCCAGATCTGCATGCATGGTAGGTTGTGTGGTGAGTGGATTGTAAATAGGAGCTTATAGGGAAATTATTGATTAAGAAATAAACTAATCAGGTGCCTTCCCAAGCAATGATTGTGGAGCTTCCCTGATTCTACCTCTACCTTGACTTTCAATCCAGTATTTTGATGGAAATCCGGGCAGAACAGAAATAGAAAATAAAAGGTGCTGTGAGATGCCGCATGTCCTGGCACATGGCTTTAGATATTGGCGTTGAGACTGGGAGGCTGTGGCTCGCATCAGTGTAGCTACATGAGCTCATGTCTGTGTTGTTCACATGCTCCCACTTTCCAGCGAAACAGGAGAGGGTGCGTTGGCATCACATGAAGAAGCTTTTTTGTCTCTTTCAAATGTCAGCTTTCCCTCTGGAGACTTGTTAAGCACAAAATGACAGTGTCCCCAGGTCATGCATTACTCAGCAGCAACATGAGGCCCCCAGATGTGTTGTGGCTCCAGTTCACAGGATGTTCTTTGTCCGGGGGACAATGTTCCAGTTTTGGTTATTTTTTTGTTTTAATGCATCTGGCTAAAGAAGGAAGGAGCCAATGTGCAGATTTGACTTGAACTTGAGGCATCATTCTCAAAGACAAAGATCCTCCCATTTCCTGTTCTATCTTCAGCTCTTGAGAAGAATAGGGTTTTTCCCCTTCACATGGGTATTAAAGACATGGTCCTGCACTGCTGTCCTTCATGCCTGGAGTGTGCATAGAAGTCAGGATGTATTCCATATCCTCAGTAGTCATTGGCGTCTTCTCAGGCTACAGCTGATCCTTAGAGAGCAAATGAGTTACAACAGACCAAATATGTAAAAGGTAAAGTCGCCCTCCATTCTGGCAATATCATAGCAATTTCCCCTGTTGGGATGGCTTTAAGTTGTCACAGTTTGCAAACAGAGTAAGTGAGGCTGAGATGTGGGAGTTTTACAAAGATCTTCTTTCACTTCAATTTGAAATTGTTGTAGCATATGGACGTGTTTAGGGATTGCAAGAAGGATCACCGTATTTTGTAATAATTGTAGATTTAAAAACTGAGTTTAAACTGAGTTTTCTTCCGGTTGTACATGTGTGAAAGGCTGCCCCACTTAATGATTTATCAGGCATGAAAGCGCACAAAGGGGTGTTTGTACTCCATCCAAAACTTCTCATAAAGCAGTTTAGTTGCCCAGCTCTGCGTCTTCACTAGGAGTTCCTATGCCTAGGCTGCTCTGCAACTTCATACACAGTAGTGTATGCCAGTTTAACTCCATTGATTTCAACAGAGCTTGATTGCTTTTCCCCACACCAGCACATCCATATGGCATAAGCTTTTTTTTGCTGTTGCGTAAATATAAAATAATGAAGCCTAGGAATATGCCAGAGAAAGCACAGTGTGCCTCATATGAACTCAAGATGTCAGCTGTCTTTATGGAAAAAGGAAGATGGATTTTGGCCCAGTTAAAGGTACTCTGCTAAGAGACATGTGAGGGATGTTGCAGAATTACTCTAGGATACCATCGACAGTAAGAAAAGAAACTGATGTCTTCTTCAAATGGAACTTTTCTATGAGAGCATGAATCCTGAATTCATAAAGACCTATGAATTTCTTAGGACTTATTGGGAAGTACTCTCAGTGTTAGCACCAGCTAATGGGAATCACTGGCTTCATGTGTAACAGGTTAGCGGTGCGGTCTGTACGTCTGTTGACACAGGAATACTCTAGAATGTGAGTAGTTGTTGTTGTGTGAGCGTCTTTGCAGAACACATCTTTCTGCAAAGGTCTTCAGTTGTAGGTAGATTTTTATAGGCCCTTCTTCTAATGTAGGTGCTTTTGTATTGCCTGATTTGGGGGCTCTCTGTGGGCATCTCTCATCAATCCTGCTGATCGGCTTTTGAGACCCTCAAGCATTTGTCTGTGCTGACAATGGAGTCTCAATAACTGTCCATGGCCAAGAAGAGGGGTAAAGTTGCTTGGTTTTGGGAAAAGAATATGGGACCAGGAGTGAGATCTGAAAGTAAGAGGAAAGGACTCAGAATACAGTTAAGTTTTCCAAGAATCTTAATAGCTTAAAAAAATTATTATTTTTTAAAGATACAATAATAAGATATTTTTAGGAAATGTTTTTAGGAGTTCGATAAAATGAGGACAAAAAGGCACTAAAGCTGGGAAGAAAATGGTCATTTGAGCCAAAAACTTATTAAAATGGAGTGTGTTTCTGTAACAGCTAATAGAGCCAACAGGATTTATATTAAATATATGAAGAAATATGTCCCCAGCTCACGTGAGTGTTTTTTATTCTTTGGTAGAGAGAGATGTGGTGAGATTTTGCCTAATAAAGATCACTGATTTGGATAAAATAAACCGTTAGGGGGGCTACAGTCAGTAGAACCATTCTGTTTATGAAAACTCATTGCAATGTTGATGCAATGAATTGTGCAACAGCTGCAGTGTTCAGCCATTCCATCATCAACAGGCTTCAGTGTCCCAACAGAAACATAGAATCATAGAATGGTTATAGTTGGAAGGGACCTTAAAGCTCACGTAGTTCCAACCCCCCTGCCCTGGGCAGGGACACCTCCCACCAGGCCAGGTTGCTCAAAGCCCCGTCCAGCCTGGCCTTGAACACCCCCAGGGATGGGGCAGCCACAGCTTCCCTGGGCAACCTGTTCCAGTCTCACTACCCTCAAAGTAAAGAATTTCTTCCTAATATCTAATCTAAATCTCCCCTCTTCCAGTTTAAAACCATTACCCCTCATCCTATCACTGCACTCCCTGATAAAGAGTTCCTCCCCACCTTTCCTGTAGCCCCCTTTAGGCACTGGAAGGCCGCAATAAGGTGTCCCTGGAGCCTTCTCTTCTCCAGGCTGAACAGCCCCAACTCTCCCAGCCTATCTTCACATGAGACGTGTTCCAGCCCTCTGATCATCTTGGTGGCCCTTCTCTGGACTTGCTCCAACAGGTCCATGTCCTTCTTATGTTGGCGGCCCTAGAGCTGGATGCAGTACTCCAGGTGGGGTCTCACAAAAGTGGAGTAAAGGGGCAGAATCACCTCCCTCAACCTGCTGGCCACGCTGCTTTGGATGCAGCCCAGGATGTGGTTGGCCTTCTGGGCTGTGAACACACATTTCTGAGTCATTTTGAGCTTCTTATCAACCAACACCCCCAAGTCCTTCTCCTCAGTGCTGCTCTCAATCCATTCTCCACCCAGCCTGTATTTGTGCTTGGGATTGCCCTGACCCATGTGCAGGATCTTGCACTTGGCCTTGTTGAACTTCATGAGGTTTGCACAGGCCCACCTCTCCAGCCTGTGCAGGTCCCTCTGGTTGGCATCCCTTCCCTCCAGCGTGTCGACCACATCATACAGCTTGGTGTCGTCGGCAAACTTGCTGAGGGTGCACTCAATCCCACTGTCCATGTCCCACATTTGAAAATGTTCAGCTGTCTTGGTGTTCTTGACTGGGTGACAGGCTCTACTTGTGTAAGTAGAAATCTAAAACACTTTTGAAAATCTTGTAGGAAAAACCAAAATGTTTTTCTAGACATGGGTTCATAAGGAATGTGGGCCAGGGATCATGTCTTTGCCTTCCGTATAATCCATTTTAGCTCTACAGAATGGTATTGCAAGACAGCTTTTCTCTCTCTTTACACATCCTGAATTTGGGGATTAGCACCCAGATCTAGAGTTAGGAAATAAAATGGACTCTTTTCTGTTAAAATTAATTATTATAAAAGAAATCATTAGCTTCTCAACTCTTTTGTATCTGGTCATTAACTAATCAAAGTAACATGGTATTGTCACAGAATTAATGATTGCTCTTTCAGAATGTCCAGCCTCTGTTGAATTACCATGGATTTGAGTTCTTTTGTTATTATCCAAAGTCATCTCTCCCAGCCCTGCAGCATCAGATCCTTTGAACTATGAAATGCTCAGTTGGGCACAATTTGCTGATTTTTTCCCACCATTTTTATCAGGTTGATTCATGACACTTATATCCAAGAGGGAGGTAGTGACTGCCATGCGATATGTCTGACACAGGGATCTCCAAAATGAAATCCCAGTGAAGCGGGCATTCTGTCCTGTCTTGTTTTCTGTTTTCCTTTTCAGGGAATATGAAGGCTACAGGAGGACAGTCTGTATTAGATATGGGACATTAATCAAGATTTTCTCTTGGAGAAATTAGCAGTAAGAACTCAGCACAAACTGGTCAAATAAATCCCAGAAGCTACTGGTGCAGCCCCTAGGAACATTAAAATAGATGTCCTCCACATGAAAGATGGGTAAAACAGAAGGCTTCCCTTTTTATAATGGGTGTAATTCTGAATTGAGCCTTCCTTTGAATGTAACCACTGTTGGGATATGCTTGTGTTTTGAAGGAGTCCCATACCCTTTCTAGATCTTTTTTTTTTTTTAAAGTTATTCACTAAATTTTATTTTCATCCCTGTGAAAGCTGGATTGGTGTCATGGGAGCCTGCTGTAGGTCCAGCTGTAAGTCCATGATTTCAGTGCTCCTAGAACCGGATTAGGGATGGAAATTGAGAGTCAAGGATGAAAAACAGCGGAGTTCAATATCTTTCTGAGCCTGAGCTCTGGTACTGGTGAAGTCATACACAGAAATTTCTATGCAATAACTCCTGTATGAGTGTTGGATAGCCAAAGAAACTCTGACAGTGTGTACCATGAGAAGCAGATTTGAGCCTCCTCAGGCCTGTGTAGACATTGAAGTTTAGTCTGAAATCTATGCTGGTATTTTTTTTAAACCCTCTCCAAAGCCTACAGGAAAAGTTAGGTATTATAACAAATATTTTAAAACATTTTAAAAGGAAGAAAAGAGCTTATAATTAACATCTCTCTCAATCTCCTGTTTTTTCTTTTACTTTAAAAACATCTGGACCCCAGTGTTGACAGATAAACTCCTTAATCTCTTTACTTATGTTGAATGTGCTCTCCAAGTTATATTTTTCACTTCTAATTTAGTGGCATCTGAAGGCAGGGGGTGTGTGGGAAGTGAGCCAAAGGTTGAAATATTTGCAAGAGAATTGGTGGAGTGACTTTATCGTTAGAAACACACCTGAACAATGGATGCCTCCAGACCAATCTGCTTTCGTTTACCTCCATCAGTCTTGGCAGCTGCTGGTGGGTGAAGTCTTCCCCACTTGCAGAAATCAGGCTGCAGGCAGGCTGAGCATGCAAGGACCAGTTGTATCTAACATTGTTGAAGGCACTGAATTCCTGATCGATGGGGTTTGCTTGCGTCTGCTGTTCTCCTGAACCTACCCAGGGCTGGCTTGAAAGCTTTTTAACTAGTAGTATGTTCAGTTCATGGTCCTTCTATAGGTTCCTGTGCAAAACTACTGCTGTATGGACAATTCCTCACTGGCCTTCAGTGAACTGGAGCTGCTGTGGATGAACCCAAAGCAGCTCCATTCTCATGGGAATCACTTGCAAAGTTGCCAGCAAATGCAAACTCTTTGTTTAGTGGCAGTCACTTTTCAAGGGTTTGTGAAAGGCCGTTTGGCATATGACGCTATTAGTATCTGAGGTTTAATGGAAGGTTGGATGACAAAAATCTGGCATATAATTGCATTTAAAGCTGTGAAATCCAAGATTATTTGCTAAATATAAGCCTGTTTTCTGAAATGTTTCTCCCATGACAAGCAAGCAGTGTGCCCTGTTAGGAACTTCCCACATCTCTTATGATGGATTTTGTTTGGTCATGCTTGCTTTGTGGCGATCAGCTGTCATAGGTGACTTCGTCCATAGTAAATCTGCTTTTGCACTTAAGTGGAGAAAGGCACATAAAGTCCTGATTATGCTGTGAAATGTATCGGGGACAGCTCAGTACTGTTGGTAGGGGTTTGGGTCTCCTTACCACTTCTGGAGGTTTTTTCCTTAAAGCACCATCTCCTGGAATCAAGTGATTCTGAGGCATTTTTGGAATGAAAAGTTTGTTGTTCTCGAAGTTACAGGAAAAGGCTTAAAAATACAAGCCCTGTAAGCCATACAAAACAAAAGGCAAGAATGAAGAATATGGTGATTATTGTTTTTGGTTGTGTTGTAAACTGAATAATTTCCTTGGGAATTGTAGAAGGAGAAAGAGTCCTGCCTTGAGCGCTGGGAGTTTCCAAGGCTGAGGAAACAATTCTTCATGGAGTGGAGGATAGCAAAAGCCTGTGCCTGGGATACATGGTAGAGAATGAAGATTGTCAAGACACCTGCACTGACATTTTTAAGGCAATCTCGATTTTCACTGTTCAATCCCACACTTCATAAATGAATAATTGCGAGACATTTTAAAGAGTCTTCATTTCTACTTCAAGTCAGATGGTATGTCAGTAAGAAATGGTGACTAGAACTGAAAAAAAAAAATCCTTATGGATATTATTTCAAATTCCAAAATGAATTTGGTTGGCCTCTAGTCAAAAGTCTTGCACGTTAGCTTTGTGGAAACACTTGGGTGCCAGTGTTTTACTAGCAAATAAGGATTTTAAAGCTTAAATGCTTCAGTGAGTCACTGGAAGTGAATTTGGTAATTTGGACTATCTAATTCAAATTTTGCACTGTGTTAAGCACCACATTCATTCAGGTGGCAGCATCATGAACCCAGGTTCTTTGCATTTCCCTCAGAGCATAACTGAATGTTAGTCAGTAAACAGTCTCTGACATTCAGGGGGAAAAGACTCAGAATTCTCTAATTTGAACTAGTGGAAGTTTCAGATAGTGAAGCTGTTCCAGGAAACAGTGAGCTACTGTGTTTGTAATATTTATAATTTTAAGAGGATTAAGAAGTGTACTGCTGATGCATCTAAAGCTGTTACCGAGGAGCTGCCAGTGAGAATGTTAGAGAAGCTACAGGGAGTTCTTGTTTTTCATAGAAATTTTATGTGTGCAAACATATATCTCTTGCTGGTATCCATGCTGCTAAGATGTGAAGAACAAACCCCTGCTCGTCCAAAGGAACCCTTCTCAAATATTTAGCTCTGGATGGCAGCAGATTCAATAGGGAAGTTGAAAGTCTTGACAACTCCAGGTTTATCAAGCAACTAACACTTAATCCATGCCAGCTGCCTGTGGTTTTCTTCCTACCACTGCCAAACCAATACTAAATATGGCTTTCATATTAGAAATAAATCTTTTAGTATATTACAAGATGGTCGTGTTTCTTGAAGTATGAAAAAGGGTGTGGAATTAGACTACACTCTGAGCATTGTGGACACTTTTCTTTCAGAGTAAAATACTGTTTGTCTGAATTTGGGCCTTTCTTATAGTTATTTGTCACCAGCCGTGACTTAATGGGCCATAAACTGGGAGGGAGGAAGACCAGAGTAGTGTCTGATATAGTGATAAGGATGCGTATGGAAGGGAGGGAGAAAACACGAGTAGTAGCTATGTAATGTTTAGATATCTAGAAATTTGTTGATGTAGTGGATGAACAGGAGTGGTTGTTGAGAGTTGAGACCATACTTAAGAATTACGCTCCCCAATCTCATTGCTTTCCCTTCCTGCCGACCTGTGCGCCAAGTGGAGTCCTTTTGTCTCTACTTTACATGAAAATTTTTCTCCCTTGCTCTCTTGTGCTGAGCGGAGCTGAGCTGACTCTAGATCTAGAGTCCAGAGCTGAGCACTCTTCCCAAACCACGCAGCTCCACGCTGGCCAGGAGGGGTATGTAGAGATGAGGTAAGGAGTTGGAAAGGATGAGAACCGAGAGCGTGTGTATCAGGAGAGCTGCTTCATTCTGGGCTTGCTGCTTATCTGAACTATGGCACTGCAAGGAGACGGAGTTTTCATTTGTAATTTCAGAAACAACACCACCTGCATTTCAGAAGGGGTGGACCCGACACAGGATCTCTATGATGGCACACGGGTGGAGTGGGAGAGCCATGGAGATCATTGCCTTTTGCAAATCTTTCTATAAAGCAGCGTAACTGCAGGTTACATAATTGTTGTGAGCAATCCTGGTGTTTACACCATCCATTACGAAGTTCTTTGGCAAGTGCCCACCTGCCACAGCTCAGCCAATGTAACCAGCCAAATTCTGATCTCACATCCCCACAGCCCCACCGAAACGGCTGTGGCTTTATATGGATCTGAATGAGGTCAGGACCTGGCCCGGGATCCGCGGGAACGGTCAAAGTTGGTGTGTGGAGCTGCACACACTATGCTGGTCATGCAGGCTGTGAATCCTTTTAAGACTGCATTGCCATAACTTTTAGGTTGATCTAGCAATTGAAAAATATTATTTCTAGTTGTCAAAACAGAAAAAAAGTACAAGAAATATGGATTTCACATCCTTGCACGAAGCTTCTGGCAGCTAGTATTCTTTCTGCACTTGTAATGACAAATAATATTAACCTTAGCCATTTTGCTTGGCACTTGGGATTGTGTTTTTTACACTCATTATTCCTCCCAGAACAGGGAACAGTTTGTAATCACTGCTTCAGTTTTTCACCAGCCTCATGTCCAAAAACAAGCCTAAAGCCAAGGATTAAATGCCTTTTTTTTTTTTTTGCATGGGAACGAAAGCCACATCAATCACAGGATCCTCCAGATCATAAAACACCTTGCTTCGGAAGACAGTAGAAAATATCTCTGTTCTCTGACAAAAAACGGCCTGTATTGTGAGCCCTGGAAGATTCTGACACCAGGGTTTTTGGTCAGCCAAGCGCTATCTTTGGTTTTCATCAAAAATTATGTTGCTTCTTTTCTTCACATCTGACTGTCAGAATTTTGCTCCCCAGAATTTGTTTTGCTAAGGGGCTTGCAAACAAATAAGAAAAGGGAATCAGAACCGAATGAAAAAGAGTAGTTCCTGAGTTCAGGATCTGCCTGAGTGTGGTGTCAGTGAGACTACAGAGGTTTTAAAAGTAGGCCCGAGAGGTGGGCATATTATGACAGCGATATAAGACAGACTATGTTGTCTGCAGCTATGCCATTTGTCACCTTCCCGAGAGGCCTGAAGTGGCCCTTCTGTCTCAAAGCTATTAGTGTGTCCTTTTCCACAGATGCAACCAGACACATCAATATTGGTTAATGTTTTGGATGTGATCCTTCAGAAACTCAGTGGGCAGGTGGGCATGCAGCTTTCGAGGGGACCTCCTTGGTCGTTGTGTCCATTCTCTGCATACTGCAGGATAAACGGTCACGCTCTACAATTTCATTCAGAAATTCATCAAGCCGATTTCAGTGTGCACAGTCAAATGCGTTTTCAGCGGAGGGTGGTCTTTTTAGTTTTTGGAAAAATACTCCAGAGAGCTTTTTAACAAAATGAATGTGATATAAGCAATTACTACATTGAATATTTCATTGCTAGACTTGTAAATATGCAAACCCATCTGGCTGGGCCATATTTTAAGAGGGTATGGATGCTAGCTTGTGTTATTACAAGGAATGGGAACGTTATGATATGCCGTAAATTAAACAGTGAGATCCTGCACAAAGCACTTTCCTTCCCCATCAGGTTGTGGGCGATCTCTAGGAATACTTCTTAGTAAACCAAGGAGAAAATATACAAATGCTAAACCTCGAAAACCTTCGCTGAAACTGACCTAGCTATCACCCCCAGGTATTCGATTTTGCACTAAAGCAGAAGCTAATCAAATGCCATGGGGCTGTTCAGGGTGCAGGGAGGTCTCCCACGTACCACAGACATTTACTGAGCAACCTTAATATCTTGAATCAAAACAAATGGGGCAGCTTTATCAGTAGACTTTCTCTGCTTTTCTAATCCTGTTTCTCATGCAAGCTCATTGTAATAATCCAGGCTGGATGTTGTCCAGGCAGCTGGTGGATGTTGTCATTCTTCCATTGACTTGACAATGGAGGCACGGGCCAAGAGTGAGAACCTGGAAGAATAATTGCCTTGACCACAGAGGGGTGGGAAAAGGCATCGCTGGCAGTTTTGGAAGTGGTAATTACTAAAAGTCATGCAAAATCCTCTCCATCTCTTTCTGGATGATTGGAAGGATTCAGCTCTGCATGCCATCACTGGGTTTTTTTGGCTTGGAGAGGTATTTGGAGGTTCATTCATTACTTGTTATAATCCCTCCCAGTTCAGCTGTGCTGAAAGTGAAATGTTTACATTAGAAATAACATCATCACTGCCAATAACTGAACTGCCCATTGTAGAACCTGTGAGGGAAATGAAGTCTTTATAGTGCACTTTGCTATGCCATTCTCTTGATCACTCAGATTTTGCTCCCTTGATACTATAATGTATGTGTGACCTTCAAAATAAACTGCGCGTAGCCAGCTTTTTACTATATAGAATTAATTTTCAAATACTTGCCTTTTGAACTACCTGCCACTTGAACCTGTGATCAGTTTTTGGGCCGCCTTGGCTAGGTCTGCTCTCTTCAGACTTGGTCTTACTCTCTGCAGATTTATATTGCCCTGTTAACACGATTCAAGTCCAAACACTACATCACAACTGTGGGCTTTTGGGCAGCTCTCCAGCAATGTGTTGAATCTTTCTCTTTTGCCTTGCTTTTAATAATTCTATTATATGTGGACAGAGCTGCTGCTGCTTTTAATGCATGTCTTGTTGAAGTTTTGCAGGCTCCTTCAGATTTACACAGGACTCTGTTATAAAAGGAGAAACTAAATCTCTTATCCATTCCACTCCCAAATCTGAGTGTTTCTCTTATTTCCAAACACTTCATTTAGAAAGCTGGCCAGAGAAGCCTGAGCTAATGCCACGTGCCTCATGCAGTTCAGTTGTTTAGTCCAGACAAGCTTTGCTTTTGTAAACTTTTTTAGAGATATAGAATTAAATGTGAAACATGAGTCAAACAGTTTTTGGATGTGTTTAACTTGGAACACTTTGTAGTTGTGATGTCCTCATTCAATACAGGAGAATGTATTTTTTTGCCCTCAAACAGCTTTGTAAGATGGCTATCAACTGGATAGATATGTACTTACTCATCTTGCTTCTGATTCATTTGCTTTGGTTACTGCATCACCCGCAAGGCAAACCAAGAAACTTTGCCAAGGAAACTCGCATTGGTGTTTCTGTGATTTCAAAACGAAAAGAAAGCCCAAATCTGCAGGAAATATTCCTGCCCTTGAAAGAATTTAGTACAGTCAGGCACAGAATCTGCTTTGGGCTACCACTGTAGCAGAAATACTTTATGCAGACCAGGTATGAGCGAATGGTTAGGTCATCCTTGAGCATATGCATGTAGTGAAACTCTCATCTAATCCATAAACCTGCTAGGCAAACCCTATCCCTGTTTCATATCTGAAGGGCCACCTGGGGATTTGAAAGACCCTTTGGTCCAGGTTTGAGTAACTCTTTACCCCAGTTCTTTCACCTCAAGGGTCTCTTTGTACCAGACTGCTCCCATTGATACCCCCATGCCTGGTATACCATTTTGCAGCCCTTTTGAGAAGTGCTGCCTTTTTATCCCTCTGTCTTCATCTGAATGACCTGAGGTTTACTCTTTCACTGCCAGGCCTGGCTTGCAGACCTCAATGCATAGCAAGTGAGTATCAACAGACTATGCACATCACTTCTGGTCAACCCTGCTTAGTATTTAGGGCAAGGGGACATCCTGACTTCTGGGGAGCTTGGTCTAGGCAAAAATTCTGTTTCATCAGTTGGTACTCGGTTTGAGGAAAAGAGGCTGTCAATGCAGATCAGACCATGGCATGCAAAACCAGTTCCTGGCTTCATTTGGTTTCCGGAGACGCTCAGGCTTCTTCTGGTGGAAGGCAAACAGACCTTCCCTCCTCGCCCTCTGGCATGTTTTTTTCCTTTTTGTGTGTGTGTGCACTTGTTTCCCAGCTGAGCTCTCCACCTGCTGCTTCAGGTTTAACCCTCTGTTTTGTGGGCTGAGGGCACTTCTGTGGTGGATCGCTTTGCACCAGCCGAGTGCTAGCGCAGGTACCCTCAGGGAGTCCACACACTGGGCTTTCCACGGCTCTGGCAAAGAGCGCACTGCACCCTTCCTGGTAAATTGTCTCATAATGGTTCCCTCCAGGTCTCTGGAGCTTGTCTGTGCTGGGTTGGACGATAATGCCAATCCCTGGCCATGCCCTCACGTTAAAGAGCTCTTGCACTGCATGTAAACATTGCTTATCAGCGACTTCCTCTCTTGTGAGCACGGCACGAAGAAATAGTTTTGGCATGGAAAAAAAATAATCTACAGCTGCCGTATCTGTCCTATATCAAGGTCAGAGCATTCCTGACCCAAGTTCTGGCTCGCATGGCTTGGAGCTCTGTGTGCGCTACATGGTTTAAAGGCTTTCTGCAACAAAAAGCTATTCAAAGCTCCGATGGAAAACACAGAAAAAGCAGGGCATGGTCTGTTATCCTAAGTCAGCTTGTGGAAACTTGTTGCCAATTGAGCCAATATTTTCCACTCATCTGAGATAGTAATGGAGGTCAATGTTCATTTATTACCTCAGCTGGCCTAAAATGTCACCAGTGGTTGTTTATCTCAGCTATGCACCTCATGCAGCTACAAGCTGTAGCCTTGGCCGCTTGACAGTGCAAAACCAAGAGGGAGTCTGTCTGAAGTCATGTTTTATTCAGTTACCTCTGGCCAGATTCATTCTGTTACCCTTGCGCGGTCATGTTATTTGTAACAGTTGGCCAAAGATGCACCTATGTACATCAGGAATAACTCAGAAAGCCACAGTGGGAGTGGGAGGATTGGCAGAGGCCTGGTGTCTCCACCAGGAGAAAAGAAGTTGTGTCCATAGGAACGGCTCTATGTTAGTTATCCTCAGGTGCTGGGTCCCCTCGTGAACATTTGAGGCCTGTGTCTGCGCTGTCCGTGTGAAAGAACAGCTTTGGCAAGTTATTGAGTCAGGCCTCTCGTCATAATCCAGACTTTTAGTTCAATAGTCACTTGGCTCTCGATAAACTAATCTTTTCTGTGGGGACAGAGTTTATGTGCAAAACATCCAATTAAAGCCCTTTTTTTTAAAAAAAAAAAGTAACCTGTAATTGGTTATTATAGTAAATTACTGAAATCCAGTTTTCAGCCTAAAAGTAAGCTTAAAAACAGTACCTTTTGGAATTTCATATTTCTTTTCCCGCTGGCAGACATATAGATCCCATTCCCTCAGCTCTGGACCCAGACATGTTTTCTACTCATTTCTGGAGCTGTAGACACACTCCAGACCCTGAACATGCAGTGTTTGTTCTACCCTGGAAGTCTTCAGAGATGGACAAAAGTGAAAATCTACAAATCTACAATTCCTCCAGATTTTGTCAAATTTTGGATTTATGTACAGACAGAAGAGCTGGAATTTTAGTCTCGAGATTGGATGCTGGTCTGCTTTTGACCTGTCTGTGTTTTGGAAACAGATCTAAAATTGAGGCAAGCAGAAACTGAGACTTTACAGGTTGGACTAGAGAGGTTCACCTGTTGTCTTGAAAGTAGTCCAATGTGTTTCCTGCTTAAAAAGTCTTCATTCCTTGAGGAAGAGCCTGGCTTAGTTACTTCCAGATACGATTTTTTTGTTTGTTTTAGAAAATTGATATTGGAATATATGGGAGCAGAATTTCCATTTCAGCTCAGAGAGCTCAGGGGTTTTGCTGCTGTTCCCATTATTACTTCACTAAGTTCTACCTCTTCATGATTCTTTTGCACCATACTGCTGAGTTTTGACCCCCTGTGACTGGTATGCAAGACCATTGCTTTGCATTTGTGACCATCATTCTCCAAAATTCAGTTCCTTGGTGTTAACAGCTCTTTAATCTCCTGTAGTTTATTTCCATGTTCATTTGAATAGCTTTCTTGATTGCTCTAGGTTTAATCCCTTCAAAGTTTTTTCTTTCTTTCTTCCTTTTTCCTGTTATGAGTGATACATCATTTTGTGATCAGCAGATGAACAGAGCAAGCCGTCATCAAACCAGCCCATGGTTCTAGATTTGTAATGTACCTTCACTGTGGAAAGTAATGAGCTGCTGAGCAAGCTGCTGAAGGGATTAATGGTTGTTTATCAGATCAGTCTCAGCCAGTGAGTAGGAAAGGATGTTTTTCTAACCTTCTGTTACCTGGGGTTGGAGTTCTGCAGGGATCACTGATGGGGTGTTTGTCAGCCATGATGTTTATCATCCAAGGTTTTTCGAAACAGTGTGAGAATCTCTGTCTTTGGAGAGTTACAATAGTATTTTTGTCACTCTCATCTGCTGGCATCTATGGTATGAACAAGACAGGGCATCATGGGGTTGTATGTGTTCTCTTGCAGTATTTACTGTCTTAGTCTTGTGTGGTCTTTGCCAGTGTGTGTTTATTTCCCTTTTGATAGCTGATGTGTTTTTATTCTCCATTCAGGGAAAAGTCTGGTAGTCTAAAAGTGCCACCTTTTCACCTGTATTAAGTCAGAGAAAAGAACAGAGATAGTTAAGCTGAGACAGGAGAAGTTTTGACTCCACTGCCTTTGCTTTCTTTCAGTGATCCTGAAATTCTTTAATGAATTCTTCCAACATAGTGAGAAAGAAGACATGAAACTTAAATTCATGCACGTGCAGACAAGCATCGGTATCATAGTTAAGTTGTATAGTCTTTTATGGGCATCTCCTGTTTGTCAGCTAGGACATTGTTTGCAGCCTTATTTTCCTAGAGACCCCTATGCTCACAGGCATGCGTGCCAGGGAGGGAAACGAAAGGCGCTTTCCTATGCAGAGAGGGAAGGGTTAATCCAGTTTATACTGGCTAGATACGCTGCGAACTCAGTGCCAGTGGGGAGAATCAATCCTCCAGGATCTTCTGAGGCAGCCCATGCAAGATGCTTCTTTTGGAGTTTTTAAGGGGAGGGTAATGATGTTTCAAGTAGAAAGAGCATCTTTCTGTCTTTGGAACTATACTATGAATATTAAGTCCAAATAATGACCCTATTTCTTTTTCTCATTCAGTTTGGGTATAAAAGGGGGAAATAATGGGAGAAAACCAGAAATGGAATAGATACCTTCTGCACCGTGTGGTGACCTAAAGCAAAGCTCAAGATACTGTATGAACTCAGGAGATTTCAGGTCAAGACTGTAGTACTCCATCTTTGTCCTTCCTCATCATTACAGATTTATCTGCTACCTTTAACTACAGTAACAGAATAACATTTTCTTGGTGATAGCATATTTTCCCCCTTTTTAGCTTTCACTTCTTCTTTCCCCCATGTATCTAGACAAACACAACTTGCAACCGCAACCACAGGGAGCAAGCAAAGATGTAGAACACTGAGCTGTTTGAATGGTGTCTGTGCTTGGATAACCATCGATTTGTCTCAGAGCCCTGCATCCACACTTGTCCTCTAAGATCAAGGCATGCAGAAATCTATTGCTTTCCATAAAACTGTACCTGTCTGGCTAATGCTTGGGACATGGGTGGAAAATGAAAGCATGTGTAGCCCCTGAGAAGCAGGGCTGTATCTGGTACTGACTAATTGTATAGTGGTAAATAAAATGGGGGTAAACTGACCCAAATTCAAAGTGGAGTAAACCCCACATTTTCCTTCAGCTACACTGCTGGTATTGAAGTGTGGTCTGTCTCTACTGTGGTAGTCTTACTGGTGAAGAACTGGGGAAGTAGGGAACTGTAAACCCATTTGGTTCAGATAATCTGTTACAGGAACTCTGTTGTTGAAGAGAAGGAAAAAAACATAAAATATTTATTTGGAAAGTGCAGCTTGTTCCCATTTGTGACCAAGCAAATTAAGAAGATTGAGCTTTGTGGGGGTATTTTTGAATGGGGGAG
The DNA here is from genome assembly GCA_017639485.1 of Pluvialis apricaria. Classification (NCBI taxonomy): domain Eukaryota; kingdom Metazoa; phylum Chordata; class Aves; order Charadriiformes; family Charadriidae; genus Pluvialis; species Pluvialis apricaria. Next base: position 6,149,500 of record CM030011.1, on the reverse strand, counting down.
GGGGGAACCCTGTAATCATGAAAGCCTGTGAAATGAGATTATTTTTTCCTAAGGAAAAGAGCCCGCTAAGAAACGTTAATGTACAAGCCGCATAGCACCATAATATCGACCTCTCTGCTGTCAGCCTGTTCCGCTGCCTTTCTCCTGCAGAGCTTTCTACCCCCGTGTCCCCAGCTCTCCTCCTGCGGAGTGTCCTCCCTTTACCTCTCTCCTCTCCTCCGCCTTTCCTCCACTTGGGGTTCGAGGGAAATAAGGCGAGGGGTCCTCCTTAAAAATCCAGCTCCCTGTGACCTCCCACAAGACTGAGGTAGGCTCTCACCTCAGGTTGGAAAAGAAGCAGCTATCAGCTCAAGCAGTGGGAAGGGATCAGCAGGTGGGTGCAGGGCACGATGGGCTGGACCTCTGCACCAGAAAAAGAGGTCCGAGTCAAACCAAATGTTTGTTGAAAACCTGTGACAGACCAACCAAAATCCTTGAGTTTGCAGCAGGAAATGCTAGGTGAAAATTTATGGTCTGGATTGTACAGGAAAGTAGAGTTTGACAGACAAAGTGTTTCCTTTGGTCTTAAAAGCTCTGAAGTTCTTCACTTATTGGGGAAGAGTTAGCTTGAAGTAATATAAAAACGTTAACTGCAGGGGCTTTCAGAGGAGCTTAAAAGAATTAGGATCCTGACTGTCAAATAACCCATCATATATCTATTGCAGGGAAATGCTGTTGAACAATTTATTTTCTGGCTGCTAAGTTTCACTCTTACACTACTGGGAGGGGTTAACATTTTCATGATGGATTGAGGTGTTGCATACTAGAGAAGAAATGTATGGGTCTCCTTCTTGGGAAACGTACTCCTCTGTGCCCTACAAATGAGGCAGTTCATTTAGATTGAAAGTGCCTTGGTGTCCTTTGGTGACATACAACCACCATGAAACTCAGCAGAAACATGGGGCTGCAAGAAGTAAATGTCTTATTGAGTAATTACTACTGAAAGAGAGGGCTGTGTTTTTAACAGAGTTTTTTAGTCAGGGAAATTGATGGTGCGGTATGGAAGGGGGAAGAGGACATTTCATGAGATATTCCCATAATAGTTTTGGGTTGGGGTGGCCTTTCAAAGGAGCTTTTTTAACCAATTCCTTCATCCCCACAAACATTACATAAGAGCCATTGGCAAAACTAACACACACACGCTTCTTGTACAAAGGACTAAAAAACCAGCCCAGATGTTTACAAAGCGACCACAAAAGACCGGAAGAAAAACAAACACACAGAGATGTTTTAAATGTAGAGCAACCAACAAACACAGGAAAAAAATATCGATGTTCCTGGCAGTAGCTTGTGAACATAATGAAACCATTTGGGGCAACCCTCCTTTAAACTTGCCCCATGGCAGGTTTGAATTATCAGTTGTGTTTTCATTCATCACTTAAGGTCAAAGACTTCATCTTTCAGTATAAGTCTACCCTTCTCTAAAGAGGCAGATGGAAAAGGTAAGGAAGATCTTCATCTGTTGATGATTAGTCCTGATTGGTTTACCCTGCTTTCCCCTACTTCCCTTCTTCTGACAGAAGCTCTACAGCAAGGACATAAAAGAGGGTACTCGTGTCTCACTTGTCTTCCCCTCTGAGCAAACCGGCACCGCTTGTGCTTCCCAGTTAGCCTGCAAGCTACCTAGGGACATGAGCAGTCCGGACCTTTGCAGGTCCAAAAGTGCATTGGACAACTGTGCAAATTGCTGTATGTCCACTTCCTTCAGGCTGACATTTTGGGCCCTTTTCTGGGGACTCCTCAGGGATGTGGAACGTGAGAAGAAATCCGACTGGAAACACTTTCCTCCCAGGTTGAAATGCCTTTCTGTGATAATAAAGAAGGAGGACAGTTATCTGAACAACACAGGCTCTTGCAGAGCTGGTCCTGAGAGTATGTATTGCATTGCAGTGAGGAGTCTGGTTTCTGCACCAGCTTCTTGGTCTTCTTTGACCAAAGCCACCACCCTTGTGATTTTTAGGTCAGAAACAAGAGCTTTTTTCTGGGAGGTATTTCGATTGTCTCCTTTGTTTGCTAAGTGAGAATAGCTTGGAAATGTATTGCATTTGCACAGATGCTTGAATCGTACAGTCACTCCTAAAATGCAGCTTACATTTTCCAGATGGCTTAATAACAAAGCTGATTTAATATTCTTTGCGCATATATAAAAGTATTAAAGGATCCAACAAATTCATGTGCTTAGGTGAGGTGGTCCTGAACCCAGGACTACCACATAAAAGGCGAATTTGGATCCCCAAGCGAACTTCACAGCTTTGACCTGTTGCTAATTCGTGTATCCATTAGCTTATAGTGAAGGTACCAGAAACAGTGCTGCTTTTTGTTGAAGAATACTGTGTACTTTACTCCTAAGCACTATGAAACACTGTAAAAGCTGTTTACTTTGGCTTCTGGTGTCCTGAATTTGCTGAAGAAGGTCATGGCTTTTGTCCACCTCTACCTACAAGGCAAAATGCTTGAAGAGAAGAGGAAAAATGCTCCTTTCAGGCTGGAATGTTGAGGTTGCAATTTATCGTATGGGACTTGAAAGAGGAATTTTCAGTTCCAACTTGTTTGAAGAGGAATGGGCTGGTGAAAGAATTTAAGGGCACTTCTGAAATGCAAAATGTTGCCTGTCTATGGAATGGCCCAGAAAGGAAACATCCGTGAGGATCTATGGCTCAAATACTCCACACTGCCTGGACAGAATAATGAAACACTTCTCTTGAGATTTACGAGCCTGGAAAATAGACTGCAGACTTCCATCAAGGCCTGAAAATACTACAGACTGTAGCTGGAGTCTCTAGTACATCTCTTTTTATATAAGCAGTACAGGGTGGGAGTATTGGGAAGGAATCAGAGATGAAGTGTAAATGCAAATGCAGAAAATAAACATATTCTTTACTGTCATGAGACTCCCAAGCTGCAATTGTAAAAGAGGTTTTAACTTTCTAGTGCAAATTCCCTGTTCCCTTTTTTTTTTTTTTTTTTTTTTAACTAAATACAACCTCCAGCTTCCTACCATTACACGGCAAGGCGAGGTGCGGCGGGAGAAGCACGAATTCTGTTGGAAGCTTCTCCCTCTTTAGCAAATGCACAGGCAATGGAGTTGGTGAGTTCAGGCTGCCTCACCTTCCTGCGTGGAGGGGCTGTCAGGAGCATACTGTGAAGGCTGTTTCATCGCACAGTGTCAGTGCCGATGCATCCCTTCCTCTCGAGTAAAGGGTGAGCGAGGCAGTGACTTGCGTACTTCAGTATAATGCCATTTTGTATAGGAGAGTGGAAATCGCAGAATCGTAGAAAGCAGGATCTCAAGGTTAGCCAGACCATCTCTGCCCCAAAGCAATGATGTCAGCTCTTAGAGGTGTGTGATGGTTGTTACACTGTCCTGTTCCTAAAAAATTGCAGCACTTGAGATTCCCACCCCCGGTTTGCACTAACTGCACAGTTGGATTTTTTTCCTTGGCTGTAATGCCAATCTCTCTTGCTGCAAGTGTTTTCTATCAAATGTATGTCATAAACTGTGAAGCAGATAATGTTGCTTGGCGATCACATCTGCTGGCGGTATTGTTGGTGTTATTATTTTATCACCGCTATGTTTTTTAAATGTTCAACCTACAGGTTTGAGAGTGATTTTGAATGTGAGAAAATCTTTGTGGCCTGATTAGATTCTTCAGCTCAAGGAATGAAATCTCACGCACTGGTCCCAAATCTCAGTTCTAGGAGTGGGGACCAAACCCTCCTGCGTACACATGTAGAGAAGGACTAGTTTGCGCTGTCACCTCTCATAAGGTTATAGATGTGACTTTTTTTTTTTTTTTAACATTCATTGTTTTGCTAAGACATCTACAGAGGAAAAGAAATAGAATTCAGTGGCTGTTTGGAAGAACTGCATGTTAAGGGCAAGGATCGCTCTATAGGTAATTCCCTGTCTCTTATTATTATCATGTCAGGACATTGTTGTCAACCGAATGCAAACTGTTCCTCGGTGGCTCTGCATTCCTGATAGGTACTATATAAACTCACTGCGTAGGTGGCTTGACTGGTGATTTCCTAGTAAGGCGCCATGTGCGAGGACAACCCCAGTTGCATTTGCAAGGAACTTTTTTTGCGGGCGGAGAATTAGAACAAGTGCCTTGTGTGTGATGATTGATACTGCCAGGCGGACAATAATTATGATTTACACATGATTTCTTTATTCTTGAGGGGAAATCCCAGTTGCCAAGTATGTTAACGATGTATGTAATGGTGTGTTAACGGACACCATTAGTTTGCTGGACAAAACTGAGCCCTCTGCCAAAACAAACCTTCTCCAATGGTACATTTTATGGATCAGCAGATTCTGAAAATGCTTCAGAGTGGAACTGAATTGCAGGGCACATGCTTCAGGAATGGCTAACAGTTTCCTAACCGCAAGTTTAAAGGTATCTGTTAGTAATTAAATGCACTCGAGCATTTTGTTAATTTCAGCATCGTACAATTTCTCTATGAGGTGCAATAATTGCAGTCCGGAAATAGTTTGTTTTAACGTTATGACTAGATTAGTATGGAAAATAGTCCCAGCTTGTAGCAGCTCGTGTTAACTTCCGACAATGGTACCAAGCGGCTTGTCCGTGCTCAGGAATGTGCTCGTAGCCCAAGGCGTGCAGGGAGCCCTACCTCCCCAGGTCCTCCCCGGCGCCAACAGGACCCGGTGCCGAGGTCGTGCGAGGTTCGTGGGAGAGGACCCCAATGCACGAGCGGCCGCGGGGAGGGGTCTGGCAGACCCTCTGGCTCAGAGTGCCGAGGAGCCTCTTGCTTCTGCTGCTTTTGGAAACACTGACAGCAGAGCTGGTCTGCAGGAGCAGCTGAAAAACTCACGCACAGATGGAGTCAGGGTGGCTCAGCACCTTTCTAAGGTGTGACAAGGTCTGGGGCAGCGTGGCAGGCCTTGGGCTGTACCTGAGCGGTGTTAAAAACGCTCATGGATACTGGTGCATGTTCTCAGTGGGAGCTGCCCACAGCTTGGCAAGAAGAATTTGTCCTGTGGAGGGATGCGGTATCACATGCTCCTAACCTGCAGTGCTTCCCCTGAGAAAGGCTGATGTCAGTTTCCAGTTTGAGTTCTGCGTAATCCATGGTTCACAGAAAACTGGGACTTCTCTGTTTCTGACAAAACAGGTTTAATTCAAATTGTGGGGACTTCTGCAGTGTCAGATGTGTAGGACAGGAGAGGACAACAACATCCTGGAAGCGTTGTGCCACAACACTTGCCCCAGAGTTTGGGTCAACGGACAGATATGAACTTCCTGCCATCTCAGAAACCTCCAAAGCACTTTTTATAAAAACCAAACCATGCGACCCATTTACTCCAGGGCAGAACTTCTAGGTTTTCCCTGGACTTCTTTCCGCTCGGCCATTCAATGTAGTCAATGTACTCAATAAGCTCATTAAAGCAGTTTGTTGCCTCAGTTATGAACCTTTATGTATTAATACAAGAATTTCAGAGCACAAATATGGATTAAATAAATGGCTGACAAGGCTAGAGCGATCCAGCAATGATACTGGTTCTTCCTTTGAAAGGTTTCCATTCATCTCAGACACGATAGTCTAATCTTTGACCGAGACAAGAGTTTTACCTGGATAGTTTCCAGTCATGTTAATGGGAGCTGTGAAAACCCTGCGCATATCAGCGGCAGAAGTGGCCCCTTTTTCAAAGGGAATGGTTTTGGTTGTTTCTTAGCGCATTACAATAACCAGCCACCAGACTTAATTGCTTTTTTTGTACCACTTTCCCTCCCCTCCTCATATCTTTATCTCTTCATGCCATAAAAATACTACATTTTAAAATGAAATCAAGGAGACAGAAAACAGAAGAGACGTGTTTTGCATAAAAGAAGAAACATGTGTTAGGAATAAAGACTCGAAATGGGCAAACATATTGAAGACATACATGCCTTCCCCCTCCTCCTTTTGCACCCTCGCAGGCGAGCGGGCGTGAAGCCGCTCTCGTGTCTCGCCTCGCTGGGAGGGGGCTTGGTTACGCCTGCAAAATCGACCGGCCGTCATCCCAAGAGAGGGGTCGGGCGGGCTGGGAAGTTTTTCCACCTTGGGCCGTTTCATGTGGATGCGAGCATGTTCTGGTACTTTTATTGGAGCTGAACACGCTGCTGGCACAAGCAGGTGAAATTCCTCTGGCAGAGCCAGAGATGACCCTGGATGGTTTTTAAAGGGAGTGGATTGTTCTCATGGCTCCTGGGAAGGACAGGGAGGCCTGGTTTAATCATGTTCATCTGCCGTGATGACCCTGCTTAGGACGTTCAGCGTGTGCTTGTACTGTAATCAGACCTGGGTCGATTTTAAGTGAACTGTGGTTGGCATGGGTAATCCAGCATGGATTACACAACTTTCCCATGAAAACGTTCAGGTGACTCATTTACAAAACCCTTCGTACTGTTGCTGACCTGCTCCTCCCACCTGAGCTGGGGTCACAAGCTGTTGCGGCCGTGTCTGTGCTGTCCTGCAGTGATGCCAGGGCGGGCAGAGCTGAAGAATGAAGGGCTTTCAGGGAGTCTGACTCCACCTGGGCCTGCTCCTTCTTTTCTTCTTTGCCAAGAAAAATAAAAATATATTCCCCCCACCAACTCCTTAAAAAGGAGGGCTGGGGGGGGGACTACAGAAATATTTTAAGTACTTGTTGTTTTTCCTAAGGGGGAAAAAATGCAATGTGGTTTCATTCTAGCCATGCAAATATTTATGTGAGCAAGAGAGAAGCAAGATCAGAGGGAAAGGCTGGGTTTGGTTGTGACACAGGCTTTGGTGCCAGAGACGTGGATTTACTCTTGGCTTTGCCAGAGACTGCCTGCGTAACCTTGAACCAGTCACGTTCACCTCTCTGCCCACAGCTGCCCATCTGCTAGAGCTGATGAGAACACTTTTTTATGTGTTTTGTATTAGCTGCATGGGACTGGGACAGCTTCAGGGTAAAAAGGAGTTTTTCAACTCAACAGGAACTTCTAAGCACCTAGGCGATGTAGTAATCATGGAAAATTATGGCAATTTGAGCGAGGGAGGGTACCTGCAAAGTTTGTACAGTACCGTGCACGCTGTGCTTGATTTGCTGGAGTCTTCTAAGTGCTACTGTAACGCAAACAATGGTCTGCATTCAGTAAGTAGCTCCTCAAATTTCCTGTGGATATCCCCAGCAAATCTGTATTTAAACAAGCAATAGTTTCTTAATCCTGGACTGCAAGTTGCTGGGGCAATTTGTACTCAAGGTGAATGCTAAGGTTAGGGAGATGTTGAGATGTATAAAAGAAGCTTGCCATCCAAATTGTTTCCATCTGTTTTCATTATGCCCCACTCCTGCAGAATAAACCAAACATTTTAGCTTTCAGCTATTTCCTTCTGGACTCTGTAAAGCTACCTGTTCTCAAAAGCATTATTTGGTGTCTTTAAGTGCTTTAGTCTGCTGTTTTTACAGTTGTATTCAGCCAGTCAAGAAAACTGCCTCTAAATAGATAGGAACGGCAGCTGAAAAAAATCGAAAAGCAGTTTGATTAAATGAAAAAGTTCATTCAGTTTGCATTGTTCGAAGCATAAAAATAATTTGGTAATATGTTTCAGATATGCTAGAATTCCTTGACAGTTGTGTAGTTTTGCACTTTTTTTTTTTTTGCATCTTTTTTTTCCATTTCTCCCCTGCCAAAATTGCCAGGGCCATAAAGTTTAGTAAACCATCTATCAGCTTGTGCCCAGTTTCCTCCATATTTCTTGTCATATCTGACTGGACACTCAGCCCAAATGACCCAGAGCAAGGCTCAAACCTGTGTTGGTGGGCGTGTTGATGATGTGTCCACCCCCAGTCCTAGGAGAAATAGGTTAAAAATTGAAATCTTTGTTTTTACTTCTTTTGCTAAGATAAACGTCAGTCTCAAAGGAACCAACATTTTGCTAAATATTTTCATGTAGAGGAATGGTGGAGGGGCAAATTATGTCAAAAATGTTTTAAAGATTTTTTTTTTGACTTCTGCTCCAAACCCCAAAGCAATTAAGTGTCTGCTGCCATCATCCTGTACCTTCCTCAGATCTTAAAGACCAGAAAGGATCAGATCTTCCCTCCAGAAAGAAGTCTCTCTGGTAATTGCAAACATTTCTTCCCAGAAGTGAAAATATATTATGCCCTTTCTTTTTAGTTAATCTATTTGTGTTTAGCTCTGAAGAGTGATTTTTATATGCTAGTTGCCCAATTGCCCAGATGTATATGTTACCTTAAAGGAAAAGTAATTGATTTTTAGCCAAAAGGACAGGAGAAAGGTTAGGAATGTGCAACACAGTTTCTCATAACTTTGGAGGAGGCAGATGTTTCTCTTCTGGTTCCAACCTTCATTTTCTTTACATGAAGAACGAGTTCTTTAAAACCAAATAAATATCCCTTTGAGAAGAGCATGGTTCCCACTGTTATTCTTTAACTCTTTTGTAGCTAAGGCAGGGCTTAGCTTGTTGATTTTTATTGAAAAAATGGAACAAGCGAGAGAATATAGTGTATTTTTTTTTTTCTATAGATGGCTTCAATTCTTATGTGCAGGAACTAGTCAAGAGAGTAACAACAGAAACAATAACAAAACCTCTGACATCTGACACTATGAATTCTCATTACTCATTCTAGGTAGTGCAAATATGACTAAAAATACTTTTATCTTGCAATTAAGATCTCATTTAAACTTTCGTAATTGCAAACATAGCAGCACATATTTCACATTTATAAAGATAACAGAGGCCAATTGTATCTGCTAGCAGTAACCAACAGCAGACTTCTACTGAGGCAGGCAGAAGGGAAAGACAAGTAAAGGTTGTTAGTCATGGTAAAAGTGCACAGGAGGGATGTCACCTGTCCCTGACCGAAATGACTCATCTGTGCATGTAGGGCAAGCCGTATGTGTCTTCGTGATGGAGATGTCATTCACCTTCTCAGGCAGTGGTACCAAAATGGCAGGTAGGCTTAGAAAAGTCTCCACCATAGAGAAAAAGTGGAAAAAGTCTAATTTCAGATTAGTATCCTCCCTCTGGGAATGCCCCTGGGACTAATGCAGCTAATTCCATGCTCCACAGCCCCCATTTCCCAGTGAAAAGGACTGAAATGTTTACCACGGCAGAAAGCCTGGCAGGGGAGAGTGTCTGTGTGTGGCTGGGAATGGACACTCTGAGATCTCTGGGGCCTACTGAAGCAAGGCCAGAGGCTGGGGGTCACTGATAAGGTAACCTTGGCCATAGTTTGGATTTAGTCATTTGTCTTCATAGAGACTGACTGATGAGAAATGCGGACAAAAGCCTTTGTGAAGCTCTGCTTGCCATATGTAGCTGTGTGAGGCTACTGGGGAGTCTGACCTGTTTACCCACCAGGTCTGTGAGAGGCATTTGGTTCCTAAGTTTATAAATCAACATGGTGACCCCTTTCCAGAGGATGGGGGAATAGCTGAGGAATTACAGAAACTGTCTGAAGTGTATGTGTGTTTGGCCATGATGGAATCAATGAACTCCACCATCTTCCTCTCATCCCTGCTTCATGCTGAATCCTGGGCAATAAGGACTTTCAGAAGTCCTCACTGAGAAATCTTGGAAGGAAAGAGAAATGTGAAAAGCAGAGACAGGTAAAAAGTGCCAAGGAAGGGTGAGACGAGGGTTGCTTCTAAGGAAGCCTGTTGTAGTCAGTGAAGCAGAACTAGTGTGCTGAAAGATGTGTCATTCCTTGCGTGTACTGAGTCGTGATAGGAATTTGGGCTAGCAAAGCAAGATCTAGTGGCGTAATAGTCAAGGGACAAAGTGTATGCGGAGTCGAGGCTAAAACCACATCATCCAAGCAAGACCAGACTTGAGTGGTTCAGCCCATAGTCTCCCAGACCCGCTGGCTGACTTACCCAGGGAGAGCTTTATGGGTTGTGAGAGCCTTGCCAAGAAACCTGTGCTGGGTTGAGATTAAGATGGAGGGTAAACCTGGAGGTTTTTCCAGAGGAGAAAGAGGGCTTCTCACATTTAAAAATTACAGGTGGCTCTTCAGGGCTGCCCATGATTTATTGTTTCCACATTGTGTGAGTGGGGGGCTCTCAGCCCACCCACACGCAACCTTTCTTTCCTATAACAAACAGAAAAACACAAAACATATGAGTGAGTCCCACATGTTCATACTCAGATGGCTTCTTCCTCACCGCTATGATCAGTACTGTCCTTCTGCTCAGCTCCATTTTCAGCTGAAGGAGCATTTGATAGTAAAGTTCGGAGTCTACTGGGACATCTGGGGACATGTATGTGCTTTTGCAGAGATGTGTGGTACAATGGGACAAAAAGTGGTTCAGTTCCCCAACCAAATGCGTCTTTATCTTATCTTTTCTTCTTACAGAAGGGGCTTTCATGCTGGTTGTAGTTCTGGAGGTTTTAGGGTGAACTTTTACAGTATTTTCCCCTGCCCTCTCACTTTTCCTTCTAGACTCTCCTAAAGGCCCAGTATTTCATATCTTTGGCAAGATCCTACCAGTTGGATATCAACCCTGCTCATCAAGGGGAACCTGGAGCTCGGTTGCCCCATTCTGCTCAGTGTCAGTATTTTGCATCTGGGGCTTTCGTGTGTTCTCACCTGAACTTCTGGCACACTCTAGCTGCATGCAAACAGAGGCGTTACTGCCACTTCTGGATGACATTTTTCATTGAGCCACTTGAGAGTGAAGAACCTTTTTCCTGTTTAGAGCTCAGAGAGCTCAGCCCAGCCATTTCCTTGCTACGGATTTTGGAAAGGAGAACCATCCTTCCAAGCACTCTGAAGGCATCTGAGTTCACATCTGACAAATTGGTACACATAGATCTGCGTGTTCCTGCCTGCATTCTGCCTGAGTAGGGTTGGGGATCCTGGCCAGATCCAGTGCTGTGTGAAAGAGCGGATTAACGCACGCATGATTTCACCCTGCCAAGGTATGTGGCTTCTGGCCTGAAGCTGCTGGGCACCCATAAAATAGGCATCAGGCCTATGTTGGTTTACATGTGTCCTAAGTCAAGTCAACTTGGAGTCCTTATGCTCCAGTTTATGAGGATGATCGGCCTGTTCCTTGCATGATTAGCAAAAGGCCTGGCGCAAAGTTTGGGTTCCTGCTTCAGTTGTCTTGAAGGCAGTTTTCTGTGCACAAAGTTGTACTGCTCGAGCAGAAGAGAGAGGATGGTTACATATGAGGCTTTTGCATATGGATGCACCTGTGTCTGTTTAAACCTAGGTAATTTCTGGCTGGTTTACATCAATACATTTACAGAAAGCACTAATCCTATATAGCCAGTGTGAAGTATCTATGCAGATGTAGAACCAGAGTTTGCGTTAGCTTACCCAGGGCAGTTTTCCGAGTGCTTTGTAAGGCAACTGGTGCAATAGAGCTATGCGGGAAAGCTGAAAAGGTGTCTAGTTCTGGATTTGTTTTACACGCTGAGTCTTTTCAGGGAACATATTTCTAAGGCCCATCACAATATACTGAAATGCCTTACATGACCTCTTCTGAACAAGGGGAGGGGGTCTGGTTCCTCAGAGCCGTTATCAATATACTGTACTCCATACTCTTACCAACAAAAGCTCTCCATCTGCTCTTATATTGCCATCATATATATTTGATGCTGCTGTGAGGCAGTGACAACTTCCTTTCTTCAGACCCCAGGAAAAATTTCTGTGGAATTTAGGAGAACATCTGATAAAACTTTGGTGTTGCCACCACCTAACAGAAAATGGGCATCTTTCCTTCTCTGACAGTAGAGGGGAAAATTTCAAGTATTTTACAGAAGTCACTTTTGTACAACTCCACCAATTTAGTTCAGTTTCATCCTAAAGGATATTTCTGTTTAAGCAAATACTGCCGATGCTGAGTAGGTATAGGGTGTTCTGGAATTGGAGGAAGTTCTTTAGCATATAAATATCTTATTAAACCTTAGCACACATCTCTTAGCAGGCAAAAAGTCCATGCCCCAAGATCTGAAAAACCATTCTGTTTTAGGGGGAAGGATATTATATTCAATAAATCATATGGAACTATTTATCAGCAATCACTTCTTTAACTTTTCCACAGTCTTCAGTTTCAAAGCACATTTTGAAGTGACTGAAGTTTGTACAGAGCAGTTTATTTAAAAAATTATTTTAGGAAAATTACCTCAGGGTTGATTGTGTATTTATGAAGGGTATCTCTTTTCTTTTTTTTATAATATTAACATAATGTAAGAAAATGGCTTTATTAAGAACAGTGGAAAAATGTGTAGAGGAACTGAAAAGATTTTGTGGCAGACAGTCTGCAATGGGAAAAGTTTTGCTTGTCATGCAGTCACAAACGACAAAGTCAGTGGAAAGACCTTAATTTCAATGGGCTTTGGATTAGACTCTTTACCATTGTGGGATTGTTCACTGCAGAACCTTGAGTTATTTCTCCATATGTCTACATCTTCCTCACTGAATGTATTTAGGTTTCTCTATTTTTCTCCTACTATCAGTGATTATTTTTATTAACCTCATTTAACTACCTCAGCCTCCTTGCTTACTGCCTTCTCCTTTACCTGAATCCTGTCCTGATCTTCAGTTAAAAATGAAATTAAGATGCTCAGGATTCAAACAAACAAATGGCTTTTAACCTGCAACAATTGTTGCATGATCTCTTGTAAATCTACATTGGCCACTTTGTGTTCCTGACATTTTTAATTCCCGGAACAATTGTGATCTGCAGCAGTTTAATTATGGCGTCTTTCAGGACACAACACAGCATGGTGCTTAAAGTGATGACTTTTAGTGATTTTCTAAATCATGAAATAAATCTGAATGTGAGTATTCAGTATGTGGTTTCCAATCAACTGGATTATGACTTTTTCCAGTGCAGTCAGACTTTTTATGGTGAGCCCACAGATTGGAGTAGAACTAGCTTTTTGCTGTAGATTGTTCTGGGCTTTCTGGTTGTTTGTTTGTTTTTTTTTTGATAAAACTCTGTTTTCCAGATACTTGACATCTGTCTGAACCATGTTGGTACTCCATGGGCTCAGCTTGGTGTCTCCAAATATGAGCTCAAGTGTGAAGGCTGCATGAGCTGTACTGGCAGGGGCCATGCTCCTGGAAGATAGGCTTCATGTCATGGCCTCAGCAAAGTGCTGTATGAAGCCTGCTGATTGCCCTTGGAGCTGGGAAGGGAGCTGGGAAGAGGTGTCTGCACAGGTCAGTGCACATGCAGGGTTGGAGATGCCCATAGGAGCCCTGGACATGCTGGGATGTCAAGGTGCGGTTTGGATTCCATATAGACAGACAGGGCCCTTTCCCAGGCATCCACAACTGATGAAAGGGAAATTGTTTGCAGTGACTTGGAATGGATTAAGTAGACAAAATATGAATGTTTGAATAAAGTAGTAGCCACAGCTCTTGTGTAGACAGTAAACAATGGTTTATTGACAGTAAACTCTTGCTCTTATGGTAAAATGTCTTGAATCACTTATTTCCTGAAAGGCTCAGGCAGGGTGTCTTTGGTCACTCACACATGTTTTGTACTTTATCTCAAATCAAAACATCCTGATTTCCAGTCTCTGGAACACATTACTTGTCCATGCTTCCCCTGTTTGAATAAAAGGTGGCAATCCCGGCTGTGCGCTCATCAGGCTGTTTTAGGTAGCATCTATGAATTCAGAAAAAGCTGCGGACAGATGAGACCCTAGGATTTGTGCAGCAGAAAACATCCTTGGACTGGGCTTGACAAAAGGGAATTGTGCTGTTGGATAGCTCTTCTTGGTCCCCTTCTGATTAGACTTTGGTGTGATTGCTGTGAAGGAACAGAGTTACCTCTCAAGCAGGAGCCTCCAATCTCTTACATGACTTAGTTAAGCTTCCATCATAGAATCACAGAATCACAGAATGGTCAGGGTTGGAAGGGACCTCTGGAGATCATCTAGTCCAACCCCCCTGCCACAGCAGGGACACCTACAGCAGTTGCACAGGACGGCATCCAGTCAGGTTTGGAATGTCTCCAGTGTGGGAGACTCCACAACCTCTCTGGGCAGCCTGTGCCAGTGCTCTGCCACCCTCAAAGGAAAGAAGTTCCTCCTCATGTTTAGACGGAACTTCCTATGTTCAAGTTTGTGCCTGTTACCTCTTGTCCTGTCACTGGGCACCACTGAAAAAAGACTCTTCTCATCTACCTGGCACCCTCCCCTTAAGTATTTATAAGTATTGATAAGATCCCCCCTGAGTCTTCTTTTTTCTAGACTAAAAAGACCCAAGTCCCTCAGCCTTTCCTCACAAGAAAGATGCTCCAATCCGCTCATCATCTTAGTAGCCCTTTGCTGGACCCTCTCCAGCAGTTCCCTGTCCTTCTTGACCTGGGGAGCCCAGAACTGGACACAGTGCTCCAGATGCGGCCTCACCAGGGCAGAGCAGAGGGGAAGGATGACCTCCCTCGACCTGCTGGCCACACTCTTCTTGATGCACCCCAGGATGCCATTGGCCTTCTTGGCCACCAGGGCACATTGCTGGCTCATGGTCATCCCGTTGTCCACCAGGACTCCCAGGTCCCTTTCCACACAGCTGCTCTCCAGGAGGTCAGCCCCCAACCTGTACTGATGCATGGGGTTATTCCTCCCCAGATGCAGTACCCTACACTTGCGCTTGTTGAATTTCATTAGGTTCCTCTCTGCCCAACTCTCCAGCCTGTCCAGGTCACGCTGTATGGCAGCACAGCCTTCTGGCGTGTCAGCCACCCCTCCCAATTTTGTGTCATCAGCAAACTTGCTGATGGAACACTCTATCCCTTCATCCAGGTCACTAATGAATATATTGAACAGGACTGGACCCAGTACTGACCCCTGAGCGACACCACTTGTTACTGACCTCCAACTGGACTCTGCACCACTGACCACAACCCTCTGAGCTCTATCTGTCAACCACTGATCAATCCACCCCACTGTCCATTCATCGAACCCACACCTCCTAAGCTTGCATGGTTTGAAGAGCTTCCCTGAAGGTTTCCATTGTGTCACACCAGTGAAGAGGGGAGCCAGCCTGAGTCCCTTCACAGTGAGCCTGTCTGGGTGTGCTGCAGGTGTTCACCTCTGTGTTGGCTTGGTGGGACAGAAGGGTCGCTTGGTGGGGGTTGGTGTTGAACTACCAAAATCTGAGATTGAGTCTTTGCTGTGGTCTAGAAACTGCTGCTTAGGTTCAAGAAAGCAACTGTTGGCTCAAATGAGTCCTGATAAGTGTTTGGTCTATCTGTTACCTTCCATGAGCCCTAAAGTTTAAAATAAAAACCTCAAACAAGCCTTAAGTCCAGATGGATAGAGGGGACTGGTCAGACTTCTGCAGGACAGAGCATCAGCTGATATCCACTGACTCCTCAGTACACTTATAACAGTTAGCCCCATCTAGGACTGTAGCTGTGTACCATCTTCTCAAAGGCATGTCTCACCTGCCTCTTTCTCAGGCAAGCTGCAGGAGACCTCAGGGAAATTGATAGCTACTGAAAACAGAGGGAAAAGATTCAAGAGGATCTGTTCATATTTTATGATGGGTCCAGTAGCAGATTCCAAAGTTGCAATAAGTGGACACGAACTTCTTGGGAGGATAATTTACCTGCCTCATCATTAGTATCTGGAGCAAGGATTAGGGAATTCAGGTTAAATCCGGGGCTAAATGAATGATGGCAGCAACCATGATTGCCTCATATGTCAAATACTCTCTTTTTTCCCTGCAGTACATTGAACTAAATAACTTCTTTTCTAGGTGGTCTGTTCATAGACGTAAATCCATTCTCCATGCAATAGGATGGGGTATCTATAACTAGAGCATTAGTTTGGGGTCTTTTGGTCCTGAGGCGAAGCAGAGGCATCTTGTTTTGGCTGAAGATGAGCTCGCTGAACAGGTTACTGGCTCCCAGCCACATCCACCTGATCTCCACCTGATCTCTACCTGCCCCAGCCTCAAGCATGCAGATGTAGCTGCGTAGGTACTCGCTCTCTACTCTGATACTGTCAAAACGAGACAGAAAAAATCCTTCTACTAGAAGTAGTTGAGGGATCTGGTCGTTTTGACAGCATTGGCTTTAGGAATGACTGGACAATCAGTTGTGTTAGCAGATCTGATGGGAGGGCGGAGGAGTAACCAGGGATGTACTGAGAATGAACCCTGGCAAACAGAACTTGCTTGCTTCTACCCATGCAAAGTCAGATGTGTGAAGGAGACAGACATGAGCTGTGAGCACACTGGGTGCTCCCTGGAGTGGGTGACAATTGCTGTGTTGTACCCAGCCATGCACTGACTCCTGTGGCCTGTGCACAGGTAGAACAGGACATCCATCTTCCATAGCAGAGCAGAATGACCTAAATTACTTCCCCTGGGCTGCAAAGATGTGCACATCAGCTTTTCTTGCAGTAAGGGTCAGTCAGGGCAACTCGTTTATCTGTGAGGCAGCGCTGGGTGGCTCCAGGAGCGGTGCTGTGCAGGTGTCCCGTGCAATGATGGAGCTCTACTCTGAGCCTGTTTGTTAGGAGGAGAGCACAGGACAGGGGTGGGAAGCTGGAGGGCTGGACTGGGCTGGCAAAAAGTGATGCGCAGTGGGGAAGGCAGCCGAAAGGGACCAGAGAGTGGGGGCTGCCTCAGCTCTTCCTCTTTAGAAATGAATCCTTTCATCGAAGTCTTGCCTGGGGTCCTGAAGAGCCCAGAGCCTGAACTGGTCACTTCAAAAGTCTTTCTTGCAGCCCTCAGCATTCAAAGGACTCAAATCCGCGATACTTCCAGATTTCTTTTTCCAGGGAGGGCCTTGCTGTGACCCTCTCTCGAGGGCCCTGGCCTCAGGAGGTGACGATTGTTGAGCACTATGTCAGCTGTATCCGAAGTGGTTTTTGTTTAACGGTCTCCGCTGCTGTTTATATTTTCTAATGCGCTGCGGCTGGCGTTTGTTGCCATTAAAACTTCATTTGTTTGGAGGATCTTTTCAACAAACTGAAATCCAATAAATCATGAGTAAAATATTTATTATTTCAACTGGATAAGAAGGGGAGGGGGGAGTGGACAAATTTGTATTCCTTCAGCAGCATGTTAAACGGGAGACCACGGGGGCACGTTAGCCACAGGACTTTGTCCCCAGAAGAACAATTAGTTGGCTGGACAGAACTGGTTGAGTGACAGCTTCAAATTGGGAAACAGAAGTGGAGCAGAAATACTCTGAGTACTCCAGCTTTATCCTGTCTACCCATGTAATCACATCCACAGATGATGGTAGTGAGCTCAGGGCTTCTGGATTAAACCTGTCAAAAATACAAGCCTCTAATGCCTGAGTTAGAAATCCTGGGCTAATAAACTGGTCCCACTTATGTTGGTGGCAACGCTGCTGTTGTCTGAGGTCAGGATTTCACTCCAGGTCTGTTTTAGTTCACAGACAGTAGCAGACTCCAAAGTCTTCATCCTGCTGTAGGGTATGTTACACTAGCTTGTGGTGGGACAAATGACACGGAGATCTGGAGCAGGATGTGGAAAATGTCATCACAAGCATCATTACATTAGAGCTGTGGGGCTTTATTTATTTGTTGAATAGTGAACTCAATTAAAAGTAGTGTGGGATTTAGGGCTGTTCATGTACTTTTGCGTTCAGCCAGTGGCTTTGGCTGTAAATGCAGAGGGAAATATGGGACAGTCAGTCTGTGATTTCAACATTTCAAATCCAGAATACATTGCCTATTCACTTGGAAATGATGTTTGGTTTTTAATGTGACTTTTTTTCCAATGCCAGAAACACAAAGAAGTTTTGCTTTTGCACTGACCTGAACAGAAATAATTCTGAAATCTGCTCATAGGACTAAGGCAGAACCTCTGCATTGTCCAGTTTAAGCTCTGAGAACAGGTGTGAAGTGTGGATCCAAACGATTAGATGTAGCAGGGTCCGTAAGAAACTGGATGCATATATCTAGTATTTCTATGGAGAAATGGTATATATGTATAACTATGACAGAATCTGTCTTTTCAGTAAGGAAGATGCCCTTCTGCACCTGTAAACCAGATCTTGGCTGTAAGCAGCTCCAAAATATTTGTACAAAGATTTGGCCTCAAAGTTTTACATTAAATCCAATTCCCACATCCTGCATGATGCTTTCTACCCCACACAGTACCAAAAGCCCTCAGCTTCACTATTAAGGCCTCTAGATGCTACTATACTACCATAAAAATTTAGGATCCTAGATAAAATAAGTTAGTGTCCCATCTGTAAAAAACAGGACGTGCGGCAACCCGTCCCAGTGAGTCATCTGTTCAGCATTCTGAAGTCTTAGAGACCTCTGCACTCACCAGGGAGCTCTGACATTTACCAATGTTATCTTTCTTATTTCAGTTTTGGCACCTTCTTCCCTTCCTCAGAGACCGTACTGGGAAAAAAACACATGAAATGAGCAGCAGACATCATTTGTCATTTTTCTGAAAGGTTACTGGGCTTCAGTGTGTTGTTTGGCCCCAGATGGTGGTAACTTCACCAGAAAAACAAAAAAAACCCCACCGTACAGTGAAGGAATTGTTAACTGGGCAGAGTTTTACATGAGGGGTCCATTTGTTGAAAGGGAAGAGTAATCCTTATTCATACTGACTTTTGGGATGACTAAACCCTCAAGAAGCAGATTAGAAAATGTTATGAAATGCTTTTCTTACTATCATTTACTGTGAATCAGCAATAAAGTAGTCACCCCACTGGCAGCATTCCCACTGAGGTCAATGGAGCCAGGGTTTCACCCCTGCAAGTCCTGCTCCGCAGGAGGGGCTCTCCGTCAGTCTGTGTCCATCCGTTTTCACTTCTGTGAGCAGTTGTGACTCTACTTACAGTGTTTCATAATACAGGAACAAAGAGGTTATTCAATGAAAATGAAGGAGGGAGAGATTTAAAGCAGATGAGAGTAAATACTTGCTGCACAATAATGTCAACACCTGGCTTTTTATCGTCGGTAGACGCCAAAGTACTTTACAAGAGCGGTCAGTACCAGTATCTCTGTTTAACAAAGAGACGAAGAAAGATAACACTACCTGTTCAAGGTCACCAAGCAGACAACGCCAAAGTCAGAGTGGAAAATATCCTCCTACACTCTGCAGCCGCTTCTGGTTAAAATCAAATTACTTTTATGCTACAGAGCTCGTTGCTCCAGGTCAGCATGACACCAGAATTCAGTGGCATGGACTGTTTATGTGGAGAACAAGCACATGGCACTGGGAAAATGTAAAAAAGAGTTCAGGTCAGACAGCAGCTCCTGTTTTTGTAGTGATGTATCTGATGCCAGAGAACAGGAGACTCTTTGGCTGGATGACGTGTTTCTTTTCAATGATAATGCAGAGTACAGAGCTGGGTTCTGGCAGTCAGGGTTTTCTTGAAAACCCTGCTGACTGTCCCAAGTATTTGGTGGTCCATGTAGAAAGGGAGATGTCATTTTGGAAATTTCCCTGTCCGAGGTGAGCAAAGGTGGTGTTGATTGTCACCAGAAATATTATCACATAAGGGTAAGGAATGACCCAGTTTTCCTGGAGTTATTCTGGAATGGGCAATGGACTGAGGCCTAAGCTAAGCATTCTTGTGAGGCTTCAGGGTTTACCCAAAAAAACAGGCAGGACTCATGGATTCTTGCACCTCCACACAAGGTCTGATGCTGTCCTTTCGGATGCGTTCCAGGAGGCTTTTGCCAAACCCATAGTGAGTGCACTTGGCTCAGCTGAAGATGAGGGAGTTGTCCACCCTCTCAGACAACGCATCCTTCCATACCTGTGGATAGTCACATAGCGAGAGTGAAATATGTTCTCCAGCTGAGCTACTGTCCCTCCTTTTACCTCCCTTCAAGAAGCATGAGCCCCCAGCAGCCCATTAACCCTTTCCAGACTCACATGGGTTTGCACATGTGCTTTTTAGTGGCATAATTCTTGGCAAGAGAGGCAACCTTAATATTGCTATTGGACCTATGTGCACGTCTGTTGTTCATCATGTGTAAATTAAATAGACTACCCTGAACTGGAGAGAGAGAAACTAATGATTGCCATATTGTTTCCAGCAGTTGTCAAGCAAAAGAAGCTGTTTGAACTTTCCCCCAAAGACGCTTCTGCCTCTTGCAGTGATTTTAAAATCTTGGGTTTCTACCCTTTTCAAGGTGATTAATTTTGTAATGATGCCTTTGCTACCTTCCCCTCCCCAGGGGAGTGCGCAGGTAGGGGGAGGGAGGTAGAGCAGGGAGAAGGACCTTTTCAAAACTGACTCCATGTGCAACAGTGAAAGGCGTGATAGCTGCTTCTCTTCCTCTCTTCTCTAATTTCCAGCAAATTCCCGTGTGCTTTCAGATATTTCATTATCTTTTGTTTTCAATTCCTCTTCAATGCACATATCGACATGTTTCTTTCTGTCTATTTCTGTCCTCCTTTACCCAGTAAAATGATCCCACTGGGAAGGTGAAGGTCTAAATAGAAGGTGGAAGGAAGGAAAGCATCTTTCCTCATTACTGAGAGCAGACTGATAGATAGTGTGTGACTCTGAGGCAAAGACCCTCTCCGGGGTGGAGATCGTAGCCTCATTCTTAGCATAAGGACAGGCAAGAGGTTGGAACTAAGAATGGGGACCGCGTTTGGAACGTATGACTAACTGTGGTGCTTATCTGTCCTTCTTCCCAAAAATCAGGAGAGAAATGCTGTAGCAGACATTGTTTCCGTCCTACAGGATATTTCAAGTGCCGTGCTTTGTGACTAAGGAAAAGACTGCATCCCGCTAGGTAGGACTGGCAATTAGAGCTGACTGTGACCAGACCTGACCTTCTTAATATTGCTTTTGAAATCTGCATCCAGCTATATCTTGCTCCACAGCCTTGAAACGGACAGTAGGAAAAAGCAGCAGAAAAATGAGAAAATCCCTCACATCATTGTTTGGATTGTCAGTAATAAATCAGAGGGAGTGGAAAAGGCCTTCCTTGTTGGCAGGGTGATCCCATCATCTTGGTATAAGAAAGATCCCATCTTGATATAAGAAAGAAAGTTTTTACACTGAGAACAATCAATCGCTAGGATAATCAATCAAACTTCCCCAGGAATGTAGTAGAGTCCCCATCACTGGGGGCTGTCAACGTGCAATTGGACAGGGTGCTAGCTAATGTCATCTAGGCTCCTTTTTCCACAAAGGGTTGAACGAGATGATCTTTCGAGGTCCCTTCCAACCTGGGCTGTTCCGTGATTGTGTGATCATCAACATACTGGTTGGCTGGGTGTGTAATGTCTTCTAATCAGATGTGGTCAACTGCTGTCTTTCAGTTCTTGCCACAAGTGAATCTGTGCAGTTTGCATGTCATTCCTCTATTCTCTAGTTTATTTACAATCTTAATTTGAAGTTTAAGGGGTAGTTGGGAGTCCCCTTAAGATTATCTACCTGGCTGCTATCTGCTAGACTTTTCTCTGAGCTATCTCATTTGGTCAAAGATGGAGTTGTGGAACCTGCAGTGAGTGGACAACCTGCACTTCTGCATGAGAACGGACTGGGTAAGCTCACCTATTGAAGGACTTTCCCTCTAATCAATAGTCTGGCTCAACCTGATGGCTCCCTGGAGCTGGACAAAGGACAACAAATATAGAGATCTGAACTGTACCTCCAGTGCTGCTGTACTGTGTACCTCAGCTTAACCACTTGTAGAACGTGGGTCTGTGGATCACTCTGTTGTCTTCAGTCTGATAATCCAGAATACACTGCTAGAAGTTCCTAGGACAGTTTGGTTCAACACAGAAAATTACAAACTAACTCCCCCTACCCGTCCTCCACCCTCCTTGGATTTGATTTGAATCAAATTACCAATGGGCGAGTCCTTTAGTTTGCTCAATATGGAAAGCATTCTCAGGAGAGAAATGTTGGAGGACAGGATCATGAAAGCTGAGACAAGATGTAAGGGTGTCATAAACACAGAGGCTGAAGTGGAAGAGAATAGAGACCTGGCCAAGAAAATGTCATCAGTGACCCTTGTGAACACTGTTTTGTTGGAATGGGGAGGATGGAAATCAGCTTGGAGAGGATCCAGGATGCTGGAGACAGGGAATACACCTGCTGTGCTTATCTTGTCCTTAACCACAGATGAATCCAGTTCCTCCAGAAGCTTCTGAAATAAAGTAGGTCCCAGAAGACCTGCCACTGTGAACCTTTCATCAAGGACCTTTGTTTTTTAAACTGCAGAGAATTTTGGAATCTAACACAGGAGATGTCAGCTGCCTTAGTGGGTTTTCAGATTTTTTGGTGTCATTATTTGATTCTGCTAATGTGCGTTGTGAAGATAAAACAGGCCATGTCTCAAAAACTGGGGATCCAAGCAGAGGCAAAGATGGCAGGGAGAGGTGACAAGCATTGTGGGAAGAACCAGAATAAGGGAAGAAGCGAACAAAACTGATGACAACTATAATATGGTCTGATAGCTCAGGTGGGTAAAGTGTGTGCTTGGAAGGGGGCGTGAATTCCTGGCTTCACAGGAGACTGTGAAGGCAACATCACTCAAAGCCTTCTCTCCTCCCAGATGGAATTTTCTCCCCGTTCTACTGATGGATCCGTTTCTGCTGCGTGTATTTTTCTTTCAACCAACTCAGCAAAAGTACTGAAAACTGGCAAGGCAGCTCAGAACAGTAAGAGCTCTTGTACAAATTCTTTCTTCCCTCACAGGTTGTTGAGACATACTGTAACAGAAGATTACAGATAAAAATGGCATTTTCTGTCAAAGATAATAAAATATTTCCGCAGCTGACCAACTGCAGTGCGTTTGTCCTGGCAGGTCCTGAAACCAACATGTTTGTAGTTCTCTCCAGAGAACCAATTAGCTTGAATATTAGTGTAGCTAGCATGATAACCTTCACTTGCTTGCTGTTATTGAAAGAAGGGCTTGAATGAAAGTCATGGGCTGTATCGTTCACCTCGCTGGCTGTATGGTACAAACCTCCTGTTACTTAGTAAAATACCCAGACCTTCTGTGTATGAGTCCTTGTTTATCGCCCCAGACAACACAGACCCTCAAAAGACTCTTATAAATTTCAGGGGGAATTGCCTAGAATAGGCTGAGTTCCTGAAATCAGTCCTTAGGATAATTCTTCCCTAATGCATTCCCAGCAGGAATATCTGCCTTACCAACTACGACTACTCTTGGCATCCTATGGGCAATGGAGTCATTATTCCACACTCCTCTGTGTGCCTGGGCATTTGCTCTTCAGCTACGTTGCAAGTGTAGACCTTGAACTTAGGTTTGGCTTTTAGGGTATGTTTTGGTGAATTTGTGGCCCATTCCCCAATTCAGATTTGCCTACTGTGCACATTGCTTAGTTTTGTAGAGAAACTGCTAAGATGGGCATGAAAACCCAGCTCATGTGTGGTACTCTCGGAGTGGTGGCAGGATAAGATTCAAAATGTCCTTAGAAGAGAACTAAATTCTTTCTAACTGGACAGATCTAGCACAGGCAGGCAAGAATATCAACAGATGTCCCGAAACTAGCTGTTCCTTAGCCTAAGATGGTTGATTTGAGCCTGAACTGGAGCGGTGTGAACAGAAAAAAGTGTGCATGCCTCATGCAGAAGACTGCTCTACAGTCCTGCTGTGCAGGCACAGCCTTCTGTACGCCATCAACAATTAATGTGTTAGCTGATGCTGTGAGAAGCCTGCCACTTCAGAGATCATCCGTTCTCCTCAGTGGCTGTCTTTATAGCGCTATGTGCCTCTGGCAGTGGAAACAGCAGACATTTTGCTATCACAGATCAGGAAGGGTATAGTGCACAGCCACGGACAGATGATTGCTGTGAGAACAACTCTGCTGGCTGAAGAAGTAGCACACTTTCAGCCTTTTTGAGGGAGGAATCCTTTGAATTCCCTTTTGAGTACTGTAAACAACTGTGGTTCGATGTAACCTCCCTAAGTGAGTGAGTCATGTGTAACTACAACGGTTGCCGCAGCACTCTAAAATCAATAAAGCTCCTTGTAGTGTGGAGTCCCTTTTACTGCTTTGCGCTGTGGGCAGGTTGGTTACTGGCAAATATCCCTGACCCCCTCCAAAAGCTTTGAAGAGATCCAGTTCCACTGCCATCTCTCCTTCGGGCATCAGTGGGGCAATTTGTAGAGGGAGCTTGTGACTTCTCAACAGGAATCCATAGAGCAGTTGTAGGGTCTCTCTCCTGGCCTCGTGTAAGATCTATCTCATGTTTGGAATAGTGCGTCATCGTGAGCTCAGCTGAAATAATTTCAGGTTGTCCTTGCTTCCAGCAGAAGGTTGGATTAGATGACCTCCAGGGGTCTCTCCCAACCCACATTTTTCTGTGATTCCAGGAGTGAACGGTAGCGAGCTCAGGACCTCTACAGCACAGGCTACTTTTATTTCTACCTACCGTGAATAGGCGCATTGTGTGGATGCCCAAAGGCCCTGACGGACAAGCCCTGGCAGTGATCTGAGCTTTTACTGTCCTCGGCTATCGGCCTGTGTCACTGCCAGAGGATATCATGCTTGTAGCACCAGGAGGGGAGGTGTGAACTGGAGCAGCTGAGGATGCTCAAATTGTTTGTTCCTACAAGCTGCGTGTCATGAGCCAGTCATGTTTTAGACCATGGCAGCCAATTGCTCAGATAATGGGAGACAGAGCTCTAACTTTATGCAGCCAAGCTTGGAAAATGAAGCCAAAGTGACTTGAGCTTGACTTGAGCGTGGAAAAGGGATGCTGCAGTCCTCCGTACCGTTTGAATGCTAAACGAAACGTGACGTGGCCCAGAACCCAAATGCTTACACAGTCTCCCACCTCTGAATATTAGCTTTGAATTGGCTTTGATTTTTATTGCATATTTGTCCACAGCAGCTGTCAGAAAGTTTAAATGCTAGAATTACTGCTGTAATAAATATACCCTTCCAAACCCTTGCTATGGTTCTACCCATTGGGAGTTTATGTAACGTACTGAGCGGTATAAAAAATATGCAGAGAGAACATTTTGCTTCCTGGAGATTTCAGCTTGGTTTGACAGCTCAGTGCTGACTCACTGTCAGGACCTGGGTTTATGCCTCGGTGTTGCTCTGTAGTAAAGCAGTGAGGACCGCTGCCTGGGAAGTACAGCCATCGACGTTGCCACAAATGGATGTGAAACCAGACTGTAACCATCCTAGGTGACTTTTTTCCATGACAGTGCAAACGCCACGGCATTCAGCCGGAGGCCGGCTTAGAGCAAAGGCTGCGTTCCTGTGCCAGTAGGTGAAGAAGTAAAAAAGACCCCAAAGTGGTTTCAAAATGCTATAGTAAGATGAACATTTCTTGTAGCGCTATTTTTATCTGATACTCTAATTTTATCTAGTTTCCTTACATAACTTGCAGAGTTACAGCTGAATAAACTTCCAGGGAAGAGAAATTTTTCCAATAGAGGTCTAACTTTCTCCAGATTCTCTGAAATCATCCAGAAAAGGCTTCCAGAGCCTGTATGCCACATAGGTCCTTTGTCTATCAAGGAAAGGGCAGAAAGAGATCCAAGCCCTGTAACAGTTGAGTTTGTCTCTCAGTCTGGAGATGGCAAAAAGAAATTATTTTTTTGGGGTGGTTTCTGGCAAGAAAATGCAGTTTATTGATAGTGGTGGAGTAGTTTCCAGATAGGTTTAGTTAGATGGGATTAGCACACCAGGAAGACTTCTGCACCTGAACCCCCAGGACTACCCTGCCTGCACTCCTGGCCTGACCCTGCTCCCCCTGCCCACATCTCCTCGAGTTCTGAGCACATGAACAGCGAGCGGAGGTGCATCGTGGCACCAACCGCATCCCCTCCGGTCGGTCCAAGCTCTAGCAGTGGGAAGGAGGGAGATCTGGCTCTACTGCCTGCCCCAAGCTGATGACCCCAGGCAGCTGCCTACTCTGCCTGCGCCTGGAGCAGACCCTTGGTGTTGTGAGGGTTAGGGTGTAGCTAAAGTTAACTGTGTTCTGGCTCTTCTCTCTTGTTCAGGAGCCATGTGAAGCAGATCACGAGTTAGCAAAATGTTGAGGATTTTCTAATGCTCTCTAGGGACCAGGTGGGTCCCTGGCTGCTGCGGGATATGGCCTGAGGAAAGGCTACCTTTTCTTTTCCCAATTCCCTTTCCGTGTTTACATCTGCAGGAGGAAAATCACCAGACTCCAGGCCAGATGTCTTCTTCAGCCCCTCCCTGCATCTAAATGGGAAATGTTCACTGCGGCATCCTAGAAAAGCCAGTCTGCTGACCAGCCAAGCATGAGGGATGGGGAAAACAAGGGCTTGAAGAAATGTGAACAAACCCAAAACAAATGTAACTTTAAACAGGAAAAAAGGCTGGAAAGGCAACGCACCTGCACCCCTGCAACTCTTGGTTTTTTTTTTTTGCAAAATGGAGAGTAAGCTGGGGTGGTGGTAGTCACAAGGAATTTTGTTGGTCGATCTTTTTCTTTTTTTTAAAATAATTGAGAAAAGTTAACAAAAATATAAAGCAAAATCACAAGACGTGTGAATTAGAATGTTTTTTAGCTGTCTGTCTTTCCCCAAAACGGAGGCTACAGTTGGATGGCAGTTTAGGGGCTGTCTTATGCTGAAGGCATAAATTTGGCTAACGTACCCAAATAACTAATGGCCAGATGCAAAGCCCAGTGAAGCCAGCGGGAGATTTTCCACTGGCTTCTTTATACTTTGGATGACTTTTAACTATGTAGGCAAAATAACATGCCAGAGTAATCAACATTTGCCCCTTCTTGGAAATGCATCAGCCCAAAGGGGCTGTGGTCAAGTATTTGTTTTTGCATCTGACTCTGACACCCTATAAGGAAAGCGCAGATCATCAGAATGTGATGCAGGAACATTTGAGATCTTGGACATGGAATTGTTTATTGAAAAGTGACAGACTGCAGCACATCACTTTCAGTAATGATAAGGAAAGGTTTATGCAAGCACACATCTGCACTTGGCTGGGTACAATGCGTGTTAATAATGTCATGTTCTTGATTAGCCATAAATTTCTCCGAAGCACTTGCTGAAAAAGGAGCGCCCATGGTGACTGATTTTTGCTGCACAGCTTGTATTGTTTCCACTGCTCCAAACTTGGTGCGCAGCAATGAAATATAGCCCTGTAGCATTGCTGGTTCTTTCTCTTCCACTCCGTTACACGGTTTCACTGTGTTGTTGCTGCTCAGACTCTGCCAAGAACTATGGTTTTTTAGTCCCTATTAAGAGAAGTGGGTGAGATACGTTTGCCTACAACCTTCTGATCTGATGGTCTGTGCAATACAGGTCATTGTCCAACAGCCCCTGCGGTGACAGATATCACGGCTGAGAATGGGGGGTGCTGGCAG
Organism: Pluvialis apricaria; assembly: GCA_017639485.1. NCBI lineage: Eukaryota > Metazoa > Chordata > Aves > Charadriiformes > Charadriidae > Pluvialis > Pluvialis apricaria. The sequence goes on along the minus strand of CM030011.1, from coordinate 6,122,189 downwards.
ATACAAATCTGTGCTAACGTGGACCTGGAGGTGCTGAGGAGCATATTGTAAAGACGCCCCAGCTTACGGCATATGAACTGGCTCACCTGCGGACAATCGGACCATCTCTAGCCTAGTGCTGTGCCTGGACCCGTGCCATGGTTTGGCATCCCTTCCCTGAGCCACGCTGCACAGGGTTAACACGATGAGGCTCCATCTGGACGGGGCCCTGCGGTTTTGCTTGGACACTGTGTTCCTGTTCGCAAAGCCCTGAGTCTTCCTTGTTCTGTCATGACCTGCGACATCTCCAGCTATTGAAGTAGACTAATAGTATTTAGGACTTTGGCAGCAAACAAAGGCAGGTTTTTCTCACTGTCACTGGGCTAGGTCTCCCAGTGGTTGTAATGGAGATTTCGATAGCTCTTTTGACATATAATCCAAAGAGGATTTTCTGTGTAATATAGCTGTCTGAAGACCAGCAGTGATTTCCTCAGGGCGAGAGGCAACAAAGACTTCTTGCACTGTGAAAGCCTTCTTCTAAAATTAGAAGCAGGGAAGTGGTATTGGATCTTGCCCTAGGAACGTAATTGCAAAATACATGTAGCTGTTCCCTGGCGTGTCTTTATATCTAGATTATTTCATTATTCACCAGTTTTTTCATGGTCCTCTAGTCTCGTGTTACCTCCCAGAATTTTTGTAGGATGCCTAAAAAATGGCCAGGTCTTAAGACAGAAGGAAATGGGGAGCAAACAGCAGTGAGGGCCGAGAGCACTGTTTCCTTCCATAAACTATGTCTACTCGCCCTGAATCCAGGGATAATATCTAGTCCGACATAACAATAATGTGCTGGCTTTCTGCCTTTTCCAGAGTTAACTTTGTATCCCAAATATGAATCCTGCACAGTGAAAAGAGGAAATAATTTCTGTTCGAATGTGCTATACCATTTACTGAAGCTCACCTGATACGGCTACAGCTTATTCTAACTTTGATCTTTGGTATCTGAAGAGAGTCCTCCAAAGAGTCCTTTTGGGGGGGAAATGCAGCACAAGCAGAACCTGCTACCAACTGGGGAGGGGAAACTGGGGTACCAGGACGCTGATTATTTGGAGGCAAGGGTTGAACTCACATGTTGTATGCCGGTACCTTTCTTCTTGCAAAAGGCTCAGGAAACAGCCAGTGGTATGTGCAGCCTTTTCTGCATTTGAAAGAAAAACTTAGCGCTCCTCTGTATGAATTAGAGCAGTCAGAGCGAAACTATCAGCTAAATCTGAGAACGAACTGAGGATCAGAGAGAGTCCCCCCACGGCTCCCGTTCAGCAGCGCTGTATATTATTTTAAAGGAGACTTATGCAAGAATTATGTTGCATTCTGAAAGAGGAGATTGTTTGACTTACTTGATGTGGGAAGGTCCTCAAATTACAGCCCTTCCTGCTTATATTATTACATTCTAGGGTTCATCCTGCTGCAGTTACCCTGTGCTGTATGGGAAGCTGGATCCATGGCCGATAAATCCACAGCCAAAGCCTGTTGTTACAACAGAAGCGTCTTTCCAGAGAGCCTGAGTTATTTCAGACCTCTCATTACAGCTGAATGCAATTAATAGGTACTCAGTTGTGCTCTGGAAAAAGTGTGTGGGAGACAGGTCGGACTGTCCTGGAGCACAAAGTCACTGTGTAGCTCCAGAGCAGGTACATCATCAAATGGAGGGCCATGGTCACAGGGGATGGCTCCAAACTAACATTGGACAAAACACTTCTATCTGCATTCTGCCTAGAAGACTGAGTTTTGGCTTATTCCTCCATGACAAAGTAATCTGCTTTCCAGGGACGTGAAGGGGAGAAAGGTAACTTTTATCCAGGAAGTAGAATGACCCCAACCAAAACTGTGACTGTAATCTTGACCGAGGTGAAACATTTGTGTCCTGAAATTCCCGTTCACGGGTCTTCTAGTCCTCACTGCATATGTCCCTCTTCCTGCCAGTGGCCAGGCTCCCTGGGTGAACTCCCAGCCATTTGTGTCACTGGTGCATCACCCCTTTCACTGGTAGGGGAGACCGCAGCATGCCATGGGAAATGTAGTCCACCACACTCCTCATCCATTGAGAAACCATGGGTGCGATGCAGAGTTGCATCTTCCACAAGGCATGAATGGCACTAGGGCTTTGAAACATTTTAGTTTTGCCTTCAAAAAATTGTTATTTTGAGAAGGAGGAGTTTCTGACCCACTTTCTAACCTGCTGTACTTGGATGCTGAGGTTCATGATCTCAGCAAGGAATAGGGGGGGACCACACAGGTGTAACATCTCAGCTCTTTGGTTGTCCAAGAAATACCAGATAAAACTTATTCATAGGGAACTTAGCTGAGAGCAGTCTTGAGAAAGCATTTCATGGAGAATAAGGTCGAAGCTTTGCAAATCTCCTGGGATCATCTTCAGTTTGTGAAGAGCACGGAGAGAGCCTGGTTGTTCTTTGGTGAGAAGCAGAGGAGGTGGGTGCTTCAAGTCTCAGGTCTGGTTTGAAGTTGGTGGCTGGTGGTATCCTTCGGTGGATAAGGACTTTTGTGTGCCTGCTCTGACAAAAGCTGCAGGCTGCTTTGCTGCACAAACAAAAAGTTAGGCTGTGTGTGGAAATTAAAACATAGTAAAGCAGAATCAAACCTTTTGAAGCAGCCAACTCAAGTCAGAAACGCAGCTCCTAGTCCTGGTGGCAGATGCTGGTAAGGGGCACGTGCCTGAAACCGGGAACTCTCTGGCTTTGGCTGCAGAGTTGTTTCTTTGCTGGGTATATGGCATTTCTCAGGCTGCGCTCTGGGCAGGCCATGCTATATTTAAATACATTTTGCTGGTGAGAGAGTAAAGGGCCTCCAGAGTTGTAACTTCCTAAGGGCTATTCTGCAGATTCCTTCCTCCTTTCTTTTTTTGTTTTCCTTTAAAGGAAACTCTCAATCTTCTTAGGAAATAATCCTTTGTTTATGCCATGAAAAAACCTGTGCTCTCCTGGCCGGGAAAGTGGAAGAGCCAATAGGAAGAAGTGCCACTTGTGCGTTTTAATACAACCAAGCGTGTCTTAAATAAACACTTGTTTATTTTTCTACCTTTCTGTTGAATTGCAGCGTTGCCAACATAGAAGGTAAAAGTATCCAGTTCAAAGAAGGCGACTGTAAGCGTAGGCTGACATCCTGTCGTAAATATAGAACTGGCCTCATGACAATGCCCTGCTCGGAAACAATGGGAGCAGAGCTGGGAGAAAGAAATTTGTGAATTAACGCAGCCAAGGCAAATGATTAACAGCTGATGGAGGAAAAGAGCTGTGAGCAAGGCTGCCTGCTCTCAGGGGTGCTTCTGAGCTGGCCTTTGCCCCCTACACAGAGCTGTGCGATGTCTCGGCCTTGCTCGCATGCCATCAGTGATACCACCCTGGGGTTATCAAGGACATGGGAGACCCTTCTGTGCCAAACCGTGGAATAGATTTCCCCTTTCTCTCGCTTAGGCTGGGGCACAGCAGTAGCTTTCATCTGCTTTTGCCTCCGTCCTGCCTTGCCAACAGGACACCCAGCCTTGGAGGGAGGGCAAGTTTCTGCCCTGCCCAGTCCTCATATCAGCATTTGCAGTGTTTGGGGTTTCCACCAGCAGAGACGCTGGGGAAGCTGCAGCCGGACTGAGTCCCTGCCCTCGGGACAGCCCTGGACAAAACCCCTGTGGGCCGGGTGATACCCGCACTCCATCGTGTTGCATTGGAATGGGCAGTGGTGACCCACTTCCACAAGCAGGATGAGAGCCCCAGCCAGGCTGATTAGGAACCTTACCGATGCTTTTTATGATACCTGAGAAAACCTTTTATGACTTAATAAGAACCAGTCTGTGGCTGTCAGTTTTTCTTGGCTCTGGCTGGGGACCTGGCAGAAGTCACCAGCTCCTCTCCCCACCAAGGAGGAGCAGACTGGGAGAAGACAGGAGCCACATGCATCTATAGCTGGTCTTCACATTTACAATGCGCTTGTGGGGACGTCTTCATGACCTTTTGGGAAATGATGGCTAAAGTTGGTGCAGTCCCACACGTCAAGGAAAGGTTTTCAGTTTGGTGAAACCCTTGTACAAATTGGATTGAGTTTTAAAAAATCTACAGAGAGAAGCCTAGTTTAACTTAGCTTCATACTTGTTTTTCTTTGATTAACTACAGGTTTTTTTGTGACTGTCGTGGAAAATGTTGGCTTGCGCTGGGACTGCAGTGCTCACTTCACTGGTGTCCTAAGCCACCTTTAGCTCCAGGGCTGAGCTCGCAGCCCAGCGTCCACAGTGATAGCAAGTGACTGTCACTAGTTTATCTTATCTAGCACACAGAGTATGGCATCCAGGAGTTGAAGCACTGGGTTGTCTTCTTTTCTCTTTCTGTGCAGCACAGGGTGTGCCCCATTTGACCTAAATATTTGTGAAGTTACATCCTTGGGACAGGCTGACAAAAGGTTATAAACTCATTTGTTTTCATCTTTTCCTAAGTTGGGCAGGCCGCAGTGAGGCATGACATCTGCCTCACATGGGGTCCCTCACACCTTCCTCTGACGCATCTGGTGCTGGCCACCATCTGAGACAGGATATTGGGCTAGACGGGCCACGGACCTGATCCACGCTAACAATTCCTGCTTCCTTACCCCGGGAGGATACGGCTGCTGTCACCTCATCACCTTCTGTAGGCACAGACCCGTGGGCTCTGGAGGTACCATTTGGGTTAAGAAGCAAATAGCCTCATGGGAGATCAGGTGTCAGTTCTGTGTTAGAGGGGCTCTGCACGCTCTTGGGTTTGATCCTCAGCTTAGTGAACCACTGTGAATCAGCACAGCGCTGGCAGGGGGGGTCAGGATTTTCCCCCCGGCGTCAATGCCATTAGGTTGCTTTGTACCTGACCCATTAGCTGTGCTCATCTTTGGAGGAAGATGGGAAAGAGTAAGTTTTTAATGTTCGTGGAAGGAAACTAGGCAGTTTAATCCCAGAGGTGAAGTGTGTGCACATAATAACACCGGTTTTTACGATATCCCTAGCATTGTTCAACAACGGCTGCATTTAATTATGGTTGTGGCACTGTTATTTCTTTTAGGAACAGAGAGGAGTGAGGTGCAGCCTCAGTATTTACGCATAAGGCAGAGTGGAAGGCATTTTTCCACTCCACTCTTGACCTCAACATCAGTCAAATTCCCCAGCCACTTCAAGAGTCTTTCCTAATGTGGGTGCCAGCTGTGTCCACATCTGGGCTCCTTCGGGTGCGAGGCTGGTCCTGGTTGTGCGAAGATGCTTGTGCGTGTAGCGGTCCCAGGTGCCGCATGAGGAACACTGCTGTGTCTCCAGCCAGTGCTACGTCACAGACCCAGGCACTTGGGCAGAAAACAGCGAGCGTCTCGTCTTTCACAGGGAGGGTATTTTAGTTTTCAGGCTGCAGCGTCTTCGTGCTCAGCTATAATCGTGCACCACTCCCTAGCATACTTAGAGAGCTCACTGCCCTGTCAAGCAATCTCTCTTCTCAAAAAGCTGAGCAAATCTGCAGCCAAGTGTTTCAGAGTCAGTGCACAACTTCCATCAACCATCCTGGCTGTGCTGGAATTTTGAGGGCCTGCTCTGAAACAGCGTGTACCCCTGGTTTGTATGGTGTCAGTGGGCAGAGGTTTGGGCAGACATTGGGGTGCATGTCTACAGACCTGTCATCTGGTAGGTGGAAGAAAGAGATCCCAAAGTATTCTCGGCAGTGACAGGTGAGTTATTGCAGGAGGGAGTCGGTGCAGCCCAGAAGCAGAAACGTGGTGCAGGGTACGGGGCTGGTACTGCCTGTGCTAAGGCTGGTGATTTGCAACGTGTAGCCAGCAGCGTTGGGAGCCTGATCCCACTGTTTGTGTATGCTCTGTTATCAGAGCCTCTCAAATGTTTTCCATCAGCTAATCCTTAACCCTTTGCAGACACAGACCAACACTGTGATGGAACCAAGAGCCAGATCAGAGCTAAATTCTTCCTACCCTTTCTTTGTAGGCATTCTGCAATTAGTGATTAATGCCTTCCACACCACTAAAAGACATGTGGAAATTATTTAGAAAGAAGCAACAACGAGCAATCCTGTCCTCTCTTCCAGAGGACATTTATCAAGACAAGGACAAAGTACCTGTCGAACAAAGAGATTTGCAAAAGCCTGTAGTAAGGGCTCAGAAACCAAAATTAAAGGTGACTTTCTTTGAAAATTGACTAAAAGTGATTTGGTGGTGTTAGTGCCATTTGAAAGAAAGATCAGGCCTTCTGGAGCAGACTAGACAAAGGCGTTCAGGTGCCTGTGTATTCTGGTGTCCCTAAGCAGGCCAGAGAGTTGTGTGCTTGATGGGTGTAGAAGCCTTTCCCTATCTGTCTTATAAAGACTCACTGAAAAACTACATGGATCTAAGGTTTCTGAGTTCTTGTCCAAGTGGTTGACCACTCTCAAGGAAAAATTCTTTTTTCTTTGTACCTGATCTGAATCTCCCTCGCTGCAACTTGTCCTTCCGCTGTGCATCTTTGAGAGGCTGGGCTTCTTCTTCTCTATTACCACCCATTATGCACCCAAGCTGCAATTCCCCATCGTTGTCTCTTGCCCAGCCTGAACAAGCCCCATTCCCTCCTCTCATGCCACGTGCTTTGACCCCAGACCATCTTGGCAGGCAACGCCAGGCTCACTGGCTCACTCCCCTTAGCCAGTGTTGTGTCCCGTGGAGCCCAAAGCTGGATGCAGTACCCAGACTTGGGCTCACCAGCGCTGAATAGAGGTGAAGAACCATTGCCTTCGATCTGCTGGTTACCCTCTTGCTGCTGCAGCCCCGTACAGAGTTGGACTTTGTCCCTGGAAAGGCACATTGCTGTCTGAGGCTTAGCTTGTTGCAATGTAATAAATATCCTTCTCTCCCACTGGCAGGCGGATCTACAAAATGTCCCTGGCTGACCTCTCGTGAGTCTATGTAGGCAGCAGGGACAGATAAGGACTTGAGCAATCCTGTATAGCTTCTATTTTTTTTGTACAATTCCACCTTGCATCCAGTTTCTGATTGACTCTGTCCATCAAAGCCTTATTTTAAGTGTTTGTAAGCTCACAGCAAAAACAGCAGCAAAAGCGGAAATGTGTCTGATCCATGCAATTACTTTCCCAGGATCTTCTGTTCCCTGAACACTGGTTCAGGTCTCTGGGCAATACAAAGATCCAGGAGAGGTTTCAAGGGAAACAGTGTCCTTCACATGTAGTCTTATTTCACTGATCTCAGAAGACAGGCTGTTCTTCACCACTTTGATTCCTACTACTCACTCTGGCTGCAAATGAATAAACAGGAATGCAGCTAGAACGAGAAGTGGACAGGCTAGAAAAATTCCTGTGTAAAAGCTTTCCACCCCAAAGAACCTGCATATTGATAATTGCTTGAAAAATATATTCTTATTTGCTTTGCCTGGGGAGGTTTGGAGAGCTGATTTGCTAGGAGGAAAAGAAGGGTCGGTGGGGACTGCCAAGGCATTATTGTTACGTGCTGAATCTACATCCAGATCCCCAGCTGCTGGGCACCAGTGCGACTCCATTGACTAACTGCAGACAGCGTCCTGGGCTCCAGCAATGTATGAAGGGCAGAAGCACAGCTAGATGTTTTGCTCTGTGTTTAGGACGGTCATTTTTGCCTTGTCCCAAGGCTATTCATGGAATTCCTTCTGTTTCTGCCTGGCTGCTCTGTCCTTATTCTGTGCCTGAGGTACACAAGACTTCCGTTGCTCTTTGGCCTCAGCCCTGTGCGTGCCTCCAGCTGTGCTCTACCACCGCATCTGGCAGTACTGCAAATGGAAGTTCCACCACCCATCCTTATCAACACCATGGAGCCCACGGTTCCATCAGGGTCACGCTGTGACCTCAAATCACCTATGCCAGCGGGAGGGTGAGGTTGTGTGTAATGAGCCAAGGTCACCAGGTGGCTCTCGGCCTAAACCCTGAACTTTTGCACCACACTAAGGGGAAGGTGGATAATTTGGGGGTTGTGAGAAGCCTGAGAATATAGCAGCATTCCTGTATCCAGACTAGGTGGGGCAGCGACAAGGGGATATTAGCTCTCCCTAGCAGTCAGTGTCTGAAACTTCCTTGTATTGTTTGTCCAATGCTAAGAGTTTCCCCCCAACGCTAAAAATAGCTTTTTGTTTGTAAGTTCACTTTGCATTCAAGCTTCCTTTCTTGGTTTTCTCAAGAGGTTCCTTGATATCTTTAAATTTGCTGTAACCACAGGAACAAAAGGCAGCAAAAGTTTCCCTGCATGAAGATGGGGAGGTTTTCACCTCAGAAAGACAGAGGGAGAGGCAGTTTTTAGTAACTTTCTATGTTTAGTTCAGGTTTGACTGGTGAGAGCAAGCATGGTGTTCAGCCTTTATTCCGTTTAGCCAGTGAGAGCAGAAAGGGAATGCATTGTCCTCCTGGGATCCCAGGGAATAGTTGGCAGTGATACCATACAGCGAAAAAATGTTGTTCTCAAAAATACTCAAGCAACCACCAAGCAACAGCAATCACTGTTCCTCTTAGCTCTAGCCCTTGGCAGCTGTTATCTGGACCAGATGTTGTCTTAAGTAAAAGGGAGATGCTGTTTTCTGGGGCAGAGGGATATATATTTTTTTTCTGACATTATTGCTCAATTGATTTCTTTAAAAAATAATGCCTTGTAGAATGTTAATAAATAGCTGTTTATTTTGACAGCAGTGTCAAGAGCATGCTAATGTGTTATTGTTTGTACTGTGGACACTTAAGACATATAAAGGGAGTTTGTGTTGCTGGTTCCAGGGAAGCAGGAGGGTTTTGCTAGTGGTGGACCCGGTCCAGAGAATGTGCATTACATATGGGTGTTTATATCTTGCTCCGTCTGTAAGAGTTCATTTGGTTGATGAAAGATTGTTTGCTAGCACTCTAGGAGCTGGCAGGATGGTATTTATACTATTGTCAACTCTGATAAAAGTTTCAGATGTTACAAAAGCTCTTCGCTTAGATCAGAAAAAAAAAAAAGAGAATTAATTAAATCTAAATTTCTTCTAAATTTGTGTTCCAAAGTGATCTGCCTTGCGGGCCTTTGAATCTGGACTGATCTACGTGGTATCTATTGCAGTGAATATAATTTGAAACCAAGCAGTTCTGCACTAGATAGCAGTGTAACCACAGGAGTGAGGAGCTTAACGTGGCACGGAGAACCAGCTGGTGCCTCGGATAAGGCAGGTCATGCAGTAGCTGCTGTTGGTATACAGCAACGCAGACGTGACTGATAACTTGTGCTTCCTGCAGGTAGATCCCAAAACTCAAATCCTGGGTGTAAGTATAAAGTCACGGGGCTAGAAAAGCTCTCCTAAAATGTCGTCACCTCCTCCTCGCAGCTGTGGAGCTAGACCAGCTCAACCCACACCAGTCCTGGCTCACAGCTGGGGATGGAGACACCACAGGTTACACAGGCTGTCCGGTGCAGTCCTGTACTATCCTCATTGCCTGGAAAGTTTCCTCCAAGGTATAATCACAGCCTTGCTGGCTTCGGTTTACTTCTTATTGGAACTACAGTGATGTGATGATACTGCAACATGAATACTCAGGTCTTCTGGAAGTATTACGTCTCTTCTGAGTGCCTTTAGCTAGCAAACAGTGCAGCGCAACCACTTCTAGGGTGACACCTGCGATATACACGAGAAGGGAAATGAGACCTGGGAAACAGAGCACTTAGTTCATAGGAAAAAAAAAGTCATGAAGACATGCGAATACCAGTTCCTTGGTGAAGGAATACCTTCTCAAATCGACACTCCTGCTGGAGCAAGTGCACGGTGCATGGTTGAACCATCTTCGCCTCTCGGAGGATAGACCCCAAAGATACCATGCGTTACAGCAATAGGAAAAGTTGCGTTTCTTTGCCTTTGTAACATATTATGCATTGAAACAATACTTCCTCTGGAAAGGTCATGGCACTGAGTCATGCAGCAAACCTTATCAACAAGTAGGCATATTATATATGAAATGTTAACGCTCATACGTGTGAGAATGTTTCCTAAGACAGCATCTGAATTTATGTAGTGTTAGTAATAGGTGGATACGTTTTCCGCTAGCAACAACTATAATAAAATCAGATTGCAACTGAAACTAAATGCTAAATTGAATCATAAAAATAAAATAAAAATGAGGTGCTGGTGGACTCCCATCTAAATCGGATTCAATTAGAGAAACTGTTGAGGCCAAAATTATGCTTGAAGCAATTGTGAAGGACAGGCCCATAATGTCATCTCTGAGTCAACATTCAGATGAATTACTGGCCCTTGGAGGGAACAAATTCCACTTGAATTCACACAAAGGAATGGTCTTTTCAGCTGGTGTTTCTGAGTTATTCTGCCTGTCTACATGCACGGTCGCAGGTTTGGGCTGTTTGGGGCTGGTGCGAGGCTGTGGATGGGGAGGGTGTGCAGCAGCGCCTGCTGAGATCCCTCGAGTCCTTCCAGCGCTGGGTGCTCTGCTCGCTTCCAGGCCAAAGCTCGGCATGTCAGGGTGGGAATAGAGGCTTTCTGCTCCAATCACATAAAAAAAGGTGCTGTTGAGGCCAAGTGATCTTTAGTCCATCTGGCACATGTGTCTTGGGGCTCTGGTGTCTTTGCACTGGGTGCTCTTCCCACTGAGCACATATGTCCCTGAGCTTCTACCAGTGCCTTGAAATGAGTGATCTCTGGCTTCCACCGGAGCAGCGCCTTATTGAATTAATGTTTTAAAGCATTAATTTTTATTCAGGTGGGAATCTGCCAGGATTTTTTCTTTATGCTCTGATGTGGCATTTTCTTGCAGTTTTTAATTATGTAAAATGTCTGATCAGGAATTTTCTGATTGGGTTTTTGTAATCAGAAAATGGTAATCTAGGATAACCTGTCTGGGTTTGCATGTACGAGGGTCAGTTCAGTAAATCTCCCAATCCTGAAAACGTTTCCAAGTGGTTTCAAAAATGGAAAGCATGAGGTCTGGATGTTTTTTTAACAGTTTTATCTTGCTTCGCTGTTGTCTGTAGCATTAAAACCAGAATGAACATTTCAGTTGATCCATGCCATTTCCCCTTCTGAGATGATCCCTTTGCAAGGATTTTGAAGCTCTGATTTTCCATTCCATTTCAGGGCAGTAAAGCACTCCCCTGACTCTGGTCTTATGTGAGTAAAAAGATTTACTGGAACTTTCTGACAACTAAATCTGAGTTCCAGTTAGATGGAGGAAGACCTCACTGTAGGGATGTCTCAGCTGGCTACGTTGCCATACACCACTGTATTTTTCCTGCGTTTCTGGTTGTCAGAGTCACAGCAATTCATGTGTTCAGACATTTTTTACCCCTGGAATAGAGCAGTGGCCCCTCTTTCCGGTAGAAAACCCGCCCTTTTCCTTTTGACCAGGCTCTTTGTCATGAAGCCTAAAACTGGTTTTGATGGACCTAATCTGGCGGGAGGCCATGGGAGCAAAACCAGGAAAAAATAAACCAGCTAAAATGTGATGTACAAAGGTATCCTGGCTTTACCTGTCCCATGAAGTCTTCAACAATTGCTCAGTTATCAGAGAACAGAAACAGATATATAGAAAATAGCAGAGCACTTACATATGAAAGTGGGGTTTGGGGGGACAGGGGTGGGAGGGAAGCGAAAAGAGGGAGATGAAACCATCCATGAAAAAGACTTTGCTAACCTAGATGTGTTTGAATTAAGCCAGACGTTTCCTTGGAGGCAGGGTTTTTCCAGAGAGCCACAACTCTGTGTAACCTGGGTGACAGATGCCAGTTGAAGAGACTGTTTCCTCGGAAGAAATCGTTTACTTTCTGTAAAGGCCTGGGTATGTTCTTCCCTGCTCCGTTTGCCAGCACACACTAACAATTAAAGCAGTGGACGATGCAAAGACTTTCTGGGCAGAAATCCTTCCCTGTCTGCACGGAGCCTGTACACTGTCCCAGGTGATGGTACAGCTTGCCACATTGCAGTCAGCGACTCTGCGTGCGCATGCAGGCTCAACCCGAGAGGAAAAACATCACTGTAGGACTCGTATCTTGCAAAGGGAATTCAGCGTTGGGAGCTTTCTGGCTTGTGTCTGCACCCTGTCGAAGTCGGTGGCCATGAGGTCAAACACATCTGCGTGTGCTGATGCCCGCGCTGCGGTCCCGGAGCTCTCTGTGGAGGGGGAAAGGACACCGCTGCGTTATCCAGCAGTGCTCATGATTCAGGTCATACGGACCATCCCGGGGAAGAAAGATGAACTTGCATTTTTCTCCAGTGATGATGGTGATGTCATGATATGGTAAACAAAGTATTTCATCTTTTCTCCTTTTCTTCGCTCGGTTCCAGGAGCTAGTCAGGGTTTTCTGCCAGAAAGCTGACTTTTCTCCTGGCTGAGGCTTGAGGGCCCATCAGTGCTGAAACATCACTGGAATGTTCTGTCCTGCAGCCACAAGGGAACAAAAACCTCTCCGGAGGAGGAAACACTAGCCCAAGAGCTACAGGCTTTGTTTCTGTACCTGTCACATTTATTTATTATTTCAGGCAACTTCTGAATGTATATAGTGCTCCTGAAAAGTGGTGCTGAGCCCTGAATAAGTAGATGAACAGACTCTCAGCACCTCACTGTTCATTTTGGCCAGCAAACAGAAAGCACTGGGATGGAGCGGAAGGTATAGCATCTGAAATTACTGGGTCGTGTAGCAACAGCTAGTGATGCTTTTAACTCCTGCTGGTACAACTTTAAAAGCAGCTGTTTTGGGGGCTGAATATAAAGGCAGTTTGTTTGCAATTAGTTTTTGTTGACTTTGCCAAAATGCCTTGCCCAAACAAAACCATGTGCAAGTGTGTTCATGCACACACAGTACTCATACACACATGCACACATGCTCACACACACACACACACACGCACATATTCTGGCATAAGCCCACTCCAAAATACAGTTCTTCCTCTCAGTTTGGTACAACGCTGTTGCTCCCCAAGTATTCTGCTTGGGTTTGAATGTCACGGTCCTTCTCTTTCCTGTCAATGCCTGATCCTCATGAAAGCTGTATTTTCAGAGTACTTTTCCCACCAGTAACACAAACATCAGAAGAGCTGGGACCAGGTCCAGGCTGGTGCCCTCTGCTCCTGCCACGCATCCTCTCCTGGCTGTGCTCCCTCGCTTCTTCCTCCTTCTCGCTCTCTGCTTGCTGCGATGCTTTGGGATAAAGTGACTCAGCAGAGAATGGCAGAGAGCGAAGCTGACTCAGATGCAGCTGTCAGCGCTCAGGAAAGGGCTCAGACTTCTTGGAACCTTCATTTAGTATCCTCTAACTATGCCTAATATGGCCTTGACTCTACTTCTTGGTTTTATGGAAACTATGTGTAGCACTAGGCTCGGTGAAGCAGGAGGCCCAAGACAACAGTGGAGGTAGTTGTGGGTCAGATATGTGTACGGGGAATTAATGTGGACCCACAGGAATTCTGCACTGCAGGATTGTGAAGACCTCGATACCCAAAAACACTCTGGGAAATATTCCCAATGTGGGTCTCCATCCCACCTACAGAGTCAACCTTTCTCTGTCTTCCCACCAGTTCCCAGTTACAGGGGGCATTTGTAAGCAGGGGATTGGGCACAGAAATATGGGTGCTGTGGTGCTTTTTGCGAGGTCACGAGGTACAGAAGGAATCCAGGAGTTGCTGAGGGATGAATCTCAATTATGTGCACATTTCCTCGCTGTGTTTGCTGGCACGCGTGGATGGGCTGCTGTCCATCAGGGAGGTGTGGGTATACCAGAAACCAGCCCCTCTTCTGAGTTGGATGATTTTGAGATGGGGAATCTTGTTTTCATAAAATTCTGTGAAACTGGCCCCTCGGTATGGCCAAGAAGACTATGTCTACTTGCAGATCTTCATGTCTTCTGCTCTGAACGGGGAACAAACATATTAAAGGTAGGGGGTTTGGTCAAAGCCTCTGTGTGTTTGTGCTGAGGGTAAAGAAGCTGAAGCTGATTATACCTCATAGCATTTTTTCATGTTATATAGCTGCAAAGTAGCAAACAGAAATATATTTCTCTGTCAACTATATATGACAGCACTAATTCATCCTTGCGTACCTCCTCAATCTTGTGCTGGGTCAGCAGCTGGATTTTTGCTGTCAAATTCAGACCTGCTCCAAACATATAGCTCAGATAGAAGAAGTTAATCTAACTTGCTGCCCTGCAGCCAGATGAGTGATTTGTCCACATCTTAATTCCCCTAGGTAGGTCCTAACTCCCTTCACGCCTTTGGCATTGCCCAGCCTGCCATGTGTGGGGTTTTGCCTGCTGCCTGCTTGTCTGGCAGGGGTGGGGGGCAGCAGATGGTGCTGTTGGACCATACCTGGGTTTCTTCTGACCGTGCGAGTGATGGGCAGTGTTGGGGAGAAACGCAGTCTTGGGCATACGGCACTGCAGTTTATTTTGGAGGGGGCTGTTGCAAGCAGCAAAGTGGTTTCTCCATCCCTGAAGGTATTTAAAAGATGGGTAGATGTGGTGCTGAGGGACGTGGTTTAGTGGTAACTTGGCAGTGCTTGCTTAATGGTTGGACTTGATGATCTTAAAGGTGTCTTCCAACCATAACGATTCTATGAGTCTATAATTCTCTGCCTTAATCTCAGTGGTTAATAAACAGGGCTGAGGCAAAGTTGTTCCCTGGGAAATGTGGTTTGCCCTTATGTTTCCAGAAGGCACTGATAGCCTGCACGCAGAGTGTGACCCTCTCCTTTCAAGGACTTGTGTGTACAGCATGAGATAAAGGTCACCAGATCTATAGGGCTCACTCTGCTGAAAAGCAGCCTTCTGCTGTACGTTAAAAGAAACTGGGTGGTTAAGAAAGGAGAGCGATTTTCTTGGAATAATGTCATATTAAAGTAGCCCCTCCTTTCAATGGTTTTTAATTATGTAACAGAAAACTAAAGTAGAAAAGTCAAGGGGAGTGAGAAAACCCTCTAAAAGATGTTTTGAGTGGGTTGGGCCCCTCAACGTCAACCTGAAATGAGGCCAGCGTGGGAAGTCCAAAAAAACTCAGACTGAAAAAAACCCTGGAATTTATTAATCAAAGGCATTTTTTTTTTCCAGAAAAACACAGTTAAAAACATTAAGCCATATTGAATAAAAGCCTCGCAGTCAGCCAAAAGCATGAATTGAACCCTGTGATGTTACTTGAAGTATGTAGGTGGCATGCGTAGACACTTCTATTTACCTTTCTACCTAGTTTATAAAACAATTAAGTTTATAAGTTTATAAAACAATTTATAAAACAATTGCTTATAAAACAATTAAGAGGTGTGCTAGAAATGATGAGATGAAACATGGTCAAGGGATAAAAAAGTTGAAACTATTTATAAAAAAAAAAGAAAAGGAAAGAAATATAAGCAAAGGAATGGGTCCCTGTTGAAAACTGATGGAAGCTCCATCATTTGGATCATTTGAAACCGGGCCGCACACTTCACTGAAAAATATGCTAAGGGAAACAGCTGTAGGTTTGTTCCCCCAGGGAGGGGCAAGACGACCTAATATATCTTCTTAATTTCATTTCTAATTTCTATGCTTCAAATCATGTAGACAAACCTTGAAATATAACCTACAGTCTGCTAATTCCTTCCTTTCTTCCTGTCTAGAGAGAGATCTTGAGTTGAAGGCAATTGCCCAACATTTTTGACTATTATTTTTAGCCTGGTTTCCTAAGGAAATGAAGCTTATGTGAACATAGTGTCACTGTGTGTGCCTGCCGGTCCCTTCTCTTTCCTCTTCCCCCAGGAAGTTTTTGGCCAAATTTCAACAAAACTTAGGATAGGGCTGAGGACTAAAAAGATACTACAGTTCTTCAAGATGTAAGGGTAGAAGAAGCTGTACGGAGAAGAAAGAGCATGTAGCATCCTTAGATGGAGACTGCATTGAAGGTTAACCTGGACTTGGCATCTGAAAGTTCGCAGTGAGCTCAGCCCAGGGGCGCGAGCCCCAGCAAACTGGTGGGCTTCTCACAGGGCAGGTCCATGGGTTAGCTCACATGTCGGCAGAGATGGGGCTGCGTTGGGACCATTTGGCCAGAGGAGCTGGAACGGCAGCTTCCCGCTGGTCGCAGCCCTGCAGCCGCTTTTGCGTGGCTGCCTCTGCTCTGCTAATGCTTTCCTTCCCGTTTTTATTGTCTCTCTGGGGCGTACTGGGGTGAACGGCTGACAACGGAGCTCCGCCACACGGCCTTCAGGCCAGAAAGCAGACCTTCTTGGTTCTCACAGGAGGGCTTTTTCCCCTAACTCCTCCTTTGAAGTCCCCTCGCCCCACGCCCGGGGAAGCTGATGTCATCGGAGGATGGGAGGCCGTGGCTGATCTTGGCCAGTTCCCACCTTCGGAGGAAGGAAATTCCTTGGGGCAGTGCTGTTTATCTGTTGGCCCCCAGAGAGCCGGACTGAGAAATGATGTGGCTTTCTGAAAGCCGCGGATTTTGGATTCTCCCCTTGCCTCCCCATGCTTGCTGTGCTTTCATTGTGCAGGTGGCTGCCTGGGGACACCTCATTGATTGCAATGTCAGAAAGCTGCAGCCTGGCGCCTTAATTACTTTTACACCTTGCTTGTGGAATTCGCTCCACAGAAACACAAAGCCTCATGTAAGCTAGTTTCTGTGGATTGATTAAGGAAGAAAAGCCCAACAAACAACCCCCCCCAGGATTAGTGAGGGCAACGAGCCAATGCAGCTCTGCAAGAAGGAAAAGGTGGGACTTGCTGCTCCAGAGGATGCGAAGGAAGGGGCCCTGGCCGCAGCCTTGAAACCCTGCTAAACAGAGCACTGAAATTGCCTGTGGCGTTGGAGAGGAGTGCAGTGGTCAGAGCAGGAAAGACGGAGAGGGTCTCAGACCATCCTATCTGAGGGTACCCACAGGTTAGTTACACAGGCTGCGGAAGGGGGCAGGGGAGCAGGACACATCTTGCCCCAACAGGTACCCATCTGCAGTGAGTGGTAGTATATACCTGGCATGGGGTCGTTCAGATTAACCTTCCCTGTAAGAGGGCTCGGGCTCCGGCTGTGTTGCAGCCAGCCTTGTGATTGCAGCAGGTGGAAGCCAGCCTCTGAGAGTACATTAAGTTCACATTAGGCAAACATTAGGCACAGTAGCAGCGGGAGGGAAAGGTGAATCGCACAGCCTGAGTATGTCCAGTGTACCTTGTCTGCAGCCTCCGGGTAAAGCCAGAGAGACCCTCTTTTGATTCTGGGTTAAAAGAAACACTTTCTGTCATCACATCCCCAGAGCATGACCTGGGGTACCCATCTCGCAACCCACTGTGCCCACAGCAGGCAGGACCGAAAACCTTGAGGTCCAACTATAAACCCCTACATGAAGCAGAAGCTAGATGTGGGCAGCGGGTGATGCCAGAAGCCCAGGAATGACTGTTATCACAGAGCGACCCTCTGGCTGGGGATCGTCTCTGACAAGAAACTCACTTTGCAGCCGAGAGGGCGCGTGTCAGGCAGGAATGTGCTGTCTGATGGGCCAGCGTCTGGCTCGGAGCAGCCGGAGCTTTCCCCCTCACCACACTGTGTCTCGGCATCCTTTTAGATACTGAATAGACTGATCCTTCTTTTAGCCTTCCTCTATCCCAGGTAAAGACTTCAGAGAACTCAGCGTTGGGTCTCTCCTCTCCAGCAGGAGGAATGTGCTGACACACAGATATCGCTGGACTGGCAACCTACGCTGGAAACAGAGTTATCTGAGCCAAGAGGTTTCTTTTGCTCAGGTAGTTTATCGTAGCTACCCGCAAAAAATTAGCTATACTAAAAAGAAAAAAAAAAATCCCTCCTTTTGTAGCACTGCATCCACACCAAGGCTTTTTGTTGGTGTAGCTCTCTCTCTTGTAGGGATGATGTATTTGTTTTTTCACACTCCTAGCTGACATAATTAGGCTTTCCAAACTTCCTTGTGCAGACTAGCTCTGGCAGAAAAGGGGTCAGCTTGCTTCAGGAGCACTTCCATGCACCAGTGAGAATTGCTGTTGTCTTGAGCTGGTATATTACATCTGCTTTCCACCGTTGTAAAAGATTTCCCACAGTGCAGAGAAAAAAGCAATCCTAAAAGCTCTGTTTTGTCCAGTCATTTTTGTTGATCCGTTATACCTTGGGGGTGTGAGGGTGTGTGTGTGTAGACCTTGTTCACAAATTGCCATAGCGTAGAGATTTGGGCGTTGGTGAAAGATGTACATGGAATTTATTTGCAGTTATTCAGATAGATGAAGAAGTGTGGAAAGACAATACCATAACCCGATGATTGTGCTTGTTTCAGTCTGTTAATTGGATATGCCATGTAAAAAAATCAGGACCAATTTGGTATTCTAAGGAGCGTTGAATCAATGTTTTAAATTACATGCTGCTGTTCATCCTGAGCAGGTGGTATGAGTAGGGATTTTAGTTCTTTTGCTGAAGTGCAAATACTGCTGAGGACAAAGGCAGTAGTGGCTGGTGAAGACATGCAATGGTTCACATCAGCAAGGGAAGAATAGCCACGTCTGGGACCAATGTGTTTGGGAAAGGGGCTGTTACTTTATGTAAGGGGCAAAAAGAACTGCAGGAGGATGCCGTTAATGGTGACAAGCAGACGTGATCCTAGGGTGATAAGCCAGCATATAAACTGCAGTGTTTCTGGTCTGTGGATAAAGAGAGTGTCCTTTCTGTGAAAGGTGTCATGAAGTCACTTTCCCCATAAGCTGAAGCCCTGGGTGGGTGTCCTTTACCCAGTTGCATGACTTGAGATGAAGTTTTCTGGCCAGTGAAAATGTCTGGCTCCAGTCCGAGCCCTCCAACCATCTCACAGGATGGCCCAGGTTGTCATTCCCATCCCTTCATTCCTCTTTTCCTTTTGTGTGACCAAGCAGATCTGTGAAGGCCACCAGCGAGGGCTCTGAAGACCACCACTGGCACTCCATGGTGAGCAATATCAAGCCTAGAAGCTATTGCCTGGCTTTGAAGCTGAGCGGTCAGCCTTTGTATACTGAGATAGAGAGATTATTTAGATAATATGCTACTGGATGGAAAAAGTTTATCTCCCCCTCCGCAGACATAGTTTCAGACTAACTAAATTATGCTCTGCATGGGTATTTAGGCTCGGTTCTGCAATATAGCATTGCACCCTGAGGAATGGTGCCTCCCAGTTTGTTGTGATATTAATCTTGGAAGCAAAACAAAATCCTTTACAAAAGATCAATTTAGTGCATCTCCTTTGTCTTGGCAGAAGACAAATTGGAGCTGCAACATCTGTTTTTCTGAAGGGATAGTACTTTTCCACTCTTGGTTTTCTCTGGCAGCTGCGCGCCGCCTGAAAGGCTGAAGTCAAGTACTTGTCAGTGGTACCTCTGACACTGAGCAGGATAATAGGCCTTAGAGATGAGCTTAATATTTCAAAGCACTGGGCAGATTTTAATTATCTCTGCCATTATTGCCCTTAGCCCACCAATGAGTGTGGATAAGCCATGGGGAGAAATACCGAATCATGCGAACACTTTCATTTCGCAGAAAAAAGCATTTTTAGAAGTAGTGGCTGAAAGAAGAATCCCAAAAAATTCGAATGGGAAATGAAACTTGAATGCTCAGTAGGGATGGGAATTAATCACAGGGGGAAAAATACCAAGGGAAGTGCTGGCTTTTCTCCATCTCTTGATGTTTCAGATGAAGATAAGTTGTTCTTCTGTAAGAGATGGAGAGAGATATATATATTGGTCAAACATAAGCAATTGGCCTCGATTCAGGCACAACTGAGTGAAATTAAAGCTTTTTTTGATATAGAGAAGCCAGACCAGACTCTTCTTTGTAGAGCTTTAAGCTCTATAAATCCATGATGTTAACTATTTTCCCTACTTTATCTGAGGAAAAACCCAAACTGGCAGGTGATACAAGTTGCCCAAGGCCATATAAGAAATTAATGGCAGCATCAGGAATATAACTCAAGAATTCCTGGCTTGCTGCCCAGTTCTCTAGTTGTGCGGCTCTGCGAGATGCTGATGCTGCAGGGGAGAGGCTGAACCACTCACTGTCCACTCCTCCCCAGTGCAGCCAGCTGCTGGGCCCCCGCTCAGGCAGCCTGCACCCCTTGCTTGGCACTGCCACCGTGGTCCACCTCCTCAGCACGAATTTTCCACCAGCATTTGGGCACTGGGTGTGCTTGTGCAGCCGCCTTGGCTCTGAAGGTTGGAGCCTCAGACTCTTCTTTGTGCTGGGCAGCTTAGGCAGATCTTCTCCTCCCCGCGGGGTCACTGCCCAGCATCCTTGGGGCACTCCTATGTTTGCCTACAGGAATTGCAGGAACGGACAAAGGTCACAGCCAGGATGAGGGACTGCTGCGGGGAAAAGTGAAAGGGTGAAGGAAGGTCTCCCCACGCAGGTTCAGATATGACCGAACTGGAGTCATGATGCAAAAAAGGAAGAAGGGGCTGAGAGCGGCAGTTGTAAGAGCCCTGACCCTGGGTCAACAAATCGGTTGAGTATATCCTTAAAAATACATCCTGCTGAATCTCGTTAAACACACTCTCATGCTACGCAGGGGCTAAGGGCTTAGCTGAACCAAGGCTTGTGTAAACGGAGGGCTGTGCATCATTAAAGATATTAGTTTTTAAAAGTCTCCTATAATAGAGTAGATAAGAGCAGCTATTTCCTCAGTATATCTAGTAATAAAAGATTTTTTTTTTCCAAGGGAAATAAAATTCCAAACATGGAAAAATCCACCAGGAAACAGCATATCAGGAAATTAGACAGACAGGGTATTTTTGTGCTTGTGAGCTGATTTGACTCATTGATAGCAATTTGCCAGCCCAAACGCATCTTGGTGCAGCCAGGCCTGGTGTCGCGATGCTACTGCTAGAAAGGTGTGTACTTGGGATGAGTGGGGAGGACTGGACCTCATCAGAGTCCAGCGAAAAGATAAGCTGTGCCCAAGGTTTGCCCAAGTTTGGGCTTCAGTTCAGCACGGCCATCTGATTTAGCTGCTGTGCTGGCTGGGAAGTGACTACTGTGTTTTAATCCTGGGGTGGAAACATTTCAGCAGTAAGTGATGTAAATGTTGACTGTGGTTTTTCACTAGGATATCTGATATACAGCCAGCCTGCAAGCATTTAACTCTCTTTATACTACCTAAAAGCTCATAGGCACAAGCTCATGTCTTTTTCCGAAAGTTATTAATGCATATGTGAGAGTGGGTCTTACCTTAATGTATTACCTTTGGATTTTTTAGGTTGAAAGAAATGTAAGATGTTATCGGATGGATCTCATCTCCTGTGTTGTGCTTGGACTGTGTTCATACAACGAAGGCAGCTTTTCTGTCCTGCTGGGGTGAGGCCCAATCCCAAATCCAAACAGGAATTTATATCTTTTTAAAATGGTTCTATCAAGTCATGAACCTTTGAATAGGGTCCTTCAAAGGTTTCTTTCAAGCGCTTTCTTTGATATGCAATTCTCCCCTTCCCTTTTTCCTTGAAGTTTCTATTCCAAGGTACCTCTAATCTTCAGCAGCTGATAAGAGCAGTCACAGGGGAATTGCTGGAGGGGATCTCCCGGCCCACAGGCACCTGCGAGAGCAGCAGGTGTGACAACCCAGAGTCCCACTTGGGGCTGGAAAGTCCTTATCTGTCCCCCTTGCGCAAAAGGGAGAAAAAGGCTTGCAGCTGCTGATGGCATGAGGCAGGCTTGTGGTGCTCTCTCCTGCTCACTCATCTCTACTGTCTGCCCCAAAACATGAAAATTCCTGGCGGAGGCTCCCAGATGATGGCATCTTAGTAAAAGATATTTGAGGATTTTCACAGAATACAGAATCACAGAATGGTCAGGGTTGGAAGGGACCTCTGGAGATCATCCAGTCCAACCCCCCTGCCACAGCAGGGTCATCTACAGCAGTTGAACAGGATGGTGTCCAGGTAGGTTTGGAATGTCTCCAGAGTCAGAGACTCCACAGCCTCTCTGGGCAGCCTGTGCCAGTGCTCTGCCACCCTCAAAGGAAAGAAGTTCCTCCTCATGTTAAGATGGAACTTCCTATGTTCAAGTTTGTGCCTATTACCTCTTGTCCTGTCACTGGGCACCACTGAAAAAAGACTGTTCCCATCCGCCTGGCACCCTCCCTTTAAGTATTGATAAGTATTGATAAGATCCCCCCCTCAGTCTTCTCTTCTCCAGACTAAAAAGACCCAAGGCCCTGAGCCTTTCCTCATAAGAAAGGATCTCGTTCTTTGTAGGATTCTTTAGGTGTGGAAGGAGGTCTCCTTTCTAAATGGAGATCCCAGTCAGGGGCTAGTGTGTGGTGGTGGAGTGGCTCAGCATTGCAAACTGGGCAGGAGGCAAGGCAGATGGGGGACATGAGGTCAGGAAAAGCCTGCTTTAACACGATCCTAGTCCCTTAGGCTTTTAATGAATTCTGCCTAACCCATTACCTAACTGCTAAGAGAAACTAGACGGGTGGAAGTGGAGGATTACTGATTCTTTGGGTTAATCCTGCAGATCCATGGAGATGTGTCTCCATGGCACTGCTGAGCTGCAGTGTCCCAGACTGGAAGAGGGCAGCATATCCTCACGGGTCAGGAAATGCTGTCTTGGGCTGGAAGCTGCAAAATAAAATTGCACAAAGAAGCTATTGAAGGCCCCTGTTTCTCAATCCTTTCAGAGAAAAAGCAACAGCTTTCTGTAAGCCAGTTATTCAGCAAGAGGGTGGTCGGGCTTATTTTTATTTTTTTTGCTTTTTTAATTTAAAAATCAGGCAGAAGAAGCTAGTGAGATACTGCCTGAAACTGCTGCAGTGAAAACGGGGAGCTGGTTGCTTGTGGCGTGCTGTGTTCACTCCGCAGCCTCTGTCAAGTCATTTTTCTTCTCCTTCCCATCCCTGCATGTAGTAACAAACCAGGCTCGAAGGGGAAGACATGAAATCCTTTTATAAAATAATGAAACAGACACAACACTGTGACACGGATATGGTGAAATTCCAGCAGAGATGGAGCGAGGAGGGCTCCATGTCTGGGAACCTACCTAGCCACACGGTAGGAATGGTACCACAGAAATCCGTGGCTACCCAGGGACCACAGCATGGAGATCCGAAAATGTCAATGCCGGGGCATCGCTTTCTTGGCAGCATCCTGCGGCCGTAGCCCGTGAAAAGTGGTGACAGGGATGGTGCCATGCTGTAGTGGCTCCAGCACCACAGTCCGGCCCGTTGTGCCCATCACTGTCTTCTGCTCCCTTCTGCTCCCTGAGGGACAGTGCTCTCAGCCGCAGCAGTAATATATTGCGAGTTAAAAACCTTCCATTGTTCTGAGGGGAGTTCCCTGGCTTGAATTCCCCACATTTTCACTGATGTGAGGTGGGGTGAGGCCTCCAAGAACAGTCCAAAGAGACACGGCAGAAAGCCACAGATTGGGGCCAGCTAGGGCACGAGAAGGCAGATAGCTCTCAAATGGGCCCCGCTGCTGCAAAACTCACAATTGGAGCTACTGCCTTTCTAAGTGGAAAACTATTCATGCAGTTTATTGCCCTGAATTAATTAATGGCCCTGATAGAAGGCATCATCTGTCAGTGCTGGCGATGAAATACAAGTGGAAATATAAGGGGCATCAGCTGGGCAAGGGCAAACTTCCTAATCTAAACCTGAACTTTTCAGGTTCAAGAGGCTTTACTCCAGTTGTATTTGAAAAATAAAACCAGCATTGGCTCATCTGGAAGGGTGCTCTTCACTTCATCTGCAAGTAAATGCTTTCCTAAGGAAAAAGTGGATTTTGCCACATCAGGAAAGGGAAAATACCTTCTGATTATGGATGCCCTCAGAGGAATGCTCTGAGCACTTGCTGCACTTTTCCTTGTGGCCCAGGCAATAGTTTTTGCAGATGGCCGCAGGGCCAGGCACGCTGAGCAAGGGGAGGGGGGCATTGCTTGAGCAGCACACTGCTATGGGCAGCGAAGGAGAGGGAGGGATCTGGGGTACCTGCAGCCAGCCCTGCCAAAGGGACCCCTCTTGTTTTCGGGAGCAGGTTGCTGAAATCGCACCCACGGCTTCGGTGGTGAAAAGTAAAGGAAAAATGACGGAGAGGCCATGTGTCATTTTTATGTTGACGCTGTCACTGTAAGTTGGATTTCCATTTGGTGATGGTTTATAAATTAAACTAGCCTTTTTCTAATTTTTCTCAAATCAGGATTTGCCAAACTGCTTGAAAAATGGCATGGACTTGTCTGATCTCGATTGTTTCTGTGTGAATCCACTGGAGCTCTCGTTCGCTTGCTGGATGTCTGGAGACAAAAGAAAAGGAGTGGCTTGGAGCGTGGGGAAGTCACATTTCCCATTCTTGGGTGCCACTGAAGCTTGAAATGAATTATATTATTTTATGGCAAAATAGCTTATTATCCTTTACCCATCCCAAGCCACACTTCCCCAGTTCTTGGCGGAATAACCAGACATGTCATGGGCCAAATAAGGGTCAAAGCATTACCTTTTCTTTCAAACAACATTGCCTCGACCCTGTTGTGTTCAGTGTTTTCATTTATTGCTCTTGAAGCTGAAACGCATTCCAGATGTGATTTGCAAGGGCTCCCGCAAGGTCACAGCCAAGTCGAGGTGCTCTGACTCGCCTGTGGTGACCCCAAGGTGTCCTGGAGTGGGGGGCCCCGCTCCCTGCTGCCGGCTGTGGCCGGGGGGCTGTCGCTGCAGATAAATCCTGACTTTTCCTTTGCTGAGAGGGGCTTCTCCGTCTTTTTGGGAGAGAGGAATGTGGGGGTTTGCAGGCGCCTCTGCCATCACCTGGTTTGTTTCTTGGTGTGTGTGCTGAAGGCAGAGGGTGGACAAAAGGTGCCTGTCCCCGGGAGAGCACAAGAAGAGGAGTTTGTGCCTTGGGGAGGAGACAGCAGACAAGATAAATGAGGTCTGCAGTCCTGAGGGGAAGCTTTTACAAACCATAGCAAGGTTCTTGTATTGTATTCCTGTGCGGGATTTTTTTTTCTTAGATGAATGAAAAAAAATAAAGAAAGAAATTACTTCCTTGATGATATCATTCACCTCTCAATCCTTTAAGCTCACCAGACCTAAGTAACGAGACTGGTGTCTATTAAAAATAAATGGCTGTTTTTTCTGCTACTGTTCCCTCAGGACAAATTCAGGCTTAAAGCATGAAGACAACATAAATTCCCTTCTTCAATGTGAGCATACTAAATAGCCTGATTTTCAAAGGTCCAAGTGCAAACAGGAGCGGGTACCACGGAAAACCCAGCTGCAAATTCCTACTCTTAGAAACACTTACGCAAATGTCATTTCAGCCAGGCTCCTGGTGAGCACAGAGCTGTCACATCCCTGATTGTTTGTGGGACTGAAGTTTAATCCCTCAACAGCAGCTTTAAGGGTAAACGCATATTTTAGCCGTGTTAACTGCTGAAGCTGCTGGGTGGATAAGCAGAGTCCTCTGCTGCAGGTTGAAGTTTCTGAGACCTGCCTAATTAGGCGTTCCTGCCCCCCCTCGTCAGGCAGGGCAGAGATGTGCTCAGCTGTGCAGGTTGTCAGCCTCTTCTCAGAAGACCTGCCAGAGAAACTGTTTCTGTAGCTCTGGTGTCCAAACAATGGAACTGGTTTGTAGGAAAACCAAGCACACTGCAGTTAGTTAGGTATTTAAGATACCTTGGAGGATTTTTTCTTCCAAGAATTTGTCCACTTGCCCTTTGAACGCATGTAAACTTATTTTTTCCTACAACATCCTGGAGCAAGGCATCCCACCACTTCCGTACGTGCTGTGTCTGAGCTGTCTCTGTCTGATCTGAATCTGCCACATGGAAGTCCTCTACAATATCAATGTTTTTTTACTGGAAGATTGTCATAAGTTTCCAAGTTTTGGGCTAGATAACAAAATCTGGGGTAAATTCCACACACTTAAGTCATAGTTGGAGGATTTTTTTCTGATGGTCGTGCTGCATCATCAGCTTGGTGGGCTGAATAGAGCAATCCATGAGTAACTTCTGTGACGTAGCAGCGTTCATACTCCCCAATACAGTTTTCACTTCTTTAGTCTCACAGCAATCTCCAGCTGAAAAAAACCTACAGTCCAAGGAGTAGCTCTGGTTGCTCTCAGTAACCCATCTCCAGAGTCCAGGGTCAGGAGAACATCTTACCATAGCCAGTGACTGCAGACAAATCCTATCCAAATACTTGGCCATTCCAATCTGGTTTTTCTCTTTTACCTATGAATCATGTCTTCATTCCCATGAAACTACTTTCTTCTTCTCTTTTTCCAAACCAGTCCTGATTTTGGTGCATTGAAATGCGACACAGAAATGTAGCATTGCTGGCCTTGGAGGAGGTTCCCCAGATGATTCCCCTATCAGTCTAGCGATGGTCAGCAATGTGGCCACCAGGCACAGCTGAGGACCGTGGGCTCCTCCTTGGGAGACTCCTGGGCTTTGCTAGGAGTGAGGCACTGTTGAGTTTTAACCTCCTGGGTCTTTTCCATCTCTGTCTCACCTCTCCCCTACCCCCTCAGGGTTGCTCCCTGCAGCACATTTGCGAGTTGGCTGCACAGTTAAGGGTTGAAATGACCCAAGTGATTGGGAGTGGGGAACTGCTGTGGCCTCTCAGGAGTGAAATATGGCTTTGTGTCTGCAAAGAGGTTAAAGCTGCTCCCCAGCAAGAGCAACGGAAGGAAATGCCCTGTAGCTAAGTTTCATTTCGGTGTACAGTATGAGAACATGTGCAACCCATTACAATAAAGCTCTTGCTGGAAAATGCCTAACCTATGCACTGTAAAACCTAATTAAGGGATTCCTTAAAAAACAAAGTTACCAACCAGTATCAGGGAGTGGATAATGAGAGGCTGCTTTGTGTAATCCAACCCTTTATCTTCAGGCCTTCGGGGTGTCCATGGCCAGGGTCTGTCCCCTTGCTGTTGCTGAGGCCTTTATTGTAATCGTGGCCCCCTCCAGCGTAAGAACAAGCCAACCATCTCTTGTAAAGTTGACCGGCTCCACTTATTTTTCCTAATGGATACAGCTGCCAGTATCTCAGACAGATCAGCCTGCTGTGACCTTGGCGATGGGCTTTCCACAAGCATTAGAGGGACAGCATGTAGGAATCTGTGTTCAGCCCAACCAGGCACTGAAGGCAGTGCCTGGCATACAGGTGATGTACCCAGGCTCAGAGGGTGATGGAGATACCATCTCTTCCAAGGAGGGGGTTTCCCTGCCACAGGGGAGGAGGACAGGGAGAAATGAGCAAGCTGGAGGATGACTTTCTCTAGGACCTTCTCTCAAGCCCAGAGCCTGCTGCCTGCAACCAGCTGACATTAGTATCTCCAGCACGGGTGGGAAGGATGCAAGGCCCTTCTCAACAGCTGGAAGGGAGCAGCTCACAGTGGACATTGGCTCTTAGAACCATGCTGGAATGGCAGAGTCTGGCCCTGAGCAGTTTCCCAATTTAGCAGGCAATAGCTGTGCAGACCCCTTCCATGACATGCAGAGCATGTGCACTATCCCTGCAATCATGCAGAAATCATTCCTTACAATAACTGCACTTCTCCAGACATCTAAACCAAATTAACTTTCCCCTGCTGATGCATGGATGCTAAGTGCCATCAAGTCTCCATTTATTTCTGTTCTTTTTTAAAGTGGGGCCAGTCCCGGTGCAATAACCACCTAATTCCCGTGTGTCCCAACACGGACAGATTCATAGAATCATAGAATGGTTTGGGTTGGAAGGGACCTTTAAAGGCCATCTAGTTCAACCCCCCTGCAAGGAGCAAGACTTCCATCCAGGCAACGCCCGGCTCCTCACCTTGTCCCTCCATGCTGTTCTTCAGAGCCTCTTCACAAAAGCGGGCAAATCCACTTAGAGGAAGCTGAGTTTTCAGGACAGGATCTTACACATCCCCAAGCCCCATCTGTAGTAGAGAGGTGAGGTCTACTAAGCTGGAACTTGCTTGGGACTTTATGGGTGGACATATGCCAGAGACTTGTTGCAGGCAGTGAACAAGGAGAGGTTCTTTTGCAGGCCAGGTAACACGCAAACACTCTCCTTGCCGTTAAGCTCACAATATTATAAAAAGTGTTTCCTGTTGTGGTCATGGCCATTAATGAAGGGTCAAAACTAGAAGCTCCCTGTCTGTCCGTAGGCAAAGCCAACAGGAGCAGAGGCCGAGCCCTCTGTTACCACTGTCGGCATCTGCCCTCTCCAGCCCGGCAGCTGAGCCTGAGTTTTACAATATCTGTAATTAGTCATTTTTATGGTGTGCTCATTTGCAATATTCTAGGTAAGGATCTGTCAGTGTTTCCATTATATACCCTTCTGTTTCCAGGGGTTTATAACCAGGCTATAAAAACACACTCTGGGGCAAATCTTGCCACATAAATTCTCAGCAGAGAACCTATTTTTGTTTTTGTTTTGTTTTGTTTCGCTCTGTCACTTATAAATACGACTTTTAAATGTGCAGTAAATATAGAAATATTCAGGTGGCTTCTTCAAGCGTGTGTTTAACCAGGTTTCAGTTCAGCAGAGGCATACTGCAAAGGGGATTAATTTCTGTGGCTTTGGGGTAGCCTAAGAATGAGAAGTTTACTGTAATTGAACTGAAAGACTATCTGTAAACTAGCATCTGGATTTAGAGCTCTATTCACCGCACAAACCGTGCTGGAATCGCTGACTCTTTATAACTGCTAGAGGGCAGTTACATTGCACTGCGTTCAGCTCTGATAGTGCCTATACAGACCCTCAAATCCAAAGGCTGTTATCCAATGCTCAGTTTTTACGCCTACACATCCAAGGAAGGGGTAAAGGAAGGGGTACATTTTAGGTGCAATTAAGATACAAACAGAAGACTTGGTAGATAAATAGAAAAATGGAGTTTCAGTGGGGATTTGGGGTGGATGTTTGCATATTAAAGTGCCTGCAGGGCTAATGGTCTTCACTCATTTTTAGTGTGATTGGAAACAAAAATTCATGTCGCTGTTTAAGGCTTCCTGTAAAAAACAGGATATGGCACACTGCTGTTATTCGGTAAGAAATTCAGTACAAGGAGTTTTATGACATAAAAGCATTAAATTGTACCCATCAGGCAACATAAGCAATTTTCGCACTCGGTGGTAGCACTGCTTTATAAAAAACTTTCTCTGCTTCCAGCAGTTAGAGGTGGATGAGCTGCAGCGCCTGGCCGCTTGTCACCATGCTGGTGGTGTGCCGAAAATCACCCTGGCACATCCAGCCAAGTGACAGGAGAGAAACCTCTCATCAGGGCAGCTTTCCTGCTACCAGAGACTCCTCACAGGGGAGACACCAAAGGACTAATTGGCTTCAACGACTCAAGATCAGTTAAGAACTTTTTCTGTGTATCAAAGGGCAAGTTTTGCAACCCTTTCCCTCCATAAAATATAAAGTACTGATTTATCTCCCTCAAGAGCAAGGGCTACAAAATCTGCTCCTCATCTTCTTTTGATGATTTTGCGGTATGTTTCTCTGATCCTCAGTCTGATCTTTTTAATTTCAAAAGCTTTAATCAAAACCTCTTAACAATACATTCACTTACTGGTTTTGCGGTTTACATTTAATTCTGATTGATTTTTTAAAAGGATGGTTGCATTAAGATGCTACGGCTTCTGTTCGAGTGATTCATTAATATATGCCTGGGATGGCACAACCCCAGTCAGATTGAAGCTTTGTGTTGACAGACCACTAAAATAATACCCTGTGTGTGACTTCCCAGGGAGTAAATAGAGCTTTTACCAGTGAGACCTTAAACCCTTATAGTGTCGTGCAAGCGTGCTCAGTTAAGGCCTGGAAACTCATAGGTATAACACAGAGCCGTGTGTCAAATGGGGCTGTTTAACACTTGCTCAGTGTGTTTCTGCTGACAGCTTTGACGTGGAGTTTGGGTTCCCTTCGTCTGGACCGAAGCGACGTATCAATTTGTACGGGTGTGCAATTAAATCGGGGCGAGCTACTGCCAGATGAATTAAAATAATAGGATCTGGTTTTCAGGTTTAATGACGGGATTAGTGAGGGAGAACCACTTTTGCAGGAATGCTGCCTTGTCAGACGGAGGAGCGCGGCTGCACGTGATTGCATTTAACTGGGCTTTACTAGAGGCAGTTGGCTGCTGTCTCGGAGAGCTGGTCTGCTTGCTGCCCTGAATATAAAAAATGTTGAGTAACTGTCTTATTTTTATTAACTGAAATACAGATCTGATTGCAAAAGTCCGAACAATGCAAAAGATCAACAGTTTATGCAGTTTAAAATCACAGCTTCTTCCTTTCACCGGGGCTCTGCAGAGTCACAGCATCTTGACAAACAGATGAGTCAATTGAAGCTGTATTATCTTTTCAAAATTGACTTTTGGCATTTGTTTCTCTAGAATCAAAAATATTATTCATTTCCTCCAAGCTTCTCTCTTAAGCATCTTTGCCAAGAATCATGGCTAGCATGGAGAAGAAAGTAGCTAGGAAAAGAAAACGTCTTTGTCTTGGTTGATCTCAGTGCAACAATTTGATGACAAAGGAGGGGTTAGCCTGAGTCCAAATTAATGTCACATTTTAACATGGAAATGAAACAGGTGGTAAACAATTTTTTTTTAAATGGGATAACAGAAATCGTCATGAAAGTTTATTTTCTTTCAGCCTCATAATGATAGGAAAGGCTGTTTGAGGAACTGCAGGAGAGAATTTGGGGACCAGGTATACGTGAGCTAACGTTCCTCTGGGCGCAGGTTTCTGCGGGGGCATATGCAGAATTGCAGGTGCCTGCCTGCAACCGAACGCATGTGCTGCGCCAGGTGTGCGCTCAGGTGCGAGGGTTCGTGCGGCAGCAGATCACTTACGGGGAGTTCGGGCAGCCGCTGAGTGGGGAGACGGGGATTAAAGTGCGCAGAGACCTGGTAACACTCCCCAAATGTGGCCGCTGGTGCACTGAGAGGTCATAAGTAATAAAGTTATGAAGGGCTAGGTTTGTGCACCTGTGATACGAACCAGCATAGGGCCGTATTTCACTCTTCGATACTAACGGAGTCTGGCAATAGCAGGGAGAAACTCTTGCTCAAAGCTAAGATGTTTGTGCCTTTTTATTTTCCTTCCCATCCCAGATAGCCGTATGTCCTACACGGGGAGCCCCACGTGCCGTGGATGTAGGGGAAGAGCCCTGATAGGGTGCACAAAGACAACTTTTCTTCCGTTTGCAGAAGAACTTTGTGGCGTGGTGTACTGATATAGCGAAATATCTGTCACTCATGGTGCAACTGTTGTCTTTACAGAAACACTCAGCTGTGGCCTTTTATCTCAGTTGGCTGGCTCTAGGGCTCTCTACAACTTCTTTGAAAAGGACAGTGCTATTTAAATCTGTCTCTGGGATAACGAGGGAAGAGGATTAGTGCGTACTAAAGGTTTTCTAGTGATTTTGGAAGAGAAGAAACCCTTGAGTTACTCAGGAAAGTTTCATTTTGCGTTTTCTTTCTGTCTCTTGATCCAGATACTTACAGGTCTCTCAGCACCTTCACACCTGAGTGCCCCTAACATTCCTACAGCAAGGCTGCTTGGGCAAGCGAACACTGCTGCAAGAGGGCTCTGGTGATTGAAAAACCATAGTGTTCATGAAGAACTCTCTGTTTCTGCCAAATGTAAGGGTTTTT
The DNA here is from genome assembly GCA_017639485.1 of Pluvialis apricaria. Lineage (NCBI taxonomy): Eukaryota > Metazoa > Chordata > Aves > Charadriiformes > Charadriidae > Pluvialis > Pluvialis apricaria. Next base: position 6,090,596 of record CM030011.1, on the reverse strand, counting down.
TTAACAGAAAAAACTATTTTCTTAAAAAAAAAATCGTTTACTTTGAAGAGAGATCTGAACATTTTCTTACAAAAAGATTAGAAACTCAAGGTGAGGAGGCATTCCCTTGCAGCCATAGTCAAATGACAAACAATTTATAAAAACCATTTCTGAATGGATGTTTTTCTTTTCCAAATGCATTGCTGCTCTAAGTTCATGTGAGAGAGGATTTGACTCACTTGGAGCGGGGCAGATTTGGAAACTGTCTTTTCCAGGTGGCCACTTTGAAGCCTCTTAAAAGTTCTGTAAAATGAGCCAATCTCAGCCCAAGTCCTGGAATAACTTTGTCCACATCAGAAGAAAATGATCAAAATCAGTGTTCTTGCTGGCTGTCCCTGTAGAAAAGTCCCAGACTAAATGAGCCATGAAAACTGAGCTCTTTCACCATGCTTCATCCAGCCAAGCATCGCACCATATTTTTTAGTAAAGCGCTAGGGAAGTTTGTTCTGAGTATATACAGAGTGCTTACATCTTCATAACTGTCCAGCCAGCCCCTTTCAGGCGGCCTAAACTCTCTATATTGAAGAAAATAATTCCCTCCTGTACTATACCTAATGCCACGGACCTGAAGGATTGAGGGAGCATTGGACACTGGAAGAAAATAGAAGGATGAAAAAGCTCTTAGAAGGCGTTTGTGTAGGATCTTCTCAGGTATTTCTGTCTCCATCACATGTATTCATGACTTGTCACTGCAAAATTATTCATCATGCCCCTGCTAAAATACTGCTGCGCTTCAGATTCCCTTTTCCCCAAAGGATTTTTCATCTCTTTTCAGCTCAATTGCTTGAATTAGTATTCAGATTATATATCTATTAACTCGAATGGGGTTTCTTTCTTCTCCATCACTTTTGATGAAGTTCCCTCCCAGTCCTTTAATAGACCAACTTGCTGCGGTAGTGAAGTTTAAGGAAGCTTGAACTTCCTTGCTAAGCTCGGACAGGGGAACACAGATTCAAAGGAGCTAGCTGAGTGCACTTTGGATCCTGTTTCTTCCTAAAATATGAAATAGCTTTCAGGTGGGGCTGCCCTGCTCCGCCGACTGGAGCCACTCTAGAAAATGCATCAACACACAGCTGCACCGTCGAGCGGGACCCTCTCCCTGTGCTCGGATGCACCCTGTCTGGCCATACAATTTCGCCCGGTTAGCAGCCCTTGCAGACCGGAGAGCTGTCAGGTGGCTGATGGCAAGGCTTCAGGTGTAATAAAAAATTAGTCTGGGAAAACATCAAGCCGGTGCTGGTTTCCGCGAAAAGGTTCTTCTGAGGCTTTGGGAGAGGCAGTGGGAAGCCTGCCCCTGGACGCTGGGTCCGGGAGGTGAGAACTGATGTCCTGTTTTCTCTGTGACAGGCGAGCCGCTCGAGAGGAGCGCCGGGTAGCACCAGGCAGCTGGAACGGCAATCGCGTGCTCCTGGTAGGCGCGAGACAATAAAACTTCCTCGCGTCTCCCAGGCTGCGCAGCTTTCTGATGTCAACAACAGCAGCAGGAGGCTTCAGGCACGTTCCCGGCAGCTGATCATATTTATCAAGTTCATGTTCCTTGCCTTTTTTTTTTTTTTCTTTTTTTCCTTTTTCCTTAAATATCAAGGTCCGGGAGCCACAAGATGGCCACGTTCCAACTCCGGCCCCTTTGAGCATAGAGAAATGTGTGCTGGGGGCTGGAGCAGGGACATGCTTTCGCCATGTGAGCCAAAGAACAAACAGCAGAGCCCTCCACGGGGACTGATTGTTGACATGTTTATGATGATGAAGTGGGGTAGAGCTCTCAAAGGGGGATGCTAGAAATGAAGAAGTAAAGTGTGGCACTGCTGAGGGCCTACATAATGCTAAATATTGTAGGAAACTGCAGTTTCTTCCTATTTGTGACCGCTTTGCTGAGCAGCTAGAAAAGTCCCTTCCCAGCCGTACATCACGCGTTCCCCATTTGGAGCTATAGCTGTAACAACAACAACAACAACCCAGCAGGCGCCAGGAGTACAGAGTGATTGGGCTGAAGTTACAGGGACTCTCGCCATAATTTATAGCCCTGCTCGAAAAGTGTGAAAGATATGACGCTACGTGCCTGGGAATCCTACCCAGAGGACAGCTTACGAACGCTAAGTGGGTATTGGAATACCCTGGGCAACTGGGACTTGCCATTTCGCTTGGGGTCACAGGCAAAAGCACTTCATCTTCCTCTGTGTATGCACATGTGTGTCTGCGCCGTGGGATGGTCCCTCGATCTGCTGCCCAAGGTCAAACCTCCCACCTGGCATTTGAAAGATGAGGGAGCCAGGTTAAATTCTCCCTCGTGGTGAGGCACATTCTTCTGTCTGCAGCAGTCCCAGCGGGCTGCTCTTCATGGCTAGCTCTGCGGGTCGTGCTTCCCCTGAGACCAAGCTGTTGCAGAGCGCGTGGCTTCGGTGGGAGCATCCATGCACGTCACACCACCCTGGGGCCCTCAGTGCTGGCTCCCCATTGCAGAGCTCATCGGGATCTAGGTGCTTGTTTCAGTCTCTGCTGGTCTCCACCTTGCACCATGCAAGGTCTCCAGCTGAAACGTCTGCGGGGGAACAGCAGCTCTCCCTGATTTCCAGTTACACCCTTTGGGACTGTGAAATAGGGGATCAGCAAGACTTCAGCTGGGGAAAGTGGAGCTGTCTGTAGCCAGGTCTGGGCAGAGATGGTCAGCTGAGACAGTGTCCAAGGTATGATAGCTGTAAGAGTTCTGGTGTAGTCTTGGGTTGTGTTTGGTTAACTCAGAAGGTGAGAAGGGGAAAATTGGGATCTGTTTGCTCTTTCCTGTGTAGACACGAGTTTAGAAAAGCAAGGAACTTCTCCAAGAAGCTCCTAGTTCCTTCTGTTGCGTTACCCACAAGCTGAGCAGCTCTAACCAGCGTGTAGGCTCTGACCCTCAGCCTGCTCAGCGCTGCGATATCTGCTTGAAAGCAAAACAGAAATGCACGTTCACAGGCCACGTTTTGCAGGATCACTGGAGCTGTTATCTTTAATGAATCCTGTTGGCTGACTCTGAGCACACCTTGTCTGGGGGCAGAACAGCTTTCACCCTGAAGAAAAAAAACAGAAAACATCTTTTTTTTTTCAGACAATATTTCAGTGTCTTAACCTGCTCTGGGTTTCCCGCTGGGCCTCTTGAATGTATGAGGTGGGAGCTGACGGCTGTGCCTCAGCCTAAATTCTGCTGCTACTGTGCTGGGGGTTGTATGTCCCTTGCTGGGATGATAGGCTTTGGGCAAATGCTTTTGCTCCAAAAGATAGGGGTGTTTTTTCAGAAAACATGTTGCTGGGCTTTTTCTCCCTAGTAGAAAATTTATCTTCTCAGCAATTAAACAGAATTGTCTATGAGAAAGGGATTGTTACGGGAGGTGGTGGTGTCTCTCAAAATAACCGCTGCAGGAGGACTTGTGTTTTCAGTACATCATGGGGTGATGCGTTTTCCCCAGAAAGCAGAATAAGCTTTGTCATTTTATCCTTATTGCAGTGTGGTAGCACCTGGTTTTCTGTATCTGTCTTTTGATCCACCGATGTGTTATTCTTCATTGATATGAGCATATCTGCCTTGCTGGAAGCCACTGTGTTTGCATTACCACTTCCTATCTACCAGCTTCTGGCCCCACTACAGGGCTTCTGATTTTCCTGTCTCTGGCTTCTTTCGTCTCTTGGATATTCCTGAGCTATATTGACTTGAGGCTCAACCTTATGTCCCAACCCCCTATCTGATATGAGCAACCATCGCGTTGTGTCATTTCAGTCCAGCTCTCTTTCCAGACTTGTGCATGGGAAGCACCACCTGAAAAGCCGTAACAAGCTCACTGTTTTCTTTTCCTCCTTTCCTGTGCTTTTTGCAGCATCTCCAGTTTTATGATCCTCTGTGAACTGTAGCGTTTCTCCTGGATCTTTTATGTAGATGTTAGGGGATTTAGACCTGGATTATTGCAGTGATTCTTTCACCTTTTAAGAAACATGACTGCTGAGAACTCTGCACCCTCTGTTTATCGTCCTGTCAAGCTGAAATCCTCACACACCTGCCTGTATGAATGAATTTTTCAGCTGTATTTCCATGCCGTTGAAGGCCCTCTCTGAGTCCCAAAGGTACACAAGTGTCATTATTTGCCACGTGTCCAACATCTCGCAGGAGTGTGATGTAAGGGGGAACGCGGACCTCCCACAGGGAGGCAAAGGGTGTTTTGGCATATCTGTCTATCAGGCCAGGAGCCTGTAAATCCAGGAGAAGTGGGGCTGCAGGATGCCTGTCTGGCTTTGTTTGCTCTGAACCTGCTGGTGGCTCCATGATATTCTCTGCATGTTTTACATTTCAGACCTGACTTGCTAGAAGAAAGTCACCAAACAGAAAATCTGACAAACAAACCACAGAGAACATCTGATCTGATCAGAAAATACGTAAGCCTGTTAGTGAATGTAGGCACGGCAAGGGCTAGCATTAATGGAGAACATATTTGTTATTAAATCCCATCCACATAAACCAATCTGAAACAGATGTGAATGTTAGTGCTATTAATAAGTGGGCAAACTCCAGGGATCCTGAAGGTACTGCTGCATGGGGGGAGGAGGGACAAAGACACATCTTTGCTATCAGGTGGGTTTTATAAGGAAGGACTATATTTTTACACTGTACCTTGCTTTGCATTCCTTGTTGGGACTGAAAAATGCAGTGTGTGGGATATGGAGAGAAGCGTGCAGGATTAGGGCGAGGATGGCAGCCTTTGGGAAGGGAAAGATCATGGCTGGTAGTAGCGTTGGGCTGAAAGAAAACCATCTGAAAGAAAATTCCATCTGAATCCAGCTGGGCTGTGATAGAGCAGTCCCAAACAGTCCTGCCATGGCCAGGAGGGCAAAAGGCTAAAGCATGCCCAGGAAAGATGAAGTCACAGAGATGTAAGAAAGAAGCATTTCTTGGGTATGAAAGGGTTTTCAGAGCCATTTTGCTCTGTCATAGTTGACGAGATTTTTCACTACTTGCAGATTTGCAGTCCTTTCCCTTAAGCAGGAGGACTCTGAACCTTTTCAGCACAAGGTTGCTAGGATTTTTTTTGTATTTTCCCTTGCCATCTTTGCTGAAACAGCTGAACCTTTTTTTGGCTGATGGCTGAAAAAAAAGAAGGCATAACAAAATTTCAGCCCAAGGCAGACACTTGGCATGGAAAATTGCAGCCCAAGTGGTTTAAGTTTAACAAAGTTATTAGCAATTGAAAACAGGGCTTTATAATTGGAAATGTTTGGCAAACTTAATAATAGGTTGTGCTACCAACCCTGCCTCTTAGATGTGTGCATGTACAGGGATGCGCATAGACCCGACACAAAGACACGCGTTTGTGTTGAGATGCTTCCGACGGGAAACATGCACAAATGCAATGGCACATCGACGTCCTGCGCTTCCAAGACACCATTTTTTTATTCACCTCTTTCTTCTCAACCTGAATTCTTCAAGTTTGGTGTTTCTTCCTGCTCCAGTTGTAATTAAAACCAGACTGCAAATGCTTCTTGTCCTCACTGGAACAAAACCCTGGCTCTACTCATGCCCTGAGAATTATTATTAAGAGGAGAATTCACAATGGCTTTGGGGTGGCGCAAAGCCAACTTCCAGGGTGCTGGGAAAGTAGCATAGATGCTTCATACCCCTACTTTCTTCTTGAACGTTGCAGTGGGAGTGGAGTTGACTTGTGTTCAGTCTCCGTGCATGTGCTCGTCAAGGCCCTTTGCGTGACTGCATCTCATCGGGTGGAGATGGCAGTTCTTTGGGTGGCTCACCTGGCCAGACGACACCTACCTGGGGTAAGAAGTGTCCTTGCTGAGCTGAGTCGGCCAGCGGGTCCACTGTTGGCCTTCATTAGGGCTCTCTGTGGTATTTGCTCCTGCTCCATCAGGCGTCCCAATAAAGTTTAAACTCTTGATTACCGCAAGCCCCACTGCAGCCAGGAAACGACGTCAAGTTGAGACATCGTATTGTTTGAATTACACCAATACGAAAATACATGAAAGCCATGGGGAGCCAGCATTTTCCCTTCTATATAAAATGGGGTTATGACCATATTAAAAAACACAACAAAACCTACCAGCTTTTAACAGGAGATGGTGGAACAGAGAGCTTAAGTGATGCCGAAAAAGCCAAGTATGAAAATAATTACATTTGAAACAAGGCCCTGCTCTTTCTTCTGCTCAGCCTTGTTATGACCCCTGCTTCTGTCCCCCCTGCACCTCCTCTGCTGCCTTTCATTCTGAAGAGAGGACAAGAGCAGCTGTGGGCTGTGGCTGCTGAGTGGCAATCCAGCGCCATTGGGACCGACAGGCAGGGGATGGAGGCATGGGTCTGAACACCCCAAGGCACAAGAAATGGAAGCCATGGCAGCTGGCTACATCAGAGACCCTGTTTCTTTTTTGTCATTGTGCATTTATCATCAGCTGATGTTGGTCTTCATGACCTGGCTAAAGGCTGCATAAAATCTGTGTCTGAATGTCTGAACAGTGCCAGTTTTGGGCGTCTTTGCACCTGGGTTTCAGCCCAAATGCGATGAGGTCTCTTTTTGTACAGGATCTGGGTGAGCTATCCCAAGGGCTGGTGGCTGGAGGTGCCTGGGTGTGGGTGGGATGCTTGGTGGCTACCCGGGGCGCAGGGAATAGCCCTGCTCTATTCAGAAAACCTCCAGCAGGTTGTGATCATTCACAAATGGAAAGCAAAGCTGTGGTTTTGGTAGCAAAAAGGTGTCTGGAAAGGAGACGATTCTCCGATCCTCCATATGTTCACAAAGGAGAAAATGTCACCATTTTACCAAACTCTCTTATAAGCTGCAGAGCCATTTCTCTGACCAAAAAAAGGGAAAGTTTCCAAAACAGCACCGAGCAGATCTCTGCCACTTTACACCTGGGAAGCACAAACCCTCTTTCTTTCCCCTTGTAGCAGCATAAAGGAATGGGATGAAAGAGAAGCCTTTGTCCTGCTCTGTGAGACTGTCAGACCCTGGGCCCTGCCACGGGAGACCATCCCCGCCCCAGTCAGCTACCAGCGGGGCCGGCTGAGGCCAAGGGGAAGAAGGCTTGATTGTCTTCCTATTTTACAAGCAAAGAGGAAGCCGGGATATCCCGATTCATATCTTCTCTCAGGACCACAAAAGGTGCCACTGCAAGGCTGGACTTCACCATCTGCAGCGTGCAAGTCAGCAAAGTTCACTGGAGGACAAGTGTCATGTCCTTCTCAAAAACTTTGCTAGTTCCCTATTGACTTCCAGTTAGATCTCACTGTTGCTAAATCTGAACCAACTCATGCTTTCAGATGCTGCAGAAATCCCATGAGAGTCTTTTTACTTCTTCTTCAGAAGCAGAGTACTTTGTGCACTGAGACTCGTACTGGATATTAATCATTTGTTTTTAACTCTGTCCGCAAGGCTCTGGTACGCTCACGGCTCCGGACCTGAAGCAGAAAAGCTCTACTGAAAACCAAAGCGGAGCCTTCATCCCTTTCAGGCTTCTTGTTTGTTTCAGTGTTATGAAGGGTGTTTGCACGCTTTTTAATCATCTTAGCTCAAGGAGTTTGAGTCCTTTGCTGTTAGTAATTTTGATATATTGCTACCATGCTACACACCGAAAGTATTTCTACGTTCTTACCTCCACATATGTATGCAGTCAGGAACAATTACCAATGTCAATCGTGTCTGCTTGCTAGCTTGCTTTTTTTTCCCTGTTGGTCGTGCTGTAAATCATTTTCACATTTACAACATTAAGAAGGCGCTCTGAGCAATCATTCTTGTGGTCAACAAACTGTTACTGCTTCTCAAGTGTCATGGGTCACTACTTAATTACTGGATTTCACTCCCAGTTAAAACCATTAATCTTGTCTCCACCACCTTTCTCTGGGCCTCTTAGTCCAGTATGTTTTATGTTAGGCACATACGACTCAAATGTCTGGGTTGTTTTTTTTTTTTTCACAGCAGCGGAGGTTCTGTAGCTGGGATTTCTGGGCTTGATAAGCAAAATCATCCAATAGAGACTTTCTTTGGACTGAGTCGCTATAAGCTGAGCCTTTCTGCAGAGAGCTGGGGTTTTCAAACAGATGCAGAGATACCAAATACAGCAGAAAAAGTAACAGGGGAGTTCAGCGGTAGCGCTGAGCTTGCACAGAGCGATGCCACCTCAGCCGGGGGAATTCCCCAAGCTTCATCCCACCGGAGGATTATCGCTGCCTCCTGCACACTCGGCAGCTGCTCTCAGCCGCTGCCTGAGACCAGGATGGGTATGAGTACAACAGGGAAAGGCAGGATAGCCCGGGAAAGCAGACATTAATTTATGAGTCCGAAAGGTTCATCAGGAGTTGAGCTTGCCTGTGAAAGATTACACATGCCTTTAAGAGGGTTGGCTTCTGCTCTCGCTTACTCTGCCCTTGGGCAGGGTGGAAGCACACAGCCCGTGTGGATGGCAGGGCAGCATCCGACTCCTCCCCAGCTGTTACTTGCATTGATGAGAATTCATAGGTGTTATATTAGACAGAGAAAGGCTCCCCTGTTGTTCCTTACATGAAATTGCAGCAAAAACATATTTAGAGTTATAAGCACAAAAATGGAACATAAGGGCTACAGAATTCTAACAAAGCTTGTTTCATAGGCCACATCCACAGTGTGTTCATACAAAATGCCACGTGAATCACACTTAATTTACTACAGAATATATTTTGCTATTTCAGCAAAAAAAAAAAAAAAGCGGAAAAAAAAAAGAAAAAAAGAAAGCCTGTGGAGGACAAGAGCTTTGCTGCATGTTAGCTGTAAAAGTTCCACAAATGTGGAATCTATTAAAACCATTATTTGTTTATGATGTGAAAGTGATTAGTCTGTTCCAAAAACAAAAACATGAAAACTCTAGGCGCTGGGACTTTTCAGGAGAATAGCCACTGATTCTTGATTATAATAATTTATATAATATGACTGCTTTTCTATTATATGTATAATTACTGTAGCACTCAGTTGCCTTAGCCAAAATTGGGGTCCTCTTGCACATTCATCTCGAAAGTGCATTCCTTGCCCTGATGAGCCTCTAAGCAGATGAGAGCTGGATGATGAGCCCGGATTTGCAGATGGGGAACTGAGCTAAAGAGTCAGCGTTACTTGCCCAGGCTCATGGTGAAGGGGTTGGGCGGCAGCTCGGGTACCACGGCTCAGCTCTCACCTGGAGCCGCGTGGTTGGGCTGGTGAAGTCAGAACATTTCAGCGGGATACAGGGACGTCCATGTGGCCCCAATTATGGACCCAGGGCCTCGGTTTCACTTCCTGGACTGGATACAATAACAGGATGCTGGGATATTTAGGCTGCGTTCACTGCAGGGAATGTTTTTTCTTTAAAAGCAGAAGAAAATATGTTTCCCTCTAAGTTGTCAAATCATGGAAAGATGGGGATTTGGACTTGTTCTGTACGTAGAAACCTCGCCCAGCTTTGGCTTCTTACCACCTCCTTTCACCACACTGCTCGCTTTTGATTTTAATGTCTTACTAGTGTTAATGTACTCCATGGCTTTTGGGGGGGACCTTATGTTTGCTGTCACCCTCCCTTGTTGACACTCACCTGGCTGTTAGGATGGCTTCGTGAACCTGCCTGCCTGCAGACACAGAGCCTCAACGTGTTCCCTGTTGTTGGGACCCCTCACGAACCGTTTGCAGGGCCTTTTAGAAACCAGGTCTGTAACGCCTCCCACTTCCCAGCCTGCTCATTCTTTCCACGTGCTGCGTGTCCTACCCCGGAGCTGCTTCTCACCTTTGAAGCGTGGGGCATTTCTAACAGACAGAGCAGGTACGGCTAATGCCTGGGTTCAGGTGACCATGCAAATGCCCTCGGTGAAAGCTGGTATCAGTGGGAGGAGATTCTGGTCCTTCACTGATGATCTGATGATCAAAACAAGTATCTTTAAGTTTAGCAGCCTGTTAGAGCTTTTGCCTTATTATTCCCAGGCAAAGCATGAGGCTCTTTCAAGGTTTTCTGGCCTGTGTACTTTAAACCCATTGTTTCATTTGAACCACATTTGATTTGGGATAAAAAAACTCATCAGTCATTTTTCATTATCCAAGAGGAGCAAGTGTGGCTGACTCTGTTTCCTCTGCCGCAGTAACTTGTCTGCTTGTTTTAATGTGTTGGTCATTACGGGCATTGGACTCAAGCAGGATAGTATTCGGTTGGTCTCACCTGGGAGGGAGGCCTTTCCTCCCTTATGGAGCTCTGTCCTGGAGAAGAGACAAGAAAGCAGGGGCAAAACACTTCATTCCAGGAAATTTTAGTATTTAAATTAGATGAGTACTGAACTGTTTCAAAGTAGCTAGCAGGCCAAGCCACTGCTGTCTTAGAGAACGAAATCCCATAAATGTTCAATAACTGTGCAAGCTCCATCCTGAAATCAGTTAAGGACTGTTTGCCTGTCGGTTCATTGTGCAGGGCTGTCACTGAACCTTCTAATTTACAGCCCAGATTTCCTCTCAGCCCATTCATATCCCCATGCTCCAGTGCTGGTTTTTAGCTTATTCACTCTTCTCCTTTCCTGTCACTGGAGAAGTGTGAAGATTGCGGTCAAGGGGTGTCTTCGCTCTTCTTGTAAGCAGGCCATCCTCTTCTGGTTTCTGCTCCTGAAAGTGCTTCCCCCTTCTGCTAATCCCAGAATCCTTCCTTTCATATGTTGCCCTGTGAATTTACCTGCCTTACATACAACTAGACTCCAGTACAACAGTGTCATCACCTCCCTCCGTCTACTGGAAGTGTTATTCAGTGCTCCCAGGTCTTTTCCCTTCAGTGAGGTTACAGTGATATGTTGCCGCACACCTCGCACCACAAATTTCTGTGCATTTTCCATGGCTTCTTATCTCAAGATCATCCAGTTCATGTTAACCTTCTTGTTCTCCTCTCTGTTTAGAGTATCTCTGAAATTGGAGTCATCAGCAAGTTTTGTTAGCATATTTCTTACATTACGTGCCATGGTCATTAATGAGAATAGCCGGCAAGATTCCTAAGACCCAACACTGAAGAGCTCCATGAGTAATTCCCTTTAGTCAAAGAATTTCCTTTTCACATAACATGTTTCCTTTCATACAAATCAACAGTTTATGTACTTTTCAGATCTTGCACAAATTCCTGTTTTTTCCTGCAAAGAGCCATTTTCCATGTGGCCCTGTATGACATACTGTACCGAAGTCCAGAACAATTGGATTCACTGTATGTCCTCTAGGAAATCTCTAGCAAAGAAGTCATATGAAATGAATATCTGTCTTTGGCAAATCCCAAAGTTGTACTCTATCCCAGTTCCCATATATACTTATGTCTTTAATTACGCTTTCCTTTGACTGCTGTTTTAAAGCCTTGTGTGCTATTAAAAATGGTTAACAGCAACTGATTTTACCTGCTGCTTTAAAGCAAACGGTTTATAATCTTTGCCCAAAAATGAATCTTGGTGTCCGGGATGCAGCTGACACTTTTCTGGAGTGGAGTTTGCAAGCTGGTCGGAGAGCAGGTTACCTGCCTCGCTGGACCCTGTCCACAGCGAGGAGAACCAGCAGGTCTCCAAAGGCATCTGGCCACTGCAGGGTCAGGTCCTAGCACAATGCCTGGCACAGAAGGCACTAGAAAAGCCGTCACTCACTGCAGTGGCTCTCAGTCAAAGGACTGTGTGTGGGTCACATTTCTCCGTGGCACTTTGTGCCCGGATGGGGAAGGGCGGAATTTCATTTCTCCCTTTTCCCACTTGGCCATCATATGAGAAGAAATTGGAGTTGGCTTATGTATCCACTCCCTAAATTATTGTTCGTTAAATAGAGTTACCGTGGAGTAGATGTGAAAAGGGGAGATTTATTGTCCTGCTTGGAAATACAAGTTTTGGCTTGTATCTACATCTATATTCATACAAACTCAGGCACATGCACACAGGTTTATATAAAACATGTGAAACACCTGCCTGTGTTTGAAATGAAAGAAATGGGTAGTTTATCCAATCTGAAAAATACCAGCCAAAAGAGAGGAGGGGGGGTAATATGGGTAAAGAATAAAAAGCGTCTAAATAAACTCGTCAGAAATGGGAATCTGGCAGGTGGAAACCTGAATGTAACAAAGGGAAATGGGAACCTACACAAGTGTGGCAACAGGAGGAAAATGTATAGCTCCAAGAGGAAGGTGTGGGCTTGATCTGGGAAAGTAAGGAAGGAGAAGAGAAGAGAAGAGAAGAGAAGAGAAGAGAAGAGAAGAGAAGAGAAGAGAAGAGAAGAGAAGAGAAGAGAAGAGAAGAGAAGAGAAGAGAAGAGAAGAGAAGAGAAGAGAAGAGGAGAAATTCAGCTTTTTACTAAGAGAAGAAAATTCCTCCCAAGGAGTCTGGCATGGAAAGACGCCTGGAACGGATGAGAATCTGGATCTCCAAGTGAAGGAATGCATGAGATGAGTCAAGAGGGAGAGAGAGATTTAAGGAAGAGGAAGATTTACTTCTATATCACAGATGGGGGAATAGATAGCAAAAGAAGTTATTAATGCCTTGGAAGATTTCAGGCTGACAGGAAGAAGTTTGCTTGATTCAAAAAAGGAATCTAAATGTAAAGTGTTTTTTTTACCTTGCCCATGGGGAGATCTTTCTTTACTCCTTTTGCTAGAAGTTTCTATAAAAAGGAGTGGGTGACTGGTCCTACTGATACTGTGGGTTCTGGACAACAGTACCCCTGGGTGGATGTCTCCTTCTCCCCACAGCCAAGGATCTGTCTGCCCTGTTAGCCTTACAAAGATGTCGATGCTGACCTGCTACTAATTTCAGGGGAGGCAAATTGAAGGAACTAACACCTAGAGTGACTTGGCTCTCAAGGCATGTGTGTGACCATCTCCTGGGCCACCACCAGCCAGGCAGCTAATTAAAGTCTTCATATATAGATGCTTTTATATAGGTGAAAGTGTCATGATTTTACTGTAGGCAGTGCTCTAAAAATGCTTAACATGGAAAGGAAAGTGCAGTTTCTTAAGGATGATGTGAGCTGGTGGTTGAATGCGGTAAAGCTCTGCTCAGAACACCCACATTCAGGTCTGGATCTACACAAAGAAACCCAAATCCACCCCAGGTTGGGCTGGTGAAGCAGAGGGTGCCTGAGCACCTGGAAAGCAGCTCTTGGGTCCCCTCCCCAGCCCTTGCCAGCTTTGTCTTCTATTACAGATATTAAAGGTAATCAGTCTTCCTCCACAGCACTGTGCACATAGATTACCCGGAGTTTCTACCACATAGAGCATGTAGTTAAATTGCACCCAGACCCACATAACGTAACACAGTTCATATCCGGGTAAGAGATCTACAGTGCTATTTACCGTGTAACCTCTCTGTGAGGTTTCTGTGTTAGACCCAAAATGCAGCCACAGGGGCCAGGCCCCTAAAGCATCACTCATTTTTCTCTCTGCTCTTCGTTTTGCTGTCATGGAGTTTATCGAAGCAGGGCTGATGCAGTGACCAGTGCTGAATGTACCATGCATACATGATACCCCAGTTCTTTATGTAATTTTAGTTCAGCTGTGCCCATTTGGGGTTAACTTTCAGCTAATATGCAAGTGCTAATTTTACTGCTTTGAAAGCCTGATGAATGTTAATTTCAAGGTCACGTAGCTACATTTGGAAACCAAATTTAAAAGCTGAGGAGGCAAGTATGTATGGTTTAGTGGTGGTTTTGGCAGTGTTAGGTTAATGGTTGGACTCAATGATCTCAAAGATCCCTTCCAACCTAGATGGTTCTATGATTCCATGTAGTTTGGAAGGAACTTGGCAGCTTCCCCAAACACACCCAAACCCAACCCCAACATGGATGCTTTGACTGGTCACAACTAGGTGACAAAGCTCTCTGATGCGATGGGCAAAATCGCACGTGTTGCGCTCAGGCTGATCTTCATGAACATACCGCAAGTGGGAAAAAAGGTGAAAGGAGGCCCGTGAATGACGTGCTGTGCAGTACCCACTCAGGACTACTGCAGAGGAAAGCGAGAGCTCGTTTTGGGGCTTAGCCTGCAGATCAAAGCAAGCCAACCATGCCTTTCATCTCCACTGCCTGCGGGAGGGCTGCTGCGACCGGGTTTGCAGAGCTTCACCTAGGGAGAAGCCTGGTGGAGTCTTTAGCTGAGGGCTGAGGTTGGCAGGTCTCCTCGGAAAAGCCCACAGCAAAGGGCTGGGTTGACCCGTGACATGACTTGTGCCTGTCTCCCCTGTGCCTGGCTCCTTTGATTCTCCCTTAGTCTGTGCGCAACCTCCCTGGGGAACTGACGTGGGGAAGCACCGGGGAAGAGTGGCTGCACTCCTAACCTGACAGCGTTGGCTGGCGTTGGATGGGAGGGTGATGCTGCGTGCACACTGGGGTGATAGTGAAAACAGGCTTTTCCCCTCAGTATCCTCTAAGCTTCTGTTATAAAGACGCAGAGAGGGCAGTTGAACTGGACCTTAGCACGTGGGAAACTGCAAGACTCGAATTCAGCCTCCTCCCTGGGGACAGATGACCCCCTTGACCTTGGGCAGGACGCTTCATCCCGCTCTGGGCCTCAGTTTCCCCCAAGTGAAATGAGACAACGATCTTGTCTCCCAGCACTTTTGACCAACAGGGGCTGGATGTGGGTCACAAGTATGTTAACAAATGGATGATGCTATGTTTTCTTGCCGTTATTTTAATCCAGAAAGATTTCCGTTTCCTTCTAGCTTGTCAAACTTGTGAAGTTTGCCATGGCAGCATAAACAGTCACTGAAGTTGAAATTTCTAGTCAAAATAAGACAAACTGACTTTTTTCTTTTCCCTTAAAAACTGAATATCTTAAACTGACACGGCTGTCTGCGGGTGGCAGATCTCTTAGATGAAGCTAGAGATGTGGCTCGCTTTGGCTTCTGGTGTTTGGCAGGCAGAGAAGTGTCCTTCAGCACATCTGAGCTGCCCAGATCTTTCTGTTGGATGTGCCTTGTTTGTTCAAGTAGAAGTAGTGAGTGGTGTCTGGCTGGGAGAGTCCGAAGATGCATCACAGCACGGTGCGCCACATCCTCTGAGCAGCTCTGGTCTCCCAGCCATGGGGAGGGAGCTTGGCTGCCATGTCCTCCCTCGCTTCCTTTGCAGGAGCACAAAATGCAGGATTTAGGAAAACTGAAAAGGGCGGCTAAAAGTCTTTCCCCCAGTGGAGTTGTGCAGCATCAGAGTGAATGAATGATGTGTGTCCCTGTCTGTGGTGTGTTTGTGGGACTGAAGCAAGTTCCCTGGGGTACGTCCATTTTCTTCCAAACAGTTCATAAATCTAGTAATTACTAACAAAGGGTGTTCTGTTAAATGCAAATAATATCTGAAATATAATCTCTATAAATGTGGTTCATTTAATGATTAATTTTATAGATTGTTGAAGTAATTAACAGTGCATAAAGAGGACTTCCTTCAATGCAAGTGTGATCTTTGGCTGAATGGACCTTTGTAGTGATCTCTAAGACAGTGTCACAGAGTGGAACTGGAATTTCATCTTGCCTTTATTTCCTTATTTTAGTATTTTAAAGAGCTTCTAAAATGAAGTGTTTTAATGTGCTGGCCTTTAGTAGTGGGACTTGTTTGCTTTTGTGGATCACTATAAATCATACTGAAATTCATAAATTAGAGTCCTCCTCGAGGTAAATGATTTAAATACTCAAATGCATAAACAGAAACTGTCTTACACAGAAAGGTTGTCACGTTATCTATAGTTAGACAGAATCTGCAGCATGATCAGTGTATGTTTTGAGGTGATTTCCGCTTCATTTGGTTTTTTCCCCTCTTCAAACACACCTTTTTTCTTTGGTTCTCTGCATGCCCAGTCAGTAGCTAAAAGCAGTTTAGCACTGCAGCAGAAATGAAGATCTCCATTTATTCTTGCTGTCTAAAAGTTATATTGTCCCAGTGGGAAATCGGCCAAAGAACAGAACATCCTCTCCTACATTGCTTCGGCCGTTTGATCTCTCTCCTTCACCTGTAGGCTCTCCTACCATTTCTATTTACACAGACATTTTGCAATTTCGTAACTGCAGATGAGAACTCCTCCTGCCTTTCTTCTTGGAGATTTTGGTCCTCCTACTGCCAAGAAAAAGTTTTGCTTTGAGAGTGTGGGAAAGATGACAACTGCAGAAAAGGCAGCACAAGCAAACAGTGTAATGCGGCCACTTCACTGGGTACATCCTTACTCTCCCCGATGGTGTAGGGACAAAGAAATGCTCCAAACAGGCCATTAGTGCAAGAGATGGGCAGAACCAGAGACTTGGCTGTATTTCCCTCCTGTTGATGGAGAAATAAGGACAAAGGACAAAGTTGGATTCATGGTTCTCCTCTCTCATAACAACATGAGCCCCCCAAAAGACAGAGCACTGTCTAGCTGTGGATTTTATATGGCCATGACTGGATTTTCTTGCAATGCAGATGTTGCTGCTCTTGTGTCCGTCCAAGAATCATAGAATCATAGAATCAAGAAGCACTCACTCAATACCAACCGGTGAGACAAAGAGTTGTGTGGGTAAATGGACATTTCAGAGCTGTCACTTGATTTTGCTGGAACATTCTAAAAAGAGTAAAAAACCCCAGCTCCCTTTGCCTTTAATAGTGGACTGTCTGTCAGGATGAGCTCCTTTCATCTACTCCATTTGGATTCCTTTTGCAAAGAGTTCGTCAGAAACACAACAGATTTTCAGACATGCATTTTCTCCTCGTTAACCTTATTCAAATAAATTTGCATCCTTTAGTTCACAAGATGTCCTTACAGTGTCAACATCTGTTTTGGTAAAGATTTGTTTAATAGGTAGCTAGAGCTCAAAGTCTTTGCTGTCATAATATCCTTGCCCTTAAAGAAATTAAGGGTTGCCCATTTGGCATTTATTACAGCAACTCTTCCTTCCTCGTGTGAAGGAAATGATACCTTATTTCTCTCATTAGAGTAAAATATAACCCTTTTAATGCATTGGTGTATCATTGCATAAATTATGAGGACTTCTTTCTGTTTATATGGAATGCAGACTTTTCAAAAGCGGAGCGCAGAGACACAGGGCTGCGAAAATAAAAAGCAGATGTCTTTCCCCCTCTCTCTCAGGAGGTTAAAGCTTATCAGGGTATTTTAACTCTTGAGGTCCTGTGATGGACAACATCTATTGAACAGAGGGAACTGGCACTCTCAGGTGCAAGATGGGGCAGCCAGTTAATCCTGATTGGCTCTAAGGTTTTGTCATGAGGTGAAACTGAATGTGACAAATATGGAAAGGAAGTTTTGGCATTGTTGGGTTTTCTTTCCTGTAAATGAAGGGAAAAGGTGGCGTATAAATGCCTGTCTGGCTGTGTTGTTGTCCCTTTTGAAGCCCTCATGGCAGACGTTCTCATGGAGTTGCTTGCTTAATTTGCTTATCAATGTGAAATATATTTCCCTCTCTGCACCCATCACTGTGTGGGTTTTGTATTTCACCCACTGCATCTAAGCAAGTAGCAGCAGTCTCTCCATGCAAGTGCTGAAATGCTTGGGCTAGCGGTGAACATGGAAAGAAAGATAAAAATCAAACCAATCTTTATCTTACCCATAACCTCTATGCAGAGGAGCAGGTGACACAAAGCCATCTGTGCCACGTTTGGTGATCTCCTGGGCAGGGGGAATCCTAACATGTTCCCTTAGGTACCATTTCCAGATGGCTGGAGGCATTGGAAATACGCCTGTAGCCCGAGCCCTCGACAAGGATGTAGTGGCTGAAAAGGCTAGCGATTTCACCATGAGAAAATGAACTTAAGGCACGGATATGCCTCCTCAAGGGCTGTGGGGTGCGTATGGAAGAAGAGCAGCATTTGAAAAAAAAATCTGCAGAAAACAGATATTCATCATGAAATAGTGATTTAAACAAATTTTGAGAGCCAGGCAGATGATTCTAAAATGTGTGGCTGGCCTGTACTTCGTGGTATTGCCATAGTGGTTTATAGTGTTTGGAGGGAGAGTTATGACGCAGAACAAATGGGATAAAAAGCTTGTTTAAGTGTAATTAAATGGGTCTAAAAGCTGCCCATTTTATGGGAAGGAGCTGCAGGCGTGGTGCCAAGCTGTAGCATGCTGTATGGTTCACCAGCTCGTCATATCCATATGGGCTGATTCAGAAGAATCTGTTTAAAAGTCATCCAAACAATTTATGGCCGTTCTCATCACCGGCCCTAAGTGCATGAAGGGAAGATACACCCAACGAGGTCATAAAATGGTACCAGGATCTTCTGCTTTTAAAGACACCAGTTTAGATGTTCAAAATTGTCATCCACTGACATCACCCCAGTAACCATTAGCACTGGTGGGGTGGTCGTTGCCTTGACATTTCCATATGGAGTAGTATTTGTTGGCAGCCAGCTTAAGCAAGAAAGGATCACTGAGGTTGGACACTCATGCAAGGCAAGTCACGTTGCAGATGGATCAGATATCCTTGCAATGAAAATGTTCCTTCAGCCAACAAGTTTCTTCTTTGATGGCTTATCCCAGGGAATTGAGCTGGTCAGAAATGTTCCCGTGAAACATCGTTCCTTGAGCCTGGCTTATTTTGCTGGAACTGTGTTGAGCACAGTTGACTTTCCCCGTGCCTGAGGAAGAGAGCTTGAGGAAACCCACCTGTACTCCTGGCAGATCTCTTCCAGGACAGGAGAAACATGGTGCGTACAAGTCTCTGGCTCCCAAGCGGACGCACCTGGTGGATTTGCCCCGGGGCCAGGGGTGCTGGGAGCTCTGCAGCTGCCCGCTGAAGCTGACAGGCTTTGACGTGCATTTCACTGGGAGGCTGCAGCAGGGTCTGGGGAGCTTCTGGCTTCCTGGAAATTGCTCTCTTTTCAAAAAACTGAAACAAGTTTCAGTTCAATTTGGATCAAAACCAAATTTTATATATATATATATATATAAACCCTACATTTTCAAGGCACTGGAAACACTGCTTTTCAGCCAGCTCTACTTGATAGTTTTATAGGGCTTTGCCATAATAAAAGCGAAGTGAGACGAAACAGAAAAGCCCTGCTTAGTAACAACAGGGGGTGGGGGAGTGGGAAGGGAGGCCTTAACCAGAGACAGGCTTGCTGGGTGACTGTTCTGCCAGCAGAGGACAAAATACATGTGCCAGAAGCATGATCGAAATCACGTGTGTACAAGGCTTTGCATCTCACTCCCCCGCAATCCGGAACAAATCAAGGTGCCTCTTTGGAAAGTGGGGTGCTCTGTCCTGAATGGTCACTGGTCTCTTTGGCCAGGCAAACACTGGATTGTTTCTCAGGCATATCCGAACAGATGCTTTTAGCCTCATATGGCTGTCTTCCCACATATGGAGCTTTGCTTTGTCACCAGACCCTGCCAAAGATCCAGTTCTCCTTTTGACAACAAAGAACTGTTTTTATTTACTACGAAAGCTGGTCTGGCCTTGGTTCTCGGTTTTGTAAATTATTCATCTCATGTCAGTAGTAGTGGAGCTCCTCTCACACGTTAATAAGTTTCTTTCCAGCAAACTATCAAGTCCAGGTTTTGGGGGGGGCGAGAGTGGGGTGTAGTAAGGCTGAAGGGACTTGATAGCTCACTGTCTTCGTTAACATTAGCCAGCCAGGTGACCATCTCCCCCTTAGATAATGTCCCATCCACCCCTTGCGCAGGGAGCAGCTATGTCTTCTGTTTCTGTATTGGGACTGAGCCATAGATGAGCAGTTAGAGCCAGGATCTGTCCTGACATGCTTTTCCCTTCTAGCTTCCTAATTCAGTTCCTTCTTCCGCAGAGGTACCTGTCTGAATCCCACAATTATAGAAAAACTGGTTGGAGGGGACCTCTCAGTTGGATGAGGACTATCATCAAAACTAGATCAGATCAGCCATGGCTTGAAAACAACCATGGATGCAGATGGAACATCATCTCTAGATAACCTTTTCCAGAGCTGCAGTACCTTAAGTAAAAAGGTTTTGTAATGTTTAAGCTTAGCTTCCCGTATTACAATTTCTGTTGCACCTTTTATTAACTATCTCTCCTTACCTAGAAGTGTTTGGCTCCACTACCTTTGTCACCATCCTTCATGTAGCTGTAGGTGGCTGTTAGATTCCCCTTTAGCCTCCTCCTCGCCAGACTGTACAAGCCCAGCTCCTTTACCCTGGTTTTTTTTTTCCCAGCTGGCAATGGACTGCTGAATCATTGATTGCCACGCTTTGAGTCCAGCTGTCCAGCCCATTTTCAACCCATACAATGATCTATTTGTCCAGTCCGTACTTCCTCAGCTTACAAAAGAGACTGTCGTGGGAAATACTGTCAAAAGCCTTACCAAAAGCAAAGTATATTACAGCACTACTCTCACCTTGTCTGTGTAGCCAGTTGTTTCATCACACAGGGCAATCAGATTGGTCAAGTGTGATCTGCCCTAGGTAGATCTCTGTTGACTATTTCCTATTTATCTTCTAGTTCTTTGCATGTGTGGAAATGGGCTACAGCAGATGTGTTCCGTGTTTTTTCCAGAGATGGAGGGAACCCAGCTGCCCAAGATCCTTCTCTCACCTTTCTTATAGGTGGGTGTAACATCAGCCTTTTCCTGGTCATTAGGGACTTTCTCCAATCACTGTGATCTTTTGCAGGTACTAAACAGTTGGTCTCACAGTCACATCATCCAGCTCCTCCAGTACCCTGAGGTGAAAACCACTCATCTCCATGGTTTTGAGTATTTGCACCTACCCAAGTCTCTAACTTGTTGCTCCTCCACTGTTGGCTGCCTCTTTCTTTCCCAAGCAATTCTGGTTTGTGCAGAGGTCTAGGAGGAAGATTTACTGGTGAAGACAGAGGGAAAGAAGATGTTTAGTACTTTAGCCTTTTTCAAACTGAAACTGTTTGTCTGTCTTCCCCACAAATGACAATTTTTTCAGTGACCTTATCCCATTTGAACTGCAAGTAATGGGACTGCAGGGTAACATGTTGTAATCATTCAGAGCTGAGTAGGAGACAGGGATTTGCTTTGCTCAATATCTGAGTTCCGGCAGATCACTCTTGTATAATGTGAATCTTTGCACAATGTAAGAGCCTGTGTAAGGTCCTTTCAAAGATACAACTCCCCAACTGCATATGTATATTACATTCACCAAGAATGTTGCAAAATTGTTTCCTCTAAGACTGAAGTCCAAGGGAGGATGAATTCTCTACGCAACTTTGATATGGTTGTATGTCCTCCTATTTTCATGGATATTCTGGGTAGTAAATCCCTTATCTCCAGCTATGTGAACAGTTTACAAAACATCTGTCAGTAGCACCCGTGCCCATCTTGCTAATCTGGAATGCCAGCATGCCTTCAAACCCTAAAAAATGCTTAACGATCTGTATCTCCGTACTAGAAATCCAATGCAATTTAACTCAAAAATTGTGATGTGTCTGCCCTTTGTCCATGTAAACTTTATTTGCAAGGCAATCTTTAGACATAGGAAGAAACCCATTTCCAGAAGGAAAACATTAGCGATGGGTGCAGTTGTGAAGGGTGGGAGACAGGGTTGCGACTGAATTGGGCCTTGGAGGTCAGATGGTTATCGGAACCAGCTGAGCTTGAAAAACCAAGTGAAAGAACTCGAACAAATAGGTCTGTGGCATTTAGGCACTGTATTAAATAGGATTTGTGGTACTTGCTGCTTCAAGCTGTGCCAAGAATAGCATGAGTAGCCTTTCTTGTTGAAAATTGGTACATCTGGTCCCAGTCCTACTTGGAATCAGTGGGGCATGAAAAAATATGCTGTGTTACTAGTATTTGTTTTGAAACCTTTACTGGAGGATTCAACCCAGGCTGGACATTCATAGTGTTACGCGATCTCTCCTTTCTTTCTCAAGCTCCGCACTCAGCAACAGACCAACTCGCATGTCAGAAAGCACTGATCATCGGGCAAAAATGGGCTCTGCTCCTGTATAGTTCTGTGCTCTGTTTCCCCAGAGTCCCTGAGTCACCAAGCTCTCTCCAGCACCATCTTCCAAAAGTATCACAACAACCTGGCACAGAGGAAGAATTGATTTAGCCAACCTGCAGAAGGAAGAATGGAGGAAAAATGAGTTTATTTGGTGGGGCAGGTTGATGACAGCATTGATAGGGGACCTTGGGTCTCTACTGGCCCTTTTGGGACCTTGTTCCCAGGCCAGCTTCCCTGTTACTGGCTCATACTGCCCACCACATCAGGAGGGAAGGCAGAAACGAGAGAAGTGGGTGGATTTAATTCAAAGTTTCAAAGATATTACTGCTGGGTTTGCAGATGGTGGCAGCAGATGACAGAAATGAGCTCATTTTCCCTCTAAACATTTCTTTCATCCCTAATAAAAAAATTAAAAAAAAAAAAACAACAAAACAAAACCCAAAGAGCTCCTACAAGAAATGTGGAGTTTTCTCCCTCTCCATTTTTTTCTACCAGAAGGAGGTAACCAGAGCAAAAGAGAGTAGATTCTTGCAATAATTCCTGGGGTACATTTTCCAGATATCTCAGTGATGGCCCATTTTACACAACTCCCCTTTAGGCCCAGAACTGAGATAATCTGTGTGCATCTTAGCCCAGCTCATCCCCTTCCAATAGAACTGCCTTTGACCTTGACTATTTTTCATTCTCCAAGTCCCTGTCACCAATTTTTCATTTATCTTGTCTGTGGCAGGGAATTTCTACATGGAAATCTGTGTTGGGTTTGAAAGACCTATAGTTTCTCTTGCTACAGGCTGATGCATGGCAGGACAAGGAGTAATGGCTTTTGTCATCACTGGCTGCAGCTGTTCTCCTCTCGGTAGCTGTTTCTGAGCTTGGGTTTGCCAGTGGCTCCTGTCCCCATTTGAATGCAAATTGTTTGGTTTCCCCACCCCAGAGTTAGCTGGTTGATCCAGACAGCATCCAGACAGCAAGCCAAAATATGACAGTGTGAACAGTAAGACTGTGTTGGACCTGAATGTGGTTTCCAGCCTTGAGCTAACATAAGAGCATAGACTGAGCTCATGGTGTCAAGTGAACTATGTGCTGTCTTGGAAAACTTTCTGATTTTTCAGTCCAGTCCTGTTCAACAAGACATCTTTGGAGCTCAGAGAAAGGACTTCAGGACCTGCTTCTGTGCGTTTCTGCGTGACATTTATTTCCCCTGGCTCTGCCCAAACAATAAAAAGGCAAAGGGAAATTGAGCCATAAGATACATTTCTGTCTTGATGCCCTCTTTGATCTCAGTTTGCTTTTAGATTCAGCATGCCTGAATTAGGCAGTTGTACTGCCAGTAAGACAGAACCACTGCCTTCTCTTTTATTTTAGAAAGGATACAATGATGGGTATTTTTCCCAGAGGTAGCTCTCCTTGCATGATTCATGCTCTTCAGCGACACCTCTTCCTCCTGCATTCTCAGTTTTCCACTGTGTGTTTCTGGCGGGATGATTTGTGCTGATCTTAGCTCAGCAGGCTTTACAGGTCCCCTGGTTACAGCCTAATAATTGGGGCAAAGTTATTAAAGACAAAAACAAAACAAAACAAAACCTATCATGACATTTCTTAAAATAATATGAATTGCCCATTCAGCTGTTCACACACTGCAAAGTAGAACCCAGACCCCTTCTCAAGCTGAAATCCTTCTTGAAGCCTGGATCCCGTTGAGGATTTAGGACTGGATTCTCATTTATACTGAGGTCTCTTGAGCCAGCGTGCACAGGATGTAAATTATTTTTACTCTCACTTTCACATGAGAATTAGGCCTTTAGAGTCAACTTGAGTTACCTTGTGCTGGCTGCATCAGTCACATATGACCACCTGTTGTTTCTTCGTTAAGCTTCACTGTATTTAGTTTTTTGGCAGAAATGCTTCTTTTGCTGTGTGTTTTCACAGTCCTGGCCACTAGGTGCTACTGCAACACAAATACAGTGGCGGTTAAATGGAGTCAGCCGGATCGTGGCCCTTCCCCAGCATGGAAGGGTCTTTCTGCACCTCTGGCTCCTCTTGCCAGTGTGACCCCCATGCCTGAGCTGCTGTGGAGCTGGCATGGTGGGCCTTGGCTTAAGGGACAAGTCCAGTGCTGATGCAGAAGTATAGGACGCTATGGTGAGGCTGAAACAACCTCTTCCAGGAACCAAGCCCCAACCTGTAAGAGAAGGGTATGGAGGATGGACTCCATGATGTGCACGCACCTCAGGGTGAAATATGGGAAAGGGCTATGCAGAGGAATGGTGCTTTTGGTCTCCAACTGTTGGTGGAACACCTATTACTGAAGGCAAGATGTGAAGTACTGCTGCATTCCTCTCAGATGGTTTGTTTATAGATCTGGATCGTAGAGTTCAGGACTAAAAAGGGTGCTTGCATCTTCTAGGCTGGCATCCTCGAGATAGTAGATAATAGATTTCACTGGTTAACCTGGTATGGAGACCAGCTGATCGTGTGGTAGTGAAAGTATCACCACCAGAAAAGCAACTTCTCAATCTCAAGACATCAGGAGAGGAACACCACCAATTTTCCATGGTTATTCACACTCCATGTGTGTGCTGTAACACAGCTTGTGCCTTCACACTTGTTTGAATTTGCCTTCCTTGGAATATGGAAGAGGTTGTCCTACAATGCCTACAACCGGGAATCAAACAGGGAACAAAAATATATGTTAGATCTGCTCTGCGTTTTTCCACTGCAGTTTCTTTCTGGTTTATATTTTGGGATTTATTTTTTCCCCTGGAAGAAAAGGAATTCTTAGTAAAATGGAATTTTTAATTAAAGCAACAAAACAAAACTTGTTCTTATTGAAAACCTCAAAATTGAAAAATCTGGTTTTAGGAAAATCCTGTTTCTTAGACTGGCTTCATTTGATATCTTATATCCTCAGCATGATGCTGTCTTTCATAAGACTTAATTTGTGTAATAGAAGCCAGCAATAAAGGCAGCAAATGTTCCCTTTGCCCTGTTACTAGCTTTAGTTTATCTGGGCTGGCTTCAGCACCTCTAAGGACGCAGCGGAGGGACAGTTTGTACAACTCTGCCTTAGAACAAACATATTAAGTGGAGACAGAGACTCCTCATTCTCACGGGCTCTTATTTGTCCATCTGAGCAGTTTGCTTTCTGCGCTACAGCCTAACTAAGGACCCACAGGTCTTACGAGTTCCTACCCCCGCTTGGTCCCCGGTGCTTCTCGGGTTCACACCATCGCAGTCTGGGGCTCTGTACACTGAAATCTTTGTGTGGGGTTTTTTCACGGTGAATGGGCCATCTGCCAACAGTGCTGGGGCAGAGTGCTCTGTATTTGCTAGTTCTGAATAATTCTGCTGCTGTCTTCTGTAAAATAAGTGGGAATGCTCAGATTTGTGTTGGTGTCCTCTAATGCTCTGATAACTTTCCTCTTAGCTTCTGCGTAGAAAACCCAATCTTTATCTATTGAGCTTGTAAATTTTGATTACTCTTGACATGGGCTACTGTTTTATGCTGGCTTAATTACTCCCCTGCCTCGTATCCAGTTGGAGCAGGAATTCAGAGCTGATTCAGTTTATCATGCATGTAATGCAACTTACAGAAAAGCATTTCACTAGAGAGCTTCGACATTGTTCACTTGTGTTTGGTTCTTGCTTTAGTGCTAAACTTTGTTTTTCTTCTTAGTTGAGTACAGGATACAGACCAAAGCAGGCATTTATGAAAAATCTTGGCATTTGTTACTATTTTTCATCTACTGTGTAAGAAGCTTGGCAGTATTGTGTTGAGCCCATGCAGAATGGGAGCATGCTTTCAACAGCTTACACCCTCCTCTAACATGATGCGTTCCAGGAAAGATGAAATTACCAGTTAGGTGGCCACAGCGGATTTACATGATGTGATCTCTTCTGTGGTTACAGTGGGATTTGACCTGAAAGCTAAATCCAGAAATCAGCTCACACCTTTTCCAAAAATGGTGTGCTGAATCGCGTGTGCTGAACGTAGATAGTGCCAGGCCATGAGGGGACCTGTTGGAGCAGGTCCAGAGGAGGGCCACAAAGATGATCCGAGGGCTGGAGCACCTCTACTATGAGGAGAGGCTGAGAGAGTTGGGGCTGTTCAGCCTGGAGAAGCGAAGGCTCAGGGGAGACCTTATAGCTCCTTCCAGTCCCTAAAGGGGGCCCACAGGAGAGCTGGGGAGGGACTTTTTACAAGGGCATGTAGTGATAGGATGAGGGGCAATGGCTTCAAACTGAAAGAAGGTAGATTTAGGTTAGATATTAGGAAGAAATTCCTTACTGTGAGGGTGGTGAGCCACTGCCCCAGGTTGCCCAGAGAAGTTGTGGAAGCTCCATCCCTGGAGGTGTTCAAGGCCAGGCTGGATGGGGCTTTGAGCAACCTGGTCTGGTGGGAGGTATCCCTGCCTATGGTAGGGGGGTGGAACTAGGTGATCTTCAAGGTGCCTTCCAACCTAAACCACTCTATGATTCTATGAGCTGTGCACAGCTGGCACCTAGTTGCTGTTCTAGTAACGTTGCGACTCCTTGATTTGCTCTGTTCTAAGGCAGAGGGGCATTGTTTTTTCCCCTTTATGTTGTCTTTCAAGGACTTGCAGAGTTCTGAGGTCACCAGATGGCCATTGGTGCTGGTAATGACTCAAGGACAGAAATAGCTATCTTTTTAGGCATAGGTCTAAAGTTGCTGCTCAGTAGCATGTGTTCATATCCATACCTGAGATGCTGATGTGTTTGCTTCTTTGTCAAATGCTGAACCTCAAACCTCACCTCAACCTGAAGACCTTTCAAACAGCTCCCAAAACCTGGCATTTTTGTACTGGTGGGGAAGAACTATTAAGATATCTCAAAGAAATGTGTCTTTGGAAGCTTTTTTAATGGAGGTTGAGGGAGGAGAGGAGTTTGGCAATGCAAGATAAAGCAGTAATATTACACAATCGTAATGCTGTCTCTCACTGAAACCATGCTAAATGATTTGTAACACTCTGAGAGAAGAAATGTGCACCATCAGCATTAATAAGCTTGAGACAGAGAATTTGGCCAACACCAAAAATTTTAGATTTGTATTTGGACTGAGAGTAATTTGCCTTCAAATATCGTGTGTTTTCCTTGTACTTACATTGCACTTCTTTTTTGAAGCCACTAAAGCAGACCAGTTACGTCCTGCTGCACCACTAAAACTCTGCTTGGACACTTTCCTACGCACAGCAAAACACCCTATTTGTTGTCCAGTGTCACCTCTCAGTTAACCACACAGAGTGATTCTCTCCTAAGTATCTCTCTGATAAGTGTCAGGATATAGTTTGTCAGAGTGCCACGTTGCTTTTGTTGCTTGAATGCTACTTTGGGAGGAAACAGTTTAAAAGAACCATTCAATTGGTGCAGGTTCGGGCTTGGGTACTTGAAAACTTGATATTTTAAAGACTTAAAACACTTTGTCAGACTATTTGGTATATTTTAGTAGACTGGCTAGTGAGTATGTGTGTCACCATCTTCTCTGAGACAGGCTATGTGTCATGAACCTCATAGTGCCAAACCTTACAAGATGTTTTTCTTCAACTTGATTGATGGATCGTGCTTTTAGAATATGACTGCAGGGCTTAGTGTAGTGACAACATGACATTTTTCATGGTCATAAAGTGGTTACAATAGATCTGAAGTGTTGTGAACCGCAAATAGTTAGGAACAAATTTTATCTGCTACTCAAAGTTTCATGTAGATTGCTACATCTTTGCTTTAAACAATTGTTATTGTGCTTTTTGTGCAAACATTTGCTTACTAGCTGAGCCTGGAGGTTACAAGTTCAGAGTTTTCCCTGGGCAGAAAAATGGTCTTTATTGGTGATTGACAGTAGTGGACCCGTTAAGTCCTCCAAATGGGTTTTTCCTTTGGGAATGTTGATCTTCAACAACTCCTTCTTTAGATGATCATGTTCTTTCCATCACCTTGTCTTTTCTCTGTGTCAGAGCACCCTATTTTGCTTCTGCAGTGGTCATGTACTCCTTCAGAATCCTGCTGTAGGCCAAGTTAGCCCCTCACATTAAATTCTTTCACAGTACATGCTTGAAGCTATGAGACCTTCTGTCATGAAGATGGTTGAGATGATGCCCCATGGGGTTTACATGCACTGTAATTCTTACTTTCCTGTTTTGAGAATGATCAAGCACTTGGATTAGGTTGTTGGTAGCTTGCACCACAGACGCACGGGGATGCCTGAGGTAGTCTTGTGCAGGCAATGTTGCGAGACGCACTACCGTTATGGGCACCCCACCAGGAGATGCCAAACCTGAACAAATATATCAACAGAAATTATATTTATTGCCACGGCAGGCAGGTGCTAAACACAAACTTCTCTAAAGCATACTTATTGAGGTAACTGTTTAAAAATATGTTTAGCCACAGGCACCAAAGTGCTTGTTGAGAGAGTGATCTTATTTCTATAGAACTTATAAGCCCAGGAGCGCATTGCCCACCTGCAACTCCACTGCTTCCAGAGGTAGCCTGAGTCCAGGAGCACCTGGGAGCACTTCCATGTGTGTGCGGTGTGCAGTCTTGTGGCGAAGTTAATAAACCTTCCTGGAACCACAAGAGCTACAAAGAGTTGCAGAGAGTCAGCTGGGGCTCTGTGGGATGCCAGTGGTGTGGTCCAGAAATAGTAGGTATCATTTGCATTCTTAATTTGTCTGGATAATCCTTAATCCTTGTTGTCTCGGGTAACAGAGGGCTGAATGTATCCTGAAAGTGTATGAAGGACTATGCTGCAAACTAGTCTCTGCAACAGTTGGTGCTTGTATGTGGCCTTTGATATTTATTGGTATGCATAACAACGTCAACACACATGCACTGTTTTTCCATCCACCACTTTGAGATAGGGCAGGCTTGGCTTTGGTCACAATGCTCTCTTTTGTTTTCCTTGGTTTGTTCTTTTCTTCTCTGCGTTGACACCTCGATTTTTGCCTGCTAGTTTGTTATATTTCTGGCCATGGATATCTCTCTGGGCCAATACCTTTTAAGAGCCTCTAGAGCAGGACACAGTAAAAGAGCCAAAGCTGGAGAAAGATTTCGAAGACGTGTGCAGTAGAGCACACAGGTGGAGCAATGGGCAAGGGCTAGTCCAAAGGAATGGGAGCCAGCTTGTGTCCTGAAGGCCAACCAGCTGTCTACACTCACTGCCTCTGCTGCCGTCTGAGTAATTCCAGTTTCAGGTTGGGAGCGCTGATGTCAGTTGGCTTGCAGGAGTTGGGCTGGGTGGTGACTGCAGTCCGCTCCTCTCCACCACCGAACTTCTGAATGTTGATGTAATGGCAGGTATTCCTCTTAATAGTCAACAAACTGCATAGGTTGCTTAAGTTGCTTAGGTTCAACTCCTTTCCCTTTCTCAGATCCCTGAAATATGGAAATATATGGTATTAAGAACTTCATTCACCATGTCTTAATGTGCCTAGATGGTCCCTTCTCCTCCTTAGGGCTGAACTGACAGAGCAATGGATTGTTCCACAGGTGTCAATATGTGATGGTTTGAGAGAAGGCCCGCATCTGTGCTATTTTAGCCAGTGTTAAGAATGTGCCCAGTTCATTTGCATTCTCTCCCCAATTTTTGAGCTTTATACTACTGATGCCAACTGTACAGAGCTCCAACAAAGTATGTTCAGCCTCTTCTTTTTCTGGTGATGACCAAATCTACTCCTGAACTGGGAACAGAAGGACCCTGATTGCTATGGCAAGCACCAAACTATATGGTCTTCTTGCAATGGCAGCAGTCAGGCACGTCCATTCCTTCCTTCATTGCTCAGTATAGAAACATCCAGTTACCAGAAAGGGTTAGGGATGTTCAGCATTTAGCATGATTAGGTACACAGTGGCAGTGTTAAAATTCATACATCCTCCTGCTTCGGTGAGGACAGCTCTGAAGTGACCTCATGGAAAACTCTCAGGAGTTTCTGTATGATTTCACATGGGCTTATCCCCATCATAGACACAGAGGACCGAAAAGCTCCGCTGCAGCCAGCCGGCTCGTGGCTTTTATGAGTCCTCAACAGATGAATGAATCTGGTACTTGTGTAAGAGAAGGGATTATTTGTTCTACCCTCACGTTTCAGAGATTTGGATCATGCACCGCATAATTTTGACGATGTCTTGTTCTCCATCCAAAGCCGCTTTCCAAGCATTCTGTATAGCTCAACATTACTCATCTGGGAGAAGCAAAGAAACCTGAGTAAGAGTTTTACAGGGCAGGACAGAGTGATGAAAAACTATAATGTGACAACGTTGTATCAGCTCAATTTGAAATGATTCAAAGCTCCTTCTCTCCTTTGGAATTCGTGGAGGGCTTGCGCAGGCCACCACCACTACATGGCAGTTTCTAAATACTAGCTGTGCACCCAGGAGGCCTCTGGATGTTGCTAGCCCAATTTAGGGGCATATCTCTGAACGCCAAAGTGGCGAGCTGTCCATGCAAAGTGGCAAAAGCAGAAAGCCCATCTATTTAGCCTGCGCGTGGCATTATCTAAAAGCTCCTTGAAATCCATTGACATGTGACCTTTGTATGAAGGCCATAGTGCAAAATGCAGTTGGTAACTGGATCAAAAAAATGTTTTGAAACTTTTCTGCTAATTTAAGGTCCAATTCTGTAATCTTCTCAATGATTTGCATTGTACAAACCCATGCACTGAGAAAAGTGAACAAGTTTCAAGACTTAGTCTTTGTGTAGCAGCAGAAGGAAACCTGAATGCATTTTAGAAGCTGAATGCTGTTATTCTGCACCCAGCAAAATAGGCAGGAAACATCTTCACTCCATGTGTTTCATTATTAGCCAGTCACAGTAACTTTATCTTCCAAGTTGCAAATATTCCAGTTTCCACTCAACGAGGGTTGAGTAAAACTCAACTGTGCAGCCTCTTCAACGGGACATGTGAACATCACTGCTTTTCTTTTTCAGTTATGGCACCATATAAATGATATCAATATTGTAAAATCGGTCTCGCCCCTCCCTCCGGCTCTCACCCACCTACCCACACCTTGGTATGTGCTGAGTTTGCTCTGCACGCACGTAGCCAGCTGGCTTGAATTCCAATAGCAGGCACAGGGATAACAAGGCAAAACCTCCAAAATCAAAGATGCTTGGGCATCATACAGCCAGCTGAAATGTGCAATTATCTTCAATCTGTGTGCAAAAGCCCAGGGTGTAGTGGGGGTAGGGGGAATAACCCTTTATTTGTTGACAAAAGTAATGAGTCTTCATTTTTCCTTTGGTAGGGAAGGCAGCGACTGCAGGAGCATTTTTTCTGCTTGTGATAAGATGTGAAAATACAAATGTGATGGGGAAACAAATTAATTGTGAGGGTCCTAATTAAAATCACTGGGAGAGGTATTGCATTACAGTGCAAAGAAGTAGATGACTATGACCTTTCTGTGAACTTCTCAACCCTACTAGAAGCATAAATTTAAAGTCTCCTAGCGGAGAAGTGTTCTGGCACTGAACTGGTGTCTACAATCAGGATTTTGTCTGCAGGTATCAATGCACAAAATCTCTGCCTCGTGGAGCTCTGAGTCCCCTGAGGCTTCTTATGTTTTGCCTTCCTTTGCTGTAGTCCATGTCAGAGGATTTCAGTGGCCTGGCCCGGCTCTGGCTGCTCCCCTCTCCTCCCAGCCTGGAGCGTTTCCTCCATATGCAGGGAAAAACTCTCACAAGAAGGTGGTCAGAAAGGCCACGGTAACTGGAGCAGAACGGAAAGCTGTGTACTGCAGAAACGCTTGCTGAAGATATATAACTTTTGTCTGCTACCAATTGTCACAAACAGTTAAGGCAAGTAATTTATGGCTGTGCAGCTCACACTTACCCTGCTAGATTTCCATCTCTGACTCCTACCTGGCATGTTGCGCTGATTCCTCCTGATTTTTAACTCAGGGCAGGGCAAAATGAACATTATGAAACAGATATACTCCCTTTCTTTAAGGAAGGTTGGTTTTTTTTTTGGCTCCCTCATCATTAAGCTAACGTTTTTGCTGAGTGACAGCTGTTTCTGCTCAGAAACGGGACACAAAGTTTGGCTTTGTTTTAATCCTGGGTTGTTTATCACAGGACTTTGAAGCGTACACCCTAATTTTTCCCCTTCCCTATCTCTCCAAAGCTTTGGGGTTGAGAAGGAGCAGGAAGAGGAAGGGTTTTCAAAGGGATGTTTCACTGTTAAAAGTTCAGCGTTGCTCTCATCTGTGATTTTCCTGGTTGGCAGCTTTATGGCTAAAACCTCTGTTTTAAAACTGGTGTGCACTGGTGATATCATGAACATGCCACATGGTGTCTGATGTCCTTTAGCGACAGCAGATTTATAGCATTTTCCCTCATAAAAATCCTCTCCTTTGCCAAAAGAGGTCCAGCTGGAGTTATGAAATCAGTAAACAGAGACCCTGCTACAGCGAGGCAGCTTGGCCTTTTCAGTTCCCTTGATCTGTAGCCCGCAGTGCACATCAGAACCTTGCATGCTGGAAATTGTACAGCATCCGTGTGGCACCATGGAAGGGCTCCTTTATTCCTACAGGGACATCAGATCTGGTGACACCTGTGGCCCTTGTCTGCTGCTTCACAATTAGTAGGAAGTTCATCTTATTCACTTATTATCAAGTTTTATTAAAGTCTCTGCATAGGATGTAGTTAAGAGCTTATGGGCCAAAAAACCCCACCCAAACTGTGAGATATTGCACCCCTGAAATTTGACTGCCTCCAAACAGACATAATCCCTTCTTGAGTGCTCGGGAAGTGGAGCTTGGAAGTCACCATGAACAAATCCTAGTTAATAATTCTTTTGGTTGGAAATGTGTTCTGAATCTACTGTGGCTATCTGATCACTAATGGCTTTCGTGTTGCTCACTGTGAAATTCATAGGCAATTAGGGAAATGGAGACAGATCTGATCGCTAATTGCTGCAAAAATCATCCTCCAAATGGTTGAAAACCAGAATTCCTTAGCTGAAATCCACAAATGTCTTCATGCAAGCTCAAGAGGTTCCCCAGTGGCGCCTGTGTGGTGAGGATTTCAAGATGCTAAAGCAGTACAGGGAAGGGGTTGGAAGGAACTGTGCGGGGACAAGCAGAAGCAGCATGGCTTTCCTATCACTCCAGAGACCCTCAGCTGCATCTCCAAAGGTACCACTGGCTCTCCTGGCCATGGGGCATTTGCCGAGTTTGTTGGAGGGCTACCCTTAGCCCTGTTGCCTTTGGGGAACAACTGTGCCATGAACAGAATGTAGTGGCCACGTTTGCAAGGGACTAGAGAACAACCTCAGCTCCAGCACCCTTTGCCATTTGAATAGTCCATTCTGTATACCAGTTTTCTAGCCTAGACTCAGGTGTAAGCTGTATCTCAGTGTCACTTGGATGACTAGGAAGCCCTCCTAGGAATGTGTCGCTCCCCTGCTTACACCACGCTGGTGACACTACAGGGCAATGAGAAGGTGGCCAGAGCAACGGCTACCAGACCTGTGTGCCAAACCCTTAGCTAAGACAACTAAGTACAGTCGGGACAGCCCAAGTGGAAAAGCTTGGTCCAACTCCCTGTCGAAAAAGATCTTGAGGCTCTGCTTGTCTCCAAGGAACAAGGCGGCCTGAGCCGAGGAGGTATTTAGAAAGCATCTTTGGGGTTTAAGGTTCAGGTGGTAGATCCAGCATGTACAGCGGGCCCAGACCTGCTCCCGTGTGGTGTCCTCTGCTGCGCTGAAGCTCTGCTTTGAAGACCTGTAGAGTAGCTGGTTCTCATCTCTTTATTGCTGAGTTTCTTTGTAAAAGTATCATATACAAAAGTCTAGCCACCCTTGTAAGCAAGAGGGACTTTGATTCAACACACACAGAAGCGAATCAGAAATAACTGCTGATGCCAATGACATTGAAATGAGTTGCGTTAGCTCTGGATACGATGGGTGTGAGATCAGACAGGCGTCCGATGTGGTGTAGTTGCTGCCTTGCTTTAGTTTTTGGGAAGACAGTTCTGTTTGGAAAGCTGATACTTGAAAGGCATTTCTGAAAGGATGTATATATTGATCATCTCATATATGTATGTATATGTATTGAATTTGTAGCTGACGCCCTGACTTGGAGTTGAAGGAGTGAAAGGAAAATGGAAAAGAAAACAAAAAAAGAACAGTGAAGAAACAAACGACTCTGTGAATAGGGGATAAAAATCTAAAGAAACTCAGAGAAATCACTGTGTGTCGTATGATCTGGAAAAAAATTCAGGGCTAGAGAGTCAGCATTTTTCTTTATGACTTTACCAATGCATTGGACTAACAGAAGCAGAGGACTGTCCTAGTTGGCTTTGTTTCTGCAGAAACGCATCACACCTGGCTCTGTGCTCTATGTGCTGACCTCTGTCAGCTGTATAAAGTGAGAATTTAGGGACCAGATCTGAGAAAAAGGGAACTAAA
Source organism: Pluvialis apricaria (assembly GCA_017639485.1). NCBI lineage: Eukaryota > Metazoa > Chordata > Aves > Charadriiformes > Charadriidae > Pluvialis > Pluvialis apricaria. The sequence goes on along the minus strand of CM030011.1, from coordinate 6,056,259 downwards.
AAAAAAGAGCACTTTTGCATTTCGGCTTTGATTGCAGCAGCCTGGCGCGGAGCTGAGACGGGGCGGGCTCCTTCACCGAGGCCCCTCCAGCAGGAGGACACAGAGAAGGCTGTGTTAGTTTCCATGCCGCTTAACATTTGTATTTATTTATGCACCGCATTTAATTCTTTATTTATTCTGCATGTGAGCGTGGATTTAATGCTTGGCTCCGGGCAGTCCTGTGTTTATCCACAGGGCTGCAAATGTTCAACTGACAATAGGTTTTAACCCCAAGTGGAAAGGCCACCTCTAAGTCTGCCGCCGTAGTGCCTGTCTACCCGTTTGGACACTGAGGAGATACTGGTGGCTTGGTTGACGGGCTGTTTACTCCCAGAAGCAATATTGAGGTCACTGAGTCCATGCCCAGGGGCCAGGACCATTCTCTGGTCGGTTGTGGCTCCTGGAGCATGAGGTGCAGAGACCAAGGAGCTGTTTGCCAGCAGAAGCGATTTGGTCATGCTGGATGGAGTTAATGGGACATTTGCACATCGCTTTCTTCCTTGGCCTCTGTTTAATGCTCTTACTATTCTCAGCGACAAAACAGCCCCTGAGGGGCAGATGCCACCAAGTGTAGCAAGGGAATACCCCTGTGGATGCTCTGGCTTCTGGTCTGTGCTGGACAAAAAAGGCAGGAAACCAAAATACCCTGTCCCAGAGCCATGTCCATGCCCTTGGCCCCATTCGCACACCACATGGAGCGCAAAAGCAACGGGGAGTCAGTGTGTTACCATTGTTGATTGTTAGCAGCTTCAGATCTGAAGCAGTGAATGGGGAGCCAACATCCCACTCCAGCTTGCAGAAGCCATCCAGTTCCCTCTTTGTTTGTCGGCAAACGGGGGGGATAACAAAAGGCGCTGCTGAAATCCAGCAGTGTCGCAAGATCGGCGCGTACCAGTTGCCGAGCTAGTTGAAAAGGAGGAAAACAGGGGGCTATGAAGAAAAATTGCAGACCTTCAAGTTGCTTCTGTTTCCCAGGGTGGTACCACAGCTGAAGGTGGGTCCTGCAGGTGTTCATGCAGCTGCCCTGTGCATTGCAGAAGTCAGAGAAATACTGTGAAGATGTCAAAGGAAAAGGAAAAAAAACCCAACCCCACCACCCAAACAGCCTGTCAGTGCATTCAGTGGTGAAAGGAAGGTGGGGCAGGGAGGAAAGAGGAACAGCCAGGGGGAAAAAGCTTGTAACGCTTCAATTTTCTAAAAACCAAAGCTTACCTAGACCCTAGTGTGGTTTTGTTTTAAAATCCTTTTCTGTGAAAGAAAAGATCTGATGATTGAAAATTATACTTTTGGACTGAATCTTTTGGGTTTGGGAAAACTGCTGTTTCAGTAACAAAATCTTTCACGTAAAATAGTCCAAAAGGCTGGAGGTGTTTGAGTGCAGACCTGTAACTAACGAAGGTGATTCTCAGATTAGATGTCTCTGCGTGCTTTCACCTGGTCTGGGGACAGTCTGATGCCTCCTTTCCTTGCAAACTCAATCACACGAACGGCTGTCACATTTTGCTGTGATGGCCACCAAATCCAAGCTCTTTCACAGTAAGGAGGTGGTCAGTGGTAGATGACAGCTGAATTACATTACTAATGCTCATATGGTACCACATCTTTCATTGTTATGAGCCAGGAACTCCAGATGTGGCTCTGAGCAACACTTTTTGGAGGACACACCATGCACATGCCACTCCCCATCCCCTCTCCACTGAGAGCTGGAGCCACAACCAAATGCGAGACCTCGCATGTCACATTTCCATCTGCGGTATTGATCAACAGGACATAAACACTACCTGCGGGGGTGAAGGTATCTGCCAAGCCATGCAGAAATGGCATGTTGCTTTCATTTCACCGCACGCCTGTCCTTTCAATCCAGATGCTACTCTTCATGCTGCTGGGAGAGGTTAATATTTCTGACATGAATCGATAATGTTGGATGTGGAGCTCATTTCTTGGCAAATCAGTGCAAAGGAAGTAAACAGTGCCTGTTTGTTTTGACTTTCTTCCCTCGTTAAGTCTGGTTTATTTTAGTGGATGGTCTTTTGATTTCATTAATTAAAATATGGCTGGATAGGGAATGAGAATGAATACAAAGGACTTACGCTTGATATATACAAGAGGGGAGGAATATCCTTTGGATTTCTGTTGCCACAAAGGAAGTTGTAAGAGGCAAAGTAGACCTTCATCTCTTGGCTCTGTAGCTGAAGGGAGGAGAGGTTGGTAATTTTAGCTCTCCGTGGTGCTTTGCTAGAATTCGGGGTTGAGATTCAAGGCTTTGACAAAGCTGGGTTAATTAATGATAAATAAAACATGGTGAAGATACGATACAGCAAAATAAAGCAAACTAAAGCAAAAATATATATTACAAATCAATTATTTCAAAAGCATCCAATATGTTTTAGTATGTCTCCTTTTTTGTTAGCAAAACATTTGGGAATAGGGTTTTTTGTCTATTGATATTTCAGCAAATATTAATAAGCAATTGGACTGTCAACTTGTGGACTCTTTCAAGTTGGTTGCACTGATTTTTCTTAATGTTTTCACCAGAAGTGCTACACTGTGCTGTTGCATTATCAAGACAATTCACGCAGCTCAAACCTCATTTGCTATGCTGAAACAAGAAACAAGTAGCTGCAACCCTTGCAGCTAGAATAGTAAATGCATTAAAAATTACAGCCTGAGCAGGACAAACTCTATTTCCAAATCAAGTTTTGGAGCTCAAAACCATAGGTGGTGACCACTGAAAGGAATGTAAAGGACAAGATGCAATATTTCAGAATTTTGAAAAATGAAACACTTCAGAAGTGTCAAAATACTTTTTCAGAATTTTGCTTAGAACGTATTTTAACTTTCATGGATTTGTTTAGTCTCACAATTCACATATCTTTTTAAGCAGTTGCTGAATAACACTATCTTTTCTTTTTAAGTTTTCTTTTGGGCTGAAAAACATGCTTCATTCAGTCTAAATCTGCTCCTTTTTGGGCCAAACAAATGCTTTCGGTTGACTCAGAATTATTGCTGGGTTTCTGGTGATGGATGTGGGAGGTTGCAGGTGTGCATCGGCAAAAGCAGAGTAGCCTCCATTTTGGTTTGACTTGAACCAACCTTTTTCTTTAGATTCTTTCTTGTATTTCTGATGACAAAAACCCCAACTGATTCAACCAGGGCTTAGGCCTGTGATACGAAGCAGCAGTTAAGCCACTTACAGTATTTGGATTACGAAGGAATTGGGCTGGTGGCTGACAGGCTACTGTGTCTCCATGCCTCAGCCTGCCCGCAGGCAGCCCAGAGAGGGTACAGCACCCACAATTCAGGAATTTCCCCACATAATGTGGGGTGAAGACCAAACCCATTGCTTCTGGCTTGAACATTGGAAACATTCAATTTTCTCCCCATGTTCTCTGTTTTGCACAATCTGTAGGAAGTTTTATTTTTGCTCCGGAAAGGGAATTGTTTCCTGCTCTCCTCAAATTTCCTGCAAAATACTAATTCTGCTTTTTACTGACTTTTCTCACGTGCCATTCTGAACAGTGCTGGTCTTCAGCATGTAGATGGGCTTTCCTGAACTTGAGAAGAAACATTGTCTAGTGCTTGTGTGCACCATGCAGCTCACTACAGTCACCTCACCATGTGTTTCCATGACAAGAAAGAGTTTTTATGACCTCCACTACCTTGGTATCCAGCTGAATTCACAAATCCCCACCCGCACCCACCCCCTCCAACATGATGGGATTGCTAGGCAAGCAGGCAGGCTTTTTGAGTATTTTTCCAACTCAAGGTTTCCTACTGGGTACCATTAAATGGCAGGTAAACTGTGAGGATGACTGGGCAATGCATAGCACTATGTTCTGTTTGCTACCTCACTGGGATAATTTATGCTTTGCTGGGAAGCTTTGCAGAGCCCTTATGTAACTGAAGGTCTTAAACATGTGTCATAAATTGCTTGAAAATGAGAGGAAACTTAACTTTCCTTATAAAAAGACTAAGCACTGTAATTTATTACTGTAAACAATAATGAGAAGATAAAAAAAATTAATTAAAAAAGAAAATGTCAAGCTCTTTTTATTCAAAATTTGAAAGGACCTGAAGTCAATTGTTTCCTCCCGTTGAAGGTCTGGTTTCTATCAACCAGGCAGAAAGGCTTTTGTTTCTAGCAGTCAAATCAACAGGCCAGTAAGAGTAGCTTTGAACTGCAATTTGTCTTTATGTATTTCGAAAATGTTCTTTCGACGTGTTTACATGTTGGCTGGGGCGCTTTTGCCGGAGTCAGCTCTTTCTGAGACGATTAATCAAACGATCAAATCTCTGATTAATCAAAGTCCCTCCTGACAACGCAGTCCTTTCTTTCAATCACCTGCTGAGTCTCCACTAAAAACCCAAACAAGCAAATGATTAAACTTTCTTTTTTAAATAGGAAAGAATGAAAGAAAGAAATTAAAAAAAAGGCGTCGTGTCTTGCAGATTTGGCACTTTCCGAGGTACATACCTCAAGGAGAGAGAGATCTTGGACTACATTTGTGATGCAAACTGGAACCTTTGGCTACCAAATGCAGGATGTGGTGTATCCTGTTCAAAGAGGCACATATTTCGCATGTTTGTGTTGGCTCCTCTCAATCAAAGCATGCTGTGATTCAGCTACACTAAAAATTAACAATCTATGTTATAGCCATGTATTACATTACGCCCCATTTTTTTCGAAAAATCTTTTCCAGAAAGACATCTTCTTAAAGAGAAGGGAAGGTAGGTAACAAAAACCTTCCAAATGTTTTCATAATAATTATTCCATGGCAATCAAATCATGCACTTTAAAAGATCAGCTGAACTATCTGTAAATATTTTCTCATCTCTGCAGAGCAGTGCAAACTCCTAATAAAATGCATCTGTCTCCATTTTTGCATTAAATTGGAGGTGGATTTGTCAATGGCTCTTCGATGTCACCGCAAATAGCAAAGAAGAAGAAAAAGAGTTAAAATAGGACATGCTGTCCCACAGCAACTTGGGATTTTCACAAAACTGGTTTTGTGGTTTTTCTTAAAGAGAGAAAACACACTGCATTAGATGAGTTGTTTGTAAATAGTCAAAAACCAAAGACTGAAATCTCTTCTGTGACTGGCAACATCATCTGAGTCTGCTGGTAGCCTTATTAATGATCTGATTACTGTCTTCTTTTTGGCTTCTAGGATTTCAGACTCTTTGTTAATAACCATTCTTGACATCTTTCCTTCAGAGGTATTTTATAAACCAATGAATGAGGTGCTACAGAGGTGATACCTAAATACAATTCACTTTCACAGAATCATAGGATCATAGAATGGTTCAGGTTGGAAGGGAGACCTTAAAGATCATCCAGTTCGGACCCCTCTGCCATAGGCAGGGACACCTCCCACTAGATCAGGTTGCTCAAAGACCCATCCAGCCTGGCCTTGAACACCTCCAGGGATGGGGCCTCCACAACTTCCCTGGACAACCTGTTCCAGTGCTTTATCAACCTCAGAGTGAAAAATTTCTTCCTAATATCTATTCTCAATCTCCCCTCTTCCAGTTTGAAGCCATTCCCCCTCGTCCCATCACTACATGACCTTGTAAAAAGTCCCTGTCCAGCCTTCTTGTAGGCACCCTTCAGATACTGGAAGGGGCTATAAGATCTCCCTGGAGTCTTCTCTTCTCCAGGCTGAACAACCCCAACTCACTCAGCCTGTCTTCATAGGAGAAGTGCTCCAATCCTCTGATCGTCTTTGTGGCCCTTCTCTGGACCCACTCCAACAGGTCCATGTCCTTCTTATGTTGAGGGCTCCAGAGCTGGACACAATAATCCGGGTGTGATCTCATGAGAGCAGAGTAGAGGGGCAGAATCCCCTCCCTTGCCCTGTTGACCACACTTCTTTTGATGCAGCCCAGGATGTGGTTGGCCTTCTGGGCTGTGAGCGCACACTGCCGGGTCATGTTGAGCTTCTCATCAACCAACACCCCCAAGTCCTTCTCCTCAGGACTGCTCTCAATACATTCTACGTCCAGCCTGTTTCTGTGGATGGGATTGCCCCAGCCCACATGCAGGACCTTGCACTTGGCCTTGTTGAACTTCATGAGATTTGCAGGTAAAAGCGAACTGAGCTATAAAGGAACCAAATAACTCAACCGTGTCCAAGATCCAAGGAGGAAGAGGTGCCTGGGTTCTGCAAACACTGACCACAACCCTGGACTGCTTCTCTGACCAGGGAATCACATTGTTTTCTTCAAACCAATCCCACCTGCTTCTGCAAATTGGATTAGAGTGGCTGCCCCTCTGCGTGTACCCATAAGACACTTCTGGGTTAATGGACAGAGTAGGAACACAGCTAATTTTTGTGTACTCTGTTTCAACATTGTTGGTAAATCTCCAGATTTCCTCCAAGTTATTCCATATTCTTGACCTATGAATCCTTCTGTCAGTCCCCTGTTTTGTTCCCATGCCACACCTATTTCTAAATCACTAATTACTCTTGTTACATCCTGATGAGCCAAATATGTTTGTTTTTTCCCTTCCCCAAGGTGGCTATTAAAATCCACAGTTGGCTTTATTCACTGAAGTGGCCCTAGGAAAAGACCTTGCCCAACACATCTAATGACATCTTCTTAGTATTTAATTTTCAGCAGGCGTTTCCGAAGAAACCCCATTTTGTTTCAGGCAGAACGCTTTATTTCAGATAATGCGGTTTGCAGGCTTCAAAAAAAGCCAGCATCATGTTTCTGTCTTTGTGGCCTTTAGAACAAAGTCAACCAATGTTCATTCTTCCAGTTGCAAAACTCCCCGTCAAAAACAAACCCCAGAAAACATGTTTTTCTCCCTGCTTATATTTATCTTGTTCTGTTTTCAATAACCTGTGCCTGGCATCTTGGGTATTTATCACCCTAGAGAGGATAGGACATGAAAAAAACAACACAACAGCAAAAGAGAAGCCAAAATACAAATCTTGAGAGAAATTATACTCTGAGGAGTGAAATGACATAGAGGATTCTCTTAGTTGTTCTGGTGAAAGAAACTATTGCACGTCGAGGCGTGAATGACAGAAGAGTACAATACCTAATGTCTTAAAAATAACAAGTCTCTTCTCAACTTGATCATGGAAAAGAATTCTGATGGTTGACAGATTAATGAAATCAGTTAAAACCACATGGATGTTTCTGGCTGTACACCTAAACCTTGATTTTAGCAGGAGATGAGCTCTCAGCTACCTATACTGAACTTGGAGAGAAAAAATAAGGAGCAATAGATAGAGACATACAGACTAATGCCACTAACTATCATCTGCCACATTTAAAAATATTGACCAGCACTTTCTCATTCTATACAGTTTAAATATTTAAACAAACAGGGAAAATTCATCTTATTCTTGGCACAGATCTTATCCATTTTATTAGTATCTCCAAATATGCTGAGATGCCAAGTAATTTCCAGTTTTTATCAAATTTTAACTTTGGAGTATGACTTTGGGATATTATGTTCAGAAGCGCGTGGAGCTTTTGAAGCAGAATTTCCCTGGATTTAATATATCCCTTTCAGAGCTTTGCCTTTAGATGGAAATTAATTCTGAGCCAGTAATATTATATGTTATTTCTAAAACTCTTAAGTTTATAAAGCACATAATGAAATTTAAGTCTTCAGCCCAGGTGGAATCATGAATTAGCGTTGAGTTCTCTGCGAGCAGCAGGGCTGGTTGCCTTTTGTGTGCTTTTGCATCATTCTGGAGAAACAATGGTCTATGGCATAAAACATCTACAAAAAGTCATAACGGTCACCGAGGCAGTCACCCCCTTCCTGGGAAAGCAGTCCTTCCTTGGCAGGGTGAAGATGCTCGGGCTGGAAGCATGGGGGAAAACTGACCATGACCTGGAGATGTTTTCTTAGAAGCCTCATGGGTCGTGTCTATCTGTAAATGAATAAAGGAGCTCCTTCTCATGTGGTTATTATCTGGGCCATAGCAACGGCACAACATTAATCACAGCAATAAGTGAAAAAGAGAAAATATAAAAGTACATTGGAGGTTTTTAGAAACCATTAAGATCGCTATTCTTTATTTAGGAAATTTGCCATCTCCGATCCTCAGGCCAATTCTGTACTCATCCAAATTTATCTGTTTCCAAAGTACCAAATAGTTTAAATTAAACTCAACATGCTAAAACTGTACTGCTCCTGTTGTTTTCCTGGATGCAGGACACCGTGAGGCTTCGTATAGTTTCTTTTGCAACATATTTATGCTTCAGGATATTTTTCTCTCCAGCTCTGAGCTTGATAAGACTGCTGAACACAAGAACCTAAATCGAACTAACTCCGTCCTGGATGATAAGGACAATGAGAGAAAAAAAAAGTCACCGTGGGAAGAATTAAGCTGCTAATACTTGCTTGTTTTACCCGTATCATACCAAAGAAGCAGTGCTGAGGAACATCACCTGAATGTACAGGAATTAGAGCAGACCCCTGATCACAGTTTGGGCCAATGTGTGCCTAGCCACATTGATTTTCTGGTTGTTAAAGCAGATGAAGGCGTGCAGGCATTGCTGACTGGGCAGTTCTCAGTAGCTCTGTCACACCTCTAAGTGTGTTTGCTCAGCGCTACTCCTCTGTATTTCAGGTGGGTCTTACTTGCCAGAAGGGAAACTGTTTATGTAGCATGTTATGGAGGTGACACACTCTTTGCCCCTGTTAGGAAAAGTTTGCTTTTCCCCCTGAATCTAAATCAAAAGTCACACTGGTTGAAAGAATACAAATGCCCTTTTTATATGGGAAAATACGTAGCAGGAGTCAGTCACTTACCCTGGCCAGTCGCGGGTAAAACCGGGGTCCAAATTGGTGCAGCAGGGAAGCAAGCAGGAATTTCAACTAAACTGTGACTAATGGACACTGTGTGCCACGAGGCATCTCGGCTGTCGAGCCCGAGAGTATATTTTGATCAAGGAGATGAATTTCAGAGAAGCAAGGGTTCAGGTGTGACCGCTCGGGAGCAGAAGGCTTTTCAATAGGCAGTGCTTTATGGCTTATATCAGTCTGACAGTCAGACATTTGGCTGTAGTGCTTATTGGTACAAGCAAAGTGTATTTCATACCTATTAACCATTTTTCCTTCCAGGAATTGACTTGTCCTGGAAGCTCTGCCAAGTGGTTTATGTGCAAGCCCATCACCGATGTGCAGCTCACGCTGCCCGCTAAGCCACAGCTGAGTCCGATCTGCTTTATATTCAGTTTTCACACTTGAGAGAGCGAGCACCAGGATTTTGTGAGCCCAGAGCAAAAAGAATTAAAACAATGGAACTGTTCAGAGCTGTTTCCTTTGGAGATGTTCAACGCTGATTAGATCTAGCTGCACAGCAGGTAGCCACCTAGCAAAGTGCTTAGCAAGAGCTGCCTCGTTGCGCCAGGGCGTACATGCAACGCGCAGGGATTTTTAATTCCATCTGTCACACAGAACTTTTTGCAAGGCTTCCAAAAATCACATAACCCCATGCCCAGTCCCAGCTCTGAGAGCAAAGTCCTTTTGTTTATTGTCTTTGGGCCTGGTGTGCCTGCAGCTGTGCTGGTGGCAGCATCAGCCCCTCCGACGGACCCCCTTGGTGGGGTGAGTGGGTGACTGGGATCTTCCCACGTCCAGCCTTCATTTCTCGGAGCGATGGTGGCAGAAGGTCATGGGCTTCTCTTCCCTTCACCTGATGTGTCCTCTTGGAGCCTGGTGATGGCCACCCACTGTTGAATGTGCCCCTGGGTGTAGGGCCGGCTGGGTTTTTCCCACACCGCAGTCACCAGAGGGCCCACTTGCCCTTCATGCCTGGACTGTCAACTGTGATGGCATTTCTCATGGTCAAGGTCTTACACAAATCCCACAACCTGGTCGGTTCTGGGCACCAGAGAAGATCCCATACCAATTGTGAGAGGTTTCTTTTAATGTCTGGGACTGGTGCCATCTTTTTTTTTTTTTTTTTTTGGCCTGCTGCACATCTGCTGCTCCTCGTTGTAACATCTGCATTGCAGCAACGTTGGTGCTCTCGGCTGGCAGAGGGGCAAGAGGGAGGTGGAAAGGTGTGCATCTCACTTGTGGACCTCCAGTCAGCCTCTTACTGAAGCAACAGGACAAATTAAACATACATTGCATAAAATAATAGCGTAAATCCATTTGGGGTCACATCATTCCTCCAGTTATAAAAGAAAGTCTGAAGCTGAGAGCATCTCTGAAGTCCATACATGCTATTAAGCATGTGAAAACAGCTGAGGGAAAAGATTCGTCTTCCTAACGATGTAGCAGGCTCATGTTTGGTGGCTCTCCAGCGCACGTACCCACAGCAAGCAGCTGGCATGCAGCAGTGGCACACATACAGTGGAATGTGTCTGGCACAGGGGGCTTTTTCAGCTTATATTTTCCTTGCCGGCCATGCCAGGAGACATATTTGTGTTTATTGCAGGGGCTGGGAGTTGCCTACAGGTGCTAATTATTGACTGTACCTCCTCCACAAGGGAGCCAGTGTGTGAGCCACCCTTCAGACCTCCTGGGAGTCACTATCACGTTGCCAACCCTTCCCTGCAGCTGGAAATGAGCTGTTTGGGTTGGAGTTGGTGGCGCAGATGGTGCCACCTGTGGCATGCTCTGCCAGCCGGAGCGGCTCCCGGGCAGCTGCCGCTGCCTCTTAGGAGGTCAGTCATGGGAGGGGGGAAGTCAAAGTGCATTTGCACTTGCACAAGACTCCCCAGGCTGACAAATACCTTTACACGTCAGATGGCTGCTCCAACACCCTACCCCAGGGTTGATGGACTTGCAGACTGCTGAGGAGGCCTCTCCAGCCTTGAACGTGGCCCGGTCTTTCCAGTGGGGGACCAAAAAGCATTTAACATCCTCCAAAAGAACAGAGGCAGTCTGGTTTCCAAAGTTTCACATACACTGCGCAGCAGTTTGCATTAGACATAACAAGTGTCTCCTGTCCCATGAGAAGGTCATCAGAGGGGCTGACCCCTCCCCAGATGAACATCAGTTTTCTGCAGGGCGTTTGTCTGGTGCCAGCCTTTTTGATGGCAGGTTGATCTTATACAAGGTGCCGAGTTGGGAGAAGTGATGAAATCCGGAATATAAACTGGGATTTTTCACTTCTGATGGCTATCTCATAAAGAAAAACAATTTCTGGCTTTCTTCTGCCCTCTGCGTTCCCAAACAAGAAGCATTTATTATACATTTTTAATTAAGATTTAGGCTGATATAGCAAAATTACTGCCTCTCCCTGTACTGCCTTTGTTGAAAAGACAGCTGAATACAATTACTGAAGGAAAACTTTTGCCTTGATGATATACTATTCATTTTTTAACTGTGGTCTTTCCTGATGTCCAATAAAATAATAGAATATAAATCACAGCAGCCTAAAAGCTCAGGGTGTCGTTCTCCGACAGGTGGCCTTGGAGAAGGCAGAGATTTGAGAAGATTCCCACAGTGTGGCTAAAATTGTCACGTTTTAACTTCGTCAAATTTATGTGCAAAAGAAAGTCGCGGAGTCTTTGCACCTGAAGCTATAAACTGGCCCTTGCTCCCTTGAAGCACAGCCAAGACTTGTCTGAAATTTGGTCCACCTCAGGGACCATCGTTTGAACTCCATAATAAAAGCCAAGTTGAGGCAAATTCACCATGTGGCGGGGGTGGACGTGAAAGGTTCGCGTTGCTTTTTTCACACGTATGATGCAGTTTCCACTGGTCAGTAGGGCTATATTGGTATGACCCTGACCCTTGCCAGGAGAACCACAGCCACACATTTGTGTTTGAAAAAATGGTAGAATCAGGCGTTTTTCAGGAAAATCCTTCAATTTGCTGGATCTTTTTCTGGGTTCCTTTGGGAAGAGGAGTTGAGTTTAATAGGAAATTTAAATTTGAAAGTTTCTTTAAAAAGTATTTAAGTGCTTTTTATTTTAAAACAACAATATTCCCAAGAAATATTAAAAAGAAATATGTATCTTTCTGCATTGTTTATTTTTCGTAATTTTTGGATTTTTAGATCAACATCGGTCATTTTCATTATGTTCTATGACCCAGTTTGGTACTACCGTGCTGAAAATTAAACATATACAAAAGTACTTCACTAAATCAGGGGTCGGAGCTCCTTAATGACATGTACATGCATACTCTACCAGCCAGCCATGAGATTTTTTTGCATCTATTTATGTCTCTTTTTCCTCCAGTGCAGAAAATGATGCCAAGATATGTTTTGCACCGGTCTACCACACACTGAGATTTCCCCTGCTCCCAGCCCCCTTACAGAGAGCACTTTTGCTTTCATTTATTACTTTAATATAACTTTTTTTCCTCCTGTGTTTCACAACATTGAGCAACTTCCCCCTGGCTGCGACTGCCGGGGCCCGTTCGGCATCACGGTGGAGGAATCCCAGGCATGCTCCACCAGCGCGCAGCCCCCTCGTGACCCATGGGCAGGCTTTGGGCAGCCGCTCTCACCTCTTCCCTTAATTTTTTTTGGAGCCGAGCTGGGTCAAAAACAGTTTTCCTGTCTCACTACGGCACTTTGTGATCGCAGGGTTGTTTTTCCCTCTCCATCTCACTATGAACCAATAGGTCTCATTTGAAATGAATGAGTGGGAGAGAGAAAGGAGGAGAACAAATACCTTACAGTCCCCTGGTGAGGGAAATACTCAGGCTGCCAGTGCTTTAGGCTCAATTCCCAGCTCTGAAGGCTGTGCCTTTCACATCCCAGCTGGCCTCCCCACCCCAGGCCGCAGGATGCTCTGGACCGGGATGAGCACATACTCCCTTTCTGTGCACGACTGAAAATTCCTCTTTGCGAAAGAAGTGGGAGCAAACCCACCATGTTCCTCCAAACAGTTTCCATCTCAATGCATTGGTATTTTTCCACCTTGAAAAACATTTCGTAAGAGCTTTCCAGCGCATTCCCTTCTGTGGCCTTTAAAAGCGTGTCAGTCATCGTAGTTGTTTCGGTAGCTGGTCCCATCGGAGCGGGTTCAACTCTATTGATTCCAATGGCACCTAATTTGTATGAATGAGTGTTTTCATGTGTACAGATACGTGTAATGGTTTGGAAGACATTCATGTGCCTGATATAATTAAATCCAGTGCTCTTGTATTCCTTCAGATTTGGACAGTAGAGATATTATGAGAATACCAGATCCTACTTTATGGAAAAGTCTTACAGAATTCAATAAGAAAACAATAACCATTCTTAGGCTTTGGAGCTTTTTGAATAGGATTTAAAAGCGAATTACATCATAGCAATTCTATAGAATGTCTTAAAAAGTCTTTGCGAGAGGGGATCATTCTCTATCAAATTTTAAAGATTACACAGCCATTTCCATAGATTATTTCATTTCTCTCCAATCCTACTGGTTGCACTCCTATTAATTTCTGTGGGGCTTTCCCATATGGCACATATTATTTGGGCCATAAAAATGCTCCCTGAGGCAAAACAGGCTATGAAAGATGTACAGCCTCAGTTCAGCCCAATGAAATCGCATTAGCTTCCATCAAGGCTGAGTCAGGTTTGCAAAACTGTTTTGCGCCCCTGATCCTTACATGTACTCGAGAGCTCCTTGAACAAGTCTTTACAGCGGTGGAAAGGTAGTTCCCTGCCCCATGGAGGACACTGTCTTCAGCACCGTATCTGAGATGTTTGAGTTCCCATGTGTGGTCTAGGAAGCTTGCTAGAACACATCACGCTTAGTGCGATAGTGAGGAGGTTAATGGTGTGATCAAGTAAAGCTTTTAAAATTCTAATCGGCTTTTTCTTCCAAGTTTCCATTCCTTTGTACCTTCCCCCTGCCCTGTCCCTCCCTGTGCGCTGCAGCCAGCAGTGTCTATGATGCGCTATGAGCCACCACATGGTCCCCTCCTCCTGCCGCTGAGACTGGCCAGTGTGGCTGCGAGGGTCGGCCTTATTGCCAGTTCGTCTCCTTGGGGCTTTACCCGTGTTCGTATTGATGTGCTCACCCATGTTCAGTGACCCTCGGTAGTAGCTCTCCATCAGGCTCCAGTGCCTGGTGGAAGCGCATGAGGTTAAATAATACCACTTGACCGTTAGCCTTGGCCAGGAGCAGGCTGACCTATCTACTTATCAGAAGCTGATCTCCAAAGAGCTGTAATCAGCAATTGCAGCCAAAGGGACTAAATCTTTTGGGCTCATATGTCTTCCTTGGCCTTTGGGATACCAAGAGTGCACTTTCTTGCTTGCTGCTGAGGTACTGTGGTGGGTGGGTGGGATGCCTTTCTATTTTCACCTTACCATTGACCTTATGATTTATTTTGTTTAACCTAAGCCTACTGAATTCCAGCCCTTCTTGTACAGCCTGGTGCAACCTGCGATATAACCTTACACCTAATTAGGTAAGCACACCGTAAGGCTTCGCTTACGTTCATTTTGCAGTGATTTATTTTTCTTCTCATACCCTTATGAAAGTGGACACCACCAGTGGATGGTGGGGTCAGACTTCACCTTCTCTTGCATGAGCTTAAGTAAGCAAATGTCTTTGAGGGAACTTCAAAGCAGGGGATTGAGAGGGGGGCAGCTTTTTAGCCCTGTAACTAACAGCTTGGCATGTTGCGATGGAACCTCAGCATGATGCTGAATGTGTGGGCCACTTGCATATACCAGTGTGTAATATTAGCCCAGAAGAAAGCATGATTCCGGTATAGACTGGTACAGCTGCAGTGCTGCCAGTGGGCTGATTTTGATTTCCAGAGCTGGAGATCTAGTCCTTAGTTTGTCATTTGAGATTTTAAAGTTATCCAATATGGAGAGTAGCATGTCTCAACCTGATTACATTGCATGCAGAGTGGCCAGGCCCTTGATTCTCATGAAGCTATGCCATTTTCTTCCAGAAGAACATCTGGCCCCCTGCATGGACCTTTTGAAGCCTGGCTAGAAATCACTTAACAGTGGGAACTTACTTCTATAACAGCACAAGTAATTTACAGCGAGGCCTTTGCCATTATTATTCTGCTGCATTGCTTCAACATATAAAATTATTTAATATTGCATATTTTCCCATGCCCTTTCTCTGCTTACACTGTCTGCCTCAGCTCGTTGCTAATGACGTTTGTTGACAAGCTCAGCGCATTTTGATAAGTCTTCTGCCAAAGTGTCTCTAATAAAAATAAGAAGAATGACAAGTGGAACAACGTAAAAAGGATTCCAACAGCAACAACTGAAGGTTAAAGCAGCATAAAACAGGGGGAAAACATAACAAAAACAGAACACAGAGAGCCCAGATTGCCTTTGTTAAGAACATTTAATGCTTAATTTTGGTTTACAGCCCTGGCTCTCAAGCTATCCGTGAAACTTAGATTCCCATCTTTCATGGTTGTATGAATCTGCCTTCAATTCCTGTTGGAGCAGGGGCAACTCTGTGTATATATTTTACACCTTCAGGCTTTGGCCTCATCTGGTTCTGGTCTTCTAAGAGCTGGAGTGAAGATATGTCTGCTGTCTGTGGAAATGAGGCTGCAGGAGGCTGGTGGTTCACAGCACCTCAGCACAACTTGCTTCTCTGCTGCCGAAGGGCACAGATGCCGTTGCGGTGAGGTGGGGCAAATATAATGGAGAACACGCAGCCAAGCATTTGGGACATTTCCTGGTTTGGCATATCTAGCTCTGCACCACCTGGGGGTCCTTATGTGGACCTCCGCACAGCTGGGGAGAGTGGGTGTGAAGCTGCTCCGAGGGTGAAATTCCCAAGCATGGCACCAGCTGTTCCCAGCACTGCATTGAAGCGGAGAGTGGGAACAACCCTCAGACCTTATTCCTCAACCAACGTACCCCTTCCCTGCCTCCTCCACCATCTCTGTTTGTTTTTGGAGGACACCTGCAATTTCTCAGCTCTGTGCTTCGCCCTCCTCCAAATGAAAGAAGAAACTCAGTCCTGAGTGTGTGACTTTGCCTCCATTTGGGCTTCACCAAACTATCATGTCACAGTTGTTAAATGATGACCTCGTAAGACACCTGGGCGATCAGGGTAGTTGGCTGGGGTGTGTATCTTAGGACTATGGTCAAGAGAGGATGCATGTACAACTGAACTGGCAACGGATGTCCCGATGGAGGATTTCAGTGCACCCAGTAAATGCATCTCCTCATGTTAAGGCTTAGTGCCGTCAGCTGTGATTGAGCGCAGGGGAAAGCAGTGACAATACCATTTAATACACACAAAATAGCCTGTTTGAAATTCTGGAGCTTTCTGCAGAATTTAATAAATCTTTTCAGCTGTTTTACAGAATGCCTTGACAACCTTTTCAAAGATGCAGGAAGGCCAAAGTATCTAAATAACTTTAAAGTCCTTGGCCCAAGATCCGGTCCGAGCACAGCTGTGTCTAACCCCACCGTGAGAACCAGAAAGTGTCTGAATTCTCTGTTTGTTAGTGCTGCAAAGGTCTTGGTTTGGCACTTCTCCACTGTGAAAAGTCCCTCCTTGAAGAAACCCCCATTTCAGCATCGAGGGCTGAAGTTACAGGTGTCCCAAGCGCAGAGAGCAGGCCACCCGGATCAGGGGACAGGAGCAGCTGCAGGGAGGGGTGGCCCCACTGGTACGTCCCTCATGTCCCTTGTGTTATCTACGGACCTTTGCTAACACTGTTATCTGAGACAATTTTAGCAGCTCAAGGGGGAATCACCATTTGGAAACACGATGTTATGCCTTTTAGTCAGGAGCGAAGGATTAGGGGAAGATCATATCTGGATTCCTCTCCTCATGCCACAAAAGATATTTTTAGTGCCCTGAAAGTCAGCTGGAGTTTCTGCGGAGGGGAGGACTCTGCTTTCCCCTGGAGGGTTTTTTCCAGCATTGCCCACATCACTGGTGTAAATAACTCTTTCTGCTTGTTCAAAAATGTACCAATGGGACTTTTTGAATTTGGTGAAGCAAGTTCATTTTTTTAAGGGAATTTAGATACCACTGGTTTTCCTTGGAATTAAGCTCTTAAACTCCTCTAGCTGTCCAACACCAAGTTACCAGCTCCAATGAAAACCCACGGGGTCTGTGTACAAAAGTCCCTCAGGATGTAGGGGAGTCTCAGCCCTACAACTAAGGTACGAGTGAGTGGGTTCCCCCAGGGCAGGTGGAAAACAAACCCACGTGGAGCGGCTTTCAGCTTTGTGCAGGACCACACATGGCAGCTGTGATGCAGTGCAGTGGGCTGGAGATGTGGGTCTTGCTCATGGACACCATAGTTAGGATTTTGGAGGTGTTTTTTTTAAAGCTGGAGGGTAGTAAGGGCTTGGTTCCATCATCTGGGCCTGAGAAAGGTGTATCCTGCACCTTTAAAAAACCCCAGCAGTCGAAATTATAAAAAAAAGGGTAATTTAACCCCAAATATGTGTATCTATAGAGATACCGTTCTATCATAAGATATATCATTGTACTATGGAAGTTTATTCCTGCTGCCTTTTGCAACAAAATCCTGCTAATCATAGGCTTTAAGCAATGAGGCATTTTTACCAGCATCCACAACTTGCAGCACAGCATTGCATTGAAGACCACATTGGCTAAGAAACTTCCCTGCGAACACAGCACCGGCTGGGAAACAAAGGAGGAATATCTTGCTGCTTCTGCACCGGAATGGGTTTAAAGGGCTCGGCATGCAGTAATGCCCGCCAAGGCATAGGAGCATCACCTTGGAGGACGTTGTAAAAGGCATTCAGGGTGAAATGTTATGGAGACAATGAACCCCCCTGCAGTGCTCCCAGCCTTTCCCTGGGAGTGCAGTCCTGCGCTAAGCTGAGCTCCCAAAGGATGAGAGCATCAAGGATTCAGATTGTGAGTCCTTCTTGACCGGACCCTATGCTCATGGACGTTGATTACCACTAGTTTAGACTAAACACCAAAAGCTAAATGCTACCCCTTGCAGGTCTCCATCCTGGGAAACCTCCTGTTGACACCAATCCATCAGCTCAACACTCCCCATCTACCGACACTTTAGAGCAAATGATGTCTTTCAGACACCTGTCCCCACAACAGGAAAATCCTGTCCTATAGGAACCCAATACTAGAAAGATATAGCACATCCCAAACCACTTTTGAGTAATACCCTTGGAGCGCCGACGGTCTGAAAGGGTTTTATAGTCTAAATATCATGCCTGGGCCCCTGGAACGGGACTGCAGGCATCCAGCAACTTGGCAGGTAACAAATCTCCGTGCTTCGAAAGGCGGATGTCGTCATTGCTTGGCTTCGTGGCACCAGCACCTGGCTTGCTGGAATCGGTTTATGTCTGCCTTTCCTCTCCTGGCTCTTTGGAGGGATCTGATGACTGATCTCACTCAGGTCTCATCCCCACCCTGCAAATCCTACATTTCTCTTCACCTGTGGTGCCCCGCGAGTGTTTGCTTTCTTCTGCCTTGGGCTGCTGGCATTGTGCTCCCACTGGCACAGGGACTTCACAGCCCTTAGATCCCGTATTTGCAGGTGGAAGAGTGTCTCTGCGCCTTTGTCCTGGTCCCAGCTCCAGGAAAGCTCTGCCCTGGCGCAGGACGCATGCTGGGCTGAGTGGGACAGAGGGGCTCTGCCATGGTGTGCCGGGGCTCGGGCCCCACCACCCACCCCGGGCATGGTACAGTGCTTTTTCCCTTCTTCCCTTCAAAATAAGTTGATTTGGTTGTTTTGCAAACTTACGTCAAATGCCTTCATTTTTTCCCCATGAAAACAGAATTGCCAAAAAAAAAAAAAAAAGAAAAGGCAATATTTCAACAACTTTGAATCAGAAAGCTTTCTCTTTTTGTTATTTGAAACATCTCTTTAAAACGTCCTCTGAAAAATTCTACTTTTCAATCCAAAGTTTGGTTGGTTTTTTTTTTCCTGGAATATCCTTCAATTTTCCTTATACAACCGAGCATCTCTCTCCTGCCTCCCCTCTAAAAATAGTCTGTAAAGAAAATAAATAATCTAATTTTGGGGCTGAGCAAAGCCATTGATCTGTCCCAACAGAAAATGCTGTGCACTTCTCAGTTCTCTGAAGAAAAACTTTTTTTTTTTTTCCTCTTTTCTTTTTGTCCCACGGTTTTCCCCCTTTGTTCCATGAGGTCGACTTGGGACAATTCCTCCCCTCCCCAGTTTTCAGTATTACACAAGTGAACCAGAAAAAACAGCCATTCAGCTGCTCTAACCGCAATCTAAATGAGAATGAGAAGATATTTCAGCTGTTTCTCTTGGTTTCCATTTTTCTCAGTTTCTGGCTCAGTAGCTCCCAGAACCTATTACACTAATTGTTCTTTTCCAAAATCCTACTGTCAACAAAAGGCAGGGAACCAGTCTAACATTTTCAGCTGGAATTTCCACTACTTTGGTTTGTTCCTGGCTACGGTTTTCGCGAACTTGTTTGCCCTCTGAGAAGTTTGACATTTTGTGATATTTCCCAAACTTAAATTTGGGCTTGTAAACTCTTCATCTGACAAACACGAAATTCGTTATCGCAAGAGACGTTTCATGGTGGGGCAGAAACAAATGTCTCCCTCGTTATATTGTTTCCAGGCTGTGATGAGATAATTAAAGTGTTTATGTGAAGCTATAAGGGAATCAGTGCGAGGTCAAGCCAACTGTGTGAACTCTTCAGTGCAAAACCACCTTCTCAGGTTTCCCCAGGAACTTTTCTTTCACAAATATGCTTAGTGCCTGCCCAAAATGTCCCTTCTCCAGCCAAAATTTATCTTATAAACACATCGTCAAAGGGAATGCTTGGGCTTTGTTCAAGACAATTGTTTGTCAATATGTTTTTCCAGCGTTCCCCTAACTGGAAGGGCCTATCTCAGCAGCACTTTCACTGGCTGGTTGTGTCCAGGACGCTGAAACATATTCCATGTGGCAGAAACAACAAACTGGTATAATGACATCTTTATATGATGGGCCCTGAATTATTTGAGAGTTACTGAATGAAGTAAAATCAGTGTTAATCTACATTTTGCGTCACCCACTGGTAGACTAGGCTTGCAATCAATAGAATAAATCAGGTGCTTAAAATTAAGCACATGCTTAAGGGCCCGGTTAAAATACAGCCTAAAGGCTACTGCAGATTGAGGAAGGACTGAAAATTTCCCTAGTAGCGAGATACGGGAGTAGTATATGAGAACCTATTCTTGGATTTAACCCAGTCGAGACCAAACTAAACCCAAGGAAAGCCCTTCTTGAATATTTTGTTCCTATTTCCCTTCAAATTTCTCTTTTCCTCTCTTTTCTCTCCTCTAGCCTAAGGACTGTGATAAAATGGAACAAATTAAAAAAAAAAAAAAACATGGTAATTGTTTGCAGTGCTGGGGTACTTTTCTCTGACGTGTCCCAGAGCTTCTGCTGCGAGGCGGCGGGAGCCAGGCGCGGGCAGCTGGATTCACTTTAAAGCCATGTATGAGACTCACAGCTCATGCGGTTGTTATACATTTACAAACCCCTATCGCTCCGGAGCTCTGTCTTTGCACCCGTATTGACACCAGCCTGATTTTGCTCCCAATCTGCTGAGTTCTGGTTTGGTTTTGTTGTTGGTTTGGGTTTTTTTTTTCCTTCTTTTTTTTTTTTTCTTCTCTTTTTGTTGTTTGCAGGATCAGTAAACATCTTTTCACGAGCAAGAATAAAGCTGTGGACGCTCCTGGCTGCTGCTCTCCCTCTGCTACCACTCCTTCATGTGTATAAGTTTAGCAGGGGGTCCAGGAGCTAAAATGGAAAGCACATGGGTTTGTGACTTTACAATTGAAATAAAGAAATCTAATATGACAGAAGCAGCATGTTGTTTATGGAACTACGGATTTCAGTGAAGGACATCCCTACCAAATCATAATTAAAACTACCATAATGACCTCCAAGTTTCATTTGTTGGGCTGGGAGGGAGGAAAATACAGATATTTTCAGTGGGTTCTGCTGAAACAATTTATCGAGACCCACAGCTGGTTTTAATGTGCTGATGAGCTGGGAAAACAGTCAAAACTGTACTCCAGTCAAGTGACTGTGTAATATCTGAGGGCAGAACCAGACCAAAATCTCTGTCATTTTATTTAATCTAATGAATAGTGTTTTGTAACTGAAAAACATAATTGCTCTGCACATATGTTACATGCACACTTCACTAATAAAATCCACAGTGCCACCGGTGGAACAAATGAAAACACTTTTAGTCTGATTTATTTAACTCTCTTAATTTTTTTAAGGACTTCTTTGGAATAAAGCAAATATTTGGCATGAAAATCTTCAGCAACATTTAGGCAGGCTATAGGGAGGAAATCTGTGTTCCTTAAAATAAAAATAATGGATTTTTTTGTAAGAAAAGACATTTAAACAAAATTATTTTCTACCTTTTAAAATATATTTTAGGTTTTTCACTAGAGTTGCCTTTGAAGTCAAAGACACAAAAACAATCAACTTTAAAATTAGCACATAAAATTAATGATTGCTGGAGTTGGCAGGCTGACTGGAAAACCAGGACTTTTCTGGCATTTTCATTTGGAAAACCTTCAAAGCTACTGCCTGTCTTTGACATTAGAAGCAAGGGCTGAAGAGTGAGGCAGAAAAGAGGAAAATGCCTCCCAAATATCAGGTGCAGGGTAAATTTCAAGCCCGTGCTGTGTTTGCAGTCTCGGTCTTGGGGACATCACTTAAAGCAAATCTTCCTGCAAACCTCTGACTATGAGATTTGGTTGTTTCTTCACTTGTTGAGGGTTTTGTGTTTTTTGTTTGTTTATTTGTTTGTTTATTTTGGTGTGTGTTTTTTTATTTATTTATTTTGTTTTGTTTTGTTGTTTTTTTTTTCTTTAGCATTTATAGGTGAAAGTATGGTTTGGGGGGAGCAATGGAAGAAGCCACTAATATGATCATCCATAACAAATCGGTAGCTGTGCCTACCCTAGAAGAAATACACACATATAGGAACGACCAGCTTGTGTTAAGAAGCCACTGTTGGATTTGACTAAACTTGCTTAAAAATCTAAAAGCTGTTTCTTCTCTGAAGAGGCTCATATTTGATCACCTACCCTAAGACCAAAACGAGCAGCCCAAGCATTTTATTGTATTTTTTTTTTTACCCAGTAAAATAAAGCAAAATTTTCTGGGGAGCAAAGGACAAAAAATTACCTGCTTTATACCTTCATTACTGGAAAATTAAGTTTTCCCTCTCCTGTGAGAAGCCAGCCGGGTGTGGGGTTGGTGATGGAAGACAGCTGCAAACAAATGTGTTGAGTGAATTAATGTACTGTGTGACGGTGGAAAAAGAGTTCAGCTCTGCAGGAAGGATTTGGTTATCACACAGGTTGAGCAAGACTGAGAGAAGGACAGTAGAGACTGCAGTTTCAGCTACAAACCGTGCGTTAGTATTTAAAAAAGAAGGAAAGGATGTCATGAGAGAGAGGAGAGAAAAAAGAAAATACGCATTTGGAGCAGCAGAATTGGCAAAATATGAGTTGCTATAAGTTGGATTCTTGTTTTCTTGAGTGGATTTGGCTTCAAAAGTAATTAGCTTCTTGTCACATGCTTGGGCAGTCATGCCAAACAGTTCAACAACACATTATTTTTGTCATTGCACAAAAGGTGATATTGAGCCCAGAATAACTGTTTCTATTTATGACTTTGGCTTTTGGCCTAAGCTCAAAGGAAGCGAAAAAAATAATGATATCCTTTGCTGAAGGTCTTGGGGCACTTGAGTTTCAGATGTTAGTGTACAAGAAAGTTTACCAGGGTCTCAGTGTCAATAGTAAAGCCAGCTCCCCAATAGCTTTATGTGGGTTGTTTGGCTGTTTGTCGGGGAGAAAACCCAGCGGAGAAATCACGTGGGATCAGGAACTGAGGCCACAGTGATTCCTCAATCCTACATCTACCAAAGCCTTTTCTAAGGTGTCAGCAACTTCAGGGGGAAGAGGAAAGCTCACTAGCCAAGGCTTTGTGCGCGCTACAACCCCTCCAGCTCCAAGAGCTACTCCAGTCCCCACTGGGGCACTGTCTCAGGAATGTACCTTTAACACCCCAGGAAAATATTTTGGTCCCTTAATGTGTTGGCACAACACACCGAGAAGGGTGACAGAGTTCCTTCCTGCTAAAAGAAGTTATTGTTTAACCTGAATATTGATTAAGCCAACAAATCATGCTGGCCAGGGTGTAATAACCGAAGAGGTACCCATAGGGATAGACACCAGGTACAAGAGGGCTTTTGCTTGCAGGGAAATGGAGAGCACGCGAAGTGTGGATGTATATGTGGAAATGGATTTAATAAACACCTACTGAGTCTCTCTCCTACTTCCCTGCCTGTAAATATCCACCGAGGTATTTTAATCTTGATGTTTTTAATAATACAAGAAAATCTTATTAATAATTACATTTTGGAATGTTTCTGCTTAGTCAACTCCAGGGCAACAGTTTAACTTGACACAACAGTGTTTGCTTTAAATTGCATGGACTGTGCCAGTCCGTGGGGGTGATTCATTTGCTGGCTAATTAACAAATGTCTAATGTAAATTTAACATTCACTTCGACTTACATTCCTGCAACCCAAACTTCTTTTTGATTGGGGTAGCTGCAAGTGGAAGCCAAATATTTTCGTTGGTGGAGCCGAGGGGATGGCATATGCTACTCGTTTAGATTTCCATTTCCTTTGCATCTTTTCAGGGGCTGAAAGTCAGGCGTCAACATTTCCAAATACAACGTCATTTTTGTATGAAGATTTGCAAATAACCCCCCTAAGATTTTCTAGTACTACTAAAACCTAAACCCCAAATTCTTTCATTTGCAACAAGAATGTAGCGTACGAGGTTCCCCCATTCCTTCTTCCCAAATTTCCTCGTAAATATACACCATTTGGCTTTAAGAGGCTTTTGTGTCTTTCCCGTGCTGAGCATCCTTCAGCTGACTGTGAGCTGGAGAAGCAAGCCGAGCCGTTGCTCAACGGAGAGGTACTTTGGCTCCCGGTCACCTCTCTGCTTCCAGTAAGGACCCCATTCTCCCAGACAGTGCTTCACTGTTTTGTTGGGTTTTTTTTTCAGACATTAATGTTTCTGGAATACGACAACACTGACCGCGTTAATCATAGCTTTCATAGAATCATAGCTTTCCTCATGCCCCACGTAAGAAGGTAAACAACCCTGCAAACAAGCAGCGGTCTCTTGCAGCCTACCAGGAATACGCTTGCCGGTGACTGCGTTGCTGGGAAATGCTACGTAAACATCAACAGAGGTACTTGGGGGTGTTTGAAGGAGCAAGGACGAGGTCTGGGCCTCGCGTGGCTCCACGTAGAAAGAGTTTGGGCTCGGATGAGTCTCGTCACCAGGCTGTGCGCGGCGAGCCCTGCCCGCTGCTCGGGGAGGTGGTGCTAGCGGCTGCACGCCAGCTGCACGCCTTCCACCCATTTGCCTTCGCTTCTGGGAAGGTCCGTGTGTGGGCATAACAGCACGGCTCGATTGGAAGGGAATACATCCACATTGCCTTTTAAATGCCTTTTACCAGCATTCCCTGGCAGGCCCTGACACAGGAGATGTCCAGAGGCGACAAACTCAGCCACATGCAGAGCTCACACAAAGCCACGTGTGAGAACCGAGCACCTCTCCTACAGACTTCCACCCGCTTCGTTAATACCTCCCCCATATCATCGGGTTGGACTCCCAGGGCTGAACGAGATGGATTTCTGGTCTGGACATCCACCTCATATGTTGCAGCAAGAGCTTCTTCTGTTCTAATGCTGGGAAAGCCCATGGTGAGAATTGATCATTTTGAATGTTTTTTTAAGAGGAGGATCACAATTTTATAGAGCGTTTTAGCATTAATGTCCTTCTCCAGCTGGCTTGCTTGCCTTTTTTTTTTTGCCCCTTGTGAGGAAATACTTTCTTAAGGGAGCTGGATTTTGGGAAGCCCGTCCAAGGAAGCATGAGACAGGGAGCTCAGACCTCTCAATGGTAATTCTGCACTTCTGCTGCTTCACTTTGCAAGTTTGGAAAGGTGACATAGACCCTTTTCCTCAGTTTCCAGCTCAACAAGGTGGAGCAAAGACTGCTGAAGCCCATCAGGGGCTGCTGTGAAGTGCAATTAAGTCACGTCCCTAAAGGGCTTCGAAATCATCTGATGAAAGCCATATGCTGATATTGGGCTCATCTAACACAGGTTTGATTTCAGGATTATTTGGAAATGACCCAACAGAGAGAAACGGCTTGTGACTCCTCTTGAGAAATGCCTGCACAGGATCAACCATCAGCCTGTTTCTGCAGGAGAAAGGTCCAGGCGTATCTGAGGGGATTTATTTTAGAAATCACACTTTAATCTCTCAATAACATCATTCCGATGTGATTTCCAGCACCTCCTCGCTACAGCTCCGTTTCACTGAGATACAGAGATACTGTGAAAATGGGGGGGAAGGGCGGGTGTCACCCTATTTTGAAATCTCTTGGTGATGTAAATGCACTTTTCACATAGTTCTGCTGAAGGTTTGGGCCAGACCTGTGGGTTGAGCTGGGAAAATCCAGGTTTTGCTCTCAATTTTGCAGGTCAGTCCTGTTGCTGAAACTCCCTGGAAGAAGGGCACCAACCATTCATGGGGGCTTTCTCTCGTGGGAGATGCGGAGCCGTGAAACACCACCTTGTTTTGTTAGCCGGCAAGGGGAGCTGTGCTCTACCTGTGTGTATTTATGTTTGCTGCTCTAAGGACTGGATGTATACATAAAATATTTCTGCCCCCCTCGCACATACAGCCACCCTGGTGAGGCTGGGGCTGAGCAAACACCGGTGAAGGGGTTATTTTGCAACTTCCAAAAACAGAGTGCCCTTTTCAGATGAAAAATTCATACCCTCGTTAGTACTGAATGGTGTCTTCTTGACTCTCCTGTGCTCCCTTATGGCACAGGGAAACCTATATAAGGAAAATTGGCTGGCTCTTAAAAAGCATAAATGAGAGGAACTGGCTGGGGGGAGAGGTTTCTGAGTCCCGTTAGGGCTTGAGAAGGAGTTCAAACGTTTCGTTCCTCAGCTGCTGGAGATAAAAGTCCTGGTACATTCAATTCCCACTTTCTGCTGCTGCCAATAAGCAGGGGGGCTTCTTCCTCAGCCTCTTACCACCGCAGAAATAACAGAGATAAAGCAAGCAAAATAAATAAATGCTTTGTGGCTAGAATAGATAATAATTTCACCAGCTGAATATTAAAATATCAAAGCTCAAGGAAAGGATATATAATTATGGGCCTTTGAAGTTCAATAAAGGTCTATTTCATCAACATGGTAGCTAGTATTTCAAATGCAAAGACAGAATGATAATACTACGTTGGCATTTCTGACCCACAGAGGATACGTTAGGAGAAGAAGGAAGTCCTTTAAGACAGAAGCCGTTTAGACTGTGCCTGATTAATTATCCTCCCCCAAAATGATCTGTCCCTGACAGGAGAATGTTGCTCAGCATCATTTCTCTCCATTTTACTCCTGCCATATTTCTGATTTTTTTTTAAGAAGGCCTGTTTGGTTTAGTACGAGCAGATGACATGCGACATGAAGGGACTCTGTGTGTGTGGTCATGCTGGGAAATATCCCCAGCTAAACCAGGAGATCTAAATTCTCCAATCCAGTAAATGGTGATTGAACTTTATTTGTTTGATCCCAATTTCTGAGCCAGGGCGAGGGTTAAAGAGCTTAGCAAAATTTCCAGGTGGTGCAAATTTTTTACTTTGACTCCACCCTATGGCAGGTAAAGAAAAGTCAGCCTTGAGACATCATACACAGGATATAAGGTCCTGAAAAAGCTTCGATTCAGACAAATCCCCTTATTTTCCCTAGGCCCACTCTGAGACCTGGAGGCACTGCCTGATGCCTGCCAGCCTTGCGGGAGCTGCACCGGTCATGACTTCATTTTTCCAGACTACATTTCCCAGGATGCAGGACAGCACCTGGCACATCACTGGAGGTGAGCCCTGGCTCATACGAGGTCTGGGGGCGAAGATGTTGGGTTCCCAAAGGCACCGTACCAGCTTGGGTAGGTGAATGAGAGCTTTTGAAGGGAAGTTGTAAGATACACAGCAAGGTATGCTTTTTATTTTTTTATTATTATTATTATTTTTATTTTTGGTAACACCGTTAAAGAAAGATGTTTCACTGTGATCACAATGAAATAAAAAATGTCCTTTGCTGAGGATATGCTAGGCTGAAATAAAAGCTGTTAAGGCCAACTGAAGCTTTATGAGTGCCAGCAGTGTTTATACCATGCGGTTCTTGTACTTAGAAAGAGTTTACTACATTAAGGTTATTTTATTTTTTAGTACACCATCATCACATTTGGATACGTTTTCCGTTTCAGATTGACATCCAGGCCAGTTTTGTGGTTGGGGAAAGACAAGCAAGAGCCCTCAGCTATATGTTGGCGGAAGAGGAGCTTTTATTTGAGGGTAGGGATGTTGAATGACCCCACAGCTTCCTGTTAGTGTTTTAATAGCAGGACTTTCGCACCTGGTCTTGGCTAGAAAGTCAAACTTGTATGCTTGTATGGAGACCTAGAAAAAGGGTGAGAAGAGTGTACCATATCTGATTTCCTAGGTAAAGCGTGTTATGTAGCTTCTTGGTTGAAAGTGGGAATCAGCCTGTGGGGAAAAAAATGGTCTTTTTCAGCATAATTTGCGTGCTTGGGAGGTCTTGAACATGCTGTTTCAAACTTCACAGTGCGATATAAAAAAAGTGAAAGCTTCAGAATTGGGCAGTTTAATTTGCTTTTCAGCGTGCGCGTGCAGTGGCTGTGCAGTAGATGGAAGGGTTGCGTGGTGACTGGAAGAGGCCAATTAAACAGTGATCTTGGTTGACTCCTATTTGCTTGACAAGTTAGAGCAAGAGAGCTTTACAGAACATCCCACACCTGCTGGTTTGTCTGAGCCCAGCCTGAAGGCAGGTGCGGGAGGGTGAAGGTGTCCACCTGGACCTTCAGTGTGGTCACCTGAGCTGCTCAGCATCGGTGGGGATTGGAGGAGCTGGAGGTTGAGGGCAGCCTTTTTGCCAAGTGTTTTACAATAGCGAAACATAATCCTGCAGATTAGTTCTGCTTTTCATTTGGCCTGGTTTCATATCAACACTCTGCGGGGCGGAGAATAGTGTTGTCCAAGCACAAAAAGGGAGTTTTGGAAAAAGGCATAAATGGCAGGGGGGTTGGACTAGATGATCTCCAGAGGTCCCTTCCAACCCTGACCATTCTGTGGTTTCTCCCAGTTATGGTGTCCATGGGGACATGTCCTCTGTATGATGCTGATCCTTGCGTGTTTGTATTGCAACAATGTGGATATCCTTTTTGTCCTGCTTAAACAGTGAGTGGATGTGAAAACTGTTATCTCTTCTTATGCTGTTCAGTGCAACAAGCCCTTGATGTGAGTGAGCCTTTGGATGCTGTACTAAAGGAGTAGTGAAAATTTTTGCCCTTACTGCAGTGAACATTTCCATCAATGGCTTCCAAGTTGGCATGCCCTGATGATCAAAACCATCAGCTATTTGAGGCTGGGAGGCTCTGCTGCTCCTAATGCAACAGGACTCTGCTCTTTCTTGGCATTTCTCGGAGCACCTCGGTAAAATAAGTGTCTGACTTCTGAAGAGTTCACTGCGTCTAAAAGGACTCTTGCAAAGCCTTTGCTGTCATGCAAATTCAGTGATGGTTTGAAGATTATGAATACCTTTTTATATGTCAGAGGGAACTTCCCAAGGTTCAGAATTACACTTTAACCAAAAAGGTTAAACTTGAGCTTGCTTTTCTTTTGCAGGTTGGGTTTTCTGGCTGCAGGAGGTTGGGGAATGTGTGAGTGAGCATTAGTCCTTGCTGGGATGCTCCTGTGCTGCATGGCTGGAGGGGTTGCCCATTGCTGGACTTGATTTCTCTTAAGATGTGTTGCTCTGGTTCCCTCCCTGCTTTCTCATGCTGCTGAATTTGAAGAGTCCTCTGGAGTGCCCTTTGGTGTTGGCCAGGTGGAGACGACAAATCGGGTCACCCCAGTTTTGGGGCTGGCATGGGCTGACCCTGGCAGCCTCCGCCCCATGGGTCCCTCCACATGAGCTGTGTCTGTCCATTGAGGACATGATGTGCAGGGGCATGGAGGTCCCCCTGGGAGACCCTCTTGATCCCCACACACTGAGCTTGTCAGCTCTGACCGTCCTCTGGCGGTTTTCACAGAAGACAAAGCAGTCATTCAGGAAGTACCACAAATCTAAACCAGAATTATTGTAATGAAATCTAAATGGAACCATAATATAAAAGAAATAGCAAAGAAGGATTTCCTCTCATCTACGGTAGGACTAGCAATTTAAATTTAAAAAGTTGAAATCAGTGAGTGATACACAGTTCAATGGAGCGTCAGAGCATCCTTGTTCTGCTAGAAAGGCTGCAGATTCAGCCCTGTGGGCTTTTCTCTGTGTGTATTCCTTTTTTTTTTTCAGTCAGCTGCTTCTACTAACCCACTTTAAATTAAGTCTTGGTCAGTGTCAGGGTTGAGATCTGTTTTATAGGGACGTATTTGTGGAAGAGCATCCAAATACCTGCCTCGGAACTTGTCAGTTATAACTATATTCTCAGCAGACGTTGAAAGCCATAAACCTCATGCTGAGGGCTTTGAATATCACTTAAGAGCTTAAGCCATGTTCTTGGAATGAGTTTATGAGAAAAACCCGGAGGGACTCAGCAATGGGCACAGGGAGCTGGATCTCGCCTTCCTTTCTTCTAGCAAATCCCCACGGATAGAAATGGCAAAGCCTTTTCCAAACAGCACAGCATTTACCTTGCAGGAAAACTCCAGAAAATACTGGAAAGCCAAATGTTGTCTCAAGCTAAGATCAACATGATGGAGTGAGAGGTGGGATGGGTTGGTCAGACCGAGGGGGAAGCACTTTCTGCATCTTAAAACAGCTCATTAAACCCAAACTAATTGCTTGGCTCTCAAATTATCTAAGAGCT
Organism: Pluvialis apricaria; assembly: GCA_017639485.1. Taxonomy (NCBI): domain Eukaryota; kingdom Metazoa; phylum Chordata; class Aves; order Charadriiformes; family Charadriidae; genus Pluvialis; species Pluvialis apricaria. Next base: position 6,026,371 of record CM030011.1, on the reverse strand, counting down.
GGTTGTCCTTTCTTCAGCTGGCTCTGTTCCCTTTCTGACACCACAGACAAGAGCAAGCATGCAACTCTGATTTAGAAACGTCAACGTGGTTTAGGTTAGGGAGTGTTTATAATAATTATGAATTGCCTTTACGGTTTGTTTGCTTTCCATAGCAATTGGGAGAAGACAGCAGCTGACAGCTGTGGAGATTTCTAGTGTTGTTCCCCTACTATAGAACAACATGGATCTAATTAGAGTGTACCAGCAGCACCGTATTATTAAATTAATAATAATTAGAAAGCTATTTGCACCTGTGCTAATGTAACACTATTTATCCCAAAGCATGGTAAATCATTAAGCACTTCAATTCTCTAATGACTCCGGCTTTACAAATGGGAAAACTGCGGTGAGAGTCGGAGGCTTTTCCAAACGCACAGAACTACCAGTCAAAGGGGAAATTCTTCCCTGTGCAAAGCAACGGGGGTTGCCTAATGCATGTGGGCTGTGGTGTCACAGGCACCATATATGTGTGTATATATGTATTTACCAAAAAAAAAAAAAATTAGAGATCACTGTATAAAATAACTTTTTTTAAAAAAAAAGCGTGTGGGGAGGGAAGCAGAGTTACTGAAAATAAAGCAGAGACTGTCTGGGCTATTAACAGATTCTGCTAGCGCTGTGGAAGGCAAACACTGTGATTTTTAACAGATCAGCCAGGAGGTTTGCTGTCAAAAAATCCTTTACAGACCTACTAGGATTCCTTTTGCCCCTTAAGCAATAGCGGAATAGAGATGTTTATTGAATTGATATGCTGTGTTAGGCTTGGCTGTTGTAGAGTGATTATGGTTGATACTTTTTGAGGAAGTAGATAGACCGTAAGGAAACATGTTGGAGTCTAAACTATACCGCATCCACACAAAATATTTGCTGTGGTTGAATTTATGCTGCCTGAAACTTGACTCTTTCACTTAATTTCTATTTATTTTTGGCATTGTTGATGGTAGGAGACAGCAGCATCCCTCCTTGCAGATTGTGTACCGTTCTTGGAAACATAAAGGAAATAAACTTTTACCAGGGTGACACCATTTATTATTATTACTCCTAGTTATTTATTTTTATTTTAGTGGGATAGAGAAGGCCAATCGGGGTCAAACCGACTGTGTGAGGCATCTTATAGGAAAAGATGGCCCCTACCTTAGAAACAATTGCAGTTCAATGAACGCCTGGGTTCAGCGAAGTGTTTAAGCACAGATTTAATTGTAACCACATGCATGAAGGCCTTTGATGCTGCATCATATCGGAAGCTGTGATATAAGACAACAATTGGGCGTATTGAGCATTCATATGGAACACGGATAGAGAGGGGAGCAAACAGCTGAGAGGACACGCATTTACACAAGCCAAATAGATAAAAGATGATGCCCTTTTTCCTTGTCGCTATACATGGATTTCTGCTTTGTGTATGAGGGAGGCAGGAGGCCTCTAGATAAAAAGTAGCCCATGTAATCTCATTAGACCTCTTGGTCAGCCCATAAGTATCTGAAGTACTGTCCTGTGCTAGTCAGAGGAAGCAGATATGGGTGTTAGAGTGATCAGGACTGCGGATTGAAAGCACCTTGGACATATGTAACCATTGGTGTAGCTGGTATTGTCATTCTTAACCCCAAAGCGGAGCTGATGGTTGAGTGTCTCACAGTGAAGCTTCATCTAATTCTCCAGCAGAGGAGCAATTGCTCCATAGGTCAGCATCTCCAGCTAGCTTTTATCTTGCAAGTTTGCGACAGTGTCAGCAAATTGCTGGTACTCCCTTGTTCACTAGCTTCGACTGTATTCTGTTAAAAGGGGCAACTTGCACACATGAACCTCTTCCATCCACGTTTGGAGGTGCTGAAGAGCAGAGTAGCCATCTGGCGTTTCTGTGCATCAAGCTGAACTGGAACAGATTGCCAACATCTTCCACTTGTGGATCTGAATTTTGTAACTGTCTGCATTCGCTTGTGATGTAACGTTTTGCTGGGACAAAGTTATTCCAGTCTTGTGTGTTTTGTAACAGATATTGCTGTGCTCGTAAATCTCCGCTGAGTGACTGCCTGCTTGGATGTTAGATGGAATTGCTATTACTGCACACAGTGCATGCAGTAGTACCTGATCAGTGCTTAAGGTTGGCTGAAAGCGCTGAGAACATCTGCCCATCATTAACTGAAGGCTTTTGAATCCCTTTTTCCTTTCCTGCCTTTCTCATTGTATGAAGACCAGAGGAAATGGTGATTTTTGCAGAAGCTTTTGTCCTGCGTGAACCCTCTTTGAATGAACGAACATGCTTTGCTACATGCACAGTGAAACATCAACACGGTGCCATCAAAGGGACAAATTCTGCCCTCAGATGAGTGAGTGGGCAAGAAACTATGAGCTCTGCACATGTGTCTGATAGCCTTATGTGTCTCATCTGCAAGGCATTGAACTTGGAGGCGTAAATCTATAGGTTCAGTGCTGCGAATCCGTCCTGCAGTATTTATGGCTGTTGTTTAACTTTAATCTCACCCATTCATTTGCTTCCTGGTTCTCATATAATTAGAACATATTAAACAGGAGCCAACCACAAGAAATATAAAAGGTTAACGCAGTTAGGAAATGTCAGTGGAATGAATACAGCTCACTAATTCACGGGTTCTTTCCATAAATATTTCCACCAGCCAAAATATTGACTTTAACCTTTTCCATCTCCTGCATGTAAAGCTTTGTATTCCCTTGTCGCAGCAACAAATACCTCAGAGTGTGCGGATGGTGCTCAGCACAGGGCAAGCCATTACAGTGCGCGGTTATGGTATTAATTAAGTGGCAGAGTCAGATTTCACGATGGTAAGGCACACCCAGAGATGGAAAATGTGGACATAATGAGAAAGACCAATGTGTTATTGTGGGGATCGCAGAAATTATTTAGGACAACAGTTTGGAGCTGGTCCAGCAAACATCTCACCCCAAAATGTTTTGCTGTGACTAGCACAAATGTTTGGACGTTTGGATTGAGAGATGTGCTGGGTCACTGTCCTCAGCTGCTGGAGAAGTCCACATCTTGGATCTTTTCTGATAAATTGATCAAAACCCATCTTAAAAGCACTTATATTCTCTTAACCCCAATTCCCATAGTGGAAAGTGGTTCCATCACCTCCTCACTCCACTTATTAGAAACCTTTTTTGGTTTTCGTGCCTGCTGCCAGCTCAGGGCTCCTGAGCACCCTGGCCGGGCTGGTCTGCACATGTCATGGGGGGTGACAGGAGTGATTTACTACTGACCTCACATGGCCTGAGCTTCGTTCAACTAATCGACAGCTCCTACCTGTGGCTGCTTCTTGCTGAAATTCCTCTTCTGTCCAGACTTGCTCAGGATGCTAAATGAAGGGGGACCCACTACTGTTTTCCTTGAATCCCTACCAAGCTCCTGCCTGTTTGAGAACTAGAGATAAATCTTTCAGTGGGTCTGTAGTACTAAATCCTAGCAGCTGTACTCAGGGTTAACTGTCCCCTGGGCTTTTCATGTGTGCATGGGGCATGGCTGCCTGCGCAAAACATGTTATTCCCTTAATCTGCTTCCCTATGTGCTACCTGTGGTTTCAGCTGATAAGTGTTCTGGATGTTTTCCTCTGGACCCTCTCATAAAACCAGCATGTGCTATTTTATAATACAGCAGTGGGCTGCACCTCAGAAATGAAATCAGCCCTTTATACCACTGAGGGCTGGAATGAAATATTCCTCATACAGTATTTTTTTGATAGATTTTTGTATCTAATGGCCCGGTGGGATTCCTGTGCATCCTGAGAGCAGGTACTAGATATATTTGTGTCACAAGATACAAACAATAAATTCACATTATGCTACACGTGCTCTAATGAAACTCAAAAGTGCTTTCCAGGATTGCCTCTGCTAAGGAGGTGGGTAGTGCCTGGAAGGATGCTGGGTACCTCTGCCAGCTTGCTTATACCAGAAGCACTATGTCATGCTGGGGTAGGAGTCCGCACTAGGTAACTAGCTTTGAGATGTGAGCTAGATATCTGTTATGTCTTTAACTCAAATGCAATACCAGGCAATCGTGGCTTTGAGTCCTCTGTTAATTCCCTTGGAGCTGTCTGGAGGATCTGTGCAGTGCGCTATTGGGCTATGAAGATTATGGAGGTCCTACCCACCCCTTCTACTCTTTCACTAGTCTTTGGTGGGATTATTCCGTTCAGAGAATTTTATCCTGTAGTTTGACTTTAAGTAAATGAGATTAAGTGTTGCTTAAAGCTAAGCCTTTACCTAAGCACTGCCCTGAATTAGATGAGAACCCACAGACCACAAAGAACCGAGGAGGACTCACTCCGTGGTGCTCTCATTACTGATCTTTCGTACGGTCTTATATTCGGCTGCCTGGGTCAGTGTCCCCCTCCATTGCAAGGCCCAGTTGCCTGGGCACTGGTATTTGTGTGGTGGTTCTTTTTTTCCTGAGCAGGTACGCTAATTTGAACAGGGTGTATAGCTGGAGAATACAAAGCAAAGAAAGCCAAAATGAAACGCATCACCCGACAGAGTGGTGGGATTCACCAGGCTGTGGGTAGAACAGCTGGCACAAGGGCTTGGAAAAGAGTTTCCATCAAAACTGTACATCCCCACGATGACAAAGGATTAAAGATGGACCTGAAAGTGAAACCTGAGCTGTACACCAGCACTCTGCTGGAATACAGCACTCCTCTAATAATGCTAATTTTAGGCATGGGTGGGAAAGAGAAAGAAAGAAAATACTGCATTTCGGCCCAGCCGCAATGGCTTTAAACAGGAATAATGTATGCAGCTGCGGTGTCATGCTGCAGTGCAGTCAGCACCTTGCTTTTAAGCTCACTGCAGGTTATGCTGCTGATGCACTGAATCCAACATTCAGTAAATATAGAGTGCCTAGCTTCCTGTAGCACTGACTATATAAATCTGGGTTCAATATATGTGTGGGTGTATATAGGATACATTCTTTATGACTTACTGTATCTTTAACACCAATTCACAGCGCTTGTGTAATAATGGGCTCATGACAGAAATCAAGATTTGCCTTTGAATGAATATATCTTTTATAAAAGGAACCACAGTGAAGCAGCCCAATGAGACATGCACTTGGTTTTTTATAAGGTTTTACACTGCTTTCATCCTCCTGGGATGTGTGTGCTTCCCATTAGTGCATTCCCCACCACCCCTGCCATCTGTCACAAGTGATTTGCTCTTTCTCATCTTATCTCCCCCAGAGGAGAACTGTTTCTGAACAGAATTCAGTTCTCTCCTTTTTTTTTTCTTTTTTTTTTGCAGGGTTTCTAAATTTCGTTGCAAGCACACCCTGCTCTCTCCTTATGCTGGGGAAAGCAGGGCTAAAGATGCATCCCTTGCCCTGGCTGTGGAGACAGGTGACATCTGTGCCCTGATGAGATGCAGGGTGGCATTGACATCCGGGGCACGTAAAAAAAAATAAAAAAAATAAACCATTCCCAGGTCTTTCCAGGACCCTGTAAAGCAACAGATCTTGCTGTTCTTTACCCATAATGGGTCAGATGCAATCAAGGCATCCTAGTGGAAATGCACCGTTCCCCTGCCCCGTACCTTGGGGCATGGCTGGAAAGGACTGATGCTGAGGGAGCTCTGGTTTCCCAGCCTGGAACCCTTTGAGAAACAGCAGCAGTGAGGCTCTGAGTCTGAGGTGGTTCTGTTTGGGTGTAATCCTTTCCCCAGTATTGCTTGGCAATACTGCTTGAAACCCTCACCTGTGATCTTGTAGGTGCCAGTGACAAAACTCCAGTCAACCCCTCCGAATTATCCATATGGAAAAATTTATTTCTGTGATGGTTTTTCCCTTAAAAATAGCTGGTTCAGGCCTGGAAATGAGGGTAGGTGCATGGAAAGTCACCTGGGAGTTAAAACTGCATCAGCCTGGAGTTTCACTACCACATGTATTCACCATCACGTTCACTAAGAATATATTATTTTTCCCCCCCTAAAAATCTTTCTGTGAAGTCAGTCCCACTAAAAGCCACAAGGGCTGAGTCACTGTGCAGAGTCTTGTAGCACATAATCACCTGCGGGATTATTTCCTCGGTGGAATAGCTAGAAAATCAAGTGTGTCTGGCCACTGGAAAGAAGAAGAAATTCCTGCCTGTATCCAAGATCATGGCGGGGGGGGGGGTGAGGCATGGATGATGGCCAGCTGCAGCAGATGAGCCAGGAATGCCAGGTGTTTTGTTTCTTTGAGCACCACCGGTGTGGTGCAATGCACCACTCAAAGCTTTGTCATCATCTGCTCCTTCGAAGAAGTTTTCTTCTGCGACAGCTTGGGCTTTGGCTCTGAGCTAAATCGTGTCAGAAAGCTGTTTCTCATTGTACTAATTATCATCAAGAAGCAGGGATTAGCTTCCTTTCTTGTATTGCATGGGGATAATTTGGCATTGGCATGACTTCTGAGTCCTTCTGATTGAAGTGTTTTTAAAGCTGAGGTCATGGCAGGGCTCCTTGCAAATATCCCCTTCAGCAGCGCTCGCTGTACCACGTTTCCAAGGCATCTCAGAGCATTTTGACTTTTCTCAGGCAAAAAAGAAAAGGGGGGGGGGAAAGGCCCCAGCTGAGCTTGGAAACCCTCATGCTCCATGGTTGAGAGCAGGTTATTTACTGTTGTTCTTGGCGTGGGAGCAGTTTCGAGGGCTGCGAGGTTGGGTTTGGCTGCCTTCAGCACGGCTCCTCGGCACCACGGAGGCTCCTGCCGCACGAGGGGGGACAGAGCTCCTCAGCCCCACATCAGCAGAGGGCACCGACCTGTGTTGGAGAGGTGATTTAATCACCTGTCCTAATTGGGGAACCAACCAGCTAGATGCCCCCCAAAACGTGCTCAGAAAAACATGTCTACTACCTCTGGAGGCAATTAGGCAAAGAGCAGTAAGAGCAGGCTGCAAAGCATCTACTTGTTGCTGTAATGGTTAACTGAGGGACTAAAATCAAGATTAAAGATGCTAAACTGCACGTTGAAGGGTGTCAGCCCTATTTCGAGCTGAGCTGCCAGCATGGGGAAGATTGCTTTGATCTGTCAAGTGGGGAAAAACTCCTTATATAGAGATTTCAGGCTCTATGTGGGTGGGAAATCTGGGAAATCTCCGGGTAGAAGAATGCTAGTCTTGGTATGGTTCATAATAATATGAAATAACTTAAATACAAAAACTTCCACTTTTGCTACAACTGGCATAATATTTCCTTAAATCACGATCCTCTGGATCTGGTTATTGTACAGGCCTTTTCATCTGGAAATGGCTTTGCAATTTTTATCTGACTGAATTGCCTTAAAAACACAATAAAATTGAGGGCAAAATATTACCTTTCTTTGTTTCCTCCTAGGTAATATGTTACACTTTCATCTTCATTTTAGATGAATGACTCTAGTTCTCCATAAAATTTCTTTCAGCATCCTGGTAAGAATCCCCTCTGGAATAGTTTATCATGTGCTGTAACATGAATATGAGGATAAGTTTGTCTTCCTTTCAAATTTTAACCTCAAAGTTTTCGGCTGTCTTGGAGACTTCCCTTGGCAGTCATCATAAAGGACCCTGTTAGTGCCTCTGTCGAACTATAGGTGAGGGTTTCATCGCAGCGAGCTTGGTCTAGGAGCTGATGTTTATCTTTCAGCTTCCCTTTTAAACGGGATCTGAATGCGTGCTAGTGTTATGAAGTTAAACCTGTGTAACAGATTATGGATCCTGGTCTATTCTCTCTCACCCGATCTTCTCTTTCCAAGGAATGCAGAGGCTTTACTTGCCTCCAAGACTATACAGCTTTTAAAAATACTGCTGGCGCTCGGTTCGCTTGCTCATTTATCAGGAGGAATAGGCAGCAAAGGGGACTGTAGCTCCCTTCTCTCCTTTGCGTTGCCTGGAGGAACACAGGAACTGTGAGCTATATAATATAGTAGCTGTAGCACGTCGGGAGTATGTCTGGTGCTGGTTCAAGTAGAAGTCATGGGGTTTGATACAGAAATTATCAGCTGAGACTGTTTGGTTTGTGTTTCAGAGGAAGCTGGATGGGACTATAATAACAGTCCCTTCTGGTTCGAAAAGTCTATCAAAGTTATAAATGTACAATCAAGGCCAAAGATCTCTAGTATTTGTGGGCAGCTATGCTGGGTGCTGGAAATCGTGGCCGCGTAAAAGTCTGATGGATGGAAAGAAATGCATTGGAGATACCGTGCATGAAGCATCATACATAAATCCTGGCTTATGCTTTTTTCTTCCATGGCAAATGAACTTGCAAAATATTTATTTGGGCAAAATTCCCATGGCAACAAGAAGGTTGTTTTGTACTGGGAGACATTTCTCTCTTTGGGAGTCCTTGAAAACTGGTGTGCTCTGTGATACGTAGGTGCTCCAGAGCTGCATGCCATGACCAGAGGAAGGGTATTGGGGACCAACACCTGTGGCTGGAATGCGAAGATGATATAATTTAGCAACCATGTTTGCAGGGATTGGGTTGCTCAGGGTTTTGTACCTGTTGCATCTGCTGTCAGTGTAAACAAAATTCCCAACACCGCTGTTGGATCAATTGGAAGACAGCAATCAGTAAGTCCAGAGCAATTGCAAACAGGGCTCTCAGCATCTTTCAGAAGATGGACGATACAATCCTGCGTTGGCACCGAATGAATGTGAATCCTCGGGCACGGGAAAAGGTAGCGGAGACTTTAACTGTGGAGATGCGTGCAGTGCCCAGGAGAAAGTCTGGGTGTGTGAAGGTGTGTTAGGTGTGCGGTGTGCATGTGTGTAGTTGTGCAAATGTGGGGCCATGGGAGGGCTGTTTCCGCACCGCTGGAAAGCCCAGATGTTCATGGGAAGAGTGTGCACATGTGAACTGTGTGGGCGTTATTTGTAGAGCATCACAGTTGAGTGAGCAAATTTGTAACCTAACCTCCTCACCGGCTGGGGCCAAGCTATGAGAAAATGGTTAAAGTCATGGAGAAAGAGGATACACAGTCCGCCTTAGAGGTAAAGTTTTTCCATCTGACTTCAACTGAAGTTTGAACCATGTCCTAAGTTAATAATATTTACACCCATCTAAGGGAGGAGGCCTTTGGTTCTGTAATGAGTCTGCAGTTGGTTCTGCGATACCTTTTTACTTTCTGCCATCTGAGTTTCTCATGCTCTGGACAACCTTGGATGGGTATTTATAGAGCAAGAACGTGTGAATCCTTCACCCCTCAAACATGTGCTCAGCCTTAAGAATTGTAATGATTCATATCCTTGTCTAATCATCATTGATTATATGCGGAAAACTTGGATAAATCTTCTGAGAGGCTTAAAACACGATGTATATCTAGATTCCAAAATAGCCATATGGGTTGTGACTCATTTTTTCAGATGCTGTTCATAAAAATCAATTATATGGTCACTTTGGCTACCAGTAGGGATCTTTTCCGTTGGCCGTTTGTTTCCTAATACTGTATTTTATAACTCTTAGAAAATCATAAAATGCTTACAAATTAGATAATATTTCTGGCAAGAAACGTCTTCCATAGAGACAGATCTGTGGTAGTTTATTTAAAAGCAGGCTGGGATCCTAGAACATGCTGAAATTTTTAGCATTGATGTGCTACAAACACCTGGCAGAGGAAAGGGGAAATGCGAAGCATCTGGAGAAAAAAAGTGAGGCTGCGGAGTGAGGGAGGCAGTTGTTTGTCTGGTGGTTGGAGCAGGGTTGCTTGGTTGACTCTTTGCATTCATTGCCCAAGTCATGCAGACAGATGTTTTCAAATCTGATGGCTACAATTAGAAAGCTCGAGTCATTGCACTGTGATTACCTACCGCCTTGTGTGGTCCGTGTGTGATTTGAATGCCAGTTGGAGGGGAGGGTTGAGTGGTTTTGCTCCCAGTGTGAAGATGTAGGTGGCTGTGGCAGAAGAAACTGTGTTGACTCCTGTAGATTAAAGTGTTAGACAAAATGATTAAGAGACACTGAGAATCTGGTTTGTGATGCAAAATGCAATCGAGGTGGACAAAGTCTTTATAAAATGATGTAGTTGTCTTTTTATAGCCATCTGATACTGCAGTGGGGTCATCCCTGGGAAATGTGGGGGTCTTTATGAAAAGCTGAGAGTTGCTGTTCATCCTCTGGGCTAAGCCATTCCAGAGACAGGCACTGTCTGCTTCCTACCTATAAAAATATGCAGAATTTTTAAATTGATCTTTCTGCCTTCTCTGTAAGCAGGTTCTGCTTCTGTGTGGAAGCATCATGGATCAGCATCAGTAGCGTTGGCCTGCTGAGGGAGGCAGGGTGGTACTGCACTTCTCCGAGCCTCCCATTCAGGATGGGTTTTGATGGCGTCCCCAGTGTTGTGACCTTGGCCTATAAGTATTAATCAAACAATACTAATTTAAAAGGAGAAAATCTGGAATGTATCCTTGTCAGAAAGCATTGCAGCTACTTCAGGTAGCAAACTTTGTCACCTGAATATGAAAAGATTGATTATCTCAGAGATGTTCAGCGTGTTTGCTCTGAATAAAATACAGCCTAGCAACCAGCTGTCTGCGCTGGCATATGTCAACCTTTCCCAAAAGCTGTTTGATGTCCTGTGGCTGGTGAATGGCTTGATTAGGAGTCCCTCATGAGATTCAGCTCTGATCTTCAGATAAATCTCTTTGCATGCCCTGCTGTCGTACTTCCACTGCCTCTTCCATGTGTAGGACGTCCATTGACAGAAACCCACTCCAGAGCAAATGTTACCCTAACATAAACACATTGCTAGATTTCCTAATTTTATTTTTATCAAGCAGTATATATAATTTGTTTTTTGCCCTTGCTCAGCTCTTTGAAATATTGCTCGGCTGCTCACCGATCTTATCTTACACAAATATTTACCCGCATTTGTACTTTGTAAAACATGATTTAGATTGCCTTTGCTGGACAAGTGAGACGGTGCCTCTGCGATCCAGCCCTCTGGTCCCGGGGTTGCGAGGAGGCCAGCCCGTGATACATGCCCCATGGAGAATTCTTGCTGACTCAGCCAGAAGGCTGCCAGCATCTCCCAGAAATACCCCATATTGCCATGAAAGCTTCTGGCCATCCTCTGCCACCTTTTGTGAGCAGCTTGATCTACTATCTGCTGAATGAGCCCAGTGTTGCTCTTGCCTGGAGGAAGCTGTAGATGATATGAAGTAGTGGCTTTGTTAACCAGCTACGTTACTCCAGTACCGTGTTGGTTGCAAGGGCCTACGGGATAGATGGGCGCGACTGGGCGAGACAGACTGGTCCTGGACATCCACAGTGGTGGGGCTGCCTGTGACAATGCTGAAGGTGTGGGATGCACTGGGAGCTTCCAATCAGCTTTGTCCCAAATCCCTATGCACAGCTCCGAGTATGGAAACAGCATACTAAGGGATACTGAATTAAAAAAAATAAAATATTAGAAAATATTCATGGCATCCCTGTCCTAACTTAGACTTTCTGAAGCAGCAGAAAAAGGGGGATTCTGTTGTTGCGACATCTCTTCTGACAAATCTTAGGAGAAAATATTTTAAAGAATTCCATTGTGATATTTGGATGCTTTCACTCGAACAGAAGCCATGCATTTCAGGCAGAAGTTTCTGGGTGAGGCTGCAGTCTCCAGAGAGCCAGACTGAACATTTGTGACGGTTCCCCTGACCTTAAAACGTACAAATTTGTGCATTTCCGTATTTATTAATACATTTTTCTGTGTGTAAATCACTGGGCACTATTTAAAGTGAGTCATCTGAAGGGAAAGATGCATCACCGCTGTGAGCTTACGGGTGGCTCGGAACTAACACTCGGTCAGAAATGGTGTGGAGGTCATTGGGTTTGACTTTCTACTGTTTAACCCTTTCTTAGGTGTCCCAACTGTCCCAATCTCAGCCCTGCTGCTCTGTTGAAGTCAATAGCAATGATCTGGCCGGAGTCATGATTCAGCTTGTTCTACTTTTTTTTTTTTTTAAAATCCTGAAACATAGAATGAGTTAGAGGGAAGCAGTGAGAACAAATTGGATCCAACTGATGGCAAAAGCAGCTCAAAGTATCTCTAGTGATGGGTGATTCTGTTTTTATAGAGGCCAGCAAAGTTCAGCAAAGCCCATTAAGGCTTCTGAGCCAGGTCAACGGGCGTTGGATCAGGCGCTTCGTCAGGACGGCTGCATGGTGAATTGTGCACCTAATGCACTTTTAATGAAAATGTTATCCTCTGGAGCGAGGCCAGGTACGACTAGAGCAGGAGCAAAGACCCTCCGTTCCCTAGCAATCATGGGAAAAGATATTACAGCTATTTCATAAACCCGTATGTTTTAAAAGTCTAAGAAAGTCAGCCCACATCAACAGCGGAATGAGCAGACTTCTGCGCGGACACGTCATTTAATCACAATTTAATAAGGCTCCTGTATCAGACTTTCATAATGAAACTTTTGGGTAGCCCCAAACAAAGGGGTCACTGTGGGAGAGAAGAATGCAGCCTTTGATTCACAGTTTCTTTTTAGGGTTCACGATGTTTCGTTTTCAGTAAGCTGCTGGCGAAATGAAATGCTTTCCTCATGCCAACTGTTACCTCATAAATGGTCCTTATGAAAAGTAATTTGTGATCACGAGATGATTATCAGCCTTCTCAGCCGAGCTCCTGTGAGAAGCGTGAGTTCTTCTTCCCTCGAAGAAACCCTCGGGTATTCAGGCCTTTAACAAGTGCTCCAGAGAGGTGTTTAGGGCCTGGATGACAAAAGGGTGTTGTTTTAATAAGACAGTAAGCTGCTGGGAGCCAATAACTTGGCCTGGGACAAGTATGCACAATCTGGTGGTCTTGGTTGTGTTGAGAGGACACAAAGGCAGCAGTGCATCAGGCAGGGATGAGCTGCCTGCACTGAGGACCAAAACCTGCTGCACCAAACGATGCCAGAGGATATTCACCCGCACTGGTGTTAATGGTCTCCCCGCTTTGGGAGGCTGTTGTGTGAGCTGATAATTCACTGAGAGGTGAAGAGGGCAGTGAATGATCTGGAGAAGGTGAATGGAGATGGCATACAGAGGAGGAAGGTGGCTTTGCTGTCAGTCTCAGCCTCTTGGTGGTGTTATTGTTCTTGCTTGCCAGGTTTCAGGGTATAGCATGGTCCCCCCTTATTCTGCAGAGCCAAGGTAGAGTCCCAGGACCTAGGGGACGGGGACATCCTTTAACCTGTTACAGCTCTGATGGACAGCATCAGCTGAAGCTGCATCTGACTGACCCTCGAGGCAATAAACTGTAGGCTCTGAGGCTTTTCAAGGTATGAATTTAGTGGGTGCGTGCAGCCGCCTGGAAAGCTTTGATCCGAAAAGACAAGCTGGAAAATGCAGATTTTTTATTTTTTTCACCCATGATCTGTTGACTCTCCCCAGATCTGTTTTCTTGACAAAGTCTCTCTTGCCTATTTCAGAGTGCCAATAACTTGTTCTTAACCAGTGCTTGAGATAACGGTGTGTGCTGAATGTAGCCCTGATGCTGGAGAGATGGAGTCCTGTCTTCAGTATTTCGCCATGGAGGGGTTCATTGTTTTTTAATTAGCAGAACTTTCCTGGTGTGCCGTGTGTGGCGGCATGTTGTTCCCAAGGATTCCTGCAGCCCGTTCCTGAGGGAGTTCAGCTTTAATTTTGTCCTTCGTTTGTTTTGTTCTTGCTAGATATTACACAGGCGTTGGGCTGGACGGTTGCTTTTTGTGTATTGGAAAAAATAACTAAACTCTCCAGTGATTCTTGCCACAAGCAAAAATTTATTGGAGGAAAAAAGAGTTTGGAGTTGTTTTTGCTTGTAAGGCTGTTAAAGGCTGAGCTTCACATTGTTGTCGTCTCTGGCGTGGCACTGGGAAGCCGAGAGCAGCCTCTCCTCCGCGAGGGTGCGGATCACCACTGTCGCGCGGTGCCAGGTTACCTGCCGAGCCGCTTTCGGCAGCCGCCTGCCCTGACAACTTGCTCAATGCTCACAAGTCCTGTGCTGTCCCTCTACACGTCCCTCCCGAAAGCTCTTTGCTTACGTGATACAGGCGTAAAATGGATGGAGCTGATGTGAGCTGGGCAAGGTTCATCCAGTGTGTGCTCCCGTTCACCTTGAACTCCCTGTCTGGCCGGGTTGGTCTATCGTTCTGGCCGGGTTGGTCTGTCGTTCTGGCTGGGTTTTCCTGCAGGCACCATCCAGACAGGACCTCCCTTTGCTCTATGTTCTTGTTGTGCTTCTGAGTTTGGGGCTTGCAGCTGCACAATGTTTGCCATCATTTCTTTAATGTGTTGCTTCTGCACATCTGTGTGTGTACCTATATATATATATATAAAATATCTATATATGTGAGTACACAGGTAATATATATGCTTGCACACAAACCTATTCATAATGCAATATTATCAATATACAAAGTATTATAGTATATAAATCCTATTAAATCCTTACTGTGTCTCTCAGTGACTGGATAGCTGGCAATTAAATTGCAGCACCATGGCAGGCCACACCAATGCTACGTGTTGTCTTGTTTTTCCCTGCTGCCAGGGGCATGGTGGCCCTGCGTAGGATGGAGTCAGTGCTGCTTCAGCTCAGCCTTCCTCAGCTCCAAACGTGAGGCATTAAACAGGAGGAATCATCTGCGCCCGGCTACGTCTCTTCCAAGCAATGGTCTTTGCATGCTTGGCAGCCTTAAGCAGCTTACGCTTAAATGATGTGATGGGATGCTGGGCAGGCAGGTGTCCTGACTCCTAAAGCATCACAAAAATGTCTCCGTAACTGTTATCTCATAAGTATTAAACAAGGACAACTTAGGTTTGCTTTCTCGTGCTCTAATGCTGCAGAAATATTAGAACTATGACACCAGCCACTTTGCTATTTCTTTTTCTGGTCACCAAACAGTTTTTCATAGTGATGCAAGGTGGATTAAAATCCTGCCTGAACGGAACACTGTGAAAAGGTAATTTTTTCTGTCCTTTCCCTTTAAGAAAAAAAGCAACAGGGTAAACCACAAATGAAACAGCCAATATTTTTTCTGCATCCCAGGGCTCTCGTGGCTTTAAGCTCTTCTCAACAGTGTGCTTTAGCTGTAAAATAAAGCATGAGTGGTGCTGAGGCACTGGAGTAAGTTGCCCAGGGAAGTCGTGGAGGCGCCATCCCTGGAGGTGTTCAAGGCCAGGCTGGATGGGGCTTGGAGCAACCTGGGTTGGTGGGAGGTGTCCCTGACCAGGAATGGAACTCAATGATCTTTAAAGTCCCTTCCAACTCTGACCATTCTATGATTCCATGATTGTAATCATAAATGCAGAGCTGCTGTAAGTACAGCAGTCAGGCTTCCCTCACCAGTTTTCCTATGTTATGTTCTGCGAACAATCAGGGGAGCTGCTGCCTCCCTGATTTGATATCAAAAAGGGCTGACAAGCAAAGGATGCTCTCAGCTTCTACCCAAAGTTTGTTAAAAGAAACAACGCTGCATGTAGTCAAATGATATCTAATGATGAGAGTCACTTACGAATTGCAGGATGGAAAAAATACAGCTGCTTGACGGGAGAGACTGTGGGCGCCAGGTAACGGGACAGGTATTTTGTGCGTGTCTGCTGCTGGTTAAATGCACGGTGCTGTGCATCTTCCCCATCACTCCCTCATCTTTTGTAGTCCTCCTTTCTAGCAAAGCTTTGCATGTTATCTTTGGCCACTCAGAGGTAGGGTAGTATATCCCTGGCTGCATCTGATACTAATAAAACGTGGCTGAAACGGAATATAATAGTTCTCAAACTAATCCTCGCTTTCTTATTTTTACATCAGAAGCAGGGCATTTGTCCATCAGTGGCTCCGATACAATCGCGGTGAATTAAGATGGCCCATTTGCAGGGTGTCCATAAATATGCATTGCTGCTCCTCAACCTAGTTTTCCTGGCAATTTCTTCTGCTTTCTCATATGTCAGAAGATCTTCCCAAAGCTGCTTCTGAAGCACACTGGCCAAATGCCTCTGTAAAGACTTTTGCAGAAGCTGAGGTTACACGACCTCTCCTTAAATCAGAGCTGAATAGTTTGGAGTGCTTCAGCCTTCAGATGTGATGCTGTTTCCAAAAATCAGGCCCGTTCTGGATGCTGCAGATCCTACTACCAGGCCACCACAGCTCGAGCACCCAAATGCTGGGTCACCTACTGAACCTTTATGTACCACCTTAGCCCTGGCATTAGGCTGACTTCCAGCACGGTTGAACACTGCTCTTCCAGCTTCAGTCAGTGCTCATCAGCCCAAAAAAATGGGTCCTGGGTGTTCATGAGCTGCCTGCAGTGGAGGACATGGCCTTTGTCTTGTTTGCTAGGGCTGGGCACATTCATGGCTCCAATAAGCGTTGTACGTGGTTGGAGTTCTGGGGAGTTCATGTGTTACTGAGTGGCAAAATAAAAAGTTGAAAAAGGGCAATAGTATGATATGGCATGGTTGGTCTCTACCAGTGGCTAAAGCTCTCCGTATGAGGAAAAGACAGTACAAATGTTGCACCTTACCTGGCTGGCAGCAGCACGTCTCCTGAGGAAGCATCTCACTGTCCATCCACGCTGGCTTTCCAGGAAATTCTTCTTCTACAAAGCCTTGTCCAAGGCTGCTGAAGTCAACACAAACAAAATTTCTTGCCTTCAGCTGGCCTTGGCTTGAACTCTGGGAATTCCCCAGCAGAGGAGGAGGAGGTGATCTGAGGACAGCAGTGTGTAGCTCGGAGGGAGTGCTCCTTGTGGAGACCAGCGTGGCTGTGACCTTCCGTCTTCTGGCAGGGGACAGTCCCGTTCCCCATGCGCCTCCACTGATGTGGGTCTGGAATGATCCTTGCAAGACAGGAGCAACCCCCAGCACCACGTCAGCTCCCTCTGAGCGTGATGTTCCTCCCATCCTTGATTTGGGAGCAATGAGTCCTTCCACCACCGTTGCTACCTCTTGCAAAGCAGGCTGTTGGCTACCCCAGGCGGGAAATGGCCTGCACACACCGCTTGGGGGTGGGGGGGGGGGGGGCGAAAACACGCCAGTACCAAGTACAGGAAAGGTTGTTTTTCATTTATTGTTGAGATATCAAAGATAGGGGAAACATAGAAGCAGCTCTGGAGGAGCTGTGCGGAAGGCCTTGCAGCGTAGGAAGTGTTGGTCAAATAAAAGTGGAGGATGTTTATGGTGTGAAATCGGGAAGTGTTTTCAGGAAGCTGGTAGGAAAATTCAGCTGAGATAGGAGAAGGGAAAACAAGAATGCAAAGAAGCAGAGGATGGACGCTCTGCCTTGTTTAGCTGTATTTATAGAAAATTGGACCATCCTCAAATCTGATGTTCAGTCACGGGGTGCCACAGATTTCCCTGCCCGCCGCGTCCCTGCGATTCGCGCTCAGGAAACGGTGCTGTGGAACGCGCAGGGCTATTTTGGGGCTGGAGGCTATTTCAAGAAGCATCAGCAAGGCCAAGTTCATCAGTACTGTCACAGATGGACTTTGCGGGGGTGAACTTGGCTCATCGAGTTCACATGTTTGGGCTGTCTAACAGCAAAGAGCAGGGGAGGAAAACGGGCTATTTTTTTTTCTTTTTTTTTTTTTTTTTTCACAACTGCCACTGAAGCTCTCTGCATCACATGAGGCATCTCTATTTTATGTAGCTTAAATGAAAGATCTATTTTTTTTTCCCTTCTTTTTAACAGAGAATAAAGCGGGCTTGTAAGACCTCAGAGGATGACAAACAGTATCATTTAAAACTGAAGGAAGAGCACCGACTTGCAAGCTCTCTTGCATAGAGGTGTTGGTGCTAAAAGTTCTCAGTTTTGTTTCTCTAACTCACCCAAAACTTATGGTGTGGCACAGGTTAGTGAAAACAACAAATTCCTGGAATATGATCCCTAGGCAGAGCTCAAAGTCTACAAATGATTAAATACCCAGGACAAATGAAAGGAAATAATCCTTCATATACGCTGTGGTCACTCTAAAAATCACTGCTGCAGGAAATCATCTAAGTCAAATGTCCTGGCTGCTATAAATTTATTTTTTGAGGAATGTTTAATTTTACACTTATCAATAGCATATTTAGGTTAGCCAGGCAGTACAAAAAGTGTCCTTATTTACTTTTCAAGGCATTGCAGGTCTTGCGGGGAGGAAATATTTTTCATTTGTGAGCAATAATGACTGAGTGTGGGCATTGCTGGAGGGCAAGGAGTCACTTTCTTCTGCATTGCATTTCACCCACCATGAGGAAAAGATGCTCAACAGGATAGATTTAAGATCTGATTGCAAGCAAAGCTGATATTTCCATATATTTGATTTAAATTTTAATCAAAGTGAATTGTTTTTCAAATGCAGATAACACGGCAATGGCTCCAAAAATAAAACACGAACAAGCAATCTATTAGGCATGTCTGTCAGCAAAACAGACGCCATCTCATAAACCTGCCAAAACAGCTCTTTGCTTCAAACAATAAAAACTAGAAGGAACCAAAAGCCTCAGCTTTAAAAATCTCTCTTTGTATGTTTAAAAAAAAAAAAAATTAAAAAAAATCCTAGCTCTCCATCGGTGTAATTTGGACTAGGTTAATGTAAAAATGGAAACCTTTCAATAAATCTTTTAGTGGAGATCAAAAGCAATGAGTGCAGGAAACCAGAAAATTGATGATATGACATTTTCCAACACTCTATAACATTCATATTATTCAGAGAACTGCCAACCGCAATTGTTCGAATACTCTTTTAACTGATGTTGTTACTTGAACTCATAAGCCAGCCACTGATCTCCCCAGGGAAAAACATATGGGAAGACAGTAGCTCAATTAAAACTAATATGGTGTGTGGCTCTTAATCCTCAGTTGAGCCCTTGTGCCAGAAAGTTCTTAAGTATGTGCTTAAATTTAAGCCTGTGCTCAAATTTTATCTGTTTTATGTGCATTTCTTGAGCAAAATATCCAAAAATACTATCGAATACCCTTTGCGAAGGGTCTGCTCAGGCTGCAGCTGGCCGTGCTCAGAGGTGGCACTGGCTTTCTCCTGGGTGCGTTGGGCTCTGCGAGCGTTTCTGGATGTTTTCTGTCATTGATAAATACCGGTTTCTGATTGCAAAGACCTTATTTGAATCCTGTCTCCCTCTAGTGTTGTGAAAACAACTGGAAGGAGGTAAATGGGGGGTCAGAGATTTAATGTCCAAGGTGCTCTCCTGGTTAAGTGAGCAAAAAACAGATATCAGCAAGCTCTCCCCATAACTGTGCACCTCCACTGGTGTCCAGAGGATGGGGCTTGGAGGGATTTTGGATGGGGAGCGTCGTGCTGTGAGCAGAGGTGCCGCTGGCTGATTTGGCTGATTAATCAGGCGCGTTTTGGCTGGGTTGCGTTGTATCTTCTGCTCTGCTGCAGGAACAGTTTCTCCGTTGCGTGCCGGCGTCTGTGCTGACTGCGAGTCTGGCATCCTCTTGCCTGTCCTGAAAATTAGTGACATCTGAAGAAAATGAATGATGAAAACAAGATTATGGAAAGCTCACTTGCGTGGAAAGAAAAGTATTGGCGTTGAAGCCTTCCCAGGTGGATCACGTAGGTTGGGGTTTGCCCTGTGTCACCAGGCACGTTGTGTGCCCGCTGGTGTCCGCGGGGTCCCAGACCTGCCCAGCACAGGGGTGGTAACGCAGCACAGCTTTCCCCTGGTTGGGCTCCTATAGCCGATCTCAGCAGATGGGAACAGCGTGTGGAGAGGAGCTGAAAGCGTGCTTATTTTACTTGCATTTTCCTTTCCCTCCCCTTTGATGGGGGGCAATGCTGCCTGGACCTGGGCGCTGGACTCACAATGGACAATGTCCCATGGAAGATGGGCCAGCCTCGGCGTTTTTTGGGTGGTTTTTTTTTTTTTCCCCCGTGGTATTTTACTACTCATTAATCCTTTTGATTTTAGCCTCTTTGAAGCCCAGGGTTTGGACGTTTTTCAGCGCACACTGAAATCGGACATGAAAACACTTCAACCAGTGCAAAAGTTTAAAACCCTTATTCATACACCCTGGAAAGGCTTTCGCTTGATATGCTGACAATGACTGACTTTATTATGTTTATCTTTTGGCAATATCTCCTTTTGCAATTGATAGCGTCTCACGTTTTCCTGGTGCCAGGTTCAATTTCCAACCTTAGTAACTGAAACGGGCTGTCGTGTTTCGCTGCCACGCTGCGGCATGCTCTGGGCAGCCCGTGATTTTGGGGGTAAATACACAGAGGAGTAAAATAAACATGTAACAGAACAGCACACACAGACACACACACACACACACACATATGATAAAAAGTCTGGTCTTTCACCTAATTTAGACCAGAAAATTGGCATCCGATTTTATTGTTCAGGCTGACTCCAAGAACACAAACATATTTTTTCCTTCAAAACGAGAACTGCCAAAATATAAAGAATGATATCTGCTGGTTTGAACTAATTGGGATTAACTGCTTCGTGGCTGCTTTTTGTGGAACAAGTGCTATTTTACTCAGTTGATAGCAGCAATGGTACCAAGGCTGATTTTGGGGCAATGGATGGTGCGAGGGTCCTTGCAGCCTGTGGCCGCAGCCCAGCAATGGGGTCCCCCCAGCAGGGACTTTCTGCCCCACACCTTTGGTGTTTGAAACAGGAATAATCTCTGTTCCCAAAGTCTCAGCCCTAGGATGCTGCCTGCCCAGCTGCCGTTGCAGCATGGAAAGCCAGACAGGGAGCACGGCAGGGAAAATGCTGAGCTTTCAGCAATTTGCTTCCATCTTAATAAGCATTTTCTGTGCACTTTTTGATTTTGCATTTTCATCTCCAACTGCTGAGAGTATTTGTGTTTCTGGAGTGTTTCCGAAAGCACGATCTCATCGAGAACCCAAGTACTTAATTAAAATTGTTGGGATTAGAATAACATTGCAATTAGAGTTGTGTCTATTTGTCTTCCGGGGTTTAGGATCCGTGTTTTCAAGCCTTGTGCTGTAAACACGGGCCTGGAAATTTATCTTGGGGTTTCAAAATAGCCAAATGTTGCAAAACCTGCCAGAAGGGCTGAGGGAGCTGGGAACGCTAGCCTTGCAAGAGGATGGGGGAGCAACCCACCCGTTACCTGTGGCTCTGTTTGGGATGTTGAAATAGGTGCAGGAAAAAAATACCCCGTTCTGTTAAGGGCTGATCTGAAGAACCCCACTGAAAAAGCTGTATGTAAGGCATGGCAAGTTCTACGGAGGAACCATGCAGCATATTTTTAGCACCGTTTCCTGGCACCTTGTGTATTAACTACTTCCAGACTGAGAGCATTGGACAGGGATGGTCTGAGTCGCCGGGATTCGTGTGCTGGTTGTGCACAGAGTGCGTGTGATGGGGTGGTTGATACAACTGCGGAGCAGAAGTCAAGACCAAAGAGGAGTATTTTTGATGCAGCTCCCAGGGGACCTCTCGAGGCGAAGATGCCTGAGCGCTGCGGTATGCCACTTGCCCAGATGTTTATACCGTGGTGTGAGCAGAGCAAACCTGGAGACAAGCTGTTCCTGGGAGTAGCCCGCATGGACAGCCACGCAAGAGTGTCCCCGGGGGATGCTGCGTGGGGCCACCAGCTCTACCAGCCTTCTGTCCCCATCAGCTGGCATGCTTCAGGGTCTGTCTCCAGGGACATGTGGTAGACCAGGCCACCAGGCTGGAAAGGTCCTATGTGCTCAGGGGGTCACAGCAGTGGGTAATATTTTCAGTATGAATAATTAATCTCTTTGTCAGGATGCCCCTGGGATGCCCCTCAGCTTAGATATATGCCAAAGACCTGAGCTGGCCCCCAAGAAAATAGATAAGACAGATGCCAAACAGAAGTGGGGGTCTACTGGCTTTGCTGCTTCTCACGTTTTGTTAAAGCTTTCAGTAGTGCTCTATGGGGCTGATGCTCTCGCTCCTTCCCACAGGACACTGCCCATGGCTGAGCTGCCACCCAGCCTGGCCACTCTCCGAGCGGCAGAGCACACACGGGGGCCTCAGACCATCCTTTCCTCGTAGATTTGGTTATGTTTTATTTATTCAATATTGTGCCGAATTGGGCAAAGGTTGTGAGAGGAGATGTAAGGCCCTTAAGATGTAAGGGGAGGAGGAACTTTCTAGGAATAACATCTCCTTGGATGACCTTTAGGAATACATTGAAGGAGCTGCGCAAGCAGTTGAGAGATGGATAGGGGAACCCTGTTCCCCAAGGAAAAAAGGAAGTTTTCCCAGAGCTGTGAGTATTTATCCTTCCCAATGGAGCCTACTTTGGTGGGTACCACTGGGAGATCTCCCTACCCCTGCCAGTCTGCTTTTGCTGCTGGGTCATTGAGGAAACCACTAAACCAGCTGAGAGAACATTGATTTTGGGTTGCTGGTTTGTTTGTTTAGTGTTGGAGTCTGCAATGAAAATCTGGGGCAAATTAAGAAAAAACAAAGCAAAGATTTTTCTTGGGCAGAAAAAAAAAAAAACAACACAACCTCAGAAACCCGCATTGTGTTTCGTAACTCGATGGAGAGGAAGAAGTTAGCACACGGACACGCACACCACCACCACCTGCATGAGATGCTCTAATTCCTGAGTCCAGAAAATAAGCGATCCTACAAAAGGACCCCTGGCAAAGTGACTGAAGCTCCCAGGCCGTGAAAAAAAAAAATCAAGCATTTTTTCTCCCTTTGCTACTTTTGCCTCCCAGAAGGCGTCTCTGGATTCACCTTCCTTGATGTGATTTTCCCCTCTAACTGCAGAGGCAGCGAGAGAGATGCCCGGACCCCACCATCCTCACACCTGGCTCTCATTCCCCGCTCGCTCTCTCGAATTGATGATGTGCCAAGTGTCAAGGGTCTGACTCCAATTTGGGTGTCAAATTGGGAGAGGTGGCTGGTGACAGAGAGTCAGCTCTGGGGCAGGGCTCAGCTGCCGGTTTACAGGCAGTTAGAGCTTGTACAAGTAGTAGGGTAGGGAACTGCAAACGTGGGCCACGGGCGAGGGGAGAGGCTGTGCTCGCAGGGGATGCCCAGGCTGAAGGGATTGAGGTGAATTCATGCTGTGGGTGAGAGCTGGGGAAGCCTCGCTGCGTGGCTGCCATGGCTTTTGTGGCTGCAGCACCCTATCCCCAAAAAGAAATATCAAGACTTTGGAATCTTGCATTGATCCTGGGAGCCGTGCGTGTGCTTCAGAAGCAGCAGCTTTCCTTCTTATTTCTATCCCTGCTTCTGGTTTGCTCTGTCACCTCAGGCAAATCATTTAACCCCAGCTTCAACCTATTTTACAGGGATGTTGCAAGGCTTAATTAAGGCTTGTAAAAGGTCTTGAGTTCCTGAGAGGTGCCTGCTGGAGCAGGGTGATTAATCACATGTTGATGGGAGGGATGTTGTGGGGGTAAATCCAAGTAGTCAACAATAGGGCAGATGATATTTTTCCCTGGGGGAATAAGACAAGGGGGTTGTAAAAGCATGCACATATCAGATTTATTCATTCTGGACATCAAGTTGTTGAAACTGTAGGGAGGCTTTGTGGCCAAAACCACAGAAATCTGACTGTATGGCTGAGATAGATAAAGACATTCTGAATTTCCACAAAAGTCAATCAAAGATACATAAATTAGGGTGTTTCCCCCCAGACTTCAGAGTCACAAAGGCAAACAATTTGCAAAACTTCCAAGTTTTAGAAATAAATGTTTGGCACTTCCTCTGAACACCGTCCTAAGCCTCTGAAAACACACCAGAATCATCCTGTTAGTATTCATTGCTGCAGAGCAAAAGGGAAGGTTATTCGGAGGAGGAGGAGGAGGAAAAAAAAACACCTTTTGCTGAACTTTATGCAGTTGTTCGCATGATTGCCCAATAGCCCTTCCATACAGAAAAGGAGAGGAGGGGGAAAATGCTGGGCCCTGTGCAGTTATTTTCAAGATGACCCAGTTCTCCTTCTTTGCTTAAGAAACGGAGAAGGAAAAGTCGCCCGCTGAACTCTGTGCAGTGTTTTTTTTTATTGTTTGGTTGGGTTTTTTTGGCCCGGTTCTTTTCTCCTCTAACTTCATCTCCTTCAATAGGCTGGCCCCTAATTTACACCAGCATCATGAAAAGGAGCTGGGACTTAGAAAGCAAACCAGGCAAAGGCTGAACAGTCTTTGATCGGCTTTTGAATTCAGCAGGCTTTGCCCCAAAAGTTGATGGTTACAAAGGGCCGGACCCTGCGCTGGGCTGGATGTGCAGCAATTTGTCTTTGAATGCTGAGGAGGGCTCTCCATGGCCCCGGTGACTGGAAGGAATGCAACGAGCACTTGCGCATGCAAACGAGGGTGATTTCATAGGCTTTTCAGCTACAGAGCATAAATCAATATTGTTTTGTAGATCGCTTGGCTTGCCACATTTTTTTCCTTGGGGAACATCCAGTATCCGTGTACTATGGGGAAGGACGCTGCAGGGGAGAGGGGATGGCTGTGCCCTCTGTTTTCACCTCAATATTCAGCTCAGTGAAAACTGGATTTTATTCTTCCAGGGACCAAACGGAGCCAGCCAAAACCAGAGATTATCATCACTAAGGAATCCTGCCTGGGGAGCTTCCACCAACCAGGAGAGCAGTTAGTTTGAGATTTTTTAAAGCATTTTTTTATGGCACGGCAGTTTTAGTTGAGCTAAATGAAGCTTATTGCAGTGGGGAATTCAGCGTGCACATGTTTAAAAATCTTTTAAGATTGGATATTTTAACTCCAGCAAATAATCAAGTCCCAGGAACAATTTAGATGAGTAATATATTAAAAACAGGCTTATACAGATCCAAGAAAAACGTTGGAGGATCCATAGGGGTCATTGTTATGCACTGCAGGCTTAAATATATTGACTTTTACAACTGCAAATGGATGGTTGCATAGTGGTTTCCACCGAAGAGCAGTTTCAGTTGTGATAACTCATACAAAGTGAAATTCAGCCTTGTGCTCAGAGCCGGCATGAAGTCTAAGAACGAAGTGAACTTAATCTTTATCTCTCTACAAACATTACATCTCTTTAATCCTTGAGGCATGCCATTCCTGGGAGGACCCTGCATAAAGGATGCAGTAGAGCAGGGCAGGAATCGGATTTGTTATTTA
Source organism: Pluvialis apricaria (assembly GCA_017639485.1). Classification (NCBI taxonomy): domain Eukaryota; kingdom Metazoa; phylum Chordata; class Aves; order Charadriiformes; family Charadriidae; genus Pluvialis; species Pluvialis apricaria. The sequence continues at coordinate 6,001,334 of CM030011.1, read as the reverse complement.
TGGAAAAATCTGAAATTAGAGAAAACATGTTCTGAAATTACAGGAAAGAAAACATTTTCCAAAGGGGAAGAAAATCTCAAAAACAAAAATAAACTGATTTTTTCACCAGTGGAAGTGTTTTTCACATCTTTAAAGTTACATCATTGTATTGCAAATGAAAGAGAAAGTTGAAATGTGCCAGTCAGAGTAATGTCAACCCTTCTGTTTCAGGAAAATCAAAATACTTTTTGCAGAGGAGATTTTTTTTATACAAAATTTGTGAAGCTTGTAGATTTTTATGTAATGTTGTTTCTTTCCCTGTGGAAAAAAAAGAAGAAACAAACAGCTTTCTTCTGGAAAATGTGCTAACCCCTCTGTTATACCCAAAATGCCTATGAAAGTTTGAGATTTAAAAGTGCATAGATAGGAAATATTCAGTGGGTGTGGGTATGGCTATAAATACTCAGGCTTCTCCATGGCACTGCAGTCTGTTCTTCTAGACTATTAGAAGAGGTGCAACAGTGTCACAGGGCAATGCCTTGGAGTCACTGGGATTTCTCCTAGCGGGGTTTATTGCCCATATCAAGGCACGCTCTTTGCATGCAATGTATGCAAAAAAACTATGCCATCTACACAGAATTGTTAGTTTTCACTTAGAATCACAGAATCGTCTAGGTTGGAAGGGATCTTTAAGATCATCGAGTCCAACCATCAACCTAACACTGCCAATACCGCCACTAAACCATGTTCCCTAGAATGCTCGTTAAACAAAGCTCTAGAACTTTACTGAGGTGATTTGAATTAAGTTTTAATCAAATTTATGTTCTTGTGCCAGAAAAAGCTGTTGATGAAACTGGGTTTCCATTGGCACCCAGACCTAAGCACTCAGCAAATAAAACTGAGCATGGGAGCTGTAATCAGCATGTGAAGAACAGCCCCCGGCACAGCCGGATCCCCTGAAGGTTGCTGAATAGTTACATTTCTGTAATGCTTCCTCCTATGACGTGGTGTGACAGCAGATATTTCCTCCCTGAAGATGAATTTGTCATTAACAAAACCAGGAGAGGTGACAGTGTCAGAAGCAGGGCTCATAATCACCTTCAGTAGCGAGATACTGTGCAGGAACCCGAACATCTGAAGGAAAATATTTTGCTTTATTCAGAAATATTCATTTCAGGTCCATTGGAGGAGCTGTGTAGTTTACTAATTAGGGAATCGGGAACAAGGGGTTCACGAGTTGTAATCCTTGGCTGAGTGAAGCAATGTGTTCATTACAGCTGTCACTCATCTCCCTCCTGTCTCATTTTTCTGATCTGTAAGTTGAGGTTTATAACCTCTGTACACCGAAAGTGCAAGGAGGATTAATTAGATGGCAACCGTAGCACTGCAGTCTTCTCTTTGAGCAATGGTTGGAGCTCCTAAAGAGGCTGAAATGTCTCAGGAAATTTTTGTTTTCTATTGAAAAGATGAATATGGGTGCTTCAGTTCTGCATCGCTGAGATATTATCATTTTCGTCTGAAAATTACCAACACATGAAACAAATGTTTCTGACACAAGGGGAAGAGGAAGGAAAACTGACCTTTGAAAAGCGTTTAGCAGGTTTACCTGTGAAAAGGGAGCAGGGAGGTTTTTCTTACTGAAAGAAAAAAATAATTGCAACTCTAGGATCCCAAATACTTGGCAACAGCATAATCATGACTTTACTAGAGCTCTCAGTTTTCCTGTTACAATAACTGAGGTCTGATCTGTGTTAAAAACAAAGCAAAGGGGAAGCAAACAAACCAAAACCCCAACCCTTGAAGCAGTCCAGGGCAACGGGTTCACTATTGGGCATATCTCAAAACCTATCCAGGAACTGCGTGTTCTCAAACCGATTAAATTTACCCACCAGTCGCTTGTTGGGCTACATTAGCAAACAAAACAAACTGGCTGACAGTTTGTGCTCTGCTGCACGGCAAAAAAACACCACTCCCAATGGCTTTTCCAATTCCAGGGATGGAGCAGGAGACTTAACTACTTATTTACTCGTCTCTGCTCACCCAGAAAGGACCCAACCTGATGGATGGCCCCTGACCTCTCCGCTCCGCATGGCCACCAGCCAGACTGCCACTTGGGTGTCTTCTGTGTGGGGAGATACAAACCTCCCACCTGGCAAGCATCCAGCCTATTTTTGTTCCATACCATCGTAAGAAATACTACACTTCCCTGAATGGATGACCTCGAAGTCACACGCAAGTTAAATAGAAGCATAAGTTATCTGGACTTACAGCCACGGAACCATTCTCTGGGAGGAAAGGGTAAATAAACAAATCATTTATTAGCAAGTAAAATTGTTTTTTCTTTGAAATGCAAAAATGTACTCTCTGGTGAATGATGTTTTTAGCTTCACCCTTCGCTCTCACCAGGCAGAGTCCAAGCATGTCATGAGCAAAACTGCTTTCAAGTCACCCGTCCAGCTGGTCCGCTGTAGGGTGGTGTTTGTCTGGTTAATCACTTAGGGCAACACTTGATCGAGGGGAATTTAGCCACTGATGCTGGGGTTAGCAGGGCCAAACTCTGGCTGTGGATATGGGGCAGCGCTGGCTGAGACACCTAGTTGGGGGCTTGGGGGAGGGAGGATGAACTTGGGTACCACCAAGGTGGACGTGGAGGCCGTCTACTTGGGGCTAATGACAGAGCAAGGGAACAGGTCTGTGGCATTCAGTAGACACGAGATGTCTCTGGAGATTATGCTGTTTTTTCCTCTGAAGCCCCAATCCATTGGGAATGGGAATCTGGCCGCTGGCATCAGCAGCCTCTGCTCCCTGCCCTGTTACGGGGTTATGGATGGTGTGGGACAGGGTCTGAAGAGAGGAAGGTGGCTGAGCTGTGGTGTGATGCTGCTCCTGCACAGACCACCCGTGAGGGGGATGTCTCCCAACACTCTGCCTTGCTCAGTTGTTGTCTCTGTTGATGCCATTTCATCTTCCCTGTTTGGGGGAAGTGGGAAGACCGGAACCCTGTGTAATCCTCGGCTTCATGGCCGGCACGTCCCCTCCTACAGGAAGGAGATGGAGCTCCAAGGGTCGCCTCCCCTCGTGGTGCCTGGCAGCGCTGGCATGCCCGTGCAGACATCGTCCCAATTTACTTTAGATCTTCTCTCTCCCTTCCCTGGGCTGATCCTTCAGCTTCCAAAGCTGTCATCATTTTCCACTGAAAAATCACTACTGCAGCGTGTCAAAGAAGTGCACAGACTCCCCGCCTGCCCATCAAACCTCCATCTTTTAAACCAGCTCCTTCCAACCAGCTCCCCAGAGACAGCCAGTGTGTTAATTAGCCCATCCATCCTCAGGAAGCTCCTGTGTCATGTCTCTGCTCTGTGTCACAGGCACAGAATGAACGGAGGTTTACATCCAGCAGGTCTGGAGATTCACTTTGGATGTCTCCTTTGATACCTTCCTGACGCGGCAAGTCTAGAGATGCAGCTCATCCCCCGTGGGCAGGGGATACCTTCATGGCTCCGCCGCTTGGTGCTGCCAATTAGGAAATGCCATGGGGGAAATTGGGCTGAGTTCCTGCAGTTTCTGTCCTCTGCTGGTTGTCAGTGGTGCTGGTGAAGGTGGGACAGTGCTCACTGCTGCCCCACGGGATCCAGGCGATGAGTCAGTGAGGAAAAGCAGTTATTTTGTGTGCTGAGGAGGAAAATTAAGTGAGAAGATAAAAATATAAAGGAAAGCCTGGCAAGAAATCATTACTGGGTCATGTCAGCTTAGCAGATGAGAGCTCCTAAATCCTTTAGGAAGGTGCGGGTTGGGGGCAAGCCTCCCACTTTCCCCCTCTTCAGAAATGGCGTTCAGGTCCGTAAAGCTTTTTAGAAACGCTGATTCAGAATGGGACCAAACTGCTGCTGCCGCTGAGGACGTCGGCAAGTCGCAAACTGCTCGTACCACCACTGCTGCCCCACGCCACCATGGGCAGATCGTTTGCGCTTGCCACACTCTCAGGAAAGAGAAGTAAACATTTTTCGCATTGATGTAACTAAGTTATAGTTGCTACCACGAAAATGTTATTTTTCTCTCATTTAGGGTGCGCCAGCCAAGTGAGTCCACTGACATGAGAGCTCAGGCACAAACACCTTCCTCTTGTGTGTTGGTTTGAAGAGATGCTTAAGATATTTCTGAAGCGCTCAGGTCTCGGAATAAACTGTCCTGTAGGAGATGCACCAACAGATACGTGCACATCTCTTGCCATGGTCGCTGGACCTCCAAAGTAGCTGTTTTCTGGGCTGCGTCAGCTGTGATTTATATAACTGTTTTTGGGATCGTATCATCGAGTATTTCTTAAAAACTGCCTTTTCCCCAAAGGCTGGACTCTAGAAATGAGATTCCTCACATTCCTCGTATTGTCCAGCTGAGACCTGTGGTACAAGCAGCATTTTTATAAGGCTGTTTTGAAAAGCGAGCTGGGTTTGTTATTGGACCCTCTCACTCCATCTTATTTAGGCTGTTCTTTTTTCTCTGCTGTTGTTATTCATGAGCACAGAACTGAAGCTTCTGTTCGGAGAGGGATTGCTTCACGAGTAAAATTGTGGGTTTCAGTGGTCCGCAGCTTCTGAATGAATACTTTGAGTCAATAAATGTGCTACCACAATTTCATAACTTATCCATATGAGGATTAAAATAAGCTCAGAAAAACAACAAAACAAATCGGTTATTTTAGCTGCGACCACTCAAACCTGCAAGAGGAGAAAAAGCACATCTTGCTTTCTGATTTAAATAGCACTAATTTAATTTTAGCCTTGTGGCCAGTGGAGTTTGTGGTTCAAGCAGAGACAGGGATGCCATGGCTGCGTAAGGTCTCCTGGGCTGTTAAATCCTTTCTCTGGCAGTTTGGATATTTGTTTCAGAGAGCAGCTCAGAGCTCCAGCATAGCATACTGGGGAAAAGTGGGGAGAAGCGGGATTGGTATTGACAGCCTCAGATGCAAGTCTAAATTTGAGAGCGATGAAATGCATGCAGCCGAAAGCGTTTGCACTAGGTTTTGGGGGAATGCGAAGGGAACCCTTCACTTAGTGCTGGCATCTTCCCGTATTTCCACATTGACTCTATTACTCCTGGACCTGACCCATGTGAGGACACGTTTCACCTCGCAGCCTTTGCTTTCCCTTTCCTGTGACCTGACTCGGGCAAAAGGACCTCCAGCAAACGTGGCACTTGTGCCATCTGGGGCTAAGAAGAAATCTATGCTTTCAGACCTGTGGGTGTGTGATACCGAACGTGAGGGGGAGGTTGTCCTGTTTGGGGAGCCTCGCTCCTTCCAGGGTAGGAGAGCGAAACAGCCCCAATGCCACAGGGGCCACCGCTTTGGGGACAGGCTTTCTGATGTGTCGCCAAGCTGAAATACATGTCCTGCCAGCTGGGTCTGAGGGGTTCTGCACTGGCCTCTGCGTGGGGTCACACTTTACAAAGACATCGTGGCTCCAAAAGATGCAGAAGAGACTGAGGTTTTCAGCAGAACCGAATACATGGGGAGGTTAAATCATCTCAGATGGTCCAGACATCTAATATCGTTTAAAGTCTCCAATGGTGTCCAAGCCATCCACACAGCACTGAAAGGTGGTACGTGGGAAGGAGGGGAGACCCGAGTTGCACGCAGCGAGTGGTGCCTGGCCGGGTGCAGCATACTTGCAAGTCAGGATGGCCTTTTCCTCTCCAAAACTTGTCTCCGAGATCTGTTCCTTCTTGGCAATGGTCATCCAGGCAGAAGCGAGGGCACCTGCCCCACCATGGGGCATGGCCCTGAGTCCTCAGCTCACCTGGGGCTTGGCTGAAACCTGCTGCACATGGCAGCCTTTCTGCATCACCAGCTGGAAGGCTGCAGAGGCCAAAATGTCGGATCTGGATTTCCAAACGCATTTCTGAGAAAGTTTCTGCATTTCGAGCACTCTAATCCATGGAGCTCTGCTTGAACCTCAGAGCCACCCTTAGCACGGGACTCTGAGCCTCTCCAAAAGAGCCAACTCTGCAGGCAGAGCTTTCTGGGTCGCGTCTTTATACCGTGTGTTTCTCAATGTCAACTAAAATGAAAAGGCCACGAAGGCATTACCGCTGTTTACAGAAAGACAGAAACAAACACTTGCATTTGCGAAAGCAAATGTCAGCACCATTGATCTAGAGCCGAGTTGTTTATCATGACGAAAGGTTAATATTTAATGGAAGGTTAACTTTTTTTTCTTTTTTCCTTTTTTTTCTAAAGGTGCCTAAAATCACCAGAATTTGCAAAAAAAAATGTGGTTTTGATTAAGAAACATCTGACTTAACAAAAGCAAAGTCAAAGTTAATATGTGCACAGTTTCGTATTAGCCTGCCTTTAATTTTGGAATAAAACTCTAATGATTACAGTAAATTTGTTCATTTATGAAACAGAGAGGAAATGCGATACGCAGAGGAGATTAGGGGCAAGGAAAACAACCCTTCTACCGAAACAGAGACGAGCCGTGCTGCTGCCATATCCCCCCGAACCGCTTCCTCTAGGCTCCCTCAGAAACAGGGACGTGGATTTTTCGAGGATATATAAACTTCCACATCACAGGGGAAAAAAAAAAACCAGGATGGAAAGAGAGATTTGAGGGCTTTTCTGTGCAGAAGAATGTTTCGGTTCAGACTGAGCAAATGAAATTGGGCTGTCCTGCTGGTCTGAAGTTACCAAAATGAGAAAGCAAAGAGGGGAAAAAAAAAAGAAACAGAAGTTTTGCAGCTTCTTGGAGAAAGAGCGAGCCACATCCAGCCCACAGCTCAGACCGGGCAGCATTGGGTCCTGTGAGTCCTTTCGTGTGTATCCGAGAGTGGACCACAGAGCAAGATGTCATCCTACAGCAGCGCGAAGCAGCAGCCAGAGCACCCCAAACGTAGGGTGCAGGATGACGAGTGGGAAAAGCTTTGCTGGAGGAACGCTCAGGAGGAGAAAAGGAGTGCTACAACGTGGTTAGCCTGGGTCTCGGTGCCAGCAAACACAGCAGGGTCCCCTGTCCAGTCTCTTCTGCATCGTCCTCCCCTGCATCGCACGGGGCTCAGCGGCTGCGGGGCTCTGCCCGGAGCCCAGGGCAGTGCTGCAGAAACCCTTGCAACCCAAACACCTTCTGCTGCCCGAGCGCATGGCACCCCAGGCTGGCGGAAGCCCTGTTTGAAGACAAAAAGGTGGGGTTTTTTTTTCAAAACATAAGTTATGCAAATGGCTGCCTGTTTCTGAAAGGACACCAACATCCCTTCATTAACCATTTTACTGCTGCAAAATGAACATCCCGATGGGATTTTTACCATGCTGAGGTGGCCAGGAGATGGGACCTGCGCTGGGTGCTGCCCTGCAAGGGCTCAGCACCAAGCGGGAGCAGCAGCATCACCGTCTGCCAGGACTTGATGTCCCTCGGGACTCGAGGCGGGGGACGGCCACTTTGTTTTCCAGCCAGATTTTTTGTTTGCAGGCAGGAGGGACCGTTTGATCTCGCAGCGATGGGAAAAGCTGCTGCCTTCGGATGCGTTCGGAAAGCGGCTGCTTTGGCGGTGGCCCTGATAAGGCGCGCGGTGGCTTTGAAGGCGAGAGGGAGGGTCCGAGGGGACCCCCGGGAGTTTGGAGGAGGGGGCAGCCCTCGGCGGACGACAGCCCAGGCACGGAGCTCATAACGCGCTCTCCTCAGGTTATCTAAATAGCGTATAAATCACTGTCGGGGCTGCCATTTCCTCTGACGGGGACCCGTGTAAGTGATTAATAACACACAAACAGTGGTACTTTGTGGAACTGCAGTAAATTTTATTATAACTTCCTTCCACTTGATAAGCACTTCCATGGAGACAGAGGCGGGCTGCACTGGGCGCCCGCTCCCCTCCCATCCGCCGCCCGCAGGAGACCCCGTCAGCCCCGAGGTTATGGAGGGCTCCAGCCTTTTCATGACCAGCTGTAAGCCATGAAAAGGAGCGGGTTTTTTTATTGATTTGTTTTGTTTTGTTTGACTGGATGGAGCCTCTCATCCCCACTGACTGACCCAGGGGTTGCATCTTGCACACCTGCTGTTTTAAAAGTCCTGTAAAGCGTCAAGCGGAGCGCGACGCGTCAAGCACGTCGTGTCAAGCATCCCTGCGCCACGGCCGTGGCATGCACGGGGGCTACCGCAAGAAGAAACACTCCTTTGCAAGGGAGAGAGAGAGAGAAAGATGGAGAAAGACAAACTGTTAGTGTTTGGGGTTTGGAAAGCAATGAGAGCGATTGCCGACGCTCTCACCACTTTGCTCTGTTCTCTTGAGGATTCACATGTTCTCTAAATATTTACAGAGAAACATGTGTTTGTGTATGTGGAATGCTTTTTTCAAGTGGGAGTGGAGGTTGCTGGTAGATGAACAACAGCGTGGGGCAGCAGTAAGCCCAGAGCAGGAACAGGATAGATGCCCATGGGTCTGCAACGTGGTGCTTGGGTTTTGTTACGCCACGGATGGAATTTCCTATTGCTTTGTATCAGTAATCAAGTGTTTTTTACATGCTCAGGGAAGGAGGGTGGAAATCTCTGCCCTGCTCACCCCCAGTCTGTCCCGAGCAAGGGGTTTCTCCCCAGTGCTGGTCTGCACAGGCACATTTTGATAGGTGTAGGGAGATGCACGCAGAGCATTTTAGGGTGTAAAGATCTAACAAAGCAAACCATGGATGGGATGTGTCCTGTGGGCTCTCTGCTTTGGTTTTGGGTTGGGTTTTTTTTTCCCACATTGTTCATAAAATCCTGGTGGTTTTGTTGTTTGGGTTTTAATGCACGACAGGAGGGAAGGGAGTGAGGTGCACATCGTGTAACAGGAGCAGGCAGCTGCTGGGGAAAGCTCAGCCTGGTTTGGTCTCTCTGTAGAGATCCGAGACCAGAAATTTGGTTTTGCCACTGGAAGAGGCACTCATGTGTGGAGTTGGGGGGTTGTTTTGGTTTTTGGGACAGCTGGGGGAACTCACAGCAGCGCGTAGGACAGATTGGAGCTAAGGCAGATGGCCCAGATGCTGCTGAGGTTTGGAGGTGACCCTGAGCAGGCGTCCAGGACAGACATAGCCCTTGTACCTCTACTTAACACTGTGTGGTCCATGGATGAACTTCCCCCTCCCCTTTTTTATTTTGGCTAAGCACAGGCGAGTTTCTTGCTCTGGTGTGTGCAGATGGCTGATCTTGGCTGGCACAGTGCCGCAGGGATGCATTGCAATAACGGGTATTTTATGTAGGAAGGAAAAAGCCTCCGGAGAAACAAAGCTTCGAATCGTTCAATTTGTAACGGTGCAACGCTGGCAGCAAAAGCTGTGAATGAAAACTTGTGGGACACTGAACGAGCCAGTTAATCTAGATGGGTTTCCTTATTTTTCTTTCCTTGTAGGCATTGAGTGTAAGTCGAGTTTTATTCTGACAGCCAAATGCTGGGCTGACTGCAGAGCAGCATCTGCGTGCCCGCACTTCTGAGCTCTTGGAAATCCTAGCTGCGAATGAATAAAATGCAAACAAAGTAGCGAGGCATTTTTGTTATTCCTAGAGCAAATCCAAGCAGCCTATACGAGATAGCACGGCAAAGCAAACAGCACCTTCGCTTGGATCCTGGTGGCTCAGGCTGCAGTGGGAACACATCTGCTGTAGGTTGTGCTTGGGCATCCCTGTCCTGAGGGAAGCCGGGTACGTGCTCTGTCCCTGCCATCGCTGTGGGGGCCCACGTGGAACAGGAGCTGTCACCAGCAGCGAGCTGGTGACAGTGTTCGCTGTCAGATTTATCAGCGAGAGGGAGGCTTTCAAGGTGTTGAGACTGATGTTTTCCAAACTGAGCTTCCCAAGAATCCAGCTTTTTTTTTTTTTTTTAAATAATACTTTATTTTTATTTTTTATTTTTTCCTGGTGCCGATTAAGAGTGAAAGAAGTTTGGAACAAAAATCTTTCCACCCCCATCTCAAAGATCTCATATATCAAAGAAACACAGGTGGAATAGCAATAGAGGAGGTTGGGAGGATGCTGCCATGGTTGGGGAAAAGGTATATAGGCATGGGTGGGATGCCCATCTCAGGTAAGGTGTCGAGAAAAAATGAAAAGCTTCTGAGGAAGACAGTGACTTGAAATAAAAAGTAGGGAAGAAGTAAGACTTAGCTGGAGGTTCAAAGGTGGGGTGGAAGCCCAAGATTTCCACCAGCATGCAGCAATCGTAGGGGATGATACGGTATTTCTTCCTGTTGCCTCCATGTAAATGGAATTATGAATGCTCAGACCAATAAAATTTTGGCAAGAGAGATTTCTTTCACAGTCCAAGCCACAAATACATTTCAGGGAAAAGGTAGAACATTGATTTTAAAAAAAAAAAAAATCCCAGAAAATGCTGGGGAATTTTCAGTAACTTTTCTAAATGCTTTTGTGAAGCCTTCAAAATTTTTGTGGGTTTTTATCCTCCCGTCCTAATCTTCCCACAACTTAAGAGAAACTAGCGTTTTTTGATGGAGCTCTCACTTAAGTATGTTCACAGGAAGTCAACCCACGAAGAACTATTACAAAGAAAAATTCCTTAGACAGTTTTATGCTCTGAATTGCTCAAAACCCCACCACAAAATATTGAAAAGTCTGCTGAAATTTGAAAAAAAAACAAAAAAAAAGGAATCTGAAGCATCATGAAGAAATAAGTATCTACTGTCCCACAAAAAAGGCTTTACGTCTGCGAGCCAGAAAGATTTGTATTGTAATATATTCTGACACAGAACAAAGAAAATAAATGAAAAGCAAGGAGCTGCCAGATCTGTCTTTCACACGTCTGCATGGAAATTCAGCCCTTCTTTTGGGATTTGTTTATGTTCCCCGTGTTCTGTGGTGGTTCTCAGGGGCTTTGGTCAACATGGCCGTGGGACAACCCTCTTCTCCACAGGCACGGCCCCCGGCATGTGCCGCCTCCGCTGCAGCCCCTACCTGGCTGTGGGGATGGGGGGAGGAAAAGATCGGGGTGTTTTCCAGGCAGGGATGGGGTTGGAAAGCATCTATGTGTGAGGAATGCGTGACCTCTCCCCAACTCCTGGTTAATATATCCACCACACTTTGGGGTTTAAAATCAAACCTCTTCACGTTTTCGCTGTTATCGTGGGCTTTCTGTAAACTCTCTTTTATATTGCACTGCATCACTTCTATCAAAACCAGATCAGAAAAAATTCTCCTTGGCCCTTTTTTTTTTACGACTGTTTGTGAATTTCAAAGCACTTCAGGATTACGCAAGGGAAAAAAAAGGTACTTCCAGCCTTCATCTAAAATGGATTCATTCCTGTCACCAAAATGCGTTAAAAAATAATAAATAAAACACAAACTAATTCCAGGCAAGAGAGATGGTTGTGATAGTTGAGCTTTGGATGACGCTGGCCATGCTGAGCCCTTGCAATGTATTTTGAGTGGAGAAAATGCACATGATGCTGAACGAAATGTGATTTTCACACAAATACCATGTTTACATGCTCCTTGTGAAACATTGAAGGCTCTCCTCTAAGACAAAATGCTCTTGCAGCCAGTTGTGTCTTCAAACGGGCCTGTATATACCGGAGGGAGAAGAGGATTCCCCATGGGCACTATCTGCTGCAGCACATGTGTCTTCTGCCACGTTGTGCTCTACTCCCACCCCGTTCAGATGTGAGCTGCATTAGTCACCGTGTTACTGGAATATCACGAAGAACTGGTAACTGCTTGTGCAGAAAAAAGTCAACCATTTCAGTTCTACGTTAGAAATGATTTCCAAATACCTCAGATAAAGGAGACTTTGTAAATGAGATATTCTGGATAATTTTGAAGCTCCACTCTTGTTTTCAGAAAGCTTCAGGTGGGGGTCAATGGAACTAAGCACTTGAAAAAGTGGCCTCTTGTTGAAGCAGACTTCCTTAAGGAGAAAGTTTGGGCCCGGTACATTTTACCAGTCTCCAAGTATAACTGTGGTCTGGGGAAGTCTTGGAGCTGAAGCTTGGAGTGTGGTGAGCTGGACTAGGGAAGTGATCAGTACTCGGCACTGGTGAGGCCCCACCTCGAGTACTGCGTTCAGTTTTGGGCCCCTCACTACAAGAAGGACATTGAGGTGTTGGAGCGTGTCCAGAGAAGGGCTACAAAGCTGGTGAGGGGTCTGGAGGACAAATCTTATGAGGAACGACTGAGGGAATTGGGGTTGTTTAGCCTGGAGAAGAGGAGGCTGAGGGGAGACCTTATCACCCTCTACAACTACCTGAAAGGAGGGTGTAGAGAGGTGGGGCTGACCTCTCCTCCTGGGTGACAGATGATAGGACAAGAGGAAATGAGTTTAAGTTATGTCAGGGGACGTTTAGACTGGATATTAGGAAACATTTTTTCACTGAAAGGGTTATTAAACATTGGAATAGGCTGCCCAGGGAAGTGGTGGATTCACCATCTCTGGAGGTGTTTAAAAAAAAGGGTAGATGTGGTACTTAGCGACATGGTTTAGACGTGGTTTTTGTCAGGGTTGGTTAATGGTTGGACTTGATGATCTTAAAGGTCCCTTCCAACCTCAGCAATTCTATGATTCTATGATTCAATGGAAGATGACTCCATGACGTGGGTATGGGGAAGGCCATCAGAAGTAAGAGCATTTAGTCTTCTCTCTTCCTCTAATGAAGCCATTGTCCACTCATCCACAGAGGGTTTCTGAAGAGGTTTCCATGTGTTATACCAGCACACCCTGGGAAAAGCAAGTGGTACTTTTTATTTCCCAAATTCAACAGTTCTTAAAGATTTTAAAATAAAATCATTCACTTAAAGGAAAATTCTCCATTCTGTCTGGCCCTCTGGACCACGTCGTAATGATCGCTGAGCACAGAATGTGCTTCTTGATGGCTTTTTTCCTGCTTCCACCTGCTCCAGCATTCGCACTGCTGCAGTCAGCCATCCTCAGAGAAGTATTTTGCACGAGTCCACTGCAAGGTCTTCACTGACACATTTGGGCTGCTTTCCTTGTCCCATTGTGTTTCTCTCTTCCGAAATTGCTCCCTGGTACTAACTGGCCGCTTGCTGCAAGTATGAGAAACTGCTGCCCTCCTTGACAAAGTGCACTCCTGATTGCTAAACCACACCAGGGCTGAAGCAGCTCAGCCGTGCACTGAATTACCACTTGAGAAGCCTCTTTCCCTGAAGTTCACGTCACGGCTCTGACACGGTGCAAAGAAGGAGCCAAATCTTGGGAAAGAGGCAGTTCAGGTAGAAGAGGGCTTGTTCTCGTCTTGTTAAAAGACACAGTTATCACGTCCTGCTTTCAGGGAAGCATTTCTGAATGCTTGTGTTTGGGGGTGGTTACATTAGGAAATATCTGTAGTTGAATGAAGAGGAACACTATGGAGATTTGGTTGAGTTCTCTGCCCGGTGTTAGGCTGGTAGAAGAAGAAAACGTGTGTGAAAAGAAAGGTAACTGTTTATATTTGGTCTGTGAAGTCCCCTTGTGCAGGAAAAACAGGGGAAGAGAAGAAACTAAAACCCTTGCAAGGGCAGAGCCATCTGTGTTTCTCTGGGGTTTGCACTCCTGCCTTGAAGCATCAGAGCTTTGTGTGTCTTTAACTGAACCAGGGGCTTTAGGTAACGGTTAAGAAATTCCCAATGTATTTTTTACCATTGAAATGCCAAAAGGATTTTGAAAAATCAAAGGAAAAAAAAGTGTTTTACTTGAAGTATATTTTACCTGAATCTCTGAAACCTGAGCAGTGAGTCACACCCCCAGCTGGTGTAAATTAGCAATCAGCTAACGAGCAGAGAGGAACCATGGTCATTTATGTCTCTGCCAACACTACCTATCCTTTTAGTGCACCGGTGCTACAGCCACTGGTAACTCCAGCTCATGCCCTCTCCCAGGAGAAAACCGCTGAGGATGGGTCTGCTCAGGACATAGCAAGGGCTTTCAGGTAACACTGTTGCTCTATCTCTGTTTTGGCCTCAGAGGCAGCTCATATCTGATTGCAATATTCAGTAGAATATTTCGTTGCGGTGTTTAGAGGCTGTTTTGTGCTTTTCCAAATTGTTGGGTGTTACGTGTTATATACATGAGAGCTCTGTAGTGACTTTTTTCTGTGATTGTGGCAGCTGCATGTTCTTTGTGACTGTAAAGCATTATGAAGCATTTACCCCTTATTACTTCAGACCTTTTGGAGCGATGTCTTGAGATAGTACCTCGGTAATAAGCAACATGTGCAATGTGAGGCTCAGGTGTGAGGAAGGAGCCTTGGTTTTGAGAAAGCCCTGGCATAGCTTGGCCTGTTTGGATAGACCTAGTGGTTTGGACAGTCCAACGACATCCATATGCAATGATTTTTCTTGATTCACAATGTTGAAACTAAAAACCGCTTGGCTTTAAACTTTAAGCCTCTGCATACATTCCCCTGAGAACGAGCATTTCTGGCAAACTATAAGTTCTTAAATATCACTTCTCCAATTACATTCTCACAGGTTAGTATTTATGCAGGCCTGGCTTTTCAAATCCACGGAGCTGGTACTGGGCTGAGCCTTAATGCATTACAGGTGGCTTTTGGTGCTTTGGGCTCTCTGACCAAACTGGTTCCAGATGGCCACACAGTATGAGTAATAACATCAGCTCATTAAGTTGCAAGGTTTCAACTACAATCACAGAATTATCAATGAAATAAAAGCTAACGGCATATCAGCTGCACCCTAAGCCATAAATAGGATTTACAGCAAAACAAAAACCTCCTTTTGAACCCAGATCTCTCATCATTTCAATACTGGGTGTCCACATAATGGGTTTATTCACTAGTGAAAGAGCAAAAATCTGTTCCACCCTCTTCAAAATGTACTCCTGAAGGCTACTGCACGGCGGTCCTGTGAGCTTCCGATTTTGGAAAAGCTTTTGATTGGGGTCATTGAAAATGCACAACAGTATTTATCTGTGATGACTTAGAAAATAACTGGAATGAGCTTAGGTCTCAGATCAAAGAGAGAAGTGCCAGAGAGCCTCATTACCTTGTGTTTCACGTTATGGTTGCAAATGTTCTTTGTGCAAATTGTTGTCTGTCTATAGCGTGTATATCACATCCAGCAGGATGGCTCTTCTGGTGTGCACAGGTGGCTTCTGCTACTCTATAGCCTGTATCAACAGTGTTCTGTTGGTCTAGATGTCTTTTCTGTTCAGGATCACAATGGGGAAACATTTCCCCGAGCTCCTGGCATAGCTGGGGTGATTGAGATCTCTGATCTTGGCTATCCAGGGGCAAATTTTGCATAAAGAATGTAAACAGAATAGGAAAGTATACATAAATTAAATAATGCCTCTTTGAATTTTCATAGTCCTGGAGCCAAACAGGAGGTGTTAGTACACAAAACCAGCAGCTGAAGTAGAGCCTTTTTTTGAGTTCTCCTTGACTCTGACACCTCTGACTCAGTTGACTTGATAAAACTCCTGTTGCAAATTCCTGAATCCTCAGCGCAGCAAACGGTTAGCATCAGGCACCCAACCAACCTCACTGGTTTCAGTGGGGTTTCTCATGCACATGAAGTGACGCGTGTATGTGAGTGTCTGCAAAAACCCGTCTGGGTCAGGCTGCGAAGCTCAGTGTGGGGTGTGGTGTGGAGTGGAGCCCCTCTGCCACGGCACAGGCTGGGCGATGCGGGTGCAGTGCTGATGGGGGAAGAGCAGAGAGGGCTGACAGTGCTTCTCACCCTTTCTTTCTCTTGTTCTGCTACGTCTCACCCCGCTGCCAGGAAATCAGGACTTCATTAGTAGTAAAAAACCCAAATGATTTAAAGAAAGAAAATGCACTAAAGCTATAGTGTCACATGGTTTGGAGCAAGGTATCTTGTATGTTGTGGTATAAATTATGCCAGAATGATGAAGAAGGAATGTTTCCAACCCAACTAAAACCACAAGCTATTCTTCTGTGCTCCTCTATACCAGGCATCCAGAAAACCAGTGTGTTAGAAGCATGAAGGTATCTTGCTGGGTATAGTAGAAAAGCCATGTTTTGTGAAGCCTGAGAGGGTAAATGAGTTTCCCAAGTTTGTGGGAAGCCTGGAGAAACTTTGTGACCCTGGTTTGGTCCTAGAGGTCCTGGTTGTGGCTAGAGCCTGGATTGAGCACCCTGAGTCATGCTAACAATGGGTGCAATGATCTGCTTTGTTACTACTCTGCATAAATAAGAGACTCAAAGTCAGTCCCTTGATAATTAGAGATGCTTTCTTTATATTTATCCTACCTGCTTAGCCTCCCCAGCTGCGCTTCTGTTACAAGTGCAAGCAAAGTTTCCATCTATTTCTACCTCAGGGGTTGTTTACAGCAGCAGCATTGCGTACGGGTCATGTGATAGTTCAAGCATTACGGTGTTAGGGAAGGTGAGTACATCTAGCGTCCTGCTATTTGGGATTTAATTATCAACATAAGTAATCCTGTAGGTAGTTCTCTCTGCATCCTGTAATTCTGAGGGTCTCGCAGATGTGCGGCATCACTGCTTCCAGATGTTGACGGCCTTTTCAGAGTGCTGGGCACCGGCCCAAGGAGGGATTTGGTATCGGGGAATTCTGGCACCGGCTGTGTTTCCAGCGATGTGTACGCTGAGGAAATTATTGTGTGTGAGTGTAATGCAGAGACACCACTGGAGGCTGAGCTTAAGTCCCTGGGCAGGCACAGTATTGATCAAAAGTCAGAACTGTGGGCAAGCATGGACAAAAGTAATGTGGTGATTTAGAGAGGTGGGGTTTTTTTCTGTCTCAGGCAACTATTATCCTTTGTGCTTTTTGAGTTATAGTGCCTCCAGCACCAATCTTCCACAAGGAGCAGGTTTTCAGTGAGGTGCTTGGTGGCACTGTGAGTTTTGATGGCCGTATTCAAGTTTTACGCTTTAGATACATAATTTGGGTGATGCAATGTCACCAGCTTCTGTCTCAGCAGGGTGACCCTGCCTGGGTTAAGACCCATGTTCACACAGGGCATCAATGGAAAGAGCGGAGAGCAACCCAGGAGCATTAAACTAGGGCAAGCCTCTTAGGTGCTTCCATGGGGGCTTGGGTGATGGGCTAGATATGGGATGGGTGTGCTGAGCTGGGAGCTGCCTTGCACCAGTTAGTGTGAAACTGGGCACAAAACCTTACCCAGGCAGGGCTTTGTAGTGGGAACCTCCATCTTGGCTTCTGGATTGGTTTGGGGGGATTTTGAGGGTAGGACATTCCCTGGCAGAGGAAGAACCACCTCTGAATTCAGTTCACCTCCTAACCCAAGGGTCTGCTGGCAATGTCTGTGAAAGAGCACGAATCCCTGAGCTTTTTGGGGGAGAGATTGCTACCTACCTCTCCTACCAGTGTGCATCACAGGGTCCTGCCAGGAAGACGTAGACGAGGTGACTGCCTCTCCTGCAGGGTCGGCATCCCATTTTGGGTCTTTGATCTGCATAACCCGAGGTTTGGGGGTCAAGCAGGTGGTCTCCAAGCCCATCCTTCTCCTAGCTGCTTGCTATAAGCAGTGAGCACGTGAGCTTGGGTCTCAGCACCGGCAGCGTGCTCTGCACGCTGCCGGTGCCGAGACCCAAGCTCATGTGCCAAGCAAAGCGATGCTAAAGAAAGCCTGTGTGCAACATGAGGAATGCCAGACCTACCCACTGTCTCCAGATCTGTCTCCCCAGCCAGGCTCTGGATCTTATTTGGATGCAAAGAGATTTATAAGGCATTCTCTTAATTAGGGGCCCCTGTTTTGACTGAGAAAGATGGGGAATGAGGAGACCTAACGGAGAGGCAACAGCAAACGGTGGACTGAAAGGGAAGGCTGGGGAGACTGGTGGTGTGTGCTGTAAAGAAGTAGGGGCAATAAAATACACCAATAAAAATGATGTGTACGTCCATAGCCTCATCTAAGAAGGGGGAACAACAGCAGGTCCCTTCTAAGGGCAAACAAGAGAAACCCTTCCATATGTAAGCAATTATCAGAAACACATGGGAGAGGTGGACAGGGCAGGCAAATCTGAAAGCCATATGATATTGCACAGAAGAGTGAGGCTCATGCAGAGCCTGGGAGTTCATATATTTCACAGCTCACAACGTACAGAGACTTTGGCCTGCTCCAAAAGCTGCGACTGGGAAGGCTCTTCTCATTTTGGCCTCGAGGGCTGTGCGCAGATGGCTAAAGCTGGGGAAGGAGTGCTGGGTTGAAGGGGTTGGCATGCTGCAGAGGAAAGCCAGAGCCCTGCTTGGCTTTGCTGTGCACTTTCCTGTATGGTACGCTTGCACCTGGTCTGTGCCACAGCAGCACTGAGCTGGGGTACTGGGAGCCATGTAGCAGCGATGCTGATGAACTCTGGGGCTTTCCTTGGGGAATCTGTGCTTTAGTGTGTCTTGGAGTGTGGACTGATGCTTATTGCCTTTGAATTTTCTATCAGTGTAGTGGCAGGATGATATTCACTGCAGGGATGGGAGTCCCAGAAGCATTGCATCCAGCCTTCCACCCCTGAGGGAAGAACAAACAGCATCTTAGTGCGTTCCCATCACTGTGGGGAGTTCTAGATATTCCTTAGGTGGTTTGGCACCACCCAGCCAGGTACCGCTGCTCCGAAGGACAGAGTAGTCTGGAGCCCAAGGTGTTATCCTGTTCCTGTGCTGAGCTGGCACACCTTGGACTGTGTGGTGCTGTGAAGTGCGGGAGAGGTCCCCTCTGATGAGACCCAGTCCCATGGCATGCCAGATCAGCTCACTTGAGCACATTTGTTCTGGGCAACTAATTTGAACCAGCTCTCTGAGCCAGTTCATGTCTGCTTGCAAAGAACATGCTGTGAACTCAATGCATGTCATCAGTTCACCGGTTTGGATGCATTTAATTTGTATTCGATGCAGCAGTAGTCAGGTCAGCCACCTCTTTTTTTTCCACACTCACCCAAATTCCAGTCTGCCTAACAGTGCCCCAAATCAGGCTAACGTGTGGGTTGCTGCTTTCCAAATGTCTCATGTCACAAAAGCAGGGACGTTCTCCCCAGGATATGTGGAGAACAGCCTTGTAGAAGTCAAAACTATGCCACTTGGTTTTCCTATTGGAGACCAGGCTGTGGTCCCTAGGGATCATAGCATTTACTATTTACAGGTTGCTTAGCCTGGAGCAAAGGAGGCTGAGGGGAGACCTTATTGCTCTCTACAATTACCTGAAAGGAGGGTGTAGCGAGGTGGGGGTCGATCTCTTCTCCCAAGTAACAAGTGATGGGACAAGAGGAAATGGCCTCAAGTTGTGCCAGGGGATTGGATATTAGGAAAAATTTCTTCACTGAAAGGGTTGTCAAGCATTGGAACCAGCTGCCCAGGGAAGTGGTGGAGTCGCCATCCCTGGAGGTATTTAAAAGATGGGTAGGTGTGGTGCTGAGGGACGTGGTTTAGTGGTAACTTAGTAGTGCTGGGTTAACGGTTAGACTCGATCTTAGAGGTCTTTTCTAACCAAAGTGATTCCATGATTCTACTTGGTTTCCTCAGCAGTAACCAGAAAACCTTCTGCTCTTTAGTCTTAATAGTAGGAACAAAGATTTGGAGAAATTGAATTTTAAATTTACAAATACCTTGCCTGTGTCGGTCTCCTGTAAAGCCTTGGACATCACTGAACTGCTATAGAGTCCCTTGCTTTGCATCCTACCGTAATGCAAGTGCTATGCCTGTCTGTAGCTGCCGTGTAACCTGAGGGGATGGCAGGGATGGGAAAGAACAGCTTCCAAATGTGGGTTTAAGGCTTGTATGAGCACTCTCTCATTTTCAAATAGACAACTGTTACTTCAGGTTGGGCTGTGAAAGGAGCTGATTGTGAAATGCATCACTCCTGAATGTGCTATTGGCTGCAGAACACGATTCTCCCTTGTAAGAAAGAGCAGAGAGGAAAGTTCCCTTAACTCCTGAGTGTGCCATGCTCCTGAACATTAATGTGGTTGTGTTTTTTTTTTTTTTACTGAGCAAGCAGATGTTTTAGTGCTCTGAGGGTCACCTTTGCTGCAAAGGGTGGTGCTTACACCTCTGAGGGCAATGGTACGTTCAGCCTCAGTAAACATGTTCTGCTCCATCTCACTGAGCACTGGAAAGCAGAAACTGCTCTTGGGTTTCATCGCAGAAGGGGTGGCTTTGCCAATATAAAGAAGAACTTGTTCAGGATCTGCTTTCATCTCTGTGCATTATCAGAACTATTAAAATGAGGAAAGAGCTCTTTAAGCCTCATTGGACAGTGACACTAAAAATACCCCAACAGCCCCCTCAATCCCAAGCCCCAAACAACTGAAAAACAAAAGCCAGCCCTAAACCCTAAGCCCCCGAAAACCCTGTGGTATCCATCACTGCCATGTATAATCACAGTTAGAAATCCAAATGAAGTCTGCAGCCTGTCAGCTCTGCAGACAGATTTGGTGGTGATATGAGCAAAGCCAACATTTAAAAATGACTGAATTCTCATTATAAAGATACATGATCCTCCTTCTCATTGAGAACAGTTGGGCTTTGCTTCCAGTGGAGAGCCAAGCCATTTATTTTATAGCTCCATTGTATGCTGCACTGGGAATTGTTCCTGCAGATAGAGGTTTCTAGCATGTTTTCCCTATGTACTTTGTTCCACATGCACTGTGCCCTTTGCACATGCTGAGGGCTCTCACATGAATTACACTTTGCCTGATTTGGTTGGATGGGTTTCCTACATTTGTGTCCTATAAATTGGCATGGCGATGTATTTATTTTGGTAATCAACCAGTTCTTTGTAAATCTGTGAGCTTAATCCTCCAGGAGAGAGAAATAAAAGGCTCAGTCTCTGTTCCTAACAATGAAGATAAATACCTTTATTTTCATAACTTTTGGACATCTTTTTTCATGGCGTCCAGCCAAATCTTGAGGTCCTTGCTCAGGCAAGAGCACGCAGATGTCATTAAGTTCCTCACCAGGCTTGTTAGGACATGGAAAAAAAAACCCTCTTTTAAGAGGAAGGGTGGTCTTGTGGTTTTGCCATTGAGCGAGAATTTAGTTCAACTGGGCTGAGTTCTTGCCTCTGCCATGTATTTCCAATATGACCTTGCATGACCCTCTCTCTCTACATCTGCTCCCCCAAAATCTCCTGCTGTCAAGCATATAAATCTCCTTGGTGCGGAGGCCCTCTTGCTGTGGGTTGGTTCGTGCAGGAATTTGGGCTGAGGCTGTGAGGCGTTGCAGAGGCAATGCAGACATGAGAACAGCAGTAAGTTTTCGGCTCTGTCTGCAGATCACGAGTGGCTCCACCTTGCTTCAAGGTGACGGGATGTAAGCCAGAAGCCACCCGAGCCTGTTAATGCACAGCTATGCCCATAATAATAAATGTAAGCTCTCACCTTATTAGTTCAGGCGCTGTAGTGATCAAATTTGGATGCGTTGGTTGTGGTGTTCCTTGTGTTGAAGGTGGCTCACGGCTGGCTGCATCTGGGAGTGGGGCCCAACCCAAAGGAGCAAGGATGGCTGTTCTGGGATCTGCCATCCTTCTCTAGCAGCTCATTGCTTCCTGGGGGCTCTTACTCTAGCATCATCCTTCAACTGCTGATCATTAGCACTTCAGTCACCTCTTGGTGAGACCAGTCACGCAAGCATCCAGGTTTCGCTTCTGTCTGGAGGTGCTGGGAAGATCTCTTTGCCCTCCCTACAGCATTTTAAAGAGTGCTGGGAAAATGAGTGTGAAGGCTGAGTGAGTGAGACAGTGGCTGAGCATGAAGGAGCACGGTGGTGGTGTAAGGAGCTGGCCCCTGTCTGGGGTGACACTATCCGTGGAGCTGGCAGAGGCTGTGAGCACAGGCTTGGGTCAGTTGGCTCATCTCAAGAGGCTGGTATAATACGACAGGCATGCGGGTTGATGTGGTGGTGTTGACTGCAGCGTGATAAGGATCTATGCATGCTTCTGCCCGCCCTCCCTCCAACTTCCCCCCAGCTGGAGGGAGAACTTTATGGGGGTGGCCATTGGGAGGGTGGGGGACAGCACAGCCCTGCTCCGCTGCCATCTGGGGCTGGAGCCAGCTGCAAGGAAAAATGTACACGGTTACTACATGGCAGGGTTTTCCCACCCTTATGCGCACACTACCCTTTCGCGCACATAACTGCATTTGTTATTCTAATACGCTTATGCTTTAGAGCGTGAGCTGTGAACTTGTACTTGGGGAGAGAGCCCGAATGCATGTAAACGGTTCATTTAACCGAAGCGATATCATGTGCGTTGATGAAGTTTTGCAGAACAAGACTACGAGGATGCAATCCCTGGCCTGAGTCTGCAGGAGTCCTTCCCTGGCCTTAGGCTGATGTCCAAGTACCTCTCCCCTGCAGATGCTCAGTGTCTTCCACCACCATTGCCCTGGGTGGGAGCTAAGGGTGAGGCTGGATTAGGGTATACGGCTGTGACAAGCGGGCTACAGCCTCTTCAGTCCTTCCTTCTCCCTGCCCTGGCTGAAGGTGTTCCTCAGGCCCCAAAGACCTCCATGACCACCTCAGGTTTCATCTGATAACTGGGCAATAACAAAACCTTTGAGACTTGAACTTTGAGACTTGAACCATCTCTTTGGCTGTAGCACATATGCTCTTTCCTTCTTTGAGAGCAAAGTTCACGCACCACTAAGACCATTTCTCTATGCCTCTTACAACATCTGCTTCTCCTAAAATACCTTTCTGTGCCATTTTTTTTTAAAGTTAGAGTAAAACTGGGTGGGGGGGAAGAGGATTTACAGAAAAGCAAAGGTTTCCTAAGTGACTCTGTTTCCATAGTCAAAAAATCCCTTTACAATAAGAAAAGATGATGCTCCTTTTTTTTTTTTAATGCCAGCCTTAACAGTGAAAGCAATATATTGCTCATAAATCTTAAGGCTGGTTAATTCCTATAAAATTCTGCTAGCAGAATCAAATGATTTTACTACCCTGTGTCAAATTAATGGCTGGGTGTCAACCAGTGTCACTTCCTGCTTGAAAAATGACTGTGACATTAAGCAGATTTTATTTATGCTTTCCTGCCTGGTGATCAAAAATAGTAAAATTGAGCGGTGAGGGTGGGGAAAAGTCAGTGCTCGTTTCCTAAATAGCATCACCACCACATCGCTTTGGAGTGAGCCCATGGTGATGCCCACAGAGCGGGACTTGGGTGTGCTCCCTGGGCACATGCTGATTCTGTTTTTCCTTTCATGACTGGTTGCCCTGGGAAGGAAATTTGGACTCTCAGCCCTAAAACCAGCTCTGTCCATGCTTCAGTTGGTTGCCTGACTTGATGAGAAGGGTGGTACTGTGGGACATGCCCCAAAATGCAGTGCTTCCTTTGTAATAAGTTGTCTGAAATTCCTCTTGCTAACCCATATTTAGATATGGGGAAAGGCCAAACAGGAAAGAGCAGCTGGTCTTCTGGCAGATGCCTGGATTAAATTCCCAAAAATTGAAGGAATAACTCATGTGATCTTGTCCCACTGGTCTTATATGTGTTGATGTTGACCTGAGGAGGGGATTTGTCTTCCTCGGTGCCCTGGTTGGCTCAGGAACTTGGTGGCACCTTGATGCGATATGAATTGTAATCTGCTTGTTAATTTAACTGGAGTAAAATTTTTATTATTAGAGGCTAATTGTTTTGTGGTGACACCTGAAGTGTACATTGACTCTGCAGAGGTGCATAGTCAACTACAGCCCAGCCTGGAAGCAGTTTACTGTCTTTTGTCCAAGTTTTTGAACAAAACATTAAGAAACTCCATATGGTGGGTTGGATGAAACAGAAAAAGCAGGTGATGAAAAAGAAACAGTTTTGTCCTGTGATTCTTGGTGCTGTAATGTCCTTGTGAAAAATCCTTCATCAACGAATGGTGACCTCTTGTGCAAAGGGGCAAAGAACCAGGAAAGACTGTCCCACTGAGAAGTTAGATAATTCAGAGGACAACCGTCCTTGACAGGCCCATGGGTGGCTGGAGACAGTGGCCTGCATGAATTTTACCTCTCTGGTTCCCCCATCTAACCCATGCAAGCAGATGGAAACAGCGGCTGCCAAGCACACCACACCTCCCAGCCTGCAATAATAATCCCAGATCAGCTCACCTCTGGCCCACAGTAAGCGTCTGGAGAAATTTTTCTGTTGCCAGTTGCCCCACGTTCAAGCCTATTCTGTTTGACTTGACCCATAGCTGGGGATTTGGCTTTCAGTACACTAATGAAATGCATTAACAAAGGCCAGGCGAGGACATTACGATCGGCAGCATGAAAGATAATTTGCTTTGAGTCAGCTCTTAACTTCTCTAGCACTGCCAGCACTAGGACTCGCTGCTGTTTCTCTTGCTGCCCTGGCTATCGTCATTCTCTCTGAGCCCAAATATTTCCACTGTATATTTTGGGAAGAACTGGAACGTTCCGCTCCGTCTTCCAAAATCTGAGTATCATTGCTTGTGGCCCTCCCTAACACCTAAGAGTCAGCCCTGGCCATGCTGCAGATTATTTTTATCCATCCTAAGTTGTCGTGGTACACCCAGTTTTGCCCAGCACCTGCAGCTCGGTTAGCAACGCTGTGTCCACCACCCTCTGTGAGTTGTCCCAAGAGATGCAACAGGGATGGTCCTTACCCTTGCAGTCCTTCCTGTTTCAGGATCACTTGGGGCTGAGTCAAGAAGGGATACAGCCAACGCACAGCACAGGACATCATCCAGAAGTTGGGGCATAGTGAAGCCTTTTGTAGCTCTTCTTTGACCACCTTTCTGGATCTCCTTACAAAGAAAACAAAACCCTATGGAGGAATGGCATGAAGTCACCACACACACAGGGTTTTAGCTGAGAACCAGGACTGGGACATGTTTCCTGCCCCCACAGTCAGACCCATTTAGTCTCTTCCTTATCTAGGCAGGACAACACAACCTTTCTGTCCCTTTCTCCCCTTCATCCCTTGGTTCCCAGGTCAACATCAGAATTCAAGACTTGATTTTATCATGACTGTAGACCATGAGTCTTGAGAGTCAACTGTGCTCTGCTTGGACAATCCACCCCACAGAGCCAGGAAGAAAGAGAATGACAACTGAGGAGTATGGGGTGTCCTTATGGTGCAGAATGATTTAATCCATACTCCAAACATCCTCTATGCTCCTTTAGTCAAGCCCTAGGCTCATAACTGGACAGATCTTGATATGCACACCTCTTGTAATCTGTCAATCGCTCAACCAAAGAATCTCTACTGTGTCTAGAATTTCCTGTAATTATCAGGAGGTGCATTTGTTTTGATTTACTTCATTGACCTCTTCAGCCTGAATGCTCAAAGATGCACAAGCCTTTGAGGCAAAGAGTAGCCAATTTACAACAAGTGGCTGCGAGGTGCTAATATCCCTTTGCCAAAGGAATGGCAGCGTGGACCATGCTTACATGGGAACTGCAGCTGCAGGATATGAACATCTGAAAGCCCTGTTAGAACATAAGAAAAAGAAAACAGTTCAGACGCATGACCTCAGGGCCAACATTTTATTAAAGAATATATGTATATTAATGCTGTTCCCTCTGATAAAGAACTTATTTAGGCCTTGCTTAAACTGAAACCCCTAACCTATTGCTTAGAACTACTGTATCTTCCTACACAGGGGTTTATTTTGTCACCAGGCCAAATACAAAGTCATGTAGTTAAAAGCCTTTGGCACCTGCCCGCACACTTGCATCTGGGAAGAAAATATTTTTGTCCCTTCTTTCTCTTTCTCTGTATGCAGTTAATTTGTAGAGCCAAAGCTACCCCTAGGGCTCACTTCTCATGCTTGCTCTCAGAGCAATCTATTTCCAAGCCACCAAGTGTTGGGATGGTTGGAAAGAGCAGAGCCTGGCCAGCCGTTTCTGATAGTCTGCAAAAATTGAAGCGCGACAAAGCATTCAGGAGGACGCTTAATTATATTACAAGGTGTGAGGAACTTGGAACTATAATACAGGGGCTGCTATAGAGAAGATCATTGTGCCTCAAATTTTCCAGTGTGGCGAGCTTATAAAACATAAGCTTTTTATTTTATAACATTTTTATATTATAATTACATTTTAACTCGCGCTTTTACATATATGAAAGCCCTAATGTTCTTTAACCTTGCTGAACTGGAAAGTCTGAGGCATGCACATTTGGTGATGATGACAGTTTGATGCATGGATTTTTTGGGTCGATCAAATGCCCTTGTCCAAATTCCTTCATTGCATCTTACCCATATGTAGGTTTTTACACACAGTCCCCTCAAAGTCTTATTGATAGACTCTATAAAATAAATAAAAGAGAACCTCTATAAAATAGTTTAACTGATTCACAGTGGTGGTGTTGGTCTTCCTGAGTTGATTCACCCAAGCTTTGTAGCTGTAATAGTAATACTAAATGATTCTTAACAGCATCAATATGTTATTTCTGATCACTTCCCCCTGGGACTCATGCGTGTTACAAAGGAAGCTGGTGTCATTCTGTTTTAAAGATAAAACACACCCAGATTACCAGTGGGGATGTTAATTAGACTTTGGACATCCATGTTTAATCTTCTTGCTTTTATCATTTTCCTACATGCGAAATGTTTAAAAGCATATGGGAGCAAATTAGATAAACATCTGCTCCAAGCTGGACTCATCCATCCAGCCCATAATTCAGCATGTGGGAGGATTTCAGTGGTGAACGTGGCTGCGAAAAGGGCAGACAAAAATAGCATCAGCTTCCCAGGGTGTAAGGCCAGGCTGCCAGCTGGTGTAAATCAGGGTGTCTCCTCTCTTGTGCTGCCTGCTCAAGGCGTGGTTCATCTTCACCAAGCCTCACTGGTTTGGTTTGATGTATTCCGAGCCAACTTTCCCGATTGTTTCTCCCATTCAAGTTGGTTTCACTGTGGGGTTTGTCCTGCAGGAGTGAGACAATTAATGAAGAAGGCTTCTTGTCTGTCTGAGCTGGGCTTCACAGACCCAGTGTCAATGATGCACCAAGTGCAGGTGGGCACACAGAAGCCATCAAAATAGGATGTTGAGCTGCAACATGCTTAGACTGCTAATGGAGGTGCTAATGGAGGAGTTAATGTTCCTCTACTGTCCTCCTCAGTGGAAACCCCATTGCCAAGTGTTTTATATGTGGCCCTTTTCCGTGGTTGGCTTTAAAGGTAACACTGAGCATGGGTCTTCCCAGAGATGCTCCAATGTGCACTATTGGTGGTACAGTGGTGTTGTGCAGGTGCCTTGAGTAACGAATGAGCAGGAGCAATGCTGTGGGGACATTTAACCCCCAAAAATGGAAAGGCTGCTCGTGTATAGGAAGCTCACAATGGTTCCTTCTGGATTTGAAATCTGAGCGGTACCTGCCCTTGGTGAGTACCTTGTAGGAATGGAAAAGCAGCCCCCTCCTGCCTGGACCAGACTTCTGAAGCTCGCTGGCCTTGCAGCCGGAGAATCAGGCCAGGTGAGATTTACCCCTTGCTCTTGCCAATGTGTAACCTGGCAGGGCTGAGCCGCTGGGATATAAATTCCTTCTCCGGTGAAAGCAGGGAGCCAGGCAGAGAGCTGCAGCTTTCCCAGCAGCACTCGATGGCATGCCGTACCCCAGGGCGACTTGCGTTCCCTGCTGTGAAAAGCTGTAAATTACACACCAATAACTGCATGGAAATGGCTGGGCAAATATTTTGAAAGATGGAGAAACTTTGTAGAAACCACTGCTTTGTGAGTCACTTGTGGACGGAAAAAGGTGAACCAAAAAGATCTCCCTGGCAAATGATTTGCTGAACATTATTCGTCTTAATGGTACCGCCCCCTCTCTTCCTTCCCCCCATTCTTATCTGCTTGCTTTTTTACACTTGCTATTCAATGTCTAATGAAACCAGTTTCCAATTTGATTTTTTTCCCCTCCCGAATTTCTAATGTCAATAAATACTTCAAAGGTAGAGAGAACTCGCATGCCAACTTCTAGCCTAGAGCTTACTTTTACAGCTCTGTAATAAACTCCTTTAAAAAAATGTTTATAATGGCCATGACCGTGGTACTTAACTATTGCAGTGCTTTCTGTCACCCTCATAATGTTAAGTGCCAATAAATCACCTGAACTATCGTGGTGCCCCGTATTTATTTACAAAGCTGTTAGAGGAGTATTTTTCGGTTTTATTGACCAAGTAGAACAAAAACTGGGGCTCTTCTCTTTTGTGGATCTTTTGGGTTTTGTATTTTTTTTTTTTTGGACTGGAGAGTCAATTAAATGCCACCTAAATGTCAAACTGGCCTCATGTACCTGAGGTATGTAATGCTGCTATTTTTGGAGGGATTTCACAGGGGATCAAAGCCAGTTCAGAGGCGAGGCAGAGCAGTGGTTGCTCGGTGGTCGAAAGCCACGTGCATCGGCTAACCTGCGCTCAGGGCTGAGCCCGCAGCCGAAAATGGGTTTTGTGGGGAGGCACCAGCCTGCGCTGAAATGTGAGGCATGAAGCAAAGGGCCTTTTTCTGCTCGTAGGCACTGCTCTGAAGCCTCCCAGACTCTGCTTGTAGCAGAAGGAGGTTTTTGGACTAATTTCCTGGCCCATGTCGGGCTGGGCAGAGCACAGTGCTCACTTATTTCTAGTACCACCCAGCTCAGATCCTGATTGATGCTAACTCAGGGTGTTGTACTGGGGCTTATAAGATTCAATCATCCCCCTTTTGCAAAGAGGATGTTTGCTCTTTCGCCTGTTGAGTAGTCACAAAATTTCACCCACTGAGAAGCAGGAGTAGTAAGACCATAAAATAAAACTTATCCTTCATCCTTGTTTCCTGCATGCTGTCATCTCTGCGCTAGAGGTTTCTGAAGACAACTCCCTACTAAGGATAGGTATGAAGAAGTCCAAAACCCGGTGAAGAGCAGAATTAGAGCTTGCGGTATGATCACGGACACAGTCTTGGTTTGAAATTAATGCATGAAAAATAAACTGTTTTCTCAATCAAAGTAAACATAGTAAATTTTCCAACTGTGTCAATAACCCCAGGACAAAATGGATTTTGAGGCAGCAGTGGATCATATAGAAAAACAAGGTTTAGCTGTTGGTAATTAAAAGTCAGTATTAGAAGTAAAAGACCAAATAGCCTTGACAGCCACCTGCCTCCCCTTAGAGTGTGTTTTGAAGATCCTTACCACGCACTGCATTAGGAGCTGCTGCCTCTGAGTGTGTCACCTGGTTGGAATTTTTCATGGAGCTTGAATTTATTAGAAAACAGCCCCAGTCAAGCAGAACTGTGCAAATTAAATTGGATTTACATGACAAGGTGGAGCCCAAGCACAGCAGCTAGGAAATGCCTGAGAAGCAAAAGACAAACCAGAGGGGATCAGGGAGGAAGGCTGCTCTATGTAAACAGTGTTTGGGGGGGAAAAGAAAAGGAAAAAAGGAAAAGTTTGACTAACAGAGCAATAAAACTAAAATTCCCACTTTAGCTGCCCCGGGGGCTTCAAAATGAGACACTGAAGGAGAGTTGGGTATTAGAGGAAATAAACAGATTTCAGCATATAATAAGCAGGAGGCTGGAATATTATTGTAGGATAAAGTGTTCTGGGACAGAGTGAGCTGACCCAGAACATGTTCCTGTTGCAAAGAAGGGTGAAGACTTGATCTTCAATGCTGGTGAATCCTGGAGGACTCAATCTATTGGCTTCAATAAGCTCTGGGTGAAACCTGACTTCCTAGTAGGCGTTAGGAACTTTGTACTTTTTTCCCTTTAAGAAATATGTCTGTCAGCTTACACTGCTGCCTATTATCTTATCAAAATATGGTTTCTTCATCAGTAATATGTAGGTTTCGTCTGAATCTGTAAATGCTGAATTGCTTCCATATGCCAGATATTTCACTGGAGAGACCCTCCAGTTTGGGAATGTCATTACTGCCCAACATAATCTTCTGTGAGTCATAATGTAAACTCAAAGTTATTGCAATTTATTAGCAATCACGATTTGCCAGGAAAATAGAATCAAGAGTGTATCAGAGAAAGTAACTCAATTGCAAAATGAACATGCCCTCTATTGCAGTCTGAGCCCATTAATATTGACTTTCCAAATCCAAAGTATGATTTCCTCTTATGCCTGTATAATAATGCGGTGCAGTATGTTTTCTTCTGAAGGAAGCAACAGGATTTTATTGACTATATGGAAGGGAATTGGTTTTCTGGTTTGTTACTTAAAGCTGAGCCTTACTGTCAACATTTGTGATGAGTAAACCTCATGAAATAACACAGCTAAAGGCTTAATCTGGTGCCACTGTGATTTGTAGAGTTAAGTTGGAGAGACGTGGTTGTGGACATGCTGCTGGGGACCAGCCAGGCAGAAGGTGTGTGCAGGCACCCTGGGTCCAGGTTGCTTTGTCAGAAGTGCATAGTGCTCTTCTCAAAGATCAAGAGATCTGCTTACAGAGATGGTGAGCTGTCTTTGCCATCAGCAGAGCTGGGGAGAGGGCACAAAGGAAACCTGGTGAAAAAGTCATGAAAGAAGTGCTAAATGTGCCATTTCCTGCTGCAGCAGTTCAGCTTACAAGAAATCCTCCCTCTTGCATCCTACTGTTTGGAGTGTGGATTTGGAAGGGTGAGAAATGGCTCTTTATTAGTAACACTTTGATTCCTCTGATCCCGGTGGGCTCATGGCTGGGATTTCCTCCAGCTGATGTGAGCAGCCTCCAAGTCTATTTGTATAGAAATACCGATGTGTAGCAGATCCAACAACTGGTTGTGTAGGGACAGCTTGTTATCTCGGAGCCCTGACCCTGATATGTCTCCTCTCAGACTGCACTGCCATATCCCTTCAGATGGAGCCGGTCTCCCAAGCTGCTGAGGTCCTGTGGTGGTTTAACCCCAGCTACCAACTAGGACCATGCAGCCACTCGCTCACTCCCCCTGGCTGGGATGGGGGAGGGAATCAGAAAAGTGAGAAAACTCGTGGGTTGAGATAAAGACAGTTTAATGGGTAGAGCAAAAGCTGCGCACTCAAGCAAAGCAAAACAAGGAATTCATTCACTGCTTCCCATCGGTAGGCAGATGTTCAGCCATCTCCAGGGAAGCAGGGCTCCACCACGCACAATGATTACTTGGGAAGACAAATGCCATAACTCCGAATGTCCCCCCTTCTTTATTCTTCTTCCCTGGCTTTATATATTGAACATGACACCATATGGCATGAAATATTCCTTTGGTCAGTTGGGGTCAGCTGTCCTGGCTGTGTCTCCTTCCAACTTTTTGTGCACTCCCAGCTGCTGGTGGGGTGGTGTGAGGACCAGAAAAGACCTTGACTTTTTGAAGCAACAACCAATAACATTAGTATGCTACCAACACCATTCTCATCCCAAATCCAAAATATATACCAGTTGCTAGTAAGAAAGTCAACTCTATCCCAGCTGAAACCATGACAAGTCCCTTCAGCATTGGCTAGAGATGTCCCCATGTAATGGACAGTGGTGGCTTGGACTTGCTCTGGTGCACAGTCATGCTGGGCATCCTCATGAGCTTCAGACATTAACCAGTCCCATCTGGTACCAAGGGAAACTTTAAAAGCTCCGGTATGTGGAATCATGTCAGATGCCTGAAAGCAGTTGCACAGCTGGCCTGAGAGCTGGCAGCAGAGCTGTTAGGTTGGCTCCACCTAAAATCCACCTATCCGTCCTGGTGGAAAGAACATCTTCATTGCCCGGGAGCCTGGGTGGTCCTCTGGACTGGTGATAATAGATGCAAACTGGGTGCAGAATAGTGCATCCCCTGGTCCTCATCAAACCAAATGCGAAGATAGCATAGCTTCGCCCTGTAAAGCCCACCCTGAGATGTCAGTGGCTGAATTATTTTGATAGGAGAATAAAGGTCTAAAAATACCACACCCCTTGAGAATTTGTTTGCTCGATGATGCATCGTAGATGTTGCGCATACCTGTCCTGTGCTTTCTTTAGCATTGCAAGTGCTATACAAAACCAGGTTCTGATTATGACCAGCACCACGTTTACGTCTCTGCAGCAGCAATGTGTACAATAACAGGCCAGCGTGGACACACGAGGAGCAGGTCAAAGGCTTAGCCTACTGCGGACTGTGTCCTTACAGCTCTTACATCGTGGTGGAGCAGCAGCGCACTTCTGTAGGATTTGTGTCATGCACAGGGGATATAAGAGCAGTCAGGCTTTGCTTCAGTGTTGGGCTTCAACAGATCTTTTCCTTCCTTCCTTTCTTTTTTTCCTTCCTGGGAAAAATGGGTGTAAAATTCTGTTCGCTCTCCTTGGAATGTAACAGCAGTTTTTTCCATTTATTTCAGTGAGGGTGCAGGTATTTGTGTGTTTCCACCAGGTAGTACCCAAGTGTAACAGCTGAGCTGGTCTGAAAAAGGGGGTTTCTTACAGAGAGAAGGACAACAGAACTCCGCTGGAAAAGCTTTTGTTTGGCAGTGGCTGGAAAAGGTTGTTCTGGGACTGATTTAAAGAGCACTGGGTAATCTTATGCACATTCCCTCAGGGCAGCCATAAGTTAAGTGATGAAAATGTCTGCATGTTTTACACAGCTCTGCTCCGGGACTGGGGGAGAGGAAGCAGAGCCCCACGACGATGGTGTCATTGCCAAGGGGACAGGATTGTCTCCCTTGGGAGCAAGCCCAAGTCAGGATGCAGCATCAGTGGTGTGGAGCTGGGCATGTGCAGGGCTTTTGCTGTAGCTGCAAAGTGCAGCACTAACACCATCGCGATGCCCCAGAGAGCTTCCCGATGGGAGACGTGGTCCCCTTCCAGCCTCCTGCGTGGGTCTGGCTGCCCCACGCTGGATTCGTATGGTGCTTAGCAGAGATCTACTTGATATTGTGGAGCTGAGGAGCAAAAGCAATGGGTTGTCTTGCTCATCCGCAGAGAGTATCTGGGATATCTCTGGGGTATCCCCTCTGTGTTGTCCCCCCTCCGCCGGGTTGGTTCAGGGAGCTGCTCTGACAGACGCAACGCTTCACCCAGAGACGTCCGTGGTCTCGATAAGGCTCTGAAGTCTGCAGTGCTTACGCAGGGCTTGCTGCCAGTGCCAGGGAGAATGACTTCCACTCTGCACGTGCTTCTAATTTACATAATTTGCATACTAATTTACAGCACATCGACAGAGAAGGAATGAGGGCTTGGAAGAGATGGAGGCTGCTTGTTTGTGATGTTGTGTTTGATGTGGCTGCCTTTTCGTGCTGGAGTTTTGCGTGTGTGTGTGACATAAGTGGCCTTAAAAATACAAGGGACCGGGTGGGAGGAAAAGAAGAATGGAAACTGCAAGTCTTTTACTAAGCTAGATACCATAATAATCCTGGCAATTAACTATGGGAAAGCTCCAGAGCTGGATTTTTTTTCTGCCATACATTTGTTTTTCAGTATAACTGAGAGAGGAGAGACCTTCCCACTTGCTGCACAGCAGCCATGCCCAAGGGGACTTGGTTATAACTAGTTCCAGAGCAGGGTGTTCCTTCTGGGGTATCCATGTGCTTTGCCCATAAAACTTGTACCCCCCTCTAAGACTAACATTAAAAGTCAGAAAGTGAACTCCAAAGGCTTGTGTGATGAATGGGGCTCTTTGTTCTCAAACACTGTCACCCAGGAGTGAGCCCTATGGGGAGATCTAAAGTAAGATTTCAAGCTACTAATGAAGGTTTCTTTGATTAGTCAGGTGGCAAAGCAGCAGTCCACATTCAAGGAAGGGCAGGTTAAGGATGGCTGTACAAGCAAGCCTATGGGTACGTGCATGAGGATTTGGGTATTGCTGTGTTGTATGTGCTGCTTAGAGAGCTGCCGTGGCTGAGGGAAGCTGGTTTGCCAAAGCCTAATATGTCCTGGGGTCTGGCCATTGTTGAAACAGTCCCTGGTATTCTGGAGCTGGCTGTGGTTTGCACTGGCTTGTTGAGGTCCCTCAAGAGCTGTTGTGTCATTGAGGGCTGTTGGACTGCAGCACCATATAGCTCTGTGCTCTTTGCTCTCATGGTCATACAGAATCACAGAATGGTCAGGGCTGGAAGGGACCTCTGGAGATCATCTAAGTCCAACCCCCCTGCCACAGCAGGGACACCTACAGCAGTTGCACAGGACAGCATCCAGTTGGGTTTTGAATGTCTCCAGTGTGGGAGACTCCACAACCTCTCTGGGCAGCCTGTTCCAGTGCTCTGCCACCCTCAAAATAAAAAAGTTCCTCCTCATGTTTAGACGGAACTTCCTATTTTCAAGTTTGTGCCCGTTGCCTCTTGTCCTGTCACTGGGCACCACTGAAAAAAGACTCTTCTCATCTACCTGGCACCCTCCCTTTAAGTATTTATAAACATTGATAAGATCCTCCCTCAGTCGTCTTTTCTCTAGACTAAAAAAAATGAAGTGCCTAGGCCTTTCCCCATAAGAAAGTTGCTCCAATCCCCCATAAGAAAGTTGCTCCAATCCCCTCATCATCTTAGCAGCCCTTTGCTGGACTCTCTCCAGCAGTTCCCTGTCCTTCCTGAACCGGGGAGCCCAGAACTGGACACAACACTCCAGATGCGGCCTCCCCAGGGCAGAGTAGAGGGGGAGGATGACCTCCCTTGACCTGCTGGCCACGCTCTTCTTGATGCAAGAAGAGATGCATCTACAAAATCTTGGTTTCTTTCATCCCCAAATCACCTGGATATTTTGCTCGTGTCCAAAGTTGCCTGGATCAAAGAAGGTGCATCCCATGGTGTCAGCAGGATGCTGACATGAAGAGGGACCACTGACTCTGCGAAGCCCCCTGGAAGAAAGAAAGCGTTGGGGTGGAGATAAAGAGCCACCTCGGGGAGTTGAGATGAAGCCAAGTGCTGTGGTCAGGTGTCTGTG
Source organism: Pluvialis apricaria (assembly GCA_017639485.1). Classification (NCBI taxonomy): domain Eukaryota; kingdom Metazoa; phylum Chordata; class Aves; order Charadriiformes; family Charadriidae; genus Pluvialis; species Pluvialis apricaria. The sequence goes on along the minus strand of CM030011.1, from coordinate 5,966,653 downwards.
TGATGCAATCAATCCAGTTACCCTTTGCAAGCAGGTCAGGTTGGGACCTCAGCTTGCTCTTCTGCTCTGTCTGGCTGTAAATAGCTAAACTGGAGAGATTGGAAGCTGAGGCAGAGATGTACAAGGCTGACTTCTCAATGGAGAAAAAGCTTTGCTGTGCTTAAGATCAAGCAGAAATGTTCTATCGGTGCTGGGAAACGAGATTACATTCTAGTCCCAAACAGGGTTTACCCTCTGTAAGAATTTCCTTACATTTTGTTAAGTCTCTGCCAAGCAGGAAGGCAGGTTTATGGCGTGAGTTCACTCTATAGTGCTCACAGTGCTAATGAATTTGAGTAGTTAATCAATTTAGCGTGAGTTCTTCTCACTTCGAAAAAAAATAATATATCAAACCATCCAATTTATGCTTACTCTTTGCAGAATGTTTTCTGTTCTGTCAGTCTAAACACTGAGAAGTATTTTAAACAGATGTAGGCCATCAGTTTCTATAAACATCGTAATTGTTTGGCACCACCGATGCTTACATTTAAAGATGCAATTTGCAAGGATTCGCACAGACACCAGGCACACACTTTCTGCTGCGCGCAGGAACACAATTTATGTCCCGTTAGAGGCCAGTAACCTTCCTCCTGTAAAATGCGCTTTAGCTTCAAGCGTGGCCCCAAACAACGGCTGTTATCCTTGCAGCTTTATATAGCTCCGTGCTGCATGCTCAGCCATTTTAGCGTACTTGCTCGGTGGGGTTTGATAGGAGGATGTGGTTTGGATTCTACCCCAAAAGCTCTTTGTTCTCCTTACCCTGCTGCAAACTAGATGCAACGTTACTGGCACTTCGAGTTGCTCAGGGTTTATCAGCAGAAAATAATACCATTGGGCTCTCAGAGCTCAGTTCAGTCATTTACCCACAACTTTCTATGAACAAATACTCTTTGATTGATGAGTGATCACGAAGCTAGTGTTCATGGTGCCATCCCCAGAAAGCAGAGGAGGCATGGTCCTTGCAACTTGCCCTCTCGTAAACATGATGAATTGAGCTGAAGAGGGGCGGGGTGAAAGGAAAAGATGGATAATATGCATGCTAATAAATCTAGTACGGCAATTAACATTGCCTTTAAAAATGTGTATTATCAGCACAAATGGAAATACAGACAAGCAGCGGCCAAGTGCTGCTCTGTGTTTATAATCAAACAGGATGGACTCGGCATTAGCTGGGAACTGCTGGCCAAACCCATGGCTCTCCTGGACTGGAGTGCATATCTCTCCCTAAGCCATCTTTCATCTTGAGCTTGTCTGCAGCTTAGTTGTTCTTATTCCATAGTAGCCTGCAACATGGCGGTGAGGTGATTGCCGTCATCTCTGGTCCTTGTTGTGGTTCCTTTTGTTCTTAATGATCCCTTCCATGACTAGGTAGGTCAAAATTGGACACCTTTGCACTGCAGACTCGTGGCAGCATGTGGCCTGAAGGTGTTAAGCAATTCGGGGCTTTGTCCTACATCATTCCTGTCTCAAGACAGCCCCATGTGCATTCTCCTCCTGTTATGAAATAGTAAGTGGTAACAATAAAATGAGCCTTTGCTGATAGCATATGCTCTACTCACAGGCTCATTTCTTAATATGCTTTGGCTCCATCCTCTAGCTGAGAAACCAGATTGCTAAAGCATCAGAAGCATGGATAAGTGTACAGTCAGGGCATTGCGTAATTCTTGCCTCAGCGTGACACACAGAGAAAGCTGTGAGTATCACTGTAGACCGAAGAAAGCAACTGCTTCTTTTCTCTCTGACCCCCTGGAATGAGTTTCTAAGCTTTCATGTCAGTTTTACTATCCACTATCAATTTTTGGTCAGCTTGGTGTAGAGAAAGGTGTAGTCCAGATCTTGAACCACAGATGAGATATTCCCCACTGGGATGGAGATACAAAGGCTAGAGTACCAGACAAGTATTCATCTCGTCTACCTCCAGCTGTCTACTTAAGGTATCTAACTCAGCTACCTGGCTTAGACTGCTCAACAGCTCCCCTATGCAGGGCAGAGAGAAAGGTTACTCCCTAAGGCTCTTCCCTACACGAGGTTAATTCCTGCTCTGAGTTGCTCACAGGAAGAAAGATCTCTCTACAGAGATTATAAAGAGGTGGAAGGAAGATCAGCCACCTAATTTAGTTGCTTATACAACATGATTAAAGTTGTCTGGGGCAAATGTTCTTTTTCCTTTGGCCCCAGTGACAAAGGTCCTCGGTGACAAAGGTTTCTAGGGCATCTGGTGGGCACCTCCATGGTTCAAGGGACAGGTCCCTGCAACAATAAAAAAGGGGCCTCTTTTCCCAGAGAGCGCTGAACTTCACCCAGAAGAAAGCTTCCAAGCATCTACAAGGAAACCTAAAGCTAGAGAAAAAGATTGGAGTTAATGGAAGTGGTTCGTGGTTGTGGTTGCTCGGTGGTCAAAACAGTTTGCTCTTCCATCTGTGTACAAGGGTCTTATTCTAGGAATTCCTGCTCGTGTCACTAGGAATTCAGCCCAAAATAGACTCCCTGGGTCAGAAAGGAAGACAGAGTATGGCTCAGGAGTCAGAAATGCACCAAACTTGGCCTCGGACAGAGTTTTGCACACTCTGACCAGGGCAGAATCTGATGTCAAGCTTTCCCCAGAAGTCATACTCCTCAATGGGAAGGAGCCAAAAATGATCACATGTTGACTGCCTGTTCAAAGACAACTGGCTCTTACTGCCAAACTGACTGTTTGGGGAGGTCTGCTCTTGGAAAATTGACTGCTGCCCACATGCTGATCTTTCTCCAGAGAACAGGCATTTCTCAATCGTGGCTGGGCCAATAGTTCTTTCCAAACTCAAGGTTAAAGGAGTCATCTACTCTAGCCTTATCTCCATCTGCATTATGGTCAGGAGCTCAGCAGCTGATGCTCTGCCACTCAGCTGTCCCTTCCCCTTCCACCAAGACTGGTGTCAGTAAACGTTGGTGAAGGTGTAGTTGTTTTCCTTTGGTGGCTTCTGGCAGAAGGTCCACAGAGGAAAAAATCTGCTTTGTGTACATCGGCTTTCATTGTGACCCAAGTATGCTTTCGGTTTTGTGTTTTAGGGTAACATAACAGACGTGAACATGGGAAGAATATTATGTGCCTCCTGTTCTTTTACTGCACTGATGAATTTTAAAATATATTGGATTTCCTCTCTCTGAATGAAACATACCTAGAATTTCCTTAGTCCAGAAATTAAACTGAATTCTTGATCAAAGAAGTCCTCTGAAAATAATGCTGTAGGGTTTTAGGCATCTACACACTTGCCATCAGTTGAGTTTTTTCTTAATCATAGGTTTTAATCTTAATCAATGCCTAAGTTTCTTGAGTGATGTTCACATTTCTAAAGATATGCAGGTTTTGTCCTTTAGGTAGCATGCAAGGGTAAATTCTGGAAGCTGTAATTGTTTAGTTCAGACAAGCACCTCAACAGGCAGTGACCCATCCAGATTAGATCTGAATTTCTTGGATTAGGCAGATTTGGCTACAAAACTGTTCAGCGGTCTAGCAGAAATCAGTGAACAGGTCTTCTACCGGTGTGTGAAAGCCATCTGACCCAGTATCTCAACAGTTATGTAAACAATTTAAAATAAAGAAAATAAGGTAACTAATCCTTTCTGCCCTCTTTTGAAGATAGATTTTATGAACATGTGCCCCGATTCTTTCTTCTGAATTGGTTTGTCCATTTCTCCTACCACGAATGTCCCATCAGCCAGAGCAGCAGTGACCTCTGGTCCTGGCATCATCAGAGTTTGAAATAGTCCACATCAAGATCTGAATCCCAAGACCAGGCTCTGCCAAACTGTAGGCTGGGGTCCAAACATCAGTAGCAGTTATTTAGGAAAGGCTTATTTCAAGATATGGTTTAGCAATGCTTGCAGTGTTTCCATCCTGGTAGACAAGGACCAGAGCATGCTCCCAGCTGTTGCTCCTCGGCACAGTCCCAACTTCTTCCAAGCCAACTGCTGACCCCTTCTCAGCCTGCCCGGTTGGCAGCTGTGAGGGCTGGGTTTGAAGCTCAAATCATCTGCACTTCCCACCCTTGTCCAACAAAACGGCACCTTTTCCCTGCTGCCAAAAATTTCTCCAATGGCCAGGCAGAAATCAAGCTCTGGCAACAATTCCCTCTGGGCCCTAATATTTCCACCTAAAAAAAAAGAAAAAGAAAACAAAGCAGCAGAAGTAGCTATTTGTGCGGCTTTCAGGGTTGCAAAGTCACTTGCCTGGTGGCTGCAAGGCACACACCTCGGGAAGAATGGCCTCTTTTCAGCCGCTGGCATTTTGTTGCGAGTGAATGGGGCTGCGGCAAAGCCCTTCTGTTCAGTGCAGGCTCTCCATCCACGACGCTTTTGCCATTCCCAGTAACCCAAGATCCAACAAGGCCTCCTTTAACATCATTTGGGACTGAGTTGGAGCAGGGCTGGGCAAAGTCTTCCCCTTCGGATGAGAGGAGGAAAGGTGTTTATGCGAACGCCTGGGCGCTAGTGGGCATCTCAAGTCTGCAGGGAAGTCACCAAGCAGTCAAGTTAATTATTTTTAATGAACTGGGCCAAAGCTGATTGTGTTATTTTGTAACATATTAGTTTAGAAAGCAGTGAAAGTATTTGGCATCCCTCCCTGGCCATCACAGGGACCCCTTTGTGCTTTCCTTTTCCCCACTTTTCTCTCGTGTGTATAGCTGGCTCCCACATCTCCACTTGCTGACGCTGATTGATTGCATTAATATCACTGTAAATATTACATAATCTCCGCTTACAATGCTAGGAGGAACTGATGAGTTTTACTTTGCCAAGAGCTTTCAGGCTGGAAAATAATAATAATAAAAATAACTTTTGAAAAATAAAATCTTTCTCCTTAATTCCTTCCCAGTCCCCCTCCCCCCCCGTTTTTTTTTTTTGTCACGTGTGTTTGCTGTTGGCCCTGTTGGCTGCAGACCAAGAAAAGGCCGTACCCGCCGTTTGTGGCCATTGCTTCAACGGGACAGGGGAAAAAGAGGTGGGAAAAGGCAGTTGCAGCGTGGCAGCAAACTGTGCGTGGCCTCAGTAGAGGCACGGTCATGGGGATATTGAAGGGTGTTGGACCACTTAGGGAGGAAAAAGTAGGTTTCAGAAAACAGGGTTCAAGTAAGCCAAGGAGGATGTGGATGTGCAGGGAGGTCTGTACCCTGTCCTAGCACTGCAGGCCAGTGGAAATGTGGTTGCTGGAGTGTGGCAGCCTGTTCTCTCCATTAGTGGCTGATTTTAAGTCAGTGCACTGGGTATTTGAGCTCACCCCGTTTAGGATTTAAAGACCCTGGTCTCACTTTCCTGCAGAAGTGAGTGCTCTCCCAGGATCTTTCTGAGATCGTGTCCTGGGCTGGGGAGGCTCCCCTGCCCTCCTTGGAGCCCCACGGGATAGTCCTTCCCACCACGCTTAGGGCAGGCGGGAGGGGAGATGTGACGACTGCTCCTCCTCCTCCAGCACCAGTCCAGGGCCGTTTGACCTCACACATGTAACACATCCTCCATCCCGACCCTCGCTCAGGCCAGTTCTGTTTCTTTTCTCTGTCTCCCTGCCGGAGACAACTACGTATCAGGTTGCGTTTTGAAGCAGGCGCGCTGTTTTCAGACTCCGTAGAAAATCCATTTATCATATCAGCCTTGCATTAGCCAAAGTATTGGAGATAAAAATTATCTTGGAAATCTAAACATAGATTCTAATCTAAGGTACAGCAGCATCTGTTTCCCATTACTTTTTATTACTTGCAAGATTTGAGCGGTATTACTCCTGCGGTGAGATATTTCTGAAAGAGGAGGGCTGCGCTTCCCAGAACTGTGAGTCCCGGTGCTGATTGCCGCTCATCTCCTGGGGCTCATCTGCATGGGAACAGCTGATTACTCAGCGTGCAGCATCGGGGGAGCGCGTGTCCTACGCGCGGGCAGGCTCCCTGGGCAGTGGACTCAGCTGAGATCAGGGTTTTGCTGACTTCAGCGGTATTGACACTGCGGCTGGACTTCTTTCAGAAGTCTGCTCAGGGAGATTTTTTTAGAGATATTTGCAATACCAGTCTGCCAGGCTTCACTGGTCCAAACTGGCCAGGGAGAAGCAGCGACGTGGACACAAAGAATCACAGAATGGTTTAGGTTGGCATGGACCTTGAAGATCATTGAGTTCCAACCCCCCTGCCCTGGGCAGGGACACCTCCCACCAGCCCAGGTTGCTCAAAGCTCCGTCCAACCTGGCCTTGAACACGTCCAGGGATGGAGCTTCCACAGCTTCTCTGGGCAACCAGGGCCAGTGCCTCACCACCCTCAGAGTGAAAAATTTCTTCCTAATATCTATTCTAAATCTCCCCTCTTCCAGTTTGAAGCCACCACCCCTCGTTCTATCACTACATGCCCTTGTATGCCATGACTTTCAGGCTCCTCTTTCCTAGCGAGGCTCTTTCTGAGCCGTGCTTTGGGGATGATGAGCTCCTTGCAGGTTGCTGCCAGAAGCAACTCAAACCTTACCGCAACTTCTCATCTTAGGAGGCCAAATCCTGCACAGTGTGGTGTGTGGTGCAGCTTTCAGCTTAACCACGGGGCCGGCCACTTGATCTAACAGAACGCAGTGCACCCTGGGGACTGGCTTCAGGGCTTGCCATGGCTGAAGCTCCAAGTCAAGCGGCCACATCTCAAGGACCTCCACGCACCAGCTCAGGGCACTGACAGACCCTGATTTCACTAGCGAGCCTCACCTAAGACCTTTGAGTCCTCACTTGAGCTCAGCCCAGCCTGAGCTACATGGCAGGATTGCCCGCCCCTTGCCCTGTTCCCGAGTGTTTGCTTGGTTTTCCTGGATTTTCCTTTAGGGAGCAGCCCTGCTCTTGCTTCTCCCTGACGCCAGCAAGCTTGCTGTTATTTGCAGTGTATCGGGCATAGTGAAGGGGATGTGATGTGCTGTGAACTCCGCCTTGCCCTGCCGCTCGGAGACAAGTATGCAGCTCTGCAAACTACTGTTTGCCTCTTGAGACAAATTATGGCATACTGCAATAGTTGAGGAATAGCATAAGAGGAGTATGCAATGAATCATGATGCATATGCACACGAGGGGAAAAGTTCAACCTTCTGTTTGCCATTATCTGACTCTTGAAAGCTGAACTGTTCAATTCTTGCATTTTCTTAGCAGAGTTTATTTCTGTGGCATTTCCTACGTCTTTCTGTCTGTCTCAAGGCAGGGGAAAGGAGAGTGCATCCCTCCTCAGAACTTTGCAGTTGTGCTGGCTTGCAAATAAAAACCAAAACAGGGCAAGAGAGCAAAAATGTGTAATGTGTAACTCTAGATCTCTGCGTTTGCAGAGTTGAGCGTGTTTCTTTAGCTTACCCACCTGGGGCAGCCATGATGTGCCTGAAGCCCATCGCTGCTGCATGTTCTGCCTGGGGTGGAGGTGGGAATGGGCATGGAGACCTCAGAAACTGCCTTGGCTGCAGGAGGCCACGTACCCTGTCATACCAGTGCAGTGATGGTAAAAAAATGTTTTGGTTAGCAGCAGAGATGTCAAGTCATGTTTTCTCATTGCATCAACTGAAATGGGTTTTCTCTGATAGGGACAGAGAAAGTGGAGAGAGGAGAGAGTTCCTCCCCACCGACTAGCTCAAAGTTGACTTTACCTCTCAAGGTACCTGTTCTTCCCCAATAATGATAACGAGAGCATGTGCTGACTAATCTCTTAAATTAGCTCCCTCAGGGTGTGTGACTCTGGGCTTTTCAGGGGAGTCTGAAATCCCCTCAAATTATTTTTGCCAGTACAGGAAAATTAGTCTTTAATTGGTTTCATAATCACTATGCATAACTAGTCCTAAATACCTGTGGTACCCAGGACTAGATAGAAATGAGGGATTTGTTAGTCTCTGCTCGATACATCAGATTTTGTTAAACTTCCAAACTGTGTAGTGGGTATTTGTCCTTCCTCAGGCAAATGTTTAACATGCAAAGAGCAGGCCAAGAGGTTTTCAGTCATCTCTTAATCATCTATGAACACTCACATGGGAGAGGGGTTTGGGGTTTTTTTGCGGGGGGAAGTATCTCCTTAATCTAGCGGAAAAATGAGATCCCAAAATAATGAGGAAACAGAAGCTAAACACATTTAGAGTGGTGACAAGACATGGGTTTTCAAGAATGACACTAATTACACGTTGAAACCCATTAACTTGGTGACTGGAGGAGTCTACATTCCTTCCTTCCTTCCTCCCCGTCGCTGCCAAAACTCCTCTGGAGAGCACAGGCTGAGCCGTGCGGGAGGTCAGCACCGGGAGCGCTGCGACTCCTCTCTCTGAGCTGGGAGGAGGAAGCGTGGTAATGCCGTACACACCTCGTCAGCTCATAATTGTAAACGCTCCCCCTGCCCAGCACCCTGGAGTGTTAACCCTGAAGCCTAATGATGTCCATTTCTGCTTGAGAAGTACTTCAGGGCCAATTCCTTGGGCAACAACATGTGCTTTTGCTGGGATTAGGACCAGTCAGAGTAAAATTGCTTTGTTTGACCCCAAATCCTCCTCCTGAACCACTTCACTCTGCTCTACGCTTTCTTGGGCGAGCTGCTTTTGTCACAGTCCTCTGTATGTCCTAGAGAAGTATGCGTGCTTCATATACCTTGATTACGTAGCAATGAAAATAACTAAAAGAACAGTTTCATTTGAACCTGACCTGCCAAATGAACCTGACAAAAATACAATGGCATTTGCAGTGTTTACACGGATCTGATTTTTCTGGATATTCTCCTGGAAAAAAAAAAAAAAAATAAGGCACACACACTCCTCCCCCCCCCCCTTAATTTCACAGTAATATTTGCTTTCTTATTGTGTACCCAAACTGGCTGTGCAATTACCAAACACAAAAAACTGTTTGTGCCACTTCTTATCTTTTTATTAAAAAAAAAAAACCAAAACAGCTTTGACTTTCTGAACTGGTGGCATGTGGCCGAGAAAGGTCATTCTGGAGAACAGGGACTGAGACCGAGCACTGTTTGGATGCTAACAGACCACGAGCAGTTTGGGACCAGAGTTTTTTGGATAGGATTTTGCACAATACCCAATAAAACAGAGCCTAGACCTCAAAACGCTCCCAAAACACAGGGGATGAGGATTGCCTGTACGGGTTAATCCTCGCTGTCCGTGCACCGGAGGAAATACTGCAGAGCTCCTCCTGTGTCCACTCCCTCGGGAGCTGGAGGAGAATTTAGGTCAAAGTACAGAGGGCTGTATTACCGGTATTAGCACTTATTAACCAGTTTGATTCTATTAAGGGAAACCTGCAGTGAATAATGAGAATTGAGTTGGCCCTTTCCACAAGTGCTTTAACAGCTGGTGGCCTGAGAGCTGTTTTGATGAAATAAATCACCCTGATGGAAAAATTCTCAAAAGCCGCAGACTTTGTGGAAAGTTGACTAGATCTTTACTGGCAATATTTAGGGATGCTCTAAACAATGAGACACTTGTTTTCCTGTTACTTTCAGTTACTGTGCCTGGAAAAACATGATATTCGTGAAGCTGGCCTGCCCCAAAAGGTTTGGGACGCGGGGCACCGCTAAACCTGGCTGCAGGACTCCTGGAGGGGCTTCTGTGCTTGTAAAGATTTGAATGTGGTAATTAGCAGGATTGTTAATTGCAATCCTCAGCTGGAGATGGCAGGACAGGCAGAGGTGGAGGGGTTTTTCCCTGGAGCCTGATTTTTTTTTTCCTGCGAGCATCCTCCATGGTCCTGCACCTGCCATGAATTCATGAGGAAGAAAAAAAAAAAAAAGGACTTGTTGCGATGCACAGTCGCTGCCATAAAACCTGTGAAAAGTGAATACAGAGGCAGGGCTGAATAAGCCTCTGAGATCCCCGCGGAGTCGCTGTAAGGTACCAGCTCTCCTTCTGCAGGTGGCAGGATCTCCTCTTGGAGCCATCCAGCCTCTGCGGATGGGTGTCACAGTGAGGCAAATTCAGTGTTTCCACCTGCTAACTCTATTTTGGCTTATATCTGGAAGGAGATGCACTGGATGAAGCCTCTGTCTGCAAAGGCAGGGGGAGAAGAGCTGAGCAGAGGCACCATCGCACGCAGGGCAGGAGCCGGCCAGCCCTGCGGCACTGCTGGAGCTCTCTCAGCCTCCGTGCTCGGCAAAGGCAAGCCAGTGAGGCTGTGCCTTGAGCGCCCTGGACCCTGGAGGTGTGGGGGAAGGCATTTAAAGTGTTTTTTTCTCATCGAGCTGAGCTGGCTGAGAGGGTTTGGTTGGGTTTCTTATGTTTTGGAGCTCCTGGAGTAAAGCGCTACACGGGGACTTCGCTGGGTTTTACAACGGGAAGTGAGAGCTGAGGTGACCGGCTCAACTACAGATAACTGTAGATAATTTAGCAGATAGCAGGAGTTTCTTTTCACCTCTTTGCCTTGATCTCCTCCTTTTCACCTCTAACTGAAACTGCTTCCTCAGCAGCCCGTCTCTGGGGAAACAAAATATATGGGGAAGAAATGAGGAGATAAGTGTAAATCAAAGGTCATCTTGGCAAGAAGAGATCTAATTTTCACTTTCTGTTCTTGGGAACAATCTTCAGTTCAGCCTGCGGGACGAGGTGTCCTTTCGAAGGCTGGGAGTAAGGACAGGCAAAAAAGTAATCTGTTAGAATCTTCTCATCTTAGAAATTCACATGCAGCAGGTTGTTGAGCAGCAATAAAAGGAGGTTAAGGGCGTACAAGAAAGGAGGCCCTTCTTGTCTGGTTGTTGTTGGTAGTGATTTCTGAGCTAGGTCTGACCCTTCCACAAATGCCTGTATGCCGCAGAGGAGCTTAACGCTGGTGTTAAGCGGTGAGGAAGCAAAATAGAAGTGATCTGCCAAATTCTGTCCAATGAGGTCTTTCTCTTTAATTGGGTGTTTGTGGAAGTGGAAACGGTAGTTTAAATACCGTGGAAGACATCAAACCGCCGAGGAGGTGCACGGGTGGCTGGCTGGGCTCCTCTCTGCATCTCTCTTCATAAAGCTCAGATGAGAGTGGGTGTCACCAGTTGCCCTGCTCGGCTACTTGCTTGTTCTCCTAAAATTAAAGCCTAATTACCTCCTGAGATGATATTACTGGCACTTTTTCATAATCAGCAGAACACTGGATTTTGCATACGTTTTCTTTCCCTACCCCGTTGTCTTGGACTCTCTCCCTCCACTTTACATCGATGTCCCATTTACACCTTTTAATGACACAAAGGACGAACCTATTGTGTTTATACAGCATCAAATATAGTTTTTGTCATATTCCCTTTGTCATGGGCAAACCAGAGGATTCTTTACTGAGATTCATTCCACCTTATGGAGCATGACCGGGAAAATAAGTTATTACAGTCAGAGAGTCCTATTTACAGGGGAAAAAAATAGATCAACCCCAGCATGTAATGCAGTAACTGTGGGCTGTGGGAGAAAAGATGTAATTGTTGTCTGTGCTAAACACAAATCTAAACAGGATCACAAGTAATTAGCTATTTAATAGGTGACTAAAGTAAATACTGCAATTAAAAAGCCTATTAAAAATAATATTAAAAAAAAGAAACCTCACAAGAAATGCAGCTTTGTCCCAGACTGGCAGTCAACAAAATCAACAAACCATTAAGAAAAAAAAAATGTCCGTGCATGCCCAAATCAGTAAAACACATAATAATTACTTGGCACATTTTATCTTCAAAGTCCTCTGCACACGCTAAGTAATTAATCCTCCCAACACCTCTGTGCGGTATGTGCAGCAGGCACTGGTAAAAAGCAAGCTTGTATTGCAGCCAGGCATAAATACCTTGTTGTGGGGCTCGTTCTGGATAGAGGAAATGCCGCTCTAAAGTCAATAACGGGCAGGGGAGTGTGGTTATCTCTTCAATGGCACTCATTGTAAGCCACGGCTGCCTTTGTCTGAGGGAGGGGGAAACCGAGGCACACGCCGAAGGAGTTGGTCGAGGCTGCGGGAAGCTGCCCCGGTTTCCCAGCCAGCCTCTGCGATGAGCGGAGTGGCTTCAGTGAAACCCCGTGAGCTTACGCAGCTCTCTTCCCTTCAAACCTCTGCCTGAACATCAGGTGTAAGTTGGGGTCGGGTTAGCCTGCCGGACCCCAAAACGCTTTCCAACGCAAGCTTCAGGTCAGTGGAGTTGAAGTTAATTAATTTCAATGTAATTAATTGTTCCAGGGCAGAGGGACGAGGGAGCTCGCCCTCCCTCACAGTGCCTGCTGTGGCCTACATACTCCACCAGCAGCTGGAGGAGGACTGGTGAGACGTAGATGATACAGCTCGGTGTGCCTCTGGTGGTTTGAGCCCATTTTTGTGCTCTCTGCCAAACAGAAAATAAATGGCTTTCTGCTCTGATCCTTCCGTCTGTTGCTCCATGTGATGACTTTTTGCCATAAACTAAAAGGTGGGGAAAAGATAAATACAAGTAGTAGATCAGAGGGGAGTAACACGTGGGGGAATGAGAAGTAAGAATGCAACGGCGGGGCACGGAAAACTCACATTAACATCAAGCCGTGTCATAAACACGTCCAAGCCTGAGCTCCGGGAGTGCCAGCAGAAATAAAATACCTTACAGAGAGGAATCAAAGATGATACCATTAGATCCCATCCATCTCCCGTTAAATGCAGCAAAGGGCTGTGTGGAGCTTGGCAGGTGCTGCATGGAGCAAACCATCCCAGCCCGGAATGACTAATCCCACCCTGGCTGCTGTTAAGAGACCATTTTCAGTGGTGGCTAATTGGGCTGAGCATTTATACCCTTGTCCAAAAATAAACTTTCCCACAAAGAAGGTTGAGCTACAAATGGAAAACTACCTGCGCTGAGATTAATTTTTGATGTGGGAAGGAAGGTGCTTCTGCAAAATGAAAGGCTGTATTCAAGAAAGGACTTGTTTTGCCTTTGATCAGAGGGGCACCTGTGAAGCAAGGAGGAAAATTGAGGTTTATGGATTTGCAGCCGGCAGAGAGCATCATTTTCACCAAAACTGAGCTTTTTGTAGTTCCATTTGTAGGTGTGCTGGTGCGTACATGGAAGATGAACACCACTATATATCCGGTACAGGTCAGCAGGGTTTGAACAACACCAAAACGTGACTCCTCTGATTGGGGAGGTGTTGAGCTTCATGAGATGGTCCCCGACACTGCACCAAGGTGCTGCTTGAGTGGCCTTTGGTCACCCCTCTGCCACCCCCGGGGACAGCCTTTTGGGTTGCCTCCTCCTACAGCCACAAATTACAGAATAGTAGAATGGTTAGAGTTGGAAGGAACCATAAAGATCTTCTGGTTCCAACCCCCCTGCCATGGGCAGGGACACCTCCCACCAGACCAGGTTGCTCAAAGTCCCATCCAACATGGCCTTGAACACCTCCAGGGATGGGGCCTCCACAACTTCTCTGGGCAACCTGTTCTGGTCTTTCACCACCCTCATAGTAAAGAATTCTTCCCAATATCTGATCTAAATGTACCCTTTTTCAGTTTAGATCCGTTACACCTCGTCCTATCATGCCCACAAAATAACTGCCTGAAATAGCTATTAGCTCTTCCTTCCCTCAGCCTCTTCCATAATCCTAATTCCTCAGTGGGATTTGGAACCATGTTGTCTACATCCATTTTCTTTTGGTTCTCTCTATCTTATGTGGACCACAGAGCTTCTCTGTCTCCATCTCCTCCTCCCTACAGTGCTCAAGGAAGGTCCTGTACTGTACTCCAGACTCCTTTGCTTCTCGACTCTTGGGTGAGCCCCGTGCCTGTCTCTATCTTCCAGCCTGCTTTTGCTCAGCCTCCATGCCAACTGGTCGAGGAAAATGCTGTAATGGAGGATGAATCCCTGCAAACAGATACCAATCAGTGTTATTACCCTGGTTGTTTCCATGTGGTTTTCCCATTTGTCTAGGAATTAAAATGACAACAGCGAAGGCAGAGTTCAGAATATCAAACCGATTTGATAACACGTGAAACATTTCCCAAACCATCACATTGTGCAGGCATAAGTCATACAGTGTTTTTCATGTGCGCACCAGTCCCATCTTAAATCCAGAGTAAATTGCCAAGTTATTTCCCCATAGGACATGCTCCGTGACGTATATCAGCTGGATCATCAGGATAGCCCATCCCTGCAAAACAGCATCTAAACACATGCTGCGGTTTGAACAAGGAATTTAAGCACGTGCTTTAAGATTGTGTGCTATCCCGATTTGTAAACAAGACCCATAGCTCTGACTTGGACTGTGGAGTGAGGCCGGTCTCTGCCCTAAGATACATTGATGTGTTTATTTGGAGGTTTGCAGGGAATGTTGCCTTCCTCATTCTCTCATTTGTGCAATTAGGATTTCAGACTTGGCTGAAAGAGGTGTATGCATGTTTGCATTGACTCATTTTCGAAGGTTGATCCGACAGGACCGGGTGGAAAAACTCCTGCTAACACTGAACAAAGCCCAAGACGTTATTCCAGCAAACATTTGATTAACATGGAATACCTGCTTATTTCTGCTGTTCCCAAATAATTCAGTGTTTGGAGGGGATTTCATTTTGTTACTTTTCAGTGTCTCTTTTTCATGAGAATATGTGATTTGCCACACCAGTTTCTTCTGAAAGAACATCCAGGACAAAAAAAAAAATGTGCGGAACAGGGGCATTTGAGATTCATCCTTTCCAGAAGGCGATGGACTGCCCGACGTTCATCCAGGAGCTGCTGGCTGCCCGCTGGCAGCCCAGACCCCGGGATGCCTTGGAGAAAAGGGCATCCAAAATAGGTCATGTCACTGCAAACAGAACCAGAGTGCATAGAAAAGAGGACAGGTGAAGAATTGGAAGGGACACCTGGTAGCAAAGTAGAGAAATGTCAATGGTGGGCAGCATGGAGTTGGAGCACGAGGTGTGTGAGCTGTAACGGTGCTGGCCCTGGGTGCCGTGGTGTGAGGACATCTCTGTGTCCTGCAGTTGTGCTCCGTGGTCCTTGGATGTGCCTCCTCTGAGGCTCTGCCCCCAGGTCGGGGCCGGCTGGGACTTGGGGGCAGTCTCAGCTCATCGCACGGTCCATGGGATGGACACGCAAGCGCGGCTTTCCACGACAAGCACCGCTGAAACCTCTGTGCCAGAGCGCCCTGAGCACCTGGGTGTCGAGGAGCGCCGCACGCGTCAGGGTTTCTCAGCATCAAGCAGGGGCTGACCTAATTTCTAAACTCCCTTTAAATGATGAATACTGGCTTTTTTTGGTATTTCAACATCTCTCCTCCTGCCTTCCGTGCTCACAGAGATGTACAATATGCACTGCTAGCCTGGCCCGTATATAATTCAACCTTTATTAGATTATACGCCGTGGTAACCCATTAACCTTCTTATTCCTGTCACTGGGATTTTGGACGCGTTCAGTAATAATTGGTACATGTTCTGGCACCTCCGTGCCACAGACATCAGCAAATAACCTTGTGTTTCTTAGAGTTTCTCAGAGCAAATGTTCCAAGCACAGGGCTTTCTCCTTCGCCTTGGCAGGAGTGGGAAGCAGCGTTCCCAGCCTCCGCACGTGATTTTTTTTTTACCCTGTTTATCCCACGGGGGTCTCTCGGATTAGACCCGCTGCCATCCATCATCCATGCAGAGATACAGATTTCACTAATGGCCACAGTGTAAATATTTACAGTAAACAGTTTTAACAGCTGACTTTTAGTAGCCACTGTGCATATGGAATTGCATAAACAGGAAGGACAATTATAAGGATGGAAAAATTGGCACAGGAAGCAAGGAAAAGTAAGAAACTAAAATGCTGAATTCCTACAGTACATAATTAATGTAATAATTAATTAGCAATGACCCTTCTCTTCTGAAGACCCACAATACAGGCATGAAACGAACATGTAGAATTATTTGGCCCTACAAAGTAATATATAGTGCTGAAATTCGCATTATGTTACTTTTTTGACCCAAGTGATTAGCCAGGATGTGGGGTCTCATGGCATGTTTCCACTCGAAGTAGAAATTAATGATGGTCTCAAGTATTTCTTTAACACAATCCTGTTTATTTCAAAGGCTGTGCAAAATCCTTGTTCCCTGAACTCATTAGGAATTAAATAGCAGGAGGCAGTTTCCTTGGGCAGCGGTCCAAGCCCCCTTTTCCAGCCAGCACTCAACCCAAAAAGCTCACTTCATCAGTCTCATTTCAAGGTCATGCTTCATGTGCTTCTTTAGTTATCCTTGACTTTTTCAGCTGCCTTCTCTCCTTGCTACTGTGATATTTCTCATTATGTTTTTCCTACTTTTTTCACCCCTTTTCCCCTACCACCTTCTATTTCCCGCCTCCCCCCCCCCAAAAAAAAGCCCCAACCAAACCTGCATGAATTCCTTCACTCCTTTAAAAGAAATTCAAATCCTTAGCGCTTAGCACCTGGCTAACTCGTACTATGTGCTTTATGCAGTGGATTCTACTGCTTTAGACACTAGTTCTCCTCCCACCCACCCCAAAATAGCTATTTCTTCCATTTATTATGAGCAAAAGTGGCTATTAGGCATCCCCTCTCCCACCTGACAACGGCTTTATGTCTTCAGCCGTAGTCGCTTGATCTTGCCAGATGCCTGCGATTATTATTACCTTTTTTTTTTTTCCTTCTTTTTCTTGTATTCTGAAGAATCTTCCTGAGGGAAAGTCAGAATTTGTTCTGGTCTTTTAGACAGGCTTTGCCCCTCAATGGGGTTTTGTTTTTGCTTTCCACTCGAGCTGGTAAATCCCTGTCACTATGTAAAACACAAAACGATGAAAAATTCCTGTGCATGCTTTGTTTGAATATACACACGCACACACTTCAGACCTCAGTAAGATATATTGGCTCTTATTCCCCCCCTCTGCCAGACTAACTCTTCCTTTCTGTATGTTTATTTAACTAATCGGCGCTAAGGCCACCTGCTCTTTGAAAGGCAGAAGCAGTATAAGGCAATAACAAAATGATTCAATATTTCAGTGGAAATCCAGGTTCCGTAGTTGGGTTTTTAGGGGGCATAGCAGGCAGGATATTTACAAGGCTAATTCCAGCCATTCAAAGCATTTCACCGGGTTTTTAAAGGGACGACCTACAAACTAGAACTGAGAGTGAGGCTTAAGCTTGGGTTTATACATCGTAAGTGCCAAGATTGCTCAGATACGCGTTCCGTATTCCCTTGCTTGGGTCTGTTTTATCCCGCAGAAGGCAGGATGAGGAAGGTTATTTGACTTGGAGCTGGGCAGACGTCTGACAAAGTAATGTGAACAAATTAAGACAGATGAAAAGCGGGGACACAGAGGGAGAGAAAAGTGAATTTCTTTTCCTCTTCTGGAAAATCCAAACAGTCCAATATCTGGTGCAGTCCAGGTGGCATTCATTTCCCTCATTTAACTAATTGGGGAGACTGGGATTTTTATTTTATTTAATGTATTTTCTTTTTACCATTTTCTTGAAGCTTTTTTTCGTCTATATTTTGATTTTCTTTGGAACCACATGTCTTCCTGCTATATGGAAAAGAATCAGTAAGCCATCACCTCCACTTCCTAAAACACTTTTACTGCTGATTTTTTTTTTTTATTAAATGGATTTTTGAAAACCTGCTGTTGCCTTAAAAAAATTGCGAAACAAAAACAGTAGTAAAAGAATTAAGAATTCTTCTAATAACTCTGTGGGAGAGACGTAGCCTGTGGTGACTAACTGGGGCTTGGGGAAAATCCTCCTGGGTCCCACCAGGTCTTCCTTGGAGGACCATCACGGGGGAATCGCAGCAGCAGGGGGAAATAAGCTTGTCCTGCTTCAGGACTGTTTTTTGCTGGGGATGCAGGGCACCCAGTTCCACAGCCCAGTTTGGGGGCTGCAAGGCAAACCCAACATCTTCTGCCTCAGGGACAACCTCAGGCAATAAGTGACTTTGGGCCGTTTTATCAGCCCTCTGCACCAGCCCTGTGTACGGGCATGTGAGGAGAGGGCAGTGGGACTTAACTTCTCTGATTTCCTTGGAAAAATGTTTACACAAACCTAGATGCCATGTGAAATCTGTACAAAGCAGCACCACAATGACACCAGCCTGCTGGATCTCACTATTTTTTAGTAATTTGACTCTTGATCCTGGAAAGGGATGGATGTCTTCAGCTCTGTTGGGTTCATATTCAATGGGAGACCCAAGTGCACACAGCCACAAACCTTAATTTCCAATTAATGCTTAGATCATTAAATAATTTTAGCCCAAGGCATGCTGCCAAGGAAAACACCACGAAGATTGTGTTATCATAAACTGATTAACAAACTGTGAAAGAGAGGCTTTTCCTGACACAGAGGAAAGATGGAAATATCTGAAGGGAGCAGGAGGGGTAATGTAATTATGAAGAATTTGAAGCTACAACATAAGTACAGGAATATACCCCCTGAGTCAGCAGTGCTCTTAAATATATGTAATTTTAAACTCACTAAATGGACCTATTAAATCACATATATGAATTGTGTGCTTAAAATTAGGCCTATGCGTAAGTCCCTTGCTGAGCTTGAGGCCAGGTGAGGCACAGGTCTAAATGCTGTTGATGTTTTATTCTCAACAAATTAGGTCCCAAATTGTTTTTGACTTGCCTTTAACAAGTCTGACATAGTTTGGGTTATTCTTGTCATTGCTATTGGTGTTTCCCTTCTCTGTTATTCATAATAACAATGTAATTCCCGCTCACATCTTGAGGCTTTAAGAAAGTCAAAGGAGAACTGGTAGAGACTGGTAGATCTCTCGTGTTGTGCCTACCCACATTCGATGTTAAAATATACCCTTGATACAAGGGAATGGCCAAATCCAAGGCTCACACTAACGTTCACGCCTCCCCAAAGACCATGGCTCAGCAACACATGGTTTCCCAGAAATCCTCAGCACATGCTTATTTACATATACGTAATCTTTCTGGTATGCATCTGAAGAGAGAAATTTAGCACGCTACTCGTTTGTTTTACAGCTGGTTAATGATGCTAATTGCGCATGCATCTGTTCACTCAAATGATTTATTTAAATGAATTGACCTGTTCTATGCAAGGAAATGGAGGGGCTGCGTCCGTAACTGATGTTAGTCCACTGATGCTGGCCAAGCATTCCATAGAGAGCCTCTCTTCTCCCAGGATTAACCAGTCAGTGTCACAAGCTTCTGCACCAATATTCCATAAACTGAGGATTTGGGGGAAATCGTTTAAAGAAAAAATGCTGTTATACTTCAGAGATATTAAGAGAAAAACTGAGTGCTCTCGCGGCACTCTCTGCCTCTGACCTCAGGCAGGTAACCCTCCTTCCATCCGTCACAGTCAATTGGCTCTGAAAGCAATGCTCCCCACATGCTGGACTGGGACACACTGTCCCCAGGAGCTCCCCAGGGCACTGCTGGCTTGAACAACCACCTCCCCACCTGGCTACTCACTTTTTCCCCAACACCAGCCCTTGCCATGAGTCGTAGGGTGGGAACATGACCCAACTGCTGTCCCCAGCAAGTGATTGATGAATATTGAATATCACTCTGCACGTGGCCGATGCAAGGGGCAGTGAGCAGAAGGCAAGCGACATAAGTTTTGGGTTGTTTTATTTATTATTTTTTTTTAGTTGAACATTATAATTTTTTCATGTTTTATTGTAGGCTGAGAAATGAATGCAAAAAAAAAGCTGTGGCTAAAACCAGCTAAAATTGGCAGAGCTAGTATTGCAGCCATGCTATAGTATGTAAAGTGGGGGGGGGGAGGGGGGGGGAAGAGAGAGAGAGGTGAGTAGATGTGTAACAAGGAAGCAAATCCTGCCTTGACAACTAAATGTACATGATGAGGCTAGAAATATCACAGCAGAGGATTGAACAGAAATACCTGTGGGACAGAATTGAATCGGGTAACCTGTTTGAGGAAGGACGCAGCAAAGATGAGGTTGCTGTCTTGGTGAAAGGAAACCTGCTATTCCCAAAAGACATGATTGGACTTGAGGCAGTGCTTTTTGTAGCAGAGTTCCCTTCATTTGTTCCTTTTCTAAAAAAAGATGGGAGATGTTATGCCTTTGGGTTGGAGCACCTACTGGAGTGCCCTCACTGCTGCTCTGGTGCTGCAAATAGCATCCCACACCTCAAGTGGCAGCTTAGGGATCTCTAGAGGGTACCGAGGATGTACCATACCATCTGGTTGGAAAAACACTAGCCGTTTAATAAATACTTTCGCTTTCTGCAATCTTATCAATAATTTTGGTCACAAAGACCGATTGACAGTAGAAAAAGACTAAAGTCTTTTTTGGTTTTTGGAAAAAGACCATCTGATCCAAAGTTCACATAAAGTCAATGAAATGGTTCCTGTTAATTGTAATGGGGATTGGCTCAGACACCATCCATGTGAAACCGTATTTCGTCCTGTCTTTATAAAGTTTGCAGGAAAAGAAAAGGAAAACTGTTCAACTTGTCTAGTTACTCTTTAACAAATGGTTTGTGTTTTTAAAATTCTGCCTTTGGGATGTTCATGCATCACTGAACACTGTTAAAATAGAATTTGACATTGGTATTCACGGCAATGCTAAGAAAACTGCCTTTCTTTACAAGAAGAAAAAAAACTAACCCTAAAAGTAACATTGAACACATAAATAACATGAAACATGGCTGTTTCCACAATAATTTGAATGATTCATTTATTTGTTTTTAGTCCAGGGCTTCTAAGATAAAGATTCATCATATGAATTATTTTTTTAGGTAATGCACACTATAAACATTTTATTTCTACACACCCCCCCTCCCTCAAGATCCAATCCTTTTTTTTTTTTTTCCTGCGGAAAGCAAGATTTTTCTGAACTTTTCGTGAATAAGTGATGACGACGGGAAGTTCTCTAATCTCTTGCCATTTACAAGTGAGTCCACGTGGAGGTTTTGGATGGAAAGTTGCAGCAGAAGGTTCCAAGAGCTGCAGGGCTCTCTAGCTCCGAGCCGGGCTGAGTGTATGGAGATGTATCCCAGGCAGCACAATCCAGCCTTCCAGAGTACACTTATTTTTTTCACTCTCATCCTCGCCCTCTAATGAGCAACGGCAGCCTTTTCTTGCCTGCACATTCCTTACTACCTATGTAGCCGGACCCTCTGGGGTGGGTAGGAGAGGATTTGGCTGCTAAAGCACCCTCAGAGGATCAGGGTGGCTCATTCTGGTCTGGCCCTGGGGACTGTGCTCTGATTTTCCTTTTTCGCATGTTCAGAGGTGTTTGTTTGGAAGGAGTGTGAAATTTGCACTTTGGCAGCCCAGTCTTCAGTCTCAGGATTAACTCCTCTTGTCCCAGGATTAATGATCTCCTCTCCTTCCTCCCTTAAAGAGAAGCTGTATTATCTGGACAGGGGCTTAGGGTGAGGAAAGAGTTTGTCCATGATTTCTGATGATTTAACAATGTGGTTTATTCCATTAATACATTATGTGTTGGGGCATAGCTCTTTGGAGTCAATGGGAATCTTTCCAGTTGGTTTCCATTAACTAAATATAAAATGGAATTGCAGCTTCAGAGGCACTTAGCTGTGGAGAAACACCAGTGCAGAAGACCCTGCAGATCACGTCCCTGGGTGGCAGGTGGCTATTTGCTGTGTTGGCTGTAAATCTCAGCTTCACGTCATGCAGCAGGCCCGGGTGGACTGCGCCCGGTATTGACGTTAGAAGATGATTGTGTGTCTTCTTGTGGTGCCTTACGCAGCATTTTACGTACCAAAAGAGGTCCGCTGCACCAGGGGTGCGAAGATAATAAATAGCTTGGAATAAAACCCTTGCATTGCATTCTTAGTGCAGGCATATTTGTGATACGTTATTTTTTTACCACTTCTAGAACGGGCAGCCTCCTCTCTCAGGGTTAAGAGCAAGCCTTGCAGGGACCAACTCTACCTCTAACAGTTAGTCTGTTGAGAGAGCAAAGCGTCAAGAACAAACCCCTTTGCCCTTGCGAGCGTTCCCTCACCAAAACCACCAAGAAAAGTGACATTTCTTCCACGGTTAAAACATTGCTCTCACAGTAAGGCATTAGGTATCTCAGTGGGAACACCAGCTGCAGGCTTGTGCTTGTGATGGTCCTCTCCATTCTGCCACGTGCTTTCTGCAAGGGGACGTTGCCTCAGCTCTTGTGCTTCATGTCTCCAGCTCTGTGGTGGGGACAGCTCTCCCTCACCGCTGCTCCTGTTTTTTTATTTTGTAAACTTTTCGGGACTGGAGCTCCTTTATCAATGTAGGAATGTGGTGGAACATGTTTTTTATAGTCTGTACACCACTGAGGGGTACAAAAAAGGTCAGCTGTGTTCAGGTCTAAGATTTGCTGGAATAGAAATGATACAGAGACAAAAGTGATTGATGAATATTGAATATCAAATATGGACTCACTTCTAGAACATTTTGAGCATTTTTGTTTTGGAGACAATATTCCACTTGGGCTAAAATGTGAAAGGCTTGCAGTATTTTTTTTCCACAGAAAGCGTTGCTGTCTAGCTATGTGGAAATACTATCATGCCACATAGTAAAGCACTTTTTTTTCTTCTTTTGCAAAAAGCGGTCAGAAGCCAGCTTTCTTCTTATTTATCCAACTTTTGTTGTCCCACAGGGAAAGGACTGGAGATTGAGTAATATCTTGAAAAAAGGATTGCCAATACAAATGCAATTGTTTCTTGCAAAGGCCCATTAAGGAGACAACATTCAGTGCTTCCAAAAAGGAAAAACAAGGCTGAATGTAAAATAAATTTGAGGGGAATTTGTGGAATGTAACAAGGAATAAGTCTACGCCTGCTGAGATGATAGATCATCAAAATTCAATGAGACTTATTTCTCTAAAGTCAGATATTCAGTGTAACATAAATCACGATGCCCCGGGGGAGCAGCTGTAGGTGGGAAATGGACTGTTGGGTGATGTCTTTATGGCACAGGCTCAAGGGGAATCAGAGCTTTTCCAAACGGAGAGCTGTTTGCATGCTTAGAAACATCATCTAGAGTTGCCCAGCTGGGCTGGTGGGACGCTCTAGGTACAGCCAAGAAAACATGGATTGAATACTGGGATGTTAACCCATAAACCAAAGAGGGATCCAGGACTCCTGTACACAGGGCTTGGCAACTTCAGCTCTTTGATGATAGCAGCAGAGGGACAATTCAGATCCTAGTTCAGTTACAAATTTAACCACACCTTCACATTTACAACCCCATTAAGTTCTGGTTAAATCGTATTAATTTTAGTATAAACAGGACATGTTTCATATTTATGCAGGACTCTGGGTAGGGTTGCTGTCCTGAACCCGAGCCATGGCAGATGAACATCTCCGCTTTAGCCTTGTTTTTGTTTTGCTGGTAATGCTTACAGCAAACAACCATGTCTGAGAAGCCTGGGGTCCGTGGGATCAACTGTTTAATCAGCTGTAGCAAGAATGTAATTGTCTTTGTTGTTAACCATTCAGCTATGAAAAGCGTGAGTAGTATATGTACATTTGGAAGCACTACACGAGTAGTTTTGTCCCTGCTTTGCTCCCTCCTACTGGTCAAATGCTCAAAATAACTTAAATTTTTTGGAAGACAAGCATTTTGCTGTTTTCTCCAAAGTTCCTGTTTTCAGTTCAAACAGATAATTGCATCTGTAATGGATAGACGCTTTCTTCACTTGGCTCCATTAACATCATAAAACACCTGCTAGCGCTGAGCTTCTTTTAGCTCTGAAAGATTTGTTTCTAACAACTCTTTCTGTAATACAAATGCACCACCATATCTACAAAATTTTTGTGTTAAAAATTTTGAAAAACTACCCTCCTTCTCACTAAAAACGTGTACTCGTTTTTGCTGGTTTTTGTTTGGGTTTTGTTTGGTTTTTTTTTAATCTTCTCCCTAGAGTGTGAGCATTTTCCAGGCTTGCAAAACAAAAGAAAAAAAATCCAACTAAGTTTAATATAACTGTTAAGGTGCCAAAAATGCAACTCTTCCATAGATGTTTCCTAGTACAGAGGAACGTAGGGTGAGGAGGTGGTTCCTCCTCCCAGGGCAGTGGTTTTGCATCCCTGCAAAGGGAAGCTTAGGCTGCTTCTCTCTGCCCATGCCACAGTCTGAGAAGGCACTTTCTGCACTTTAGGGATGCTCAGCACACAGCCTACTGTCTGCACTGAGCTGGTGGGGTGGGAAGGGACACTGGTGTCCACCCAGGGTCACATTACTCTGCATTCGGGTACTCCATAAACCATGGAGGAGCAAACTCTGGTCTTGGTGACTCTTGGGCTCTGCAGACAGACTTCAGCTTAACTGAGCTGAAAACCAGCTCATGTGGGTGATTGCTTCACTCTTTTGAGTGGCTGGATGTTGCAAGACCACTCAAGGTTTCAGCTGTTTTCCTGGACACTGGAATGTGTCTCTGGTCCGGGTGTTGAGTCATTTCTCCCAGGAGCAAGTGGCTTCTGGCTCTTGACATTGAAAGCAGCGGCTGCGCACCCGGGGGAGTGGGGTGCAGGGAGCAGCCCGTGGGTCGGCACCCTCTTGGGCGTACAGAAATCGGGTGTCGCAACGCTTGTGTGAAGATTGCCAGGTTTTTAATGGAAACTTAACGGATTGCTAACCTCAAAACACTGGGAGCTACTTAAAGGGTTACATCACTCTACCACCCACAAGCGTTTCTTGAGAACTCTTCCCGACTTCACCCGAACCTCTCAGCTGTCATCTCCTTGGATTTGGACGGGCAGATGCATTTGCGTTTGATTTTATTCCCCTCTGAAAGGCATTTTTTTAAGGTGATGCTGAATGCAGAGACAGGAGCAATATCCCATGTTGCCAAGTGTGGCGGAGATGCGCTTGAGCACCCTGTTCCCAGACTGAGCCCAGACTGTGTTAGTGTTAATATCAAGGAGCTGTTGGGTGGGAGAGGGTCTCTTCCTTTTTCCCTCGCCATTGTCACATCTGAATCTTCCTTGAAAGTAGTCAGAGAGGAGAAAACCCCAGGCTCCTTTTAAATCTTTCCCAGTATCGCTGTCTCCGTGTCATGCTTCTGAAATGGTAACCCAAGAAATGAAGAATCCCTGTTTCCTCTCTCACCCCCAGCCTCCCCATTTCCAGCTCTTGGTTCCAATTTCAGAAAAAAAAAAAAAAAAAAAAAAGTGAAAAAAACAGAGCTGATAAACATCTTGCCATGTTGCATAAGTCCTGCCCTCAGCGCATTTTCCATGCTCCCGAGCCAGACAGGTTATTCATTTTGACTTTATAGTTATGTCTCGCTCTCTGACAGCTCTATCACAAAAATCTCTATCTCCTGTTTTCTAAACCTGCAACTATTTATGTTTATCTAGCTTTCAAATTGCTCTCGGTCCCTCGCTGTGCTGGGGTGTCCCAAATACACCGGAGGGAGAAGAAGGTCTGGCTGTGAGCGGGGACCTGGAGGTGGTGGGTGGTCTGTGGGGGAGCACGGCCGGAGCCGGCTGCACCGTCCATGCCTTAAGCCCTCCACATATGCTCAGGCAGCAAACGTCCTGCAAAACCCGTAAATGTATTTTCTTTTCATATGCAATCTCAGGCTACAGGTAAAATTTGAGCTCCCAGGTCACAAGCTCCTTGCCTGCACTGCTGTGCCCGGCACAAACACACGGCTGTTTCCAACAACCCTGAATCAGGGAAAGTTCGGATATTTTGACTTTTTTCTTCACTTTAGTGTACAGCAAACCTGAAAGGATCCATTTGCCCGACTTTTCCACATGGTGGAGGGTGGCACAGGGGCAGCGAAGAAGAAATCATCTCTCTGTTGCTTTGAAGCCGCTGCTGTTGCGCCTCCGTTTGCCTCTCCCTGCCCGCAAAATGTAACTTGAGCCTTCTGCCCAAAACTTGCTCAACTTAAAGTTTACACAAATCATCTTGTTACTTCCAGGTTTCCTTAGCTCTTGCATAGTTTTATTTGTGTTTTAGCCCTTTTCTCAGAGGTGGGTTTCTCAGCACCCAGCTGCCCCTAGTTCCAGGGCAGAGGTAGCCCCGGGGGGGTCAGGTTTCCCACCTGGAATGTGCTTAGCAGCCCCCAGAGTCCCAGGGAAAGGAAGGGACATTTGATGTGAAGGAACTGAGAGATGCTGGCTTGGTTATCCATGCAAAAGGGAGGTCAAGAAGATATTACAGCTCTGCAGCATCCTAAGAGGGGACCGTGCCAGGAGGACACCTAATGTCCGGGTATAGCTTTGCAATAAGGAAATTTAGGGGGAAAAACGACAGATTTCTGACAATCAGAACTGTGAGATTCTGAGCACCTAAGGAGACATAAGAATCCTCTGGTTTTATAGGGATGTTAGGTGGATTTATGAAAAGCGCTATATGACGAGGGTAAGACTTGAGGATGCAGAGCTCCAGTCCTAAATGCCCCCTGTGCCTGGGACCAGGTGCATGCACCTCTTCTGAGTTGTTTGCACTGCCAGGACTCCTTTGAGCCCTATTTCCCCCCCCCCAGGGCACCTGGCTTTATATAGGCACACGCTATAAAATAATCCTTGCCCTGCTTTTGTGGGGTTATTTTTCCTGCTACTCCACTCAAACACTAATTTAAGCCAATCTCTGTTGACTTAATGTGTACTGAAACTTTTTGTTCTGTTGCCTGTGACTTAATTTTATTTCATTTTTTTTCTCCATCCCGCACTAGTTCCTCCCCTCAATTTTCATCTCCCAAGGCCATAGCTAGAGCAGTTTTTGTCATGACTATCAGTCATCATAATTGAGTCAGCATAACTCATGATGTCATGATAAGAAATCAACTCGCTTAAGCTGTTTTGTAGACAACTCATCTCAATAATTCCCCTGCCCTCACCCTGACAATAACCTTATATCTTTTTGGCCTGCTTTTTCTACTCGTATAATTGTATTTGTCATGATGGTAGCAGTGCTTTGTGTGCCAGAAACATATCCCCAGAGCAGCTGTGATGAAAAACACAGTAGCAAGTTTTGCAAGTCATTATTAGTCATTTGCCAAAAATGAATGGCAGCTCGGGCTGGAAGTATGTTACCCAGACGATGCCCAGGAAAGCAACATCCATGGCGTGTGCCAGGGGCTTTCTTCTTCCCACACAAACACGATTGACTTTCACTGAGGGTGGTCAGAATGACTCATGTCCTGCCAGGAGAGAGCTGGGACCCATTTCTTGGAAGGATCAGGAGGAGTGGAGGCAGAGCCTGATTCACAGTGTCTAATTTTTCTTGAAAAAGTGCTTTTGAAAGCTCCCTATGCTGTCAGTTCAGATTCAGTGGTCTGTCACTGCCTAAACTGTTCTTTTCTCTTTACTCCTTTCCCTAAATACAGTTATTGCATGTCTAGGGGTTACAAATTGGTGTTCCTGACTTGCAGTTTCTCGTGCCTGTTTCTTTCAAACCACAGGATGGAGATTTCCCTGTCCCTCTGGATCTCCTGTGTGATGCCATGGCTGTGGTTCCCCCTCAGCTCCATCCTTTCCACATCCTCTTCTCACTCGGTGCCCTGTCTTCGCCCCACACTTGGCAGCAGCCCTTTGCTGAGCACCACAGGCAGGGTGGCAGCCTGGTTGGAGTAATCCTCAGTTCTCCTATTTCTGCTCCATTTTTACTGCACCACAACCCTTTTCCCTTCTCCATATTCTGGCTGTTTGTGGTTGGAAAACATCTGAGGCTTTTTTCCTCATTAAAAAGTCTAGCGAGGTTAATTTTCACAGAATCACAGAATGGTGAGGTTGGAAGGGACCTCTAGAGATCATCTAGTCCAAACCCCCTGCCAAAGCAGGTTCACCTACAGCAGGTTGGACAGGAACGCATCCAGACGGATTTTGAATATCTCCAGAGAAGGAGACTCCACAGCCTCTCTGGGCAGCCTGTGTCAGTGCTCTGCCACCCTCAAAGTAAGGAAGTTTTTCCTCATGTTGAGATGGAATTTCCTGTGTTCCAGTTTGTGCCTGTTGCCCCTTGTCCTGTCACTGGGCACCGCTGAAAATAGTCTGGCCCCATCCTCTTGACACCCATGCTTTAGATATTGATAAGCGTTTATGAGATCCCCTCTCAGCCTTCTCTTCTCCAGGCTAAACACACCCAGGTCTCTCAGCCTTTCCTCATAAGATAGGTGCTCCAGTCCCTCGATCATCTTTGTAGCCATCTGCTGGACTCTTTCCAGTAGTTCCCTGTTCCCTGTCCTTCCTGAACTGGGGAGCCCAGGACTGGACACAGTTCTGCAGATGTGGCCTCACCAGGGCAGAGTAGAAGGGGAGGAGAACCTCCCTTGACCTGCTGACCACGCTCTTTTACCATTGGCCCTCTTGGCCACAAGGGCACGTTGCTGGCTGAAGGTCAATTTGTTGTCCACCAGGACTCCCAGGTCCTGCAGAGCTGCTTTCCAGCAGGTCAACCCTTAACCTGTGCTGGTACGTGGGGTTATTCCTGCTAAGGTGCTGGACCCTACCCTTACCCTTGTTGAACTAAGAAATTTGACAGTTCTCATTTTACCTCTCCTCTCCCCAGCCTCTGAGATGGTTCCTTTGTTGCTTTTGTGCCTCTTTTTTCACACTTGATAAGAATCCTACTCTTTTGCCACCTTAAGGTAGCCATGTAGGTCAGTGATGAGTCCTTCCTTTTTTACCAGGGAGGTATAATTGAAGACTTTTTTTGTGTGTTTCCTAATAGAAATTCCAATCCACTTCATCAGAACAGCCACTGAGCCCTTCAGTCCCCCTGACTCCTCCAGCTCTACTTCCTTTTTGATAGTGAAAGCCATAGTTTTACTTAAAGTGAGTCAAGTTGTGATCACTCAGTTTAAGGCTATTTGCTATGACTTAGAAAGCACTCTTTTGGTGCTTACCCAAAAGCAGGTCAGAAATAGCGACTGGTGAGGAAGCCTGTCCAGGAATAACTGGGCTCCACCAAGATAGTAGAGTGATCTCCCCAGTTTCCCCCCAGGAAATCTCCATCAAGAGCACAATTCCTGGTAGCTTCCCTCTCTCTAACACCATGCAGAGATCATTGCCAAGGTCAAGTCTCGGTCAGACACTTGGTGTCACAGCATCACACC
Organism: Pluvialis apricaria; assembly: GCA_017639485.1. Classification (NCBI taxonomy): domain Eukaryota; kingdom Metazoa; phylum Chordata; class Aves; order Charadriiformes; family Charadriidae; genus Pluvialis; species Pluvialis apricaria. The sequence goes on along the minus strand of CM030011.1, from coordinate 5,937,681 downwards.
TCCGTATGATTCTGTCCTGGACAGGCTGGTCCCTGATAGACCTCAGTTTTTTGCATCAGGAACGCAGCAGTTGCTTGTGATTTATCAGAGACCACCGCACCGTAGCTCTTGCTGCTCTGCAGAAATCCCGCCAGAGAGTCTGGACCAACTCGCCTGATAATTTTAAGGGCTTTTGTGGTCTTGATTGGGGAATGTGTCTTTTCAAGTGTAATATGTCTTCTACCCCTGAAGGCCCTGTGTGAATTTCACGGACTTATTTGGCTCTTTAAATCCTCCCTTGCTGGGAGGATGTTATGGTGAGCTCAGGGATGGCTGTGCTTCATCTGGCCTTCCACAGGAGCATGCCTTCTTGTTCAGATCTGCCTTTTATCCTCTGCCACTTTTGATTTGTTGGTGTTTCTTCTTCCACTAGTATTTTTTCAAGCCTGGTTTTAAGTACAAGTGAAGTTTACATATATTATGTTGTTTATAGCAGACATTTCTCCTTCAGTTTAACTGGAAGTGCTACATCAGGGGTGGTCCTTCCTTCACTTCAAATCACTTTTTAATCTCCCATCGACCAGTGATCACTGTCACTGTCCAATGAGTGCTATGTGGGCAGCCTGAGCTTGGCTTTGCTTGATGGCCAAGGGCCCAGATGACCTGCCCTTTCGCAAGTTCTCCTTCCAAAGAAATAAAAATCTCCATTTCCAACCTGGGAAAAAAAAAAACCAACACCCCCAAAACCCCAAAAGACCATGATCTCATCAGGTATGAGAAATTCTTTTGGGGACAGATGTTTGGCACTCTCCTGTCAACCTAATGAGTGAAGAGCCTGTTTCGAGGAGCCCCAGCGAGACCTCGGATTTGGGTGATCTCCAGTAGATGACAGACTGCTCACCAGAGCCCTTTCAAACCAGCTCAGCTAGAAAGAATTGTTTCACTTCAATCAGACGTGTCCTTACACCCGCCCCTTCTGTGTGGGATTTCTTCCTGTTGATGTCCTTTTTGCACTGGGCAGGAAACTTAGAAAGGATGGGAAAAATTGTCTTCCTGGGATGCTGTCATTAAATGTATACTCTGGGAACTGCCTTTTTGGCAGAAATTTGGAGAAATCATAAATTACCCTTTGTTTTGTCTTAGAAATACATTAAAAAAAAATTGAAAGCAATCACAAAGCTGTATTGTTATCAATGAATGCTGTTTGGGGAAACCTTGCTTAACTTTCTTTTTCATGCATTTATTTGGGTTTTTTTTTTTGGCTGCTTTTCTCTTGCATAGGCAGTAAAGTTCAAATTATTGTCAGATTTGGAGATTTTAGCCCAGCTTCACTTACGAAAGAAGTCAGAACTTGATAAAATGCACACTAATAGAGGTGGAAACGCTCCCACTCACTTTGAGAAACTTGCTCATGTGTCAGAGAACATCCAAGAAATATTTTACTTTATGATGGTTTCAAAGTTAAGGAAATGGTGATCCCTTGAATCAGAAGAGTAGACAGATACCAGCTCACCCTGGTACAATTCCTATGTTGCTACAGCATCGCTATTTGACTTTGGATTGGATCTTGCTGAGGACAAAACAGTAGTATGGAAATGTGCTCCCCCCGGCTCCATTGTCATTATAGACTGCCCAATCATCTTGAATTTTATTTAAAAAAAAATAAATAAATTTTCCGATCTACTTGAAAATTGGAGAAAATGAATTTGGGAAAATCTGGGCTAGAAACGCAATTAAAAAATTGAATGGTGAAAGTAGTTAACCATAAGATACCTTATAAAGATTTGATTCATGGATGGGACATGTAGAATTCTCCATCACTAGAAGCCAGGGTTGGGTTGTTTTCTTCTAGGTGTTCAGCATGACTCAGAGACACCCCAGGGACCGGGCAGAGAAACTAATTCAAGACAACAGTCATGCCTGGGTTGGGCAGGAGGTGAAAACAGGACAAGGTTCGTGCTTGGGTTAGGCAGGAGATGACAAAAGACAGTCATTACGGTCCACCTCATCCTTATAATCACAGATTTACATTAAGTAGGTAATTATCAACAATATGCACTTCAAATCTCAGTTCTCATGTAGGTGGCAGAAGAGTTTATCTGCATAGAAATTTAACCCACCAAAGACTTCTGCAGCTTTGGTCTGAAAAGACTGTTGCAGTTGTTGTAGATGGAGCTGACCAGGCTCATCGGCATCGCTGTAAGCCTGCAAGAAATGTTATATACACATGGTCCAAGGAAATTCTGCTGCAGCCTCTGGGCAGCAGTGTGGTATGGCAGGTGGACAGGAGTTATGGGAAGTGGAAATGTAAATGAGGTGTTTTGTGCAGGTAAAAGCAAGCCTCCTGCTTGTCTGGTGGTGCTGTGATGACAGTCAAACTGTCAGGATGCAAGAGTTATCCCAGTGGCTGCTTGGTGGCTCTGCTCCCTGAAGGAGAGGTAGCCCAAAATGCTGATGAGGACATTTTGGGTTCTTAGGTTCTGCTAACGTCAAGCTACTTCAAAGGAAGAAAAACTGTGAAGTTAACACTAACGAAAAAAAAAGAAGAAAGAAAAGAGGCCCATGTTTTGTGGTTAACAATCAACGAGTGTTACATCTCTTTCCAAAGCAGAGGCCTCTTGATCTCTTGATTTTTGCTTCTGTCTCATTCAATTATGCTCAAAGGGCCATACTTAAAAGCTTCACGAAAAGGAGTCAGACCTTTACAATAAGAGACATGAACCTACATTTGTGAGTGCCAGCCTTTTTTGTTCCTGCAGTTCACATGCTGAAGAGCAGTTGAAACGCAATGTCAGGGCTGGGCTGATGCTGGGCTGAGAGGTAAGCTCTGAGACACCGTCTTCACCAAGGCATGTGCTGGTTTGGTAGTTGTGTGCCAATCCATGTTCACTGTGCTAGACTCTTACAGAGGGTCTTAATGAAGACATTTCTCACGGCAGATTAATTGGGTTTCCCGTGTTCTTGTCCCAGATATAAAATTTGGAAGAAATGCTCCAAAAGCACGAACCCTTTTCTTGACCAAGAACCAAATTCTCAAAAAGTTTACATCTGATGTCCTTAAACCTCTGAGAGTGGGCATAGGGGACCCACATACCTTGTTCTGGATCAATGTGAATCTCCCTTGAAGGTCTAAGACCCCCATACAACCCATGCACATGAAGGTCTAGGATCCCCAGTTGACCCACTTCCTAGGACTGTGACTGAGGTCCTTGATCCAACTCTCTCAAGATTATTAGTTAATATTAGTGGATAGTTATGTCCAACAAACCTTTTTTTTCATGCTGTGTCATGAGTTTCTTGTTGTTACTCTTGGATTGAAACTGTTGGAGTTGCTGTTGGAAATCTTAGGGCAACGAGGCACAGGCTCAGTGATGCACAGGCTCTCATAAACGTTTCTCTGCTTCCTGCATGGCAGGCACATCTCTAGGTCTACTCCCATGCTCTTATTTTTCACTAGGATGGAAGGAAATCATACAGGTGACTCTGTTCCCACTTCTCTTTCAGCTGTATAAAATGCTGACAGCATCCTCCACTTTTCCTGATTTCTTTCAAAGTTTATTTGAAGCTAAGGATGGGCAAATGGGATATGACTGGGATGGTGCTGAGCCCAGACTGGGAAAGTGAACTGCAAAAGATCTTGGATAGGGAGATAGGGAAGGAAATATGTTAGAGCATAAATCAAAAATAAATCTTCCTCTATTGTTTTCCTTCTCCAAGTAAAATTCTAACAGATACTCATTTACAGTTTGGATATATGCCGTGAAATGTTTGACATACGGTTAACTTCATGCTGTTAATTATTTGAGGCTTTCTAGAAGTCTTTATGTGGGATTTGGTGCAGAGCTGTGTGGCTCAGCAGATGCCATGCAGGAGGGATGGCATCTTTTCCTGCCACTTCTTTGTTGTGATGGTTGCTCACAGGCTGTGTCGTCTCATCAGCCGGGATGTCAGCATCTGCTTGGAAAATTCATTCCCATTCATAATTTAGCCATGTGCAGTAGGCACAGGATGTGCATATTTTGGAAGAGAGATTGCATCAGGCAGAAGGGTCAGCAGAAGGGGCAGTGCGGAGCGGATCCGCAGGTGGTTTAACTCACTGCCCGTGAGAACCGGCGTGCAGCAGCTATTTGCCTTTCCCATGAAGAGAGCGTAGCGAGGAGACCCTCCTCTCTGCTCAGTGTTCAAGCCTCGCTCCTTCTGACATCCAGGGGATCCGGTGTTGAGTGCCAGCTTGGTCCAGAGCTTCTGGAGACCCTTTTATTATTTTTTTTAACAAACCAGACTCAAGTTTTGGGCAAGCCAGAGACTTTTTTGTGTGTACACAAGAGCTGGAGTTCGGGATAAGCAGCCATGTAGACACAGTGGGGCTTAAAACTTCAAGCTCTGCTTTGTTCCCTGTGAAGCCAGTGAACATTAGATTCTCCTGCTTACTGGGGAGGCAGGAAAGACAGGAATTTCAAAACTTCATTCCTTCAATTCGCCTTTCCCTCAAAAATGCTGCTCTTCCTTCAACTTCTTCTCTGGTCTCCAGTCCAAGCCAAGTTTTCATAACTCCTTCTTCCCCCACCCTCTGGTTTGAATTACTGCAGTGTCTATCACTTTTAGCTGACGTTGTGAATAAACTCTTATAACGCAGACAACATCTTGCTTTCTAAATCACTTCAGTGATAATCAAATTTTGCAGGATGATTTAGAGCCCAGGAAGTTTGGAGGGTGTGTTTATTTTACTAGCATTTCTTGTACACATAAGTGACCATCCTGCTGACTATCCATATGAAGAACTGCTCGTGGGAAATACTGTGAATTTTGCTTAACTACCCGATTTCCACTTTTACTGTAATCCATCCAGTCTTTTGGAGGGTGCTAAAATCACAGCTTTTGTTGCCGGAGATGGACTAACACTGAAAACTCCCCAGAGAGAAATGAGGTTTCATCCAAGCGGAGGCCAGACAGCCAATTATTTTCCTTAATAGAAACAACAACCGCTTGATGCTGCATCATACTTGAAACTAATAACGAGTTAAATAATAGCAACAACAGCTGGTGGAAAGTGAAAGAATACCAGGAAATAGCTCCTCAGGCATCCTATAGTTAACTTGTGGACTTCATTGCCACAGGAGATCGTTGTGATGACTGCTATTGTACAAACCCCATGGTCCTTACTCAAGAAAAACTGACACTTATCTGCATAAGAAATCTCCGAGGGAGGTTTCTGGAAGAGCTTGTCGTTGCAGTAAGGTGGGACAAGAATGACTCTGCTTTGCTGTGCAGGCGAGGTGACTGCTCATCATGGCTAGGAAACTCTGTCAAGGCTTCCTGGCTAGCCTAAAATAGATAACCTGGGAATAGCTGTTCCTGGAATCATAATGCTTAATCTACCACACTTCCTCATTTCCCCTGAGCCCCCTCTATTCCCTCAAATTAGTGGTCAACTGAATAGAAGAGGGTTTCCGAGTGCAACAGCTGTCAGGTTTCCATCGCAAAATCACTTGTCAGCCCTACCTACCTCCAATCTGATTCTACAGAAAAAGAAATTCCCAGCCTTATTTTGGATCTTAATTAATGCCTGTGAAATAAATGCTGTAGTGCCATGGAAAAACAGTCCATGAGCTCACAAGCGGTGTGAGGGTCCCCAGCCTGAGACTTCCATCCCTGCATTGACAGATTCTGCCTCAGGCAGCTCTAATTAGATGTAAGATTGTGCAAGGATCCAAGCAACTTTATTCGGTTATTCTGCATATCTTGACACCAGCAAGGTTTTCTCCAGAGTCTGCACATTAATTTTGACATTAAATTTCCTTTATAGCTTTGTAAGTTTATACTTATAACAAACTTGGCCTGTACTGATGCCCATAATATGCTTCATTTTAGACCAACTGGACAAGCTGGGATTTTCTAGTTGTTTTATTTCCAGAATACAGGCTGGAAATTACACAAGGAGCTAAAACATACATGAACTTCTTATCATCGTAATCAGATATATATCATAGTGTTACATAGAAAGGGCTGTATGTACAACAACTGGGAAAAGGTGTGAGTCATCGTTTCTTACTCCATATACTTAAGTGGAACATCACACCACAGCTCGTAAGATGTGATTACATGTAAAAGAAGATTTGAATGATCAAGGGTTATCGCTGAGATTTTGCAATAGAAATGACCTGTGATTCACTTCTAATTTCTGAGGGTTTTGCAGTTTTTTTGCGGCTAACGAAAAGCAACGAGGAATGCTTCCTGTAACATCCAGAGCCCTTCGCTGTACAAAGGCATCGACACGCCGTTTTGGACACATAAAGGGCAAAGGGCTTGCCAAACAATTGTGTCCTGACACTTCACTATTGGCTGAAAATTGACAACCACGCATTACTTCATATCAGCTCAGCTGTGTCTTGTACTCATTATATTGGCTCCGGAGCTGCTTTTTTTTTTTGCAGCCATGAATACATACGTAACTTGTGTGTGCCGTTCAAGCTGTCTTGCTGGAGATTTGCCATCAGCTGGGGAGGTCATATGCATCTGATGGCTAGAAGGACAAATGAGTCTGAGAAAATCAATAAAAACTCTACAGGGCAGCATAGGAATCCTTCCAAACGATGGGGATCTGCTGCAAACCCTACCTTTTCAAGCATTTGGTGCTATTTCAGAAAGCTTAGCCTCAGTAAAAGCAACTGCTTGACTAAGTAAAGAAAAGTATTTTGTATTTTTCCTGTCTCCTGAAAGCAAAATCCATTCAAGGCAGCATCAGATGCAGCAGAAAACCTAGTGCTTCAGTTCACTGGGCTGTTTCCTTCTGACTGGCCAAACTTTCATCCTAGTACTCTTGTGAAGTCTTATTTTCAATAAATGAACAGCCAAGCTGCAGCCAGCGTGTGTCATGGGAACATGACCAGGAAAAGACACTCAGAAGAAAGAAGAACCTAAGACTACACAATATCTTGATAGTTAACTTGATTAGAGCGATTAATACTAACAACCCAGAATAAAATGCAAAGTTTGGTGAGGTTTTGGGTGAAAGCAAACATTGCTGTTTCCCATGAACTCTTTTGCTCCCTGAGTTTTGCTCATAGCCTAAACGTTCACGTTTCTTCCTCTTTTCAAGACCTGGATAGTCACGTTGACCAAATATTGGGTTTATATTTATGGTTAATTTTTTGTTGTTCTTGCCCAGGCCAAACAAAGAGGAGGAGGAGGAAGCCTAGCAGAAGTCATGTAGGCCCTTTGAATTAAGGACAGATGTTTGTCTAGAGGACACTGTGACTTCGACATGCACATCTGAATTACCTTTTGAAATATTAAAGTCAGAGCTTTCGCAGGAGGGCAGCTGGGTAGTTATAACAGTGTTTTCTGACTTTCAGAACCATGTCTCTATACATCCTCTCATTAAAAAAAGCCTTTTCCTTGGTATTTTAAGCAGCTGAACTTCAGCTGCTGATTCCTAGGTGGAGTAACTACCTCCAGCCATCATGAGCTATGAAATATCTCTTTTACCAACATCGTTACAGCTCTTATCCAAAGTCCACTGGACTCTGCAGATCTTCACTGACTCTTGTTGGCCCTGGGCTGGTGTATTATACACAGAAAAAGCTGTCTTGAAAAATTTTTGAGGCTTGGGTTTTGCTGCCACTTTACATATTGAACATGACTGAGGTTTCGGTAATTGTTCCAATGGTGAAAAGCAGAAGAAATTTAGCTCACCCGAACAATCGCTCTTGTCTGATGATCTGGGTTTGATTATGGCCCTTTGTAGATGTCTGAAAATCAGTTCATATCCTTCACTTCAGAGGCAAACCCTGTAAAATGCATTTAGTGTCCCACTAAGTATTGCTCACATTTAATTCTGTGTTTATTTTTGGTCACAAACTCAGTGGGAAACTGCGTAAACAAAGCTGCTATAAGCATACACACGCGCACACAAAAAAGTTGCCAAGCGAACGGTGCCAATCTGGGTAAGCCTAATGTAAACACCGAGTCTAGACAAAATGGTCTAGAGACAGAAGCCAGCTCTGATGTCAAAGGAGATCAAATGTTGATAAAATTGCTAGAACCAAGGATCCAAAGGGGTTTTGTGTTAAACTTGGATAGTGGTTAACAGTGATGTTTTTACTCAGCTTGAGTTAATGGAGTTTTTGACCTAATATATTACTTCAGACTTCCTAACTCTGTATCCAGCATCTGAGTTAACAGGTCCGAAAAGCCTCTGCTTTGGTTAGTCCTTAGATGCCTTTCTGGACTGCAGGGTATGAAGCTCCTCTTCCAGCTCTGGGCAAAAGCACAGTGTGCTGTACCCTAACATGTCCTCTGAGGTGCCTCTACAATTCTACCTGGCGTGAACAGGTGAATGGTCCCAGGGACAGACCAACTCATCTGGTCCCCAAATCCCCTTTTGGTGTCTCTTTCCTCCTGTGAAGGCAGCGGGTCCATGCACCACGGTAGCTCTGCACGAACGGGTGCCATCCCCTTCTGTTCTGCAAATACTCTCAAGAGGGTAACATGGAGCTGGCTGCCCACAATGCTGCTGAGGTCTGCTGGCCGCTGCTGCAGAGAAACTTCTCAGAAACTTCTAACATTTATTTGCATTTCCAAGAAGGGCTTCAGGGTAAGGAATGGTTGAAGCCCAGCAGCTGAGCAACACTTACTGTCTGGAAATACACTCCCAGCAGAACTGCAATTGAGAAATGAAGCATAAACTCCATCTGATCTGTGCCACGATTAGTTTTGCCATTAAAGCAATGGTATGGCTTCTTGAGGCTGTACTAACACTGCATAGCATACAAGTCACAAAGGCGCTGCTGCCTCAGCCCAGAGCATTCAAGAATGCTTAACCATCCCCCTCCTGTGCTTCACTGTTCTTCTTATATTTTGCATGCCTTATCTGAGATCTGCATCCCATATTCTACTGATTCGTTGCGCTGATTGGTCTGGTTGCAAGAGTACATGGTCAGATCCTAATTTGTCTTGAGGTTGTCCTGCCAACATCTGCACACTCTCTGTTCTGGAAGGAAAACACTTTGCCTGATTTCTGGAATACAGCAACAAAGTTTCCCAAAACCAAAATAACTTTTAGAGGAGAAAACAAACTGACAAAGTTATTCATGGGAAACGATGTAGAGTGCAGAACACTATGTCACTTCTTAATAAACAGGTTAGGGTCAGTGGCATCATAAGCACCATGAAAGAGAAAATCTGCTGTGTGGTTGCTGTGGTGGGACAGATCTCCCGCAGCTTGTGTCCTCAGCTGCCTCTGTTCCCAAAGCACTCTTCTGCTCCAGTTGTCTTCCAGGACTAGCTGCAAGCCTCTCCCAGAAGATAATCTTCATTGCTTTCCAGTTAGGCAGATGCTTAACCTGCTGGATGCTTCTCTTCTGGCTCCTTGGTCAATGACGTGCTAATGAACATGTGGGACTGAATCATGGCAACAATGCTTCTGGAGATCTATTCTGAAGAACCAACAGGGACATCACAGTCTTGATATTACCAGTGGAAGGGCCACCACCAGCTCTGGCACCCCAGATGCCAGTGTCTCTCCTGGGCACAAAGACGTGCAAAGGTGAGCTGTGGCTGTGGTGGCTGCACCCCCCCCCTCCCCACTCTCCCCAGCCCTTACTGGGGAAAGCTCTAGGGAAGATGGTCTTTCATATTTCCTCCAGCTGCCCCTAAAGGCATAGAAAAGCCTTGAAATGAGGGAAGTCATATAATCTATGTTTTGGATTTTGCTTAAAAGCATATTAACCCCCCTCCCTTTTTTCTTTCGGTGGGATTTCCTTTGTTTTACTGAGCAGCTGCAGGCTGTAAGGTCCCAGAATCATAATTTTGGCCTGCAATAGCACCGTATATTGTCACAGTGTGTATTACATATCCAATAAAGCCTGACTATTGCGTCCTCTGGGCACACTTTAAAATAATTGCTTGTAAAAGCACATACTCATCTCAGCTGCACTCATCTGAGGGACCAGTGACAGAAAAGGCTCCCTGACTTCCCAGACTACAAATTCTCCATATCCTTCTCCATTGCACTCACCCTGCATCACCTTCAGCCCCCCAAAATGAGCTTTTCCAAGGGAATCACTCAATGTCTGTCTCTACTCCTTCAGCCTGCATGGAGGCTGCATGGAGGTGGCCCAACACATAGCAGAGGCACCGCCTGAGGGGCAAGGGGGTGGCAGAGGAGAGGGAGTGGGACTGTCCTGTTTATCCTGTAAGAGGTGGAGGAATGCCTTTTCCACCTCCTCCTCCCCAAACACCCCCTCCTCTGTGCATGGGGGAGAAGCAGGGCCAGACCGCGGCGATGGCTGTTGACTTGCCAACAAGGACACCATGCCACCCTGACGGCTGCCATCACTCTCTGTCTTTGGGCGTGGGGTGGCATTCAAAGAGCAAAACTCCTGCATAACACGGAAGAAAAACAATTTCTCCAACCAGCATGGCCTACAAACCCCAGAGACTTTTCCTTTCCTCCTTCACCTCTTAAATCCTCTGTGCAAGCAAGGAGCCCATAACCCTTTCTTGGCTGTTTCACCCTGTCTCAGAGTGACTATTAGAAATTAGTGACGAGTGAACATCCAGTGCTTTGCAGTTTGGGGTCACTTCACTTTAAATAAGCATCCAAACGTTCACAGCTGAGCTAGCCATAGCTCATTTGTCTCAAAATTTTCTCACGCGATTTCAGGCACAATTTCTTCTGGCCACAGCTGGGAGTATCAAGAGAATAGTCCTCTTTGCTGTGTTTTGGCATGTTTGGCTCAAGTGCTAGCCAGGACTGGAAGTTAGAAGCAAAAAAACCCTCTTTCTTTTCTTTCTTTCTTTCTTTCTTTCTTTCTTTCTTTCTTTCTTTCTTTCTATCTATCTAATGTACTTTATGTATGTTTATGCGTATAAAAACTTTAAACGCTTAGAACCCTAATGAAGTTTATTCGTAATCGGTTTGAGTTGGACATAAGGTTTTGGAAAATGCTTCATCATTTCTAACCTAGCATACACATACTTATTAGGAATCAGCATTTCGGTCCATTTTGAAGAAAAGAAGTCATGAGATCTGACTGGGGTTTTTTGTGTGTGTGTGTTTTCAAGGATATCCATTTACAGAAAGTAACAGGCGAAAGTTTATCTGCTGACAGCTCATTGTGAGAATTCCAGGCAGGGGCTTGCAATATTTACACAAGGTGTTTCATTGTGAACTTTCTGAATGGGAAAGTATTAAAACTCAAGAAATACACATAGCGAGTTGCAGAAAATTAATTCTCTTCCTTTCATTTCTGTACTTGCAAGCAATCTTTGCCAGTCCTCTCTCCATTCCAGAGCACAATAACGCCCATAAAAGACCAGAGAGTGTCTGCTCTGTGCAACATTTTTGCTTGTTTATAACAGGAGGAGGGAACAGAAAAGGGTTGGATTTACTACAGCTGGTAGAGAAAATCGGGTTTTGTCCATTTTACCTGACTATCGCTGAAACCATATGTACGATATAAGTGTAAAGAACCATACCTGTAAAGAATTTCTGCTGTTAAGCTTTCTGCAGGGTTTTCCTGAAGTCTGACCTTCAGCAATCATGGTTTTGCCTTGTTTTACAGAGATCTAATTGTTCCTAATTTCCTGTCGATAAATGGTACAAGGTGTGGAGTTGCACTTTTAATGTTAAATTTCAATCATTTGTCTGACTTAATCGACATGAATAACTCTTTCAAAGGCAAGTGCTTTCACTTCATGTAGGACATATTTATATTGAAAACCTTTTTTGAGTGGGTAAAGCCATTATTAAGGATGTAGGAAAATATTTCCTACCTACAGTTGTCAAGCTCTGGGGGAGCTGTGGGCACAGGGCTTGGAGCTTCTGATCTTGAGAAATCAACTCTGTAGGACGATTTTTTTTCTGCCAGTGAAAATCACACCAGGTTCCCACTTGCCACAGGCAGGGCACAATCACAGGTAGCTCAACAACTTGCAGATGTCCTCCCACCCTTGGGGTGATCCTGGTGGCACAAGGACAATGCCTCCTCTTAGAAACATTATTGGTCCTTTGGCATCTTTCTCCTCTTACCCATGATTTCTAGTAAAGACAAGTGTTTTTAATGGCTGGATTTTTGTGTAAATCATAAATGTGTCTTGCAGTAATCTGCTTTTTTTTTTTGCAACCAATTTCTCCTGCTGTCACTGATAAGAGCTTTGTTAGGTTAGGGTAGGCTGTAAGGAAATCAGTTTCGGGATTAATTCTTCAGGGATTAGTGCTCCTACATTCTTCTCCTCTTGCCCTCAGAGGCAGGTGGGGAAGCTCCCTACATCACTGCTGTGCCCGTGGTGTGTAGGAACAGCAGCGTGGGCTGCCCTGAGTCATGGAGACAGTAGTCAAGAAAGCATCTAGCTCTGGGAAGGGAGTGCTGGTTGCCTGACTTGAAGCCTCTATCAGAGCCCCCATCTGAATGTCTTCATCTATGATATTTGGCAATATTTCTGCTGGACCTTGATCTTGCTAGGTGTGATGCAAAGAGTAGTGTTTCTACCAGTTAATACTTCAAAGAGTCAATAAAGTCCCAGGGAAAATTGCTTTTGACCCGTGATGATGCAATTAAGGATTTGCAAAACTGTTTTAACAGGGTGCGGGATAACTTACACGAAAATTATTAATGATTTCTGATAAAACAGTTCAGGTAAAGCAATTTGTGCATAGACAGTAAGTACTTGACTTTATTTGTAGACGTGAGTAATGTTTCAGTAAATTACCATTTACTGAAATCTTTAAGTCAGCTGTCATTAATCCTGTAAGAGTTCCACAGATGAACTTAGGCGTATGTTGCTAAACACTATTTAGGAGCAGATTAAAAAAAAATATGACTCACCACATAATTTTCCCAGCCAATATGGATCCTGAATCAGAGTAATTATTCCAATTACAATGTCCTTGTGTTTGGTATTTTTCATTCAGTTTTACACACTATTTTGAAAGCTTTTGACAGGATACTAAATTTTGTCTGAGTCTTTTTTTCTCCCTTTCTAAAGCACTCAATTACACCAAAAAATCCATTCATTTCTCAATATATGGAGCTATTCTTCTATTTGTTGTGTATGATACCGCTTTTTGAGTACTGAATCTATGAAAAGTGACTGTATTTTTCCTGTGAAAAAAAAAGAAAAGATTTGTATCAGAACTTTTCCTTAACATAGAGCGCTTTTTAATATAATTCAGCTCATACCTAATCCCCTCCTGCACAGATAACATTTTATACTCGAATTTTACTCTTTGAGCCTTTCAGCCTTTCAATTCCAGCGCTGGATCCATATCAAGTTTCCTCTCTTAAATAGCTCTCCTGTCTGTTTTGTATAACTTCCAATGGTTTGCAGGGTATCTTTGTTTCAAAATCTGTTGGTCTGCTATGCTGGGACTACATATGTCTCTGTTGTGTTTAGCTATCCCCTGCAACCTGTTAATATAGCATCATGGGTTTGCAAAGATAAAAACCTTTACCAAAAAAATAATACTCCTTTCATTACAAAATGGACCCTGGAAAAAAAAAAAAAGTAGACACTTGAAATGAAAAATATTTCAAGAGAAGAAATATCTAGGTCACAGCTTTTCTCAATTTTTGTAATTTAATGCAGCCTGGAATAATTGCTGCATGCATTCTTTTGAAATCAAGTCCTATAATGTTCTTATTGCTCAGTCTCTATTTTCAAATGTTCCTGGTAATGTACATTGTTCTGTTTTCCAAATAATTACATTGTAAAAATGCTAAAAAAGTAAGTTGAATCAGAGTTTATCCAAATATTGAAGAGAAACGTAGCCATCCACATCAGCCTGTTAGCTGTTGGTTTCTTCGTGAGAAATTAACTCCACTGGTGAAGATCTCCCTGCCACAAAGCCCCAAACTCTGGAGAAAAATATCCTCTAGTGGAGGAGATGGGGGAAGTAAAAGACTTATGGCTCAAGTCTCAGGTAATCTTAGGGAAAACTGAGGAAATTAAGTAGTGCGTAAATGATGCATAGGCTTTCTGCGTCTTGCATGCAATTCCCTTCAGAGAAAACAGTGGGATCACGCATGATTTCTTCTTCAAGATTGTGCCCTTTTCCTATGTGCTGCAGCAGACATTTTAAGAGCACTCTAAAGCAATTTTAAAGCATCTGATGGAGGTAAAAAGGTTAAAGGCTTTGCCTACAGTCCCTAGGAATTAGCTGGCAGTCCCAGTTTTACATTACAAAAAATGACTGGAAAACCAGTTTTGCTGGTCAGCTCAGGAGTGCAGGGGGGAGATACTGAACAGGCAATAGCAGAAAAGCAATTTCACTCTCACTTGTCAGTCCCAGAAAATAAAAGGTGAGTGTATAATACCTTTGGTTTGACACAAAAGTATTTTTCTTTCCCTTTAGCTTCACATTTTTCTGCACACCACTTCATACGCTGCCAGATCAGGGGAAAGATATGGAAGATAAGTACTGAAGAAAAGTATCTACTTATCTGCTAAGAGAGAAAATGCTGGCAGATTTTCAGATCAGCCATAAGTGTTTGAAAAGCTAGTCTATTAAACTAAAAGATTATTTTCCACTCTGTAGCAAAAAAATGAAGCACTTGAAAAATCTCAAGATGTTTCATGAATCCTTCGTGAAAAATAGTTGACTGTAATTATGAAGTGGACCTCACAAGTTAGTGTTCTGTGTTGTTTCGTATCGTATCTCATCGCACACATGCCCTTTGAAATTAATAGACTTAACCTCTTTTCACTTTTGTTGTGTCTAAAGAGAATCAGTTTTCAAATAGGAAAAGGAGGAAAGTTTAAACCACTCCAGTGAATAGTTACTTATCCTCCCTCTCAACCACTGCACTCCGTCACCATCTCTTCACATACAGTCAAGAAGCGTGCTATGTTTTAGGTGGGATTTGTAACTGAGATCTGGACCGTTTCTGTTGCTGAACAGCCTGATGTGCTTCCCACAGAGGAGTTCAATGACATCTGGAGACAAGTCCGGAATATCTATCCCTTTTACTTATTGCCAGATTTCTTGTCTTACCGTTGGTGACCAAACAATTTTCGCGATGGATGATTTCCATCTGCCCAGCTAAGTTGCTGTGGCATTTTTAACTGCAGAAAGTATTGGGATCTTTTTTTTTTAATTTCCTTTTCCCCATTTTCTGTCTTTGATTTCATATGGATATCTGAATAGCCCTGCAAAAGAAAACTTAAATTAGAATCATGGAATCATACAATTGTCTAGGTTGGAAGGGACCTTTAAAATCATCGAGTCCAACCATTAACCTAACGCTGCCAAAACCACCACTAAACCATGTCCCTCAGCACCACGTCTGCCCGTCTTTTAAATACCTCCAGGAATAGCAATTCAACCACTTCCCTGGGCAGCCGGTTCCAATGTTTGATAACCCTTTCAGTAAAGAAATTTTTCCTAATAACCAATCTAAACCTCCCCTGGTGCAACCTGAGGCCATTTCCTCTTCTCCTATCTCTTGTTACTTGGGAGAAGAGACCAATCCCCACCTCCTTACACCCTCCTTTCAGGTAGTTGTAGAGAGCGATAAGGTCTCCCCTCAGCCTCCTCTTCTCCAGGCTGAACAACCCCGGCTCCCTCAGCTGCACCTCATAAGACTTGTGCTCCAGACCCCTCACCAGCTTAGAAAACCTTTACTTGAGTTGTTTCCTGTCAATCCAAATAGGTGTCTCATTACTTTTCCAGGAATAGAGGGTAACCAGTTGAGTTCAGTAATAACTGATATTCTCCAACAACCAAGCTGGTTTAAGTGGTGTTTTTGCCAGATTTTTAATTACACAGCATAGATGGGGCAGATTTTAAAATACTTTAGCTCTTTTCAAATTTAATTGTAGAGTTGGGGTGGTTTTATTTGTCATCACTGTGTCCATATTAACACACTTGTCTGGATTGCCCTTAAGAGTGTTTCTAAGGTGTTAAGTCTTAGTTTTTATTCTTTATGATGAGGACGGCAATTGGATTGCACCGCTGGCTTTTTTGGTTAGTTTAGTGGAATTTTTTTTCCGTGTTCATATGATTAGTCATAATGACCATAAAGAGCCACATTTCCATCTGAATCAGTAGAGACACACTGATTAGTGCAGGAGTTCTTATATAGCAGAAGCCAAGTTCTCCTTGTGTGTCTGATAGTGCGATCTAAGAACATCATCACTCCTCTTAATTGTTACAAAAATGTCTTCACAAAGAATTGATCATCTGCCAATTTTTCTTATCAATATTCAAATGCCATCTTTTTTATTTTTATTAGCCATTAGATTTACAGGAGAATGTAATATGACTTCATTCCATGATCAAAGGAACACACCGTTTAGTGCCAAGTTTCCAATATGAATACTTGCATTATAAAATTTCTTTCCATTAATTTGTTGCTTCTATAATTGTTCTTGTCAGTAAATGTGTTCATTACTGGAAAGAGAAACTTAAAAAGAACATAAGACCAGTTACAGTGCATTCAACAAGGCATTAAAATGAGTATTCCTGGGAACGCTTTTTGTAGTATTTTCCCAGCAGTATGTCTTCCAATGGACAGCTCTACAGAAAGTTCAGGGAGAGAAGGAACCTAGGTCATTTTCTATGGAAATCCTTGTTCATTTAGCCCAGAGACTGCAAGACTGGACACTGTTTGGCAAGACATAATTCAATAACAGCATCTTCCCTGCCTGGGAATATAACTCAGTTGCTTGGTTTATCTGAAAAACCTTGTCAGAGTTTTTCAGCATGGAAATAAGCAGCTGGTTAAGAGGAGGATTTGGAGCAATTTTGTTTGAAAAAGTTTTCAAACAGCAAAGCTCAACTATCTGTGTTCTTTTGGAAATCTGAGATGACTGCTTATTTGAGACAGCTTAAATGTACATCTATCCTTGGTGGTAAGCCCTGTATTTTCATTTTCATTCCTCTGATGAGAAAGAAACTTGAGACAGATTGCAAAGAAGAGCTCTTTTCCCCTCTGTTTACAGGGGAAAGTCAATATGGCAAAGAGAGCTCAGACATTTTAATGGATGGACAGCATCTTAGATGCAAGACTGTGGTATCCCTTCACATTCCTGAGAAGGCAAAGAGTCCCTTCTGCTCTTCTCACAATCACCCAATGTCCATGTGGCAGCTTCAGCAACCGTTGTGATAGGAAATGAAATTTTAACTTTGTTTCAAGCTAAAATGAAGACATTAAAACTGAGAAATCATCACTAGTTGCGCCTCCAAGGAGCAATTAAATAAAACCTTAAAATTGGATTTGGAAGCCCTGAGTCTACCTCAAATTTCCTTGGTTTAGACCCATTTGGAGCAATAGGTATTGAAGAACTGCAGTAGTAGAACAAAGAAATCTACTCACAGCAAGTAAAATGACATCTGAAACGTCTGAGAGGCTTCATTCTACTTTGGCGTCACAAATTTAAACAAACAATGCTGTTGCAGATTCACTCAGTTTAACAGTCAGAGACCAATACATCTTCTGTCACCTGTATAATCACACACACAAGTTATAGTTGCACACAAAGAGCAAGACTTGCTGTTTTATTATATTATATTCCTATCAAAGCTCAGACTTGGTTCTTTTTGCCATATTTTATATTATTAATCACCTCAGTCACCATGGAGAGATGCCACCATGTCCTTGCATCATTTTTTTGTGGTTTGGAAAATGTGATAGGCTTTCTTCCAGCAAAATTTGGACTGATCAGGCAGAAAGCTTTCCCTAGCAGACAATCTTCCCCTTGACCTGAATACAGCATGTTTCACCTGACCTAGGCTATGCAGATGTCAAAATCTGAGTTGGTCATCCTTAGGGTGAGTAAAGAGGCACCTAAAGGACTTCAGCCATTTACCGTGCAGTAGCCATCGCGCCTTAAATAAGTCTGTTCCTCTCCTTTGGTTCATGAGGGACTCCGTGGGTCTCCCCACCACGTGCACATGTTCCTTGTGTATGGTTCAAGTGCAGGGAGGTGAATCCAATGGCAAGGATCTGGCTCATTCAACACATCTGCCCATTTTACCTGTGTTCCCTTTATATATTTATTTCTCTGGCTGCTAGTGGGTTAAACGGAAAACCATACACTGCTAAAGCTGCAGGTTAGTGCTCTGAGATTTGGAAGGATTTTGCTTTCTTATTGTGTTATTATGTAGAAATAACATCATTGTTTTCTGGGAAAAAAACCCACAACAAAACAAAACATCTGTTTTACTCTTCACACCAATAACCACATTCATCAAACCCTGCTAAGGCTACTGAAGCAGGAGACCATCAAAATGGAAGAACCGCTGTGACGTCTGAGGGGAATTCACAACTTTGCTGTACCTGGGAAGAACATGAGTCACAGTGTATTTGGCAAATACAGGGACGTTGGGGAATATGTATTTCAAAAGGCAGCAAGGCGATGTCAAAGAGAGCAGATGGATTGCATTGTGCTTTACAGACTGGAAGACGCTCTGTTGTCTCCTGGAGTAAAGCAGTTGCTCTGAAACATGTCTCCTAGCACACTTTCTGCGGATGTAGTGGTCACTGTGCAGGAAGCAGCTGAGGTCTTTCTAGCACTTCCAGCAGCCAAGTCTGAGCATCCTGATGGTGTCATCCTCAGAGACAGTGTGTCTGAGGACAGACAATGACAAGGTTAAGCTGCATGATAGCCATGTGACTTCAGGTGCACAAGAAAGTGTTAGATGACCAGTAGCAATGAGGGGGGCAATTAGGGGACATAGATCCTGTGGAGGTCCAGAAGATCCATCAATTATTTTTTTTAGTGAGGGATTCTTTTTTTTTATTTTTTTATTGCAACGCTTCTTGGGGAGAAGGAACGGAGACTGTGCTGGGTGGGATCCTTGGGATGCAGGTGCCCACTGCTCTGTGTGGAGTAGCAAGGCAGTCTGTATGTGCTTTACTTGAAACTTGGATGCAGTGCGTCAAGCCAGTGACTCTTTGCCATTGATCCCAAAGCAGATGGGCTCAGGTGCTCCCCTGCACAGTGCATCACTCAGCTGCGCCTCACAAAGGTGTTTAAAAGATGTGCATGACCTGCCAGAAAAGGTTCTGCCAGTCCCCTTGCTTAGGAGTGCAATGCCATGCCCCCAAAATCATGTGGGAAGATTACAACCAGATTTTCACGTTGCAATGTGTTCTGTTTACAAACGAAGACCAAACTATGCGACCAAATCACAACCCCTTATTAGAGGGGAAAGGCTGAGACGATGAAGTGCCGTGCACTGTGTGGATGAGCTGGAACCACTCTGCTATGCCTCGGCTAATTGGCACAGGACCCGGTAACGTGGGTATCCAACCGGTCGTTTCAGACATAGAAACTTGTAATTGTGTGAGTATTTCCACTCACTCTTAATTTGGCTGATGAAAACGCACAGATGTGAGGGTAAAAGGTTGTGTGAGATTCAGGATGTCGCCAGCTCCTCTTAAATAGCCTCTCTGGGCTGCTCAAACATTATTTTAATAACAATAGTAGCAATATTAATTTATTGTAAATTGAAAAGGAGAGTTAAAACAAAGGAAAGCTGTGCCAAGATCCTCCAGGAAGACACAAGAAATTGAGAGGAGCCACCCTGGGGGAGGTGGGGGCTGTGCACCCCTGCCACCCACCCTGTCCTCTCCATGCCCGTTTGCACAGCCCATGGCCAAAGCAAGGGTTGTACCAGCCACCTATGTGGGCCACAGCTGGTCAGCTGTGGGTGCCTGGAGCACCTTGCACCACCAGTGTCACCCGTGAGCTCTGCTGGAGCCACCGCCGGATGCCTGGCCGGGCTGGCTCGTGTGGGAGCAGTTTGTCAGGTGCTCCACTGAACCCCCCCCAAAACGCTGCTGGGAGAAGTGCCAAGCTCGCCCTCGGGGCAACTTTCCTCAAGCAGCTGGGCTTGCTCTTCTCACACGCCAGATCCCCTCGGACACGTTGCATGGGCATTTGAGCAACTACCCAAGCATAAAATAAGCATAAATGTTTTCTCAGGGAGAAGATGAGGAATGTGTTTTCAATCCAGTCCAAGATTTCCCTAAAATAAAGACTCCATGTCCGTGGACAATAATCGTATTAGCACACCAGGAAGTTAAAACAAAAAAAAAGGAGCTAAAAAGGGACTGTGTAGGTCACACACTGCTGGGTTTGTCCCTTTCCGGACACACTTGATTAGACTTCTTTACTGGTTTGTAGGCACCCTAAATCTAACAGGGAAGGACTGAAGTACTGACATATGGTTAAGACAGTAAAACACCCAAAACCTTTCCAAGCATTAGCTGAATTTCATCCAAAATTCCATTAAAATACATACTGAAATAATGTGGAAAAAGAGGATTTTATTTTTTTTTAGCCATTTATGTGGGTTTTGGTGTCTTAGTGTCATCGTGATTCTTAGGTCAAATTCCTCAAGTTCCCACACCTCGCACAAAACGCTGTGTTGACTTGGTGCTACAACTGAGATCCATTCAGGGAAGTTTAATCTCATGGACCCTCAAATCTAACACTTCCAAATTAACACCAATTGTGGTTAGTTTCTTCATACGCACTCTCTCTAGATATTCATTTCTGGCTGTGTGCAACTGCTGACAGTAAAAACGTGTTAGAAAGATTTAACTCTAACCTCACACAAGCAAATGATGTTGCAGAACATCGATACTTTGACAGGGGTCTGGACACTGGTGCATGAATGGAGACAGTTTGGAGAAAAGTTCCTGGTATTTTCTTTCCTCAAACGCATTGCCCTGGTGACTGGGGTTGTGATGACTGGGCTTCATCAAAAACCTGCCTCGCTTCCCCAGATCCTGTTCTAGCACCTTAAAAATGTCGAGAGGACTCATTCTTTCTCCTAAGTACCTTGATGGGATGGATACAGAATAGTCCACTGTGGGCTATGATGTCTTCAGAGAAAAGTAAAAGGTATCTTGGTCATGGCTTCTTTCAGGGACGTCCAAGAAATCCTTCTTTAGCAAGTTGGTAGCAGTTCAGTGCACATCATTATTTGATTTCAAGAATGCTAGGAGGATCTATACCATTTTCCTTGTATTTCTCCAAAAATGCACTGCTTGGACAACAGCAGGAATAACTATGAGCAAGGCAAATGGCATTAAATGATCGTGCTGAGGCTTAAGTGTTGGACTTCTTTGCAATCAAGGTGGGCTACAAATATATGTTGCGGTCAGTTGTGGCTCCACACCTGAAAGGCGAGGAGACATTGCTGCATCTGTATCCAATTTGTGTGTGCCCTGAAAAGGAAATTGTATTGCAGAAGGGTTTTGCACTCGGGCCATGTTTTTATTTCAAGCTGGTGAGATTTTGCTGGAGGTCCACTACCCAGCCGTGAATGTTGCACGGTTTCAATATTTTGACATCGCTAGTTAAGGCAACACTGAAAAAAATGTTTTGCATTATTTTATTCATTCTAAAATGGTACATTTACCTGGGAAGCAATACCCCATGAATCTCCTCATACTGAACAATTATTGGAAATTTACTGGAGTTTTCTCTGAACAGAAAATTTGCTAAAATATTCTTTTGAGATGAGAAATTAGTCAGGTAACTTCCAGATAGTTTCACCTGCAAACCAGGGAGAAAAATGAATAACTTTCATATATTTTGTTTGCTTTTTTAAACAGATTTATTTCCTTGTTTAATTTGGAGATGGGGATTTTTTTGCCTGAAAAAAACAACTCCAACTCTTTTCTAAAGGCTAAGAAAATAACAGTCCAAAGGTGAAAATGAAACAGAATCATTCGTTTACAGTGACACAAAATAGATTAGTCAATCTGAAATGAACTTTTTTCCTGATTTTTCTGGTTTGGCAGCCAAATTTAAAAAAAAATAAAAATCCATTCTTTGCACAGCTCTAAATAATGTGTTTCAAAAACAGTCCAAAGGGATACATTCACACAGAAACAGATTCTCTTTCATTTTACAAGTCATCCAATAGAGAGGGGAAAAAAAGGACCAGAAGCTCCTCCAAGTTTCCTTCTGCTGCTTCTCTTAAAACAGGGAAAACACATTTCTGACCACATTACATGTTTTAGTTGGACACCACTAAATACAAGGCTTCTGCTGAAATGCAGAACGCCACCCGACTGAAGTTCAAAGTTGGGCAACCAGCCATGATTATTTGTAAAATAAAATGAATCCGAAAGCTGTCATACGAGCGAACGCAATGGTAACTTAGAGCATCCTTCTGGTTGTAAACACCCTCCCGCGGTGGGCCCTGCCTCATTTATCCTAAGATTTACCCTCCTTTTGTGGCACAGCCAGAATTTAGGTACATGAGGACTTTGGCTTGGGATGCTCGGTTGTCCTGCCTTTCCTTTCTTCATCTTCCCTGCTGTGGTTTTGTTTGGGCGGTACTTGAAGGCAACGTCATGGTTTTCATGGAGGGCACTGGGATATATGTGGTCCACACACTGGTAGAAGGAGGAAGAATAAAGGATGTGCTATCGGAAAGGGCCAGTGCTTTCTCTGAGGGGTTTGTTGTAGCTCCTTCATGTCCCCCTCACTGGGGGTCTTGATCCTTCTGACCTCTGATGGCCTTTTCCAGTATGGTGTGCCACGTCTGCAAACCTGCCCTCCATCCTCCACCCACTAAGTTAAAAATAAAGCTTTGGGGGAAACGTGTCCCTGATGTCTCTTAATGCAGGGACCTATGTTTTAATTCTTCAGTTTCTACTTTCTGGGGTTTTGTTCTAGTTCATTTGGATGTATGAATTCAGCCTTTTATGTATTCCTTATTATTTTGACTCATAGGTCAAAATTCAAAACTCATGGGGACATTTCTGCCAAGACCATGGTAAATTCTGCGTGCTGTGAAATACATAATTGCATTCACACTCTCTGGTTAAAGCATGTGGCTGTTACTTAGCTTGCCAGATTCCCATATCTACCAACAATTTAACTAGCAGAGCACCTAGGAGTGTAGCAAGGAGCACAGGAGCAGAAATTCTCTGCTTTCCCACCCCAGATCTCCATCCTCTATGAGATCTGTGGAGAATGTCTATGTAGCTGGGTGGAATAAAAATCCATTTCAAAAAAAAAAAAAGCAGCAGCAAATATTTGTACTTCTTTCCATACTCAAGAGCTGGCCATGCCTGAACCTTTTCCCCCAGGTTTGGTTTTGACAACAGAAAGCTCTTTGGGCCACCCAAAACTCCCTGAGTCTTGAGCTTCAGGCAAACCAGCTTCTAAGGCTGAGAGGATCTGAGAGTGATGCTGCATCACACACAGCTGCCATGGATGTCTCTGTGCCAGCCGGTGTGACTAAAACTGGCCACGGCTCCACTGGCCACAGCTCCTGTCCAGGCGCTGGTCCCTGATGAGGTGTGCAAACTGCTCCACCCTGAACCCCCTTACAACTGGTCCTACAAAAGCCTCTCTAGGTTTGATCTCACCCGCAGTTCAAACAGTGGTTTTCACTGTAACCAGAGAGGCTTTCAACCTTTTTTTTGGCTGAAGTGGCTCGCCAAATTTAGGGCTTAGCACTTTTTTTTTTTTTTTCCCCCTTCTTTTCTATCCCTGTTTGGCTCGTGGGAAGAGGAATGCCTGGCTGGAGTCAGAGCTGGTGGTGATGCTTCTTCCATGGGAAGCTATGAAGTCCCACTTCCCCCTGCACACCAGGAATCAAAGAGCTGGAAAGGCTCTTCTCACTCAGAGAGCCAAGTGCCATTACCAACCAGCTTTTGGCCCTGAAAACTTCCTTTTGGAGTTTCTCAGTTCCTGTGCTTATTCTGGCCTTGTCCTCTGCTTCTCGATGCTGCTCCCAGGCTGGGGGCATGCTCCAGGTGCTCTTCCCACCGCCACGTCCACCAGACACCATCACCTCCATGATGGGATAGAGTTCACGGTCCTGCCAAAGGAGGTCACCTCAGACCAACCCTTCGTCAGCGTTGAGAAAACCCTTGTCCACCACGAGGAGATTTACCCATTGGGAACAGATGTCAACAAGAAAAAAACAGCTGCGTGTCACTGCTTGTGGTCTGCAGGCTTTGGAGACCAGCAGGACCTGGCGTGTCCCACCTCCTGGTGCCAGCTACAGTGTAGAGCAGCTCACGGCACTGTGCATTGGCAGCAAGGATGGGGGATTGGTATTTAAGGGTCAACCCTTAACAACACAACAACAAAACAACAACACAGCAGATAAATCTGGGCACTGGACATGACTTCCTCTGGGCAGCTCGTACTCTCAAGTAGTCACGGCACCAAGCTTTAAATAGGGCCTGTTCTGTTGTAATCGGTTAACCAAGTGCATTTCACGGGTGCCATGGTGCACATTTTTAAGAATAATAACAGTTGTATGGCTTGGGGCTTCCTCTCTGAAGAAAATATATCCAACATAATTCCATGTATGTATAGCTGCTTTAATAAATATACTTATATATGCTGTAAAAATAGAACATTTTCCTGGCCCTAAGGGTATGGATTTGTCTGCAAACATTGCTGTAACATGAAATTTCAGAATCCTTTTCTGCAGAGGAAAACAGGAAGATTTTTACTAAGTACTTGATTTAAAAAAAAAAAAAAAATCACCAGAGTTGTCTGAAGTACAAAACTTTGCAACTGTTGTTATTCACATCATCAACAAACAGACTGAAAGAAGTGGTGTGCAGGGGTGTGGGAAAAAGAGCTTTGTGGTTTTCGGTTACAGCTCTGCCTGTGAATCACTTTGCAGTCTTGGGCAAGTGGCTTAACCTCTTGGGGGCTCGATCTATTCAGCTCTGCAGTGGGCTGAACAGTATTTAGTGGACCTCATTTAAGGGGGTGTTTGAAATATCCACGAGAGATGATACGATGCAGAGTCCCTGAAGAAAGATGGCATGTAAGTGCAATGTAGTATTATCATGCTGCTGGAGTATCATGGCTTTATACTTCCAAAAATCCAGATGTCTTACATGAAAAGGGTGTTATTGCTACGTACGTATGGATTTTTCTTCCTTAGAGGCAAACAAAGCAACATCTTCCAGACAGGGACCAAGATCCTGACATCCTCATCAGGCAGACTCCCACCCAAGCCAAGTACAGTTTTGCCTGAGCTAGAATTTGGCTCTTTGTGAATTATCCAACACAATCCATTGACTCTTTAACCCACAAATTGTCAAACTCAATTATTTCCAGCTAAGCAGATGCCTGAAAACAAATAACCTGTAAGATAAGGTACTCTGGCTCTAGTTTTAAGTAAAATTCAAGTTTGCTAAACATGAACGTTATAGTTACATAAATAACAAGAGAAAAAATCACCACTGAAGCCAAAAATCGTTTTTCTGCAAAAACATAGAGGATCAATTTCTCTAGTTTAGTATTACCAAACTTGGCAGTAATTCACATTTGAAGTATAATGATGTCATCTGGTTGGCCTTTTCCCATCGCAAACAGTAAATCTTAAAATCTGGAGAGATCTTTTATTTGGTTATTCATATTGTACTGCATCAAGAGGTTACAACACATGTGCCTGGGCTTATTAAAATCATCTGGAAGAGAAGAGCTTATTATTTAAAGGCGCAGTATTTCAGCCTATGCTGTTTTTCCTGGAGACTGTTTTTTTCTGATGTCAGCTGCACTTACGGTGATATGCTCACCACTACTTGTGTCACGTTGAGAGGGCCCTTTGTTTGGAGTGGCTTTTTGTAGTGTCTGGAAATAGACACTCTAACCCATAGACTTGCATCCACCATCCAAGGGACTGGGGGTGCACAATGCCTTTCTTCTTCAGAGAGGACTTACACCATCACAGCCAATCTCCTCGTTGGCTTTCAAATGGAAAGTTACTCCTCTCTGGTGATGAAGTCCACACGAAACCTCCCATTTTGGGGAACAGGCACGTTGTTGTGCTCTAGCCAGCCAAATCTCTCGCTCCCAGGGACAGTTTCATCGCATTTGCTCTGGTGCAGTGAACAAATAGCAGGCTGGACTACTTCAAGTCCTGCGGTGCCTTCAGCTGGGCTGCTCCTTTCTTTGCTTTCCCAAATTTCCGAAGGCTTCTTTCTCCTGCTTGTTTCTATTTACATTTCTGAGGTCTACTTCGTTTGGGGTTTGGTTTGGGCTGCTGGCTGTTTTTCTTGGAAAAAGCCGTGGTGGAGCGGGCGCAGGATGTCCTCACGACGCTGTTTCGTGGAAATTTCCCTCGCTGGAGATCACTCTGTGTTTCTCCAAGGCATCGAGCCAGCTCAGCAGGACCAAGCAACCTGGTGCTTTTTTTTCAGTCAGTGGATTCCTCATCATAGATCTATGCAAGATCTAATTATGCCTCTGCGTACTTTCTTTCCTATTTACTTAATATCTCTGCATGTGTGTTTGTGCCGGCGCGTTTTGCCCTGGCTCCCCTTGAGCCCCTCTGTGTTGGCTTCTTCTTCCAACCTGTGTGGTTAGAGGTTTTGCTGGTTTATTAAATCTCCTCGTGGTATGGGGGAAAGGCCTATTTTGTAACTTAGCCAGGTAGGAAAGTTTTGTGCTGGAGTACCCTAGTGAAACTTTGCTGAACTCTTCTGCTGCAAAAGTGTGATTGAATTGCTTCCAGCCAATTGCAGACACTCAACAGCAACTTATTAGATAGGGAAGCAACGATTGCCAGGTACACAAAAATCATACCATGGCTGGAACTAGATGTTAAAAAAAAAAAAGCCATCACATTTTTTCTCATATTTGGACAAGGAAACAGTGCCTAACACCTGAAAAATTAAGATAAATGCATTTGAGAACACCCTTTTACTTTTTTCCCCAAGTATTTGGCAAGATGTGGCAATAGGAAAAACCCAGCTTTAGCTCTGAAATTAGCAGATGGTTCCCCCACATTGAATGCCACTGTGAAAATCACATTTCTGTGGTGAGGATGTGTAACTTCAGTGGACGTCAACAGCTTGGGGTGTCAGGTATGAGACTGTAAGGTCTGACAGCAAAAGTCTTATTCTGGTCGTTTCCTCGCCTTCATACCAACCTGATTTTCAGTGCAGCTGTTACTGTATGCAATCACAGAATCATGGAATCACAGAATGCTCAGGGTTGGAAGGGCCCTCTGGAGATCATCTAGTCCAACCCCCCTGCCACAGCAGGGACACCTACAGCACATTGCACAGGATGGCGTCCAGGCGGGTTTGGAATGCCTCCAGTGTGGGAGACTCCACCACCTCTCTGGGCAGCTGTGCCAGTGCTCTGCCACCCTCACAGGAAAGAAGTCCCTCCTCATGTTAAGATGGAACTTCCTATGTTCAAGTTTGTGCCCGTTGCCTCTTGTCCTATCACTGGGCACCACTGAAAAAAGACTATTCTCATCTACTTGGCACCCTTCCTTTAAGTATTTATAAGTATTGATAAGATCCCCCAATAATGTTTATTGAGTAGTTCTCTGAATCCACTTCCACACACAGAAAAGATTCCTACATCATCCAGACTCAGGTATATCATTCCTATCCATTTATCTATATACATAGTGGAAGGGTAGAAGGCAGATCTCTCTGCTATCTTAAACAATTTAGATTGTCGATACTCTGAAATTTTGAGGGCTGACTGTCCATTTAGCACAGTGCTGTCACAGTTTTCTACACTTAATCTGCCATTTTAAGGCTTGTCTTTCTGCCTTACTTTCCTGGCCGTGAAGGTTAATTGTTTTTCTGCATAATGACTATCACCACTGACCTGCTATAGATAATATCAAATCCTGTCCCAAGAGATATAATAGCCTCCTCATGTGTCTTTGTACACTATGTTGCAGTCGGTAGTCTCAGCCTTGCTTGTGTGATCGTGCAGGATAATGTAACGCAAATGACGACGATGAACAGTGTCGTCAGGCTTTCAGCTATGCTGGCTTTGCAGCAGCAGCTGCCATAACCTCGCTGTGTCTCCATTCCTTCCTGTGTCATCATTTCTTAGATCTCACACGGTTACGGTTGGGCCACAGCACAATGAGTTAATGTTTGTAGATACAACGTGATTGCCAGAGAGCGCCGAAAGAGCATGTATAAAAACTAGTCACAAATTCCCAGCCAGGCTTATAACTTTAATCACCTTTTTTTTTTCTTTTTAACAAAAAAAGGTCTGCTTTCCGTGGGGGAAAAAATTGACATTTCCTGAAATCACTAGAAGTTTTCCTCTGACAATGAAAAATTTACTAGCCCCAGTTGAAAACTTTTTGATTTTTTTGATGAAAAAATAACAGTCCCAGAAAAGAAAAATCTCCTTGGCTGGTTGTTGCTTTACCCTGTATCATACCTGATCACTGCTGCAGTGACTTTTTCTTAGCTTAGGAAAAGTGCTTTGATTAATATTGTTGCAGAAGCCTGACAGTGAATATTTTAGAGTTATTGTACCTGCTTAGTCAAACAGAACGTGCTTCCAATTAGCGTTGGTCTGCACTGTTTCAAAATAAATGTGCAACTCATTATCAGCTGGTATCACAGGTTTTGAACCAAAATACATCCCGAAGGAAATGTACAACAAATATTTCATATCAGTTGCATAAATCATGAGAAAACGTGCCTTATTTTTTTCTCTCTCTCCTGCTTGGGATGCTGTACCCCTTAAAACACAAACAGCCATGTGTGCCTATTGCTGTCTAAGCACAGGGCTCAGTCACCTCCACTCTTTTGCCTGGGATCCTGGAGAAAGCAATGGGCAAGACAGAGCTTCACGGTGATTTCGGGTCAGATGGTATTAGCTGCAAATAAGCCTGAAGAAGGAAGGGTAAAAGAAAAGCATTGTCACAGGGGAGAGTGCAGGAAGGGTTGCTCCTCTGAGGGACGGTTCTTCCCTGTGCTCCTTCCTGTGCCCAGGAAAATGTGTGGAGTGCTCTCTATTTAACCAGACCCACTGTCCTCAGCAGAGCAAACCTTTCCTCTCTTCTGGCTTGCATTTTGGTCTACAGGAGAAGAGGAGTGTCCTTATATTTGACCTTCTCCCATTAAACCACAAACCATGACAAATAATTTGGGTTAGCACAGTATTAACCCTCGGTGGAGCATCTGACCTGCCGACAGATCAGCTGAGGTTTGTACAGGGATTCCTGGGACTTGAGTTTCTGTAATTCAGACAGAATCAGTGTCCTTTAAATTAGAGAATATATTCCACCACTGAGCTCTTGATATCCCATTCGCACAGGGCAGATATTCCTGTTGGTGCTCCCACATCCTACGACCTACCTGAAGAGCCTGTTTTCATCCCTTTCATGTAGAGAAAGCTTTCCCCTCTTTGCTAACACGTTGTTTATGAACTTGCCCCACCAGCCTCCTCTGCTTGGCCTGCTCCCTTTCCTTGTTCATCAGCTTCCCTTCAGCCAAGTCCTTCTGAAAAACGTACTCCTCATGCACACACAAAAGAGCATGTTGGCTATATAAAATAAACCAGGCCAGCCTACAAAAAAAAGGCACCATGCAATAGAATATTTGTTACTTAGCTACTACGTGGTCTCGTTCTGCAGTAGCTTTCCCTCCCTGTTTCACCCATCACCTGGTGTTCCTTCCCCATCCCTGCGCTGGAGGGACCCCAGGGTGGCTGACTGCTCTGCGAGGTGGCCGGGCACCATGGGTGGTTCATGCTTTGTGTGATTTCTCTGTGAGACAGCCCATGATACAGCAATCAGCCCTTGCTATAAGGTGTTGTATTCCTCGGCTGAGCCATCCTGAGGACAAAACATTTTCAGGTGTGTTTGGTCCCCACAGAGCACAACCAGCCCTGGTGCAGACGTGAAGAATGCCGGCGGTGCACGCGCCTCTCTGTTTTGGCCATGGTCACTCAGTCCTACTGTCCTTTCTCTGATCATCTCCAAATTTTTCTCTCCATTTTGCTTAGGAATCTGATAGCAAGTCAAGCTTTCATTCTTCTTCTTTCCTTGGAGAAGAAAAATTCTGCACTGTTATTTTTAAATTCAGGAAATGCATAAATATTCGTCACTGGCAAAATAAATGTGAGTAAATATGTGGCCAAGTGCAAATGAGGCATTCAGCAGGGATACCTTTCAGCTGCTGCAAAAAAAGAAACACACGGAGGACATACAGAAGGTGCCATTCCCCGTGTGCAATGGGGACCCTGGGAGGCTGCAGGCTGGAAGGCACTGCGTTGTCTCTGGGAGGAGAGAGGCGGAGGATGCAAGGGATATAAAAAACTAATATGAAAGGAAGGAGAGGCTTTCAAAAAAAGAGTGCAGTGTTTATGTATTTATGAGGCTGCACAGGAACTGGTTGGAGGGATGCTGCACAGACACGTTGTCCAAATCGGAGGGTGTTAAATGCTTGGATGATATTCAAGTATGCATATTCACCATGTCGCCCATTGGCTTCTAGCAGCAGCCCAAATCCCAAGGGATGCCTATGATTAATTTATCCTTGATTCTTAGATAGGCACAGGCTATTTTGATAAAGGGAGGAGAGCTATTGTGACTTTCCTTCCTTTATTGCTCCACCCAAGATAAAGCAGACAGGATATTTTACAGCATTGTACGTACAGTCAATATATCGTCTAGCAAAAGGTGCTGGACCTCAGGGACCAGGCTCCCTTCTGTGCTAGGCTGTCTAGTTCATATATAAAACTGGACAAGTTAGATTTTTCAGGATTTCCTCCTTGCTCCTAAGTTGCTCAGCCCAAACTTTTTTGTTTCAGATCATGTTATAGAAGTGCCTGATGAAGACACACACTTGGCCCCTACTTATCTTTAAACATAACTCAAAGGATAAACTCCCTATTTGGATGAACATTATGCCAATTTTTTGGGGGTGCTTTCTATTGCACAGTTAGCGCTGCCTCGAGCCCTGCTATTTTGCAGCAAGAGGCTTCTGCCCAAACCATTGATTCTGGGGCCGTAGCAAAGAAATCCGTCGCAACAGCCTTCGGCCCAAATTCAGTCAAAATACAGCCTTATCCCTTCAAAGACTGCATTTCAGAAACTCTGTGTAAATGTTGTGGGATCATTATGACCACACCTTTGGTAACGCAGGCTTTCGGTCACTCTTACTTCTGTCTTATCACTGTTGTGTCTCTGCGCAGAGCTTTGGGCTGACTTTGCAAAGCACCCCGTGAGCTGTGCAGTGCTTTAGCTGCTCACCACATCTCTCAGTCCCCTGCGTGGAAGGGTTGCAGCCAGGTAGGAAGGAAAGTGAGATTTCCACCGAGGAGGACTGCTGTCGGGAAAAGTCACCATGTACTCAAGAAATCTGCTTTATTGTACATTTTCCTTCTACGAGACCAGTTCTCCTGTCCTCATGGGTAGGGACTTTACCAACGAGGAAAGGAGAAAGGTCTCTGAAGACCTGAATTGTCCTTAAACTACCCCAGCTGTAGGAAAGGACTCAACTGACAATGTTATTTCTGATATTGGTCACACAACATCACTCCTGCAGAGGTGGGATGTGGGTTGGCGACTGAGCCAGGTCCAGCCACCCATCGCACTGCACAGTGGCCGGGTACGTGCCTGCACCCTGATGCCATAAGCCCGTATAGTTATCCCTTTGGAGACTTCAGTCACACCCACATCAAAATGTTGAGCCTCTTCTGGGAAAAAAAACAATGCAGGGGACGTGCGTGATGAAAGGGCCCCTGGGACAGTTGCTACACTTACTCGGAGCTGAGCCCAGAGACACACTATGGAAGTGACGTGTTTCATGTCTTTTCCCGTAAGAGCCTGGTATCAGAGGGATACAGGACTGGTACCGTGTTTACCCAGGCACTTTGAATAAATCCGCTTCCTCCACCAATACAAACCACTCAGCCAAAATGGATTAGTGCCTCATAAAAGGGGGCACCTGCTCTATTATCCTTTAAACGAAAAACAGCCTTAAAAATATATGAATAAGCCACGTTGTTTTAATGAGACGTGGAAATTAGCGATCACTGCCAAAACACAACTCCTTCTCTCAGCCTCCTGTTCTGATTATAAGAACGGTAATTTGCCAGCTCCCGACTTCCTGTTATTAAGCCAGTTGTTCAATTTTCAGAAAGATTTGGGATAGTAATCTAAGACCCAAGGGCTGACATTCACCCAGCATGGATGATCACCTCCACCTTCTTCTCCTCCTCCTCCCCCTGGGCACAGGGCAAAGCCACAACACAAGGGATATCTTCATGTCCCTGAGCACTGGGGAAGGCCTTCTGCAAGGGGCAAGAAGATGATGTCCATCTGTGATGGGGAGCCCAGGAGACATGAGGCCCCTGGCACCAAAGGCAACCAGAAGAATGAATCAGC
Source organism: Pluvialis apricaria (assembly GCA_017639485.1). Classification (NCBI taxonomy): domain Eukaryota; kingdom Metazoa; phylum Chordata; class Aves; order Charadriiformes; family Charadriidae; genus Pluvialis; species Pluvialis apricaria. The sequence goes on along the minus strand of CM030011.1, from coordinate 5,905,592 downwards.
CCCTGAGTTTCCTAGACTTGCCGCCACAGCCCAAGCCTTGTTTTTTTCCTTAGAAAAAAGCAGTCTTCCTCTGAAAGAAGCAGTCTTTTCTAGAGAAAAGCCCTATTTTCTTTGTAAAAACAACCTACCTATCAGAATAAGGTTACCACATGTTATGAAATCTATTGAAAGAGAGAGTATCTACAGGAAAAAAAGGGCTTCACATGCCTGGCTTCTGCCAGGACAGTGAGCAAAGTCACCCTTGCAAGAAGTTCAGGTTTTCTTCTAGTAACACCATTTGTTCTTCAACGCAAGCAGGGTACTAAGCCTCTGAAGTTCAGGGCTACGTTTGTTGGTTGCTCTGCTCTCTATATGAATGACACAGCTACATGTATCCCCAGTGACTGTGTCAGTGGCTTCTGGAGCGTCCTGAGCATGTTGCGTTTCACTTGAGGGCTCACCAAACATTCAGGGTACTCCCCTGCAGCTACGAGCACCGATAAGGGTAATTTAATCAAAGGCATGTTGGTCCACAGGTCAATATTTAAGAATTTTCTCTTGTTCAAATGACAGACCTTCCTATTCTTGGATGGCATTAGATTAAATCAGGTTCCACTTTTGCCTGTTTTGGGGTGTTTTTTTTTTTAAAGCCCTGTTGCCATTCTGTCTAAATATTACAGAAGAGGTTTTCAAAGACATAAATAGCAGTTCAGCTTCCACCTCCCACCAGCTTTCCAAGGGAGATGACCATGAAATTGCCCTTTGTGCAGTGAAAATCATTCCTGCCTGTACTGCGCTATTGGGTTACCCATATGGGCTTCTTCTGTTGACCTCAAACCCCTGTGGAGCTCCTGTTCCCAGCTGCTGGCAGGGCTGGCACTCGCATAACAGATATCACCAACGCCTTTGTAACCTGCATGTTTCACTCTTTCATTTGGGTGACACACAGTGTTAAATGTCTGTATTTCTGTGGAGAGAGATATATATATACACATATTTGTGCAGCGTTCTTACAATAACATTATATTGGAAATTTGTGGCAGGCAGGATCTATATTTTAAACGTTCTCTTCGGTGACGGATAGCAAAGTTAAGGTTTTCTAGTGTATTTCTTTCTGTTATCCACATAAGAATTCTCACTGACTCCTCCTTTGGTTCCTTTTGTATTTAATTTCCTACCACAGTCCGTATTCTATCTCTTCATTCCAGGGAAATATGGATTAGGTGAAACGTATTGTACAAATGAAATCTTCTGAATATTTTCCTTCAAGTGAGGAAATTCCCTGTTGATTTGTTTCAGCAAGCAGGGCATACGTGGATACAGGCAGAGGATTCTTGGTACACACAGTTCCTTTCGCAGCTATAAAACATTGCTGTTTACAGGGGTATATTTTCCCAGATCTGTGCTGTATTAATCATTGCTCCTGACCCAGAATGTTTATTCTGAAAAAACAACCACCACCGCATCTCCCTTCTGGGATGCGATATTAAAGTACGAATGCAATGGAGAGGGCCAGAACTGGATTGCGCTGAGGCTCCGCACCCTCCTCATGCTCTTATTTGCCTTATAAGTCCTACCCTAGGAGCCTGCACTTTCAAACTGTAATTTAAGTCCATTGATCACCTCCCTCACAAAAAACGTGAGTCAGCTGTAACCAACGTGGCAAGGCTGTTTGTTTACGTTTCCGAACAGATGTTTGAACAGTCTCTCCAACCTCCAATAAAATATTGCAGACAACTGTGAAGTTTACTAACCCCTTGTTAAAGTGATCTCCTTGAAGTCTTTAGCTCACCAGTAGATAAACTGCACCAACATGGCATGCTCCCACTCTGAAGTCCGGAGACCCATTTCCACCAGCAAACAGAGATTATGACTGTAAACTTTTGCACTGGAAACCATTGCGTCTCTGGTTTAGATCAATGCCATTAAAACAAAGACAGACGGAATATTTTACTCTTATCTGAGGCTGTGGCTAATTGCCTTTCTGATTCCTCACCTCTCTGTCTCCTCTCTTCCCTTCCTGCCCTTGGCCCTGGGCTCAGTGCCCCAAGGGACTGGCTGTTGCAGGGCGATGGCACATGGCAAGAGGTCCTGCAGCACTTGTCCTTGTGTCCGTAGCCTGGGGGGATGGCAACATGTCTACACTTCAGGACCAGCACTTAGGGCATGACCTGCAGAAGTGGTTTTCCTTGCAAGAGCAGCAAACCGATGCAGGGGCAACATTCCCGTTCCCACCGTGCCACGTTTGCAAAAGTTTCTGGTGCTTGCCCTCCACCCACTCTCTGCCCACTGAAGGATGGTTATCCCCAGTCCATCCAACAGGAGAGGGCAGCAGCATGACAGACAGGTCTGAGACCAACAGCACTGGGGCAGGACAGAGGACAATGGCTGGGGAAGGGAATGGGCTGACCCTGCCCAGCATCATCTGGGGTGGTCAGTACATGGGACATTAGCTGAGGACAGGATAATTGAGTTGGACACGCTGCTAATAGTGGCTGATCAGTGCTTTTCTTCACCAAGACACATTGCTTCTCTAAAGCTCCATCATGCACTATACAGCTTACATTTTATTTTTGATGCCATTCCGCCAGGTTTTCCTCTCTCAGTCCTTTCTCCCTCCCACCCCACCCTTCCAGGAATTCACATTGCACACATTTCTGCAAAGGGAATTAAGGGTTTCTCTTTAAAGTTATGGGAGAGGAATGTCCTTTCTATTAATGCTTATCATTGTGTACTGCTCCAATAAAGATTCCTTGTAAACCAAAAAGAATGTCCTGAGTAGTGCTGGGGGGCTGGATTGCCTAAGTTGTTCAGCATCCAGGGCCCGACCCCTGAACATGCACAATTTTAAACACAAAGAAAACACTAAGTATCAGCTTAAGTATTTGGTTGGCTCAGGGCAGTGTATTTTCTGTGCTGCCCATTGTACAGCATTGGGTTTGTGATTTCTTTTTGTTTTCTTTGTAAATAAATCCTTATAATGACTTTCCCTCGTCCGACTCCGACACAACGGATGAGACGACACTAATGATTCAGCATGGTGAGGTCTGTAGCCCATGTCTGAAGCTTGTCTACACCAAGGGACCTCATGAAATGTCCCATGGCCCCCTCCTTTCCCAAGGGAACAGGGCACGTGGGAGACAGACCATGCTCAGGTCAGTTCCTAGCAAGGAACCAGGACAAACCCAACCTGTACACCCAGAGACCCAGAGGGTGAGCATGCACATGACGGGGCTCTTCTCTCCCATCACCGTCATTTTGCAGAAAGCCATCACTTTTCCAAAGGTGTCACCAGGTCAGCAAGCAGCATCACAACAGTATATGGCATCAACAGCATCGGGTCTGCTGCTGGAAATGGCCGGGGTTGTGTCCTCGGTGAGAAGCAGGCATGGGATCTGTGTGACCAAAAGGTGTAAGCTTTTGTCACCTGAGCTACGGTAGCAGCTCCTTCAGCTGGGATCAGTAATAGCTTTCTATCCTCCACATGCAAGAGGCACTCGAGAAAGATACAAAGCAGATTATAAGCACAGTGCAGATGTACAACAGAGTGTCTGGGTTGACTGGTGGAAGGTTTTTCTTAGTTGCAAAGTCAGTCTTTCATGCTTTGGACCCTGTTAATGATATTTGATAATATATAGCATAGGAAAGATGGAGCTTCTAGATCCCAGACAACAGACTCCATAAACGCATTTCTAAAATAATTCAGTGAGAGATCATCTGTTACACTTGTGCACGATGAGAGGGAAATTGTCCAAAATTTGTATTCTAATGGGGAAAAAATAATCCTTGGAAGCAGAGAGAGGGAATCTGTTGGCTAAGAGACCCCAGAAAGCTTTGAGTGTTTCACAGGCTGTAACTGATACTGAGACTTTTGGGCAAATGGATAAAGGAATTCCTGAAGGCAGACCTCTCTCAATCCCTAAAATACACTTTTTTTTATTTTATTTTGTGAAGAGACATCTTTAATGTTTTGGTGGAGGAGGTTGTTGGCCTGTCAGGGCTTTGGGAGGTTATTTAACTTCTTCCATTCACATTCGTGGACTTTGTGGTCTTCTTTCTTTATTTCTAATGAATTTCTGTCTCAGCTCTGAAATGTCTGGTTCCCATTCCAAATATGTAATTTGACTTGTACTGTAAGAGGTTTGACTACATCCATGGCTCTTCTGCAGCCAGAACTTACAGGCTCTTCAGCTTCTATTCAAAGCAAATCTGGGGCTCAATACACATGTTGGAGCCAAACTCCATTGAAGCAAAGTGCCCTCAAACCCTCACAAGACCAGGTCCCTTGTAACTTTGCTTCTTATAAAACATAGAAAATAAAGTATTCTGCCTCTTAAAAAAACAAGAGCAAAATGAGAGAAAGCTCTTACTGCTTCGGAACATCCAAAGTGATATATAAATCTAAGTGTGCTTGTGCTCTCAGTTTTAGAGGTTGAAACCACTGGGCTGGCTGGGGATAAGGAGTGTCAAGGGATGCCCAACATCAGGATGGGTGGTAAGGTCCAGGGTTGGTTTGCAAGCTCTCCTTCTTAGCTGCATTAGTTGTGTGCCAGGCCTGAGACCTACTACAATATAGACGTAAATGGTACCCAAGGCTGCTGAAGGTAGGAAAAATGAAGAAAATTGGTCACTCACAAAGAAACTGTATCGGTATCCCTTCCTTCACTTACTCCACTAACAGGAGTGAAGAGTACCATTTTCATGGGTTCTTTACCCCAGAAAGCTTCTCCCACAGCAATGTTCTCCTCTGACATCTCTACACCCCAATGTTACGACTGTGTCTGGCTCGTGAAATGATATGAAGAAGTCCCATCTCTAAATCTCTTTAGCTGTTGGAGTCACTCTAGGCTTTAAAACAACCTCATCCCACTGGATAAATCTCTGAGCACTGCAAACCCCCGTTTCCCTTGTTAGCCAGGGTTCATTCATGTCAGTGGATCCTGTTCAACGAACAAGCCTTATTAGACCACAACTGTGTGCTCATTAACAAAAAAGGATAGGAAGAAGGGACAGGGCTAGATTCCTGAACTTATACAGCGGAGCTGGGCTGAGAGATAAACAAACTATTAAATCACGGTGCTGCGCTGTTGCCAGAATGATATATCTCTCCTTTGAAAATAGTGTCTGCAAGGAAATGACAAATAATTTTCCATATGCAGACCTTACAGACACACTGAAGTGAGTAACTTGGAGGACTTTAGTATTTTCAGTATTCCTGTCCTTCCGGAAAGCCGTGGCCAAATCCCCACTGAGCACAACGAGAGCCTCCTGGAAACGGTACTGACAACTCGGAGAGCACGGTCTAGTAAATGATGAGTAAAGACCCCGAAATGATGTGTAGGATTCCAGCGGTACGTGGGCTCACGTCTGGACTGCAGCCATGTGGAGGTCACAGAGGGAAATAAATCAGAGGCCAGTGAGCTGCGCTGGTGAATTTGGCTGTGATTTCTGCCCCGTGCTCATTGTAGTGACTCCAGGACCTGGGACTCCATTCGTCAGCGCGACGGCGGAAATGCAAAATCCAGATCGTTACAATGGAGACCATTGAAAGAAAGCTCTCAGGAGAAAGTCTGCTTAGCAAAGGGAGTCATCAGCCCTTCGCAGCTGCAAATGAGTTGTCTAAGACAAGAAAACAGAGGGAAAAATAAATAAATACAACCAAATCCTGCATTACGGTCTCAGACCAAATGAAGTCACTTCCAGAAAAACACTGTCGAGCGCCTTGCTCATGTGACACATGGGTCTCTGTGTGTGTGCTGCAATTACAGACTGCAGTGCACTCATCAGGAGTTAGGAGAGCTGTGTGCCCGGCCCGGTGCGGGGCAGGTTGGGGTGCTATGGGGTGGCAGAAGCCCTGCGAGGCTGATCAGGGCTTGTGATGCACACACTGAGGGCAGGATCCCGCTATCTTTCCCTACCTGGGAAACCTTTCTAACATAAGCCAAGAGGTCTTCAGCTCTTGAAGGAGCCTCTATGGTGCTCATTACCTGTTGGATCGACTTGATCATTAAACATGTTTTGCTCCCACTAAGCTTTCCCTCACCCCAGTTCTCCTGAATTTATTCCACCCTTCTTTCGCAACTTGGCTTTTGAAGGCAAATTCCTTGTCACATCTGCCATCGCCCCAGTGGGTGTCACCTGTGAAACACTGCATTTGTAAAAGCTCGTTGGTGAAACAGTCTTCAAGGCAAGGAAACTTCTTACCGGCATCTTGCAAAATATGCAGTCTCTCTGTGACATGCCTGACATCTCCAAAAACTCCAACAGACATGGCAGTTTGGGAGGTTTTGTTGTATAATTATTGCTGAACCCTAAGCACAAGCTGTATCACGGGGCTTTGTGCTCATCCCAAGCAGTAAACCAGGGCCCGAGCTTGTACCTGTAGACCTAGCTGCAAGTTCAGATTTTAACATGCTATAAATGGAATAACTCATGCTGCTTTCTTATTTTTTAATAAGGCAGCAGGGCTGAGAGCTGACAGTGGCTCTGCCAGCTTCTTGGTGCCCTGGACTGAGGGAGCCAGTGAGAGCAGCCATCGCTCACCATCAGACGCAGCATGGGAAGGTGCTGTGCTCCCTGCACTGGCCCAGACTGGGGAAACACACCCTCCCCAGCTTTTGTCAGGAATATTTTACAGAAAGGAGGGATGTTGGCTCAAAATCCATGATTTTCTTTTATGAGAACTGTTGTAAATTTCTGCAGAGAGCATCAACATTGAGAATCCAATTTCCCTGAGATAAACCCATTTTGGCAGGGGGTTTTGTCTCTCTATTTTTAGTAGCATTAACAGTCATTATTCAGATTTTCGAAAGACTCTCTCTGACCGTTTTCATCCCCACTTGAGCTTCAGTTTTGCAGCTAGGCTAGACTTTCCTCTTGCTACATCGGGTGAAATTCATGGGTGGGCTGAGAAGAACCATGTAGTTTACCACGCTATGTCTTCTTTAAGCCCTCTTTTCTAAAACTTCAGTGAACATAAGCGGGTACCCAGCACAGAGCTAAACTCCTTGGTTTGCAGAAAGCAAATGAAAGCCAGAGAGGAGAAGGGAGGTTATTTCATGGGGAGTTGGTCCTACCAAAGCCTACTCTGGCTTGGTGAGGAGTACATCCTTAGTAACGCTGGTCGTAATAACATCCTTCAGCTGGTTCATGCCTGCAGCAGATGAAGTCTGCTGGACGAAGGCTCTTGCCCTGGAAAGCTCTCTCTATTGTCCTTTTCAATTCCCGTTTTCAGGAATGATGCAAAGCCTGCTCTCCGTTGCGTGCTCTCCTTCAGTGTTTCTTCTTCCTTCCCATAGCTTGCCGTGGGCTCCTGCTAGATAGCAAGATGTAAAGAGTCACCACCATCAACAGAAAAACAGTGTGCTCTTTTATTTTATTTACACAGCTGCCATGAATTTTGTTATGCCTAAATCCTCTGTCTCTTCCTCTCTCAGTGGGTTGGAGAGAGAAGAATGGGCTTTTTAGCATTTGTGTTTACTTTTATTGCTCTTTAAAATATTTTATGGCCTTTTAACAAAGTGACACAATAATATTAAAATAACTTTAAAAAAAAAAGTACAGAAAATGCATTAAAGCATCATAGAAATGGCTTTAACACTTCAAATACCCCTTCAAAGTGGCACCATGTCCTTGCTTTGAAGTGAAGCAATAAATTCACTTTATAATTCTTTATTAGAGGTTTTATTGGAAATTAGAGTGCATGTACTAAACAAAATGTCAGCTTATCTATATAAAAGTATTTGCCTACAACTTGGATGTAAGACAACAGATTGTACATCACAATGCGATATATATTACAGTAGCCAGCAGAGATTCAGTCAAGGTCCACCCCCATGCTTAGCGCTCCAGCTATCTGTATTAAAAGTCAGCCTTACTCTCAAAAATAAGCAGACAGATGGTGTCAAGTGGGAAAACAGCTGAGGCGATTTGCTTCAGGTTGTACAGCAAGGCCATGACCGCTGAGCATCCCTCTGGTACACCCAGCGCTGCCCCCCCCCGGGGTGTTGTAGAACATGCCTTTCACAAGAGCACGCACAGATTATCCTAAGCAAAAGTTGTTGATATGCTGATAGCCTTATCTCGCTGGTGGTTGGAATTAAAACAATGCAGTGTACAAACGCAGGCATTTATCACTGAGACAGTAGACAAAACAAGATGGGTAGAGGAACAAGATGCAGGCAAGGGGCTGGTACAGGGGAGGCATCCATCTCAGAGCAAGCACGCAGCACAGGGAGGCAGAAGGTGGATGATTTATTGTAAAAATAGCCACATATGCACCTTTTTTACTGCTTCTGTGCTAAATGATCTCCTGAGGAGCACTGGGAGCCAACAGTATCCTAAAGAATGAGGCTAGGCCAGCGCTCCCCCAGGTACCCAGCTGCATGGTGGCATTCAGAGACTCTCGCTCTTCCTCGGTGAGGAGGAGGAGGAGATCTCAGACAAAACCCTTCGCTTGCTTAGCACTGATCATTTTCCTTCCCATTTCCATTGCATTTGCAAGGTTCAGCGAGAAAGGGGTGAATTAAGAAGCGGGGAAAGATGATTATGCCAACATATGTTGTTTACATGCCATAAATAATCGCCATCAGGGCTGTCACAAAGGAGACTGCCACTGGGAAGTCACGGGTGGGAGGAGACCAAATGGTAATTATGGCACTTGAAGCAGTGACAAGCTCCCAGTAGCCCAGAGAGATAAATCTTCTGCTGCCTGCTCCTAGTTGAAGTTATGGCATCCTGGATTTCAGGATCTTCCACTCTTCTGCATGATCCAACAAACATCCTTTCAGGATCTCCGGTGAATAAATAACTCTTTGAAATGCGTCTTCCTTGTTGCGGCACCCGTCCCATGGAGTGCCTGCCCGGCTCTTTGGCATTGTGTAAACACATACAGCACAATCCAGAGCTATTTTTTTCTTGACAAGCAGCATAATTACTTCTTCAAAGGGCCAACTCCTCACGCCTGAGTTCATCAAGCTGTCACTCAAGAAAGTCAAATCTCTGGATGGGCGCTGCAGCCCTCCCATGGGCTCTCCAGTTCCCCACAGTTCATGGGCTTGAACAGAAGCTGTTTGACTCAGTTGGCTGCTGGGCTGGAGGAGGGCACCGGTTCGTGCCGATAAACAAACCTCTTTGCAAGGTCAGCTCCTTCACAGCCACCCCTCACCCTCCTTTGAAGCCTGGTGTGTCAGCAAGCTCAGCATCGCTGTCACGGTGTGCGAGGGTAAAGGTTTTTATTGTGTTAAAGGAACAAAGCTGAGAGCGTTTCTCCTGGCCCTACAAACCTCTGATCCCAGGTCCTGGCTCCCAGGACAAAACAGGATTGTATTTAACTGGAACTAGCGTATACGGGAGTGGTTTTGCTTTGAAGATGCCTTTTCCAGTGCAGATTAGAGCCAGGCTGTCCAGTGGTGTAAATCAATGAAGCTTCTACAAAGTCATGTGTTACCAGTCAAACTATGTCTGATTTACCTCCCCAGGCATCTGTCCCTCTGGCCAGAATCAGAAACACCCGGAAGACACTGGCTTTGTCCTACCATACCAGTAATATCCCGATTAAGTTATAAATTTGCTACTAAAAACCCATTGTCATGTTCAAGTTATGCAGGGTGAACACAATATCACACTACAAGGGAGCAGAGGGAGATTAAATATTAGAGCCAAATCAGTTACAGATTTATTCCATAAACTTCTCACGATTTCATTGTATTTTTCCCTCCTTTGATGAATGGATTTTCCCAAGTATGACAGATTTATTTTTTGTGGCAGGTATTTCTTCTGTTGCCACGCTTTATGCCAGTTTTCCATTAAATCTTAAGGAATAAGATGAGGTGAGAAGTAAGTTTGTTTGTAGCTGTGATTTGATTTAGATGCGTGTAGTTCATATTTGAGAACTTTTTTTAAACAACAGAAGGACTCTGTTTCGAAAGCCTTTGTATGGCTGTTTGGAAACATGGGTGTTTTTAGGAAAAGGAAGAAATCCGAGGGAAATGATAGGATCTGTGAATGGCTTTAAAAAAAAAAAAGTAAAAAAAGAGCCTGTTTTAAGCATCACCTTTTCTAAAAGATTGTAGAATATTTACATATAGTTAAAAGGGTTTTCTTGTAAAGACCTGTGGAATATTTATGCATTACCAAGAGGAATTTCACTCAATGTACTCAGGCAGGCTTTAGGTTTCCTCAGATTTCTTTGGAGGTTTCCAAACCTATAAATGCTGTAAATATGATCAGACATTGCTCTGTCTGAATTCTGTTAAACTGACCTTTTTTTTTTCTTAAAAAAAAAATGCAATCCGTGGTTTATTTTGCTTGACCCATATTTGATATTTAAGGAAATTAAATACATCTCCCATTTAGTCTCCCAAAATAATACGGGGTGTCCATTAACACATGTTAAAATTAATGAAAGCTTGGTGGTGAACATATAAATAGCGCAGCTGCCAGGCTGTTTTATAAAACTAGAGTTGAGCTCTCCCTGCTGTAAAGTCTGCAGAGCAGATTCACTGAGATAATATTTGTTGCTATTCGTAATCGCTCTTTTGTTGTTTCTGCTTTGTGGGCTCTTTGGTTATGCACTAGCTGGCTATGCAATGTGGTACCCCATCGATATCCTATAGCTCTGCTAAGGTGCTTGCAAGTTGCTCAGTGATTCCACATTCAGCCCTATCAGAAAACAACGTGTCCTTGTGTCTGCACCCTTGCACAGCAATATCTTGGTACAATTGCACCGCCTTGAGCAGGGAGACTTCCAGTGGATAGTCCCCCCATGGCAAATGTAGCCAGCAAGTGATGTGCTAAGGGAAAAGAAGAAAATTAATCTAACACTTTTGAATGTCCCAAACCAGGCACTTGGATCCAGTTGTTTGTTATCCATCCTGTTTTCCCCTACTATTAGAGTTCCTAATTTCTTTCTCATTATGATGGCAGCTCTCTTCTATTCCCACCTCCACTAATTTTTATGTGGCCGACCATAATTACATGGCACAGCACCGTGGTTCTCCAGTGGCAAGTTTATTACCCATTGACTTATGCCTGGTTTTACCAGCAAAAACGCTGTCAGAATCTGTCCCTCTGCTTTCATTTTGCTCTGTTGTTTAATAAAAAGCATGGCAGCCATGACAGGAACTTAGCACGACAATTCTCCAAAGCCCATCATAAGGTAGCCTGATCCCAAATTGCCACTCACACTCTGGCTCCAGACAAAGCCACCTTAAAGCAAGTCTGTCATTAAATAAGTACTGCAGTCATGATGCTGAAGACCATGACTTCTCTCATCAGCACATGCTGCAGCCCCGGGAGGTCCCAGCATGGCCCAGGGAAGACTGCCTCTGTTTGACTGCTCTCCCCATCCCCCTGAGAAGCCTCCCATGGAGGTAGTGTGCATCTATTGCTCAATACATCATGGCATCATCACCATTCCTGGTGCTTGCAGACAGCCGTGCTCGTGGCGAAGAGGCAGTGGCAGAGGAGAGGAGGCCAAAGTTTTGATTGAATATCCAGATAAAAGTCCTGAAATGGATCCTCCTTCCCATTAGGAAGCTGTTGAGAGGATTAAAACATTAAATGTGATCTCACATGAGGTCAGAAAGTTAATCCCTCCCCGCCCCCGAAAAAATCACACCCTATAAACAAATAGACAAAAGCAGTAAGCATGGGAGTTTTCTACAGAAAGTATCAGTGGACCTCAAGCAAGTATGTGCATCCCCCTGCAAAGGTGGTGTTCATCTAAAAACATTTTCCTTACCACCTCCCCCACCATCCCAATTAAGCTTGGAGATTTTTTCCATCAACCCTTACCAGAAAGCATCAAAAGCTTGTTCCAAAATCCACTGACATCATAGGGAGCCTTTCCAAAGGCTAATGGGCTTTGGGATCAGGCCCCCGGTTTTTATTCCAAGCGTTCACAACAGTGAGCTTAAATCAATTCGTGCGCTTGTGCGCGCCCAAAAAGATTTTCCAACATGACGTTCGTTTGGGACAAAGTTCCCCCCATGCGGTGGACTTGAAGTGAAGCCCATTTAAATCCCATCAATCACTTAAAAGGAGACACGAGAATGGCCAGGCCAGCTGAGCAGAAGAGGATTTCATCTTATCAGCACGGGTGAGGGGAGGGACACCCATGCCAGGCAGCTGCCAAAGAAAGGGTGCCAGTGGCACCATGCTGAGATGACGATGGTGGTGAGGCTGCCCAAAAAGAGCTGAGAAGTTTGCAAAGGAGAGTGCGGGGAAAGCCCGTGGAGTAAAGTTCCCAGAGGGTCTCTGCTCTGCACAGCAGTTCTGCCACTATTCATGAAAGAAGCTGTGCAAGAAGGATCTGAATATTTCTATGCCTTCCTTTTGGCGGTATTCATCCACCCAGTGTTAGACATTAATCTCTGCTTAATTGACCAGAAGGCCACAGATCCACGGTATGTGAATATGATCCTAATTAGCTCACTTCAGGTTACACATTGATTTTCTGCGCGTTGCCTTTTGGAGCTGTGGAGCAGCTTGTTTTTTGAGGAGAACATAAAAGAGAGAGGGGCAGGGGGGGTGTTAGTTACAGCTATAAATTTTACAGTTCACTGGAAACCACATTAAATGGCAACATCAGTTTATAGATCAACTCTGCAACTGCTTGGTCGTTAAAGTGGTGGTGGTAGATTATTGTGTTGTAGCCTTGTAAAATATGGGCACCGTATTTGCTGGGAGAGAACTTAAAAAGAACAATAAAAGTCTCCAGTGTCTTTGATTTCTCATTCCTCTTGTGTTACAGTAGGCAACATGATACGATCTGTGTGTGTGCTTTTCTAGAGTGTGAGTATTCACAAGGCTTTTCTCTTACGCTCCAGAGGGCAAAGCTGATGAGTCTTTCTGATTTAAGGTTATACGGTGCCTGTGCTTGGCTGGCCCTTCTGAGAAGCAGAGCATCATGCGCCTCTTCCAGCTCAGCCAGATCCGAGGACAAAATTCACGTGCAAAAATAAAACTTGGAAGTGATAAAAAATGGAATCTCTTCCCAGACAGTGCCTAATCTCTGCCTGTCTTCTGAAAATGTAGACATTTATTTTGGACTATGAAGGGCTTCTTTTGAATATTTGGCCACCGCTAGAGACGCTGAGCTCGTTGGAAAGTTCCAGCCACAATATGCTGCCTGATGACCAATAAATTTTGCATTGATGTTTTCCTTCCTTATCGGAACGAGAGAACGGTTTGCAGGGCTGGTGCGATGTTCACTGGAGGGATTAGGGTTAATAATCACTTTTTTGTCTGCACGTGGCACAAAGTCTCTTCCAACCAAGGAACAATAAGCGCTGCCTCAACATGGGCCTGGCTGATCAGAAAGCTTTTCTTTAAAAAAAGGGTATTTTCAGTTTTAAAATGTAACATTGTCAGGTGAAATTAATTAGCTTTACTGCACAGTAGACAAATGGGAATTCTCTCAGAAACATACATTTGCAGACTAAGAAGCTAATTGTGTGAAACGAAACATTTTACAAAATGCTGCTGCTATCACTCACCACACTTCACAGAATTTCTCTAGATAAAATCCCACTCGCTTTGTGGAGGATAACCCAGAGATGAAATGAAGCACATAGCCGTCATGAGCTGCTGTGGTGGGTCCAGGTGCAGATAGGAAACCAAACACAATCCCCCCTTGTTTGTTGTTGATATGGGCTTTAAGCTGGATGGCCGTGAGGCTTCTGGCTGTCTTTATTTCCCCCGTAAAGGCCAGACCACTAAAGCCACCGGCTAAATTCCCGCTGCAGGAAGAACAAGTCCTATTCTGAATGAAGTCCAGTTTGGCGGTGATGGCAGCCACCAGCATAACGCTGTCAACCTTCACTTGTTGAGTAAGTTGATGGGATTGACCTTCCCACTCACTTTCTCAGAGACTGAAAACGATCAATATTCTGGGCATGTTTTTGGCAATTTCTGCAGAACTTGCATGGCCACATGTGAGACCTCACTGCGCTTTTGGCTCAAGAGCCAGAAGAGCAGCAGAGAGCTTTCAAGGACATGTGAAGGACCTCTTCAGTCCCTTTCCTGTTAACAGCAAGAGCTTTTGTTGCCCGTGTTTCAAAAAGTGGTATAGTCTTGTGAATGCTAAATCCACTTTAAAAGTAACATAAACAGAATTTGGTAAAAGTGATCGAATACATGATGCTCCTGTCAAGTTTGTTTGGTTGCTTCCTAATGGAAAGGATTTTGAAGGCTGTTAGTAACTCAGCCTCTGAGTAATACGGCAAGCTATGCAGTTACGATTTCCTCCACAAAGAAAGAAAAATAGGAAAGAAGCTGCTGTTTATCTAACACAAAGGGAAAGGGCAACGCATCTCCGCTTGAGATGTGTATTAACATTACATGATCTGACTGCTCTGAAGTGAAGGGCTGGGATGTTTTCCTGATAGCTTTTTGTTTTGCTTTGTTTTATTTTTAATGGACCTTTGTTTGGCTAAGGGGAGCATAAAGACCGAAGACCCCACCTTCCACCAGGCTGCATCCCATTTATGGCACTCTGACATATATGAGTGCTCTAATCCAGCCTCAGATCATCCGTGCTGATGCAAGAGCAACTGCTGGTTTCTATAAGATGTCATGGCCAGAACGTGGTCCTGGGGAACCTCATGGTGGGAGAATGAGTGTGGTATGTCATTAGTGCTTTGATATTTCAACAGGGGATCACCAGGGACCTTCTGTCAGTGGGACAAAGATGAAAGATCTGGCAGGGGCTTATCTCAGCCAGGGTAGCGGCACAGGCCAAGGCATGCTATGCTGTCCTGCTGCAAGGAAAGTCACTCATGAACTGGCCTTTGGAGGCAAGCAGCTCAGTATCTCTTTGATGACAAATGCTTGAAAACATCCGTATAGCTCAATCTTGTCATTATTTGGGTGTTGCTCTGTTTATTGCTCGGTTTTTAAAAATAAAGACCTTATCTGGAAAAAAAGTTGTAACGCCCCTAGAAAGACATTATTTTCAGTTTAAAATTTCCTATGTTCCCAGCTAAAAAAGTGAATCAGAGATAAAATCTGACACGATCTCACCATTTGTCTCTTTGGCAAAAGGAAAAGAGGGGTCATTCAGTTCTGGGTCTGACGTACAGGATGCCACTTGAGCCGTCATACTTGATAACTTCAACTTGAACTTGTCCACTTGTGTAAATGGGGCTGATTTATAACTTTGCAATTCTGACTTAGAGCTTTGTCTGATTTTCTGTGTGGTAAGAAGCTGCCCTGCTGTAATGGCACTAAAGGCACAAGTTTTTTCTTGCCAGTTGCTTAGCACCAGGGACCAAGGTGTTAAGGTCTAAAGGGCCCTCAGGGTGCACAAAGCATGTTTCAGGCACGGTATCCCTGTGACAGAGGGAGCTCAGTGGAGTTTGGGAGTGATTTGTAGTAAAAGTCCTGATCCCTAGTATGGAAAAAATCCTTCCAAATCCCGAAAGCAAGCTGCAAAGTCAGGCACTCCATTTTCCTCTCCCATTAAAGTCATCATAAAGCATATTTTTTTAATTTAAAAAAACAAAACAAAACAAAACAAAACCTTTGCTAGATACCACAATTGTTACTAAAGTCTAAGGAAGCACTTCCCAAATTCCAGTTTCTTGGGATTTTCATGTGGTTCCTCTGACAGATTCAGCTATAGCTAGACTATTTATGTCTCCTTGCAGCTTACTGATAAAATGTAAGCCTGCAGCAACAGAATCTCTGGCCACTCAGAGAGCAGAAGTTAGCATGGATAATCCAAACCACGCTACCAAATTGAATGGCTGATTGTAAGCCCATCCTGGATCTGGATTTTGATTGCAAGGCTGGGCCATCCGTTACTGGGGCCATCCATTACTGGAACAAGGTTGTTCTGGTCACGGAGAAGTGTACTACGGTAAATCACTGTGATCTTTCCCTCCACCCTGACACTGCCATAGCACGGATGAGATTTCATGACACCATCATTTGGTAGAGTCTTGAATAAAGAAGTTAAATATCCTTCAAACCTGCAGCCCACGTCTCATGGCATGGAAGATGGTGCCCGAGGTCTGCCAGCTCATCAGTGTTTGAGCAATACACGGCAGCAGGATTTCAAAGGTTGAGGCCGTTTATAGATGCTGGTTCTGGGAGTGCTCTGACAATACCTTTTGCATTAGTCAGAGAAGAAATGCATTACTCCTATGAACCACTCCGATTTTTGTTTGTTTGTTTGTTTTTTATTCATATATTAGATATAATTTCATGTTACATGACTGCAAAACAAAAGTCTTTCAACCTTTATTTACTGAAGAGGTGTTTGGCTGGATTTGAGAGACTTCAGATGGCATGAGAGAAAACATGAGATGACTGGAAAAAGCAGAAATTAGCTCTCATTCTTAAGATGATCCTGCTGTATGATTAACCTGGCAAAAGTAACACATCCCTCTGGGTTCCCCAGAGCTGTGTTGCGTGTTTAAAGACTCAGGGTCATTTTGTGTCTTACCCTGCCATACAGAGAACATCCCATAACTCCATTTCCATATGATAATGAACCACTCGTTTGAGGCAGGGCAAGACCGACTTTCAGGAAGAGCAACATGAGCTGGACAGTGAATAGAAAGCAGTGAGTAATACTGTAGGCTCTGTCTTTATGGACTACAGCCTCCTCAGGCTGGGTGTGCCACACGCCAATTCATGATGTTTCCGAAAAAAAAGAATGGAGTGCGGTGAAACATCCATTGAAATTGCGAGCAACCACCAAACTTCCTGCCTCGCACGAGTTTGTTGACTGTCTCACCCTGGTGAATTCTGCTACAGCTGCTAAAGCTAAAAATGTGCATGTGTTTATAATTGTTTGGGTTTTTTTTAAAGCGAAACAAGTGACTGGCTGCACCAGCTTATACACACAGGTGCTGCTGGGCAGCCCGACAGGTTGCACATCTACTGCTGCAGTGCCAAGAGCTTGGCACTTACTTTTTGGGACCGTGCCTGGTGGATAACAGCAGACGATGTTGTCCAGCACCCCATCCTTATGCCCCGCTGCTGCACATGTAGCTGAGATACTGTCAAAGGTACACTTGGATATCCTACCCATTTACTTTATAGGGAAAATATGTTCTGAATTGTATGAGTAAGGAGAAAAAAAAAAAGTCCATGTTTTCCTGGCTGGATTCTATATCTTAGCTCCTTATTTTGACTCCATTTTTTCCCCATTTTTCATTTGCCCCTTTCAACCAAGAACGCATGCAGGGGTTATTTGGAATTGGTAAGTGTGCATCTTATATCGGAATGATTAATTATTCAGAAATGTTCTGTTTATAATAAAACTCCCTTACAGTGCTTGGACTGTATCAAGACAGTTTAGAGCTGGCACTAATGAGAGTTATTCCCACTTTTAAGGGCTATTAATAGTGCCAAAGAAATACACAGGAGGCCCGTAACACCTAGGTACTTATTATTCATCACATACATGCTTATTATATAGGTATGCATGAGATAAATAGACAGATAGATTTGCACAGCACAATGCTTAAGCTGTGCCAAAGAAGTAAAATTCTATCCCCGGAGAGTCTAACTGCGAAGGCAAATAGGGGCTAGCAATGAAATCACCGATTACGATCACAGCTAAATGGCTTCTTTGAGCAAGAAGATGAGTTGGCGTATTTTCCCTGGGAGGCTGCTTCTGATATGCATGACATTATAAATAAAGAGGCATGAACCAGATGCCAAAGATGTGAGCCAAAACTGATAAAAGCCAGTGGGAGTCCTTCGGTGTCAATAGGCTTCAGAGCAGGTCTGCGATGCCGCAAGCTGTCTGAAAGGAGCTGCTGCAGCCTGGCATCCCAAATCTCCCCTAGACACTGCTGTGGCCTCATCACCACCGGGTTTGGACACTTTGTGCATTGCCCTTAGCATCCTTCGCCATCCTTGTAAGGAATTATTGGCATTTCTGTGTTACCAACAGGTAGCATGGGTTTAGCAGGACGGCTTCTTGAGACATCTTGGTGTTGGATGGGAAAGTAGTTGGATTAGCAGGACCTGTGAATGCCTGATGTCAGGTTGCTCTGGCCTGGGGGCTCTAGAAGGAACCGTTGCGTTAATCTCTGCGTAGCGTGGCTGCAAGAAAGCACCGCAGTGATTTCATGATATCCCTATTTGTGTTGTAATCCCTAGTTGTACAGCATGAATATCTGAGGATCAGTTTTTCTCCTAAGTGTAAACCAGACCACACCTAGCGAAGGCAAAAATAGTCTTTAGCATTCACCAGGTGGCAGTTTATATTAACCAGATCCAGTTCGAAATCCAATTGACTCCACCCAGTCACTTCCCAGCAAGATGGTGAGGTATTAGAAAAAAAAGCTCATTTCAGAGATATATTAATTTTCATTAGGGATTTTCTAATAAATTCCTTCCATGACAAAGGTACACAGGGGCTTTCTTTGTTAAAAGCTGCAGCTCAAAAAGCCTCTTTACTTGTGGGAATAGGTGGCGTTCCTTTCCTTACTCATCCATGGAGGTTTCCAGCCAAGAACTGGGACACAACTAGCCAAAGAAAGGAGTCCACCCAAATAAACTAATGTCATGTCATTGGAAAACAGTGGAAAATGTTCTGGAAATACTCTTGTCGTGTGCTCTCTAGAAGCAGCATTTTTTCACAGAGGACATGAAAAATGACACTAACAAAGAGCCCATGAACAGGTTTTCCCTTCTGGTTCCACCTTTTCCCTTTCTGCTGTGTTCCCCAGCCTCCAGGGTGTGGGGTCCTGGAGTTAGAAGGATGAGTATCAATATATGTTCATTTCTGGGAAATAAAGAAGTAAATAATTACAGCCATTGCACGAAGACTTTACTATGTTCAGCATGTTGGGGTAAAACCACAAAACTTTAAACTGTGCTGACCATTCTTTCCTCTAGTCAATGGAGCTCCGTGTATGTTTATGTAATTATGGGCAGAGATTATACTCCATCCTTCTTGTGCCACATTTGCCCTTTAAACTGAAGCAATGTTTTCTTCCTTTACACTGCTCTTCTCCGATATATATTTAGATAGATATTGTGTCCTTCTTAGACTTGATTTTGGTAGGCTAGAGGTACCACAGGTCTTAAGTTTCATCTTGTAAGAAAGGCTGCTTATTCCCTGGTCTTTCTAGTTGCCCTTTTCCTGCATTTCTTCTGGCTGGGATTCTGCTTGCTTGGAGGGTGCACGGCAATGTGCACCGGATCCCCAATGGGCTCTTATCAACTCCTCTTGCAAAGGCTTCCCTGCTCCCTTGTGTCTGCTCAGTCCCTCTTGCCAGGATCAGATCTGCTTTTCTCGGGATCACATTGGTACCATCGAGTCATCCTGTGATTAATTAGCACAGCTGGGTCTTTCCTCCTTTCTCATTTCCCTCTGGTGACCAAACTTTACCAGGCTGCCTGGCTCTGTGCCGGGGAAGGGTGTGCAACACTGCTCTGATTTGGGCTCAATTCTTGCCATCCTGGAGCCATTGGGAACCTGGCATGACCCCTTGGCTGCTCCACAGCCCGGGAAGCAGGAAAATTTGGGTCCCCCCAGGACTGGTAGAAAACCAGGGGCTCGTTCTGCGTTTCCCCAAAGCTCCCTGAAACAGATGCGGTTCTGGGAAACAGTTGAGCCTGACAGATCTCCAGTCTTAAACAAAAAGCCATTTGGTCAGAGTATGATCTTCCAGCTGTATTCAGGACACAGCTTGCTGGTTTTATGGATACACATATATCTTTTAGGACTAGAAATCAGCGTTGTTTTTGTCTTCATGTGTAATGTTTGACATATGATGTAAATTTACTTTTACAACGTACAGACATAAAAGCTACTGTGGCTTGGACTTAGAATTTATTGATTGTAGAAAACTGACTACCAGGTTTGTTGATTAACATTGTTCTATACAATGGGAAAGAAAGAAAGAAAGAAAGAATAGAAGTACATGAAGGCAAATTTTGCACTAGATAGAAATTACTCAGTCTTTTAAAATCTCACCGTTGTAACTAAACAATTAATTTGGTTTAGCACAGATCTCTTATGTAATTTTTCAGGTGTCCTCAGTAACCATCGGCCAATCCATAGGCTCGGTTCAACTAATAAAATTTTTTAAATAGATTTATACATGCCCAAGTGGTAAGTTACGAATTTAACAGTTCTAAAGCAAGATTTGCCTCTTCTCTAGTACAAGAATGCCATGATTTTTTTTTTCACAAGAGCATACACAAACGTGCTATGGCAAACTCCAACGTCAGTGGGACAACAGCTGTGTGCCCACCGCTTGTGCAGTCAATGGTACCCATTTTGTTCCCAGTAGAGACTGGGAGGATGCAAAACCCCTCTGCTCTCTTTGTCCTTCTGTGTTGTTGATGCTCATCTTTGGCTCAAACTTACTGATCTTTTCTAGCAAAACTTTATAACTGTTGTTTATGTGTTAGAGAAATGTATAATGGACAGAACCTGGCCTCTAGTTGTGATCGTGGCCTGGTTCATATAAAATTTTCTAGCCTGACTTTTTAATTCAAACCATTTTCATACTGCAAACACACAAATAAGCGAGCTGAAGCTATTGAGCAAGCCATGCATGCAGCTGAGTGAATGTGTTTTGCTTGCAAGTATCATTAAAGCAATTTCCCATAATGTCTGGCAGGGAGTAGGTTTCTTTTAATGATTTTATTAAAAAGTGAATTAAAGGCCAAAGGTTGCTTTCCTACAGCCCTTAATTTCCTGTTTCAGTGCCAAATGCCGTGCGCAGAAATTGCTCGGAGCAGAAGACAAGGGAGCTCTCCTGCAGGATCAGCCCCCGGTGAGGCTGTTGGAGCTTCGGCTCCGCGACCGCACGCGCGTGCGAGTCTGTTCTCGCAATGCAATTTAGCATCAGAAAACACAATGACAGAAGTGCAGAATTATCAATTACAGATACAAGCCTGCAGAAGTGGGAAAATGTGATACTGACTCCAAACAAGGCCCGAGTGTTCTGTTTAATATCTGGGATATGACTTTCCTTTTCCTGATGTCAATTTGACATCAGCGTAACTCCAGGGAGGGTAACACAGGGGAGAAGTGGGTCCTGAAGGCACACATGCCCTTTGGCATGGCTGGACTAGTGGCATGAGTTCGCATTTTCATTGCATCCTTATGCAGCCTGGATGTTGCCAATACTTTATTTACGATTTTCAATTTGGTAAGCATGTGTAGAGCTTCAAGTTGAGGAGCTCCTGGTGGGCCAGCAGCTGTGGAGAAGCAGGGTCATTTGCAAAGAAGCAAATAAACTAATGCAATAAGAATAAACAGAAGAACAGTAACAGGCTACAGCCTCTTCCTCCTAGGGTCACAATGCTCGTGAGAGAGAAAATACGACACCCTCAACATAGATAATGGGTGTTAAACATCAGAGTTTCAGAGTCAGCTGGCATGTGCTTTCTGTGATATCCCATTATTGGGAAAACCAAACATAAGTTCCCTCCTGGTGTGCAGAAGGACTCTGTGAGATGCAACTTGCACCTTTGCAGCATTCACGGGCCTGGCCAACTATTAGCAATGAGCAACATGTCGGTAAAACTCCAGTCTTTAAAATACTTTAATAAAACAACCATGATTTACCCCACTGCAAGAGCTATAAACCGTAATTTAATAATGTGTTTGTAAGGGGACGGCTTTTTTAAATAAAAAAAAAAAGTTTTAGTATTATTAAAGAAATGTAGTATATAAAAATATCTAATTGCTGAGGAAACAGCAGGATTATGATTTTCAGATATTTAGTATGGGCAAATCATTCTAAGGAAGGGAGCTGCTTTTTTATGGTGGACTCTTGCAGTATGGGTCTCATTAAATTTTCAGGGAGTATTGTTCCAAATCTTTACCATGTTTGCAAATTATGTTAAGCACATAAGCTTTCATCCTGCTCCAATGGTGGGTTCTCAAACATAGATGACATTTCTTTGCATGAGATGTAAGCATCTTTCAAGTAAAAGGAGCCTATTTCTTACAGGACAAAGCTTCATCCTTTGGGCTTGTGGATTTCTAGGTTCAGTTCCCATAAAGTGACCCCAAAACATCAGGTTTAAGATTAGTAGCTGGAATGGCTCAAACTCTCCAAAAGCTTAGACTCAGGGCAAGTTTAGCCAGGCAAAAACATGCAATTTCTGCTCCGTCTTGGTTGCAGTCATCTGCTCTGACACAAAATAGGATTAAGAATCATATAACTGCTTCCAGCTAATAGATTTAGGCTGTGGTTCCAGGATTATTAATACCAGATCTGTGCACTACCAGCTCACCCAGGACTATAAATCTAATGTGGATCAGGCATGGACACATGATTGTGTTTTGTCAAATTAGCCAAGGGACATGATATGGAATTTATACCAGCTTTATACTTCTGTGCTAGCTGCACCCCTGCTGTGGAAAGGCAGAAGATAGCTGGTCCAACATGAAGTTAAGACAATACTGATATCTTAAAAAAGCTGCTGTTATAAAGGTTTTGGGTTTTTTTTCGGTTGGGTTTTTTTGACAAATGTGAACCATTAATTGGAGTTTGTCTACGCTGTAGCAGCGTGTTGCTCATCTGGCACACGGCACTGGTGGTATGATACCACAAATCTTACAGTTGGGTGCAAACCACAGCTTTAATAAGAATTGGAACACTTGAGCTGCTGTCACATAGCCACCCTCGGATATCTCTTTCTAGGGCAGTAACCATTGTTTCCTTTTCACATATTATGAGATCAAGAGGTTTTATGCTGCTTAGCTGTATGCCTACGTCAGGTCTTTTCTCTTGAAAAAACAACATGTTATAGAGGACTCTCATGCATGTTTGCTACCAAGTAGAGAATGCTCAGTTTTCAATAGCTAGCTCTAAAATCTTAGAAGGAGGAGTCCACATTTCCTCATTACTCTGGAGATATGTTAATTATTAATTCTTGGTGTTGTTGAGGGATTGGGGTTGGAAACTTACCTTGCCAAAAGCAAAAAGTGGAACTCTCTTTAGCTCTAAGGTTCTCACACTATCATGGAATCATAGAATCGTTATGGCTGGAAAAGACCTTTAAGATCATCAAGTCCAACCATTATCTAGCTCTACCAGGCCCACTTCTAAACCATGTCCCAGAGCACCATATCTAGGCAGCTTTTAAACACATCCAAGGATGGCGTTTCAACCACTTCCCTGGGCAGCCTGTTCTAGTCTTTGATAACCCTTTCAGTGTAGAATTTTTTCCTAATATCTTACCTACACCTCCCCTGGGGCAATTTGATGCCATTTCCTTTTGTCCCATCGGTTGCAACTTGTGAGAAGAGACCAATGCCCACCTCCCTACACCCTCCTTTCAGGTAGTTGTAGAGAGCAATAAGGTCTCCTTTTCTTCAGACTAAACAACCCCAAGTCCCTCAGCCGCTCCTCATAAGACTTATTCTCAAGACCCTTCACCAGCTTCGTTGCCCTTCTCTGGACACGCTCCAGCACCTCAATGTCCTTTTTATACTGAGGCACCCAAAACTGAACACAGCACTCAAGGTGCGGCCTCACCAGTGCTGAGTACAGTGGGACAATCACTTCTCTAGTCCTGCTGGCTACACTATTCGTGATACAGGCCAGGATGCCGTTGGCCTTGGCCACCTGGGCACACTGCTGGCTCATGTTCAGCCAGCTATCAATCAACACCCCCAGGTCCTTTTCTGCCGGGCAGCTTTCCAGCCACTCCTCCCCAAGCCTGTAGCGTTGCATGGGGTTGTTGTGGCCCAAGCGTGAGACTCAGCACTTGGCATTGTTGAAGCTCCTACTATTGGCCTCGGCCCATCAACCCAGCAAAGCAGCGGGTAGGGGACTACCAACAAAACAGCATGGCTGTAGCATATGTGTTCTTGGCTGAGAAATGACACATGAATAACACATCATGAACAAAAAACCCTAGTTTTTTCCTTTTACATTATTTTTTTGTGGTGGGAGATGAAGGCCTCATGTGATTGCTAGGAGGTGGATAGGACATTAGGCAAAGTCAGGAGGCTGGGGACTTGGTGGGTGACCATGCAGCCCATCCACATTGGCTGAGCTGCTGTGGGAGCATGGCCTGTAAAATATCAATGCACAGTGGGGAAAGGGGCAAAAGAGTCATCGCTCTTCGGTTTCTACATAAATCTCTGCTTGTCAAGATGGATCCTGCTGAAGAGACCATTTTATTCTGGGGGTTGAGTAAAGAAGATGGGAGATCAGAAATTTTGAAGAGGAGCTGCCACAATAAATGAACATGTTCAGCCCGGGATTTTTATAAAGGAGGGAGTCCCGCTCTACAAAACACCTTTTTTGGGGACGAGTCTTTGCAAGAAGATGCACAGCAGGTGAAGATCTGCTCCAGGGAAGCCACAGCAATGTGCTTGAACACCTCCATCGTTCCCAAGAAGTGCTGATGAGCTTTCCACACTAACACAGCTCACATCACTGTGAGTCACTTCTTCTATGCTCAGGCTCTCCTCTCACCTTCATGAAAGCAATTGGTCCTGAGGACTTCTACATCATCAAACATTAAACACATCAGCAGCACTTCTGAGCACTGCTTTGGATATTTGGTAATGTTAGAAACCAGGAAAGAGTGAAATCTGGAGGGTCCTACATGCTGTATAAGGCCTGCAGGTCAGGACTGACACTGGAGTGTAACTGAAGCCAGGCTTTGACCCTTAACTTGGAAATACAAAGCTAAATTTTCCCCTCATTTTCCCCCTCCTGAATCCTCCCTGGTTCCCTACATGGCTGTTCTGTATTATGATCCCTTTAAATAAGCAGCCTGTCATTAGCTTTTATCCCAGTGCTTGCTCAGCCGGACTAAAGTCTAGGTCTCTTTGTTTTTAAGACTTGCATGGTGTGTAAGTGCCAGATGTTTCCCATCTCTTGGCTCTTGGTGAAATAAACACGAACTGCCATAACCTTCACCTTTCAACTCTTACATTACCTATTCCTAAAGTACAAAAAATGGATGTGTGTTTATGCAGTAAGACTTTGAACTACCTTCCAGGTTTATGTCAAAAGTCCTATTCTCTAGGCAAAGATAACATATGAGAATGGACTTTGGTGTTGCTATAAAATTCACCTTCTGCACTAATGAAGCAGTAGTCTTCATGGGGGAAAGTAGACTGGGGGGGATTAGAGGCCACATAAAACTGATCTGACTTCCAGACCGACTCACTCAGCTCCAGATTCGGCACTCCTGGAAAGCAGAGTCACTCCGTGGGTGACAGCCCAGTTATTTTATATAAAAACAGTGTAAACACTCAGATCGTCCATAGCGATTCATCTGATGTGTCACGGCTTTCTGCACAGACTATGGAGTTCATCCCTTTAATGTATTTCAGTTATCTTCGCAACTTTCCCCTGCCTGATTTGGAGGGGTTAATAAAGGAATTTTCATCATTAATAACAGCTCATCTAAATTCATCCTGGAGTTCTTTTCATCCTCCCCTTCTTTTACTTCTCATTTTGTCAAATCTTCCTTGAAGGCATCTGGGTGACTTGGCTTTTGGTGGGGGATAGAGGGCTTCTTCGAGTTAATATTGCTGTGTCCTAAGGAAGAACCGAGAATATGTAGCCTGAGGAGGCTGGGACCAGCTGCCTGATGACACACGCTCAAAGCTTCCCAGGAACGGCTACCCAGGCTTAGGTGTCTCATAAGAAAGTCATACAGCAGCTTTTCCTTTTCAGCTTGATGCAGTAGCATTACGCAATTAAATGAGGAACAAATGGTGTAATTAAGATTGCAAAAGCATTTCAATTAGAATTCCAAGTGAATTATGCAAATAGAATTTTAATTTGTGCTAATTCCAGTCTTCCCGGAAAAATGAAGTCTTCCTTTGGGGATGGCATTTTTTTTGTCATAGTCTCAGCTGAGAGGTGAATTAACAAGAACAGAGCAGTAAAATATTTTAGCCACTATTCACTCGTGTATACTAAAAAGAATGTATTTTCTCCACTGTAAGCTGACTAGTAGCGACATCTTTGCCCCACAGAAAGCTAAAAAACCAGCTTCCCTGCAGACCTGGGAAATTCTTGCAGAGAGTAATCATTATCAAACTTTCTTTTGTGTTTTGAAATCATCAGAATATTCTTCCCGAGTTTTGTTTTAATCCTCAAGCCAAACATTTGGAGACCATGTATTTTAAAGAGTGCCCATTTTGCAGTGTGGCTGTACTATCCATGGAGATAAGAGAGTAATTGTAGGAAACCAGAGCCTGAAGGATGGCTGTCTCCAGGCACTGATGAGTCTCCACAGAGTTATAGAGGGCCTGGCCTCTTTTATGACCTCTCAGTGCATATTTCCTTAACCAAGTTGACCCAGGATGCTGGGGTCACTGAAACGCAAGTTATTTCAAAGGCTGGACCGAAGTGTACATGCCATGATCTTCTATAAATTTATACTGAAGCACAGCCCTCAGATCAGGAGCAGTTACTGTTGTGTCTGAGGGGGAATAAGAAAACGGCACACAGTGAGACTAATGGATTTCAGGGTCTTTCCATAACTTTTGCAGCACTGTCTATTAAGCTCAGATTTGTCCACACTCTAACACCCATTGTATACGCTCAGGCCATTCCTCCTTTCAAGCACTTATTGCAGATGTACTGAAGTAAACTCAGAAGTTTCAGCTATGGCACATGCCCAGGTGCCATCATCATTTCGTTATCCTTCATAAGTGCCTGGTGCCTTTCTGTCTAGGCTCCAGTCTAGCAACCTATACATAGGTTTAGAAATGTATTTTTTTTTCTATAAGTTAACCTTTACCAAATGACAGCACATTTTAGTGACATCTTAAAAATGCAAGGAAAAATCTAACATTGAGTTATTCTCCTACTGCCAAACTGCTCATCGTTCAGCATGAGTCTTATTAGAAGTTATAGTAATTTAGGAAATACATGTGTGTTATATATATCCACATATATATGTTTAAGATATCTATACAAGACTACAAGAATTCATCTGTGTCCTTAGATTCTGACAATCTCACTCCTGTTAGACAATGCTTTACTTTACGTGTGGTCTCTACTAAAGCTAAAGATTTCTTATGTTTTCTCAGTATTTCTGAATATCCTGCTAGGTAATTAGGTGTCTAAATATGTTCTTTGACTTTAGATGGTGGCTTAGAAAGTTGGAAGACAGATAGAAAAGGGACACACCACAATCTCTCTGGGCAACCCGGTCCAGTGTTTAACCACCCTCACTATAAAAAAAGCTTTTTTTTTACATATAAATGGAATTTCCTGTATTTCAATTTGTGTTCATTGCCTCTTGCCCTGGCACTGGGTGCCACTGAGAAGAGTCTGTCTCGGTCTTCTTTGGTCTGCCCCATTGGGTATTTGTAGACATTGATAATGCCCCGCTGAGCCTTCTCTCCTCCAGGTTAAACAGTCTCAGCCTCTCCTCATGTAACGCTCCAGTGCTTCAGCTGTCTTTGGGAGCCTCCATTGGGCTGTCTCTAGTGTGTCCATTCTCTCCTGTCCCGGAGAGCCCAGCAATGGACCCAGCACTCCAGATGTGTCTCACCAGTGCCAAGAAGAGGGGAAGGATCACCTCCTTCAACCTGAAGGCGACACTCTTCCTAATGCACCCCGGAGTTCTGGTGGCCTTCTTTGCTGTGATGGTACATCTCTGGCTCCTCATGTTCAACTTGGTGTCCACCAGAACACCCAGATCCTGTTCTGCTAAGCTGCTTCCCAGACGGTCAGCCCCAAGCCTTTCCTGGTGCATGGGGTTACTCCTCCTCACTCAACACTTCTCTATGTTGAACATAATGAGACTCCCTTTGGCCTGTTTCTCCAGCTTTCGAGGTTCCCCTGAAGAGCAGGACACCCATTAACCATTCTGTGTCATCTGCAAACTTGCTGAGGGTGCTCCCTGTCCCATCCTCCAGGTTGCTAACTGGTTCGTTGAACAGTATTGGATCCAGTATCAAGCCCTATTACTTGTTCCAATGCTCATGCTCTCCCTGTCACCTTCCTTGTTACACCATTTAGTCCCACTACATCATCGTTTAACTGGAGCCCTTTGCCCAGAAGGTGGGTGATTGCTCTGATAAAAAGCACAGCAGTTACAAAATCAGATATTTTAGTGAAACCAACAGTAATTTTAATCATATAAAATGGCATTTAAATTCCTTCTTGGCATCTTCCTAGCATGCTGCAAGAGCAATGTACATTAAAACATATTTTGGGCTTTTTTTCTGTTACCTGAAGGCAGTAAATCACAGAGTTACAGAATAAAGCCATCACCTTTAGCATTGGTTTCAGTAAAAACACAAACACTTCTGCAGTCAAATGACAAAGTTTTATGGCTGTGGTTCTTTGAAACAACTAATAAATATTTGTTTGCCATTTCTCTCTGGGGTAACTGTCCACTTGCTAATTTACACATCACCAAGAGGCCATTTAACTCTTGCCTGTAGGTATTAAACCCTATCCATTACCGTGTCATTGAAAATATAAATTGTCTGGCAGCTGAGAGATGTTTGGAAAGGAATAAGAGCAGCTCAGCCCACAGCAGGTCATCCTGAAGCAGAGCTCGGGATCCCTCAAGAGCCTTGTAGTTTCTGATATGACTTAATAGCAGGGTTTCTGCCCTAAAGATTGCGTGCAGTGCTGTGGAGCACTCTTCAGTAACTATCACTGTCCTTTGGAGAGGATGGAGCTGTCTAACGCTTGGCCTCCACGTTTCTAGATATTCTTCAGCTTTTCTTTGCCCTCTTCTTCTGCTGTCTCATCCAGGCCAACAGCAGCCACTCTCACTAATATAATCTGTCTTATCCAAGATTTGCAAGTACCCAAACCAACCGTTTCCAGATTTTAATAGTGTGGCTCAAGTCTTCAGACTCTTCTTCCAGCTCATAACCCCTAGCCTGGGAATCAGGTATCCAACTCTTCCCTGGGCTTGTTTATAAATGTACGTACATCTTAAGGTTTTATGTGTTTGTGTTCTTTGAAAACCTCATCTGTTTCCCTGGAGATTTGTGCTTCATCAGTTCCTGTTGTCCGTGGTTTATAACCTGACTTCTAAAAGCCTGTGAAGTAGCTGGCTGTAGTTGTTTGTTTGTTTTCCTTCCTGTTTGGCTTGAAAAACCTGCTCTCTGTAATGTTTGCTATTAAAAACTTTAAGAGAAATGCTCTTGCGTAATTTATTTTCATTGTTGTTAATTACAATTCTCTCTTTTTTGCCTCTGTACGTTGATTCTCTCTGCTTATGCCCAGTCCTTGCAACCAAGATTTCCCTATAGATTTAGCAGCTGAGTGAGTGCAATAGAGATGTAAGCAACGCAGACTTTCTGCACATGAATGAGGGCGCACAGAAGAGGCAGACCCATGGGTAGCACCCCTGCCATCTGCCTTGGGCGAGCTCTGCATGGCTTTTGCAGATGGTCCCAGGTCACTCCAAGGCTGCCTCTCCTCTGACCTGGTGCACCAGCATTAGCGCAGCAGTCCACTGAAATTAACAGACCTTTCTCCTCCTTTGGATGGGGACAGGATGCGTGCCATGCTCACCAGAAGACTCATGGGCAGCTTGGACCAGGCTGCAAATGTCCTTGAGATATTTTGCTCTTTTTCATACCATGGATTTCCCACGTCTGTGGCCGCTATACACAGCAAGAATAGCAGATTGGAGAGTGCACACTGGAGTGTTAAGCAGTTTAGAGTTGATAATTCAGCTGTCATTGGTTATTTCATTCTTTGTGTAAAGGCCACAACACCTGGAGAACAGGCACCATTTGGAAGATGCCATCAATATTTAGGCAGCACCAAGTGCCTAGGTCTCATCATAGCTGAAAGACTTCATGAGCTCCTCTGGAAGTGAGTAAAACTACAAGGAAGCAGCAAATTTGAAACACCTGCATGACTTGCCCGTGGGCTCGCTCTCGCTGATGTCTTAGATGGGTGAGGATGATTCTGTGGGAGGTGCATGGCAGAAAGGTCTATCTCACCAGGTCCCTCCACATGAGGGTCACCCTAAAGTCTCCTGCAACTTTGCCAGCAGCCCCTCCAGTGATGCCAATGGCAGTGATCAGCACATGAGGTGGATACCTGCCCCTGGAATGAGTGTTTGGCCATGAACAGAGCTGGAGATAAGCCTAGTTTAATAACATCCTGGCCTGACAAGTGTTTTTCTCAGCTCTCTCACGGACTGCTGGCCTCTGGCCTCTTATTTCTGCTCAGACATTGCAGAGCATTCATGTATGAGCGCTGCAAAACACTTGAAAGGTGATGTTATTTACGGCCTCTCAGACTGCCTCCCTTGTGCTACTGACTTATGAATGCACCTATAAGCTCAAAAGCATGTATTTTTTCTGAAGGACAAAGTCTATTTGCACATGGTGAGCCGTCTCCCAAGCGCTAGCACTTTGCAAATGTGAGCGAACCATCTCTACCCCACCACTGTCAGACAATAGGCCATGAGCTCCAGATTCAGCTTTTGTTGAAAACACCAACACAAAGCTGACCGTAAAATAAAGAAACGTTCGTTATGATTTTTTTTTTTATAGCTCCCAACTACTGTAAACTGTGGAGGAACAGAGCTGCAAAGCTGGCCATTAAACTGTCTGCTCTTTCCTGTTTGAACAGGACCTCTCCAGGGTTTTAGCTGCCTCAACCACCATGGGTCAACATCCAGGAAGGAAGACGTTTCTAAGGAAACCGCGGAGGCTTTCCACCAAGGTGGTTGCATGAAAGCACTGAAACTAGTGAGAGTGACAAAAAGCAGTTCATTGGATAATGTAGAAAAAGGTAAAAAGTTATTGCACACAGACTGTTTTTATAATGAGGCCATTCAGGCATAAAATCACTTTAAATAGGTAGTTTGTTTCCACATTGCAGAATTATTTTCGTCCTACTCTTTCAGGGAGGAGTTTATCTAGGCACAGCGGTGTATAAATAATAAATAGCCCCGGGGGCAAGGCATTTTTACTTTTTTCCCCCTGCTTCGTATCCTGTTGCAGTTGGTCTCAGGCTGCAAAATGAATTTTGTTTTCTGAAATAATATTATTTACTTTGAGTGCAGTCCTCTGCGAGAGGCCATGAATTCTCTTCTGCAGTTGCAATGTCGCAAACCAGACAGGAGCTTTACAGTCCAGCATTTTAGTTAAATGGCTTTTCTGTGGGTTGCAGGGCAGTTTGCTATGAGGACAGGTACAGTCCCATTAGCTCAGGGACCTCCAAGAAAGCTGTGTGTTTGCATCCAGTGTTTGGACTGGGCGCACACTGTGGGATGCGAATGGTCCAGGGATAACTTCATGGAGATCCTGCAGGATCACCCTGAAGGTGGTAGAGAAGGAGGTGACTGCCACTGTGCTGGACACACACTGCTCTGAGACTTTCTGGACAGACACAACAGGTTCATTTCTTCTGTCTCCTGTGATGCTGAGCATCTCTGAATATATTTTTAACAGTAACCACATCTGATATCGCAGCCAGCACGACCAGGAGATCACACCAGTACTTGCTTCCCCTCTCATAGGATCTCATCCTGCCCACTGGGAACCTATGTGGTCTGCCTCCGTGGCACTGTCACAAGGGCTGGAACGAGCCTGCCATGAACACCTGCTTGGAGGAACCAATTTAAGCTCTGACCCACCAGCCCAGACCTCCTGATGGATGGAGGCAGTGACCAGCAGCCCCGGAGAGACCCTACAGCTGATTTACACCTAATGGGAGAGAAGGGAGGCTGGAGCAGCCCATGGGGCTCGCCCTGTTCACCACTGCTCTCATGTAAGTTTTGGGGTCAGTTTGGACACATTGCTAATGGCTTTCCACAAATCAATCACAAGGGCTCTTGGCTTGAATCTCAGTCTCTCCCAGGTAGCTATGCCATTTGTCATTTTCTCGTGATGCAAGCTTGTGTGTTGCTACCCAGCACTTCAGTCCCTGCAGGGAGCCCTTGTTAGGTAAAGCAGAACTGGACTGAATAAGCAACAAACATTTAGGAGCCTCAGGGCATGAAAAAAATGGAGATTCCCTTCTTTAATTTGATTGTAGCCTCAGGCTTTCCCTATAGGCTTGATAGGGGATAAAGGAAGTGGGGGAGCTGCTTCTTCTCACCTCTTCTGTGGATTGCTGCCTGTGCATTGTCAGGGATGAATGATGGCAGTGGAAGAGGCAAGGAGACAGGATTTTGGTATGAGACTCAGGGTTCAGTGGGGAGATCCCACAAGGATGAAAGACATGGCAGGTGGCTCATGGAAGGGGATAACGAGGACCTGCAGTAGGGAAGGGGTTGGGTTCAATGGGCTGAAGCGAAAAGGCTCCATCAAGTGTGCTAGAGAGGTCCAGGGATTGTATCAGAAGTTTGAGCCCAGGGGAAATAAACAGAAAAAGTTAAGGAAGGATCAGCCTGAAATGATCCAGACACACAATAAAGTCCCAGGTTGCTGGAGGGGGAGGGGAGGGTGCAAAATTCCTGCTCTCCTCAAAGAGCATGAGTGATTAGCTCTAAAAGCCATGTGCCAACGCTCCTCCACGGCTGCCGCTGTTCAAGATAAAATAACAGGTCATCTGTTGGAGCAGAGGTTCTTCCAGACTGAAGTCTAATTTGTGTGCTCCAGGGGCTTAAGTGCTGGTTCAAAGGTCACCAGGCAACACCCGTCGCTGAGCAAGGATGAAGCTCATTTTCACTAAAAACAGAGCCTGCAGAGCAGGACCCTGTGCTCAGTCCATCACATGCAGTCAGGATCTGCACAGTCTCAGCGGGAAAGGAGATGTTTGGAGATCAATAGCCTAGACGGGTGGTGCCAGAGCAGATGCTGGTTGTGTCACCGTGCTGAGATAGGGGTTTACCTTCACTCACGTAGCTGAAAAGCTTGATGTGCAGACCTGCAAAATAAACCTCAGCAGCTAAAGATAAGCCTGAGGGAAGCCCCCGTGGCTCCATTCCCTTGCACCAAAACTCTGTATGTCTTCATCCAGGAGCCGTGCTATTGCTACGTAAACTGTGCCTTCACCTGCATGGTGGATGACCTTTGTCCCAGCAAAAGATGTGGAATGCTTGCAAATAAGTGTAGGTCTCAGTAAGCTCTTCACTCACAACCCCCTGGAAAAAAAAGAAGGCTTTTTTTTTTTAAAAAAAAGGGAAACATTCACATGTGTGGCTTGAAAGGACCTTTCATTTCAGTTGCACGCCTCTGGTTTCTTATTACTGGAACAGCAATAGTTAATAGTGTGAAAAGGGTGAAACACGGTGGGGATAGCAGCTCCTGAAGCAGAGCAGACACCTACGGCCTCCCTGGGTGCTTGGCACAGTGTTGCCCCTGTCCTTACTGGAAGGAGGGCTGCTGTCTGCTGAACATGGAGGTGGGCTGCCAGAGAGCTAGAGCAATGGGAAGGTCACACACTGCTAGCCTAGAAAACAGATTTTCTTTTTTTTTTTTTTTCCCCAGACACCATGGAAAAACATAGTGCAAAATGCACATAAAGTAAAATGAGAACGCCTTTTTCATCCACGTAAAGCTTTAGGTAGTACCTCTCATCAGTTCAACTTAATGCTTATATTAAAGGGCCATTAGATAAAATGGCATTAGAAACTTTGGAAAAATAAGCTAAGTAGGATGCTTAGGAACGCGAGACCTGTTTTAGACTAGATGTTAGCCCATGTTTCACCTGGGCCATGACTTTCCACCTGGTCCTCTTCACTTATACTCATTTTTCCTCTAACAAATCACATATTTGCAGTTCTTGAGCGCCCTTGGAAAAAACACTGCCCTTCCCCAGAAAGAAATAACCCGCAAACCCCAAGAACCAACTAGAAAACAAGGGTAGCACAAAAGCTCTCAGGGGCTTGTTGAGGTGCCCTGCAAAGCATTCAAGGTTTTAAAATGTTTGCTCATTATAAGAGGGAGCAGCTTTTTTCCATTACAAAGTGATCTATTTCACAGCTTTCAGCCAAAAGTGTCAAGCAATCGAGCAGCAGTTATGCCTTAACAATTGCTAATATATTTCAGCACCTAATGAATCTATGCAAAAAAGGCAGGTAAAGGATAGAAATAGCCCACAGTTAACTCCTGCCCTCCCCTTGCGAGGATTTTTATCCCCTGCCTCCCAGTCTTATGTTTTTACTGAGCGGCAATTAATTAAAAAGATCAAGATAGAAGAAAGATGGAAACCTTATTACTGGTGTTATATTTCCATACTAGTTTTGCCCAGGGAAAAAGTTTCCCAGGAGATTAGCTAATAGTTAAGCTATTAAAGGCTTCTAAACTGGAAAGGTTATTTTCAAGGTCAGACAACTTTACTAAGCTGGTAGTTTCAAAATTATCCTGGGTTCCTTTACTAATTCATCGATCAAAATGACACATTTTAAATTATAGATGAAAATGGAACAGATTTAAGTTCCCGTCATGTAACCCCTGCATGAAAACTGCACATTACAAGCCTCTAACCGTAGTAATTTTTAAGTGAGAATGAAACATTTGTTCTTATTATGAAGTGCTGATTTACTACAAATTCACAAAGAGCTGAACCAGCCTTCACACTGAAAACAGGCAATCTAACCAGCTTCTGCCAGGCGTTTTGAGCACCATTATTTCCCCACTAGCATTAGTTACCTTTCTGATTACCAGTTAAAGGTAGGGATGCACTTCCATTAGACGGGAAGCAAATGCACAGGAAGGAGAGATATAAAGGAGGGCTCTTCTCACGGATCCACTAACTTAAACCAAAATTTCTTTATGGGAATCCAAGAGATCTGCAGGGAACAGCTGAGCTCCCGTGACTTGTCTCAGGGCAATACTAAATCCCACCTGGACTCAAGGCAGGTCAGCTGTGTGCATCGGTGTCCCAAGAGAAATGCTCTGGACCAGTGTCTAGGTCCAAGATACTGTTGTTCCTCTTCTGCTTCAGCTTTTTAATTCCTCCGTCTACATCAGTATCTAGATCATCCAAGTCTGATGCCACCTACTAGGGTTGGTGTATGGGTTTTCCAGGCTAGCTCAGTCATTCAGCTGTTGATCAGCTTTGCAGTTCTCCTTAATACTAGGACCACCACTTGGGGATAGTTTCAGATCGGGCACTGCAGAAGTTGCATTTGAAACATCTTGCTTTGGAGAGGTTGAGCACATCTTACATTTGAAGTCAGGTGCAGAGAGGAACGTTCGCTGCTTTTCACGGGAAGAAAGTGGGGTATGAAGTCGGGAGGGGTTAAATGAACCTACAAAGCATTAGTAGGCAGACAGGTCCAACCAGGACTGGATGACCCAGCAAATCCATGCTATGTTTGAGATGAGGCCATAAACCATCAGTTTTGTCTACACTTGAGGCTGTCACTGGGGTTTCAGCTCTGTACTGAAGCAAGAGGAGCCAGAGCCTTCATGAGCAGGGCAGAGCTGCTGAGCCTGGCGCTGCTGCTCCAGGATGTCCTCTGCTTGGACTGCTGCCCTGATTCCCTGTGCCACACAGGTTCTCCCACATCTCTGAAGTGTGGCAGATGCACAGAACTCTGCTGATAGACTCGTCTAAGAATGGCTCCACAGATACAGTCCCAGTTTACAGTCCATGATGCTGTGATCGTGGCTCCAGGGCTCCAGGCGGGGGTTTGCAGAGAAGGATATGCTCAGCCTTCTCCGGAAAACAAGTCCCTCTAAGGAGTATCAGAATGGACACCAAAAACTAGGTTGTTATTTTGAAAAAAAACACCACCTTAAGCATCAAAATCAATCCTTTAGCACAGAGGAAAGAGATGTCCTCAGCTTAAACAAAACAACTTCCAGCCTCGCAGGGGATGCTTGGGAGGCTCAGACTGGCAGACCCTGAGGCTTTTGCATCCTGTGCACAACACTTGGAGCTCGCAAGAGCCATGTCACTCCCGGAGCCATGCTCTCACAGCCGGTTACGTGCTGTCAGAAGTATGCGTGCCGTTTCATCGCCGGCTGCCTCGAATCGTCCGGTTTTGTGGGCAGCAGTGGCGGCGTTGCTTTTCTTTCCATCTGGCCCCTCTGTGTCCTCCAGCAAAGGAGTCAGCACTTGCGGCTACAGCTGTAGCAAAACCCATATGTCGAAGCTTGGATCATTTTCTTTCCCAGCCGAGGCATCTGGATCTGTGGCTTGTTCAGCTAATAGCCTTGCTGGCAGGGCTGCAAGCCGCTCTGGAGCTAAATAGTCATGGGGAGGAGCTCACCTGTCCTACAGGGCACTTTTCATTCTTTCTTTTGAAAGGATGTGACTCGTTGACATAAATTTCATAGACATACAATGAAAAATGCTACTGGATAATAACGACCTCCTTTCAAAGTCTCTCCTTTTGTATCTCCTGCTACTTCAAGAATTGCTCCTGTCAAGATAATGTGTTTATAAGTTTTTTTCATCGTGAATCAGTTGCAAAATATTCAGGCAGCAGGACATATGGAAATCATATGAGGTTTTACTGCATTACACTTGAAAGTGATCACTTTAAGAACGTGGGGGCTCACGAGTCGCAGGACGCTGTCTAATGCCTGACTGCTGAGGCATCACCCAGAGGTGACGCATGGGAGGAGGGGAATCCAAAACTCCTTCGTCTTTCCTCTTTGGGGGATCGCTAAGCTATCTTGGTTGAAAGTGTATTCGGTGCTGGTCAAAAATCTCCCACTGAACTTTATTCCAGGGACAACATGGGGTTTGGTTACGTCAACACCATCTGTGTTCTCAAAATGTTTGTTTTTTTCTATGGGAAACTGAAACCCCCACCGGTGAGCAGCTCAGTTCTCGGGATCCAACACCTGCCAAGGGGATTTGTAACGATGATGAG
This sequence comes from Pluvialis apricaria, assembly GCA_017639485.1. Taxonomy (NCBI): domain Eukaryota; kingdom Metazoa; phylum Chordata; class Aves; order Charadriiformes; family Charadriidae; genus Pluvialis; species Pluvialis apricaria. Next base: position 5,868,935 of record CM030011.1, on the reverse strand, counting down.
CACAGCGTCACCCATCGTGGCCATGTCTCCTGAGCTGGCACCTCCCTGCTGCCACAGAGATGGAAATAAGAGATGAATGATGAGGTGAGCAAGAGATTTCAGCAATGGGGCTTTCTGACCGTGGCTGCTCCCACCCCTCATTTCTTGCCTGGCACATCCCTGACTGCACAAGTTACTCCTTATCTAGCTCCAGCCTTGCCTACTGCCGCTGAACTCCCTTTTTCCTAGATGACTCCACCCTTAGCATTCTTATGCTTTTTGTATGGGGGTAACAGACCATAATTTCTGTATTACGGATCAGCTGTGGGACCTGCCCATGGCTCTGATTGTTGGTTATATGGTAACTCTGAAGCAGCGTACAAAGAGGTGTTACACAAGGCCAGCTCGCGCTTGCTATTTCAATTTTGCCTTTGCTGTTCTGAAGGTGAACGAAGCCTCGCACACCCACAGGATTCAAGGGGTAAGAACCAAGCAGACAGAAAAGCGGTCCAAATCTACGTGGGCAGAAAAGTGATTTGCTTTGCAGAAGGCCTGAAGCAGAGAGGGTGGAAGGAAGAAAGAGAGCAAGAAGGAAAGACAGACATCTGCCATGCAGCTCCAGCACTTGTAACAGAAACGATGTGTTTGTTCAGACCAGAGCACACACTCGTTTACCCGGGCAGTTCTGCTGTCACATGCCTCACACCAGACAAAACCATACATCAAAGTTACCGAGCACTTGCTAAGCAGCAAGCGTGGCCATTTATCATGTAACGTTACATATATGCTATTTCACCGTGGAATGCAGCATGTTATGCTGGAACACAGTGGCAGCCGCCTCCAAACACGCTGAACGATCGAGCGTTTTTGTGCTGGGGGAGAACATCGGTTAGCTATTACAGTGTGACCATCAGGCTTGCTTTGTTTCTCATTTAAGTCGCTCTGCTGAAGCTGCATCATTAAAACTTTCCTCACTTCCAAGCTCTTTGGTGAGTAAATTGTTTATTTTTATTTTTGTATTTTAAACAGGATGCTCTTTGTACTGGCACCTTTCTGAATTTCTTTTCTGAGATTCACTGGCTCAGCTTCTGGAACAAGAAATGGCCGAGCAGACGTGTCTATTCTAGTTGAACATCGTGAAGCCTGTAAACTGTGAGCTTTCTTTAGGGGACAGCATGTGGGTTATTATTAAACCAGAAAACATATGTGAATAATTGAGGAAAGGGATCCAGCATTTAGCTCAGAAAATGTGAAGTCAGCTTGCTGTGAATAACATATCCCTGCATTTTGACCTGTTACTGACAACAAGTATATTTCACTATTACCTGGCTAGCAATGATTGGGTTTTTTTTTCCTCCTCTAAATGAAAGCCAGTTGAGAGAAGCTGGCAACAGACAAATGATGCTCATTCCACCCCTGCTTTTACTTAATGGCTGATATCAAGATCCTCGGCATTCATTGGTGACATTACTATTAAAAACATATTTCTTATCTGGCTCTTTTATTCCTACAAATCGAGCATGGAAATAAATCTGTGCTGATGGAGCGGTGAGCACGCAGCTGTGGGAAGAAGAGCTGGCCCCGGGCTCAAGTCCACCGCGCTGTGCACCTGCCTGGGCTGAGCTCGCCGGGCTTCATCTTCACACGGGGACCCGCAAAACCCTCACCCTCAAGGAGCCAGAATATGCGCGGCTCAATAGAGGGGATGCAAAAGCCAGTGGGGTTCATGTGACACCTCACTGCAGTGCACCCAGCCCAGTGCTGGTGCTTTACTGGGGAGGACTGGGACACCTGTATCTGTGGGCAATAGCTCATGTGGCAATCCCAGGTGGAGGGAGAATGCTTGAACAGCAGCAGAGCATGCTGGTCGACCATGCGATGCACTCCACTCTTGGCAGAAGTCCATCCTATTAATTCAATATATAACTATATTAATGTGTCAATATGTGGATGCAATGAATTGCCAAGTGCAAACTAATCCCTGACAAGTTATATGTGTCTGTATTCTTCTGCGCAGCATTGCGTGTGTGCGTGATACATGATATACAAACACCATCCTAGCCAGATCAGGTCTCTAGGATTAAAAATAGATGATGAATTAAAATTTCATATGAAATTCTAGCTTTGGTGAGTACTGGAAAACATTACTTTCTCCTTTCCCCCTTTATCCCCAGACAGGCTTTTATTGGGGCAGATGAGTAAAAGTTTCACAGTCTTTTCCATTATGGAAGAGGGTATTTTAACCACAAGTGTTGCTTAGAAGAAAAGAAATTGCCTTACCAGATTGGTTTAAGGTACGAAAAAAAATACTGTAATAGTTATTAATGCCATACAGGCAAGGTGGGACAACAGAGTGAATCAGATGAAATTCAATGACAAGTGAAAATGTCACCTTTATGTACACTAACCAAACATGAGTTTGAGGTTATGTTTTGCCTCTAGTTTATCTGAATTCCCCTGTTTATTTTATTGTCTGTCCTTGGGGCACGGACAAAGCTTTACCTGATTATCTGGAGTCAGCAAAGAAAGACATAACTTCAGGCTTCTTAAGATCTACAGATGGGCTGCTTCGGAGCGCTGGCAGTGTGTGCAGACACGATCAGGTAACTGCCGTGGGGGATTAGGGTATCTGGTGACCAGTTCTAACATTCACAGGAAACCCCCCCCAGTCTTTCCTTCTGATGGCATCACCTAAGGACCAAGTGGAAAAAAAGACAGAGGGCTGGAAAGAGAAGAAAAACACTGGATGTCTCCATATTCGTGCCAGTCCAGATATGGCCATGTCTTGTTAATTTTCTCTTTGCGAAGTCCTTAGGTAGGAACACGTTCGGTTGTTTAGGCACAGGAGGAGATACCGTCTATCAGAAGAGGAATCCCATTGCTCCTCATACAAGGTGCCCACAAAACCCACCCAGGTCTCCTAGGAACATACTGGGCTGCATTTCTCATTCTTGAATTTAAATGCAAAAGGGAATTCTTAAGGTCTCAGGAGCTGATCGATGGGTGTCTCTGGGTGTGCAAAAGCCACGCTTACTGCAGGGACTTCAAAGGCAAACCCCAAAATATTCCAGCCTGTGCCCGACAAGCAGCCCAGATGAGGAGGGAATAACATCCCTTTCTCTCCCCTTGATGGACTCCCTTAGAAATAAACTGATATGGTATCAGAATAACAATCTTCTAGCACTCTATTTTGCTTTCAGCTCTACAAGGACAACGTGGGATGAATTGATCATACGAGACTGATGAGGCCACCAGGCGAAGTTTGGGTGAAAACCACCTCCAGATTTAACACCAGCTCTGCCTTTATACTCCAACTGCAAGCACAACTTTATTGCATGAGCATGAGTAACTCAGGAAGGTACGAACCACTTTGGAGCCAGGCTCTTCATGCAGTTTTTGTTTGTGATATTTTTCCATCATGTCTGAGCATAGTTTTAATTTAGTGTCAAAGTGAATCAGAGGCTGATAACTTTTATGATTTTTTTACTGAGAAAAGACATTAAGCTACTTACTTTGGCTGCACTTCCTACCCTGCAGAAATTATTTATCCAAGCACAGCGGCAAAGTGGGTCAGGGGAGGAATAAAAAAGGAACTGCCCACAAAAATCTTGAATGCCTTGCAAAAGCTGGATTAAGGCTCAAGACATCGGGCAAAAACCGCTTGCCACGTTCTCTGTTTCAAAGGAAAGGTGTCAGCTCAGGCAGCGGTACGAAAAGGCAGCAAGGTTCGAGCTGCAAAATCCCTCTCCCCATGGCTCATAAGGCTAGCCACAAAGCAGGCAGCACACAGAAGGGTTCATCTCTCAAAGGTGCTCTGCCTCTACTTCAAAGGCATGCAAATCCCAAAGAGCGAGTTCCTTCCTTGACTCCAGGAAAATAAAGCAGAGAAAGCGCTTGGGAAAATGTGGGTGAGCAGCAGCGCCCACAGGGAGGATGGGAGAAGGAAGAGGGGAGAAAAAAACCTTTTTTCCAGCAGTTTCTACCACAAACTTCTCGCTTTAGGTTTAACTGGAGAGCCGCATCTTTTCCCAGGTCCCTGAAGTGAGGGGAGCTTTGCCGAGCCCTGGGAATGAACTGGGACGTGGGCAGATAGCATCGGTGACTGTAGGTCCTGCGCGAGAAAAATAAAGAGCTCAAGTTGCAAAAAAAGAGCGATCTAGGAGTGAAACATGAGAGAAGTATGTAGTCTGCCTGACAGCTCCCTGTAGCTCCAACTTAACCATCAGGGCTGCAGCAAAACCTTGGACTAACTTCATACTCCAGGAAAAGCCACTTTGGTGCAGCTGGGAGGACTGGAAAACATGCTCGTATAAAACGATATTTGCAGAGTAACCAAAGAAAGAAGAGATCGCACCATTTGTGAAAGCAATCTGTGCGGACGAGCCGGGAAGCGCAAGCAACGCTGGCAGCTCAGCTAATCAAGCAGGATCTAATATTAATAAACCAGAAGTGGAGGAAAGGAGATAAGCCCTGGCACAGCTGTTGGCAGAAAGGTGGTTTTTTTTTCTCGCTTCACCAACAGGAATCCAACCACCCACAAAACCCCAACATATTTCTCCTTACGTTAGCCAATTAAAACCCCAATCTTAACTCTGATAAACTTGAGGTGGTGCCATATACTGTTATTTATTTGTGCCTCCCAGTGCTGATGAGCGATCCTGCAGGACCACAAGGGAGCAGGAAAACATTTCCACCTCCAGTGCAGGCAAAGGAAGCCAAATCATCCCGGGGGAACCAAGAAGATGAGACAAATGGGATTTTCAGAATCACTCCGAGCTGAACAAGGTCAGATCTCACAGAGGTGAATTGGAGCTTTATTCGCGGTATCTGTAGGAGCACCATTACGGGGGTAGTCCCAGCCAGGGCAGAGATGGGGGCTGTGCAGCGTCAGGCAGCGGATGCCAAACGGATGCGGCCGGGCAGGCTGGAAGCACTGTCTCCTGCGTCCCAGCCCTCCCAGGGAATCTGGCCTTGATTAAGCCGGCAAAGTGCGTTCTCGGGAGTGACATTGCTGGTGACCTCCATGGGCTACGCAGGGCATTAGAGACAGACCTGTGAGCACAGTCCACCTCTCCTCACCCTCCTGGAAATGTCTCAGAAGAGAAAACTCACAAGTGGAAAAGCTGAAAAGTGCCAGAGATAGTAGGAACGGACCTTCAGCCAGGAAAACGGGTGACTTCTGGGGTAAGAAGCCTGGTATTTGCACAGTAAAATTCCAGAATTACTCCAGATTCCCCTGATCGAGGCCAGATTTGTTCTTTCAGTTCCATGTAAGTTGGCTGTTAGGTTCCTTCTTTCCCTTAGGTGTTTCCATGACTACTTAATGAAGCCCTCCCACTAACTTCTCACTTAAGAAGTAGGAATTCAGACAAGTTTGAAAAGCCTTTTGGGGGAAAAAATAAGATAGCTGAGTAAATCTGACTTCTCCTCTGATCTTACACCATAGACGTGCTGTTGGTTTCCAGGAAGTGATTAGAACCAGAGGTGAGACCCGTGGGCAAACTGGAAAACATCGTTCGGCTCATCCCACGTGATCTTTCCTCACCAAAATGTTAGGAAACCAAGCTGTGTGGTATGGAGCAGCCTCAGATTGCTCGCAGATGTCAGGATGAAGAGAAGTTCATTTCCGTCTCTGAAGGAAAGGTCACCGAGGAGCACAGCTCATGGCAGCTTCCACCAGTCCATATGTACCCACCAAACATGACCAAAGGGGGCTATCGGGGACATTTTCCATGCAGCCAGCAGATTTCGTAACTCCAGCTTGGGTTAGGGTAAGGTTAGGTATAAGTGCGTACGCACCCGCTGCCTTCCAAGACATTTTTAAAGTCTTTTCCCCCTGATACTTTCAAAGAGCAGCTCCTCAAGGTGGGTGATTTCCGAAGAGGCTGATTGTGCAAACAAGTCGCGGCGGATGGTTAAGAGTGGGAAAACGCACAGCTGGAGGAGCAGTGGGGCTGTATATTTTGCAGTGTTTGGACTGTTTGTGAGCGTAGCCTGAGTCAGCAGTCTGCGTTTTCTCCCAGGCAAGAATAGATATTTCATGCAAACTTTGCCATCCTGTTCTTGTTTCCTGTGTATAAGAAATGACCCGAAGGCAGAGAAGGAGACAATGCAGAAAATTGCGATGCATGAAGGATACTAATAAGACAGGAGCATTTTAAAAGGAAGCTTTCCAGCATCCAAATTATTTAACGGCAGAAGAATTGGAGAAAAGGAGGGCGTTACTGGCTGACTGTGGAAACAGGCGGCTGCGCTGTGGGAGCCAACGGGGAGATTTAGTTGTCACTTAAAAATAGTGAGGGAGAAGAAGACAAGGACTTTCTGCTCGAAGTGTGTTTGTGTGCAGCGCTCGGGGGACGGATGATGCTCTGGAGCAGGGTGAAGAGCTGGTGAATAGCTCTACTTGGGCCCACAGGATTATGCATGCGAGTAGCTGTTTCTGTGCCTGATGAAGGCAAAAGAGGTGCCACCACCGCATGTATGCTAGGCACCTCTCCCAGCTGCATTTGCAATGCTGCTCTGCTCCGTCTGTAGGTCTGGACTGGGCTGGACTGGGCATCCCCCATACAAGAGTTTATGAATTTGCTCCTGAAGACAAGAGTTCAAGAGTTTTGAAGTAGTAGTGCTACATCATAGTACTGATGTCTTTGCCATCAGCTAAGCAGCATATACACAAGACCTTCTCACTGTGGGTGCCACCTGTCAACACTACTATTTCTGATAGTGACTTTTTTACCCCTTCTCCTTCCATTGCATGCACAATTCCTTTAAAAATCCGGCAGTTTCAACCAAATACAAATTCTACTTTTTTAAAAACAAAGGCACTTTAAAAAGCCTGTATGCAATGTACAACACTGAATTAATTTCCTTTGCCAGACGTTCCTCTCTGAAAAATCGGCTCAGCTTTTTGGGGTCTGACAATTCACAAGGGGTAATGCACAGCCTGAATCCGAGCCAGTCAAAGCTCAACACCTCTGAAAAGTCTGCCTTGGCTCCTCTGGGAACCAGAAGCTGAACAGGCCACATGAGAGCTACCAGGGTCCTCCTCCGGAGGAGATGCAGAGCTGGTATCTGGCTCGCACATGGCTGGGACCATCCCAATGGAGGCTTGCAAAGCCTGGTAGTCCAGACTGAATTTCAGCTGGGGATTCGTGTTAGTGGGGTCTGGAGCAGGCCTTTCTGCTGGCTCAACTTCTCCCGATCAGTGACTCCCTCAGTACTTTTCCCCTTCCTGGTGTATGTGCCTCTTTTGAGACTGCCATAGATGGGGAATTCATCTCCAGATGAATTGCTGCTTGCCCAGAGTTTGTCACTGCTGTGGGATCATCAGCAGAAAAATGCCTCAAAACATTCATCATCATTATCATAATTATTACTGTGATTGCTGCTCAGTCCCAGGAAAGCAACAGAAGTTTCTCACACAGCAATCCCTGATAAACCATCATTTTTTTTTTTTTTTTTTTTAATATATATTATTTATTTCCAACAGGAATAGCATGCTCTTCTTGCCCCTTTGGCCGGTGGGGGCTCAGAGCTGTGTGTAAGCGGCATGCTCGTATGAGTACCAGCGCCGGGCTCTGTATAACCCGAGTGAAAACAGCAAAAGGTAACTGGGAAATAGATGTCAGCAGTGCTTCTAATCATCGCGGGCCTCCTTTGACACATGTTTTTAATTGCTATAAAAAAAAAAAAAGAAAGAAAAGAAAAGAAAAGAAATAAAACCAGTTATGAATAATCTAATAAGCTTCCCAACCACCTGTGAAACGTGGCTTCCCAGCTGCAGAAAATCAAATGCAAGAATAGAAAACAGAGTGTTCTCCGAGGCAACACACATACACATTAGAGGCGCGTCATTCCAAAGCCGCAGAAGAAAAATGCATTAATGCCATTTTTGGCTCACGGTGTACATGCCACTCTGTAAAAAGTATCTCGGAGGAGTGTTTATTTAAGGAACATAGAGAATCTGCTTTAAAGTCAAAAGGTAGAGGGGGAAGATGGAAGAGGGAAACCTGCTCCTTGGCGTAATTTCAAATGAAAAAATCAACATCATCAACAAAATCCCACATAACATTAATTTGAGGGATTGCAGTCCAGCAGGCAGAGTTACGCAGGAATAATTAAGCATGTTTCCCTGATATAAAGATATTCAGGAGTAAGTGTTCAAGCAAAGTTAAAATGCAGAGCTGTATAGGCACAGCTTTATTCAAGAAGTAATTTGTTTTCCTGGTATGAAAAGAGGTTTATGTTCGCTGCATTTTGGAGCCACCCAGCAAATGTCCTCGAGAAGCTGTTTTTCATGGGAAAGAGCTATTTCACGGAGGGAAAAAGGTAACATCCTGACATGGAGGGAAAAAAGTGAACTGTATTTTCAAGGCTGTTTTGACATGTTTTTCTTCTACACAGAACCAGACTTCAAATACAGCTTCTTAACCACGACAGCTAAATGACCCACCCAGAGAACTCTTTTTTCCACAAACAATATAGCGTCTGGAGAAGGAGCCTGAGAGGAAAAGCAAACAGTCCTTAAAGCAACTGCTTTATTTGGATAGTTCTGAACCACTGGCATTGGGGGCAGATTTTAAGTCGGTGGGCGTGAGGAGAGGAAAGCTCATGGTTTTGATTTGAAGTAGCCACATCAAAACCTGTTTTAGAGAAGGGAATGGCAGTATTTTGAAAAATACATCCTTCTTAAGGGGATGTTAGGGAAAACAATTCCATGGCCTGTTGAATGATAAAAGCCAACATATTGGCTGGGGAGAAAAAAAATGTGCCTGTAAGTGAGGTTCTTGGATAAATCTGATGTATACCTTCCCTGGTCGCAGCAATACCTTTACATGAAGGAAATTGTCGTGCACACACGTTGCGAGTGGGCAGAGAAGGGTCAGCGAGCAGGACTGGTGTCAAAATGTTGTTCGTTCTTTCCCACCAAATGGACTGCAAATGTGCAATCATGCACGCAGCGTCAGCAAGACACTCAAAACCGACTGTCTCACGCCGAAGAGATCTGGAGCTCCCATTATGGATCTACCCACCCATCCTGTCCAGGTGCCTCCTATCAGCCAAGAGTCCCCAAGTCGTTGCTGATACAGCAATGGTGGATGAGACACAAATCTGCATGCTGGATGCTGTGGTATGGTGTTGAACAGTAACGTGACCTGAACCAACAAAGACATTGAGAGGGGTTACCACGAAATTAGGACATCTCTTGCAGAGTCTTCCAGCCTTTGACTTCAGCTTTCCCATGCACTCCTGATAACTATATCATAAACTCACTCTGGGGTTTTATTTGGTGACAGAATTTCATTTCCCATGCTACAACAATGTTGCATCTTCCCTGGGTGGCTGCTTCTATGTCCAAAGGAGCTTTTCTTATTTTTTCTGAACCACTTTGCACATTTCAACAGGTGAAGAAAAGCAAGGCAAAACATTGGGCAGTTCTGCATTGCCAAAGGCTTCTGTGCAGGCAGGGAAGGAGAGCAGCGAGCAGCAGCAGATGGGTGATATCCCCATCAAAGTCCAAGCATGAGGTGGGGGGCCATGGCATGGCTGGACCAGCGAAGGACCTACATGCCAGCCTCTTCTCTGACAGGCCGCGAAGTTTCTGAGTGAGGCAGCCAGAGATTAGAATTGCACTTCCACAAAGGTTTCTGAGGTCTGGAGATGTGTTTTCATTCCGGTGTGGAACAAGAACCAAACTTTTCAAATGCTTCCTCGAAGTGGATTTGTTTTTTTTGGTTGTTGCCATTGAAACATCTGTTTTCAGATTGAGAAGATCAGGGTTCTTGTTTAGATCCTTCTCTGCTTATAAATTGACCCCAGAAACTCTGAAAACTTTCCCATGGAAATGTTATTAATGGGACTGTTGCAGTGCAAGACGTTTTGGTTTGGATGAAGCAGCATTTTCCAACAACAATGATAACAAATCTCATTAAAATGTTTGAGTGGCTCCAGTCCCCAAAAGCACCGACGCGGTTTTTCGAGCATCTTCGGGTCCTGCGGCATAAAGCATACGATAACAAAGTAACATTATTGTCACCCATCAGATAGGCAATAATATGGTATTCACTTTGCATATCTGTAATGGCCCTACATCAATGGATCTTTGTTTGCAACAAATCTATTACAAAAATGGGAGAAGGAAAATACCATGAAATACCTCCAGACTTTCAATGCCATTCAGCAAGGATGCATTCTGGTCATTAATCACCCACATTTAGGCAAGCAGTTAGAAAAGCCCAGCTGTTCCAGGCCACAATGCTCTCCTTTATTACATTAACGTCTCCCTACTAACAAGACAGCTTCCACACATGATCTCCAAGAAGGGCCATAATGCCTTATTCCCCACGTGGTCGTTGTGGCATTGTTTTAGATTGAAAAGTTCAGGGACTTAATGCCTTTAAAAAATCCCAGTTCAGCCTAATTATCTTCTGAAGAGTTTCGTACAGGCGATATCTGATTTCAAACCGGTGCTGTGTTTAGCCGGCAGCTCCCAGGACAGCGTGGGGTCTCTGGGGACTATGAAAGTGAGCTCTTGTTTTCCCCTAAAAACCTTCACAGAAAGCACATGCTAGGAGCGGTTATGGATATCCCTCTCCAGAGATGCACTTTTGGGATGGGGTCGGGTATGGAACAAGCTCTGAGCTTCAAACAAATGGGAGCTGTCTGATGCATTTAACCTGTGCTTCGTGCCACATCCTGCTAAAGCACTGACTGAATGACACCTTATTCCTTCCCCTTCCAGTAATGCGTAGTGCAGAGCTGCCGCGTTTCCTCTGCTCGTCTCTGATTCAGGCTCTTTTTTCCCATGAATCAGACATCCTGCTACCGGCCCTTTTTTTTTTTTTTCCCCTGATACTCACACCCACTTCTCCGGCAATGTGGTCCTTTCTGCTTCCCACCACTTGTCTTCCTACTCACCGATGTCTGATTGCACCCATAGCTCCCAAGTCTGGGCTTTCCCAGGGGATTCGGTGCTGGGAGGGATTTGGACACCGCTGAACCTCACCAGGCTGCTGAGCACTACCAAGTAAGGCTCAACGCGTATTTTGCTGGATCCATCCCATGAGCATCCTCCGGCGCAGGACCACGCTGCCTCATCCTCACCCTGGGCCTGAGGCTGCATGTCTGGAGCTGCTCGCAGCCGCCCCCTCTTTTGGCAGTACCTCTCCCCATCGATGCCTTCCAGGGACTAAACGCACTGCTGTTCAAACCCACAGCTTTGGAGTAGGTTTAAAATTTCCCAGGGCGCATTCCTACGGCTTCTAGTTTCCAAACTCTCAGGAATTTGCCACACAAACATGTTCCTTCCCTTTATTTGTTTCTTCCAAGTAATTAGATGGGGGATTGTTTGCTACCTGTCATACCTTGGTTTAAGCCATTTGGGAACAAAGTGAGAAAAGGAAAAAAAAAAAAAAAAAAGAGACTTGTAGTGGATTAAGACTGCTGATTGTAGTAACAAGAGGAGGTATTTTAATGACAGGTTTAAGACTTGCTAAGTAACTGCCATGAGGATTATGAATACATTTTGTAACAGGGTAAGATTAACAGATAATCCTTTACACACAAAAAAAAAAAAAAAAAAGAAAAAGAAAAAAGATGGTGAATGGCTTTTTTTAAAAGAAAAATAAACTACAACAAACACCAAAAGCCATTGGAAATTCCCCATAAGAAAAGTATTCCCTAGAAATGTTGACATCATTAAATATTTTCAGGTCACTGTCCTCGGCAGGATTAAATTGGTGTGTCTTAATGTGAGGGGAACGGTGTTGATTTGTACCTCATTTAACTTGGGCGGTTTTTAAATGAACTAACAAGCTTCTTGCCAAGGAGCAGCCTGGCATCCTCAGCTGCAGGGAGTGCAGTCTGCAAGGAGCAAGCTGCCTTTCTTAGAAAATGAGCTCTTGCTCCCAAACAATGCTGTTATTGATACCTAAATGTCATATGGAAATTTCGAGGACACTTGGGGCCTTTCTCTTTCCTGATTCCGCAAGACTTGATCTTAACCCTCACCAAACTGAATCTCTGACCAGCCATTAGCTTTTGGTTTTGACCCTTTCACTCTGTATTCATCACGAGTAACACAGAAAAGGTTGTATTTTCACTCATTATCAGCAGTGGGAATGTACTGGCTGTAACACCTTCTTGGCTCTGCATGCGTCGTTTTATATCCACAAGATCCACGTGGGCAGATCTCTGCTGACAATGAATGAGTTTCTGAGCGGGTTTTGTGGCTCTGCGAAATGAGCTGAAGACTGGGATGCTTGTGCTTGGTGAGGGACGTGGCGGCTCAAGCATCTGCCAGCTGTAAAGCAAGTCCAGCATTGACGGGAAGGACTATGCCTGTTCTCTGGCCAGCAGAAACTGGGACTGATTTCCTTGCTATCTTTTTAAAATGCATTTTATTCCAGTATGAAGAAGAGTATAAATTTAGAAATGAGTTTAAAGTCTTTTCAGGAGATGTTATAGGCTCTTTCAGTTAACTCGAAGCTGAGCTTCACCAAGTCTGTTTTGCAACTGCAAAATCAGAGAGCCACTGGATGCAGCAGAACTTGGATTCCACAGCGGGAATCTCTGGTTTAAAGCATTTCTGAGCTATACCTTGGCAAATAACACCATATTTTTTCCAAGATAATACCATACCCTGTATGGTATGACAGACTTCAGTAACCCTTCACTTAAAAGCAGCAGAAAAAAACACTCCATGGAAATAAAAATAAGAATTAATACATCATTTTTGGTAGGAAGCATCTCATTAACCTTTTACTCTCCCTCAGCAGGGACACATGAAGATCATTGCGTGTCACACTGCAGGATAAATCCTAACTACCAAAGGCTTCACCAACGGATGGGTCTTTTCACCATCTCAGACACAGAGGCAAGCCTCAAGCTATGTTGCTGCCATGACATTAAATTGCATTTTGGGGCTGCAGAAGGGCTTTTTAAGATTAGAGAGAGACAAATAAAAGCAAACTCTGATTTAAATGAAGGTGGGAAATGTAGCTCAAAAGGACAAAACAGTCTGGACATAACCTTCCTCAAGACACACTGAAATCGGTGCAAGACATTTCACTTATCAGGACAGGTTTTGCAGCAAGCTTCTGGTTAAGTGTCCAGTTATGGTCTTTGTTTGGTCCATGGCCACAGAGAAGCAAAAACTGCTTTTTCTCCGAGAGAAGCAGTTTCTTGCCAAGTATCCCCACAAAAAGAAAACAAACACACAAGAAGGCACCATCACAGATACCTAGGGAGATAAGCTGCAAAAACATGTGCTCTGGGCAAAAGTGCAAGGTGCAGAATGTGAGTTCATGATCTACATGTGTTCTTCACTCTGCTTTGTTTATTTTCGCTCGGTTTTGATGTGTTAAATTAAGGGATAGTTCATGGCCGTAAGTCATCTTCTTGCTGTTGGAAGCCAAATAGTGGGAAGCAGGTATCTTGCACATCAGAGGCCAGCTGTTTCACAGGGAGACTTCAAATGACCGGAGTGAGAACATGAGCAGTTGCTCTGTGGCTTAAAATGTTGAAGTACCTCCAAAGTTTTAGGAACAAAAATTGCCCTAGGTCTCAACTGCAAATTAGAAAAGGATGAAAAGATCTGCTCCTCAAAGTGCTTCAATTATTGAGATCATTAAAGTACCAAGGGTGCATCTGAGTTTCCACGATCCTTTGTGGTACAGTTCCTGCTCCGAAGGCTTTCCTTGGAGCAGGACCAGCCCGTGCAGCACACATGGAGGTAAGTCCGAAGGGGCGATTCTGGCTCCGCGGTTCAGGAGGAAGGAGGGGAACGATGAGACTCCTTTACCAGCCTCTGGCACACCAAGAGCAGAGACACACGCTAGCCCAGCTGTGTCCCCACAGATGGCTGTGGTGGTCTCCTCTCCCACTGCCATTGAAAGGGGAAGGTCTCCTTCCCCAATTACTTCTCTCTCCAAATGTTTTTTTCCTCCTCCCCTCTCCCATGCTCCCATCTGCAAATAGCCCATGCGTGGCCATCCTCTGCTTTCTTGCTCGCCTGCCCTTTTATCAGCTACTTTCATCCAAGGTGGGGGCAAAAAGTGATCTGTCCTTTCCCAAGCAGATATTTCCAGCTAAATCAGTGAGTCAAACTGGCTCCTGAAGGACTGAAGCTCTGCATGCAACATGCAATACACAGAGATGGAAAGTCTCGTTGAAGGCACAAGCAAAAGAATCATGTAATTTGGAGAAGAGACGGGTGCTCTCAGCACTTACAAAGGGACAGGTGAACATTTTTCTTTCTCTTTTCCAATACATCTTTTGCCATGCAGCGGTTGGCTGCATTATAAAATTGGTGCAGTACTGATCAGTAGGTGGTCACAAAGACACTTTAAGGAGTTTTAGATAATGGGGCACTGCCCTGCACCTCCAGGAGTCTGGCTGTTGGTGTCTGAGAACCAGCATGTGTTTCTCTGATGTGTGTTTTCACAGTGCTGGTTATTGACAAAGGGGAACTTAGGCAGCGACAAGAAGATGAAGAAAAATCAAACTTTCTACAGAATTTTCCCTTGCCACAACAAAAAAAAAGGCTATATACGACTCATAGCTATTGACATTTAGAGTCCATCATTCTCAAAGTATCGTGATCCTGGCTGAAGCAGTAAACTCCGTGGGTTGTCACGACCTGGCTACTGATGTGCATCTGGCAAGCATGCTGTCAAGCACCAGGTTAAAAGCAGCAGCAATCAAGGCTACAGGATGACCAAATAATTTCTATTGTGTATTTCATCGTGATCACCATTTTTATCTTTGGTTTTGCAACAGAAAGTTTAAGGAGACAGTGGGGAAACTGCTGGAAGCCAAAATCATGTTGCAATGCTGGGCTGTACAGACAGTGGCTGTGAACCCAAATTTTGTCCAGTGTGTGTGCAACAGACAGTGGCTGGATTAAGTAATGCAAAAAAAATTATTTTTTTTTTTCCCAAAAATAAACAACGAAGTTTTCAATTTGTTATTTATGCATTTCATAGCTTCAGCTGTTCTCTGGCAGTGTTTCTAATTGATGAGGTCCACCAAAGTTTACCATGAAGATGACTTCTCTTCTAAAATTCCAGAAGTGAGATATTCGTTCCTGGTTACTTAATATCCAGTTCCCCAAGCAAGAAACAGAGGGTTTAAATCATCAGTGGCACACTGGGACTTCATAGAAATTAAGCTAAGCAGTTTTTTAACACGCCTCAGTCGCCAAAAGAGTTTGAATAAAATGCATACCAATAATGAATGCTTTCATAGACTCATCCATCATTGCAAACAGGGATTGAATTCATCTGTTAATTTATTTCCAATGAATAACCCAATCTGTTCAGAACAAAAAAGAAGGACTCGCTACGCTGTTTTTCTCAGCCATTAAGTATTTCCCCTTTACATCCACCACAGCTCATTGGTACCTGCGATGCCAACAAAACCACCAAGACGGAACCAACTCCACCAACAGTCATGTTGCTAATGCACAGCTCGGCATTGAGGTTGTAGCTCTCCTGCATGTTTTCCCAAATCCAATTTAAAGTTGTAGCATACTTTATTAGCTGCAGACAGAATATTTAAATTCAAAATATTTTTTTTTAAAGTTTCATCTTTTGAAATGGGAATTGGCGATATTCAAGCCACATGTAAGCCACTTGTTTTTTGGATGGAGGGTGTACCTTAGTACAAACCTTTCTCTGTTTCTTGAAAAAACAACAATAAAACACCCTTTGCCTTTTATCCACATCTGGCTGCAGCAAAAACAGTGACCCATGGAATTCAAAATTTCATACTTCACTGCTGCAGGCAAAGTCCAGAGGTTATTCTTGCTGTGTTTGTGAAAGAAGTAGCGCTGTCAGAAGGAGAAGTGCTTATTGAAAAAACACATGGGGTTTCTGTTTCCAAAAATTATGGAATTACCAGTGATAAGAGACTTTTTAATGCCCTCTAGCCATTCACAGGACTTAATAGGGAATGGCTCTGTTAATTGCAAGACAAGAATCCATGTCAGATCTTATGCATGGAGAGTGCCACCACCACAGCTCAGCCTGTCTGTGTTGCAGAAGTAATACCTCTCCAAGGGTCTGCAATTCCGAGGACACTGTTAGACATAAATAACAAAATAATAGTAACCTTGAATTTAACCTTACGCTAAAGATGTTGTAATACCATAATGACTCAAGATTCCTGCAAATTCAAGGAGGGAAGGAGTTATCAGAAGGAAGATGATGAATGTAAGCCATTTAGGCAATGCCAATATTCATAGATCACCCTTCTTCATTCCTGCGGACCATGAACTTAAATTTGGTCTGAATTGAGAAACTGGGAGGCATACTCATATCCATATTCACCAAAGCTCTTACTTTGTCAGACAAAGCAACCTGCTATAGTTACTATAAACCCTACTCGTGAGAGGTATGAGTACAAAGACCACCATTATTATTTTATCCTCCTTTTAACTCATTACTGGAGGTGCCCAAACTCATCACTCATGTTGCTGTCCTCTGGTGAAAGGGGTTCCCTGCATATAAAGTTAGGCAATTTTGTGAATGAGAAAATACAGTTGGGTGAACACAAGTCTGTGGGAATAGAGATGTGAAAAGCCTCTGTCAGCCTCACCATTCTCAAATGAATTTTCCACCATTATAGTGGGAAATAGATGGATGATGGAGTGGTAAAGTAAGCAGCTGTCCTTCGTGGCAGTGGGATTCAGGATCATGTCCTGTGGGAGAGGTTGTGCTTCAGGAGCAGCAGGAGCAATGCGAGCACAGGGCAATTATCCCACCTTTATCAGACGGGGAGCCTCCTCTGCTCAGGTACTGGAGCTTCTTGGAGAAAAGCTATTGCAACATGACTGATACCAGCAATTCTGTACTGTAATGAACCTTCTGTGCAGGAGGGACAGGCCAGGAAACATATTTCTGCACAATGAATGCAGATATTTGGAGACAGTTGTAACCAAACCTCTTATTTTCTACTACTTGTGTGGGAAGAGGCAGCAAAACACAGGCAGTGGCCATGAGCAATGACCTGGTTCCCAGAGCAGCCCTGCCACTGTGGTGGGGACCCTGCACAGAGATGCCAGCTCATGTTGGGACACAGCAGCACAATGGCAGAGGACAAGGACCTGCCCAACATGACCGGCTCCATGCTGTGCTTTTCCCCAGTGTATTCGCTGCAAGATCTGCATGCTGCTCCTTCGAAGGGAAATGTCTGATTCCCAAATCTGGTTTTGGCTGGCATGCAAATCCCCTCATCTTTCATGTGTGTGGGGGGTGGGGGGGGGATTACTTTACAACTTTAATGATTGCAGAAAGATATTCATCTGCCAGTAGGACCTTTAGGAAGCACATTTCCTTCTGCCTTGCATGTGATTCTGCAAAACATTTGGTTGACATCTTTCTTTGAAGCTTCCCAATCATCCTACGTATCTACAAAACCCGAACAGCAAACCATTGACAGAACCACAGTTTCACAATATTTTGATTAAGGAACAACTCGTTCTCTCTGCTTTGATGCTTCCCTGTCTGTGTTTCCTGGAGGCAGGATTTCAGCACTGAGAAGGCCATTGGACCTTGTCCATTTAAAGGGATGATGCTGCTTCTTTGTGGCCTGAGTTCAGGAAAACACCCTGAAAGCAAGGGATGAAGCAGATATTTAAATGCTTTCTTTCCTTGGTACAGACTTAAGGCTGTTTAAGTCCTTTTCTGTCTTATCACCATAAAGTCTCAGCACATGCCATAACAACTACACTGAATATATTTCAAATAGATGCGGAATAAGGACAATATCTTTAAGCGTGTACCAAACGTGATGCATGACAATAACCTTTGTAATTCAGACCGTGACAAATGAAACAAAATAGCATACCAAGTTAAAAAATGCTTTGTATATGTAGTGTCATTGGCTATTCCTATTAGAAGGAAGGTCTGAGTAATAAACTCCCGGTTATTTCTTTTAAACCCCAAGCCAAGTAATGCACTGTATCATATTAGTCATATGGGAGTTATAGTAGAAGTATTTCTTTCCATTTGGATTGCCTAAGAGTTAACCTAGGAGAAAGACAAAGCATAATGATGACACCAAGCCCATGTAGATAAATATCATATGCTTTTCAACTCCATCACATTTGGTTTATATCAGCAGTGCTAAATTCCTCCATAATTCCCAAAATTGCATTCCAACTGGTTGACATCCACATTAGCTGGATGTTAATCCAGTTAAAAATACATGCAAATTTTGAAAAGAAAATGAACTCATACGTGCTTGGAAAACAAACTATTCCCAGTTTGCTGTCTTTTGGGAGACATCAGCAGTCTTTCTTCCCCATTCCTTTCAAGACCATTTGAGAGGGGTGCCCGAATAAAGTATTTTAAAACAGAAGACCAAATGAAAATGCAGGAGGGAAAA
Source organism: Pluvialis apricaria (assembly GCA_017639485.1). NCBI lineage: Eukaryota > Metazoa > Chordata > Aves > Charadriiformes > Charadriidae > Pluvialis > Pluvialis apricaria. The sequence continues at coordinate 5,850,569 of CM030011.1, read as the reverse complement.
CGATTCATCAGCTTCTCTGAAGGTCACCTTCACCCTCACCTCCAAACCAGGTCCTGTGGTTTGCACAGCAGGCCAAGGGAAATGGCCTTGCAACCCACCAGTGTCTCTATCGCGCACATTGTGTGGATTCCCAGCTGCCCCATCGCAGCTACAGCGCTGTTCCAGTTGCAGAGCAATGTGATTAACGAGAAAAGCTTTCCTCGTCCATTACCACCATTTCTATAAAGAAATGTAATCAAACTGGCATTCTTGCTTTCCTTTTCCCCCCAAGACGTGCTTGCCCATCCGTTCAGCCATACTGTGTTTCTGAGGTTATCTATGCTAGCACCATCTGGTGAGTCCCAGAGATATTACAGGCTTATTAAGAAAGTCTGAAACTGAGAGAGGAAGCACCAAAGGTGCGGGAGAATTCGCTCCCGCGTGGTCTCCAAGAAGAAGCTCCTGGTCATGACAGATGAGCCTGGTCCATGCAAGCACTTGCCCCCCCACCCCGGCCTTATTTACTCGACCAGTTTGCTCCCCAAAGCTCCCAGGCTTCCCGTGCAATAACGCACAGTGGCATTTCCATAAGCCTGCAAGGGGGCTGGCCCATGCTGGGTCGGAGTCTGTGGCCCTGATTACAAGGGCTTTAATGTCCATTTCCCCACTCCTTTGATCCTGTCCATGGCATGCAGAAGAAAGGAAAATCTGGCTTTTGTCTGAAGCACATTTAACCCCGCTGCCCAGAAATGGGACCTTGTCAGTCAGTGGATTTCATGGGTGGATGAATGAGATCACAACAGTCTTCAGTTCATTAAAAATAAAAGGCCGTCCTAGCTCTTACATTAGATCTATTAGGAAATTGATGTATTTAATGTCAGACCTTAATGGCAACAGAACACGGTATTATTACTTTTATAAGACAAATACAAGCAGTAGCTAAATAGCTCACCAGCTCTGAGCTGGGGTGGATTTCAGACGAGCTCCTGTTGCCCAGCTGGTATGAAATCCCCGATAATAGACCACAGATGATACCACTGCAACCAGGGGTCGAGCAGGCGTGCTGCTAAATTGCTCTGCAAGCAGCAACCTGGACGCTGGGATCGTATGTCCATGTCTCCAGCCAGGATTTTCAGAGGAGTTTGATGTCGGGAGCAAAGACTGGCCACTGCTTTCTTTTTTTCTTTTTTTCCTCACTTTAGGGCCTTCCAGAATCCAGCCTGAGTTCAAAACTTCTGTAGGCTCTTCTTCTTTATAGAAACAAAGCATTTGTCAGAGAAATGCATGTGTCCACATCTCTGTTTAAAGCAGACACCGATCAAAGTTTGAGCTGTGCTGGGATAGTTTCCCAGTAAACCAGTGATGTTGTTGAGCTGGGGGCTGGCACATTCAAATATAGTCCTCCAAAAAACTGCTCTGGCAGTTGTTACCGGGCTCAGCAGCACGGCGTCCCCTCCTGAGAGGGAATTGTGAGAGAAGTGGGCGGGAAAGGATAAATTTGAGCCCTCTGAGCTTTTGGTGGTGAGATTCAGGGGAAGAAATACTGAATGCCCAGTGTATTACCTGATGCTGTTCCAGGACTGGTGTGTGCCTGGTTTGGGGGGTGACTAGAGCAGTCTGCCTTTAAAATACATCCATGGCATGGTGTTGGTCTTCCCCTCTCCTGAGCCTATATTTACGCATGATCTCACATATCCACTACCACAGACATGAAGGGCGACGCTGATATCCAAACAGGGGGTAAAGCAACAACAGGCGCATTTCTGGGGCTTAACCGATTTCCCACTTGGGTCCCACCAGAGCCATCGCACCACATGTTTGAAGAGCACCAGCAGCTCTCCCAACACTTGGCAGTGTGCTGCCAGTTCACGTTGCATTCAAACAGCCACAAAAATAAAATAAAACCCTCAGCAGCAGTCAGAACCAAAGGTTATCTCCTTGCTCACATCGGGACCACCGAAAGGCAAGGACGGAGTTTCCCTGTGCTAAACTCTCTGCCAGTGTCAAGGTGTATGAGCAAACAGCTTGCTTCCAGAAGGAAAACTGGGGGAAACCAGAAAAGCCCCCGTGGTTTGTCTGAAGCAAGGGTCCAAAGCAGTCATGGCCAAGGCTGGAATAATCTCTGTGACAGATATCTGCGCATCTAAAATTTCCTGGCGTGATAGCTGCATGCTGTGTGCACCCGCAGGCAGTGAGCAGCTTCTTCCTGACCGGCTAGCTGATATAGTCATCTATCTGATGAAGAGAAACCCAGGTCTATCCAGCAGCTGGAATTAAAACACTCGCAGCCAGAACTAGATGTGTTTTGAGCCGTGAGTGTAATTATCCACTGGGGCTCTCCCAAGGGACGTGGTTGACTCTTCGTCACTTGAAGATTTCTGACCAAGATTGGGTGTCAGTCCCAGAGTATCGTTACAGTTCCGCGCATGGGCTCAACGCAGCACTGCAGGAGATGTAGACGGCGAAGAACAATCCCTTGCGATCTTAAAAAAGACAGCTCTAGGAGGGATCAGATCTCAGAGTTCATGTGTTGATACGTCAGCACTGAATTAAGCTGGCATTCAAATCTTCCTAGTAAATCCACCAAGTGTTAACATTTATTGATGTTAATTAAGACACTGAATGTATGACTGCGGAAATGCTACGGTTATACAAGCAAAAATCAGCCTGGCGCTATCCCACAGGCTTAAAAGGCATGATGCCTAATCCTTCGTGTCCTCCTACCTGCCATGTCTGGATCGGGGTGAAAGGAAGGTGCCTGTCAGCGCTTGCTTTCTGCGCTCGCATAGGTTTTTCACTGACACAGAGACACCATTGCGTCTCCCCTCTGTGCTTTAATTGCAAATAGCTAAAACATCTGATTCATACTTAGCCTAATTATATTAATCCTAAAGCAAATAATCCCAGCTCTTATGTTGTCAGCATGTAATTTTGCCGTTATTTCGAAATCAGAGAAAATGGAGCTGGAAGGGAGCTCACAGGGTCACTTAGTGTGACCGGGTGCCAAAAGCTCTCTGAACCATCCCCGCGAGGTGGAGGTGCCCCGCACAGCCGCCTTCGCACCAAGCAGCAGTGGCAACCCCACAGCCTGTCCCCAAAATCCACGCCAGACCATCCCTACCTTTTACCTAAATCTCTTTTGCTACAGATTAAGCCTATGATTTCTTTCCTCGTTCCTCAGCGGACACAAAACCAGTTTATTCGTTTCCTATTTAAGTAGTTGAGTTATAATATCATGTCTTCCCCCTCTGTCTTCCCTGCCGAGGACAGCGCAAACTCGGTTCTTGCCATCTTCTTGTAGCAATCATATTTTCTAGACTTCTCATCATTCTCTGCTGAACTCTCTCCAGATCTTCCTTGAAGTCTGGATCGGAAAAGCTGGACTGTTTGCTGCAGCTGAGGCTTTGCCAGCCTCGAGCAGAGCAGAAGGGATACACATCTGCGGGTGATGGATAGACACGTATATGACATATGACATTCCAATTTACACACTCCAGAGCACTTTCGGCATTTTATACAAGTCGTTTGGCATATTGGACTGTCTGTGTGGCATCAGAGGGTTGGAGCACCTCTCCTATGAAGACAGGCTGAGAGAGCCAGGGTTGTTCAGCCTGGAGAAGAGAAGGCTCCGGGGACACCTTAGAGCAGCCTTCCAGTACCTAAAGGGGGCCTACAGGAAAGCTGAAGAGCGACTTTTTACAAGGGCATGGAGTGATAGGATGAGGGGGAATGGCTTCAAACTGGAAGAGGGGAGATTTAGATTAGATATTAGGAAGAAAGTCTTTACTCTGAAGGTGGTGAGACACTGGCCCAGGTTGCCCAGAGAAGCTGCGGCTGCCCCATTCCTGGAGGTGTTCAAGGCCAGGTTGGATGGGGCTTGGAGGAACCTGGTCTGGTGGGAGGTGTCCCTGCCCATGGCAGAGGGGTTGGAACTAGATGATCTTCAAGGTCCCTTCCAACCTAAACCATTCTATGATGCTATGATTCTATGATTTCTGGGACAGTCATCCCAGTCTGTGGCCCAGTTCAGCCCTTTTCTGCAGCAGGATCCCAGTTCCTTGCCTGCTCTCCCCACCTGTCCTAGGGAAGTGCCAGGGTTTGCCTTTTTCCACACCATATTGTATCCTTTTTATTTCAGGTGGAGCCTGACTTTGTCCAGATCGTTTGGGGCTCGAGTCTTGATCATGAAAGGGTTTCCAACACCTCTTGCCTTGTCATCACCCGAACATTGTTGTTTGAAATTACTCTAGGTACAAGGGAAATTTATTTTGTTTTGTTGTTATTGTTATTTTTTAATAAACCAACAAAGAGAAAACCCAAACAAACACCTTCTGGCTTTCCAAACCACCCTGAGTGCTGGATGTCAACATAATAATGACAAGGGTAGATTTTCTCAAAACTTGTCCAGCACCTCCAGGCTTTGGCTTCCTCTAATGGAAACACTGGAAGAAATGGTTTTATTTATAGTAGTTCATTATTTCCACTTTCTTTCCCAAGTTTTACACACTCTGAAAAGTTTTGGACACATTATTTGGGAGACAACTCCAACCTAGTTTTTATTTTAACTAACGCTGTTTGTTTGCTGTTATTTAAGTGCTGTGTTGAGCTAAGCTTAATACTGGCATAGTGTGAAACTAGGATAAACCCTAAAATAAATTGCAATGTCTGCATAGATTTTTTAATTTTAATTTAAACAACTCAGCAGAATGGAGCTGGCCAGACCTAAAGGTTTTCTCTGCTGCTTTTGGAGCTATCTCAAGTACAGGAGCAGTTTAGGTACAAGAAATTGTATTTTAGCTCAGATAAATTGCTAAACTTGATGACCTGGGCTATTGATGAACACCATAGCATGGGTACCTCTACACAGCCCTGTCCTTTCAAGCTGTCTTACAGGGGTTGGGATGAATTTGGGGCACAGAGGGAGAGCAGAAGCGTTCGCAAGTGAAAGAAAATAGAACCAACTATGACATTAGAAACACAACCAGGGAGTAAGTGTTTGGAGAATGAGATCTTTAAAAACAACTGCAGTGCTTTGCTCTCTGAATGATTAGTCGTGACGGTAGGAAAATGTGCCTTATTTCAAGCCTGAACTAATCCTGAGGACTTAGGGCTGTTGCAACAGGGCCCCATTCTCCCTTGGTGAACATCAGGATGAAGAAGGACTTCCCCACCACTGGGAGAAACAAACACCATGTGTACACAGAAAGACAACAGACCTTGACTAATACAGCAAAAACCAGCCAAAACCCTGAGAGTTTCCAAACCCTGATCAAACACCTCATGTGCACTGCCAAAGTAGATCTCAAACCATCTGGGGCTCTGAATCACTTTTCTTTACCACTTCTGCAACCGTGAGAGCACTAAGGTGGAGAAGAGCCTTCACAGCAAGGGCAATCATTTCTGAGCCTGCTTTTAAAATAAAATTGTATCTGTTTATGAAAGGGATGATGCGAAGTGCCAGCATGTGATGGGCATTTCAGCCTTGTGATCGGTCCACGAGGCAGAAGCAGCATCTGGCAAGAGAAAAGAGAAAAAAAAATAGGTAATATAATACTACACTTGTGAATCACTGCTAGACTGTGCGGGTAAATACACAGAAGAGTAAACACACATATTACACAATCATTGATCATCAAGTTCCAACCCCCCTGCCATGGGCAGGGACACCTCCCACCAGACCAGGTTGCTCAAAGCCCCATCCAGCCTGGCCTTGAACACCTCCAGGGATGGGGCTTCCACAGCTTCTCTGGGCAACCTGGGCCAGTGTCTCACCACCCTCAAAGTAAAGACTTTCTTCCTAATATCTAATCTAAATCTCCCCTCTTCCAGTTTGAAGCCATTCCCCCTCATCCTGTCACTCCATGCCCTTGTAAAAAGTCCCTCCGCAGCTTTCCTGTAGGCCCCCTTTAGGTACTGGAAGGCTGCTCTAAGGTGTCCCCGGAGCCTTCTTTTCTCCAGGCTGAACAGCTCCAACTCTCTCAGCCTCTCCTCATAGGAGAGGTGCTCCAGCCCTCGGATCATCTTTGTGGCCCTCCTCTGGATCTGCTCCAACAGGTCCGTGTCCTTCTTATGTCAAGGAACCCAAAGCTGGATGCAGTACTCCAGCTGGGGTCTCACCAGAGCAGAGCAGAGAGGCAGAATCACTAAAAAGGCAGAATCAATATTGCAGGTAAAAGAGACAAACTCTTCCAAAGCAAAAGCTGCCATTGGAGCTTGTAGGTTACAGCTGAGCTTCGCAGAGCTGTGTCCTCTGTCTCTGCACCGCTGCGTTGCAGCTTATACATCTCAGCATCTGTCCTGTGTGTTATTAACCCAAACCGGAGCAGATCCCAGCCAAACTGCCCTGCTTTCCTGGTTACGTATGAGAACCAGCCAGAGCTTAACGAGTGCTTACCACGCTTTTGATGTACAGCCATAACCCAGGTCTGCCTGGTTTGCAAAGCTGAGGGAACTCCTAGCTGGACTGGGATGAGTCTCGTGTTTCCCACCACCCAGCAATAATACTAATCTGCTTTGAAAGCCTCAGGCTTTACCACCCAAAAAAATTCAGCCTTGTGATTTTGTTTTTTCTCTCTTTGTGCAGTAATAGTATAACCCAGAGCTAAAAGCCATGTTTGTTTCCAGGAAACAACAACAACAACAAAAAATCGTCATTGAATTAATCAATTCTATGTGCATATCTAAAAGGAAATTCATCTCAGCAGCTAATTGATGTGCAGCTCCGTGAAACCTACTCCCATCACCGCTGGCACAGCCTTCTGGACTGGGGTTTCTCCTCGATGCTCCCTGTGCCTTAGACCCTGTAAATGCTGCTGGGGCATGTCACAGCTAAGAGAAAGGTGATTCTGAGTTCTGGAAACATGTACGCGGGAGGGAAATCCCCACTGACCCACTCGAGTGTACAAGCGCTGGGTCCTCAGCTGCCTCAGCCCTGCCTGGGCTTCTCTGCATGGCAGAGCAGACAGCCAAGGTAAATGCAAAGGCTGAGAGTGAAGCTGTGTTTTGGGATTCATCAATGTGAGAAGCTTTTAGGGTGATGTGAAAAACTGATTTATGCATGGAAGCATGCATAAGAATAGAGATACCTGCAATTATCTCAGGTAGGAGAAAAATGCAAGGCAAAGAGCCAAGATCAAGGAAAAAAATACCTCCCTGTGGGATATTATTGTGCAATTAGGTATGTGTGATAGGTAGCAGATGAGGATCTATCTTGCTGTGAAACGCTGTAGCAAAGAAACCCTAAAATCCCAGTAAACTGTTCCCATACGACAGTCCCTAAATTCCTAGACATGAGCCATGTTTTGTCTTCAAAGATACATCTGTGGAGTGCACAAGTCTTTTTTCCCCTGTCACCATGCTTGAAAAATCCCTACTCATGCTGCTGTATTGAGCCAGCCACGATGCATTCATCAGGAATGTGTTTGCGTGCCGTCTTCTTACACGGGAGAAAAGCATTTTTGGGAGGCCAGGAGTGCAGCTTAGGACTGAACGTTGGATGAGCGCAGTCCAATAACAGAAGGCACAAACCCACGTTGCTCCACCGCTAAACAGTCTCCCGTACTGCTGGGGATTCGCTTTTCTGCTAACCACCCTCTAATTAATGCCGTTAGGCACTGCTCTAATTCCATGCCTGCATCGCAGTCTGAGCCTAAGCCTGCTCCCACAGACATTGATGGTAAACCTGCCATTTATTTCAATAGCAGCAGGATTGGGCCACAAATATCTGCCTTCACCTGACCTTCTACATGCAAGGGAATGAAAGCTTCTCTGCCTCTGGTTTTGCTTTTCTTCTTCCCTGGCCAGAAGACGTAGGAAGCCAAAAAGCTTGCACGTAAAATGCCACCAAGAGCTGCTGCGTATGCCGTGCATAGGCCTGAGCGTGAAAAGTGCATAAAGGGCATTTTAAGAGATGTATCATTTAATGAAAGTATAATCAGGGGTTTCCAAAATTAATAACACGGGAAAGGTTTTGCATGGACCCAGAAGCGTGCCACATTTTCCAGTGATGCGCCTCCCATATGCTGCAGAAAACCAGCCCGAGCCCAAACTTTGCTGCCTCTGCTTTGATGTGGGCGATTGGTGTGCCCACAATTTCTCCCTCCTGCCCAAGCACTGCTGCACATTTGCCATGGCAATCCAGCACTACCGAGCGGTAGAATTCACCGATCTCTCCTTTTCCTCTCCCAATTGCACATTTTGTGGGATCTCGCTGGCTTCAGGTGGCAGAAAGTGTGCTTGTGGCAGCAAGGGAAGATGGTCAAAGCCCTGACCGTGGTCTTTCAGGCACCCACATCTCAGTCCCAAATCCAAACCACTCTGCTGTGACCTGATGCCCTGGTATATCAGTTTACAGTCTTCTCTTAGATTTTTTTTTCAATTTTTATAAATATTTGTAGGGCTGAGGTGAATGAGCAAAACCATTCATTTGCATAATTCTGGATTTCCACTGGAGGCAATGGGGGGGTTTGCACGGCTGCAGCAAGATCCGAATTGTTCTTTGATTCAAAACACCATCATGAAATAATAAAATGTGTTTGGTGAAAGAATAGAGTCCAACAATCTCCACGAAGGCAGCTCGTTAGGGCCGACTTGCCTTTCTCAGCGGCATTGACACAGAGGAACTTCAGCGAAGTCAAATTGTGGTAAATTGGTGTGAATTCTGTGCGACTGTCAAACAAATTGACTTTTGAAATGGGTGGTTTTCTTCTTCCCACAAATGGCATTTTTCCTTCTCTAGAATCCCTTTCCTTAACTCCTCCCACTGAAACGTGCTTGGTGCTTAATGATAGATGTATTGCATGTTTAAAAGCATCTGATTTAGTTAAATTAGTTCTACTGAGAATTAGCAAATTTATAACAAATATCTCGGTACTTTCTTGGTGAATGTAAATGAAACTGAGTGTCAGATTCCCTGCCCTGTTATGGTGGCGGAAAAAGCGAATAAACATGGTCAGAATCAGGCCCAAAGGTTTCTGATACATTTAAGACATTTTATGGCTAGATTTTCTTCTCACTTCTGGTTTCAGCACCCCAGCAGCCAGGAGACAAACTTTATAAGACAGAGATCAAGCCTGGGTTAAAGAACCAGATGCCATTTATTCCCAGTCTGGCAAATGACCCCAGAGTATATGGTAAAAAGTGTGAATAAAATGACACAGACCTCCTCACCAGAGACCAGTGAGTCTGTTTATTTACTCAGCTTATACAGTCCTTGTTTTATACTTGGATGCGTATGAGTAACAACAAAATTTTAAACCTGTGCCAGCTGGTTTGTTTAAGACTCTAACTACTTTTACACCCAGGGCATGTTCAAAGGAGCGGAGACGCCTTCCCACGATCAAACCAACCCACCCACCAGTCCCCATCGGAGAGCCTTGGCCCCTCTTACCCTAACCTCGTGTCTTACTGTACTCTCTCCTCTCTTAAGCACTCTACAGATGATATTAAGGTTATGAAAGGGCTTTACACAAGTGACCAGATATATTTTCATCATTTCCTTGTGCTTTTTAAATGATGCTTCCAATAGATCTACAATGATATGAACTGAACTGGGTTTTTCCCAGGGTTTTTCTCCTTCCTTGAACATTTTTTCCATTGCATCAAGCATTCAAGTGAACCCATCTCCTCATTCTCTTCCTCCTGTGCTCTGCATCTCTCCCAGTATAGCATGATCCCATCATCTGTCCTCCCCACATCTTTCTTTTCCAATGCCAAGTCCTGGATCCTAGCAATGATGCTATGCTGGAAAGACATTTGGCCTTTAAGAAATCTTATGGGATTTGCAGGTTTTAAGTGAGCAAGGGAAAAGTACAATTATCAATAGCTATTTCTTTTGTCAACCCCTTTACGCATCTATGCTTTACTGCTTTGTGTTCTCTACATGCGGGAGGACACATTCTTTCTTCTTCTCAGTCTTTCATGCCTCTAAACAAGGGAAGAGTCTGGATGCCACACTCTTTTTTCAATCTACTATATAGTCTACATTGCCAAGACGACTTACAGCAGTTGTGAGATCTGGGGATTTGGCCCAGACCAATTATTTTGCTGCATGGGATATGTTTTCCTGATGAATTTTTCTGGCAATCAGAGAAGCAACCTGAAGCCTCAGGTCTCTCTGAGGACACTCCCTGTCTGCTTGGTCTTCAGTATGACAGGCACCATCTGTCCTGGGTGCACATCCCACTGTGGCCTTTCTGTATCATAAAAGAGAACCAAGAGGGCAAGGGCAGAGATGAAAGTCACCGCGCATGACCCCCCTTGGTGTCTCCCATCCACACCATGGGGGAGTGCCCCTGGCAAACTCATTTTGCTGAACTTGCAAGTAAAATAATTTGATTGTGATTGTTCAGTGGAGTAACACAGACCACGAGTAAAAATGCCCACAAGTTCCTTTTCAGGAGGTTGCACACAGCACGGTCAGGGTCTGGGTGAAGCTGGGAAAAACACTGCAGTTAAGCGTTAGAGGAATTTCTGTTCACCAGCCCTCATGGCCAGAAAAGAGATGATGTGAACTTTTTTCTTTCCACTTATCCATCATTTACTAATCCAGAGCTTCTAATATTTGTAATATTCTGCTTTATTATTCTGCATTAGCCTAAGCTTATAATGAACATGCTATGAGATATACATGGTGCAGCACATTATGAACAGCTCTGATTGACGGTGCCGTGCAGTGATGACAGCACTGTGTTTTGCTTTCATTTTTGGAGACTAAGTGGCTTACATGTGGTCCCATTTAAAGGATGTCTGGGTGGCAGCTGCATTCTCCTATGTGCTTATGAGAGGGAAATGAACTTTTCAGTCCCGAAATACTGTAAAAAGGGGTTATGTAAAAAGGCTGCAGGCAGCTATTGAAGGGGGAAAATATCCTCTCCAGACAATGTGACTTCCTGTTTACAAAATACAAATGTTTTGGACATCACTCTGAAATGTCACGCAAGATTTTTGATGCTTTCCAGAGCAGTGTCCAGCTTGGGATGGGGGTGATTTTTTGAGAGCACTGCCCTCAGAGAATGAGACTTCTTTGAGGCTGTACATCTGAAATCACCAGTCTGTTTTCCAAATTTTAGCCTCGTTAAACACAGAGACCTCATGTTTAGGGATTCTGAGCCTTTGCCCATAGGAGCACCCATCCAGCGATGGGGACCCCGTTGCCCTTGACTGGGAGGCAGCCATTTACATAGATACACCCGTGATTTCTTTCTTCCCCATTTGCAGACACTTTGGAATTTAAAAAAAATACAGCACTGAAAAAGATCCGTATACCTGATGTAAATTTAGGATGGGAAAAAGCAATTCTGCTTCTGAATGCAGGAGAAGGGATCAGCCCATTCAGCTCCTGGACACAAAGAAAGGAATGTCAGTAGTATGGTAAATACGAGGAGCCATGGCTGTCCCATGAAATGTCTCTCTTCATCAGGGCCAACAAATATTTATTACTGTGTAAGGGTATCTTAAAGCCCATGTGGAAGCCAATGGTGGGAGCTATAAACACCCCCTGCAGTTCTTCCTACGGGCCACGGTTGAACAGGACCTGACAGAGTAGATCTCTTCTCTTTTCTTGGATGCTGACAAGCAGTATTTTTTCCCTTTTCCTTTTCTATGGCATGGACTGTCCCCACAGCTCAGCACTCATCTGTAGAGGGGAAACCAAAGGCAATTGAGGAGCTCTTGTTGTGCTTTGGCACCAAACAGCAGAGCTGAAGAGCGAGTGAGTAAGAGAACGAGTCCTGCCAAGACAAAATGGTCACTCTAAGTGGAGTTGTGGCCTCCAGTGACAAAGTACAAGGAGGCTGCCAACAGAGGGCTGACCCAGCAAAATGTTAGTTTATTTATACATTTCAGCGTATGCCGAATGCACGCACTGTACCATATTCCCTGAGGCAAAAAGCAGAAGGAGCAAGGGGGAAGCATGTGATGAAAAATATGCCCTGTAAAACACACATGCTAGGGCTGCACATCTGAGACCTGGACACCGATTTCCCCAAACGTCCCAAGGGATATCCAGAGGTCCCTACATCCTGCTTAGGAATTAGAGGCTGACACTGCTGAGGGTCGATGCATATAGTATTTATTACGTCTGGTACCCAGGGGTAAAATGGGATGTAGTCACTCCTTACATGGTCTTCCCATCCCTGGTGCTGGATGCGGACATGAACTACCAAGCTCCCTCCTGCACCCACCACCATCACTCAGGGCATCCACAGGTGGACTGAACAAGGCTCTACCCTGTGACCCCAAAGCTGAGCAGCTCTGCTGAGTCTCCACCATCAAAGGCCCTTCATATTTGGGATAAATTCCTTCTCTTTACAGCCACCTCTGTCATTCAACATGGAGGAGATAGGGAAGGAGATTTGGTGTCTACGGTACAAAACCTGCACCAGTTTGGATCCTGCTTCTCCCACATATATAAGGATAAAATGGAACGATCTCGTTTTCTTTGGTTTCTTTGGGATTTTTATCTGCATTGTTATTTTGCTTGGTTTTGGACTGGTTACTCTGATAAGCTGTGTCCATGAAGCAGTTAAACTTGAGTGCTTGCCTTCAGTGTGCACAAGTCACTGTTTGGATCGTTTTCAGCATACTCCTTAGATAGTCAGAAAACACACAGTGTCCACACAAACTAAATTTGCCTTTTTTTTTTTTTTTTTTTTTTTTTCACAGCACTAGAAGGCAGGCACAGAGAGGAGGAGACCTCTCTCAGGCTCCTTGCTTCTGTGTGCTCCCTAAACAACACATTAATCACCCGGACAATGTAACTGAACTCCAGACTGCTGCCTTCTGCCTTGAAAAATGCACTATCATTTCTGAAATATTAGTATCTGGGAATCACAGTCATTGTCGTTGTGTTTTTCTGAAATCTGGCATAGTCCGGGGAATCTCTCCTCTTGAGAGCAATGATGGGGACAAAGGGTTTTTCTGAAGAATACATAAAATCTCCTCTGCTGATAAGCTGAGGAGGACTGTGGTGCTCTGTCATCCACCACACCTAACCTGGATGAACCTTGTGTTATGGTATAGGCAAGTCCTGGTTTTATTCAAAGCAGCTACTTTTATTGTTTAAATTGACTTTTGACATTTTTCACCCTGCCCACATCACCACTAAAGGGTTATCTAATTCCACCCGAGGACTTGCGGGTTTCTCAAAGTGCAAAAAAATGTCAGGCTGAGATGAATTGTGAATGGTCTGAGCAGAGTATTAAGCTATGTATGAAGAAAACGTCCTTCTCCTGACAAATCCCAGAAGCAGCATGGCAAGCTTATTGACAGAAAAGTCAAACTGAAGCATGGACAGTGCTGCATGAGGGGGGGACTCAGCCACAGTAAAACACCATTGGGCTCAGGGAGAGGAGAAGCATGGCCTCGGGGTGTCCTGAAGGACCTTGGTGGCCATAGGCTGGCTGCAGAATGGCCCAGCAGAGGGTAATCAGGGAACCTGTCCTCCTCACAGAAGGAACAAGAGGAGCAAAACTGAAAATGAATTTCAAAAATTGAGTTTGCATCCAGGTCTCAGAAACAACAAATGGGGAAAAAACTTCCTGCAAAAGCATTGCCCTGCTAAAGGTCTGCTGGGGTCAAGGAATGCACATGTCGGCGTGGCGTGAGAGTGTAATATCTGGTGTGAAACTGAGATAAGGGTGAAAAGAGAGAAGGAGGAGGCACGGGGGAAATCTGGAGGCTGACGTTGTCTCTCGGTGGTCCTGTTTGTTCCCCCAGGCTCTGTGCTCCGGGTGATGGAGAAAGCCACGCAGCCCTCGCCCTCCATCTACCAGGGCTGCAAGCCTTAATTTAAGATGGCAGCTAAAATTGCTTCCTCTGGACTGGGACAAACCCACTCAGTTCCAGGGCAGGAGACTGAGGCATTTTGCAGCGAATGTCACTTATTTTGCGTGAGAGGCTGCTGGAGTAGCAGACAGCTGATTTAGCCTGTCACCCTTTTGCAGAAGCAAAGAGGTAGCCAAGAAAGAAAAAATATTAGTAACAACACGGTATCTAATAAAGGGAGGCAAAAGGAGGCGAATGGAAATGTGAAGTGGAAGCTCCTGAAAGGACTTTGTCATCTTTGGAGTATTGCTTCCTCCATGGCTGCTCACGTGGCAAAGCATCTTGCCACGGTGCCAGGCAAGACTCGGGTGAGCTGAGTCCTTGTGTCCTTTAGAAGTGGCACGGGACGCAACACATCGATTCCCGGCAGTACATCACACCCCGAGGGACTCTTAACACCTTCCTCATGGTGCCGGGGAGACAGCAAGGCGGCGTGCGAAGGGATGCGTACCGTTCAGATCCACAAACATACGGCTCGGCTGTCGTGACGAGTCTACTGCGTGACCCCATCACGGCTGCCTCAATCAATCTTCGTTTGACTTTGAACATCGATGGATGGCTCAGCAGGTTTTGATTATGGCAATGCAATCAGGACTAGTGATGAGCTGTGGAAAATTCCCCCCCCCCCCCCGCCACCCTTATCACTTCAATACTGAAATGGCAGACTGGGCATTGCTGATTTTCACGCTGCTGGTGGAACGATCGGGCCGGGAAGGCTGAGCAGGGACCGCCACACTGGGAGGGAGCAAGGAACAGATTTTCCTCGCCATTTCTTGCTTTTAACACTAACAACCTGGTAATCTTTCCCGGCTCGCTGCTTGCTGCAGCCAGGCCTGTGTTTGTGGTTAGTGCTGAAGTCTGCCCTGCTGAGCAATTCCACTTTGTTATTTTAATACTTTAATACAAAAAAAAAAAAAAAGCATTAGACATGATTTTTTAGAGCAGAGAAGGAGCCAATCTTTTCCACATTTGATGAAAATGAGACGCTTGCTCTGCCATTAGTTATGGGCGTGATGCCGATGCTGCTGAGTGAAACTGGATGGTCCGTGTAAGGCAGGTGGCTGCGCTGGAGGGTCCTTCTGGCCCTAAAATGGATTAATAACTCTTTTAATTTTTTTTTTTTTTTTTTTTTTTTTTTTTTTTGCATCTTAGAGAAAGCTTCAGTGAGATGAAATGAGCTCGGAGAGTACCTGGGGAGTATTCACACCCCTATGGCTTTGTACAGCCACTTCATCTCACTGCCAGTATTAAACTGGCAGCGTTTATTGGTTTATGGCAATGTCTGTAGACCTCCTGGTGCTGATGTGCTAGAGACCTCTTGCTGCCTTGCTGGCCAGTACCTCCCTGGTGTTTTCCCATCTGCTGCACACGGTGGTCAGACAAACAGAAATTGCCCATTCTCAGCTTACTTGCCAGCAAGGACCGATGGCCACGTGTTCTTCCTATAGTGTGGAGGGGCTGCAGAGCTGCTCAAAACCACCTCTGCTGTATTTTAGCAAGGGGACCCCCCATTTGTGCAGCAGCATCAGTGTAGGAAGGGCTCCTGGCAGGGCAGCTCTTGCTTAGAGTATGGTCAGACTGTCAAAAAACCCCACTAAAATCCTGTGTGACCTAACGTTGGGCTGTGATGTTCTCATTCAGAGCAGTGCTGACAAGAGACTGCTCCAGCTTCCAGGGAAGCGCAGTGCCAGCGTATTGACTGAGTCGTGCTGCGGGGTGGCAGCGTGTTTGGGCTATGCAGTGGCAGAGGAAAGGGAAGGATGGCATTTGCTGCTGCTCATAAGCGCTAACACTGCTTCATCAGATCATGTGCAGCGTCTTTTGGACCTTGGTCCAGGTTTCAGCAAAGAAAAATAGCTCACATACTGGTTATTGTCAACATTATAATTTTTTTTCACAGAGTTAAAACAAACACCAAAGTTCCCCTCAGCTGGGACACAAGATGCTGGAAGTGCAGCTTTTTTAATAGGCAGATATGCAAAAACTGGCAGTCTTGTCTTTTCTTAGATACTCCAATTTTTTACAAGACTGGTGTGGTTCAAGTCAAGTTTGCTTGGGGAAAAAAATGCACAGCTCCCACAGTCTGGCATGGCAATGTTTTCCTGAGCTCTGAATCAGAGCCCTTGATAACAGGGAACCGATGATATGTTTGGAGCTGCGCAATCCAGAGGCTAAACAGCAGCTGCAGACCAAAGGCCAGTTCAGTGCTTCTAGGCAGACCACAAGCTCATTGTGGAGCAAGTCTCATCGTGTTGTTCAGGGGCCAACTCAAATGGAAGCAACAAGCTTCCAGGGGGCCACTCTAAAGAGGACAAAGGGATGCTCATGGCTTCATCATCTACAGGACATCTCCCCAGCTGCGTCCATGCCAATCAATGAAACAGGACCAGAGCTGAGCATCCCACAGGTGCCTGCACTAGTCTGTACTTTTCAGTCACTCACATGCTGCTGTTCTACCTTCACACCGACTGCCCAGTGCTCCTCCAGGGATTTCAGCAGGAGCAGAAGAAAACACAAATCATGGACAGGGCGGTCCCTCTCTCCTCACAAACTGGTCCCCGATTTGAGTCCTGGTGGCAGTGGGTCTTCTGAGACTAAAGACTGCCAGTGGCTGGCTGAGCTGGGGCCAAGGCTGCTGGTGAGACTCAGTGTTCCCTTCTGTCCTGTGGTCCATATTGTCCTCAAGACCAAATGCCTTCCAGGAGGAGGGATGCCATCACAGCATGTCACAAGGTTCCTCTGGCCCTGGCAAAGCCCCTGTAGGAACTCTTGTACCTTGTATGGCTTTATAAATGAATAGTTACATTTTGGGACAGGGGGGATTTCTGTATGATGCACACGCAGGTCTCCTTTCTTGTCTTTTTCTCATGCATGAATGCCCTGGAGGGTCTCAGCCAGGTCAGTGAACACTGTGAAGTCTCCACTTCCCCCACCAGCAATAAGGGTGCTTGAAATATGAAGGGATGCTGTCGTCAGACAGGTCATGGTCCCCAAATTATTTATGCAGTTCCTAGTGAATTACTATATTGTCTTCCAATTATTCAGCCATCGCCACTCAATTTGAGTACAAAGCCCTGCTTCACCCTGAATTGTCCCAGCTCTGCCTCCTGCGGTCCCCAGCCTATGCCCTTCCTCATCAACATTGGGATGATGATCACAGTCGCAAGGGGCACTTATGCACTTTCTGCTTACTTACGCTATATAATGACACCTTATTACACCCACTTTGCACTGATATGCAGGGAAATCTATTAAACCGAACCAAAAATCCAGTAAGATACCACTTAATATACTACTAAAGTTGCTTAGGCAGTCTCCTGGAGGTCTCAGTTGGATCTGCTCTTTCTACTTTCTCCGGACTGAATTTAATGCTTCCCTACAAATATACACAACCTAGATGGGGCAGAGAAGAGAAAAGTTCATTCCTTCGAGGCCACTTGGCTGAAGGCTCTTAAAAATGCCTGTGATGGTAAGGAAACGTAAAACAGTCCCAGGTGGTACCACGGCTTTGCGTAGCCTCCTCTCTTCCCCTCCATGAATTTTGCCACTTTGGTGCTCAGAGCCAGCCAGGAGCAGATCAAAGGGGCACCCT
Source organism: Pluvialis apricaria (assembly GCA_017639485.1). Classification (NCBI taxonomy): domain Eukaryota; kingdom Metazoa; phylum Chordata; class Aves; order Charadriiformes; family Charadriidae; genus Pluvialis; species Pluvialis apricaria. Next base: position 5,833,174 of record CM030011.1, on the reverse strand, counting down.
CGCAGGCTGGCTCAGCTGGCTGCCGGCCGTCGTAACTAAGCACCTTCCCATTCAAACCACAAATGGCAAGGGTGCGACAGACTTTTTCCTATCCTTCTTTTATTTCCCTTTTTCTTCTGGTTCGATGTGGATGACAAATAATGTTTTAAGCTCATCGAGGAAATGACCTCAGATTTTAAGTTCTTTCCAGGGGCAGCTTTGAATATTTAAATATATGTGTGTGATTTTCTGCTTCTTTCTTCTCTCCTACACATCCGATAAACAGCTTCCCCTCCAGAAACGAATAGAGGATGATATCATAGCTCAGTGAAATGCACTTGTTGCCTTAGCCCTCCTTGTGTTTCTAAGGGCTCACTCAAATTTCACTGGAGTTGGCTCTGTTTCAAAGCCTTGGATGATGGATCACTGGGCCAGATTTCTCCTCTTGCTTTTACCATTCCAAAGGTATATAAGGCAGCAAAATTAATAATGCTGTGATTTTACTAGGGAATGTTATACATTACCAACCCTGCGTTCTTGAATGTAGGTATTTACCATGACCGCCTTGCTGGCTCATTTAAGCACTTCCTTCTCTGTAAGGTCTGGGTCCTTACAGCAGCTCTGTCAGGTGAGATAAATCCATTTCTATTTTATGGAAGGAAGGAAACAGCACAATTTGTCATAGGTATAGGAGTCACCTCACCTACCCATAGCTACCCATATTAGCTAGCTCCCATTTTAGTCAATGAAGAGATACTGGCACCTCCAAGGTGTAGATCGTAGATGTCCACACTGCGCTCTGGAGACTTCTCCCTCTCTTCATTGAGTACAGATGTAGCTGGGTCATAGTGAGATGAAATCTGCCCTAGCTGCCTTAGCTGAGGGGCCACGTCAAATGTTTATGGGATACAAAGGAATTAAATCTTCCTCTTCCGCACCTCTGAGCTTCATGGTCACTTTTCCGGAGTCCCAGCACTTGCCTGTGAGCTCAGCCCTACCCAAAACTCATTAAAGACCAGATCTCTGGGCCACCTACAAAGAAGCATTTGCAGAACAGAGATTGAGGTGGTATGCACTGTGGAAATAACGGTGCTCATTATTTCACTGGAGTAAAAAACAGCTATCCAAGAAAAAATGTTTTCAAGCTGAACATATTTTAGGGAAGATTATTATTAGGGCTACTGCTATACTAAGATAAGACTCTTCTGTTGCATAAAGCAGGGAATATTGCGCAGCTTTGCAGTCTTTCATTAGCAGTAGCCCTCCCAGGCCAGCAAGACAGTGTTTTATGAAAAGATATGATGCACTTTTTAAAGGCTAGTCATCACAAACAACTTGATTTCTTTTGATCCTATCCAAAGTCCTTCTATAAAATTGAAGATTATTAAAAACCTTATTTAAGAAAGCCTGACACTCTTTTTTTTCTTTTTTGGGGGAGAGGAAGGAGGATTTACAGTCCTCTATAGCTTCCCTAACATGATCTGCAACTTCATCACGCAATGACCAAAGTAGAAAGAGGGAGACCTGCGGTGATTGGTGTGCTTTGTCTCAGGGATGTTGATTCAATCATCTGCATCGTGGTAAATGAACATCATTTCTGTAAAATCTCTGAGCACCTAGCACAAAAAAAAAAGTCAGAATAACCCTGTTCAAGAGTGATTCTGAAGAAGACGGATCCACAGGAGTGCTAAGGAGGGTTAGATATCAGGTTTGCATCCAAACCTCAGTCAGTTGGAAAAAGGATAACATCTCCATGACTACGTTTCTCCAGCCGTTCTGTTAATCCCTTTGCCACATGGATGTAAAGTGCTACTTCCTCCTTCCTCTGGAGAATTCAATCATCTGGTCTGTGCACCAACCATGTGATGGCTCAGGATGACCAAGTTAGGCACAGGATGAAGATTTTTAAAGACAGGCAGACAAGCTGAGGCAAGGGCAGTTGGTTATGGGAGACTGCTAAAGGCCCACAGATGAGACAGGCTCATTGCCTTGAGACGCGGTGTGAATAATTTTTCAGGGTTTGTTTGTTGGGAGTTGATTTTTTTTTAATGGCTCAAATGCATTTTTTATATGTACAGGCACCATTGTGCTCTGTCCCACTGGTGCACACACTGCACCCATGAGGCAGATTTTTGAGGTTACTGAGACCTAGGAGATCATTTCATAATCCAAACCATAAATGAAGAAATTTTGCCACCAAATCACTGCAGCTGACTTCATTTGAGATTTTAGACCACGATGAATATCAGTCCAGGGTAGTGGAAAAGGAAAATGAGGAGACTGATAAACTAAGAAGAGTTATGCTTAAAATGACACCGTGCTATGCCAAGTCTCACTGAGCACAAATATTCATGAATAGAGAAAAGGAAATAATATACCTGAAAATGCCAATAATGTGAAGAGTTTCCAGTCTGCAGCTGGAGATGCTGGTTATTTCTGCACCGTTTGGTCATGTTGAGTAGAGGAGATGTCCTACATCTGAAGGCACACACCTGAGAATTTCTTTTAGCACAATTTTAATGAACTGCTCATATCATCAAGGAAGTAACAAACCAAGCGAAAAAGGCTAACAAATGAACTCTCAGCCCAGGACAAAGCAGCAAAGTCATAAATGAAAAAAAGAAAGAGCAGCAGACATCAAAGTAAGGGTGATGTGATCTTCAACACACCTGGATGTCACTTCTCCTGCTTACCCACCATCAATGTTCTATGTCAGCAGAAATACATTGGACGCCTCAAGAGCAATAGCAAAGACTTGGGAACGGATCCAGTGTGCAGTGAGAGCCTTTCAATAACCGCGGTGATGGTGAGCTCAGGCCCAGTGTGATAGAGTATTGGTTTGCTCATTTGGGTTTTGTTTCTCAGGTAAAACTTTTCACCTCCTCGTTTGGTGAGAACAAGTCATTAGACATTTTTAGGATCTTGACTTGCTTGCGTGAGTTGACAGCCCAGGAGTATTTGCGAAAAGTTGGGAAAAGGCCAAGTTTTCATTAAACCTCTTGTAAACCCCAAACTGCCGTCCTGCGAGGCTACATCTGGCAAGGAAGCCATCTGCGATTCGTATAGTCTTGCTCCAACAAAACGACAACAGTGTGAAAAACTCTTTTCTCTGGTCGGCAGTGAACTGTAAAAGTAACATTAGTAATAGCTTCTGCAGGCTCAGTAATGACATAATTGACATTGGCTGAATGCACAAGCCCCAACCGCGAGGTCTTGCCAAGGCTCTGGATTGATTCATATCATCCTTCAAAAGTACAGGTCGTAGTCAATAGCCCTCTTGGATGCTGCATCTCACGTCGGTGTTGAGACTGCTCTCCTTCTGAGCAGTGTCTGCAGCGAAATCTCACAGAGTATGAGCTTCCTGACCCAGGCCCTAGCAAAAAAACAAAAAGGTCTGTTTTGCTTGACTGAAGCCATTTGCTTGATCTATAAACAAGCTCTGTATTTCCAATTGTTTAAAAAACCTGCAGTTTCACAGAGAAGTGCACATTGCACCTAGTAATCTCTTATATCTGTAGCAACATGACCCGGTGCATTTTATTTAATGCAGAGCCCTAGTAAGGAGACTGGGCTCTAAGCCATCTGCCCATATGTTTCTTGGATGCCTGATATTTTCATTTTGCTTCAGATGAGCTGCACTGTTAGGGGGCTCCCATTTATAGCATCCGGGATTTTTTCCAGTATATGTTGTGCTCACCCTGTCTGCAAACCTCTCTTTCCCCCTCAACCCCTTTCACCCCCATGACTCAAAAAATACAAACCCCAGCAGATGTCCATACAAAAAAAGAAAAAAAAGAAAAAAAAAGTGAGACGAAAAGCACTGATTTGCTCAAATCTCTTGCTAAAGAAACCATTCCCTTTGTGTTTAAAAGCTTGAGGCCCCTGTTTTAGAGAAATCCTAGAAATACGATTTAAAGACCTCGGTGGGACCGTGCAGCGCTGAGAGACTGCCTGCTTACTGATGGGGAATGTTTAGAAAAACAACACCTAATGCCACCAAGGTTTCCATTCGCACCTCCCCTGTTCTACACATTTCGTGGAGAGCCTGGCCTGAAACGCAGGAGCTTTTCCTGCATTATTTAGACAAGTAAGTGACAAAAAACACTGGACCATAACCTGAACCCTCTGCTAAGTCTCTAGACCTTCCTGATTCAGGCAGCAAGAAAGTGGGAGTTTAACCAGCTGAGGGAAGACCAAAAGAAGATGAAAAGAAAAAAAGGTAGCAAAGGACTATCTGTTGGGTAGCACAAACCCGAGTGCCTATTTTCGACCTTCCCCTGTGGCGCGGGTGAATCCACATTTGTGAAGATCAGAGGTGGCTCTTTGGTGAGCGAAGGGCTCTGGGATGCAGGACAGGGACAAAAGACCACTGATAACATGACTTTTGTTTTAAAAGATGTCAGGGCCAAGTGGCCGAATCCAGAATTGGTGTCAAGGGGTGTACCTCTCTCAAATTCCCTCCTGCTCAGAGTGCCTGGGAGCTTGATGCAGGAAAAGATGAAAAAATCAAAGCCCACACCTGAGCTGAGATGTGATGGGTCAGCTCTTCTTCTTGTTGGTGATATTAATGAGGGCTGGGTTGGCCAGTGAGACATCTCTCAATACACTCACTGCTCAACATCCTCGCGGGGTGACCTCTGCTCCCTCTCTGCACCCACCTCTTTGCAGCCCAGGGCTTTGTGCCTCCACTTGCGAGACTCCCAGGGCCAGATTAACAAAGGGATTTCTCTGAGCTCCATTTCTTCTGCAGCTCCCTCCTCCTGCCAGCCCCGATGCCAGAGGCAGAGCCCACACAGACTGCCAAGACTGCTTGAGACCAAGGTCGGGATGCTGGGAACTGACTCTGAATATGCCCTTCTATGGCTATAGTGTCCACTGGCTCTTGCCTTTGGCGTGGTTTGAAGCTCCCACGGGCCGTAATCTGTGGTCTCTTTTTTGTTTCACACTAGCTTTTCAACATGAGCCTTCGGGGTATGTTCATGGCCAGCTTGTTGGGTGGGAGACAGGGAGTTCATAAGCTTGTCTGCCAGAGCTCCTGGCTGGCAATGCAATGCTGTTCCACAAAGGGAAGGTCATGGTCCCTTTTCATCACGAATGCTGCTGGAAGGTTACGCAAGCTCATCACGAGGCAGGGATGGGTCCCCAACATGGTTTCGTAATGTGAATACGCCAGGACAATAGAGCTCAACTGACGCCTTCCAAAAATAAAGGCATCCTCTCCCCACCATTGCCTGAAGGATGCAAGACTTGAAAGGCTCCAGTGCCTCCTGCACAGCTGCTGGCTCTGTTGAACACCGTGTCTCTGCTGCTGAGGAAGGACCAAAGCCACCAGAAATGCTAGACACTCTCCATGTCATAGGCACAGCCCAAGGACAGCACTTCTTGGTGTGCCCAGGAAAGCCCGGTGCTTTGGGGCACCACTGGCCAGATTTCCCCAGGCAATGGGGACATGGGGCTGGCCACCCCAGAGCTGCCTTCCTGGTACATTTGGAGACCTTTCTGCACTGAGGATTTCAGCTCGATGATACCCTGGCAAACCCCTCCCCAGGGAGCCCCCCAGCCCCTCCAGACCACCTTTCTCACAGGCTGGCTGAGTATTAATTCATTAGCCCTGCTAAAGCAGGGTCGGAGCTGATTGCAAAAGGGAAAAATGTGTAATGCAGGCAGGGAAACAGGCAACATGAGTAGAAATCTGGTCAAGGGTGGTCACTTCCTCCGTTTGTATGAGGATTCAGGAAGTCCATTACAAAGTACTCCATCACTGTCACTTAATTCCAGCTAGATTACAAAAGATCAATAGTTCAGCTCCTCCTACCCCCCCGCCAGCGTGTTGAAGAGGGTGGTGTTATCAGCCCCATGGTGTGTGCCAGGTAGAGTTTCCCAGGACTTTGAGGAGCTTTCTTTTACTCTCTAATACCTTAATAATCAGAGCTAAATCATCAGGGGAGCCGTTAGTGTCCTTCTAGGAATGCCGACGGAGGAAACACACAGTGGGAACAGCGACAACCAGCATCGTGTCTTTGGGAGGTGGGATTGAGGCTGTGATGCCTGCAAGTGACCTGGCTACTCTGCCTGGAGCGGGGAGCCTCTTTTTATTAGGTTGCTCCTCAAGCTGTTGTTATTGTCACTGCACACCAGAGGCCATTAATAACTCTGGGACACAGCACCAGGGCAATAAGCAAGGCCATTACATGCTGCATTCCCGGCTTTGGCCCCAACCTTGTGGTCCTGAGGAATTCAACCTGATCTCCAGATGATTTACAGCCTCTTCTTTTGCTTTTTTCCTAATCTTTTCCCAGATAACCTGACTTTGATGTGAATTAGCTTTGAGTAGGGAAGTCATATGAGCAACCACAAGCAAAAGTGGGCATTTCCCAAAAGCGTCACAGTTCCACTACCTATTTACACACCTTGGACCCAAGTGTTAGGCAGCCTGGTGTTATTAGCTGGGCATCTGGTTACTATTCATATGACCTCCATAATTTCAGCAGCTCCTCTACTTTCCCCCAGGACCATGATGTACTGCACATGGCTACCCACCGCATAAAATGGTGGGAGGAGGGTCCTGGGGGGGGAGTTGGTTCATGGAGGGGAAGTAGGGCAGACCCAAATGGCTCAGCCACATCTGCTCCCTGTCTGGGGCAGTGATAACTGCAGAGGTCGGGGAGAGACTTTCTACTATAGGTTCATCACTCAAAATGGGACGATGGGAAGAGAAAGACTGTGAATAGATTCAAATCTGCTGAAAAGTTTCTGTGAAGAGGGAATGCTGTCCCTTGAAAATATCCCTACTTTTCCGTCTGTTTCTTAAATGCAAAGATTGTCCATGGACATGCTGCAATGTTTCATTTTGTTGTCTTCTGAATATTCATGTGTTTCAGATCTGCTTTTCATAGTGCTTCAGTTTCAAAAATTAACCTGAACCAAAGGAAAAGGTTATCCAAAAAGATTATATAGCCCCCAAATGAAGTAAAATGTTGGATCTCACATTTAGCCAAAAGTTTCAGATTGATCCACTAATGAAAGTTTCCAGGGTTGTCTCTTCCATTTCAGTGCTAAAACAAGTAAGATACGATCATTGGCCTAGACACAAACTGGTATTCCCTCCCCAGTGATCAGTAGACTGTAAGAACTAAAGAAGAAATCTAAGTTGAGAAGATGTATTATTAGTAAAATTATGAACATTGCTGTTGTAGTAACTACTGGTCTTTGGGTGTACAGGCAAATCTTGGTGGTAAAGATGGGTACATACCTTCCTGGTCTGGGGTCCAGTGGTATGGACCTGTTTCTGTATTTTTCTTCATGGCTGGTCTGACGGGGGATGCCAGAATACCCTTTTGCTCAGTCTGATTGGCTCCCACACAGGGCGACGAGCAGACAGATAATGAAAAAAAGGGTGAGGTAGCTGGGAGAACAAAATGTCAGACCAAAGATCTTGGACACAAATGTACAGGTTGTTCTGATCAACCTCCTTTGAGAAATTGTCTGCTGAAAGACTTGGGCGCTTCTGTACCTTATAGTTCACACATCATAATTTACGTACGTTGTCCAGCATTTTTCATTGTCATAATCGTATAAAGGGTCTTAGTTCACTGGTGAATCTGGATTTTGTGGTCATACCAAATGCAAGGATAAGCCCTGCACTTTAACAGAAGAAAAGCATGGTCCTAGAGCTGGTTTTCCCACATGCTTCTTCAGGGCTGGCCCTTAGTTCACCGCTGGCCAAAAAAGCCCCACAAAGACTTTTTTTTCTTTCTTCTTCCAGAGTTTCTTATTCCACTAAGGACGTATTATTATTTTAAACTTAATGGGAATTTAATCAGAAAGGAGTGACGCAGCGACTAGTCACCAGCTGAGCTCTGCAGAGCTCTGACGGATGGGGGCCAAGCCCCAGTCCAGCCTGCCAGAGCTCTCTTTTTGGTTTGGAAATCATTACCACTGCCTCCCGCGGACGGCTCCGTGGTCGTGGCAGCTGATTACAGTGACGGGGGAATTAAAACCCTTCACCTGCTGTGGCTCTCGCTCAGCTTCCCTCCCCGCCAAGTGCTATCTTTGCTGGTAACAGCCTGCAAAAGCCCACAGCGTCTTAAAACTGCGGCAGATGTTTTGCTTTAATAGGGGGAGAGGAGAGGGGGAGGAAAGGGAATCGGTGGCAGGCCGTGAAGAAGAAAGGTGGGAGGAAAAACAGCAAAATGGAGCCGTCCCATCTGCTTTTATCCCTCCATTAGCTGACACAGTAAATAAGGGTGGCGCGGACTGGTTTATCTGAGAGGGATGCTACGCTGCTGAGTGGAGAACAAGCTGAAGGTGTCCACCAAGTACCTCTCAATGAGTTAGAGCGCTTCCAAAAAAATAAAAAAATATCCAGAAAAGACAGGAAGCTCCCCAAATTTGACCCTGAACTAAACTCAGACCCGTTTGTTGCCTCACTGATATCAGCCCAATTTTCTATCCTGTTCTCATGCCTCTGAGTTCAGTCTGAGATTTTGTTTTAAATGTTTTTGAAAATTGCAGTTGTTCAGGTCATGGGTTTTGCTTTGGCACTCGCTTAACTGTTCCTGGCTGTTCCTCTGCCATGGGAGGTCTAAGAGTATTTCCAGGTTTATCAGCAACATTTCTTCAGAAAGTTGCTCCCCTAACCCTGCATTTTTGTGTGCGTTGCTGATAATCCGTGTCTGAAATAATGGTGCGACTGTGTGCTTGGCTGGGATCCACCTAGATGTAAAAAAAAGTACATGCCAGAGTGGTCCATTTTTCCAACTATATTCCCACCAAGGAGGCTTCTGAGCTAATGAAGATGTTAAGAAGTAACAAAGCAAATCCTCAGTGAAATCCCAGGGAGCTTCAGATCCAGAGTTCTGCAGCAGTGATTATTTTGTTGAGCATTTCTCCTCTCCTCTTACATTCTGCACTTCTCAGGTGCCTTTTTTAAGCAAACAACAAACTCCACTTCTCCCCCATCCCCATCAACTTGGCTTTGGCACTCCCAAGCCAACAGCAATATCAAAGAAATCTGCAGAACTTCCCAAGTTAGGAGGGATGGAAAAGAAAGGTGGGATGCCAAGGTTGCTGTGGTATTGTAGGAAAGTAGGAAAATTTTGTCAATCCGGTTAGAAGAAACTGTAGACACATACAGCTGGTACAGGCACCAAAACCCACTTCCAACAGATCTCCAGCTCACGGGACTCTTTTAGAAGACACACTGGTTATGGCTTTTTTAAAACAGAAAACAGGAATGTACCCTATTTGTGCAGAAGAAGAGATTTGATGTGGAGAAAAACCTATCTGCTTTCCATTTTTAGGGTGTTTTTCCATTCTTGGGAAAGACTGTGGATGATTGTGTAACTGTATAAAAGCTGTTTTATTTCCCCTCGATTAGAAAAAAATTATATGCAGGATTTGCAACTGTTCTGAAGACGAAATGTGTGATAAAATGAATGACTCCTTTTCATTAATATATATGTCTTTTAGCTAAGCTTTTAGTGGAAAAACTGCCCTGAAGAACCCTAAATATGACTTGAAGTCTGATGCTCTGCTAACTTGGCAAATACCTGAGGATGAAGTATGGAGAAGAGCTAACCTATAAAGTATCCTGTATTTTAACAGCCTGTTTCTCCATTAAGCATTTTTAGACATCAATAGAACAAATTGTCCTGTATTGTATGTTACATGTCTGTGTGCTGTAGAAACATTAAGGCTTTTGTCAGCTTGCTACTTTAACCCTTAAAGACATTACTCATGGCTGGTGCTCCAGCAAAGTCGTTGTCCTCTGGCTTTTGTTGGAAAGCTGCTGTTGATTTTATGGCTGTGCGGCCACATCATCATTTGTTTTCACCCTCAAGAAGATCCATATGCCGGTGGTGATTTTATTACAGTCGCTGCTGTTACTTGCTTGTGAGCTCCTCCATGGACCAGGATGCTCTCAGATGAAGAAATACATAAACGTCAAGCAAAAAGATACCAAAGGCTTTTGTAATTTCAGCCTCAGCAGGACAGGTTCTACGAGGCAGGGACACCCCTGCAAAATGCTGGCAAAAGCCCATCTGTAGACCATTAGTTAAATACCTGTCCCTGGGCTCTTTCACATGAAAAAGTAAAGTTAATTCTAACGTTGGCAGCTGAAGGTGTAGGGGTAAGTGGGGTGAGCCTGAGCGTACTGCTAAGAAGAAGCAGTGAAGTTTTAAGATTCGTGCAAGGCTGAGCTCCAAATGGGCATTGCTGCAGCCCAGGTCTCCCTCTGTTGACAAGGGTTGGTTGCTCTGGCCAGACTTTGAACCTTCTCACCAGGATTTTTGGCGCCATCTTCACTTCTTCCTGCTTTGTTCTGAAGCCGGGTGACTCCCTGTATGTCCTGCCTGACCTGGGAAGCACCGATAGCCCCGCCAGCAGCTCCCACTCACACAATATTCATGTCGTCCTGGTTGCTTCCTGCACGTGTGACCTTGAGATAACCACCATCCACTCTCTCTATGGGTACAGCCTCTCAAGCAGGTTCCCACCAGGCAAGGACGGCACTTGAGTAGTGGCTGCTCTCAAGTAATTGCCCATGTCCTCACCTTAATCCACAATAAATGCAAGTTAACTCGCTCCAGTTTCACTGACTCAGGAGGACGCCCCAGGGCCCATCACTGTTGCCCCAAGACCATCACTGGGGCAGGGCTGCCACACTGGAGAGCCCCTTGATCTCAACCCTGCAACCACGCTAGACTTACAATGCGCCTCTGAAATACCTATTTTTGAGTATGGTTTCATGGCGGCTCTGCTTCCAAAAAAAAATTAAGTCAGAAATTCCTTCCTGTCCTTTCCAGTGCCCAGGGCTTGCCTGTTCTTCACAGCTGCATGTTGGGCTGTGGAGAAACTATCCTCATTGAAATTAGTTCTCTCTCTTTCCCCCCCCTAAAAATATTGTGTATAACCCAGATCATCTCCAAGATCTGGCTCACACTTTGGCTGTATAATTTGGGCAATGGAGATGGTGCTGGCAACACCGTTGTGAAGATACAGAAGGTGTTTAAGCTGATCTTGTATTCCAACAAATTATTCACTTTAATGATTCAATCATTCATGACAACCTGCTGGGGAGACTGCAGAAGGCAAGAGCCCTTGGCTGCTCTAACTAACCACCAACCCAGTGGTCTTCAGGCTTCAGCTATGGACCACCAGGGCTATAATTCATGGAGAGAAGGGCTGCGAAATGATTGCAAACTTTCCTCCCCATGCTGGACAACGAAACACAAAATCCTCTCCCCATATATGTTCTCAAGAGTGCAAGCAAAAAGAAAAACCAAATAGCGTTTGGGGAAAACGATGCAACAAGTGCATCTTAGCTGGTTTTTTTTACTAGTATTATAACAAAATGGGTAACATGATGGCACATGCGTAAGGTGGACTCTGAGTCCTCCTCAAAAAGGTTCCATAAACATTTAGTTGAAAAAAATGTTGAGGCAAACTGAATGACTCAAATATTTATGCCAAGATTTTAATAAGTGGGGGGTAGCAGCTGCAAGACTAACCAGGAAATAACTGAGTAGCCGGTGCTTGACCAGCTTGTGGAAGGTGTTTGTGAGGAGCTGGTGACTGAGACCTGTGATGTAGGTGGTCCCTTCCAGCCCTACGTGCCTGGGAATGGCCATGGCTCTCTCCCAAGCGCCATCGGCACTAATGTATTTACGTTCCTTGCCATGGTATGCGAAGCAGCTTCACTGGAGCCAACAGGTTTTATACCTGGAAGTCCCATAAGTGACTTCCACGCAAATCTGAAGAATTCACCTAAGCACTGAGATGGTGGTAGCTGCAGCAAGGTCTGCAAGCACTGCCACCATGCTGCTTGGTGGGGAGAAACCCAGTGCCACAGCACCCCCCTTACATCCCCCTCTCCCTTACCCCTTTTTTTTTAGTGTTTTACCCATGAACACACGGAAATCTCTCTGTCTGCTGGGGAGCATTTAGCAGAAGAGTAAACAGGTCCTCCTCTCTCTCTCTCTCTCTCTCTCTCTCTTTGTGTTCAAACATGGGAGTTCACATCCTCTGCCTCTTCCTCTCCGCTGCTGGCCCCCTGGAAGAGCAGAAGTACACCCCAGGGACAGCACAGCAAACAACGCCGAGGGGCAGCGGGACCAGAACAAAGAGCCCTTCAGCCCTGTGAAAAGCTTGTCCTGGAAAAGGGAGTCAATCCCAAGGCAGTACCTGTACTGGGATTAAAAAAGCACCAGGAAAGCAGAACAAAAGCGAAGATAACGAGACTTCAATGGTCTTCTCGTGCGTGTCTTAGACTTCATGCGTACGTGGGTTTCCATATATATATTTCCAGAAGGGAAATACGAGCCTTGTTTATAAAAATTACAGGCTTGCTTCTGAGTTTAACCTCTACCCTTTAAACAGCAGCCTGAGCCTAGGAATTGCTTTGTGCAGGGCAAATTGTTCCTCTGCCCCAATTTGGGTTTGAAAGGAGTAAGCATTTCAAGATTTTCTCACTTATCTGCCATCTGCTTTTGTCTCCCAGGATCCCAGTGAGAGGCAAGAGCTTTACAAAGAGCTTCAGGACTTGCTGTGATTGCATCATTCCCACCCTGGCATCCACACACCGGCTCCTCTTCCTGTGCCCTTCACACTACCAGTGCAGAGAACCTTGTACCTACCTCTGGTACCTACCCTTGTAGCTGCCTCTTGTAGCTATTTCTTCTAACTACCTCTTGTACTTACCCTTGTAACTACCGCCTGTAGTTATTTCTCATAATTACATTTGGTTGCTCATGTACCTGCAGCTCTTGCTGGCTGTAGACACAGCTCCCCAGAGCTATGTGATGCCTATGATAAATATATAAATATATGTCTAAATGCCTAAACCATGCAGTGTAAATCAGTGAAAGGATTAGGTATTTATCTAATATATATATTAGATACATATGCGTATATACATGGATTTTAATGGTGCTGTCCCTCCTTAAGCCTAGGATAGGCTCTAATATATCTATAAAAATATATATATAAAATATATATATAATACATAGATAGATAGATAGATAGATAGATAGATAGATAGATAGATAGATCGGTAAGATAAACACCTAACCCTTCCACTCATTTACACTGTGTGGTTTAGGCATGTAGACATGCATAGTGGTAGACAGGAATTCAACCCCAAAAGAACTGCATTTGCGATACTGTTGAATTGCACAGGAAAAGCATAAATCAGAAGAGGTGGGCAGGGAACTAATGTAAGATGCTGGCCATAGGGATGTCCTTGTGATGTTGTGGGCAAACACAACTGCTCTAGTCAGAAGAGAAAGTGAAGAACCGTAATTAGGTGGGGGCTGCTGGCCTCTTGTCAAGAGGAAAACAATGCTAAATTGGGTTATTTTTTAAGAGCTGAGATGAGAGCACATCAAGGTATGAGGATTCAAATTTCGTGTTTGCATTTAGTCTTTGGATATCACGGGGCAATGTAAATTAACATCATACTATGCCTGGGATGTGAGCCCTCACCCGGGAGCTCTGCTTTGGCACCCACCCATGAGAGCCCACCCGAGGCTTAAGAAGGGACAACACCATTAAAATCCATTAGAACTCTTAACTGAAAGAAATTGGGTGTTGTAATATTGATCATTGCCCTTCTCTCAGGCAAAACTCCTGCTGGGAGCGCCCAAAGGTTTGCCCAATCTTGTATTGCTACATCAGAGTGCCCAGGAACAGAAGAATTAAACCAGATGGTTGCATAAATGTGAATTTTCTTGCCCTGAATCTGTTGTTTCAGTCCGCGTGATTCATTGAATGATTCCATTGGAGCCTGTAAATAACTTCCCCTCCCCCCCCATTATTACCCTAATAATTCTCCTGAGATTGAAAATGTGTTTATTTTGACTCAGAGATTGTAAAACCACAGGATTAAAACAAGTTTAGGCTGCCAGCGCTTTATTTAATTTCTTGTTCTTTTGCTGAAGCTCTGAGAATAACTTCTGTTTCCTGCCGAAGAAGGAAACAGTGTTTTCCTTGACTTATGTAAATATGACTTCCCTGCTCATACATTTTCCCACTGCTGGAAGTAGGCAGGAATCTTCCCAGTGCCTGAAGTTTGCAGCCCGTGTATAAGATTTTGCCCTGTGCCCAGTTCACCATGGGCTGGTTTGGAGGGGTTGGAGTTTCCCCAGATGGAGGTTAAGTCCTTACAGGCGTGCAGAGACTCGGCAGAGCGAGAGGAGGTGTCCGCCGGCTCTCAGCAAGGACCTGCCTCCCAACCAGAGGGCTCTGACTTCATTTTGACCTCCTCTGTGTTCATTTTTTTTCTATGATTTAAGTCATTTGGCGGTAACGTATAATCAAGACTTCCCTTACTGAGAGGAGCTGCAGCAAGAAAAGAGGGACTAAAATATAGGCTAGCCATGTAATGGGAGCGTGTGAATGTGGGATGGGAAACGCAAAGGGGAGGACGGGGAGGCAGAGATGCAGTATAAAAGCAGCACTGACATCGGGAGCTATTTCTCTGGCATGTATATAATCATGCCATAATATCCAGTTGGGAGAACATGGTAGAGCGTTTCAAACAAAGGAAACGGCCGGTGCCTGGAGCTCCTCTGCATATTTATTACATCAACATAATGATAGAGAGAAATAAAAGAGAGGCAGAGGCTGGCATTACCAGCAGATAAGTGTCACTGCTACTGTGCATAGCATGGCTGGGAACGTGCTTGGCTCGGGCTTGGTGTGGAGGCCAGACTTTGGAGATGATGTCGGTGAATTATTGAGGGTTTAGGAAAGCACGCTTGAAAAATGACGTTTGAAATCCTGGCTGGGGTGAGCATCTCAGAAGTTTGACCCATTGAGCTCTCCAAGGAGGAGGGCAAGAGGTGGCTCCATCAGAGCTGGCCCATCCCCACAGCAGGGAAAGGGTTGCTGATGGCAAATCAGTCTTTCATTGAGCCAGCAGAAACAAGGCCAGGGCTGGAAGCTCAACCCAGATAAGATCAGGCCGAATTGGAGGTGGAAATGTTAAACCATTTCTAGTCATGAGCCTTTCTAAAGGATGACTGTAAAGACTGCTCAGGGAGGCAAGATGCTTCTCCGGGCATTTAGGTTGGGTTTTTTTCTCTCAAAGGCATACTCTAACGCAATCAGGGAATTACAGGCTTGATGCAAAGATTATAAATCTTAATTATCTAGCCTCTGTTATGCAAGAGGCCAGGAAAGATAACATTCCTGCCAGGCCTTTAATCAATGATGTGCCTGTTTGCAGAAGCACTGAGCGATTTGGGGCTCCCTCAGTTTTCAGGGGTCCTGCTGCAAGAAGCCTGACTTTCCCAGGGAGGTACCAGCTGCTCCTGGGAAATCCAGCATCTTCCAAGGCTTCTCCATCTGTCTACCCAGAAATTAGGCCAGTGCAAATTGCTGTTCACTTCTGAAAATGGTGTTCCCGTCATAGCACCAACAAACAAACTCGAGATCTAGAAAACTTAAACCCTAAGGAACTCCTAAACCCCCACCTTTTCCATGAAGACAACTACTTTCCTATAGCTTGGCTCTTTTATACAAAGATTCCCTAGAGTGCTGTCTCCATAAATGAATCTTTCCACCTGAGGAAGACATCTATCTGCTTCCCTACCAGGGCCATTTCTCTTCTTGCTGCACTCCCAGCTATCTTGCAGTTATTTATCTATTTATCTTTTTTTTTTCTTCTCTTTCTATTACTGCTGAGGTGATGGCAATTCCCTGTAACAATATAATCCTATGCAATTTATCATGATAAGTCTGTTCTGCTAATGCAATGGAGCCCCTGTTAGCTAGAAAAAAAAAAAATTTACAGGCAGGAAAAATCAGCATAAGCCATATAGATCTTACACACTGCCACAGCTAAAGAGCTGACGGGGAAAAGCTCGCCTGCTGCTGATAATCAGTGCAATGTATCGCTGCTGTGGTCTACTCATAACCCTTGAAATGAGGTTTTAATTCCTGAAGTCTTGCACAAACAAAAGAGTTGCAGAGAGAGGGAGAGACACTAGGGTGGGGGGAGAGGAGCAGTGACCTTTGCAAGTGAACTCGCAAGGAAACAACAACGTGCCTCAGCCTTAGCCTGATTTTTTTAATATATTTTTTTTTCAAAAATGAAGTTGGCTGTTGGAAACCCAGAAGCACTGGCTGTCAGACACTGGCCAGATCCTGCGAGCTTTGTTATTTCAGTGCTTAATCCCAGATGAGGCCAAGTCACACTCAGATTTTAGACAGGTTGGTTGGGTCTGGGTCCTCATTGCTCCACACTGTATTTCTGGCTGCTCAGCAGCTCGAGAAGCTCTGACCACCCAGTACCCCAGAAAATGTAAAGAGGTGGCTGAGGTGATGAGCAGATTTTATTGCTGGAGTAAACCTCAGCCATACTCTGGGCCTGGCATCCCTGTGCAACGCACAGATTTCTTCACAGGATCTCCTTTGTCCAGACGACTATAGATTAAAACATCCAGAAGGAATAACAATGAGGCACATTATCCCACATATATTATGTATATTATATATTATACATCATGCATGCAGTATTAGGATGACCACTTTTCTTTTTGGTGGTGATGATCCACAAAAAATAATTTAAAAAAACCCAATCATTCCCCAACTTCTCTGCATCTTCTTCAGCTTCTTCCTCTTTTTTCTCTTGTTCAGGAAAATGTGCAATACTGTGGCAGGCCGAGGCTCCAGTCTGGGGGTTGTTTTCCCATCATTTTGCTTTTGCCATCTTCTAAAAAGCCATTTATTTTCCCCCTCGCTCCCTTTTGTCTGGGCTGCTTGTCACGAGCGCTATTGCCCAACGTCCCCCCACCTCGGTGGCAGAAACTGCCGTTTGCTGCTGTCGTTATTGTGTGAGATCCTGCACTTCTGAGTGCAAACAAAAAAAAAAAAAACACCCAAGTTGCCATCTCTGGCTTCGAGCTTTTCCCCAATCAGCTCCCTGTCTCCGCCGAGAGCACTCCCATTCCAGCCCTCGCTGGAGCTCCTCGGGGTACGATTGCAAGCGCCAGGGATAGACACATGTTTCCCATTACACGCCTAAGTCTTCGCAGAGCCCTGGTGACAAGAGATCTTACAAAATAGCACTCGGTGGAAAGGGGCCGCAGGTCGGGGAGGGACTGGCTGGTTAGAGGGGCAGATTCACAGGAGGAAACCCCGTTATTAATAAAATAGGGAGGGCGAAGAGGGGGTAACAGAGAAACTTGCAGTGGTTAATTTTAGCAGAAACAGACAAAAATAATTAACTTTATAAAAAATGCTCTCCCAAGCTGGCCAGGTCTGGGGATATGTTGTTCAGAGCATTTTTTCAAATCCATGCTATATCATACGAAGCTGCTGCAAGAAAAAAAAAATTAAAAAAAAAGAAAAAAACCCACCCAACACCTCTGTTTATATAAATGACTTGATTTAACCCCAGAGTCATTCTCAGCGCTGTTCTCACACGCCACTGTCCCGTTCCCTCACCCCGCTTGGAAGCACTCCCTTGTTTCCAGGGTTGTGTTACAATCCCATTTGTTTCTCACTATAAAACCAGCTCATTACGTGGCTCTTCCCATCCCTGCTGTTACAATGCAGTATGCAATTTTGCATTTGCTTATGACACACCATGATCCGAGCAATATAAATATCATGGCTGATCTGGTGTTAATCATCTCGGGCCCGTCTGATGGGAGGGCAATTGAAACTACACTATAGCTCTGCAGGTTATTCATAGCATCAGCTCACTAATTTTTACTGGAATACATTCGCATTTGAATGACATGTTTATTGGAACTTCTTTTGCAGTCAAAGAGAGTTATTGTGGGTATGGGCTAAATGCATTCAGCCATTATATTCTGCAAGCCGCAGTTAAATGCCAGACTCGGGTTGAGCTGGGTTTGAACAGCCTATCTATAAAATCGTCTTCGTGTGTCACCAAAACAGACTCGCTAAAGAGTTTACAGGCTACCAGCTTAATATATTAGCCTAATACATTAGCTCTTAGCCTAATATTAAAATAACAATAATTGTCAGAGGTACAAGTGTTGCGGCCAAGCAGAGAGTGCTTGGAAAACGTGGCCCTCGAAGGGAGCGGGTCATCAGCCAAGAGAAATAAATTACCTTCAGCTCCCAGCACACCAGCTGTACCTAAATCAGCTTAAACATAGGACGTCCGCAGACTGGTTTTATCTCCTTGGAAGCGGAGGAGGGTTTGCAGTGCCTCTTGACGGCAGGCGGCTATCGGGGCCTTCGCTTTGCAGCGTCCTCTGGGGATGGCAATCACCTGCCAGGTCAGAGAGCCTTCACCTCCCAGACCTGCCGGCCCTATCTCCAAGGAAATCTGGCTTCTTTTTCCATTTTCTGCCTCCATATCAGATCCTAAAGTACTCGGTGGTTGCTTTGCGTGACAGTGTGCGCTCCTCCTGCTCCAGCACTGGCTCTCTGGGCAGCTGCGGAAGTTCCCACCCTGACTCCTGAGCCACTCCGAAACTCCGCCATGGAGGGGATTCATTTGGGAAGTGAAGTCAATGCAAAGACCCTTATCTTTGCAAGTTTTTACAGCCTAAATATGTGCTGTCATGGAGGACTGGTATTTAGATGGGCTCCATCGGAAAAGAGACTCCCAACACTTTCCCGCCGTGATGGTTTTATTAGGCACATTAACACCTCCATGCCGGATCCTCCTTCGTTGAGGGCCAGCAGCCCCACTCGGGGCGGGATTTAATTCCTCTCTCTGCCCTTGGGAGCCGTGTAAAACAGAAAACAATGCGCATTTCAGGTTCGCCGGGGACATGAAACTTGGCGAGTCTTGCGCAAAACTCGGTGGAGGCGCAAATCTGTCCTGGGAGCTGCCAGCAAGCGCAGCCCCGGCCCCCCAAATAATCGCTGTTACGCCTCGCAGTAAAATGCTCTGCTGCTTCTGCAGGACACGAGGGGGTTTAGCCTCCAGTTCAGGATTTTGGTTTGAGTTTGTGAGTCTGCAACCATTTGTCTTACTGTAGGCCAGCTGTTTTGGGGAGGCGGGGGGAAATAAAATCAAACCAGCACAAAGCACAGAGCTCAACAGAGCTGATAATTTGGCTTTTGTGGTGAACCTGCCTTTCCTCAAATGGAAAATTGTACGAATAGAAACCAACCTGAAAAAATTAAAGTTGCAAAGTACACCTTTGTATTTAAAAGAACCTGGGATGCCAGTCTTTCTTTGGTCCCTAATTTGCAAACTCCTCATTTTTTAAGGAATACGCCTGGTCTAGTGAAGGAGGCCAGGACAATAATAGCAATAAAAGCTTTCATGGACTTGATTCAGATGACTATTAAATGAAGTGTAGACTCACAAAATTATGAGAAATAACTTCTTTCCATCTTTGAGATCTCAGTTCCTTGCTGACACCAAAATGTGAATCAAAAACTGAAATAACTCCCACTGGGTTATTTTTGCTGAAACTTTGCACAACTACAGGCAAAAGCCCAAAGCATCACTGAATACAAAACACAAATGACTTTATGCATTATAAACCACTCCAGCTCAAGTATTGAAGAACTGCTCAGAAAGAACCAAGAGGAATACTTTTGTTGGTTCTTCTTTTTTTTCAAGAAGGCAACATTTCTTATTAAAAAAATATTGCTATTTTTCCCAGACCTCAATTTTGGAATGAAACTGGAGTCTGATTAAAAGTGATGTGAAATGAAAACGTACAGTTGGATAACACAATATCAATGTCTGTCTTTAGAGTATAAAGCAGAGGACAAGTTTAGAGGCTCATCTTTTTTGGTTTTACTCTCTTTTTTTTGGAACTCTTGTTAGAGGGAGTGACAGCAGAAAGAGGCTGTGCAGTTCTTAAATATGGGCAGGAAATTTCCCACATGAGGACAGGCATAAAAATTTGCTGAGGCATCAAAACTTAGCCTTCCTCGCTGGGAAGTGGATGTGAGACCAACACCTTTCAAATCTTTCAGATAGGAAGAGAGCTCATGTCTTGTCCCACAACTGGTCACAATCCAGACATTGGGGGATATCAGCATTTTAAATACTTTTTTTGAGAAATCATTAAAACAGGAGTCTGCTGGCATGCAAGACAGTTAGCTGCTATGTATTTTGGCTTGCTGAACCATGTGTTTGTGAACGGCCCAGACCAGCTGCACCATGGCAGTGAGACCATGACTAGAAGCTCATCATGAATGGGGACATTTGGCCATGAAGATCTGACACAGGTCTGCGGTTCCTACATATCTGTAGAGGGCCTCTGTGGCTAAATAAACACATTTTTGGACCACAAAGTAGCTTATGATGTCAAGAAACCTTTCTTCAGGAGAGCTTTGTTTGCTGGTTCCCATGAAATGTTTCTTTTTGAAGAAAACAAAGAAAAAATAAAAAACAAAGCAGAAGTAGCTCAACCAAAACTTCCCAGCTGTCTCCTCACCATAAGATTTTCGGCAATCTCATGCTAATCCATTTGGGAGAGTAGGTCAGTAGCTATGGCTTGTCCTTGGAATAAGGTTCCATGGGGCTCCTAATTCCTGCTACCCCACTCACCTGACCCCTAGTTTGGGACAAACAAGGTGTTTACCTTTCCTGCACCTCATTTTTCTCTGCTGGTAATAATGGGAAGTGATGATTGCTGCCTGCTTTGATGAAGTCTCCTGTGATCTACAAGTGAAAAATGCAGTGTAAATGCAAGGAACGTAATTATTATTATCACCAAAGAAGCTGCCTGGTGACCTCGGAGCTGGTTTATAGATTCATAATTGGTTTAGATCGAAATGGCGATGAGGCAACATGTTTAAACATGCCATTGCTTTCTCAGTATACCCAAT
Organism: Pluvialis apricaria; assembly: GCA_017639485.1. Classification (NCBI taxonomy): domain Eukaryota; kingdom Metazoa; phylum Chordata; class Aves; order Charadriiformes; family Charadriidae; genus Pluvialis; species Pluvialis apricaria. Next base: position 5,812,414 of record CM030011.1, on the reverse strand, counting down.
CCAGTCTTGGGGGACAGTAAATATTGCAAGCGTGGTTAACCCATGTTTCAGGACACTGCGATATCTTCGCCTTTGATAATCCTCTGAGCTCCAGCTGCCCCAGTGATGCTGGGATTTGGAAATTCCCAGTCAATACTCATTCTGTCATACAAGTCAGGTTAGTTTTCAGCCTATGTTTTGCTACAGCAAATTGTGTGCAGACCTCAGGAATGAGAACTAAATACTATTTGACATTTACGGAGAGTATTTAATTTCAGAAAGAGCCTGTGTGCATAGTAGAATCACACAGCAATGAAGAGCCCCTTCCAACCTGAAAAACAGCTGCTACTTAATATTATATTATCGCTTTACGCTGCCCTCGAAAATAAAAGGTGAGGATTCGAATGCTGCACCCTGTTAAAATTACAGGAGAAGACCCTATAGAATGAAAGCCATTTTCCAAATGGGAGTTTAGCTGTAATTATGGGTCAAACAACTCCTCTTAAGTAAAAAGTCCCCTTGTTTAATGATGTGACGCAGCATCGGTGTAGGGGCTTTGCTTTTCAGCAGTTTTTTCCTACCTCTCATTTATTAAACTAATCTGGCCAGAAGGACAAAACAACACAACCATGGGGAGGGCAATAAATCTTCCTGCTTTTGAGCAGAACTTAAGCCCTAAGTAAAGAGAGGTTGGGAAGCCACTTCCTCCGCCAACAGGTTATTCCATAATTACCCTCTCCCGGGCTTTCTCCACCTTCCCCTGCAGCCTGTAGCTGGAGTTAGAGCCAAGATCCTGGGCAGAGTGGACACACCACCAGGCCCCCAGTTTCCCAGTGTTGTGCAATGCAGTCTCTGTTATCGGTGTCCTCAGGATCTTCCCACAGCTGAGACAAAAGGTCTGGGGTTATTTGTAGATGTCTATAATTTGCGGGGTCCTCCCTTCATTTGATTTGCTCTTAAATATAGGACTGGGAACTCCTGTGCAGAGTCGTCCCTCTTACTGCTTGATATTTCCTGTGTACCAAGCGTGCTGTCAAAACAAATATTCCCCTACCCTTGTTTACCACGTTCAAGTCTTTGGCATCTCATACAGCAGGCCCGGCTTCCTCCCAGCTCCTTATAATCACGATTGCCTGAATAGGAGCTATTAAAGGCTTTTAGCAGTCCTTTTCCTCCCAAGAAAATGAACCCAATCTCTAGGATGTGACATTCGGCTTCTTTTTGTGAAAACAGGGGTTAGAAATCCACTTCACCGCTTGGTAATATCGGGATCATCTGTCATTAGCTTCCAGCCCGTCCCCCTGTAGCCAAACTGGCTCCTGGCTGGTTTCCTCCACGGATATTTAAAGACTATCGTAGTATTTATCTCTCCTTCCTTTGCTATTTGTGTGCTGGATCCTTGGGCTGGTGTTTCATCACTGTTTTCGTCGCTTTTCCCATGTTTCAGCAATAGACAGTGCTTGCTCCCGAGGTTGTGGGTAGAGGAGGAGACCCGTGGATGCGCTGCGTGTGGCAGGACCAGGACTGTCGCATCCTGCAACTGGTCCCAAGGTCCCACTGAAGGTGGGGTTGGGGTTTCCCATGGGTCCAGCCCACATACCTGGCCTGTGCACCGGCCGTTTCACACCAGAGCACAACCTCTGTGATGGAAACTATGGAGCTCAGGCTGAGTTTTTTTCTCCTTTAGAACCACAGGCTCTTCTGGACTTGTGAGCTGCAAGGGGACAAACCTGATGATTTATCCACTAAGCCACACAGACCTCTCAAACAGCTCTTTAATGTGAAACATGTGCTGCCGAGCCCCGGCAGTTAGTTCTCACTTTGGCTTAGCCCCTGTTTGCTCAAATGCCGAGCGCATTCGGACAACGGAGATTATTTCGGTAAGGAAAGCAGCATTCCTGGAAATCCCGCTGCTGTAAGAACACGCTCTCTCTGCTGGCACTTATTTTGACTCTGGCCTGAGTTATTTACAGAAGGTGAAGGACGTTTTGCTTGACTTTTATCTAATTATGATGGGCTTATGCAGATTAAGCATTATATGACTTATGCTATTTATGGCCGGCACAGTGTGTCGGTGGCAGAGCGTGGGTGCAGCGTGCAGGGCTCATGCTCAGGACGTGTGGCCCTTACATAAAAGCTTATTTAGACCCCTTGCTCCCAGTTAGCACCCATTTCTGTCAAAATCTGCAGGAGCAGAGCACCAAAATAACCTCATAGAGCATCAGCGAGATTCACAGAGACCTTTAGGTGCTTGGCAGGTGCCGCACAGCAAACTGAGTGGGAAACCAGAGCTGGGCAACTTGTACCACTGGAGTCATTTTAATCCCCATCACTTCATTATCGTTGCCATCTTAACTCCCACTTTACCTCCCAGCATCGCTCTAGGGAGAGGAAATGGGTCATTACAACAAATATCACCTTCCCCGGAGGTTTTAGCACAGGGGTGGCCGCATCATTTCTAGCATCCGCTAAGCCCTTAGGAGCGATTAAGCTCAGGGTGCCCGTACAGCTCCGGGGGAAGGAGACAGGTAACCTCTGCTAACAAACCCGGCAGCTATGCCAGGAGGACTGAGTTTTACTGAGATCAGGAGCAAGGCTCCAGGCAATATCTCACAGGCTGGTAAGCAAATGCACTTGCACAGATGCTGCCTCGGTGAACACGAGCTTGGCTCACCACACTTCTCCTTCTACCCCAGCCGGTGGGCTGGCCAGGAGCAAGCCTTGCCACTACGCTGGCTTAAAAATAATTAATCTTCTTTTGCTGCTGGTACCATATCTTGAAGTACTAAAGAGAAGAAAAATATACTCCTTAAATGCTTTGAGATTGTAAGTGATGTTGGAGTCAAGGATGCTTCTTTTGTGCTTAATGCCTGCGACTATGTGGGGCTGCACAGTACATGGGCAAATAGCCTTGTACAAAAATGTTTAACATTTCCTAATGGGGATTCTTTGGAATTTCCCATTCCATGAAAAAAAAAAAAAGGTAATATTTTGATTTTCTCTCTTAATTCAGAAGGAAAATACACAGTAAAATATTGGAATTTCTCAAGGGAAACCCCAAACTCAAAGCTGCCTTAATAAAGCGACGGATGGCTAGCAGAAACCCCAAACGTTTTTGGTAACTAGAAATACCAGCAGATCAGCTTCCTCTGCATGAGGTTACTTACTTTGGCTGATAGTGTGGACAGGGGGAAATATCATACAGATGTCCCTTGAGGATACACTTCTCTTCTGACTCCTGACACCCACCCCAGTTTCCTGGAGTACCCAAACCCAACCATGAAAGGTTTGCCGTGGGCAGAGAAGGGTGACTGCTTTAGAGCCAAACACATCTCCATGGCCCGACCTCACCCTGCTTCTGTCCACCTTGGCACCCTACAACTAGTTTTGCCTCCCTGTGTTCTTAAGCGCATTTTCTGTTTAATAAAACCCTTGATTGACTGGCTTTCGTCTGCAAAAATGTATATATTTTTCCCCTATAGCAAAACTAAAGCACAGCAGCTGATGTGATGTGAACCATCCCAAAACATCTCCCCTCCCCTGTTTCAGCAGTGGGTGCAGGGGCAAGTGGAGCTCAATCCATGCAACTTTTTCCCTTCTGTACTTACGCAAAAATAACTGCACATAAATATAACCAAATTGGGAGAAAACGTCCTGAGGCAAACAGGAAGCTCATTACATGTCCTGTGCTGGAAATGTTTGTGTTAGGTTTCCATTATAGCACAATGTGTCTTTTGGGAGGTTGGCTACGGGCAGGCTGTTCTCTGCCGAACCCTCTGGCTCCTCACAGAGGTGCCAGCCTGTCGAAGGCTGTACCGCTATGTGCTAATATCTTCTCCCAGAGAGGTCTGACGGGTGGTTCATTAGCTTAAGCCCTAATCCGTGCTGCCTCGTACTTATTTGTATGGAGACCTGCTCTGCGAGAAAGCTACTTTCCATGCTCTGTCCTCTGAACAGTTAATCCACCTGCTCGGTGCCTAGCCTGGCCCACTTCCGCAGGGAACTGCTCCCTTCATTGCAAGATAAGACCTGCATGGCTTAATGCCTCCAGTAAGCTTGCCTTCTTTATTCAAATCTTCCTGCAAGAGCTTAGAAAGGCAGTTGCCTTCCTGCCTTTGGTGCCGGTTCAGACAGGGAGCGGGCATGGAGTTATTTGAATATTTTGTCCTTAATAAATCAGACCGAAGATGTAACCCTCTGCCTAGCATCCCTCCCCTTACCGCTCCGGCCTATTAGCATACGGTGGGTGGAAAGTCTTCTGCAGCCTTTTGTTCAGCTCACGTTTGCTGGTGTCTGCGCAGTTATCCCTTATCCACCCAGCGCGCTGCTCTTTGCTTTCAGCAAGGTCAAATCTGCATTCGGCTTTGCTCTGGTTCTACTGGTATGTCAGCTGCAGTGCAAGAATTTAGCGTAGAGGTAACTTCTAGCTCCTTTGTAGCTCCTTTGGAAAGCTGAAATGATTAGAGATAGTTGTGCTGTGTGAATTTTAAGGTACGCTATTGTCATGGATTGGCATGGACATAGACATGGATTGTCAATCTATCTACGACAAAACCGTCGTTCCAAGACTTCTTAACCCTCCAGCTTCACATCACCCCAAGGAGTCATCTCCAAAACTCTAAGGCTTTTGCCATATGTACCTTAGCCCATGGTGGCCCAGTTCACATGCCTAACAGCATCAGTCCTGATTTATACCAAGTATAAAGTGAATAAGATGTGACTTACCCTCCAAGCTCAGAAATGCTGCCCACCCATCACCGCTGCTTGAAGAAACGCATCTCACACATTGGCACGGAAGTCATTAACGTTCATTTTGAAAAGAGGCCTCTTCTGCAGCTACAGACAACCCCACGAGAGAGGGTTATCTCTTTTTCAGAAGTATCCTGAGGTCTAGCAGATAAGATGCCTGACTGAAGAAGGCATGAAGGAGGGCGAATGCTATCAAGCTGCTGTTCTCCTGAGGCCTGGAAGGTGGAGGGGTTAAGACCTGATAAGGAATCTCTCCTCTTGGAAAGCATCAGATTAAATCTGACCTACAAGCAGAAGGTGCTCCTATCTGATCGCTTGTACAAAGAAATATTGGTCCCCAGCTAGTCCCTTCCCTACTGATTTTGTGTTAACTTGCAGCCTTACGTTCTTGTAGGGAAAGAAAAAACCTGAGCAAAAAGTGAGCAAGTTTTAAATTTAGAAGTGTTATTTTATGAGCAAATCCCATGAAAAGTTAACCAGGGGATTCAGCTATGGGGAAATGGCATGATTTAATAAGAGTGAGATTTTTTTTATAATAAAAGCAAAGGGATAAGGGGCATGGGAACGCAGAAGCAGTTAGTAAAGAAAAACAAGGGAAGGATTAACAACACACTTTTAACAGCAAGGCCAAGGAGCCAGTGGGATGGTTGGCCAAGGGATGTGGTAAATCCAATATAATTTGGCACCTTTAGATCAAGCCTGGCTGTCTTTCTAAAGGACACACGGTACCTTAGTCATGGGCTACGAGGTTAAACCCAAGAGCTGCTGGATGATTTCTAAGCAAGGGATGGAGCGTCCTACTGGCCTCGGCATTGATTCATTTGTTTACGGTCGGTGCTGGTGACTCTTGGAAATGGGTGAGTTGAAAGTGCCACGTCTAACCGGCCCAGCCTTGCACTGCATCCATTCAAGGGGACGCTTGGGCTGGCTCTGCGGAAAAGAATTACCTCTCTTGAATTAAGTAGTGTTTTTTCAGCTGCAGTCGTCTCATCGTTTAGAAGCAAAACTTCCATAGACTTTTTCTAGTTTTTATTATTTTCCCATGGAGAGGAATACTTTGTAAAGAAAAAAATCAAAGCAAACCCCAATTTTTGCTTTTTAAAAAAAAAGCTTCAATGGGCTTTTCCCCCCGCCCCCTAAGCCTTGGTAGCTATTCTTCCTTTAATTTAAGCAAGGCTTATATCAGTTGAAGTTATACTTGTGCTTACTTGACTTGAGGTAAACAGGACTAATCCTGCTTAAAACTGAACTAAGAATATCTACACAGTTTAATGAAATGGATTAAAATTTTACCTCATATTAAACATTAGCAACTTTTCTTGTTCAGACAAGCCCTGGGAGGCCGGAGCAATGTTATTCATTTGCCTTCAACATCACTAAAATTTCTTTGAAAATAAGCAAATTATGCACTTGTGCAGAAGGCAGGTCCCTTTGAAATAATGGTGCTCCCGGGAGATCTGTCTCCCTTTCTCCTTCGGATAAAAAAAGGGTTTCTTCTCCTTTTTAGAGTCTATTTTATTTCTTTGTTTTATTTTCTTTTATGTTTTCTTTTATTTTAATTTTTAGATTTTATATTATTTCTGAGTTCCTTATTAAAACAGCACAGTTCTTCCTGTTCCATTTGTGATGTTTCTTCAGGGGAAAGATCAGCCCAGCATGAATTAAATGCCCCTTTATTTAATTTATATCTCAGGCTGACCTCAGCTAACACACACTCACACCACACACCTGGAAATGGAGATGTCAAAGTGTGGCTGGAAAGCCAAGCTTTTCACACCAGTTCCTGTACAAACTAAGTGATGGCTTTGTTTCTTTTTATTCATTTTTCAAGTGGGAAAGAGAAGTCACATTATTTCAAGCTTTGGTATAACTTTAATCACTTCAAAGAGTTCAGGAGCAGGCTGAATTCCCCTCAATTCCCATTTCTCCCACCCGTAGATGTGTGTGTACACATATTTTGGTGTTTTGGTGGTTCTCTTTCTCAACTTTCTGCTGACACGTGGAAACACTAAAAGGTGTTTTTCTTAAATAATAGCCCATTGTTCCTGCTGGTTATGAACCCTTCGCATCAAGCGAGATCAAACCCTGCAGAGTTCATGCCTTTAAACCCCGCAGATGCTGATGCCTTTGCCACCAGCAGTGAATTAGCTGGCAGCCTCGTGCTTCACGTGTCCCGAAACACAGCGCTGAGAGTCACCTGATGAGAGATAAAAAAAAAAAAAAAAAGGCAAGACGGTTATTTTCTGGGTTAAAGAAAGACAAAAATTAAATGCTACGCGAGGTTGCGCCACTATATATTAAAAGCAGCGTTGCCTGCGAGCTACCGCCGCGGTGGCAGTCGGCGGCTCTGGAGCAGGGCAGGAACTCGCAGAACGAGACTTTCTAAGGAAACTGGGAGATTTTCCCGGTGACTTCGCTCCCTTCTAGCTATAGATAGGATGGGGCGGGGATTCATCACAACCAGTCTGGTGACTACAACCCAAACACATACATAGGTGTAGTCTGTGCCCCGAGGAAAGTATAACTCAAGACAAGCTAACGCAGGCACTCCCGCGCTGGCTGGTGCCAGTGGGGGTGGCGTGCAAAAGTGATAATTGAAAGTTGTTGGGTTTTGGGGTTTGTTTGTGTGTTGTTTCCCCCCCCACCCCCCCGCTGACTCAACAGGAGGTTGTTTTCTACCGCCTGCTTCCTTCGGCAAAGGTGACAGCTTCTGTTCAACCTTGATGTAGCTTGGTAAGAGAAGCAGTTGGCCATCGGGGTTGCGCCGGGACCGTCATCCAGCACCCAGGGGACAAGGGTAGGAAGGTCTGGAGGAGACGGGCAGTGGCCCCTGGCTGTGGGCAGTCTACGGACCATGTTTACAGAAGCCAGGAGGCCAGTGATTCACTTCATTCATGAAATCTGAACCTCTGATCTGGTCTCCAGAGGTAAAGGTAAACACAAGGTAGGAATCAATTGCCTTTTGGGAGGAGAGCGGTGGGTGAAGGCAGAGGGTGTGTCAAGAGAAAGGGGAGATGGGGGGGGACAGAAATGCAGCCGTTGGGGGGTGCCAGCTCCAGGGATGGCCGTGCTGCACCCCAACCGTGGACATGGGCTTGACATCAGCCCTCCAGTGCTGCAAGACCTCAGCCCGAGATGTCCTCCGGCTCCCCGGTTGAATGCTAGTTTCATCTTTACAAACAGCTGGCTGAAAACTTCGGACACCCAAAACAAAGCAGGTTTGGAGCATGAGAAAAACAGGTCTCTGCTTGTGGGATGAATCTCCTCCCTCCCCCTCCCTTGATTGAGAACTTCATATCTGAAAATCATTGAGCAGAAGTACAACAGCTTCAGCCTCTGAAGGCTGCCAAGCATTCTTGCTGAGTGAAGCTGTTTAGGTACACCGAAACACGGCCGAACCTGGGGCTTGCGTAAACCTTTCTTACCCTGGAACAAAAGACTTGCTCCCATGGCAGTCAGGTGCACGCACGAATCCCTGCCTGTGAAAACACGCTGAACCGGTTTCCGGCCCAAAAAAAAGACAGGTTTGACCAGAACGGCCCCTTGTGCAGAAAGGATCTGCCAGCCAGGCCCCAGCATCAAAGGCAGATGCTGCACTGGGTGCTCCGCAGCCTCCGATTAGCATCGGCATGAGCAGAGCCCAGGTTTTGCAGCACTAAAGGCCACAACCAGCATCCAGCCTCGGGCTCCAGCAACGCGCCTGGTTTGCATGAACGCATCTGAGTTTCTTCATCCATCTCCCTTGCTGGGATACCTGCAGAGAGCTGCGGCGTGCCGGAGCAGCATGCAAACCACCAGCCTTGAAGTCTCCCAGCTGTCCAACATCTCTGCTGATGTGTGCTTGCGTTGAAGGACCAACATCACAACGGCGCAAGGTGCAAGCTCCAGCAGCACATACAGATGCTGCTTGAGGACTGCTCACAGAAGCGGTTGTCTCGGGATCCTGGTGCTCGTATGGGTCTGGGTTTGTTTTTTTTTCCATTTCACCCATTTCTCTTTCACTTCCTTCCTGCTCCGCAGGAAGCGATGGCAATAGATATGCCCTGTCACCGTGCTCACAGCTTGCGGTACCTACACCTCCGCTCCTTTGGCTTTCACTTCTCTATGGGGTTTCATTGAAATGCTCATTTAATATCAGTGCTTATTCCTCCTGCAGCACCGAAACATGTGCTCCACGCTCTGCTAACCTGGAAAGGTCTCTGCGCCCCATGCCACCACATATCGCTTTCTCCCATCCATGCCTCCAGCAATTATCACTCCCTTTTAACTTATGTCCCAAGCAGTCAGCAGGGGTGACCCCGGCAAAGCTGCAGCCCCACGGGCACAGGCTGCCGTGCGAAGCCGCCCTTACCCTCCCAACGCGGGGCCGCAGATGGGACCGGACAGCACTGGGAAGGCGGACGGGAAGCGGAGGAGGAAACGACGGCACTAAAACCATCGCTCAGCCAGAAATAGGACTTGGCGCTGCTGATGCTCAGCCCGTTTCACCGTAACGTTCAAGCCTGTTGCCTTCCACAAATTTATCCGTGGCCTTTTCTCCCTCTCCCCGACCTGACCCACACATCCTGACCGAGGTCCCGCGACTCGCCGGCCCCACGGCCACCGGCTCTGCCCCGGCTCTTATCGCCTCTTGTGCCGTTTCCCCTCTTGACGCTTCTCCAAGCCCTCCTCTTTCACCCAGACATCTGTATTCCTGTTTTCTTCCGAGTAGCTGGGGGTTAAGATGCAAAGTAAACATTTTTCTCAGCCTGGCGCTTGCTGCACCCGAGCCACCCCCGCACGTGAAGGGGTCCCCAGGTCCGAGCCCCTGCCAGGAACGGGCAGACAGGGCAGGGTTGCCTCCTCCCACCCACGTTACTTAGACCCAGGCAGCATTTTTAGGTGGTAAACTAAGGATTATGAGTCTGTCCTCACGGCCGTTGCCCTGAAGCTAAATTCTCGCCTCTACAACACACTCAGCCCCCAAACACTTTCAAATCACACACGGCACCATGAAAACTCCCTTTGCGTTTAGGACAGGTGCGGGTTTACAAAGTTTTTCCACGCGTAATAAAATATTACTACTAATTAGGATAATAATAGCAAGTGCTAGCTGAGTTCTGCCTGCTTAATTTCCACCTGCTATTTATTTGCAGTTTGATGTGGTATTCGCTTCCTGTCGTGCATTCTTGCAAATTATTTCTCTGCCGCGTTATCTTCCCGATGCGGTTCACCCAAGGAGTGGCCGAAACGCAGCTCTGACCGTGTGTCACCGCTGAGAAGTTCATTTTGTTCTGTAGAAGGAGGAAAAAAATAAATATAATAAAACAAAAAAAAAGAAAAAAAATCAAGGCTGCATTGTAGCTGTATGCTGTGCACATGTGCATATCTGAGCACGTGTTGTTGTGGGCTTTTTTTTTTTTTTCTTCTTTTCCCCTTCCACCCACATCTTTGCAACCCAGCAAGCTGCAAGATTTTTGTTCAGTTGCAAAGTATCTGTTTTTTGTGGAAATGGCATAAAAATTGGTGCAGAGCGTAGTTGTGAGAGCTCCAAGACAGTGGCTGTCCAGGACACCCGGCAGCCAGGCTTTAACTTTTTTTCAATAATTTTTCTTTAAAGCTGATAGTATTGCTAAAGAAAAAAGGATGCCCTCAAGAAAAAGGGATTTGCTCAAAGACTGGGCAGAGCCAAGAGCAGTTCAATGCAAACCCACCAGTGTCCCCATCACACCTTCCCCAGCCAGGAGCTGGTGGGACCTTCTCGCATGCCCATCAAAAGTGGCATTGGGTCCCTTCTTACCCAGATGCCCTCCTGTATCGTCAAATCCCGAAGGGTGACCCCCAATCAAGGACCCTATTTCTCCAGCAGAAGAAGATCAACCCAAAGGCAGAACGCAACTCGCAACGGGATGTTTAGTTGTGTTATGAGCTTTTATTTAAAAAGCACATTTATACAGCAATAATTTCGCAGATACAAACTTCAATTTTGTATTCTACAAAAGTCTTTGAATATTCTTCTCTTTACAAAATGGAACATTACAAAAATACAGACAATTTAATATGATTTTTTTTATACAAATGTCTCTAATTGTAGTTATTTTCATTAAAATATTACTACCACAGAACTACAATATTTTAGTCGACTATAAAAAAATTAATTCAATGCTTTTTTAAGCAGCAAAATGTAAATAACACAGGTCAGGACACAGTTTATAGTCATAGTGGATATATCTAAAATTGTTTCAGAAATAATATTTTACATAGTTAATTTTTAAGGTTTTATACATTATTTATATAATATTTATATATAAAAAAATCATAGCTTGCTATAGTTGAAATGATAGGACGGATTCTGTAAGAAGGATGTGCAAATGGCCGTTCTGCATGCTTTGCGGGATCCCTTTGCAAACGCGCTCTGTGAAAGGGCTGCAAACCAAGAACCTGTGGTTTCCGGGCAAAAAAAAAAAAAAAAATTTAAAAAAAGTAAAATAAAAAAATAATCACACTCGATATAGGCACAACTGATTTACCACCGGTGTCACCGAGCGGAGCACAGGACCTGGTACCTGCTGTGGCGTGCACCGGCGTGGCCAAGGGGAGGAAGAAGAGGATGGGGATGCACAAACCGACTGACACCCAGGCTGGGACGTGCCGCCCAGCAGCCCGTCCCGAAACTGCAGAATAAAAGTTTCCCCAGGACTCAGCCCCGAGGTCGTAGTGCGAACGTGTCTTCGGCAGAGCCGCTGCTACCCACTTGCGAACCGCCAGCTCCTGTGGGTGCACAGAAAACCTGCCGTGATTTTTTTGGGGGGGGGGGGGGAAGGGGGGGGGGAAATGGCCGGGAAGCAGAGGATGCTCTTTTCATGAAGGACCATTTGTGGGGGCTGCGCGGCCCTGAGGGCTCAGGCGGGACGAACCCTCGCCAGGGAGCGAGCGGAGAGGAAGAAGTGTGGCTTCTCTGCGCGGAGGATGGAGTTATTCAGCCTCACTGCGCGTCTCAGGACTGCTCGTTAAAAGGCGTGTAATGTGAACAGAGACCCTTCGGAGATCTTTGACTGGGCAAGCTTCTTCTAAACTAAGTCACAGTATGGAATAGAGGAGGCAAAAATAAACTAGTATCAAAAAAGAGAAAAAAGCAACTCTTACAAACCAATCCCAGATCTTGACTCAGTGCTGTTTCTCATATATAGTGCTATACAATTTAGTCGTGAGTTGTTTCTTTTCTCGCAGGCATTGGAAATCTTCATAGTAAAAACCCCTAAGATGCCCAGCTTTCCAAAAATCCCTTAGTGTTCATTAGGCTATGAACAATTTGGCGTTCACTACAACATGAACACTCAAACCAATTGCACATCCAGAACTCCGGCACCTCTCTTTGTTTGTTCGGCTTCTGTATTTTGTTTTTTCCTTTCTCGTTGTCGCTTTTGATTTAGTTGACCACCACCCCTTTCATCCAAATGTCGCAAGTTGAAAAGACCACAGAGTAAGACTTTACTGGTCGGGCAAGAAAGTCTCTCCCTACATTCTACTGTCTGATGAGATTTGAGAGCAGCAGGTAGTTGCTGTCAGCAGTCATTTTTTGCAAAAAAAAAAAAAAAATTAAAATAAAATACAACACCCATCCGATTTCTCAAAGGTCTACACCATGTTGTGATGGTTATTCCGCTCAATGATGTCCACAGGTGAAAGGATCTCCTTCCGGATGGGTGGTGGAGGCAGGCAAGTCTTTGTCTTGGGCTTGAAGAGATCTGAGACGTAAAACACCTGTAGGAATAAGTGGAAAAGGCAAACTTAGCCACACTGGGGGATGCTTTATTCAAAAGTTTGATTTACAGAGTATATACACATCTTTAATTTGAAAAAATAGCACTTTTTGTGCTGCCCATAACACTGATAACTGTGAAATCCCAAGCGCCTGCTACCACCTGTCTGTACAATACAGAAAAAGGCTCAGACCTCACAAAACACAGTGTAAAAACATTACAGAACAATTTCGTTTCTCACTGCGTAATCGCTGAGTGCAATACCCAAACCTCTGCTGATCGGGTTGAAAAGTCAGGAAACAGATACACAACCCACACTCCAATAAAATAACAAAGGTCTCCAAAGGGCAAGCCTGACTCACGCTGAGTGGTTTTAGGGATAAAGTTGGCACAAAACAATTCATTCAGCCAAACATCAGGTAGGCAATTAAAAGCTTTCAAATCAAAGCTGTGTTAAAAGCTATCAGCAATGAGTCAACAGTGAGTGACGCTCTCCTCTTGCCCCACCAAGGCACCGGTACAGACCCGGGGTCTGGTCCTGAAGCCAAAGCCTAAGGAGAGGAGGAGATATTCCTGACTACTTCTTCCTAAATATGCTGTGATGTAACCCCTCTCCCGGATGTGAAAAAGCCAACACTTGGCAATTTCGGGAGGTAGCAACACAATAAGAAACAAAGTGCTGGGAGGAAACTTCCACATCCTCCCTTGGCAGCCGCTGCACAAACCTTATCGGTCCTCCAGCACCGGGGCACTTTCTCCCTTGCCAAACCTCAGCCCCGCGCCAGAAGGGAAAAGAGTGAGACAGCGCGGATCCTCTGGACGGGGCAAAAAGTGGCAAGAATTCATCATTTTGTTAGCTGGCACCAAAGCCTCAAACTTCGGTCCTGCTGCCAACTGCCTCTGCCAGCCCAAAATTTGTCGGCTCATCTCAGACATCCTTAAGCACCAATAACTCAGACTGAGCTGTGGGTTTGCTGAGCTGAAGCCTCAGGAGGAGCCACGTGCAGCTGTAGGAATTAGCAGCACATTTGAGTTTTCTCCCACAGTACTCGGATGCAACATTTAAGCAACAAGATAAAGCCAGGGGAAAAAATAAATATAAGCCCAAGGTGCTCAAAGGAATAATATTAGGTTAGTACCTCCAGGCTGGGTAACACAGGGAGGGAGCAAAGGTTCTCCCCATCTGCATCTCCACATCTTCTAGCTACCTAGAGCCCTGTACAGCAGGTCTAGTTGTCCTTGGAAACAACTTTTGCAAGTCCCTACCAGCACGGTCAGATAAGGAGCTGAGCTGAACAGGCAGTGAACCTGTTGTAAGCGGCAATTTACTCCTACAATTACACCGGGGGATGCAGGAAGCTGAGCTGTTGTTGCTCGGCTTTTATTGCTTCGTGGAAAAGCAGGGAAGGAGCTGACATAAAAACCAGCTCTTTTTTCAGTGTACGCGTTGGTGTCTGGCTGTCTAGTTGTATAACAGAGCTGATAAAGTTGTTTACAGGGCATCCAAGTGGCAGCGTTTGTGCCTTTGGTTAAATAACAGGATCCAGCTGGACCTGTCAAGGATCGCAAGCTGGAGTCTGGCCTCTTGCTGCAGCATCGCAGTGTAAAAGCACCTTGAACTGCTCCAGCAATGGTTTTCTTTTGGGTCGCTAATAACTGTAAAACTCCCGTTCGGCTGGCTCGGCGTGTTTCTGATGCCATCTTGCTTGCTTGCCCACCTCGGAGAGCTGGATTCAATCAAAAAGATGTCCAATTTCTGCACCAAGATAGCCATGACAAATCAGTTTATGGGAGGAGATTGCCGAGTGCAAGAAGCATATGGGGATTACACTGAGTCTGGTCCTTATTTTGGACAGGAATGAGTTATGGTGGAGTGTCATCCTGGGTATTTTAGCTTTCACTGTGCTGCTCGCTGCTTTTCAGGGTTTAATTCAGAGACTGGGTAAGAGGTTTCAGTTCTCTTGAAACTGTATTTCACTTTAACGTGGCTGGAGGTTATATAAACACTTATAGGAATCATGAAACGTGATCTTCGGGGGTTAAAACAGTGTGTTAAATCCTCCTAATGCTTGAACTGTTTAACACAAAAAAGGACTAATAAATGTGCAAAGTTTTTCACTTGGATTAGCTCCATTTCCTGTAGAAGGTGCTCTCCACCCATAAAGAAAACTTGACAGCAGAAGACTGAGCGCGTATTATACAAAGTAAGCCAGTATCTTGTATCGCCACTTAACAATTCCTATTCCTTTTCATTATATTGAAGAAATCCTTGATCACAGAGAGGTTAAAACAACTCGTCTAAGTCAACCAGAGCCACACCACGCCAAGGAGAACGTCCTCCCAATGCCTCCCCTTTTCTCTCTCTGTCAGATGAGACATAACCTACACGACGCATAGCAGGCTGCCTACAAACGCACATAAAAAGTATTGCCATTTAAGAAAACCTCATCGTATTTCATCCTGGATCCAAGTCCGAATGTTTCGTCAGCTGGAAGCGCTTGACACTAATGTCTTCTGCTTGTTATTTCAGGCACTGAAGGACAAACGTGTCTGCTGCAGCACAACCTGGATTTAAGCTCTGGCAGCCCTCGGAGATGAAACCCACAATTGGTTTCTAGTGAAAATTACAGCCTGATAACTATGGTATTTTAACGGGCCTTGACTACCACCAGAGCGGGCTCTTGAAGGCTTTGCTGGGGGAAGGCTCGCCTGGGAGCACCCAGGGTGGGTTGGAGGTCATGGGTCTCCTGGTCCCTTCCTCTGGTTCAGAGCATCCCATGCACGAGAGCTGGATCCCAGAGCTGGGCAAGGACCCCCAGGACATACTAGTAATTGCTCTGACATACCAGTAATTTTAGCAAAAACGTGCTAAACTTTACATTTAATGCAAACTCTAGGGAGTCTCAGGGCGACTCTTCCCCTTGTCCCTTGCTGCCACCTCCCCAAAGGGAGGAAAGTCTGCTGGTCCCTCCTTGGCAATGGCTCGCGCCAGCAAAGCCAGGTTTGGGAGAACAAGAACACATTGCCGGTTCTTCGCAAGCTGACGAAACAGGACAAGGATTGGGTTTAAACCCTGATCAAGTCCTAAACTGCTGCCTGAGATGTCCCCAGCCACCAAGCCATGCCTGCAAAGGGTTTGGAGGCACGGGTTTGGAGCCCCCTCCGTGAGCCGGCTGGGAAGAGCGGCGCAGGTTGCCCTGGGCTCGCAGGCAAACCCGAGCCCGCCCGTGAAACTCCAGGCAGCTGCTTCCTATGTCGGTTTACCTCGACACAGGAAAACCAGCCCGGCACCGCCACAGCCTCCCCTTCCCAGGACAGCTTCCAGCTGCCAGAGGGCCGGGAGGGGACAGCCAGCCCTGCCGCTCATCCCCGCCAGCAAGCATCCGGACACCCATCCCGAGCATCCGGAGAGCTATTGTCTTTCTGAAACCGCTGCTGGGATCCAGGGATGGATCGCTTGGTCCCTACTCCCCCTATATATTGCTGTTATCCCACCTCTCAAGCAGAAAGGCACACGGAGAGGTAAATACCCCCCTTGTAGAACTGCCTGGGGATGTGCATTTCATGTCCCAACAAACCCACACGATACAAATTCGGGCACCTGGATGGAGACAAGCTCCTCCATTGCTCCCCATGTCACCCAGGGCCCTTTCTCCCCAGGCTTCCAGCACTGCCATTCTGGTGCTACAGCTGACTGCTGGGATAGGAAAAGATTTCCAGGACTTGGAGAAACACCCTGACAATATTGGTAACGAAGCACGCAGGACGTGTATCGCTGTTGCTGCGAGCAGGCGTCACGGCAGCAGCACGCGTGTGTGCACACACACTTCTCTAGTTTCCCCTCTCTATATCTGCCGGCCCCGCGTGGGACATTGGCATCAGGCAACAGCAAAACCCAACAGCTACTGCTCAGAGAGTTAATAATACTTCAGAAAGACTCCCCGACAATGGCATTTTTGTCTTGGCTTTGGAATATTATCAATGAGTGGAAAGTACATAAATAACCTATTTTCCCTCCTCACAAAATATAACATTAGTGAGCTTAACTCCTTGCCTCCAGGGCTGCTATACTTTTAGATCAGTCAAAAAAAAAAAAAAAAAAAAAACCAAAACCCAAAACAACCCATCCCAAGAAAGTGGTAAGCTGTTAAAATCTTGCTTTCGGGAGTTTGTACAGACACAGGAATGACTATAACCCCCGGCCCCTCTGTTTCCAGGCGAGGCAGCGCCCGACCCGGTGCCCCCCATCCTGCCTACTCGGAAACATTTACATGTGTCACTTCGAGTTAGAGGGCTGCGCAATCAGGTCACTCTTTGGAAAGCAAACCGCATGAGAACAAGCCCAGCAGCCGCAAGACAGGCGGGCACGGCTTTTGTTCGCCGTTTTCTCACGAGCCCTTTCGCTACGTTAAAAAACCCACCACCGAAGGAACGAGTCTGCCCCCCCACCTCACTGGGCAGACACCCACTCCCGCTCCCGGGGGACAGCTTTGGGCTGGATGGTGCAGGGAAGAGCCATAACCTCAACTACCCCAGACTCCCCAGTCGGGTCCTGGCGGAAAGCCTTGCAAACGAGCCTGTGCTCGTTACCGAGAGCGGCGGGAGAAGGGAGAGGGAAATACTCTCCCCTTGTTTGAGCGACTTTTCTGCGCCTCGAGCTGGCGAAGGGGTCCTTTGCCCAGGAGCCTCCTGGAGCTCAAAGCTGATGGGGTAAAAACCCTAAATGTTGTATTTTTTGCTAAATATGCTGTTTTTCTGATGGGGGACGAGAAGAATTGCTTCATCCCTCCAGCACAGCAGCACTGCTGCTCGCAGGGAGGGGGAAAGTGCTGGTGGGTGCCCCCTCCTTTGCCGGGTACCCATCATAGTACACATCATTGGGCTGGTAGGGTGCTCAGCTCCCAAACTGTGGTCCAGCTGCAAACGAGGATGGCATACATTGTCACACAGGGGTGACACCGGTCTGAGCCCCCGGAGCACACTGCCTCCTACCACGTCCCCATGTGTAATGGGGGGTTACATGAGCTCGCAGCAGCATGGGTGCCCGCTGTTTCCCTGAGACCCCCCCACCGGCATCCCCCGCTGCCCCTCCTTGTGCGGTTTGCCGTACTCACCACGCAGTAAGCCACCAGGGCTCCCTGTGCAAAGCCCGCCAGCACGTCGGTGGGGTGATGCTTGTGGTCCGACACACGGGACAGGCCGGTGTAAAACGCCATCATGATGAGGGTGAACTGGAGGAGGGGACGGAGCAGGCGGGCTCCCTTCCACGTGAATCTGGCCTGCAGATAAAACTGCCGGGAAGAGAGAAAAAAAAAAAAAGTTGCGTTAATTTAAGGGCAGCAAAGGAGAAGCTGTGCCCAAACTGTGCACGCATGGCAGCAACCGCTCTGTGGGGGTGGCCGTGGGGCACCCGCACCCCTGTGGCTCAAGGAGGAGGGAGATGTCAAAGAGGAAGGATGCTCTTTGCAAAATTGTGGCCTCCATCATGCAGAGAGGAGTGGAGCGATTTTTAACCCGTGGAGGAGATGCAGGCAGAGGTGGATGGGTACAGCCCTTCCTCGGTGAGCCAAGGTCAAGAGCTTGGGAGCCCCTGCATCCCGTCCATCCCTGCTTCAGCCTCCGAGTCCATCAAGGTCACACACCACATCCCATGAGGTTGAGTAAGGAAATTCCTCCCCACCGCTGCTCAGTGCGTACCAGAAGCAAGGTCCCAAACTTGGGGCACGCAGAACCCACGGCATCTCTCAGAGGAAAACCAGGAATCAGCGCAGCGTGCCACACCTCGGGAGCCAGCCCCAAGGATTTCCAGACACGGCCGCAACCGCTGATCACGTGGATGCAAAATGCAATCCTCTAACATTGCCATCACACTTCCCGGCCCGAGTCCCAGGGTTTGCAGGGGCACAGCGAGCAGCCGCCCCACCACGCGGCATGGGAAGTCGCTCCTACCCAGCGAGGGAAAAGCAAGGTCCTGGCTCGACCCGAAAAGACGAAGCTGACGTGACGTCAAATGGACATTGTCCCCTCTTCGTGACTATCTCAGGCCCGTTTCCGTTTCGGCCGGCGGGCACGGCCGGTTCCTGTGGGAACCGGGAAGCCAGGAGGGAAGAGAGGACAGGAAAACGGCCGCCCGCTGCCCACAGATGAGCGGGGCCGGGCGCAGTGCGGGAGGAAGACTGCGGGAAGGGAGGGACACCACAGCAAGCCTGGGGCTCAGGGAGGAGAGAGGCACTCAAGGGCTTGAAAAGTATAAAAGCGCCTGGAAAACGCCACGCGGTTCCTGCAGCTCAGACCCACGGCCCGTGGGCTCCGCCGCAGCAAGTATTTTCTGCCTGTTCCTAAACGAAGCGCTGGAAGTCAGACCCAACTTTCTTCGTGGGGTTCTGCAACATCAGAGGGCTAGAAAAGGGTTTAGTACCCATTTACGACCCCTTTTACACACCCAGAGCAGTTTACACTGCCTTGATATAAAAGGGTACGAAGCTCTTGCTGGGTTCCCTGAAACCACAAAATAACTTAATGACACCATTTACCTATAAAAGCTGAATTAATTGGAAAGCTGATAAGGGGGAAGCATCGTTTTGGCCAATTTAGTATGTTTGGCTGTTGCATAAACATTATATTTACCCCTTTTCGGAAAGAACACACACTGGGCTCTTCAGAGGAAATGAAACATCATGCCATTTGAATGGAGCAGATGCTCCAAATTATCTAAATTGTTAGCCAATTAACATGGAAGAGAGCAATACCAAAACAGCTCGGTGCTGGCTAATGCACACTATGATTCTGGGGAATATATCTGCAAACCAGCCTGAGTCTGGGAATGGAGCCACGTCACCACGGCGCACACCCCACACCATGCAAACTCGTGCACGTGATGCTACAGGATGAGTTACAGCTCTCTAGATCCCCACAGCAAACCCACACTGATGTAGCCCAGCAAATGGATGACCAGGCTGGTCCTCTAGTTTGCCAGGATAATTTCTATGCTTGGGAGAAAGAAAAGTCAAAAATCAATGTATCAAATTTAGGAGGCATGTTCTGTCCAGAAAGATCTAAAAAAAAAAAAAAAAGAAAAAAAGAAACCAAAAAACCACCCCCCCAAAAAACAACAAAAACACACCACTGACAAGGAGGTGCTTTCCCTCCAGGAAAAATGCAGCCATCACTGAGCTGGAACACTGGAGCTGTAAAATAGCACAGCCCCATCCTGCACAGTCACTTGCAGTGATTTAACAGCAGGCACTTCATCCTGCAAGCAAATATCTACGCGGTTCATTAGCAGGGAACTGCATTTTTAGTTTGCAATGCTTAGGCTGGCTGAATTTTCATTGCCATAGCATTTGTGCACCCAGTGATCTGCCACTGAGAATAAACTGCGCAGGCAGGACACCCCTGGGAAGTATTCAGGGAAGGTGGAGACAGGGAGCTGAAGACCCTGAAATCTTTTAATACAACTTCTCAGTGCAGAGACAATGTCCCTTGAAAAAAAAAACAGCATTTGTGGAGAGTAGCATTTTTAAAGTACAAAAAAAAGTAAATATTTAAAATACGCTTCTACTGCCATGGTTTATGGTCAGAATTATTTTCAGTGTCAAGAGCCTCAGGCCAGCCCAGGTGACAGTGCAAAATGCAGGTTCCAGTATGTTGTTCCAGAGCAAAATTACCTCCGAGTATTATATCTTATAAACTATTACTCTTAGTTCTACCAGGAAGACTTGAAACCTGATGTCTTTCTTTAGTCTTGAGGATCTGTCACATCAAACCCCTTAAGAAAGAAATTTGCCAGTGGATAACCTGACACTTGTCCCTTTTGCACAGCTTTGACGTTCCCTCAAATCATTCGATCCCACAAGCTTGGGCTAAACAGATGATGATGCAAAACATCAATTAAAAATTAGTAATAAGAAGCTAACACCGAGTTTCAACACACAATAAAGCAGACACTTCTGGTGGTGAAGTGATTAAAAAATAAACTTGCTTGTATACTGACCCACTCCTTCCAAAGCACAGCAGTGAACCATGTGCCTGATCGACACACTTTAGCCCTGGAAAAGGTGTGCAAAGGCAGCCTGGCACCTTACGGGGTGTGCTGGGTGCCACCCAAGTCCCCAGCACCCAACTCACACCCGCACCTGCATATCTCGGAAGAGTAAAACCCACCCGAATAGATGCATCTCAAACACAGCGCTATCAGTGTGAGGATCTCAACTGAGCTCCTTTTACTGCTACAATGAAATTCTTGGAGAAGCTGCTCATTAGTTCCCTATTCATAAGGGAAAAATGGGAAAAAAAAAACCCAACCAAGAGATAACAGCACTTTTCATATTCCACATGCATACTATGAGCATGCAGTACACATCAGAGACCGCACTCAAACACCAGGGTGCTGAGATCCCATAAGTACTTTAAAGGTGACCCTTGGGGTGCTCCAAACTTTGCATCTGCCCTCAGTATGAAAGAAAAACCTAGTTAACAAGAGAAGGTCAAAAAGTGGAAGGGGGGTGTGTGGCCCAAAAGGATCAGAATTTCCCTAAAACAGGAATTAGTCCTATTACGAAGAAATGGGAAGTTCCTGGCAATTTGTCTGAAAACCTGCTTTTGAAGGGTTGTTTTGTTTGGTGTTTTTTTTTTTAAACCTGGGAGCAAATCTGAAGTGCTGCCTGCTAAGGACAGCCAGATTTGGATGGGAACGTGGGGCTGGATGAAGCCCTTGCTGGGAGGGTACGGAGGAGCTAGACCACAACCGGGGTTATTTCCACCACAGACCATCACAAGGCAGCAAAAGTCAGGAGGAGCATCAACAGGAGCAAGGGTGGATGGAAAGAAGTGGGATCACACAGAGGAGGAGTTATTCGGAACTCCCCATCCGCTGTCTCCTGGCAGAGGCTGAGTTACCACAAAGCAGATGGCTTGAAGGACATCACATCGCTCTTCTTCTGCCAGGGGACTTCCACAGTGCTGGTGGGGACAGCCTGTGGCCACACACAACCCCCAAGCAAACCCATCAAGGAGCTGGCAGGGGACATGGACTAAAAGCATCACCTCCAGCCTCTCGGGGCTTTCTGCCACCCAGAAATCCCGTCCTTTTCACACTTTCCCCACCACAAGGCTGAACTCCATCAACCACGTCCTTTAGTCACAGCTAAGGTTTCCTTCTGGGAAATGGCTGGTCTTGTTTCTGACTGTCTGACCTGAAGTTACCTCCATCTCCAGCCCCATCTTCAAACAGAGCCGTACCCAAAGTGGTATGGGGGCAAACCCCCTCAAACCAACACTTACCCCAGCATAATACACTGCCCTGGCTGGGCAAAGGCAGCTGGAGGAAGGGGAACCACAGAATTCGGCTTTTAGCACCAAGCTGGCCAGAAGACAAGGACAGGAGAAGGGTAAAGACCTCCCAGCACTGAAGGGATGGGCTGTTTGCCTCTTCCCTGCCTTTGCTGAGCGTACAGCATCCTCCCAGCCCATGGGGAACAATATCCCCATCAGCTCAGCAACGCAGTTCACACCTCGGCCCCGGCCTCTGATGTAATTCCAGTTTATTCGCTTACTTAGGTCACCACTTAACTTGACTCCAAGTCCACAACACCACGGAGTTTCTTTCACATGGGCACGTCATCGCTCAGCAGTACCAGGGCCCTGGGACCTTCTCCACCCTTCAGCAAGAAACTCCAGTGCAAAGCTTCACACTCACTCAGATACAAAAAACCAGCAACATCTCTAATTTTTCATATAAATGAGTAGGACACACTGAAACCCAATCTGATCTGATGTCTTCGACCTCATCTGCCAACACACACGAAGTACGCAAGCTGCCCTGTTTTACTTCTCTTTTATCCAGAATCAGCTAATGTTGTTGAGGGATATTAATTTAGCTTTTCAGATATTAATTTATTTTTTCTGCATCCTCTGTGTAGTTTCAGGCAACTTCATGCCATAATATATATATATATGTATATATAAAAAGAAAATCAGCATTATAGTCTCATGTACTTGAGGGGTGTGGAAAGCCCCCATCGTTCTCTGCAAAGACTCCCCATGTCCCTCAAAACAAAACTGAGAGGTGCGGGTCAGGTCCGGAGGGCTGTGTGGAATAAGCTGTTACATACCTCCTCTTTCCTCAGCCTGCTATAAATATGTATTACGGACTCGCTCAGCCAAGGAGTAACAAAGCAAGGAAAATTAAGACAAAGAGGATTACCCAAGCGTAATTTCCCCTTTTAATTTTTTTTTTTTTATACAAAGGCCTGATGTTAATTGAGTATTCTTGGGGACGAGAAGGCTGCGAGAAACTTAGCCCTGGAGTCTCAGTGTTTAGAACTCAATCCCAGGAGATTTTACCGTGTTGCAAGTGCCTTTCCCTGGGACTTTTCCCCCAGAGCCCTCTGGGACTTGGCATCTATCCGTGTTTTCCTACCGGGAGCCCATGGCCAAACTACTTCTCCTTGAGGAGTACTGCAGGGCACTGCTGCTCTGCCTGGTGATGGGGAGGCCATGGTCACCCATCCGCTGGCCACATCCAGCCCCACGGTGCAGGCGAAGCCCCGTGGGATGCGTGGGAATCCAGGTATCTTTTAACAGACCGACTAAAGCTTTCTGGCACCCGTCTCCATCAGGTGAGGCAAACTTGAAAACATTATAATTCAGAATGGGCTCCAAGAGTGAAGCCAGGGCACGCCAGGAAAGACGGGAAGTGACTTATCCTTGAAATATGAAGTATTGTTTAATAGGGAATGCACTCAGGACGTGGCCGATCAGCCAAGCCTCTGCAGCACAATCTCAGCCCCACCAATAACCCCACTCTGCAAAAGCTCCCGGCAAACTCCTGGTACACCCCCGGTACCCAAAGCATCGGCAACAGCCTCCTGTGGCACAGCCCTCGCTTCCCAGGAACCAAACAACCACTGGATTTTGTTTTGATTGAGATGATTCCCTGATTAAATCCATCAAACCCACCTCCTGCAGGCACTGGCATGGTGGATGCTGCCACAGTTCTAACCAGGCTTCCAAAAACCCACTCAATCACTGAGCTGGGCAAGACAGCGGGGTTTATTTTGTGTTAAATGAAAGCCCTCTGGGTTATTATAACCTCATTTTTTTAATGTTTTAATTATTTTGGGGTATTGTCAGCCTCTCCAACATGACAGATTCTCCGCCTCCCTTTTTCTATGAGATTTCTCGTTCAGGGTCTGGCAGCGGCCAGTGAGACGGAGTGATGGAGAACATGGTGCTGTGAGACAAGGTAGAATCATAGAATCATTAAGGTTGGAAAAGACCCTTCAGATCATCATTTCCTCACCTCCGATATGCACCACATCACACCATCTTGTCTCAAGTTGCCTTTTTCTCCCTTCAATTTGTGACCGAACACTTGGTGTAATTTTTCCCCTGACTTTTTAAGGCACAAGGCAACTGAGCAGCTGTCAGATGGAGCTGCTACCAACCTTATCCCAGTTTTGGGACAAGGAAAAAAAAATAAAATAAAATCATTCTTAAGAGATTGGGGGTCAAAACCCCTCCACGGAGAGGCATAAGTGAAGCAGCCTGTTGTCCCAGGTCAGGCAGGGAGAAAGGCAGAGGCTGCCGATAGCCCGAGTGCTCCCATATGGGGATGGGGAAGGGCAGCAAAGAGAGATCAGAGAGAGCTTTTCTGCTCTGAAGCATTACACCGAAGCTAAATGCCGCTTTTGAAGCCTGCTGCGAAGTTAAAAAGAAAATCGGGCAGCAGGCATTGGTGCAAAGCAGTTTTGGGGTCTCCAGTGCACCTCCTACCACAGACCCCCCCCAGCCACCAGCGTTCCAGCCGTGCTGCCGCAGGCCGTTTCACTTCTCCCTTGCTCCATAACCCCTGGCTTTTCAGAAAAACATGGAAAGAACCTGGCGAAGCAACACGGTGTGCAGGGAAGCAGGGTCAAGCCCCAGCGAATTTGATCAGCCACTGCCAAAGTGAGCGGGGTGGGAACACGGGGAGCGGGCAAGCACTTGCCCAGCTGGGTACAGCCCCCCGAGTTGGTCCTCTGCCCTGAAGGATGCTCCAGGGCATGATCGTGTGAAAAAGGTAAAGCATCGGGCTTGGCTTCCAGAAGAGCCCCGCAGCAGCATCTCCTTAAAAAAAAAAAAAAGAACCTGGAAGGACAACCCAAATCTTGCTGAGGATTTGGAGAGAAACCACCACCGACTTAAGAGGGACTGGCAGCCCTCGCTGTTTCCGGATGCCAGGCTTTGAAAGCATCTCAGGGCTGACTTATCTGACTGCCCGCAGATCTCCTCGGAAATAAATAAATACCGGTGTGAGTGATGGTTTCCAAACTCAGCTGGGAAAGTTTTGTGACGGCAGTGGCGGAGTGCTGACCCTCCTGTGAAGCATTGCCGGGGCAGCTCTGCACTGTAATGTGGCTGGGAGGAAACGGCCAATATGTTTACCGAGAAGAAGAAGAAAGTTTAGTTTCTCTTTTTTTTTTTTTTAAATGAATCCAAAAGTTTTCCAAGAACAAAAAACATAAGGGGAAAAAGGGGAAAAACGAGGAAAGAATTTAATATGCTGCCCCCAACAGCTTGGAAAACTTAGTAATTATATTACAGAAACTGCTCACAGGGAGGGGGGGATCCAGGGATGAAGAGGCAGGAGGGAGCAGTGGCACTTATCTTTTCAGAGGCTTAAGGGGTGGGGGGAAGCACTGTTCATAGATAAAAGCTCATGTTTAATGTTTCGATCAGTGCTGCGCTGTTTCTTTGCTTGCTAGTTTGAGCTTACAGGAAGGGGGGGGGGGGGGGCACAAATCTCAAAAGGAATCTGAAACCTTTCTCCTGATTTATTTTTTCTTTTAAATAATTCATTTAAATAAATAAATAAATAAATAAATAATCCCTCAAATGCAAATCACTATCCAGACCCCCCCAAAAAGGCTGGGTGCAGGGTCCAGCCCCCCGGGGGGGGGAGCGGGCAGCGTGCCTCCCGCAGCCCCGGCAGGAAGCACCTTGGCAGCCGCCCCGGCCCCAGCCCCGGCGCAGGAAGGGTAGAGCCATTTCTCACCGACAAAGAAAAACAAGTCCCAGCCCTCCGCACCGGATCCCGGCGGGCAGAGGCTGCTCCACCTGCTCCGCCGGAACATTTGGGAACCAGCCTTCACCGTCCCCCCCCTGCCCCGACCCCGGACAGAGCCGCGGCGGCGCATCTTCCCTCTCCGTCGATGCAACATTTTGGCTCGCCCCAAACTCTCCCCAGTGGAAACCACAACATGAGGTGAACAAAATTGCACAGGTCATCCACAGATTTAGTAGGATTCAGATTTAATCGCAGCCGTGGCTCTATCCCAAAGCTGCACAGCTCAGCTATCACCCCAGGAGTCTCCATCCCAAATAACACTGCAGGGGCTGAGAGCGGATCTTTTCACCGCCGGATTGTTCAGGCTATTTTTGTTTTTTTTCCAACCGACCCTCTATCTCCAACACTCATCATACTGTTATTGCTACTGAATGTGGCCGAGTGCCTCAGGAAAGGGGGACAGGGGATAGATCAGCTCAATTTTAAGCAAGGCCGAGGTTACTTACCACCAAATACAGCATGGTGTAGAGGGAGAAGGATGCGTGCCCGGAGAAGAAGGATTTCCTGCAAAACAGAGCAGGTGCTAAGAACCAGCCACTACAATCTTCAGTATCATAATTTTACATGTAGCATGGTGACTTGCCTGCTGCTACCGAGGAGGTGCCAAAGCAGAGGGACCCACAACCCCCAATCTTTCGGGTTATGAAACCCCCATTATCCGCCCCGCTCAGCCGCGAGGCAGAAAGCGAACGGATGGGCAGGATGCTCGCATTGTTCGTCCCTTCCTGGTCTACTCATGGGACAGCAGTTATTTCCAGGATAGCCCGATAACTCATCGTCTCGCCTCAAATAACCAGGAAACCGTAAAGAAATAAGAAGGGAGCAACTTCTCCAGCCGCTCAACTTGCAGCATGCGAAACGCACCCCTGGAAATGTCAAAATTGAGTATCTGATGGATGTGATAGAGCTCGAAGGGGAGGCGCTGGCAGCCCTGCCTGCGTGGAGCCTCCTTGGAGGGGAAGCCCTCTGCTCTGCCACATGGCACAGCTCGAGCTGCTCACCGTGAGCTCAGCTTTAGGGTGAATTCCCACATTGAGCAACCACTCGCGGAAACAGTAGTGTAGGAGGTAAAGAGAAAGGAAAAGAAACATTATTCAGCCAAGTCCCACAATTCCCAAGGGAAACTGCCCGTCGCTGGCAGGCGGAGTTACAGCCTTCGCAGAGAAAGCAGCGTTTGAATTATCTATTGCTGGCAGAGAAATCCCGAGACATATTTAGTGTGAGACACCATTTCAGTGGCGGCAACCCATTGCTTTGACACCACGGGCTCTCACCTGGCTTCCTGGACCTTGCTGTCACTTCCCCTGCAGGTGTAGTTTTGGATGTAAACTCCCTTAGCGCAGTTGATGGTGGAGAAATCCAAATCGCAAACTTCCAGGAAATGCGGCCGCAAGCGCCCGACGGACACTTTGGCAATGTCTGTGAAGGACTGGCTGATGGCGCAGCCGAAAACGAAGCAGCCCACCTGCTTGTAGAGAGCAGCCACGTAGGGGTTCTGGATAAAGGAGTGTGACTTCTCCTTCAGGTAGTGGATGCGGTAGAGCTCTCCCGTTATAATCTGTGGGGGGAAAGGCAACAGAGAGGTTAGAGAGTGAGAAAGATGCTGTGCAAGACCAGTGATGGGTGGCAAATGCAGGTGTGAGAGAGCTCTTCATGCTCTGAGCATCTCAAACCAGGAATCTGCTTCCACAGCGAGGAAGGAGAGCCCACAGCCCAGCATCTCTCCATCCTCCTCCTCTTTCCTCTCAGGAGGAGATTGCACTGCTCAAGATGTTGTTTGCGGAAAAAAAAATAATCCATCAACAAGAAGAAAGAAAAAAAGCTGGATTTTGGTTTAGCGCATTGGCATATCTTTACAGAAGTGAAATAGTGCCCCAGATCTATACCAGTGTAGTAAAAAAAAGAAATAACATAAACCAGATAAAGAATTAGTGTGTGTTTGGGAAGGAGAAGCCAGATCCACTACCCTCTTATCAAACTGATTTTGGAGGAAAACAAACGAACAACCTGCTTATCATCTTCTCTACAAACCATGAACACAGAGGAGCACTGAGAAAGCCCCAAACTTTTCAGATTCTGGCCCCAAATTTGCCACCACCAGACCCAATTCAAGCTGTTCGAAGCCAGTGTAAACACCAGTTATTTCTGGACATTCCAAGGGGTCTCGCCATTGCGTGGCAGCAAATTATGTATTCCTTGTGACGGGGGTGCTGGGGTTTGACAATATCGCCATAAATCACCATCAGGGAGCGCAGAACCCGGCTTCTCATAATCCCGACTCTTAAAAGGCGGGTTAATGAAAATCAGGCTGTGAAATGAAGTCCAAATGTCTCACCTCTCCCAAAGAGGCAAAGGCTTAAATTGTTCTCCGTCACGTTACACACCTAGGTTCCGAGCTCCAGATTTACAGCTTTAGGATTTTATTCATTACTTTAAATGTTTTTATACCTGAGTAATAAATCGAGGCGGGTTGGTTTTTTCTTTTTCAGCCGCCCCCTCGTCCCTGCCCCTCTCTAGTCACAAGGGCTGTGATATGTAAAATTAACTGTCAGGAAAAATGCCTTCATGTTAATCCCTTTCTGGAGCAGCCAGCAATATTCCTCCCGGCGTGGCAGCCTGCCAGCGGCATGCAGGAGACGAGGCTCCCCTGCCTACCTTTTTTAAAAGCTTGGCACAACCTTTGGAAACTAATAAACTGGAAAAGTATGGCAATTAGACTAAGAGGAGATGAAGCTGTATCATTGTTTGAACTCACTTGTAGCGTGGCTTGAAAAAACAAAGGTTGACCTAAGGCAGCTGAAATTGCAGCTAAGCAGGCTTTATCAAAGAGAGATACAACTATAATAATAAAAAATAAAAGCCAAGTGCTCTGCTACCATGCACAGAAATACTTGGGGCGGCTGTTCTGTCATCCAGGGTTTACATGTCACTGCTGAGATTTACTCTTAGAAATCTGGTCGTGACCAAGAGTTGTCTAGGGAGCTGCAGCTAACTGGTTCCAGCATCGTTTCAATCCTCTCAGACTCCAAAGACCACGGTTTATCTCCATTTTGGACCACCTTCCAGCACAAGCTGGCAGCCAGGAAATCTACTGGCATGAGAATCACAGAGGGAGGTTGGAGCATCTCCTGCTCCTCCAGCAGAAGGCAACTCCAGGGTGTCCCGGATGGGCACGGATGCTTCTGCACAAGGGCACAGCCACCGCCTGCAGCCTCCGAAAGCCTAAATTTGAAAGAAGGGGGGCCACAAGGCTCAAAACTCATTGCTTTTGCAGAGGGAAGACAAGCTGAATTAAGGATGCCATCTGATACCAGCAGATGGGCCGTTACTCCGAGCTCACAAACAAATACACATAAACCCAAGGCTCTTGGCCTGAGAAAGGCATATGACCATTTTAAAGAGGGACCAACAAAAGTCTGGGGATTAATATTTTTCTCTCACCGTTGGTGGTCTGGGTAATTGCACACATGTAGCAGATTGTAAATTGGAGACTTCATTCCCTCGCTAACACGCTGCTGGGCAGCCATGAACCCTCCCCGCTTAGTTAAAGCCATGGCTCAACCTTAATGAGAAGCTAAAAATTGGGTAAAGTTGGTTTTTTGGCAGTGCCGTCCCAGATAAAGCAGGACGGTAAAAACCTAATGCAGCACAGATGTGCATGAACTGAAAGGACATCCTGAAAAAAAACAGCACGTCTTAAAGATATTAAGCTCTTCTTATGCCTTGCACTTCTGGCAAGCCATCTGCATGGGACATGTGCCATACCTACATGATGGGCACAGCTCCTGGGGGACCATCACACACATTCAAGATGGTCACTAGAGAGAAGCCAATATCAAACTTTTCTGTCTGTGAATGCCTTTTGCAGACATTTGGTTGTCGTGCCCATTTTATCGTTATCATAAGGCATCACCAGCAAGTCAATTAGCCTGTAATTACTTTTAGAGCTTTTCTAATCACTTATGTCTCTGGTGTAACGTTCTCTGTGTCTAATCACATTGAACCGTATCACCTTCAACTGTAAAACAACCAGCTAATCCAGCTGTGTAACTCAGATCTTCTAGGAAATTAATTTTCTTACGTATTCTTCATAGGCTCTCGTGACCTGTTGGGTGTGGGGACATGGGATACCACAGCAGCAGTAACCAAATGAGTCTCAGGAGGAGGAAAGTGTCACCTTCCTCTGGCCATCCTGGGGACCACCAACATACTTTTGTGCCCAAGATGACCAAATTAACCATCTTCCAGCAGGAAGAGCAGTCGGGAGAGATGTGAGAGTGCACAGCCCAGGGGCACGAGCCTCTCCAGGGTCATCTGCACAGAAATTTGCCTAAAGTCAGTAAACATATAGGTATTAAAACCAAATGCATATCCTCTCACATCCTGATCGAAGCAAAAGGCTTCATCTCTGCTGTTTACTTAACGAGCATTCCGGGTGTCCTCAAGCCATTTAAAACATGACCTGGACCTTTTACCCCGGGCTAGATTGCCCAAGACACCACATAAAGCAAGGGCGTGAAATTTTGGCCGCGCCATCCAAAACGCCAGCTCCCTGGAAGTCCTCATAACCGCTGTCCTGCCTTCTGAAGGCAAACGTTGTGAGCGAAAGGAGCGGAGTCAGTGCTTTGTGGATTTGGAAGGAATTCCTATTATGCTACAGTAATTCTGGTATCTGGGTTACATCTGAAAAAAAGAGGTCAGGCTGACTTGAATTTTCCATGCGTGCTGCCATAGCAAAGAAATCTGTTGCTTCAATTCCTCGTTAGCCATTTGTCTCACTCAACAGCAAATAACCGAGCTTTTGAATTTACCTTATTAAGTTACATTTGTTGTGGGCACAGCGAAACCAGGGCAGAAACATCTAACTCTTTGGGGATTTTCTTTCTCTTTTAATTGACCTGCTATTTCGTGGTAGAAAGCTGATGGATCACATAGGCAGCTGATTATGTTTCCAGTTTCTGTTCCAACTCCTGTATTTGCCACTGCCTCATTACTGATCAGAAGCGCACTCCGCATGGAGCCGGCGTGCCGATAGCTCAGGCAGTAATGCGAAAATGAGAGGCTTTTTCATTTCGTTTTTATGGCTTTTCCACACTCAGGGGTTATTCACCTGCAGGGTAAAATTCTGCCGTGTTTATAGAATTGGGGGTCTGGCACCTTTCGGGCTTGTTTTGAGGAGGGAGGGGGCATAGGAACAAGGCACTTTTGGGGACCTACTTTGCTAAGTGAGCGTATGTGGTCAGGAAATGATGGAGAGATCAGGAAACGATGGAGATATTCACAGCAAGACTGAGGATGGGGTATTATCAAAGCAGGCACCGTGCCACTATAAAATACCTATTGCCTGTGACATTACTCCTACGAGGACAGATGAAAGGCAAGAGGGGAGCAAGTGCTCCTTATCTCTCTGTCTCCATCCCTCACAGATGAAGGACCAAGAGGAAGGCAGCATCTCTGGGAAAGCACCTGAGCTGTGCTCGCAGAAGGTGAGAAGGAAGGTACTTTTCATAGGGGAATTTCATCTTCAGCTGGAAGTGTTTAACCAACAGCCAGGAGAAGCTCTTGCCTTCTGCCCCAGCACTGGATACATGCTGGCATAAGGAGGCTCAGCTCCATGGGCCGAATTCAGCTTTTTGGCTGACATATAAAGCTCTCACCGTGCAATCGTTTCCTAGCACAGCTCTAAGAAAGCTGGCAGGAAAAACAGAAAGGAGCAGGCGTTGGGAAAGTGGTGCATTAGTGACTTTTTACAGTGAGAACTCTCAGAAAACGCTCCCCATGGAAGGTTTTAATTGTCTTTTTAATACGGCTGTAATATACAATCTCTTAAAAATCTAACACTAACCTGTGAAACTTTTCCAGGCACTGGTTAGCTGCAAAGATGTATCCTTTCTTTTTTTTTTTTTTTTTAAACGTTATAAAATAGGCAAATACCAAGAGTTATTTGAATAGGGGCAAACCATGCCAAGTCCTTATTGACACTCAAGTCTTTTTGCTTCTACTCTGAACTCATACCAGAGGGTGAAAGAGCTCTTGTGGAGCTCTCAGACTTGCCCAAACAACTTTGGGCCTGTTTATGGGCTTCAAGAGTAATCTCATTCCTCCCATTACAAGCTTTAATTTGCAAATGTTTACTGCTCCACGCTCACGCGGAAGTCAGATAATCACAGAGGAGATGTGTGCCTCGGTAGATACAATGGACACACGAGCAAGAATGCGTTAAACCCCCCAACGCCTACGGGACATTGGTGCCAATGGGTAAAGAGGTGACAAAAAGCCATTGGGGATGCCCAAGGGATCAGTGAGGTTTCAGAGGTGGTACTTACAGCGAGGATGGCGATGAGGATGCCCGCAGCACACAGCACTGCATCGTTGATCGTCTCCATCGTCTTCAGCGGGTACCTGATGCTGTCATCGTCGCAGTAGAAGCCCCGCTGGTAGGGCTGGATTGTGCTCGTTTCAATGATGAGGAAGGGCAACCCGGCTAGAAAGAAGGGGAGACAATAACCAAACCCATCAGCAATACAGGCAAATACAAATAACCCGCAAAAAAAAAACCAAACCAAACCAAGAAAAACCCCAACTAGAAAACCCCTTGCAAACCATGCAGCACCATTCCTGAACGCTTTTCTTTTCATAATGCTATCTTTCCAAAGGGAATAGCATTGGGATTTGTTTTTCCAAGTCGCTCTTGCGGGGAAAAAGCATCTCCTCTGTTATGGTTATCAGATGTCTGCACCGCCTGGTTTCAGTTAAGCCTTGTGCGTTGCAAATATTAACTTACAGGAACGGACCCCGAAAGCAATCCCTCTGCAAAAAGCCATGAAAACGAATCTGGCACTTTTCTCCGGGGAAGGCCCGATGCTCTGCCGAGCGCCCCGTGGCAGGGCAGCCCAGAGCTCTGCAAACAAACACTGGAGGATCGAGTATCAGCACAGCTTCTTCTACCTGAGCAGCCCAGCTACACTCTATCCTCATTACTTTTATGCCTTTGAAGCCTTCCTCGGCTCCCTCCTTTCTGTATTTACAGGTTATATGTATGTTTGTACCTACTAATGCCATAAGACTACATGCTTTGAGCAGCTGCGGGACACCCATCCTTGAGCCGTCCATGCAAGGGAAAGCTGCGAACGCACTCAACCAGCCCATCCACAAGAGCTGCTGAACTCCCATCGGAGCCTGTTCACCTTCAATCACATTAAAGCCACGTCAAATCTGTTTTTAAGCGCTGTTTGTGAACCCCCTATGCAGGAGAGCTGCGTCTGCACAGCTTGGCTGGACCTTTGCACCAGGCATGGAGCAGATGTGCTCAAAACCACGGGATGATGGCTTAGGACACACACTATGGAGGGGACACCTCAAAATTGCTGCACGTGGGTAACTCTGTATTCTTCTAAGTATTTTGGAGAAATACTGCGTTGCTTCAAACCTGGAAGGAGAGCCCTGCGGTATTTTCCAGCCATGATGTTACCTTGGGCAGGACACCCTCCTTCCCTTTGCCTCATCCCATCCATCCCTTCCCTATCCATCTCTCAAGCCCATCACGGACAGCAGCAGTACATCCCCACCAAAAACAAGGCCCAAATTCCCTGAAACCCGTGTTCAGAGTAAATCACAAACCACAAGGTACAGGAAACCCTCCTCCCACTTGCTGAGCGAAACCCAGGTGAGGGTAAAACAAACGCACGGCGGTTCAAGCTGTCCCTGGGCCAAGACAACAGGTCTCACACCCAGATCCTACAGAAAGCACAAAGGAATATTTGTCGACCACTAAACTTGCTTAAGTATCTGTGGGTTTGTTTACACAGAGAGAAGTCTAAGACATCAGAGGGTTTTTACTTCTAAAATTAAAAAATAAAATAAAAAATAAAGTGCTGTTGGGTTTGGATGAAGTTTGTCCACAGCACACTTTTAGTGATCACAATCTGCCAGATATGATTAGCAAAGGTACCATCCTTTAAAGAGTTAAAAAGGGTCATCAAAATAATGATGACGTGAAGCATCTCCACGTGAACCACTTTCTCTGTTTCACTTTGCACAATCCATTTTGGCTCCTTTTCCTATATGTTAATAGGTTTGTCTAATCCAGGATTACCGGAGGGGGTTTGTTAGTCTTAAGAAATAGGAAAATCTCCATTGTCTGTGAGCAGGGACAACCACACACAGACCTGAAGCCTCTCAGGCACCCAAGAACGACCAGAGCCATTGCTCAGGACCCTTTGCAGATAATCTCTAAAAAACATGGAAATGGGTTAATTGCAAGCGCTGGGCCCCGCAGTGCTTGGCAGGGCAGGACAGTTTCCACCACGCGTGAGAACCAGCGAGGAAAGGTTTCAGAACCGCCTGCCCAGCTCAGATTTGGTAAATAAAAATTGGACATCTCGTGTGAATCCACTATTTAACCATTTTGATGCCTAGCCAGCTTGGCCCCGAAACACGCCTCTGATGCCGGCAATCTGATATTAATAGACCACTTAAAAAAAAAAAATCCTTAAGTTTCCCAATGAAAAATTGCAGGAGAAGAGCTAACGGCGCTCGGCGCGATCCAATTTCACATGCACTTGAAGCAGCGGCGTAACAGTTGAACTCGGGGAGTAGACATGCCACGGTTACGTGGCTTATTGTTATTTCTCCAGTTCCTCTTGTTAATAGCTTTCACATGACAGGTCTGTAAAACACATGTTCCCACAGACAATAAAATACATCTGAAAGCTAAAACTGGCTTTAAAAAAAGAAAAAAAAAAAAGACAGACAATAGTGTTCCTATATATTATGTGAACCCAGGAATAATAAAGATTTGTTTTCCCTTCATTCATTGAACAGCATGGGGTAGTATTTCCGTGTTTCAATTATATGTACGCTCGCCACAGCTATAATAAGAGCATAACTGACCTATATGGGATACATTTTCTTAAAGTGCGCATAGGCATAGTTTGGAAAATCCAATGGTTTTGTTTTCTCTCCTACAAACTTGTGGTTTAGCGGGATATTGCCAATCAAGTCTTGACATTTTTCCAGCAAAACAGTAACCTCAGATTCCCTCTTTTTCCCCCCCTTCCCCCCCCCCCCCCTTTTTTTTTTTTAAAGCATGAGAAACATAAACATACTCTCCCTAGCTGAACGGATATTACTTAGAAGACATAACATGCCTTTGATTTCGAGGGCTGGGTGAGATGCTGCTCTTTCAGCTGTAGTTACCCAAGGATGGGAAGACCCCAGCCCACAGCAAATGGTAAATCGTGCTCAAGGTGGTTCTTCTTCCACAAGGTTATTTCTTGGAGGACGGGTTGCCTAAGTGACTAGGTCACCACCCACAATTTTTTTGGCAAGGGGGTTCCAGCACAGAGAAGCCTGTAGCAATGCCAAAAGGCAGCCAGAGAATGGGTTTTGCAGAAAAACGCTATGGAGGGAAGTCCAGAAGAAGGCAGAAAATTAAATGTGGAGGAAGATGCCTTTGGGATCCCTCAGCAAAACACCACAGAGACATTATTCATGCTAGGACATCTGCTGGAGACAAAGGTATCTGGAAGCGGGGCTACAGCCCACACGCCCTTGGAAATGGAAGGCAAAGCAGTGTAGAGGTTGTACCATGAAGATGGCACATCTGGCCTCATCACCTCTTCTACCCCAGTCCACCTCTCCAATTGCAGCATTTTAATAGGAAATTCAGGTTATGCATCCCTGGCTGCAGTGATTTGCCTCTACAAATTCAACAGCTGAACCCCATAAAGGTGTTTTCACCTCCACCACTTCCCATCCTTACCCATGGTACAAAACTATTGAGAATGCAACAGGTACGTTTCAGAAAATGGTAACGAATGGTGACTTACTTGCATTGACGTGAGTGATATACATACGTGGCAGGCAAGAAATTACACTGATTTTGGGGATGGTCACTCTTTTCCAAAAATGGTCCTATTTGGCCATTTTGTCTGTGGCTACGCCTCACCTACGTGTACAGACCTACAGCAAAATCTTAAGAAACACTGTAGAAGGACTTCATGTCCTCCTTCATACTGGTATCTCCATGCTGAGAAATTACACAGCAGCCTGTGGACCATACCCTAAGGCATGGAGGCAACCCTGGCACATCCGTATGGCACTGCACAACCAGAGAAGTGCTGTTAGCCCCATCTCACAGACAGAGGAAACTAAAGCACAGAACAACAAAGGGATTTGCTTATCCCAATGCAAAAAAAAAAAAAAAAAAAAAGTAAATGGAGCTGAGATTATCTTCTGAATTGTAACATCCTCCACGAGGTGAAGGAAAGGTTTTTTTCCTTTTATATAGGGGATTTTTTACTTTAATAACAGAAGAAGGAAATCCCAACCACATGCTTTTATCTAACTATGCTGTAGGAGATCAAACAGGGCTCCAAACCATGAGCATAACAGAAAGCTCTTGGGGACTGATCCTGCCCCATCCAAACAAGCTCAGCCCCAGCCGTAGCGGCACAAAGCAGGTGCGGACACTAATGAATTGTGCGAGGCACGGCGGGACGCCGTGGGGCTGGACACTGAAAAATGAGGTTGCTTTTGTTGGGAGGAAGTCCAAGTGACTCGGTGACCTCTAACCGCTGGTGTCCTACGCTAAGATATCTCAGTGCAGGGTTTAAATTTATTTGTCTTTCTATTTAATAAAGCCAATCAAGTTTGGAAATCTAGCACCAAGGTAAAAATATTCCTTTCCTTGGTTAGCACCTTTATTAAGAGGCAATTAATAGGCAATAATCCTGGGAAGGCTGGCAGCATGAAAGCTAAAACCCCACCACCAAGCCTAAACAAAAACCCTTGCAAAACCCTCCTGTACTCTCTGACCAGCTTGAAATGTGCATAGAATCAAAGGCAGAGGAAAAAAAGGGCTCTGTGTTGGGTACGGCGCTTTGAATCTCCGAGTCTTTGAAAAGGTAACGCTTGTGCGGATTTAATGGGGGGAAAAAAATTTTTTTTTTAAACAGGGGATAAGCTTTCGTTGGCCACCCATCGGAAAAGCCGCAGAGGGAGAGGAGGCTAAGAGGTATTTCGGCAGTGACCCACCCATGCAGCTCTCTTCTTGCCAGCCCAACCTTCACCTTTGCACTAAATTAAACAGCATTTCGGTCTTGTCTTTTTTTTTTTTTTTAATGTTTGGTTTTGATGGAGGTTGGGTTTTTTTCCACTAAATCTCTTCTTTCAACCCTGCAGGTCAGTGGGATGTTGCTGGCTATCTCAACAAAGCAATGGTAATTTTTAACAAGCACTCTGTGATGTGTTTGGCTGCCAATGTCCAGGCCCTGGGCGTGTTTTAAAGGTTTCAGTAGATCAGACATCTATCTAAATAAGTGAAAAAGATCATAAAATAATTTGGCAGGGCTGAGCAGGGCATCTAATTCCTCATTCAAGACACACTCTGTAAATATTTGGGTACCTACAAGTGGTGGGCCTTCTATTTGAAGTACTTAGTGGCTGATCTTGGGTACATATAAACCTTATTTAGTTTACAACATTTGTACATGTTTTAAAATGCATAAAAACTAGATTAGCCTACAGTAGGCTTTTATTGGGGCTTTAAAAGTGGGCTTCCCCAACTTTTAGAGAATTGCAGCACTGCAGATCAGTCTTGGCAGCTGCTGCAAGACTGAGCAACTCTTGAAGCCAGTTGACATTATCTATGTGTGTATATACACATACACACATAGATAAAATTTAACAACACAAAGAATAGAAGTATTTCCATATTTCCATCATATCAGGCATATACTGACAATCACAATAGGGCCTGATTCTGCACCAGCACCAACAAAATAGGTGGGAGAAGGAGGGGTAGGAACTTGGTCAACCGAAAAACAATCTCAAGGGACCTGATCCACAGCCCAGCGGTAGCCAAGCCCATTATATTAGGATTTTCAAAGGTCTTGAAAATGTCAGTGATGTGCCTCCTTCCCAATGGTTTTTGACTGAATCTGGATACCTGATGTCCATATAGTCGCAAGAGGCAACTAGGCTAACATCAGAGTACTTCAACTCCGTGTTTTATTACTTGCTCAGTCTTAATTGTTCTTCACCATGGTTCCAGCAGTCCAGAAGACTGCTCTGTGCATCTGCCTGTATTTTGGAAACACAGCTAATATCTGTGTTTGCAAAACACATTCCCATTCAAGTCTATTACAGTTCCACTACTCTCACCTACACAGACACATAAGGACAGACAATTCTGTAAACACACAAACAAATGCTAGACTTTACTGTAGAACAGGTACCTGCTTTAGAGTCCCAAAGAACCTATAAACAAGGATCAGCATATATTGCATTTCTCTGATTTGACCCGTTTGGAAAAGTTCTAGGACAAAATGGGGTGATTTCCACAAAATGCAAGACATTAGTTAATTTTCTACTTGCTGTAGGTTCTTCCACATAATTCGCACTAACCTTTGTGCCTACCTACGTCAATCTGTCTGGTGTCCTCCTATCAAGAGGATGACATTTCAGTCCACTTCATTATTATGAGTTATATTTCAGCCAAATCATAGCAATTTCAACACAAACCTCACCATTTTTAGATTCACCAGCTTCTATGGAGTCCAGGAGACTTCCTTGTGAGCAGACACAGGTTCATTTTGACCTAGATGATGATATTTCCCGTATTCTTACTTTTGGGGGGGGGGTTGTTTGTTTTGTTGTTTTTTTTTTGTTTGGTTGGTTGGTTTTTTTGGGTTTTTTTTTAAGAAGAACTGGTTATTCAGGAACGCTGGGCAAAATGCCTTCTCATGCCTACTAGCGCAATAGCAAACAAGAAGAAAGCCAAGAATATTCATTCTCTACGTGGACAACCGTATAACATTGATGACCCCAAGCTGCAGAGGTATTTGAGAAGTGCCTCTAAAAGGAGCCTGTAAAAGGCAGTAGGAATGACACATATCTCTACCTGCTGCCCAAACCCATCATCCAGAGATGTACCCATCCTTTGCAGTAAATACAGCCCTGTGCAACCTGGCATGCACTTATTGACCCAACCATCCTGGGAGAATATTATAGAAAAGCTGTTGGTCACCGATACTCTAAACTAAATGTCAAATTATTCTCACGCACCACAAATTCCTCTGGATTAGAAACCTCGGTAGAAACACTTCCTCACATGGCTGGGGCATGACGTGCCAGCCCCACGCTCCGAGAGCTCCAGATGAACAGGAGTGCTGCCATTGGTTTTGCTGGGAGAAATACCGCTCTTTTAGAGAGTACCTGTTATTACTATTTCCAGAAGTAAACACCACATACAAAGGAAGAAAGGGGAGAAGGGAATTCTAAGAAGTGTGTTAAGTTGTTCCTCCTGGGAGTTTGACATGAGCTGATTTATTAAAAGAGCTTTATATTAAAGTGCACATATATTTTTAATACCTAAAAAATGCATTAATAAGAACAAAAGGTCTTATCCAAGCCACGACACCTAGATGCACATAAAATTCCGTATTTGTGGGGTAAAACAGCTTTAAGCCAGACTGGCCAACCAGAAAAAGTTAGAGAGGGCAAATATAAAAGACATTATCAACGGGAACCCAGAGCCAACTCCAGTCAAACATGAGGGAAGCAAAGCCATAATTTCACATTGTCTATAGCAAGGAATAAAATGCAATATACTGTGAAAAGCCCAACGTGTCAGAATCTTTTGAGGCACCTTTATACATCCAAGTGCTTTGGAAGGTCTCACAGGTAAGACAAGTCTGACCTAGGATGACCCAGCTTGAATCGGGGGGGGGGGGGGGGGGGGGATCAAAAATGTGTCTGTGAACTCTGCAATACTCAGGGCAAATGGATCGTGTGAAAAATACACTGTGGTGACTATTATGTTTTCAATTACAAACGAAGCGAACACGGTTTATTCTGCCGGTCAGAGGGGTTTGGAACAAGCCCTGCCTCGCCACGACTCCTCCAGGCTCTGCCTTCGAGGAAGGGCTCGGACCACTGCCTGGCCTCAGCAACGCTCGCGCTGTGGAAAAGGGGCCCGACAACCCATTTCTTTGGGGGAAATCTAGGAGCTTTCTTCCAAACTGATGTACGAAGGAGAAGAGTTGCTGCTCCCCTTCCTCCACATCTTCCCACTGGCACACAATGGCTGCAGGAACCCTAATATTTCCCCATGTAATAACAAAGCTGCTCCACTCCATCAACCTCTACCCAACAGGAAAGTTTTGTGGGCTGTAGCTGTTATTTTAATATACAAAATATCAAGCAGAAACCCCATATCTCAGCTTACTGCCCCCAAACACCACCATGTATAAGCCCTGACCCCTTCTCTTTGCACAGCCAGGTGGAACTCTAACAAGACCAAGTGGAAATACAAAACTTCAGCCAATGCGATGCAGTCAACAAAATTCTCTTGATTATTTTCCCCCTCTACTCCGTTCTGGTGAGACCCCACCTGAAGTACTGCATCCAGCTTTGGAGCCCTCAGCACAAGAAGGACATCGACCTGTTGGAGCGGGTCCAGAGGAGGGCCACAAAGATGATCAGGGGGCTGGAGTACCTCTCCTATGAGGACAGGCTGAGAGAGTTGGGGTTGTTCAGCCTGGAGAAGAGAAGGCTCCAGGGAGACCTTATTGCAGCTTTCCAGTATCTGAAGGGGGCCTACAAGAAAGCTGGAGAGGGACTTTTTACAAGGGCACATAGTGATAGGACGAGGGGGAATGGCTTCAAAGTGGAAGAGGATAGATTTAGATTAGATGTCAGGATGAAATTTCTCACTCCGAGGGTGGTGAGGCTCTGAGGGAACGGGTTGCCCCATCCCTGGAGGTGTCCAAGGCCAGGCTGGATGGGGCTTTGAGCAACCTGGTCTGGTGGGAGGTGTCCCTGCCTATACCAGACCAGTTGGAGCCAGGTGATCTTCGTGGTCCATTTCAATCCAAACCATTCTATGATTCTTAAAATCAATGAAAGCACAAAGCTTTTCAAGCAAAAATAAAGCCAGTTCACCTGGTCAACATCAGGTCCCTTAAAAAAGAAAATAATAATCATCCGTTGAACTTCCCAAGCTTCCTTTCCCCCTTCCCAGAGCATCCTGGCCAGGCACTGCAGCCCTAATTAAGCACGTTTTTGGGAGCAACTGCCCCTGTGCAGGAGGAGGCAAAGCCTGTGTCCGCGGCACCAAAGCCCGCCGCAAGTAGCTTTCTGACCCAGTTCTGTCAATGTACCTATTGTAAATGCAAAATCCTTCTTCGGATTTGAAGCAGCAGCCACCTGCACAAATAAGGCCGGGTTATAACTCTGTAACCGAATACAAGCACTGAAAGCTTAAAAAGTTTGTAGTCCAAAAGGCACTTCTGACCTCTTCCTTAAAAGTTCACTAATCACTTTTAATTCATAATTTATTTCCTCTTAATATACTTGCTTTATATAATACCCCCCTTTTTTCCCCCCTCCCTCTCCTCTTTTCTTTTTTCTGGAAGTTCCCCAGGAGAAAATGGTATTACACAACTCCCTTGATTAACTGGAAATGAAACTTTTCCCCCTCGGTAGTCGAGATTTGGTAGAGTTTCCAGGATATAATGCACGGTACACAGTGCTGAAAGGCAAAAAAACGTGAGCATAGGTGGAAACGATCCAAAAGCCCTTCAAGCGATGGGGGTTTGATCTCAGTGGTCCCTAGAGCAGAGCTCAGTAAGGCTTTGCCTATTCACCCATGGGTTAAAAAGGTGTAATACTATCTCTTTTCTCCCTCCTCTCTATTTTGATGGCAGTTACCGCGTAGAGTGGCACCCTAACGGATAGCAATACATGGTATAACT
This sequence comes from Pluvialis apricaria, assembly GCA_017639485.1. NCBI lineage: Eukaryota > Metazoa > Chordata > Aves > Charadriiformes > Charadriidae > Pluvialis > Pluvialis apricaria. The sequence continues at coordinate 5,771,078 of CM030011.1, read as the reverse complement.
GAGATTGCACTGGTACCCAGGTAATATTAAAAATAAATAAATAAAAAAAAATCATGCTTCTAATTAAAATAGCTTTGTATTCAGGGAGGGGAAACTTTGCAGGGAAAAGCCGGAGGTGCGACGGCTGCTGCCTTGGCCATGCTGCCACCACACTGCCCGCAGAAATTCGACTTACTTTGGTGGAAAGCAGCTGGGAATGGGATATTTCCATGGCAATCCATCACCCACAGTGACAGAGGTGCCCACCCTACGCTGCTCACAAGGACTTACCTACCCTGACCCATCTGCACCCGGATGAGACCCTTTGAATTATTTGGGTCCCCAAAAGCTAAATGGAAACTTTTTGGGGACAGCATGGTTCCACGCGCAAGTCCAGGTGATGCAGCGGTGTCACAGTGACACCCAAAATTTCACCACCCTCTTCTGCAAGCACAGGGTCAGCGCTGGCACAGGGGCCAGCCACCGCGGGCACGTCCACCTTGTCACACCCGGTGTCACAACAACCCCTTTCCCACGCACAGCCCAAACCTCCCCACCTCGGCTGCGTTTTGCAGCCAGGTGACATTTCATAGCCCTGTTTCCTTAGGGGATGGTATAAATCGGGCCAGATCCAAACGGCACAGGCAACGGCCAAACTGCTATTCGTGCCGACTCAAGGGACACAACGTGTACCGTGCTTTTTAAAACAACAACAAAAAAATGGATAACTCCCAATTTCCCTTTCCAGCTCCCCTGTAACAATGCTGTGCCCTGCTGTCAAGGAACGTGTGAATAAATTGGGGAAAAAAGGTTAAAGAAGCCCAAGGGAATAGCAGTCCCTTTTTCTTTATTGCAGTTAATTTTGACAAAGGCTCTTCTGTTTCCTCTAACCCCCCCCCCTCCCCTTTTTTATTTTTTTTGAAGGGCTTCGTGCCAAGTTGCATTATTCCTCTTCACCATGGTACTGCCATGAAACCCGCCTGGTATGTTTGCCTGAAAATCGCAGGTTTTCATGGAAATTGTTTTTATCTCAACAACAACTCCCTTTGTCACCTCAGAGGAGAGGGGCTCGGGCTCAAATCCAACCCCGGCAACAAAGCATCCACAGAAGAGCACCACAAGCTTCCAAATCCAACATCACAAAAACTTGCCCTCCCAACGGGGCAGAAACCCTCCAAAAACCCCTTTACCAGCTCCCTCGTCACACCAATGCAACTGCAGACCCATGCGAAACGCCGCAACCCACGCGACACGCCACAACCCACTTTGCACAGCCTCCATTTTAAACACTTCGAGGCTTGGGAAAAACACGCGTACCATCAAGTAAGGTTGTTTTGAAGGATTTTTAAATGGAAATAGTTTCTTTTCTTGTAGCCCATCGTGGCAACCGGAGCCTACTGGCTCCTGTCAGCAAGGCAGGAGCTCAGCAGCTCATCGGGGGTGTCCTCTGTTTCCAGCCTATTTACTGCTCCGTTGAGAAAGGCGCCTATAGATGCTCTAGTTCTCCGATGGGAGTTTGGAGAGACTCAGTTATTCAACAAACCAACCCTTTCTAAACGCTGTCAAAGGAGTGATTTGATGCCTTTCAGTGCTTACTATACAAAACGCTGAAAGACCAGCGAACTTCAAAAGCCGCAGAAGCGGAGCTGGAGTTTGGCAGGAGTTCATTAGCTGCCTGTGTCCTTCTGTGTGTGGCTTGTAATTACATGCAGACCTGATGCCAAATCCTCATCTACCGAGGGGTACCAATTAACGTGCTGCTGGATGATTCACAGGTAGCTAATGTCGAGATTTATACAACCAGCATGCCAAATATCCCATGCTTTATTATTATTATTTTATTTTTTTAAGCTGGCCTTTTTCCCCCCCTTTTTTCGAGCTATTGTGCAAGTAAGGTTTTGGCAGCAAAACTGGGATTGTCCAGCCTGTTCCCAGGCCACACACTGGTGGGCCTGATCCTGCTGTCACTGTGCATCAGCATCCCTCAGTGCATGAGGCCAAGGACTTGCAAGTTGAACCATCTACTGTATTTTCCCTTTTCTGCTCCAAGGAGGAAAAACTCTAAAATCGAGGTACATTTTGCACTCCATACCTCCTTTCCTGCTGCTTGCACCCTCTTACTCCTATAGGCAGTAACACAGTAAGAGCAGGAGCTTTAATAGCAGCTGGAAAAGCTGAAGAAGCAGGTAGCTGAAAATGATAATTCATCTTTGGGTGGGAAAACGTATACAAAGCTGTATCTTCTGCAGGAAAATATAGCAGCTATTAGATCCTCAGGCAAAAAAAAAAAAAAAAAAAAGAAAAAAGCCCTTCTCTTACTTGATATCTGCATCCCTTTGCAGCCAGCTGGCTCCCAACGCAGCTCTTGGCAATTAAAACCTTGGGAAACCAAACACAACAGCACGGAAGCAAACCTTTTGTTTTCCTGCTTTTTCATTCTTGTCTTGTGTTTGATCCCCAAACAGATTTCTCAAGCTAAGGGGAAACCATGGGCCCGGTGGAGCATCCTGGCACAGACTCGGAGCAGATCTCCAGGCGTGCTGGTTTGCCACCACTGCTGGTTTTACCATGGAGAGTGGGAGACCCAGCCCTTATTTCCTTCTTCTGCTTTGTTTTCTACTTTCCAAAAGCCAAGGCAAGTCCACCGAATTTCTCCCCGCCATCACCAGTCCACAGCACCTCAGTGGCCTCCTGTCCCCAGAGCCGTGAGATGGGCATGATTTCAGATTTACTGGAGGTTTGACGTTCCTGAGCAGAAACGAGACTGTAAACAGGGGCAGCAAGAGGGAATTTATAGAAGTGGTCAGCCTTCATGTAACACTGCTCCCAAAGGTACCAGCCACAGGACAACTATGCACTGAAAAATCATGGGTTTGGGTGCATTATGGATGTACAACACCCAGGGACCCTCACTAGCAGTAATTTGATGGCTTTTGCTCTTCTTTCTTTACCTTTTTCATACAGCTTTTCCCAACAGCCAGTTTCTACGTGAATTTTTCTGACAGTCGTTCAGCACGCAGACACCCATGTCTCCCACTCTCCCCTCCAAACATCCCCATTGGCATAGAATTTCCTCTCTCCATAGGAGAAGGGGTTTCTCCATCACACTTCTTGCTGCCATACCATTGCAAAACACCTTCAGCCCTGGGGGATAACTCAACACCAGAAGGGCTGTGAGCACAACCCAACGCTCTGCACCACTTTATCCTTCTAATAAACCTTTCACTGCATTTGACACGATACAGGTCTTGTCCAGCCATGAAAGTTTTCTTGCTTATCAGGAGAATTTTTAATCAACCAGAAGGGAAAACATAGGCTGACATTTTATTGCTTCCTTGCGCTTTGCTTTTAGATGTTTCGGTTTCTTCCAATTTGTACTCTTGCTAATCTCTTAACTGGTGGATCGGTGGAAAGCCTCAAGTCTTTCATGCCCAGCAGCTTCCCCCACATAATTTGCAGGCAGGGCAGGCAGAGGAGAGTGGGGGCAGCAGGAGTGGGGGGCTCACGGTGGGGTGGGAGAAGAAGGCACCAGGCACCAAGCTCTCGCACTCATGGCAGGTTCTGGGACATGGTTTTGTCCTGGCCACAATTACAAAACAACAAACAACGTCTGTGGGGAAGGGTCATAAGAAGTTCAGCTTTCCTCTATTAAAACCATCTGGCGCCTATAAAAAAAAACCCCAACTGGTTGGTTGGGATGGTTGGTAGCACCTCCTCCCTGCTCGGCGCTTCCTGGCACTTCTCGAGAGCGTGGTGGCACTCAGAGGTGCCACCGCGAGGGACCGGGCTGCCGTGGGAACAGGGGACCCTGCAGACGCACACCCCACTTTGTATCCCTCCTGCTGTGAAGAAGATGCTCCAGCATCCACTTCATTTCACTTCTCCTTATCTGAGCCAGACCCTTCTTTAGGAGATGCCTGTCCACCCAGCACCCTGTCTGGCCAGCGTGAGCCTGTGAGCAGGTTGTGCTTTCTAAGCAAGAGAAAGTGCCCCTGCAAGGCCAGCTTGGTACCCAGCAAAGGGTTTCTCTAGGTCGGAGACACCGACGGATCCCCCTCCAGCACCAAGAGCAAGAGGCATCGCCAAAACTGCAGGGGAGGTGGGAATGGGAACCTTTATTAAAAAAAAAAAAAAAACAAAAACACACCAACACAAAACAAACAAAAAAAAAAGCCTAAACCTCCTCTTTGTTTCCAACAGAAATAAAAGGGGAAGGAAAAAAAAAAAGAAAAAGAAAAAGAGAGGAGCCCTTGCAGCCAGTTCCCCAGCCTGTAACACAAAACCGCGCTGTGCTGGGAAACCTTACACCGCGCCGCATCCAGCTCATGTACTCCTGCTCCGCTCGCCGCCTCCCGGATGCTTCCCCAAGCCCAAACTGCCCTTGAGAGAAGCCAAGCCTCAGCCTCTGCTGAAAAGCCTCTTTGTTTGGATTCCCTTTCCAAATCAGCGTATCCTGAGATTGAACTCCCTCCCACCCCTCTGCAAGGGCTTTTTAATGTTCAGATGCCTTGGCAGCGGCCAGATTCGCCAGCAGGTTTGCGGTCCTGTAATAGCGTTCAAACCCTCGGTGCTGGGGCACGTACAGTGCTAGGAACTTTCTTCACGTTAAAGGAGAGAGGACGTGGGGAGAAAAAAAAAAAAAAAAGAAAAAGAAAGAGAAAGAGAAAGTATTGCAGAATTACTTCAAACGATCCTTTAATCGTGAATTGCGACCAGAGGAGCTAAGTTCTCCTTAATTAAACAATAACTTTAATCAGCCTTCAATAGCCTACACTAAGGTACACCAGTGAGCTGGAGAGACACTTTTTTTTTTCCCCCCTCTCTTAAACTGGACTAATTGAAAGAAAACTAGGCAAGGCATCACTGCTCCTCAGAGAAACCCAGGCACGGGGTCTCGTCCATCCATGCACCACCAAGAGGGTTCAAATCCAACTACTGCCATGAGCTTTCCACGCAACTTCAAGTCCATCACTCATTGCACCCAGAAAATAAATGCATTTTCCTGCAATCCCCAATCTGTCTGCAAGCTCAGGGGGGCAAGAGTGCTACATCCACACAGCCCCTGGCATGTAGCGGGGTCCCCTGTTTCCCTCAGGGCTTGCAAGCACGCCAAAATCCCAGTGTCTCACGAAGGGCAGGAGATGCGGTACTCCCACGGCAGGACCTCTGGTCTAGCCCAGACCCACCCGAGACCCACAAATAGCACCAAGGCAATAATTTCAGTTACCACTCAGAGCAAAACCCGGCAGACCTTGCAGCAAGGGACGATAACGGGAACGTCAGCCCCACACCTTGCCCCGACGCCAGAGGGGGAAAAAAAAAAATTAAAAAAAAACCAAAAAACAACCCTCTTCTCCAAAACCAGCCTCAGGCCCAAGACTTAAAGCAGTTTGATTGGGGAAAAGTTGTTTTTCCACTTGCAGTTAGCTTTTCAATTGACCTCAGCGTTATATCTTTCTCTGTGAAAGCAAAACGCTGAGCATTTAAGCAGGTGGATTTTCAGACCATGGACCCGATCCTGCGTTCGTAAAGCAGTACCCACTTTTGCAGACAACTTCAGCAACAGCAAAAGCAAAGTCCCTTATGTTATATCCACAATCCAGATGCGTCCCAAACACTATCCTGCTTGTCTGGCTCTTTTAAACACGCTGCATCCCTAAACTCTGCAGCAGCTCTTAGAGCTTTAGGCACCGGAAAACTTCTTTGTGCCCATGCACGCAGTGATTTATCAAAACAAGCTTTCTCTGAAATGCTATTTGACTTTTCCATGGGTTTTGCATTTGACAAAGACTCATGCCAGCTCAGTCAGAAAAATAAATGTCACAAAACTTCTCCTTTAAGGAAAAAAAAAAAAACCAAAAAACAAAACCCAACCAACCACCCAACCCTCACAGCCCAATGCTTTAGAAATGCTTCCACATGCTAATCAGCCTCCTATTCAGCTCCAGACTGAATAGGACTCCAACAATGACAAAGAAATACGCTGAACCTATTCCACATTTCATCCCCTTCACTCAAAATGTTGCTGTTACCTTGGTTTTCAGCCGCTTTGTGGGAGCCGCAGCAGAATGACAGCTGCACGCTAAAGCTGCAGGGATGGTCAAGAAACAAGGAGCGTTAGATAAAAAAATCCATCTTGGATTATGGGGGGAAAAAACGTATGGAATTACTTGATGCGATAGTCACTGATGACACAAGCTTTGCTAAGAATAAATAAATTAAAAAAAAACAGCAAAAAAAGTGAGGCCTCTACTGAAAAACATAGCCTTTTGTGGTCAGGCGGAATTTTTTTCTTAGCTTGGCAAGTATGAGTAGGCTGAAGCCCCCTCCAAGCCCTTCCTTTGAGAATGAGCCATTTGTGTTAGGTGTTATCAACTGGCAGATAATCTCAGTGCACTTTCCCTCCCACCCCCCCATCCCATATCCTTAACCAGAAAAATTTCAGCTCTTATTTTGGGAATAGATGAGCCAATTCCTGCTGCAATGGGTGATCCGAGGTCATTTCCCTTTTCTGTAGAACACAGAAGCATGGGAACGGAGCCACCCGGGGAAGCTTTCACAGGAATCGAGGTGGAAGCTCCGGGACAGGTGCGCACATGTTCTAGTGACACGCTTTGGCCAGAGCCCCGGGAGCCGCAGACTTCTCCTCCATGGTTGCATATCACTGAGGATCTGATTTCAAGAGATACCTTGGGAGGCTGGTGATGGCCTGGCAGGACTGGCAGAAGCACTGCAGTTTGCAGCTTCACTGAAATTGTCAGGAATTAGAGGTACCTCCATAGCTCCGAAAGCCCCACTGGGCACATCTGTACTGGAAACACTGCCTTCAAAGTGCGCCCTCACCGGGCTCCAGCTCCCTGCCCACACATGGAGGTGATGATCTTCCATGCTCTCTCTCCTTAGATTAGACATTCCCAGAGGCACAAACGTCTCCTGCGACATGCCTGGGCAGGACCAGGGGCAGCAGGGCTCAGATCCTGCCACAGGACTCCTCTGGGGCTTCGGCTAGGCTGCAACCCAGGAATGGAAGCGAGAAGCAGCTCTCCAAAAAGCAAGGGCCATCAGATCGGTGATCAAAGAGCAGCTTCAGAAACCTGCTACCACCAAACTGATTCACAGCTATCGACTTCAAAGGAGTTTTGCTGCCTGCCATCAGCTTACCGTCCATCCAAAATTACCCCGTGAGCATCACTCAGAACATAAACGTGCCCAGTGTCCACTGACCAGACCTGCTTACCAGCGTTTTGCCAGGCTATTTTCGACTCTCCCTTTGGAAACTAACACTTTAAAGAGCGGTGGGCTTTGCAGAAAAGCCTTGAAGGCCCACAAAATGCTTGGGGTGCAGGACTGGTTGCCACGACCACTGCACTGCTACGAAGCCCAGAGCAAAGACGTCGGTGTCAACATCAGTGGGAATGATAACTGGGGCTGAGCTGGCTGCTCTCTCCGGCCAGCCTCAAGCTGAGCTTTTTCAGCCAGACTTCAAGAAAGGTCCATCACATCACCCCAAAACAGAGGTCATAAATAATTTGCTGAGAAGACAGGAAGCCCAGACCCCATTTGGCACATTGGCTTTCAAATTCAGCAGTTGGACCTTTCGAGGCACACGACGATGTCTCAGCTTTGCATAAGCACATATTGAATTAACAGTAACGCAATTAATATCTGCGTGCAGTGCCTGTCTGCAGTATGTGTACGATCAGACACAGGGGCACTGCTGTGAAAGCTTTCGAAAACTGCCATGGTTCTCACTAATATACAGTAAAACCAGGTGAAAGCTAATTACAGGATGCCATGCAGCTTGTAACTTCCATTGCGCAGCAGCAGGGTACAACCCTGACACTGCTGGGAGAAGCAAGCTTTCAGAGGGAGCATCATTTGTTTCAAGAGGGATGGCTGCCCAAAACCACTAACTAGTAACTTTCACTTTTTTCTTTTTAACCCCATGGAAGGAAGAACCGCGCTGTTCTCAGCTCCTCCAGCCGGCAAAGCTGAAGCGGCTCCGAGAGGTACAGCCTGCTGTCTGCAAACTCCCAAAGCAGTGAAGGACACCTACATGCCACAGCTACCTGCAGTGATCAGTGCAAGGTCTGGGTTAGCCCAGAAACACCAATCCAGCCCCAATTTGCTGTGTCTCTCAGGCACTGTAGGCTAAACCCACTGGTATGTTTTATCAGAAAGGCTGAAGGCATCTCCCAAGCTTCTCCGGGCTATGGTCAACAGAGCTTTCATGCCTTTTGGGGCAAGAGATGAAAAATTATGGGAAAGTACTAGAGGACTATGACCACTCTCCACTGATTCAGTGTCACCAGCATTGTCAGACCAACTGCAGCTTCATTTGGGCTTTGGCTGACAGCCCCAACCGAGCCCTGTAGCTCCTGACTGAGAGCACCATATGCTCAGATAAGACAAGCTTATATATGGGTACAACCTAAAGGCAATGCTAGAACAACAACACACGGCATAAAGAGCACAGGCATTTTCAGAGCATCAGAAGCTCTGGAGTTAAATTACATGTTCTGCTTATAAAGTTTACTTGATGCGGAGAGTCGGTTTTCAACCCTCTGTCTTCAAAACATCCAATGCATGTGAAAAACAAGCCCACTTACGTGACCAACTTGAAAGGACAGAGTTTATAGGACTTTCTGATACTTAGAAACCCACCAGGACAAACCAAATTTTCATACTTGTTAATACATTGTCTTGGTAACAAATTTATGCTTAAGGCAAGTTTTCCAATAGTTTGTGTCAAAAGCTCTCTGAAGACACTTCAAATTCCTCTTTTTTGGCAGTATTCTGCCTCCTCAGGTCTAACTTGAGGAGCAGCTTCTGCTGATCATGATCCCACCACTACAGCTAAGTCATCGCATGCAGCTAAAAGGCAAGAAGGGATTCTTGAGCATAACTTCCCAACAGCTGCTCCAACACAACCCCATACACAGACACCCGATCTGCACTAAGGAGCTTTCCACCTGCTAAAATCGTGGAGCAGGTAGTACTTCTCCAAGGTAAACGTCATGGGAGAGAACAAAATAGGGACAGACGGGGTGGCGTTGAAAGAGATATATATGAATGCCCTTCTGAGAAAGAGGCCATGCTGATCCACAAGGAGACAGCAATTGCAGCCCAGAAAACCCACCGTATCCTGGACTGCATCAGAAGCACGGCCAGCAGGTCAAGGGAGGCGAGTCTTCCCCTCTACTCTGCTCTGGTGAGACCCACCTGGAGTACTGCATCCAGCTTTGGAGTCCTCAGCACAAGAAGGACATGGACCTGTTGGAGCGAGTCCAGACGAGGGCCATGAAGATGATCAGAGGAATGGAGCACCTCTCCTATGAAGACAGGCTGAGAGAGTTGGGGCTGTTCAGCCTGGAGAAGAGAAGGCTCCAGGGAAACCTTATTGCGGCCTTCCAGTACCTAAAGGGGCTACAGGAAAGCTGTGGACGGACTTTTTACAAGGGCATGTAGTGATAGGATGAGGGGGAATGGCTTCAAAGTGGAAGAGGATAGATTTAGATTAGATGTCAGGGAGAAATTTCTCATTCTGAGGGTGGTGAGGCACTGGAACAGGTTGCCCAGAGAAGCTGTGGCTGCCCCATCCCTGGAGGCGTTCAAGGCCAGGTTGGATGGGGCTTTGAGCAACCTGGTCTGGTGGGAGGTGTCCCTGCCCAGGGCAGGGGGGTTGGAACTCTATGATCTTTAAGGCCCTTTCCAACCTAAACCATTCTATGATTCTACATGGCAGACAGGGCAGCCTCTTCCCAGTTTTTGGTAAGACCACCCCCAGACAAGATATCTGCAAAGCCTGACCGAAGGCTGGGCAGGCAGCACCCCCACACAGGCAGTGCCGTGTTAGCATGGGGGGAAGCACAGAGGACCACTTCAGCCTCTGCTGTGCCAGGGGTCCCACAGCTCTGCGACATCAGCCAGTGGGGGGCAGGGGGAGGGAAAGAATCATCATTAAGCGTATTCAGAAAACTGACTTTGGATTTTATCATTACAGAAGAAATGCTGAATTATTATAATTTACCTCTTTTTATCCACTTGGTTCTCATTTCAAGCCTTTTTTTTTTTAAAATATGAAACCTGACCTATCAAAAACAAAAAAAAAAAGCCCCAACCCAACGCAACTGCAGAAGCCAGGGCCCTGAGACAGAACAAAAGGAAATAAAAAAAAAATAATGATAATATGACAGCACTTGTACTAAAACCCCAGCTGGCATCCTGCTGCGCAGGAGGGAAAGCTGCATACGGGGAGGGGGTTTCCCTATGTCTCCCCCTCCCAGGGACGCACGGGGCCAGGGGAAGCCGGCGTTCTCAGCGCAGGCTGTGTGGACGCCGGGATAGGAGGGTTTGAAGGCTGCTGCCTTTCCCCACGCTGCCTTCAACAGGCATGCCCTTGTTCCAGGCGCAGGCAGACTGGGCGACCACAACGGTCCCCTCTGGATTACCAGGGATGAAGCGGGAGCATTGTATGAACGAAACGTCAGAGGATGGAGTCTGCTCTGCCAGAGCAAGTTACGGAGCTTTCCCCCCCCCGCACATACACCACCACCTCTTTTAAGTCGTTTCAGACAGAGATGGAGGCGTGCAAACATCCTTCCTATCTCAGATGCAGGCACTACAGAGGAGCCCTGGTTTGCAAGGCCGTGCCCATGCGGCGCGGGTTCCCCAGCGGCGGTATGCAAACCATCTTGGGGCGGTATACGGAGGCACACGCATCTGGAGGATATACCATCAGCCTGTATCTAGACAAACAAAGTCAGACCAAAACAGCCTAAGAAAGGCATGCATATTAAATTGAGATTTAAAGGGTATAAAAATAATCTGTTTGATCTGGGAGTGATGTTTATATTATTTTCTGTGCTCACTACAAACAGACAATTAAAAAAAAAAATGTCATCTGCTGTAATTGTGATCCCATCTCCTGCCTGTCTCAGCAGCAGGTACACAGGATTCAAAGCACTTCTGGCCATGAAGCAGTTGCACGTAATTCTGCTTTCCTGGAGACACATCTTCAGGCTGGCCAAATTCCACCGACTCGGGAAAGCCAGCAGATTTATACCCCCGAGGACTCAGTCTGCCATAGGTACAGCATTTCCTTGTTCTACAATTAACACCTCAAGTATAATTGTCACTAATAGCCTGCTCTTGATAGGTTTTTTTGGTTTTCATAAAGCTAACACACAAAAAAAATAATTGTATTTTAAAGACCTCCAAAATATTTCTCTCTCATCTTTTCTTCCAGTCATCTTTGGCTCCTTTGGTCATTCAAGAGAGGGGCAGAAGTAAGGATGGGTATCATGCTTTGATGCTGACTGTTTGTTTAAAAGGAAGTTTTTCAAGGCTCAAAAAAGCTCCTTTACTCCCAAGTTATGGTGGGGTACAACCGCACAACCCCATGCCCAGATGCCACCTCTGCAAATCTGCCTTTGCCAAAGCGCTTCCAGACCAGCCATCCCCAAGACAGACCCTGCTGCCTGGCAGGGAGCTGGCTGCCGCCAAGAGATCCTACAGGTATTAAAATAAGCGATAAATAAACATTAAGGACCAAGCCCCATCTAGGGATGCTCAAAACATGATGACGACTCTCCACCCACGCAGCTTCTGGCGTGTGGTGTGGACTCGGTCCTCCCCAACACAGAGAGGACACAGCACGGAGAAGACAACGCCAAGGTGTCAGGACTGCCCAGCTGGTTTAATACAGTCGAATCTCATTGTCCTTTGCCAAAAATAAGAAATGGTTGGGTCAGCAGTTCCTTCGGGATTGCATAGAAAGATGTTACCTACACGACAAGTGAGCCCTGCATGGCAGGGTAGTCAAAAAATAAAAATAAAAAAAACACAACCCTAACCCAAACAAAGCAAAGTTGCTTAGCTCATCAAATTCAACTTTACAGCATCCAAATAACTCTAACCTCATCCCTCATCTTTAATTCCTCCCACTCCTTACACTTAAATGACAATCCCAGGCCTGTTTGCGCCGATTTTCGTGATGGAGCGACAATGCCCCTGGCAGAACTCAAACCCTTTTTGCTTCTGAACACTGGACAACGACAGTTTTCTACACAGAAGAGGAAAGTTAAGAGTAATCTAAACTGTTAGCCCAAATTATAAGATTATATCCCCACTTACATAAACATGTCAAGGTCCTGCTAGTGTAAATATTTACTTTGAAAGTTCATTTTAGCATCAAGCTGGCTACAGAAGAGGAGATGCCAAATTTGTGAGAAAGCTGAAGAGATATTAAGGTCGTAAGAGGCCTATCCATCTGTTGCTTCAAAACCTCCCAAAGGCAGTAAAACTTGCGTTGCACAGATTAACTGGGATTGACAGAGGGGAGAAAATGAAATTAGAGGCAGAAAATAAGAAGGGCAATAAATTATGTGCAGTTTACATCTCACCAGCCTGAAACACGTGCTCCCACAAACCTGATTTCCCCGAGCCTAGGAAGCAGGTATGCCAGATGAAATCCTTCTATTTTATAGCACAAGCAGAACTTTTCGGAAGCTTTTCTACCTGCACAAGCTGCACAAATAGAAGCTACCGAAGACCCTCCTCTGCCCTATGGGACTTGCTGACGCAGCCTTCCCCTCTGCTGAGATTAAACGCTCGACTTAGCGCCCATCAGCAAAGCGCAGGTGGCTGCTCAGAGTTTGCTGAACCCGGGGAGTCCCTGCCAAGGGAAAAACCAGCAGGTCCGAGAGGAGTAAATTTAACCCTAGATGGTACATTTATGGGGCCAGTCTCCAAAATATCCCACCTCCAGGGTCAGGGCAGGAGGCTTGTCCCCACCTGGCCTGTGAATCCTGCAGAAAGGTGGTGGGTGGTTGAAGCAGCTCTGTGTAGCGCTGTGTCTGGGCACCAAAACCCCACGGCGCTGAGCAAAGCTGCCCTGTGAGACCTGACCCAGCCAAGGTCACACCAGTCTCCCCCCCCCCCCCCCCCCCCCCCCCCCCCCCCTCCCAGTAACACCTCCATGCTCCTGGCAGGAGGTGCAAGGAACTCCTGGTAAAGGGATGGGGTTGCAATTGGGCTATGGATGATCAGATGAAGGTGGAGTGAGGTCCTCCCATCACACCTCTCATTTTGCTGCTCAGAGAGCTCCCCACAGCTCTACAATGTGAAGCCACCAAACAGCTTAATGGGGGAAACTTCAGCCCCCCCCCCAGCTGAGCTCTTCAATCACATTTTCAGATGTGTCGCAGTGACCAGCGAGACAGGGATGGGGCAACGAGGACTCTTCCACACCACCAACCTTGCCTGCGGCCCTAACAATTTCAGGAAGCATCTTCTAATTCTCTAAACAGAGCCCTCCCGAGAGGAGGAAGCAGATGGAGAAAGTTATTTTCCCCCCTCGGATGACCTGCTTTAATAAATGCACACTCAGTTCTTTTCTGCCTCTTTTACCAAGTTAAGCGCCGACATGAAATTTCTGGGAAGTTCACAGTGTCAGTGATGAAACCTCTTGTTCATGCAAGAGACCAGGGATTTGTCAGTGCCAAGCACACTCAGAGGAGTGGGGTATTCCAAAATATTCAGTTCCCTGACAACCCAACACAAGTTGGAAATGCAGGAGAAATGGGAGGTCTGGTTCAGTGGATCTTCATCCGACCTACTCCACCAGCAACAAACTTCTGCCAATGGTTCAACAACTTTGCTCCCCATGATCCCCAAGGAACGAAGATACAAATCTTCCCCTTATGCATCTACTATCAAGATAACCATTGTACTTAACGATGAAAGACAAAGTGGATCTTTCTAACGACTCACGCCAAATCAAAGCTGGAGGAAGCTCCTGATAGCTCTGCTTTACTTATTCTAACTTTCTTAGATGCTTATGATAATTGTCTCCTGGCTAATTTGTTTAAATTTGTATGTAAACAAAGAAGGGTTTGTACACATCTACCACCTTACAGAGAGCTGACGGGTGTCACTTCTGAAAGACACTTCAGCCATAGTTTATTCTTTTCGTCCCCCTAACTCCCCAAGAAAACTGATTCAGGTCAGAATGATGGCAGTACCTGCAGCAGAAGCCAAGGCAGCGTCACAGACCTCTCCAAATCAAATGACTGGTTTTAATATTTCCTAAAGCAGCCCTCAAATGAGAAAAAGCCTTCTGTTTCCCTGCTACTCTGAATGTCTTTGGGCGGCCGCTCAAGAGGCGTAACTCAGTTTAACTGCACTGGAGGCCATTGGCCGTGTGCCTACATGCACCAGCAGAAGACCTCTACTGAGGACCTCAACCTTGAAACAAGTCATTTCACCCAATTCTGCTTCTTATTATCTCACATAGGACACTTTTTTTTCCTTTATTGAATGTGCAAATACCCATCAACTTGTATCTGTCCAACTTTCTCTTACAGGTTTCAGATAGAGCACCTTTTTTCCACCTTCAAAATGTTTTTTTTTTTTTTTGACAAGGTCAGGAAGGAAGAAGATTGAGAATCAAGTGTTTGGAAACTATAAGCTCTTAAGTCTTCCCTAGCAAAATGGAGAGAGAAGAGCAAGCCAGGCTTCTTGTGAGTGGGGCAGCTGGCTTTCACAGCAACCCATGCCCAGTCATCCACCAGCAGGTCCAATACTACTGGTCTGGGTGTTTTTGAAAAGCCCATCCCCAAACACACATCATGGGCTCCCCATCATGTAATCACCTCCCTTACCACGTCCCACCCATGCTCTTCACCTGCCGGTGATCAGCCAGGTCTAAACTTCCCTTCAGCTGTTGAATTCATGCTCTTACTTTTAAAAGCTCCTCATGCTAAAAAAAAAAAAAAAAAAAAAGCCACAAAAAAAACCAACCAATAAAACCACCCCAACTCTGGTGTTTACTTTCTGATTTCCACCTGTAGTAAATCTGAAACAAAGCAACAATCACAGTTTTTGCTGTATCACATTATTCCCCACTAACAATACCTTCCAGTGATGCTTGATAAGTTCTGTTTACCCAAACTATCGCAAGTAGAATAACACATGTCAACTAACTGCTTTTGCAGTTAGGACCCTTACTCTAGAGAAGGGGAAGAAAAACCCCTTTACCCATTGAAATAGCACTTACTCATGCCAGGAATGCCTCAAGTTAAGAAAACTTGCATAAATAAAAGTTTAAAAGTTCTGACTCCTAGGAGCTGTTTTACTAGGAATCCAACCCTTCTCTTTAAATAAGTGAGGTAAGCCAAGCTAGTTATGTTTCTACTTATATTAGTTGCATATACGGGATATCGAGTATTTTTATTTTTTCCAGATACAAGAAGATGAAGCTTTCTGCACTGGCCTCTCTATTCTTGTGGGAATATAAAGAGAAAACCATGCCTCTCCTCTTAATGTATTAGTGCCTCATAATATACACCAGATGATCAATAAACTACATAAAAATTAAATCAAACTGACAGTCTTTAAAAAAAAAAAAAAGGCTCTAAGCAGAAACAATTGTTTTAAAGACTGTGGTGTCTGGAGTATTAAACTCACGTGCTGTCGTGTTATTAATCTCTTTGTTGGAAGCCAGTTGATTTCCCCTGCCTGTGTCTGTCAATTAAATATTCAACATCGCAGCCATAATTGAACGGTTGATGTTTTGGCATGCAAAACCCTTTTTGAGACAGACTGTTGACAGTTTCCTTACATGCCATACCATTTTCCAAAAGCCAAAGCGGGCCACCAAACCCAGACCCCTGCCAATGCCTCCGAGATGCCGGAGAGCACTTCAAAGCCAGCTTTGAAATAATAAAAATAATAATAATTTAAAAAAAAAAAAAGTTTTAGCAAGATGCCTGCTCCGGGTGCAAGAAGGGGAGAGGGAAGAAAGGCAGAACCGCTGGGAAACGCGACATCCGAGCGACACAAAGTAACTAAACCGGCAAGAGTTTCTTTTTTTTTTTTTCCTTTTTTTTTTCTTTTTTTTTTTTTTTTTTTGCCATTATTAACACAAATCGAGGCACAGCCGAGCTGCGCGGCGCGCTGCAGCCGTAGAGCACTACCTCCACCTGGAGCTGGTCCCGGACCCTACCGGGGTGCCGCCGGGGTACGGGGACCAACCCGGGGGACACCCCCCGGGGTGGGGGGGAGGGCCGCATCCCCGAACCCACAGTGCCCCCTGCGTGCGACCGGGCTGCTCCCGCCCCCCACCCTCCATACCCCTCCCTCCCTCCCTCCGCCGGCTCAGGGCACGGCAGTGCGGCGGTACGAAAAATAAATATTATATTATTATTAAGTAAATCGGGGCGGGGGGGGGGGGGTGCTGTGCCCACCTCTCCGCACGGAGAGACGGCTGCCCCCCCCCCCCCCCCACCACCACCACCACCACCGGTGTGAGCCCGGTGGGGACGCGCTCCCCCGGCGGCCCCGCTCCTGCCCTCTCCCCGGGCTCGGCTCTGCTCGGCCCCGGCATCGGCTCGGCTCTTGCTCGGCCGCCGGCTCCGCTTTTGTTTGGGAAGCGGCGCGGCCGAGCTCTGCCCGCCCTCCGCCAAACTTTCCCAAAGCGGCAGCCCGGGGAGGGGAGGGGGGAAGGTGGAGGTGTCGGGGATTTTAGGGGGGCGAGGGGGGTATCGCGGAGCCCCGCGGCTGCTCACCCATGACGAGGCAGAGGAAGTCGAGGCAGATGAGCAGCGCTTTCTTGCTGCTGCTCTTGGCCGGGTTGTTGTTCAGCGCCGGGCTGCCCCCATTCTTGCTCTCCGGCGGGATCGCCTTGTCGTACTTGTAGCTCTGCATTATCGGGGGCGAACGCCCGAGCCGTGCCGTGCCGAGCTGAGCCGGGCCGGGCCGGGCCGTGCCGAGCCGGGCAGAGCCGGAGCCGGAGCCGCCGGGCACACACGCGGTGCGCCGGGGAGGTGCTGCCCGCCCGCCCCGCCGGAGCCGCTCCCGGCCTCTCCCGGTGGGGCACGGGAGGAGAAACGCGGGCGGGTCTTCCAAAAAAAAAAAAAAAAAAAAAAAAAAAAAAAAATTCAGAAAAAAAAAAAAAGGCAAAACAAAAACCAAAACAAGCACAAAACCACCAGCAAAGGAAAGGCGGGAGGGAAGGGGGGGGAGCGAGGGAGAAGTTTTGCGGGTGTCCCAAGGCGGTGGAAAAGTCCTGGAGGAAAAGCCGGGGGGAGGGATAAAAATATATATATATAAAAAAATATCTCTCTCTCTCTTTCAAGATCTCAGTACACGGGGGGGGGGAAAGGTGCGGAGCGAGGAGCCGGGCGATGCTGAGTCCCGGGGGCAGGTGGGCTCGGCGGCGCTCCGCGCTTTGCTCTGCTCCGCTCCGCTCCGCGCTGCGCTGGGGGCTCCCGCCGCGCCCGCCCCGGCCGCACTGGGAGCCACCGGTTTGTTTCTGCACTTTTATTTCGCGAGGTCCTTTCCACCCCTTAGGAAAAAAAAAAAAAAAAAAAAAAAAAAAGAAGAAGGAGGGGGGGGGGGGGGGGAATCAGTCACTTCGCCTCGGATGGGATATCCAAGTAAGCACAGCCCCTTTCCTGCATCTGACATTTTACATAGATAATTAACTCCACATTTTTTTCCTGAGGGAAGTTAAAAAAAAAAAAAAAAAAAAAAAGAGTCAGGAACTAAAAGTTTTTTCGCAGACCAGAAGGAGGGAGCCTCTAGCGTTCACAACCCGAAGAGAGGAGTGTGATGGGAGAGGGAGGGGGGAAGGAAAACAACCGGCCCATCCAAGGCTGGAGGACTCCCGAAAGGTGGTAACGGTGTGAAGGGGAGCAAGCTAGTAATAAATAACTTTAAACATTTTTCTCCTGGTTTTTCTTCCGGCCCTCCAGCTCTGCTCCCTGTGCTGAGACAGACCCTTTGCGAGGGGATGCGGTATGTGTGGTACCCACAGACCCCGGTGCCCAGCAGACCCCAACGGGGCCACCAAGGCAGGGCCAGATCCTGCCCTGCCTGCTCAGGGCTGAAGGGTGGGTTTGGCCATGCCACCCACTGGGTACCGCCACCAAACCATAGCAGCTTCGTCCTCCTGCACCAGCAATGCCACTTTCCTAAAATGAGTGTAACGAGAGTGTTCGGAGGTGGGTGAGGGATTATTATGTTGGGTAATCGCCCCTTTGGTCTAATTAAAAATCACCAAGGAATTAAACGAAAGGTTTCCTGGGAATTCAGGCTGGCGGGATGGTGATGCTAGCAGCTCCGAGCAGGGCGGTTGGGGGTGCGGGTAGTGGGAAGAATGTGTGTTACCCCAGGAGACTGCTCAGGACAGCATCTAACCGCTTTTCTTCTTTTTTTTTGGTCTTGTATCTGACCTCAGCCTTCCGCCTGCGTGCTGGCGAACCACCGCCAGGCCAAATCCTGCGCCGAGGCACATATCCTGCCGCGTCCCTGGTGCTTTCCTGCCTGCAGAGGCAAGCAGGCAGGGAGGGCAGGCAGGGAGGGCAGGCAGGACCCCCAGCAAGGACACGCTTCCCTGCGGGTTTTCGTGGAGCTGCAGACTACAACCCAAGCGCTAGAGATTGCGCCTCGGCAAGGGCAGGTTTTCCAGGAATCTGTTTAGACACATACCTGGGCATATTGGGGCCAGCCTGGGAGGAAGAAAGAAAAGCAGCTGCTTTCATATTTTACTTTTATATGTGCGGTGTGAAAAGAAAGGGGAAAACAGACCTTGGACTTTCCTCCAATTCTTTTATTACGCCTCGGTGACATGCACTCAGGTGCCCTCTCCCACCTTACTTTCAAGGAGATGGCTCTCTTCTGCACCATATCGCCACAAGGCAGTGAGCATAAAACCATCAGTTTTGACCCAATATGGTACCCCGTAGTGACCGTCACCCACCCGGGGGGGCCAAGCTGCCTCTGGAGGACACATCTCAAGGTCTCTCTCTCTTTCCCCTGACCGTGGCAGAGGTGTGGGTGCCTAATTTGGGCTCCTCGGATGCCTGGAGCGAGCGGAAAGAATCCTCACGTGGGAATTCCCCCCCAGCCGAGGGGGCCAGCCCCGAGCCAGCTGCGGGCGCACTGCCCAGCCCAGCTCACCCCTCCGCTGCGGGGCCGAGCAGCCACCCTTCAGCCACCCTTCCCCACACCCCGCGGAGCCTGGCCCTTGCGAGACGAGCCCACGGCTTTCGGCAGCTGGCTTCAGCCTCCCCACATCCCCAAATCTGTTGATTGCAAATGATCCTCATTCAAATTCCCTGGGTTAAATTCAATTTTGAGTTTAAAGCGAGGAAAGGGGGGGGTGGGGGGTGGTGGAAGAGACCTGTCATTGTAACAGCAAACAAACCAAAAAAAGAGAGCCTTTCTCCTACTTAAAGGGAAATTGAAATTATAGTTTTATATTTGCATTTACAAGACCCTTCAGGCTACTAATCTTTTCATCTTCATAACAAAAAGATTGTACTGTTAATTGATGCAAACCACGGGGGCACAAATAAGTCTGAATCTTGGACAATTTCTTAAGGGAGCAGCCACTACAATTGCCCGGTTCACACTTGACAATGGGTAAGTCAGCAGCACCAAAAAGCAGCTTCTGTGCCTTTGTCAAAAATATGCAAGAGATTCATTGGTAATAATTAATTGTTTATTCATAAATGCAATTATTCAATACACCATGCAACAGCTGTCCTTTTAAGGCTCAGCTTTTCCTTTCAGTCAAAATCTAAATTCCCACATATGGACTGAGGTTTTTCTTTATATAGACTAACCAAACCAATTGAGTTTACGTTACCAGTGAATTTTGCTCCACATTTTTGGAGACCGACTTATCTCAACAACATTTTTACCACCTTCCCATCTCAGCTGGACCAGACCCCTGGTGAACAAGGAATGCAGCACCGATATAATCTCTGGGAAGATAAAAATTTGCAGTAATGCTTTTTCTTGCCCAGATTTAAACGCTAACCAGCGTACTTCAGAGCCCAACAATATTAAAACAGGAGTTGTGTTTTATTCGTTCCTTCTTGTCATTTTAAAAGAATAAGCGCTTTAAGACTACTCCCAGAGCAGGAAAAGGGGCAGGAACTGGATGCTGCCCCTTGCACCTTTGTGTCCGTGGGATATGGCTACGTGGAAACCTGCTCATTACATTGCAATCACTTAAAATTGAAGAAGCTCTTCCTCATTCAGCATGGCCAGTCGTCGTGATCCAGGCCAAAGGGTATTGCTTCTGTCAAAAAAAAAAAAGTAAAATATTTCCTGCTTTTACTTTTCCTCTATCATGCATAGAAGAGTGTGTCCAAGGAGGACAGTGAGGTCTGGTTTGGGGGAAGAGGAGTCTTTTGAGAGCTTGTATTTCCACCTGGTAGACAGGGTGGGCTTGGGGAGAGAGAAGGGAAGGGAGGCAGCTCTGATTTCTGCTCTGAGGCTCATGGAAGTAGTTTATCCCACAGGTTACTTAATGTAAAATAACTACTTGTTATAGCGGGGAGCGGGTCTGTAGCCTGCCCTTACACTCCCGCTTATCCCATCCCACTCCCCTTGGCCCAGCACAACTTTAATTAGTCCCTACGACGTGTTTCATTAGTCCGGCATTACTGCTGGGGCGCAGCGACAACCCGGCACGCAGCACTGCCCTTCCTCGGCATGGACCCCCCGCTCCCGGGACTGCCCCTCGGCCGCGTGGGATGCGGCCCCGGCACTCCGGGCCGCTCCGTTTGCAAGAGTAGAGAATCTCTCCCACTCTTCCTGATGCGTTGCAAACACGAATGATGCTGCAGAGCCGTTTGATGTCTACAAAAGTGTGCGTGGCTGCACACTCGTTTTGACGCACAGCACGGCGCCAAACCACCGCTGCCCCCTCAAACCGGCAGCGGGGGTTTTGTATAGGAACAACTTTGCTCTTCCATCACGGGGAGGGTTTGGCAGCGACTCTTTTGGACAGGGGACATGCAGCGGGGAAGGACCAGGCCCTGCCTATTGTATTTTCTTGGAGCCGTTAATGACCATGTCTACAGCAATCCTAAAATAAGAAAGTGAGCTGTGCTCAGTCCACTGATTGTTATCCGTACGTTATCTGAGATTGTTCCCCACCGAACAGGGAAATCGGAGCAAAGTTACGTGCTGCGCATCAGGTGGCCTAAACTGGAGTCACGAGGCCAGAATACCAGTAAACTCCTGGGAAGTCCAAAGCTGAACCACCACTACCCTCTTCCAGCCTATTTTTAGCACCATCAGCTGCTGCTGGAGAAGACACAGCGAGAGGGGCTGCGAGTGGCGGGAGGGAGCTGGGGGCACTGCCAAGCGCACCCCGCGGCAGGAGGAGGTGAAGGGCAGGAGCGCTGCCGTGGCCCTCGCCTCCTTTCACACGCCGGGTTGTCCAACTTGCGCAACCTTCGCTGCCCCGTTAAGAAATGTTTGCTAAGGCTGGACTTAGACCTGCCATTGCAGAGAGAGGCAAATAAAAGTGAAATCCAAAAGGGGGCCCAATTCTGCCCTCTCCAATGCCACTGGGAAGAATCAAGCTTCATAAATCTTTGGGTCATATAAAAAAATTAGCTGATAAATGTCATCCTGATACAGCATTTGCTGCTGTTCAGGAAACTGGGTATCCAGATTGATGCAGGCCAGGAGGGTCATCCCTCAAGCACGTGCCTCGCTGACCCACAGGGTAGGAAGCTCTGTGGTCACAGACCCACTCCTGACATCTCCAATCACTCGGGGTCAGATGCACTCGATTTGCCAACAACCTCCAAGTCCAGTCTGTTTTGAAACCAGCTTCTGCACTACTGCCAAGTTTCACAATCCTGGTGTTTCTCCTTAATTTAATTTAGTTCCCCTAAATCTCGCTGGCTCCTGACATGATTAGAGGATTCCACTTTGCATTATTACAAAAGGGGGGGGGGGGGGGGGGGGGGAAGAAATTATAAATTTCAAATGGCGTGAATACGACAAAAGGCTTGAAAGTGTTACCTCCAAATCTCATATGAAAGATCAAAACGCACACTCTGTAGAAAAGGACACCTTTTGATTTAATCTGCAGATTTTCTGAAGGCCAAATCCCACGGTTCGAAGGAGCCTGATTTATGATTTGGGGGCACTGGGGACTGGTAACACCTTGTGTACAGTCTCAGTTGTGCCTCTGTCTTCAGTCTGCCGTCCCTGTCCTCAAAAAAGAGAATAACAGCACCATCTACTGCCCTTCTTTGGCATTTGCTTGGAAAAACCAAACCCTTCAGCTCCATCAAAACAGCTCCAGCAGGTCATGGCTATGGGTTCCCACTGCCTGGTGATACAGCCCAGCATTGATGGAGAAATTGGAGCAAAATTAGACTGCAAAAATCAAAAGCAGCATCTTAGTTACAAAAGACGCACGTTAATTATTAGAAATTCCGGCCCTGAATAATACACCTCCTCAACTGGTGGCATTAGAAAGGGTTTCAATAGACCAGTATTTTCATATAGTTCCCTCAGATCCTTTCATGTGTTTATTAGCAGAGCCTTAAAGGGCTGTCTGTATAATTCACAATTTCTACCGGGCAGGCATTTTCACCGTCAACAACAGTTAATGAAAGAGGTGGTACACGGCCGCTCGTTTCAAACCTGGTAAAACCTGCGTTTGTGCTCTGCGCTGGCGAGCTCCCAGAAGTTTGTTTGAAAGTCAAGAATGTGCCATGGTTTAATTACGCTTCTAGGTCAGGATCTAAATGAAAGCCCCGTTATAAACAGCAGTCTCAGAGGAAAGGTCCACACTCGAGTTTTTAGCCCCGAATTGATTACTGGTTAACTCGGGGTAGTTAACACGTTTGTAATGTCTGGTCTGGACACTTCCCAGATGTTTGTTGCAGGATACAAACATTTGCGGTTTATAATGTAAACAGGTCCACCTACATTTTTTCAACCTGGATTGGTTTTGCAAACCGTCTCAATAACCTGGTTGAAAGTGCTCAGCATCCAAATGAAAAGTAAAAGGAAAAAAAAAAAAAAAAGAAAAAAAATCATCTTTTTCCATGTCTAGACCGAACCATTTTATGGGCCACCCGATAGCTTTTGGCATCACCTTCAAAGTGTGAAGCCTCTGACGATGGGTGACGATGGGGCAGGTGCGTGGTCGGCCACCGGCGCCGTGGGGCAGCGGGAAAGGCGATGCTGAGCCGAGGAGCAGCCTGGAAGGTGGCGTGCACAGGCCTGCATCTTCTGAACGCGAGCCAAGACGCTGCTCTGATGGGTTGGTACTGGAGGGGTCTGGGCACGTAAGTGGGGAAGCAGGGGGAGGCTTTGGAAAGTCAACTTAAGCAAAATACATATGGAGCAGCGGTGGGGCTTGTCAAGAGACGAAGCAGCGCAAGAAGGAAGCGAAGCAGTAGCTCCACGTGTGGGGGTCCCTCTATCAATCCTGTCTTGCTATATGACATGGAAATGGAGATGGGCCAGGGAAGAGCTCCAACATCCCTCTCGCTGCCGCCTCACGTGAGATGCGAGGATCAGGCCATGTATTTGTATACAATGCACAAGTCCCCGGGCTTATCTGCTCTCAAGTCTCTATCTCAATAATTCATTGTCAGCGATCCTGAAGTACTTAAACATGTTTGTAAGGGCCAATCTGGACTCTCCCCAAATATTTGCTTCAGCACATGAATTGGGTTTGCTGCAACCCCAGCCATCCCTCCGTGCCATGCGATGCCCAGCGGGGCGCAGAGGGGCTGCACAGCCCCATTCTGCCGTGGAGGAACTTTCCTCCACCTGCACTGAAACTGCAAAGGAACGCCTCACAACAAAAATGGGGAGAAAAAGAGGTTTTTCAGGGATAACGCTGCAGTGCTGTGGCCTGAGCAAGGTTGTACCACGGGGTGACAAAATTTAGATGGTGATCCTGCAGCAGCATCAGGAGCAGGAGGCGGCTGCAGGACCTCTGTGTCCCCATGGGCTGCAAGTTCTGCACGAAGCTTTCAAGGGGCACAGCACACACACAGAAATCTCACCAGCAGCCTTCAAAGCCTGCTCTTTGCTCCCGTTTATCTTATCTAGCACTCCACTGGAGTATGGATTTACATAATACATACCTAATATATTAATGTTCCTATTCATCGAGAGGATCTCGACACTGTTTTCTTTGAAAGTCTTGCCAAAAATGATCAAGCTCCTTACAATAGAAGATGGCTTTATAGCTCTGAAAAGCATTTTTTTTCTCCCTTGTTTGTCTTCTGACTGCTTTCACACAGGCTGTTTGATACTGTGATAAGAGCCAGGCCCAAAAACTCAGGAGTGGTGGGATCCACGGTTCGGTTTAGTAGCACATTACAAAACTGTAGCACTTAAATTACTGACTCTGTATGAGCCATTTGGTTCACACCCTCTGTCTAGCTACAATATTTTCCCAAATTATCTTGCAATACAGCCTTTTAATAGCCCGAAGGGGTCAAGCCAGGCCCACTCCCATTTGTCACACACAAATTTCCAGTTAAAAGCCTTTTGTTTTTTCCCCTTAAGTGCACAACCCTCCCTTCTCGCTTCACTTTTCTGTGCCAGTTCAATTTTGCTTGGGACACTGGATTTCAAAAGGCTGAAGAAATGTCTATGAAGAAGAAAAGCCACTAAAAGAAACAATGTTCAAGTTATGATATTGACCTTAATACAGCTCAAATGACTTTCCAAATGCATGCGAGCTGCCTTGCAGACTACAGCATTAAACCACTAGAAGGATGCTATTTTCTCTGTAAAGCCACACAGATTCACTGCAATATATATCTATCTTATCTTTTGCTTTATTTTGAAAGGGCTAAAAAAAAAATCATTGTTTTTTATATGAATGTTCAGGCATAAATTCTTCTTCTAGCCGAAGGCAGACAAATTAAAATGAGAAGTAAATTACCCATTTTATTTTAAATAGTGATAATGATCACATCTTGGAACAAACCATTGGGTTAGTGGTTGATCTTTCCACCTTCTTATCATGACTTTATAGAAGACGTGCTGTAGCTAAATACAAAGTATTGGGCTCAGTACAGGAGAGGATGAAGTTAGGTGGCTTGAGCTATCCTGAGCCTCAGACTATGGCATTAACGGTCTCTTCTGATCTTCAAAATCTGCAAATTTGCTCTGAACCAGGGATTATGAAATAGAAATCCCTTTAAAATTGCCAGTAAATGTCAGGAAATACACTTTAAACACACAAAGACACAGGTTCAACTGGCAGTTGTTGCACAATAGATCACAAATAGCTCATGTGCTCCGTCACAGACTCCTTTATCTCCTTTATCCGGTACTGCCAACACCAAATAGTAAATATCAAAATCCTTCTGTTTCAAAACCCTGAGATTGTTTTGAAATAGTGAGATTCAAAAATGAAAGAAAAAGACCCTTCAAAGTGATGCATTTTGAGTTCTCAAATGCATTTCCTATGCGTTCTCCAAATGCAGCTCCTATGCTGGAGCACCCAACACAGGAAAGACATCGACCTGTTGGAGCGGGTCCAGAGGAGGGCCACAAAGATGATCAGGGGGATGAAGCACCTCTGCTATGAGGACAAGCTGAGAGAGTTGGGGTTGTTCAGCCTGGAGAAGAGAAGGCTCTGGGGAGACCTTATTGCAGCCTTCCAGTCCCTAAAGGGAGCCTGCAGGAGAGCTGTGGAGGGACTTTTTACAAGGGCATGGAGTGATAGGATGAGCAGGAATGGCTTCAAACTGGAAGGGAGATTTAGATCAGCTATTAGGAAGAAATTTTTCACTCTGAGGGTGGTGAGCCCCTGGCCCAGGTTGCCCAGAGACATTGTGGCTGCCCCATCTCTGGAGGTGTTCAAGGCCAGGCTGGATGGGGCTTTGAGCAACCAGGGCTGGTGGGAGGTGTCCGTGCCCAGGGCAGGGGGGTTGGAACTCGATGATCTTTAAGGTCCCTTCCAACCTAAACCATTCTGTGATTCTACAATTCTCATTTTAGCTGCCCCGGGCTGCCCGCCTTTCCCCAGCCACACACCCATACTTACAGCCCTTCTGCTCTTAGCGAAGCCACCACCAGCTTCTTGGAAAGCCAAGCAAAATACCAACTGTGAGGTGACTTTTGGGGTAACAAACCTGATGCCAAACACACAAATCGCACACGTCTGACAAGGCCTTCTTTCCATTCGGTTTTGTTTTCATCTCCTCTTCAGAGACGGCAGCCTGAGTGGCTCTGCGACCGCATGGGCACGAGCACCTGATAATCAGCCCAAAAAATACCAATAGGCTTTAAGGAACCCAGCCCTGATTTTACTCTTTCTTATGGGACTTTGATGAAAAAGTCCTGATAAGGATCCTCAAAGAGAAACCATGTCATTTTCCTATATTTTGACCCTTTCTTCATCACATTTTCCATACTGAGATAGCACCTTGCTGTTGGAAGTTGAGAAGCTGCTGCCCTCTGTATTACAAACCCTACCTGAAGGCAAGAGGTAGAAGAGACCAAAACAGAAAAAAAAAAGTGTGAATGAGCTCAGTACTTAAACTCACATGAAAAATAATTCCATAAAAGGGGAATCCTGCTTCCTAAAATAGCCTGGCACCAGGCTGTAACAAGAGACCCTTTTGCTGATGCCAACCAAGGAGAGCGAGCACAACATGACCGCCTGCCCTTACAAGAACTCAGCCTGGACAACGCAGAGGTCTCTCTGCTGTGACTGTCTGCTCAATACCATTGATTTTAAAAAAAAAAAAAAAAAAAAGCGCAATAAACAGCACCTTGCTTTAAAAGTTTTACAGTCCATAGAAATTAAACCTGGCCAGTCTAAAAGGCTATTATTACTGTGCCTTCTTGTGCAGATATGATCTCAAGAAAAATACACATCTAGGTCTAATAATAATAAATAATAAAGCTATTCATACAGCCTGCTGCTTACACGATGGCAATTTCCCCATAATTGCAGGTAAAAGAAACGGGCACACAAACAGCAGTCTGTAGTAACTCTGGGCTACCCAGGGCTTGGGTTGAAGCTATTTCTTGTAGGTACATATACTTTTGGGAAGAAAACTATTTTCAAACTCCAACCGAACCTCGATAAAGCCCTCCTGCATCCCTGCCTGGAGCTGTAGCCACACCAGAAAAACACAAGAGAGAAAAAAAAAAAAAAAAATTAAAAAAAAGTGTGAGCACAAAGGTGTTTCAGAAGACAAATGGTTTCTGGGTGGTGATGAGACCCAGCCCATTTCGGTGTCAGATCTCCAGGCAGCAAAGCAACCACCGAACCACGACAGCTCCTTCCCCGCCTGTCACGCGAATCGCGAGACAAATTTACACCCAGGAGTGCATGCCTGTGATTAAGCAAGTGGGGAAATCAAGCGCCTGCCCCCATCCTTTCTTCCTCGCAGGGCCGTGGGGGCGGCGAGGCGGGGTGCTGCAGATACTTGCTCTCTGATAAGGTCAGGGCAGCTCCTGCCTGCTGCTGCGGTCTGCCTGGCCGCTGCCTGCGCAGGCAGGGCAGCGGGGCTGTGCCCAAGGGGATGCTGTGGCCCTGAGACCCCTTTGCTCATCTAGAGAGAAAGCGAAAAGGCTCAGGAGAGACTCACCTTCAACACACACTGGGACCTCCAACTCAGTCTCCTAACCAGGGACAGGGCACATGTAAACGATGCCTGTAATTGCACAGAGCTCATTAAGTTGTTAAACTCAAGGTCACCTGCAGCATGCAAACAAGGCAGGGAGGAAGCGTCGTGTCCCTCCCATGGCTCCTTAAGCCCCAGGCAGCCACCCACAGCCATTTACTCATTTTGACATCCCATGTGGCTCCTTGCATCTTTGCCTGCACCTCTGTGCCGTACACATCAGCAGCTTCGAACGCCAGCTTGGGTGCTGGCTCCTGGCCCCACATACCAAACCGGGGCTGAGCCACGGGGACAAGCGCAGCTGCCTCTCCCGAGGAGCTTGTTCATCGTCACTGCTTGTTTGAGAGATGATTAAAACAAATATTTTTATACCCACACTGAGGGGCTAATCCTGCCTGGAGCTGAAGTTGAACACTCCATCCCAGGAGGGCACAGACATGGGGCAGGAAGAGATGCTGAACACTCTTCCTCCTCATCCCACGCCAGCTGAAAGACACCTTCAAGGTAAAGAGAAGGAAAAATCACCTGAGCCAGAGCCATCTCTTGTGGTGCTTCTAACTTTCTTCCAAAGCCCATTAATGGCCTAGGGACAACTTGGCTTGTTTAGAAAACAAGGTGGATGAAGCAAAGGTAATTGCCTCATTAGGAAATGTTTTCCAGCTCAGAGCAGCCACATTTCCAGTCATCTGCAGCTGTCCCCAAGCTGCACGCCTTAGGGGACGCCAAGGTATGGCGCACGGACAGACAGCGACATACGCAGCGTGCTGCATCCAAGCAGCCAGGAGGCTGGCAGCATTCTGGGGAAAAAGAGGACGTGGGCAAACACAGCCACACAGGCTTTAATGCACCTTGACTCGTGCACGATGCCTTTGCTCTTCATCCCCTTGCCTTGTTGTCCTGCCCCCGTGGCCCAGCACTCAGCTGAGACGGTGGAGCAGACTTTGGAGTGAGGTGCACCCCAACGGGATGGAAGCAGGAGCTGGAAAAAAGTCCACCTCCTTGGCCCTTTGGGGTTTCCCCCCCCCGCATCCAGACAAGATCTTCATTTTTGGATCCAGCTGCAATTATCATGTCAGAGCCCAGGACTGGATTTGTGGGCCCAAATTCCCCCCTTGGATGCCATCTAGTGCCCAATCCTGAGAGCGGAGGAGCCTCACAGGTGCCGGGAGCTGCAGAGGATCTCCTCTGCTCCTCTTCCAGGGGCTGCAGCCACCTTTCTGGCTTTAAGCTGCTTGCTCACACCAGACTGTATTTCCCAAGATCTCGCTGAAAAATCCCCTGTGATTTGGGTCGATAAAGCTTCTTCCAACGATTTCCTTCTCTAGCTCTTTTTTTTGTCTCTATAATATTGTATAATTTCAGGAATAAGCAAAGATACAGCAGCACAGACTCAGGAGGTGGGACTGCTTTGGAGGATAACATCTGCTGGAGCCACCTAAAATCTTTTTTCCAATCAGTAGAAACAAAATGTTTCCTTGCGGTGCTTTATAAGAGAGGGCTATCACAGGGTGGGAAGTGCCTGTTTCTCTTCATTTCACTGTAAAGTGAACCAAAATGGCCCATAAGGGTACAGCCACCTCTTCAGTGGGCAGCATGGATCCCATGCAGAGCCGTCCTCCTGCGTTTGAGGGAAAGCTGGGGTAGATTTTCAGGAGCCAATAAGAACTTTCTTCATGGATTACCCAAGGTGCAGGGTGGGTAGAGGGAAAACAGGTAGAAAATAGCCTGGCACTTAAGAAATACATCTTACAACCAGAATATAAGGAACGCAGAAGGAAAAATAACCCTAAAGTTTCATATGCATTGCAACTTCTTTCAATCAACCTCTTTGTATTCTTCTCACCAGAAGCTAGTTTTACTTGTTTCTACTATTTTTACTCTTTTCTTGTTTTATGTCCTCATACATACAGAGCTTAGAGCATTAGCCCAACCTGCAGCCACAGGTGCTTGCATTAGCCTGTCACACATGCCCACGCACCCCTGCCCCACAGCTGGGCACCCACTGAATGCTGCACACCTTGTCTCCTCTCACACCCTGTGGAGATGGTTTTGGTCTCCGAGAGATGAACCGCCCAACTGAAGGGTTGGGGCTTGTCCCAGTGCCAGGGTAGGGGGCTGAGGATCCTCAGTCAAACCCTGAGATTCATGCATCTTAAGGAAGATGGCAATGTATTTCACCCAAACTCCAGTGCTACCGTTTTGTCTGCTCACCAGTGCTGCTGGTCATGATTTTACTGCATGATCTCTAGGGAATGGCCATCCCACCAGTGAGCACAGCACATGCTAGCCCATAAGGTCTTTCCACCACCCAGCCTCAGTCCTTAGAAGTTTCATGAGACTCACCGAGACTTGAAGCCTCCCTCCTCCTCCACACCTCCTTCCCAGAGCCCAGGGACACACACACCCCACTTGCCCCCAGTGCATCACAGCCCCGCGGCTCCCAAGAGCTAGCTCAGGTCTGTCTCACCAAGCCCAGGTCTCACCTCTGCACTGCAATGTAGACATATCTTCAGGGCATGTCTATTCACCAGGCTCAGGCTGCTCCGCTCCCGCTGGGAGCTGGCAGGGTGCAAGTCAGGTCTGGTTTGGGAGCTGCAGAGCGGCGTTGCAGTGCAAAGCGAGCCGAATTTGCCTGGGCACTGCGCCACGCTGAAGCAGCTCTACAGCACGCATCCAGCTTGGGGCAAAAGCGGTGGAGTCTGTGCAGACCTGCTTGTCCAAAGCCTCCTGCTCTGGCTCCCAGTTCCCCATCACCACTGCTCTCCGAGAGCTGTGTTGCGCTCCCATCCACAGCTAATCCTGCTTTCCTCTGCCTCCCCTAGCATCTCCCCCTCCCAAAGGCGGCATGTCCTTGGTCTTGCTGCAACAAGGCCATCAGGAGCGTTGCATCTCGGTACCCCTGGGGTAATGCATGGCTCCTGCTGGAGTCGTGCTCCCATTTCAGAGGCACTGGGACTGAGCCTGCTGTGGGAGAGGCTAAAATGATTCACTTGCAGGCCTGCTTGCTGTTTTATTAATTCCTCTTTTTCATCTGCCATTTCAAATGGTGCAATTTTGAGATCAAAGCCCTTCCCCTGCTCTAATGGCCCTGTGTAAGCCTGGCCTTCACGCGTACAGGAGCCTCTGCCTCAAGGAAAGATGTGAGACAAACTCAGCCAACATGAACCAATTCACAGAGAAGACAAACTGGGCTAAATTTTGCTCTCACTCATACCCATCCAAAGTTAATTGGCTTTAATGTGGGAAGAGCATACCTACTCAACTGATCTTAGTCAGACCAGGCCCATCCCTGCTGTGTATTTAAGAAAACTCATTGGATGGTGCTGCCTGTGAAATAACTGCAATTACCCCTGGCCTGAGGTGAGAAAGAGTAGCTGGAGAGTGTGCTACATGGACAAACAGCCAGCAGGGCGCAAGGCAGGGGGCTGCCGCATCCTTCCACCCAGAGGAGGGGCGTTTGCATTGGGCTTCCTGAGCAATACTCAGCTCAAAGTTGGATCAAAGATGCCATTTACACTCTACCTGGTTTCTTCAATATACTACCGATAGTCGCATGTGTACGCTTTCCTCTCCCATTTCAATACTGCTATTCTGCAGGAGAGAAAGAAGTTAAATAGGGCCCAAAATGCATGGCTGTCAAACAGTTTGGGTTGGAAGGGATACTTCAAGGTCATCTAGTCCAACCCCCCTGCAATGAACAGGGACATCTTCAACTAGATAGGTTGCTCAGAGCTCCATCCAACACGACCTTGAATGTTTCCAGGTTTGGGGCATCTACCACCGATCTGGGCAGCCTGTGCCAGTGTTTCACCACCATCATCGTAAAAAATTTCTTCCTTATATCTACTCTGAATCTACCCTCTTTTAGTTTAAAACCATTACCCCTTGTCCTATCATTACAAGCCCTACTAAAAAGTCTTTCCCCATCTTTCTCAGAAGCCCCCATCTGTGAACCTGTGAAGGTGAACCTGTACAGAAGGGTGGCAGGACTTCATTGTGGTTTAGACCTGTCATAGTAAAGCTCGGCTTAAAATGATTAGGTGTTATTTTATGATAAAATGAATCAAGATCTGTCAGAAAGAAACATCACAGCTTGCTGTCCTTTGTACTCTGAGCAGTGGGTCTGTACAGCCATGTTGGGCAGGAAAACAATCAGGCAAGGACAGCCTCACCAGTTGTATCTGAATGCAAACGTGGTCTCTATAGGGTATGGATGAAACCCCCAACCTGAGGGCACAGGATAAGAACCAAAAAGTTGTTCTAGATGGACCTACTCTTCAGAATCATCTCCCCCTTTGAGCGTGGTCCCAAGGTAACCTACAGACCCCTAACTGATGCCCTGTCTCCCTTGGGTGCTGGATGAGGCCATGCTGGAGCAAGCATTGGATAACCCCCAGACCATCAGCCTCACTTACTTGTTCATTTGGTTTTCCCCTCTGAGACAAACTCTTTGCTGCCGCTGCTACACAGTAATGCAATGGGCTGTCCACTCCTGGAGGTGCAGTCCAACTTCCCCTCCGGGTCCTTTCTGCATCACCCTGCCTGGTGGCACTGCTGTTTTAGAAGACCACTCAGGTCACACATGTTGTCAGAGCCAGGCTGGATCTGTCTCTGACACGTGACAGCTCATGAATCACTGTGAATCAGGAGCAAACCAGCTTCCCTCGAATTTGAAATGAGCTGATTCTTTTTCTTATAGACCTACACCATCATTCCCCATTTACAAAAAAGAAAAAAAAAAGATGACTCCCTCTTTTCATTCTCACGGCAACCAGCCTGCAGAAGCACCTCACTGAAACGGGGCCTCTTTTCCTATTAGAATCTGTAAGTATATTTGTTGTGCACAATGCCATTTGATGTATGCGTTGCCAATGAAACACAGGCTCTGGTTTAACAAATCAATACAACAGTCTCGTTCAAAGCCCCTCTGAGCAAAGAGCTTCTTGATGTTGAGTGTTTCCTTATCTAATCTTTCATATTTCAGCATTTCTTCATTTAAAACACTGATAATTAAAAATGCAGAACAGGACGATCCCAAGGAGAGATTAAAGAACTTTAACAAAATATTTGAAATAATAGCAGCATTACATTACAGGGGACAATGTTGCCTTATTAACTAACTGCTGTGCAATAGTGCCGAGGGATCCCAAGTAATGGCTCAAAACCCCTCTGCGTTAGAGGGGTCTTTTTGCAAAGACAAAAGCTGCTATAAAAAGCACACAAACTCCCTACAGGATGCAAAAGGCAGCCTAGCAGATGTTTACATCTCCAATTTCTCTGAGACAGACCCTTAAGTTTTTCTTAGTTCTTACTGAATCGCAAAGGTTGATAAAATGCTGCCTGAACCAAGGCTTTAGGAGCTCTCTTCTTCAAGCTACTCTGCATTTTATGAAGAGAGATTTGCATCAGATGATACATCAGTTAAAAATAACTGGCAAATATCAAGCAGTCATAAGTACATGTCCCACAGGTTTGCATATCTTGAATACTGAAATGCCTTCCAATCATGCATTAAGTGACAAGTCTCACTTTTGCCACTGGAAATGCAGTGCATATGCAGTGCCTCCTGGTTTGGTAGGGTTTTTATTTTGCAAAGCTGTCCGAATAGACACTGTTCCGCTTTTACGGTAAAGAAGGCAGACCAAAGACCTCTGCTTTGCAGCTGAAGTAGAATGGGATTTGAGGTTGGTTCTTGTGGGATTTTTCTCAGGAGTGCTGTTAACAACCCCATAGCAAACCTACAGCCACCAGCCTCACCCTTCATAAAAATAGAAAAGCTTGCATTGGACTCCAAATGAAGAATAAGCAGCAAGGACTATTCAGCTATGAGCACCACAAAAAAAAAAACATGTGCTTTCTTCACTAGGGGTCAAGAAGCACCAGGACTGGCTTAAGAATAAAAAGAAAAAATAATAATATTAATAAATAAATAATATTAATTATAATATTAATAAATAATAATATTAATAAATAAAAATTGCCTCTACTTCACATGGAGATCCAAGCACATCCTTCATGGTGACCTTGTGTAAAGGGCTGATTACTACGGACTGAAGAGAGAGGTGGAATTCAAAGCCAACCTGGCTATCACAGCTACCCTGCAAGACAAGAGAAATGGTAAATTTGTATGCAGTTCAGCATAAAGATCTGGCTATCCAGAGTCATTTCATGGCACAGCTAAGCATGAGATGGATCTGATTCGTATTTCTTTCTTTTAGCCACAGTACAGAAAAATCAGCTCACTTAAACCACTGGAGGGGAATCTCTGTACAATAGCCCCAACGTGCCTTAAATTGCTGAAATAGCCATTAGCCAATAATCCCACCCACTGTTTCTCATCTGTGTAGCTCCGATCCCTTTAGAAAGGAGGAAAAGCAGCACCCATCATTTATGGAGAGAACACAATTGAAATTAATACAATTCCTCAATTAATCAGAGTCATCACAAACATCCTGCGAGATATCCAACAACGACATCCTAGCTCAGCAATGAAGCTATGTTCATCTCATGTCTTTACATAAAAGAATAGGATTAGAAAAAGTGTGACGACCCAACTGCCCAGAAGGTTTCTCCAAGCTTCAGATTACTTTCTCCTCCTTCCTTTCCATCCTGTCCCCAGCATGTCTTTGAGAGGCACTCATGGCCACACTTCTCACACTCATCCTTCCCAAAAGGATACTCAGCAGTAGAGAGGACTGTCCCAGCTCTTCCTCACAGGAACTGAGGATGTGGACCAGAGTAGGAGGCCACTGAGCAGAAAGTCTCCTTGAAAGTGGAAGGAATCCACCTAAGACTTAATGATCTCAAAAAAGCAGGAGTAGGAGCTGAAGGTCAAGACGACTTGTAAGAATAAACAGTTATAATTCATTTTTTCCTGGACTTGAGAGAAAAAATGGAGAGGAAAAGGAAGCAAAGCTAGAGGGATAAAGGCAAGGCACAAGGAGAGCCTGGGGCTGTCCTGCAGAGAAACAGGCAGAAGGGGAAGAGGAAAGGGAAAGCAAGGTAGCAAGGGGGGGGGGGAAGACCTAAGAAGGGAAAGGGAGGTGAGAGAGGCAATGGGATCAGAAAAGAAGAGAGCCAGCTTAAAGAAAAAAAAAAAAAAGAGTGAGTCAGACTGGGCACTCTATAAAAAATCCTCAGAATAAAGACTCACGGAAAGTACGGTCAAGTGAAGGAAGTGAGAGCATGAGCTGGAGGTCAGAGAACCAGGATGCAACAAACAGTGAGGAATTCAACAAACAAAAAAAGCCCTCAATAATAGGATGCATGAATTTGTTGAACTAGTCCCTCTATTACCACTTGCCCTAACAGAACTTGGGTCTAAAAGAGAATTTAAGACACAGGCAGGGTAAGGGAAAGGCACATCAGAAGCCGTGAAAAGGATCAGAAGCAGCATTTTTTCCTCTATAACCTCTCATATTTTATAGCTCCACCTCATCAGAGTACATGATCATACATGGTATAACCTTCAGGAGGTGAGTTTGTAGGGTGTCCTACATGACATGCTGCCAATCACTGTATAAATCACTGCTCTCAATTTTTCTCATGCTTGTATTTCATATGAGACTTTCTCAGCAAAAGCTGCTGTTCAATCTCCAAGAAGGTTAAATGGTTTTCCAGCTGATCCTTGGCCACAGTTTCTTTCTACTCAGCTCAAAATAAGGGCCAAATCCGAGCTTGGCTCTGCGCCGTTGCTTTTCAGTATTACTCGATAAGTTCCTTTCGTCTGGAAAACCCTTCAGATTTATCTTCCACTTTTCCCCTGTACAGAGATAACAGCCAAATCACAAGCGCCTTCGCTGAACATGTGCGACTCAGATGGTGGTGAAATGTAGCAGGGCTCCATTTCCACACGCCAACTTACAAGGCCCAAAGTCATTTGTTGTTTCCTACTTGTTAGACCTCCCCCCCCAGCCCAGTCCGGCTACAACAACTTAATGAGAACTCGTTTTATTGCTGGTTAAGCTTTGCCACTGCAATCGCTGGGTTGCACATACATTCTGGTGTAGGGCTCTCCAGGAAAGCTCATGAGATTCCACCTACATCCGTGTATTCCAGATTTTTCCTCCCAGCCCGGCACACTTGGCAAAAACATTTTGATTTCTACTTAAGCGGGCTGTGAAAAACTAACGTTCTCATCTGAGAGCAGGTCTCCAAAGATTTCTACAGAGGATGCGAGCGCGGCTCCCACGGTCAAGCTAGCCCCAAGGCTCACATCTGAGAGGGCATCCTCAGACTGGAAGCGCTCCACGGCCTTAGCAGAGCAGCGCGGTTTAAATCAGTACGGCTCATTCACAGAAATGATAAAACCAGATTAGGAGATCTAATCTCTAGGCAGCAGGAAGAACTGATGGGAAGGCCAGCTGTGAAAATCGCTTTCATTTACACAACACACAAGAATGGACCAAAAACGCTGCTGTGGGATGATGTCCTGTATCACAAGTTGGTCAGAAAACATTTGCAAGATTATTAAAATATACCATTTCTCAAATTAATCCGTAAATTACTGATACAACGTATACTGAAGTCCATGGGGGGAAAGCCAACTGCTTTCAGCATGCACTGGAAGGATCTGGAAAATTATAATAACGCACAAACTTGCAATAGGACATAAGTAAATTGATATCCCTGTTTATAAAAGCAGTCATATCAAGCAGACTGTAAAATTAAATTGACGCACTAACATGCAATACAGCCTAAGCAAAAAATTATATACCTAGCTATCTAGTAACACTGCTGCATACATCTAGTGGACATGATTAGTGTGTTACAGGGCTGTTACTTAGGTACACAAAATTTAGCCAAAAGACTGTTATTTCTCATGAAAGAGGGTTTGGGTTGTTTGTTTTTAACATGGATGGTCAAATTCAGGTTTCTTTTTGCAATACACTGCTGAGTTAAGGAAAGCATTGTCTAGAGGTTAACTCAGAAGCCTGGGAATCAGGGAAAACACCCTTTCTTATGTGTGATTTGTGGTTTATCTTCTGATCAGCAAAATATGAGTAACATCCCCCTGGTGAGGCCCTAACTGATTAAGACTTTTTAAATGGAAGTAAGACACGCAGGTTGGAGAGGAATATGACTTACGAGTGCTGAAAGTCTGAGTTCGCACGCATGTTCTAAGGGCTTTGACACACAATCAGGTTGCTGCATTGTACGGTGCTACCTGGCTTCGGTTGATGGCCGGTTATTGCCCAGGTAAGATGACTTACCCTTGTGTGGAAGCAAGGTAACTCCAGGCAGCTTGCTCCATCGACGCCGGGGTGAGCCCGGGCACACGGAGTTCCTGCAGAGTGACCAATGGACAACAACTTCTTTGACAATGGCAACTTCTATTAAAGCCTTTAGCGATTCTTCCTCATCAAAGCCTCTACATAATTAAGTCCTCTCTCCAAATGAGTGCGCGTTTCCCATTGCTGCCTTGTTATGCGCGGTGACCTACATGAACGATGCTGCTGCAGCCTCGGACAAGCCTCCATCTCACAGACACACAAAAATGCCAGTCGTGTAATGACCCCTGAGCATCGGTTTTGTGGCAGCCTTGGCACAAGCGTTACAGACACTGAACTTTTCATCCCAGAAGATGATCCCACCAGGACTGATGTGCACAATAGGGGAAATCCTCACTTTTTCCTACCGGTGAGCAAAAAATCTGAATTCCTGAGTGTAGACTGACAGCCCTTTGGCTAGTTTTCTGTCTCTAGGAGGCTCTGTTATTTATTTCTGATCTGGTTGGGATTCAGGCTAATGCAAAGGAAGTGAAAAATCTCTACTGCTCTTGCAAATAAATTGAGCCAACCTGTTGCCATGTCATACAAATTTATAAGGCGAGATTCGCTCTCAGCTTCACCTCTCCTTGCTGTGCATAGGTCTAAGAAGATATGAGAGACCATTCTATGAATGTCTGCAACTTAAATCCACCCATCTTCATGGTACCACAACCTATATATAACTAGATTTCCCCCACACACACCTCTAGACACATTTTCTTGATTCACCTTCAAAATCTGAATGGGTGAGATTTTACTTTTGTCCAGATTTTTTCCTGTCACCGCTGGCTGCCACGTCACTCAAATACAGACGCACAAAATGACTGGGAGGGTCCCGATGTGCCCGTGGCCACGCAGCCACTGTGTGAGCCCCTTCCTCCGAGAAAGCAATCCCTCTGCCACTGCTGACTGTGGATATCCAAAATGTCTCCGGCTGCTCTCTCAAAAGGATGTTTGCAATTCAGGGAGGGGGGAAAAAAAAAAAAAAAAAGCAGAAAAGAAAGAAGACACAGGTTTGTTTGGGGTTTTCTCTGGTTTTGGGGGGTTTTGGTGTTTCTTTAAGACACTACATATGCATACCTGGGACCAACCAAAGCATCCTGCTTGCTTTGCTCACAAACTCCTAATTTACCTCACTTCGGTTCAGAGGGGTAGGTGGGGTTTCTTATAGGAAGAGGAAAGCCAGATTATAAACACATCAGGGAAAAGATGTTCCATGCCCGACTGCAGGTACTGCTCAGGTGGTACAGCCCGTGCTCCCTGCTCGGGATAACCTTCCCGAGCCACTCTCAACAAGGCACGAGTCCCACTCAGCAGGAACCTACCCAAAAATCCCAGCACAAATGCACAGGTAATACTGGGCTGATACTTAACAGAAAAAAATCACTAACAACTGCAAACTGTCCAAATTCATCCCCACCCCTGGAAAAAGCTCTCCCTTTCCTCCGTGATCCCCCGAGGGCTCAGCTGAGGGAGCAAATCCCCCTGCCCCTCGCCTGCCTTCCTGACAAACCCCCCTGAGACATCTCTCTCCCTGCTCACACTCCGCTATGCAAACTGCAAACTCACACTTCAACCATCTTCCTAACGTTACCATGGTTTCCCGGGTTCTTACCAAAGCTCATTCCCGTGATGTAGCTTAAAATGCTTTTCTTAAAACTGATAAAAGATCCCCATGCATGGATTGCAGCCCCAATAATTTCTTTTCCCCAGCAGTCGATTTATTAAAAATACCTAATCCCAACTGTGCCAGTTTCTCAAGAACACACCTTGATGGTTTCTGAAGGAAAGGCAAGTCTATATACAGATATCGGAGGTAGGACTTTACAGCCCTAACAACTAGGGAAGCATCAAATCTAGGGACATAAGCACATGGAGTTCCTGATGGTCCTGGTGGCGTGGGAGATTATTTAAAGTCATACATCTTCCAGATTATTTTTTTTTCAACGTAATAATATTTGAAAGAAGCCACTCAAGCCTCTCAAACTAAGATTTCTGATGCAAGAACTCCACACCACAGACCAAAAATAGCAGAATTATGAGCGCTAAAAGTGTCTAGCAAGGCTTTTTATTTTAATTCATATTTGAGAAAGGTTTCTAGCAGCTGGAGAAAGTAAGAGCTGTATTCATAAAACCCTTGGCTATTTGCCACACAAATGGTGCTTTTCTTGAGGGCGGGGGGAAGGCGGAGGGGGAGAGCAGAGGGGGAATGTGCCTATTCCGCATCAGGAATGCATCTCTCCAATTCATAAATCCTTCCCTTCTCCCCCTGCTGACTAAAGGAAACCTTTCTCAATTCGCCACTGAGGTGAGAGAGGGTGAGAGTGATTCTCTTGGAGCGCCAGCCCCAGCAAGAGGCATTTCAGTTGAAACACCACTCTTATTAAAAACACGCGCACAAATAGGACTACGTGTTACAGCCCGGCCGAGGGACACTCAGAGACGGCACAGACAACAGCAGGGACAAATCTCTCAATGGTGCAGCCAACCCATCAAACTAGCAGCCTGCCATGAAGTGTAATGTCCTGCCATAAATACATACATATGTCAGGACAGGTCTGGGAGTTTCCAGTCTAAAATGCCCACTCAGACATAGGTGGGAGAAGCAACGAGTTATGAGGATGAGGGACAGAAACATAGAAAGATTGAGGGCTAAATAAAAAAAATAAAAATAAAATCTAGATGTACTTCAAAATGGGTCATTGAAGAGGATACGCAGGCATAACCAGGAAATGGTAACTGGAACTCCTGATTCCCCCCCCCCTCCCCAAGCAAAGCTTTGTCCTGAACTGCAGGAACCAGAAGGCACTGAAGATGCTCCTAAGATGCCACCGCTCAGGCGCAGGGGAATACCTGTATCTTGGGTTGCTCTGGGTTTAGTGACTTCGCAGCTCAGCACTGTTTAAAATGGAACAGTTTGGGTTAATAGGAGAGGTCTAACTTTTGGCAGATTCCCAGGTGGGGAGCTTAAAAGTAAAAATCAAATAAAAGCCACTTTAATATTAGGGCTTGGCAGCAGCCAAGTGGAAGGTTTGGATAGGGATTTTTAGATTTCAGCTCAGCTCCATCTCTCCTGCTTTGGGCACTTCAACCCTTAACTGCGTGTAGTCCTTGACAGCTTGCCCGGCATCCCACAGGGGCTGAACCCAAATCCCGAGGTCCTGGATGGGACATGAACTGTGTGCTTGATGTGCAGAGACCAACCTCGAAGCATCCCTCCACCCCAAGCAGGAACATCTGCACTCCACAGTCCCATCCAAATAACAGATTCTGATGCTTCCACAAGCCTCATTTTAAGTATTCTTCATTTCATACCATCTGTACGTGGTTTAATTTTAGCCCTATTCTTGTCCTGGCCATTGTGGACGTGGAGAACATGTTGTTCCACTCTGTTTGCAGTAATGCTCTGATACAGAGCCGCAATACAGACAGGGCAAAGGAACAGCGGACTGATTCTCCAAGGTCACGGATCTTTAAATAACACTTCACATCAAGGTCAAAAAAGGCTGGATCTGCTGTACAGGCAGCAGACTAAATCCTAAACTCTTCCTCAGTCTGTCCCTGGAATAGATGCTCATGGGTCCGCACCGAAGGGTGAGGATAAACTTCAAACTCCTCCTCATCAGCAAGTGCTTTCCCAGCTGAGCTAATTAGGCAAAGCCAAGGGAAGGTCTGCCAGCTCTCACAGATTATGCCCTAAAAGAAAACATACTTGGCAAGCCACTGAAAAAAAATGCTATAAGCAGCTCACACGGTCACTGCTTTTCCCTCTGCACTGCTAGAAGTTATCTTTCAGGATTTGCTGCTGAGCTCCAGGCTACAAAGTTTCTGTAGGAATTGGATTGCCCACAGCTTGTAAAGAAAAGGAGGGTAAGATTGCATGGAAACGAAAAATACCCCCCACCTTTCCATCTAGCTCACCTCAAATCCATATAGTGCTTCATATTTGTGGATAAAGCCCAAAAGATCCATTCCATGATTGCAGAAAAAGGAGTAATGTGCATACCTGCCTTGAAATGATCCCCAAAACCCCCAAATAAACCACCACCCTAATCACAGAGCATATTAAACAAAAATAATAGCAATTCATTATTATTCACTTATAATAGGATGAGGTATCTAGTTACCCCTTTGAGCCCTTAAATAAACCTTATCCAGAAGTCTCATTCTCATGTAGAAGTAAACCACTGAGAAAATGTGTCCTTCTCTAACTGCTGGTTAGAGCGTGTGTGCGTACAGTGCTTGCATATGCAAGCAGTCTCTTTTCAGCAGCCTCCTCATTAAATGAATGTTTATCGTGTTGCATGCTTAAAATGCTTTATTTTCAATGTAAGAAATATCACACTCCTTCCCCGCTCTGACTCAGGGAGGGTTTTCAGCACACATTCCCACCAGAGCATCATATGTTGCCATACAGTCCAGATTTTCACTCAATACGAAAAAGGGAACATAATAGACTTTGGACCCATATGCACCACATTTTTTTTTTGAATAATAATTCCATATTGCATGTTGTTACATTATATTACAACGAGCTAATGACAAGATTGTTTTTTGAATAACTAACCCCCAGAAAAGTTGATTTCCAACGCTGTAGCACCACAGTTCAACATCTGCTCTTGGCCAGTACATGGGGTTTGATAAATAACATCAGTTACACAATATAAATGGGAATTGCTTGGTTACATTTCTAATGTGCATCAGCCTCTGATGCATGCAGTTTCCTTAACATTCAAAAAAAACCCATTTCATATGTCACAGTTTACCCACTGCTGCATTATCTCATTAACTATCTCCTCCAAAAACAGACTGAGAAAGCAAATCCTACTGAAAATCCACAGATTTAGGGCACTTACAAGGGTTGGACGGCACGCCCCAGCACGTGTGCTCTTGTATAAACAGATGCACAGCATTCCTGGTCATTTTTGGTCACATAAAACTGGAAAACTCCAGCATCCTAACTTTTTCCCAAAGGGGCCAAAGCTTCAGGATGCTGAGCTGAAGTCCTTTGACAGGTCGGACATGGCTCGAGACGTTCAGCTATGAGCCCTTCTGCAGGTTCCCAATGGTGACTGAAGCCAATGCCGCAATAGGCAGCACCCAGGATTGCCTGGGTGTCCTCCCAACCCTTCAGCATCCTGCTCTTGAGCCCTGCATTACCAAAAAAGCCCCTTACATACTGAGCGAAGGGAGTTTGGTGCCCAAGAGGGGCACCAGCAAAATGTGAGTCTGTGCCACGAGCATCTGCCAGAGCTGCGAGAGGCCCCCGTGCTTCTGCCCAGGACTCCGGCACCCCAAAAAGGGGTGGGAAAAACCTCAATGTTTTAGCATTCAGACCTAGTTCCTCCTGGAAAACCAGCCCTTCTTTGGAGCCAAGTGCCTCAAGTGAGGGGGCAGGCACCCCACGGCAGCTTTCCCCATGCCACCACGTAGTCCCCGGCTGCGGGGAGGGTGGAGGTGCAGTCAGCTCGGATGGGGGGATCTGACTCCTGGCTGGCCCTGGGGTGCAAGAAGGGGCACAAGCAGCAAAGCAGGAGAGAACAAGCCCTGGCAGGATGGGTTTAATAAGCTGAAACCCAGAAAAACAGTCTGCTAAAACACAGCGTCTGAAAAAGCAGAGACAACCGGCCACAAAGGAA
Source organism: Pluvialis apricaria (assembly GCA_017639485.1). Classification (NCBI taxonomy): domain Eukaryota; kingdom Metazoa; phylum Chordata; class Aves; order Charadriiformes; family Charadriidae; genus Pluvialis; species Pluvialis apricaria. Next base: position 5,728,757 of record CM030011.1, on the reverse strand, counting down.
CCAAAGGCATACGAGGATGCTCCCCCCTAAACAGAGGCATGCTCAAACGAGGGATTTCTCAATGAGTAGGAAAAAAAGAAAAAAAAAAAAGGCAAAAAAAAAAAGCCTGGAGATTGCAAACCACCCAGCTTCCAGCTGGGCTGAACAGCACCCAGGCTACATCCAAATTCCGTTTTAAATAAGCTGCAATTCTACTAAGCACAGACAGATCATTCTGAGATGAACGTAAGCAGGGGGAAGAGATTTCTACCCTGCTCCACAGTCAAATACCGCTTCGTGGGATCTACACCAAAAATAAAAACGCCACTTTGCCAGACACCGGAGTCTCCATCTCCTAGCAACACCTCCCCACCAGCGTTTTACTCAAGACCCTCCAGCTCCTGCCAATGAGCGCAGCCCCCATCCCCACTGCGTGCAAATGAGATACATAACTACACATACATACAAGCATGCACGCATACATGTGTTTATTTAAAAGCCAGAGGGAAAATTAAGCAAATTCTCTCAAGCCTGAGCCCCGGCACTGCTTTCCAGGAGTACACCAGATTCTGCAGAACAACTGCTCTGAGCTCTCACTGATGCTGACACAGGTGGAAGGTGCTCACCCACCCGGTGACACGCTCGCTGCTGAGCAAAGGGCTTTCTGTAGGTCTCCTGTAAACCTTAAGCCCCCCAAATATATCCTGTAAACTAGAAACCTTATTAATATTAATTCAATATTTCTAGTAAACAGCTTCTGGACATACAACAGGCTGCAGAAACACTCATGATGCATCAGTTTGCTCTGAGATTTAGTTACCAACGTTTAGGAACAAGCAAGACAGCAAAATCACAGAATGGTCGGGGTTGGAAGGGCCCTCTGGAGATCATCTACTCCAACCCCCCTGCCACAGCAGGAACACCTACAGCAGGTTCACAGGATGGTGTCCAGGTGGGTTTTGAATGTCTCTGGACCACCACCCCTCTGGGCAGCCTGTGCCAGTGCTCTGCCACCCTCAAAGGAAAGAAGTTTTTCCTCATGTTTAGATGGAACTTCCTACGTTCAAGTTTGTGCCCGTTCCCTCTTGTCCTGTCACTGGGCACCACTGAAAAAAGACTGTTCCCATCCCCCTGGCACCCTCCCTTTAAGTATTTATAAGCGTTGATAAGATCCCCCCTCAGTCTTCTCTTCTCCAGACTAAAAAGACACAATTCCCTCAGCCTTTCCTCATAAGAAAGATGCTCCAATCCCCTAATCATCTTTGTAGCCCTTTGCTGGACCCTCTCCAGCAGTTCCCTGTCCTTCTTGACCCAGGGAGCCCAGAACTGGACACAGCACTCCAGATGCGGCCTCACCAGGGCAGAGTAGAGGAGGAGGATGACCTCCCTCGACCTGCTGGCCACACTCTTCTTGATGCACCAAATAGTACATCTACATGCAGCAGCTCCTCTTAAACATAGTAGTTTAACTGTTAAAAAAAAAAAAAAAAAAAACAAAAAAAACCAAAACAAAACAACAACCAAAACCCACACACATTCGAGATCTCACCTATTTGTTGTGGTGCTTCATTCAGGCAGAGTCAGGGCTTGCCAGGACTGGAAGCAGAGATCAAACAAACCCCATGTGCTCCTGTGTGCAAAGCCAGAAGAGAGCTGCCGAGAGCTTGCAAGGTAAAGACTCGCATGGACTGACACTTCTGCAGCTGCCTGAAGAAGACAGAGTTTTCTCAAGCTTTCCAGAAGATAGTAAGCTTTAGATAAGGCAATAACAATATTTGTAAATACTGTTTCTCTTATGCCTTCACATGCGACTATTGTTCTGGTTGAACAGACGGTTTCATTACACTACACATGGTTTTGTATTACAGCAACCTTCCTGTTTCTACCCTGGGCTTGTTATTTCAGTTATTTATATAATTGGATTTGTTGAATTAAGTTGTCATTTTATTATTTATGATGGTACAGCTGCACGGTCTGGTCATTATTTTATCAGGTATCCTTTGTTTACACACCTTCCCAAATAGCTCTTTACTACTTCAGAGCACGGACTGCGTTTGTGACTGCCCTGTGCTGCTACTTCTTGTGGCTGAATAAGAAACGAGGAGGTCAAAATTAACACTATTAAAACATGCCAGAACTACTCTTCAAATACACTAGACCAATTTCAGTGTTCAACCATGTTACTTACTCAGGATGAGCGTGCATGGGTTTTTTTTTTTTTTAATGTGAACTATCATGTGGTCCAGACAAAGTTTACATCCTATTTAGAAGATGAGGGAGAACATCCTGCTTTCCTGAGGAAACTTTTTGGACTTTTTAGCTGAAATCATCCATCAGGCTACTGCTTGAAACAGAAACATATCTGAGCCTCTACACAAACAACAACCCCCTTCCTTTAGCACCCCTCTCTGAGCTGAGAAGGTCCCAGGACAGCATTCACAGGGGTCCCATCACCCAGGCAAAAGGCACCTGAGGCCACAGGACTGCAATGCAGGAAGACCTTCACCTTATTGCAAACACACCGGCATCAGCTGCTTGCCAGCCTGTTACTGTGCGGCATGGCAAGGGCTTTCTTTTTTTGGGGGGGTTGCAGTTGTCTTTTTAATGAGTAAACAGGGAAATCTTTATTGCAGAAAAGAGTCAGGATCACTAAATGGGTGTTTCCTTCAAGACAGGATTTTCTTCCCCCCCGACAGTACATTTCTAATGAGAAGTTCTAGCAAGAAGTATCCCCCTTAGAGCAGCTGTGTTATTATTCAATATAGAACACCCCCATACCAGGCTGCAGGCCGTCCCAGGGCTGAAGTGCTAAGGGATGGATAATGTTATCGTTAGGATGAGCTGTTAGCTTGTGAGAAACAGCAGGTGACAGGACTGCCAAGATATGGAGATGGTTTCAGCCGGCTGCACTGACTGCTGATGTATTGGTATTTCCTTCCACGTGCATCTGCTTTGCTCCTTTGTATTAACACAGTTACTGACCCACAAGACAGCTCCCATAGCTGCTTTGCCAAGCGACGACTGCTCATCCACCATCACACCCCAACGCACTGCCCAGCAGCTGCTAGCAGTGAGTAGCACCACCATCACCCCAAATTCAGCCCTTCCCAACCACACATGAGAACTTACTGGCGCACACTAGGTCTCCACTTAGGTCCAGAGCGAAGGACAGCAAGGAGATATCCATGGGTGCCACCTCCCTTCCTCAGCATAGGCAAGTCCTGACACCCACCGTCCACCTCACAACCACCCTTCTCTTCTCCATGATGCTTCCTTTCTCCCCCTTCAGCCCACTACCCAACCACTCCACCCCTTCCCACCTTATTTCATTCCCATCAATCCCTTCTACCCACTCACCTCGTCTCCCAGCCCGAGGTACAGCTGGGCCTCCCAGGTGCGTGTGGGGCCACACTTCCCACCCCACAGCATGTCCCTCTTGTGGAGATATGTTCTACAGACCTAACGCAACTTCCCTGGCTGGTGCCACCCCAAGCGAGTGTCACTGAAAGGAGGGATCAACCCAAGGAAGGTGCACCATAAGGAAGGTGTGTCCCAAGGACAGTGTCACCATCAGGTGGGTGTCACTCTGAGAAGGATGTCACTCTTAGGAATATGCTTTCCAAGGAGGGTACCACACACATGAACTTACTGACACGCACTGGGTCTCCACTTCTCCCAGCCTGCAGTCCAGGGTGACGGACAGCAAGGAGATATCCATGGGTGCCACCTCCCTTCCTCAGCATAGGCAAGTCCTGACACCCACCGTCCACCTCACAACCACCCTTCTCTTCTCCATGATGCTTCCTTTCTCCCCCTTCAGCCCACTACCCAACCACTCCACCCCTTCCCACCTTATTTCATTCCCATCAATCCCTTCTACCCACTCACCTCGTCTCCCAGCCCGAGGTACAGCTGGGCCTCCCAGGTGCGTGTGGGGCCACGCTTCCCACCCCACAGCATGTCCCTCTTGTGGAGATATGTTCTACAGACCTAACGCAACTTCCCTGGCTGGTGCCACCCCAAGCGAGTGTCACTGAAAGGAGGGATCAACCCAAGGAAGGTGCACCATAAGGAAGGTGTGTCCCAAGGACAGTGTCACCATCAGGTGGGTGTCACTCTGAGAAGGATGTCACTCTTAGGAATATGCTTTCCAAGGAGGGTACCACACACATGAACTTACTGACACGCACTGGGTCTCCACTTCTCCCAGCCTGCAGTCCAGGGTGACGGACAGCAAGGAGATATCCATGGGTGCCACCTCCCTTCCTCAGCATGCAGGACCCAGGGCCCACCCAAAGAGGGTGCACTATGAGGAGGGTTCAACCCAAGTAAGGTGCCCTGCAAGCAGGGTTCACCCCAAGGAGAGTGTCACTCCTAGCCAGCTGCACCCTCCAGGCAAGTGTCACTCCAAGGAGGGTGCCACCAGCTGACAGATGCACCCTTTAACAGGTGCCATCCCAAGCCAGGCACCCCATAAGGAGGGTGCACCTAAAGGAGGGCGCACCCCAAGAAGAGTGTCCCCATCAGGTGGCTGCACCCCAAGGAGGCTGTACCCTAAGGGTGGTGTCACTCCAAGGAAGGTGTCACCCCCAGGCAGGGGCATGGCGGGGAGGGTGTACCCTGAGCACAGTGTCACCCAGGGCGGTTGTCCCTCCCAGCCAGGTGCGCCCCAACCCAGAACGTTCAACCCCCCCAAGGGTGCACCAGAAGAAGGGCACGCCCGGAGGCGGGTGTCACCCCCAGGCAATGCCACCCTAAAGGACTGTGTGTCGTGTCCCCCCCCAGCCAGGTGCACCCTAAGGAGGAGAGGGGTGTGTGTCCGTATCCCTCCCCCCCCTCCCCACCCCACCGGGCATCCGCGCCGGGCGCGCCCCTGCCCGCCCCCGCGGCCGCGCAAAGCCGCCTCCCGCGCACCCGCCGCGGCCGCCGCTCCCCGCCCCGCCGCCGCCGCCGCTCCCGGAGCCGGAGCCGTAGCAGGAGCCGGGCCGGCCCTGTGCATTGTGGTCCGTCGGCGGGGGGCGAACATGGCCGAGAAGCAGAAGCACGACGGGCGGGTGAAGATCGGCCACTACGTGCTGGGAGACACGCTGGGGGTCGGCACCTTCGGCAAAGTCAAGAGCTGAGTACCGCGGCCGCGGGGGTTTGGGGCGGGGGGGGGCTCGCCGGGCTGCGCTCTCCCCCACCATCCTCCCTCCTCCTTCTCCTCCTCCTCCTCCTCCTCCCGGTTAACGCGGGCCTCCGCGCCGGGCATCGCCTCCCCTCCCTCGGCGGTTCCCCCGCGCAGCATCCCCGGGGGGCGGCGGGGTCCGGGGAGGGAGGGAGGGATGGGGGGAGAGGGGGGGCGGGCGGGCGGCGCTCGGCTGGCGGAGCCCGGCGCCTCCCCGGGGGGGCACGGGGTGGGAGGCGACCCCTTTCTCGGTGGTGGTGGTGGTGGTGGTGGTTGGGGGGGGAGATGATGGGGGTCGCGGGCAGGTGGTGGGAGATGCAGCCCTCGCCCTGCCCTCGCCCGCTGCAGCCCCCGGCGCCGGTGCTCCCAGCAGGAGCCACCAAAACTTTCCTCCCCGAACTAGAAGGAAGGTGATGGGAAGGTTGGCTAGCAAAGCGGGCACTGACCGGCATCCTTCCCCTTCTGTGCCGAGGCTGCGGTCCCTGCAGCCCTTTTCCTTCCCAAAAGCATGGCAAACGCTTCGGAACGGGAGGAACCGGGAGGGAAAGGGGTTTCTCCTGCCGGGCCGCTCTGTACATCACCCCGCGGCCCGGGAAGCGGCTCCCGCGGGGCCGGACCCGCCGCAGGAGGGGATGGAGGGGTCGGGTCGGGTTTGGGATATACACTGGGATTCCTCTGTGTTCATTCATGCCAGAGTAGCCAACTCGCCTTTTCAAGCCACCACCTTTGCTTTACCTGACCGGAAGATTTGCAGAGATTTGTATTTCTTTCTCCTGTGGATTCTGCCATTACATGCAAATGTTATCTTTGAATCAAGATCTTAAAAAACAGAACAAACCACCCAAACAAAAAAACCCCAACCAAACCCAACAACATTTATTGTCGAAGCAAAATGGATAGCTGTGATTCCTGGTTGGAAATGGGTTTAGCTCCAGCCAGCGGAGCAGCTGCCCCGCTCGGTGTCCCCCCTGCCCCGCAGTGCTGTGGCTGGTTGAAGGCGTGATATGCCCGCACTCAGCGACGGGAGTTTTAAAATAAACCAAAATTGACAGCAGGGTAAAGAAACCACCCCAACCGCTGGAGCTAAAGCCACCTGTGACCATTAATCAGGCCCCTAAAAATATATTGCTGTGTTTAATCCCAAACCACAAATTTACTGACTAAAGAATTATCAGAATAAATACTTCTAACTTTAAGGACCATTTAAATCACTTGTGTATACCAGCAGACCTCAAAAAGTGCTCCAAAGGCAATTTTTTTCTTGGGGACCAAATTAAGCCTGCCAAGAGTAGCCTTTTTTCCTTAACTACCTTTCAGGAGTAACTAGCACAAACACCCCGCACCCCACACACGACCCAACTTTGGTAAAACCTGATAGTTTCTAAAGAAATATTTCAAATAACATCAAAGAAATTTCCTAGCTCAAAATCCTTTATGGGTAAGTAGTACCCTTTATAGAGATTTTTTTTCCTTAATATTTTGTCCACAACTGACAGGTGAAATTTGGACCTGAGACTGGAAATTGAAATGAAGAAAGATCTCCTATTTATACCAAATTACAGCATTTTAATCAAATGAGCTTTAGAAAAACCTGTATTCACCCTGTTTAGCAAGAAACATGAGGAAAAACAAAGCCATTTTTGCCTGATTGGTTCAAGCTTTGTATGTATTGTGTACAATAATTGCTTTTTCACTAAGAAGGCCAGTTCCATCAGTGACATTTCTCGTTGCTGATGTGTTTTCTTCAAACTGCCTCGCACAAGACTGTAAGAGGCACTTCCTCCTGCCTTACTCCTCAACATTAAGAAATCTTAAATTATCGTTTTTAAGGATTACAATTATTAAGGAAATTAAAAAGTGGCAATGGAAGGGAAGAATTAGTGATGATGGGGTACAAACCGGAGCTTGGATTTGTGGCTGGAGCTGAATAGTCACTTTGAGCCATCAGAAACCAGAGATAACAACAGAAGTCCCCGCCACCTGGTTGGGATGTTTGTTCTGCCTGAGCACTGCCTAGGTCATCAGTGAACTGACCATCCTAAAAATTAGTTAAATGCTGCAAGAAACAGTTAGTTTTAAGCCCATTCAGTTCCTTGATCTTGCTTGTAGAAAGACCGCACAAGGCACAGAGGAGAGCAAATACGTTGGCAGATGAGAGCAGGATTTTGGAGATAATACTGAAATTCCAGCTGGAAATGGTCACCATTTGTTTTACAAGAGAAGAAGGTGGCAGGAGTTACCGTGGTGGATGTGAATGTGGTGGGTGGATAGGAGGTCTCATGCCAAGGTTCAACATTACTAGATAGGATTTTGCCAAATACAGGGAGAGCTGGTGGTAGTTATTTTCCCTGTCCTCCAGGTCAAAGATAAGATTAATTTGCAGAAAATAGAACTGCAGAAATGATCTTGGATTTTGAGTTTAGTGAAGCAATGAAGGAAGGAGGTGGCATCTCCTCCACTGCTGGTTGGTAAGAAGAGATTAGACAAATTGCTGCTGTGTTTGTCCTGGGCACATCCCACCCTGCAGGTCCCCAAAGAGCTCTTCTGTGACCACAGCCCTCGCACAACCAGAACTTCAATCAAAATCCAGCAGAGTAACACAAATATTTTTCCATGTGGTGCCACGCACCATGTCCCTGGTGGCCACTTGGTGGTTTCTTGCCCACGCTTGTTGACCACCAAGGTGATCAATTTGTGGTCCCTCAAGGACCGGCAGTGCTTGGGTTATGTTTATGTTAGTTATGATGGCACCTCCACAGGCTCGAGTCAGGGTCAGATCCTGTTTTCTCAGGCACTGTACCACTGCTGCTGAAGGACAAACCTTGCGTTGGAGGGAAGATAAACTAAGGGAGCCTAAACAGATGAAGCAAAGGGAAAAGAAGGATGATATAACATATGAGCAAGTGGCATTGGGGCAGAATTAATACAGCGGTGCTAAATATATGCCTTGGATGGATTTCATTTTTAACTTTGGGCTAAGATAAGGGCCGGCATAGCTGATAGGAAAGGAGGTTTTTTTGCCCCTCCCTAAATTTCTACATTCCCCTGAAGTATTTGCAAAAAAAAAGTTAACTGCTTGTGGTACCCGAGCTGCATCAAACACGCACCCAAAGGTGGGCTCCGTTGGTACCTGCTGTAAAAAAACATGCTGTCAAGGGGTTAAAATGATTATTTCAGCTTACTGTAGGATTAACGCTATTCCTTCTCATTTTTTCACTTATAAAAATAACTAAATTAAAAGGATCCTCTTTCAGAAACCTAATTCTATTATACCTCTTCCCTTCTTTCTTTAATATCATCTGATGCTGAAGCATCCTCATGCCCGGGCAGTCACCTGCGCAAGCAGGTGGGGTAGCAGCTAAGGACACTCACACCGTGTCCTGTTTGGTGCCATTTTTTGGAGCTTAGGGTCAGCGTTACTGCCTAACCTTTATGGCTGGGTTGGTGTTTTTTTTTGTGGCACAGTGTGCAACACTGCTCCTCGTCTTGGTGTCAAACCCATCTTCCCTGCTCACCCCAGGAGAATCCTGGTGGCTAGTTTTAAGCTGCGGTAGAGCTTACATGAGTACTTGTCACTAAAAGACAAGACATATGCTCAAATCCCCTTTTCTAATGCTGCTGCTCAGCCGTCCCTCCTCCCCCTGGGCTTTTAATCCGGAGAGGTAGTGAGAGGGAAGGAGGTGGCTTCCTCACCACCGCCTGAGACCACCGTTGCCCATCCTTGGGGCGAGGAGAGGACAAACCCATGAGGGACAAGCTGCGCGAGCATCCCTTTCCATGCCTGCGGGAGGCACGGGACCTGCCACTGCTCCTCATCCTGGGGCCGGATCATCCCACCAATGTGCTCCTGCACGTGGGGTCAGAGACAGTGACTCCGTGAGCAGAGGGGAGGTTGTCCTTACTGCTCCCTGTCAAAATTCCTGCACCTACAGGCTGCAGCCGGAGAGACCCGAAAGGCTTAAAAGTCTCCCACCACATAGCAAATTATGTGCTCTCTTTGTCTCTATCTCTCAAGGCGTTCGAGTAGGCTTAACAAGCCACTGGGGACTGAAACAATAATATCTCTGTATCTAATGCTTACTGTAAGCAAAAGATGGATTACAAAATAGACTGTTTATTTTTAATTATTAATGTGTTTGAGCTAGCAAACCTTCACAGAGTTACACGTTGTTTGTCATGGATGGAAAGGAGATGTACTATTCGGCACTGGTATTAAAAACAATAATTATTAATTCCGGGCATGGCCATTTTTTTTTTTTTCCCCAAGTGTATAACAAAAATTTTTCAAAGCATATAGTGGGATAAGGTTTAATGGTTGGACTTGGTGATCTTAAAGTTCCCTTCCAACCTGAATGATTCTATGATTCTATAAGGCTAGAAAGGGTTGTCTTGAAACAAAGGAAGGCAGAAATCAGGGTTTTCTTCCTAGTGCAGCGACAAACCTCTTTGCTTTGCTGTTCCTCAGTTTCCCAACTAATGGCTTAGTGCTGTATAATTCTTTACTGGAACTGAATGACTCAAGGGCAGCTTTCAAAGTACAGCTTCTTGTGCTCCCAGGAAAGAGAGAGCAGACGTATCACAGTGCTATAGGCAGCCAAATCAAATGCCGTTGGTAAAAGACATGGTCTCAAAGACGTCCGCTGAAGTTGCGTCAGACCTCTCTGTCATGCCTTCCCCAGCCTCCTCGCTGTAACCTATGCCATGCGTATACCACGACGGCCTTGGCAAAGAGAAATCAGTGCCCTTTGTAAGACTACTATTGGCACAACATGGGGAGAATTTCTTGCAGTGACTGAAGAGGCTGTACCCCGCCCCCCTTTGCAAGCCCCGGTAAAGCTTGGACGTGCTTTGGTACCCCTTGCCCTTGCGCTGCTTTGCAGCATCTTGCTCCAGCAAAGCCCTCCCTGCTGTGGGGCAGGCCCAGCGCTGGCCTGCTCTCAGAATCACAGAATCACAGAATGGTCAGGGTTGGAAGGGACCTCTGGAGATCATCTAGTCCAACCCCCTGCCACAGCAGGGACACCTCCAGCAGTGGCACAGGACGGCGTCCAGGTGGGTTTGGAATGTCTCCAGTGTGGGAGACTCCACCACCTCTCTGGGCAGCCTGTGCCAGTGCTCTGCCACCCTCAAAGGAAAGAAGTTCCTCCTCGTGTTTAGATGGAACTTCCTATGCTCAAGTTTGTGCCCGTTACCTCTTGTCCTATTACTGGGCACCACTGAAAAAAGACCGTTCCCATTGCCTTGGCCTCTCCTCTCCCCAGGGATGCACCGGGGAAAATGCCGCCTCAGACTATTTACAGCACTGTCCTGGCACCACACGAGAGGAATTATCTGCCTCCTCCAGCCCTCGGCTAATCCCTAAATTGCATCTATACTGCAAAGCTTAGTTTATTTTCATTTCATCTAGGAGTTTTAAGTATTGCGAGGAATAAAATGGCCATGCAAAGCGGTGCTTTAATTTTCAAGGGCAGTAAAGTGTTTTATTTTTAGGATGCTCTTACTGAGGAAAGAATCTCCGGCAGGTCTTATCTGGTAGCTAATAATAGTGACCTGGCGTGCCCCGCGCAGTGCCGGCACTGCCGCCCTGCCCTTCTCACGCCGTCTGCTTACGCCGTTTGCTTCTGCTCAGCTCGTTAGAGCCTCCGAAATTGCAGAGTCTAATAATGTAATAACAAGGTTTGCTCATAATTATTAACTCCTTGCGCTCTATGTTATTACTGGAAGGGTGACGTTCATAATTAGAGAGCACAAATATTTACTGTAAGCAGGGTTTCTCTGCAGTCTTTAGAAAACCATCCGTATGTCACCATTTTTAATATCACATTAGAAAATGGTGAGAAGGGGTAGCTCATGGCTAGAGAACCCTTTTAGATATAAACATCTGACTGACAGTCTTCAGGCAGTTTCTGCTGTTAAGTTCAGTATAAATCTTGCTTCCAAGGAGATATTTTTTTTTCATAGTCTGTTTATTGATGCTGATTTCATTTCACGTTATTGTTAAGTTAGTGCAATTCCCCCAGTGACAGTGGTGCTACTCCCAGTTTGTGGTTACTGTTTGTCCCTGTACACAGGAGATAAGCATCAGCATCTCAGTACACAAAGTGTATATTACAAAAGCCCATATTGAAGTTTGTATCTTTTCTAAAACGAGAATTTGCTCTTGCAGTACAGCAGTGTTCCTGCAGCTTGTCATCAAACCGAGAAGCACGCTTGAGAAAGTATAAATAGAAATTAATTTTAGTAATGCAAATCCCGCAGTCCTATTTTGGGCAGGGAAAATCCCATTTTTTTAAAAGAAGTGTGATGGTCCAGTTTTAAGACTGGGCTTATTAGGGATTTACTCAACCAGTGTGTTACAGTAGAGATTCTCCTCTGCCATTTAAATATATCTGTTTCTGATTGATCTAGCTTTTACATGCTATAAATCCTTGCAAATTAGCTTTGGGTATGACCTCCTCCAGTAACTCACTCTATTTTATTTACTTGAGTGTTTTTTGCAGATAAGTCCCCTCTCTTCTGTCTTCCATGACTCCACTGGGAAAACAATAAAGTGAAGAGACAAAAAACGAGTTTAAAATACTTCACCCTCCCATCTTTGGGGTTTTTTTTCCCCCCAAGAGCTTCAAGAGCTGCTTTTTGCTTACAAATCACAGTGTTCTAAATTGCTTGTATGAATCTTGCTACACCGTTTAGTGACTTTGCAACGCTCGCTCTCTAATAGTTGGCGAACACCAGCTGACGGGGCACAAAGTAGCAGTAAAAATACTCAACAGACAGAAAATACGTAGCCTGGATGTGGTTGGGAAGATCAAACGAGAAATTCAAAACCTTAAACTCTTCCGGCACCCTCATATTATCAAACTGTAAGTACCCTTTCTGCCACGCGTTCGGCTTGCTCCTCCACCTGCAAAGACTTCACATACGCGGTTGACTTGGTTTCAGGAGACGGCTTAGAGTAGTGGGAAATGTTAAGTGTGTGGTCAAGTTCTTGCATGTTAGAGCCAAACGTTGCTTTTCCAGAGTTTCCCACTAACTTACGGGGGGACACAGCTGACACTTTGAGAAATGATGGAAGACGTTTCTGCCATTGGGAGTCTGAGTTATTGTAACAGCCAACAGACCAATGTCCCTGTGTCGAGTTTTGCTCAGCTAAACCTGTCCAAGCTGTCCTCTCTCTCCCGTGCAGAGGCCGTCATAAAGGTGCATAGAGAGGGTCTGGGCTTTACTGCATTGGGATGCTATTAGGAGTTTTTGTGATGGCTGTTTTTAGGGTTGATATCTCTGGACTTGAAGCTGCTGAGAATGGTGCCTGAGGAATTGCAGCACGGTCAAGCTTGCAGAGTAAAGCCTTGGCCTGAAGTCAATAGGATTTACGTTTTAACGGCCTGATTATCCGGAGCTTAAAGGAACATTTTTTTTTTAAATTTATTATTCAGACGTAAGTTTTCAAAGTTGCCACTCTGATGAACCTGAATTTAAGTTGTAAATCAGCACCTGCACTCCAGCCTCTGGGATTCCTTCTCAATCCCCAGTTTGTGCAGCCAGTCCACATTAATGAGGCACTCGATAATATCTTTGGCATTTCTATAAAAGAAAGCTGTTGAATGGTAACTGCGAGGATAAGTTGACATTTAGGTCAGCCTTAAAACTGGCATGAGATATAGCAAATACCTGGGACTTAGAGGCAAGGGAAAACAAATTCTCTCTACGGTTAAATAACTAACCATGCAGCAACTGTTGACTTTAGAGTAACTTCAGAGTTCCATGGATTTATTGGAGAACAGATTGGTATTATTTCACGAAAAAGCCAGCAAGTGTCCTCAGCTGTGTGTCCAGCATCCTACAAGTTAAGTCCTGTTCACACATTTGTCAAACTATTCAAGCCTAAAAATTAAACCCAGTTTAATATTATCAGTGTCCTATGGTACATAGGACAATCATGAAATACAATGATAAAGAAAAGAGGTGAGGAGGAGACCATGGTACATAAACCTCCTCTTTCAATAGTTCTTTATATGTATATAAAGGAAATAATGGGGCAATTAACAATAAATTAGATGTCTGGGTCCAAAGGAACTTCAGAAAAATTAGGTTGTTCCTATTGATCTTTGCGGGACTATGACCTATTCACTTGCTGATCTCTGAAAATGGTTTGAAATCTGTTTGTTTCAAATTACAACCCGTGGAAATTCAACTGTAAAAAAAAAAAAAAAACAACCAAAAACAAACACGAACACTGTATCTGAAATAAAACAGAGGGGGTCTCAGCTGGTGCTGCTGTGAATTCCTGTAGCTGCATTGACCTCAGCTGATCACTAGCAGTTTGTACCAGCTGAGACACTGAAATGCGTTTGCAGTGCTCAGGGATCATTTTGAATGAATGGAGAATAAATTTGCGAGTCAAGGGTGATACTCCCCCCCCCCCCCCCCCCCCATTCTAGAATATAGAGAGATTTAGTACTTGAAAAATAGCTGTAATCTTTTGGGGTGCTCATCTTTGTTTCTATACCTTTCCAAAAGAAGCTCCCTCTAGTGTCTAGAGTTCTTCTTTGTCTTCTTTATCCTCGATATGAGGGAAACCAAAGGTACCCCTTCCCTGCCCCCAGCTAACGAAGCCTTCATTTCTGAAGCTGTTGTTGCAGATCTTGAGCAAAATGGAAATTTGAAAGTCAGGACAGTACTAAATGTGATAGGATTGTCTGGCAAAGATTTCGGAGGATTATTTAAAAGCTTGAAGGAAAACTGTAGGTCTGTAGAAGAGATCCTTTCACAGGCAAGTGAAAGATTATACTTGAAATAAGAGATGGCTTTTCAGAAGTGGAAAGCAATTATAAATGCAAGATCCAAACAAATGCTTATTTTAAGGGTTGACATGAAACTAGTGATCTGTTTAAAAGCCTTTCCCTGTTCTTCTTAATTATTTTTTTCTAAATCTGCTTGTGTTTTTGAAGGTACCAGGTCATCAGCACGCCAACAGACTTCTTCATGGTCATGGAATACGTATCTGGCGGTGAATTATTTGATTACATCTGTAAGCACGGACGTGTAAGTGCCAGTACCGTGTCAGCCCAAACACTTGTGTGGGAAGAGGATGGTGTTTAGAAGCAAAACGACTGCTAAAGGGAATGCCGTTAAGGTTAAGGCCCAAAATAGAAGTTGCTTCACAGCAATCCCATCTGGAGTGTCTCGTACCCGCCTCGCACAAAAGTTACGTGCGATTTTTTGCAACGTTTCTCTGATGTATTTCAATACGCAAACCAAAATATCCAAGGTAACGTGTTGCTTAGTGCAAATATTTGGAAAACTAGCATATTTTTATGTTTTTTAGCTCTGGGCTGCCTGTCAAATCCCCCACGGTTCAGCAGCAGATTTACGTGTGTGCAGGGCACTGTAGGGGAAGAGCAGTCGGTGTGGTCTCCGTCCCAGTCATTCACCTCCCCCTTGGCTCCACATCAGGTTTTTTGAAGACTTTGTAAGGATGTGGCTTATCTGAACAACATTTTCGAATGCCAGTAATCCTGCTGGGTATAAATCACCTGAGGCGTAGGTTGAGCCCATGAAATGTGACATTATGGTGACAAAGAAAATCATTAGTGTCTGCCCCGTGGACATCCTCGTAGGCAGGGAGCAATCACAGGGCAAGGAAATGAAAACGGGCTGAAGTTGACATCCAGAATAAGGCTTCAGGTGAAGGATCAGCCCATCATACGTTTCCTCTCTGTACTACAAAAAGCCAATACATTTACAACAAATTGGCTTAGATCAGTGCACTGGTCAACAGAGCTGAGCCCATTTACTGTTCATAGAATCATAGAATGGTTTAGGTTGGAAGGGACCTTGAAGATCATCGAGTTCCAACCCCCCTGCCATAGGCAGGGACACCTCCCACTAGACAGTGTCCACTTCTACCTACAGTTTTGATTTCCAGCACGTTTTAGCCATTTGGATCTTTTCAGTGACTAACTTGGGTCTTTTCTGATCTTTGCATTCAGAAACTGAGTTTTTCAGGAAGAGAGTCTTTAGGAAGTCATCAGTAAAAATAATCAGTCTCCTCATCGTTTTAACTATTCTCTAATATCGTTCATAAAACTTTATAGCTAGTATGGCTATATAGCTAATTAAAATCATCACAATATTCCACCTTTAGATTTTTTTTCCCTAATCCATCTGTCCATGAGGAACCGCTCCCTGAAGCATCCGCTGCGGTGTTTTGTCCAGCCTTGATCGGCATGTGCTGCATAGCAGAACTGGTCCCCTTGGGACAGCAAGCCATTGTCTCATGGGTGCCACCAATAAGTTCTCCTTGATAGCTCAGCTAAATTTAGGTTTCTAATTTCATCCCTGGGCTGTATCATTTGAAAACACTAGCACGTTATAAAATGCAAGAGGGGAAATCTGCTTTATTTGCTGCTCCTGGTCACAGGCACGCTGTGATTTTCCCTGTGTACCCTGGAACATTTTGGCTCCTTGCTAAGTCAAACCTTCCCTTGCCAGCTCTGCAGTCAGACCAGCCTGCAGGACTATTTCCCCTTGCACCCACAGGTTGAAGAGGCAGAAGCTCGACGCCTTTTCCAGCAGATTCTCTCGGCGGTGGATTACTGCCACAGACACATGGTTGTCCACCGAGACCTGAAACCAGAGAACGTGCTGCTGGACGCACACATGAATGCAAAGATAGCCGATTTTGGTATGTGACCCCAGCAGCATTCCAGAAATGCAGCCAGCTCCGAGGCGCTTGCTGGAGCGTGTCCGTGTCGCACGCCTTACAAAACCCAGAGCCTGTTTTCCTAACCACGAGTAGTTGCTTTACCTGAAAAGCCCACAGTTATAAACACCGGCCTTTTCGCAAAAGCAGGGATTACTTATTGTAGCCTGCTTCTGTACCGGCATTAAGAATGGAGCAGCAAAGTAATTTGCAAATCTTCGCTATGTTTTAGTATAATCACCTAATAGAAGGATTTAGCTAATTTATGTTTAAGACAGACCCGGTGCAGTTAATTCCAGGGTGAGCTGGCTGTGCGTGTTTATTTTCATGCATGTTCTCCGTACGTTTGGCCATGTGCTCTTGGCCTCACTTTATTTTACAAATGAGCAGTAACAGGAGCCTTTAAGTGGCGTTACCGATGGAAATCCATTGAAATAGCTGGGCTACCAGCTCAGTCCCAGTGAGTCCTGTCTAGCAGTGACAAAATCCTTTTGAAGATTTACAAATTTCACAACCCCACACAATTCCCATCTAAAGTAAGTGCTCTGGGATGAATTATGTCTCTTTTCCTCTGTGCTAAAGAGCAAAAACTGTGCAATTTGTAACTTCGAGAAGGAAAATTAGCCTGGAGTGAATATTCCTTGGTTAGAGGTGAAAATAACCTCTATTATAATAATATTATTATTATTATTATTTGCAAATCAGCTCAAAACAGTCTATCTGAATTATGTCAGCAGTTTCCCTCCAATTCCCCGCTCCACTTGCTATATCTCTCCTCCTCGTCTGTGCGACATGGAGTCCTCTGTGGCTGGACCCTTCACATCAAACATCAATATGTGGTGAACATCTTGTTGTTTTTAGGATTGTCCAACATGATGTCAGATGGCGAATTTCTACGCACCAGCTGTGGTTCCCCAAATTACGCAGCCCCTGAAGTCATCTCTGGAAGGTAGGACATTCCACGTCTAATCAGAGCCTATGTGAGCACATGGTCTTTGAATCTGGTCTTGGGATTGGAAACAGCTTTGCACATCTGGTAAAAGCAGCGAATCCTTCCAGCCTGTATTTATATGTTTGGGTGAATCTACTGGCAAAAGTCTGAACGTTTTCTTGGTTATTACATTTCTCAATAGCTGTAATAGCAAAACATGTTTTGCTAAAGATGTTTACTTTGGAGGAATTATTAGTAGCAGATGTTGACTGTTTATATTGCTAATTAAAGAGGATGAAAATTACTCTTTGGATGCAAATACCGAGGTTTCAGATGGAAAGGCTTTTCCAGACCACCCCCTTCTCTCCTGCCCACCAATAATATAAAACACAGTGTTAATGAGGAAAACTGTTCACTAACAGAAGAATCAGAAAGGTTTTTAATCACTTTCATACACTGCTGAACTCTTGTACTGAAAATACTTGTCTTCTGGTTCCTTAAGATAGGGTTTTTCTTTCGTGGCAGCAGGTTCAACCATCATAACTGTGTTTTGAATTGAAGAATTGAATTGACAAACCTCCAGTGTGGTTGCATCTCTCAGTGTGCAACATCTGTAGAGCATGTGGCATGTTGAACACACTCTGCAAGGTTGAATTGGACTTTGCCATGTTGATACGGAACTGTTAACTCCTATATCTCACTGTCAAGAACCTAAGTTACATAGAATGTACTTATTTCCCTGACTTTCTCTATAATAGCATAGAAGGGATTGCAAATGCGGATTTTCAAATTTTCAGCCCTCTGTATAATCCTTCAAACTGCCCATCTCCTTACTATCTGCCCTGTATTTTTGAGTCACCCTTTGCATGAGCATTATTTTTCCTAATCCATCGTATTTTGCCTATAACTGTAGCTTTTAAATACAGCATTCTGTTCAAAGTGTCTTAGCTGTGATTATGATTATTTTATCCCCGTTTACACCAGTGCAAGTGTTGGCAGAGCATCCTAGGAATTAGACCAGCATCCAAAAACCCTGTTGTGACTACAGCTCTACATGTGAAAGCAAGGAAATCCTCATTGTCAAGAGGGGAACAAAGCCAGAAACTCTTAATGTGATTCCAAAAAAATATTAATATGATTTCCGTCTCCCTTTCAATAAAGACCTGGAGCGCGTTATTTTCAGTTCATATAGGAGACAAGGCACGTGGCAGATTAACAAGTGCCTGCAGTTCCAGTATGCAGAGCCTGACTGCTTGAAGGATACAGGCAATACAGCTTATTAATGAGAAAAGTAAGAAAGAAAACCGAAACCAAACCTACACGTTGCACTTTTTCACCGGCTCCTGCTGCCTTTGCTGGGTAGAGCACCAAAGCAGTAGAGCGTAATGGCTCAGGTTTCAAAGCCATAAAAGTGCATCTCATTTGGGCTTAAAAGTCCAATCAACTGGTGGGGCAATGCGGCGATCAGCAGAACAAGTCAGGCTTCCTATCTGTTGGAGTCACGCACGGAGGCAGGACCAGAGGGGAATCTAGCTAACTGTCTGCATTTCCAAAATTACTTTGCTGCTGTCCCTGGCCTCACTGGGGGGAAAGTCTCACCCTCAGACAAGCAGAGCCGGTGTTTTGGTGGTGGTCAGAGGATGGCCATGTGCATGACCAGTGGTTTTTGTACACCGGTGTGCCTGTGGCGATGCTTTTCA
Organism: Pluvialis apricaria; assembly: GCA_017639485.1. Lineage (NCBI taxonomy): Eukaryota > Metazoa > Chordata > Aves > Charadriiformes > Charadriidae > Pluvialis > Pluvialis apricaria. Next base: position 5,710,275 of record CM030011.1, on the reverse strand, counting down.
GGAGGAGCAAGTGCAGGACGCTGAGGTTTCACAAAGAGAGTTCTCTATTTCCAGTTCAACCTCTGTATTTTGGTAGGATTTTACAGCCCAAGGGTAGGCACTGCCTCCCAAAATCTCAGAGAAAGCACCGGTTGTAGCAGAAGGAGATAAACAGATCGAGCAAGCAAGCAGCGGGAAAACCCGTATATGTGGGGTGTCCCGGCTTGGTGATGCCAGGGAGCACATTAGCAGCTTGTCGGAAGCAGGAGCACTTGCATGCCAGCACACAAACTTCAACTGAAAATAAACACTTGGAGATACCGTATCTGCTGCCGTTTAATCTTCCTCCCTGAATGAACAGAAATTGCTGGCTGAGCCCTTGGGGCGAAGGAGCAGACAGCCTGGCAGAGCTCTTGGAAATGTGGGGTTTGGCTTTTTTGGAGGGTCTGGCGGATGCAGGGATGTACACGGCCATCCAGAGGAGCGTGGACAGCCCACACCAGCTCTGCCGTGCCATTTGCAAACCTGCCATGCCAGGTTTGGGTTGGGGGTATCTGTGTGAGCAGCCCTGGGGTGGGCTGTGGCTCTGGCCCTGGTGGAGCTGGTAGAGGGTCCCCAGCTCGCCCAGTGGGACCTGTGCCCTAACTAAGGAGAGGAGGACGGGGGGTGACACATTTCTCCTGCCCTTGCCTTTGTGCAGGCTGTACGCCGGCCCCGAGGTGGACATCTGGAGCTGTGGCGTTATCCTCTACGCCCTTCTCTGCGGCACTCTGCCTTTCGATGACGAGCACGTCCCCACCCTCTTCAAGAAGATCCGGGGAGGTGTGTTTTACATCCCCGAATACCTCAACCGCTCCGTTGCCACTCTCCTCATGCACATGCTGCAGGTTGACCCCCTCAAGCGAGCAACCATCAAGGACATCAGGTCAGCCCAGGTGGGATGGGGTGGGCTGACTGTTTTTTGGGGGGTTCCGGCATACTGGTGGCAGAGGATGGTGGCTCTCCTGGGGGTCACCTGCTGGCAGGTAGGTAGGGTGGTTTGCAGGAGTAGGCAGCTAATCCAGCTGGTTTTTGTCCCAAGTGATTCAAGGAGCACTCCTGTACCCTTCTGTGTTGATGGAGAGGTGGGTGCTGCCGGCTGGCAGCAGGTGATGATGAACAGGGTGATGATTTTATATAGCTTTTATATATATATATATATATATATAAAGCTATTTTACCGCATTGTAAAATAGCCTCAAAAATCTCTTAATAGTGCTTAGCAAAACCAGCTATATCATGCAATAATCCTAAGAACTTAATATCCACCAGCCATTTTTCATTACTTTTATTTCAAGACCACCTCCCTCTGGGTACCAGGTCAGAATAAGAGGGTAATCATTGTACTTAGTGTCTATCCAGTAAAAAAAGGACGACAAACACAATTACTAACTTGATCCATAAATATCGGATGTAGTTTAAAATGGGAGCTAATAGTTCATCTTTAAATGCAGCATGGTTTTCTTGTCTAGTCAATGAGTGCAGTGCCCGTGAACCTTTTAGCTGCATGCATCACTGTGGAAATTCAAGGTAAAGGGAACAATTGGGTTCTTACACAGATATCTGTGCCTGCAGAGATCATTACATGTTCATGGCTGGTAGTAGGACTTCAAATTTTTCACAATCTGAGCCATTTTAGAAACATTTTGTAAAATTGGAGCCCGATAAGCATTTTATGAAATTTACAGTAATCATTACATCTAGCTGGTGTGCTAAGCACATACATAAATGTTACTGGGACTTTGGGGAGTTCTCAGGTTTTTAATGCGTTTGCAATGGATGGCCTTAATTTTGCTCTTCAAGTAAAACCAAGTGAAATGCCTTTTTTATTTCTTAATCCCATAAGACTAGAGGATTTAATTACATGTATAGAGCAGCAGCACATGATTCTATGTGGCAAGATTGCAGTTGATATATAGAAGCTATAGACAAGGCTCTCTATGGCATTCAGCCACTGAATCATTATTGAGTTTGTTGTAAATCGGTGGGAATCAGGTACCGGGATAGCTTTGATGCTCTGTGTCTCTGTCAGACCCACAGTAATCAGAAAGTATGAGCATCTCGTAAGTGCTGAGGTCTTCAAAGCCAAGTGAGCAAGCAGCCGTGCTTGCAAAGTGTCATCGTTGTTGCAATACTGGTGGGACCGTGCAGGGCTGGGTTGAGCTCCCCAGTCTGCAGCTGAGGATTAGTCTTCGCTAGACCAAGAGAGGGACTGGTGGCAGTGGTCACCCCGGCTTGCCTTGCACAGACCTCACGGCGGCTCCTCTCTGCCTTTTCCCAGGGAACACGAGTGGTTTAAGGAGGAGCTGCCCAGTTACCTGTTCCCAGAGGACCCTTCCTACGATGCCACCGTCATCGATGACGACGCGGTTCGGGAAGTTTGTGAAAAGTTTGAATGCACAGAGTCGGAGGTGATGAACAGCCTGTACAGTGGTGACCCTCAGGACCAGCTGGCGGTGGCTTACCACCTCGTCATCGACAACCGGAGGATCATGAACCAAGCCAGCGAGTTCTACCTCGCCTCCAGCCCCCCCACCGGCTCCTTCATGGACGACAGCGCCATGCACATCCCTCCTGGGGTCAAGCCGCACCCCGAGAGGATGCCACCCTTGATAGCGGACAGCCCCAAAGCGCGATGTCCTTTGGATGCCCTCAACACCACCAAGCCAAAACCCCTGACTGTCAAAAAGGCCAAGTGGCACCTGGGAATCCGCAGCCAGAGCAAACCCTATGACATTATGGCCGAGGTGTACCGTGCTATGAAACAGCTGGATTTCGAGTGGAAGGTAGGGAGTGCTGGTGCTTCGTGCGGGTTTTCGGGGGTCTTTTTCTCATGAGCTGAATTGCTCAGGGAGGTTGGTAGATATGGTTACAGCCTCAGCTGTTTCCGAATAAGTGCTCACACCTTGCGACCATCCCTGTTATTTCTTGTCAATACAAACACGCTGCATTAAGATGCTAGCTGTGGTTCAATATCCGTGGTGTTTATTTATAGCGTGAAATAAGAGTTTTCTTTCTGAATGCTCTAAGCCTCTGACTGGAAAGATGATTCTGCCTCGTTTAGCTGCAGGGATGAGAGGAGCCGGTCACATTTCTAATTTTAGTGGCTAATTCCTTGCGAGGTCATCTCGAGTGCTGCTGAGTAAAGTAACTCTCGTTATTTCTGCTTGCGTCCTGGCAGTCGTGTGTGCTGAAACAGCACGATATGCATCTTCTTTAAAGATGCACAGGTGAGGCGGGGGGGTGTTGGGGGCAGGAGCTTGTACCATTGATGCTGCGGCATTTTCCTCAATGGAGATGGAGCGGGGCTCATGGACCAGATGTGCTTTCAGACACACGTACTTCTTCCCCAGTTTAGGGATCAGCTTCTTGAAGCTTGATGTAAACCCAGATGGCATTTTAGTTGACAGTACTCAAGCATTATCAAGCACTGGAACAGGCTGCCCAGGGAAGTGGTGGAGTCACCATCCCTGGAGGTGTTGAAAAGATGGGCAGACGTGGTGCTGAGGGACATGGTTTAGTGGTGGTTTTGGCAGTGTTAGGTTGATGGTTGGACTTGGTGATCTTCAAGGTCCCTTCCAGCCTAGATGAGTCTGTGATTCTATGATTCTGCTCACTTCAGAGATTTCTTCAGAGCTACGCAGCTTTTAGTCACAATCTTTTTCAAAGTGAGATTAATAAATCCCTAAGTTAGCCCTTAATATTTTCTGATGAGCCTGCTCACTAAATCTCAGTGCAGTCGCTGTCGTGAGCTCTCCTGACTCATGGCCTTTCGCAGCAGCCTTGTGCTAGCATCAGGAGCAAGGTAAGGAGAATCTCAGCCCAGATCTCCATCACCGGAGGAGATATCCTTCTCGCTGCAGGTCCCAAGGGTTGTACAGTGTGAACGTCACTGTGCAGCTTCTTCAAAGCCTCCTATCTCCTCCTTATTTTTGATAATATCACATATTTAAAGCCAAATAGCGCCCAGAAACCTGATTTAACTGCACCAGCCAGGAGATGGACCATCTCCAGATGCAGTATGCCTACACCAGCCAGACATTTGTTAGCTGCATGGTCTTACAGAGAGCGAACAAACCTGATGTATTTCTGGTACAACTTCAGAAACCAAGTCAGCCCAACGTCTTCATGTAGGCAGTGGAGCTTATTTTGTACGAGGAGGTTTCACAATAGTCTTTCCCACCCTAAGAATAACTTCAGATGTGACTTTTCATCAAAATAGCTTTCCCATCCATTCAGTTGCTTCTTAAGTATAGCACAGAGAAAAGATCTCATTGCAAACGAGATGCAGCAGATTGCGGGGTGGGAAGCAGCAAGAGAAAATGCACAGCTCAAGGCTGATTCACGAACACTGAATTTAGCTGCGCTGATGGTAGAGGCTGCTCTCCACAGCTGCCCAGCCTGCCCTGGTTTCACGGGCACGGTCCTCATCCACATGGCTTTTTGGCTCATATGGCCATTGCTGCTGGTGAGGGAGGAGCGAACGTCAGTTTGGTGCCTGGCAGATGGGTCACGGCAGCTTTGCCTGCCAGCAGCTGGTGAATCAGAGCCCTAAGAAGCATTTTTAAAGATAGGAGGGAGCAGGATACGAAGCTGTTTGCTTAATTTTATGGGCGTTGTTCTTTCTAGAAACCGTGTCAAAAAGGTATCTTGCTAGTATTTAGAAAAACGTGAGGAAAGAAGTGTTCTTCGTGCTGCCTTGAATCTTACTCCTGAAAGCAAGTTTCCCATTGCAGGTGGTGAACTCCTACCATCTCAGAGTGCGCCGCAAGAACCCGGTGACGGGCAATTACGTGAAGATGAGCTTGCAGCTCTACCAGGTTGACAACCGCAGCTATCTCTTGGACTTCAAAAGCATCGATGGTAAGCGGGTAATGGTACAACGCAAGACGTAAAACATAAAATGGCAAGTTCAGAAGTCTAAAAAAAATATAAAAATCATTCTTTGCATTTCAAGATGCTTATGCAGCTGTGTCAAGTCAGCAAAAGCCCTTGTGATCCATTTGTCTCTACTGCTGTTACTAGTTGCTTACCAAATGTGCATTGCAGATGCCAAACTGATGCCACTTTTTCTTTTTTCTTTTATGTATTCAAGACGATGTGATGGAGCAGAGGTCCGGCTCATCCACACCACAGCGCTCCTGCTCTGCCGCTGGCTTGCACCGGCCGAGGCTGAGCATCGATGCCGCCGCGGCCGCCGAGTGCCAGTCGCTGATGGGCTCTCTGAGCGGCTCCTTCGTCGGCAGCATCCCCTCGGTGACACCGCGCCTGGGGAGCCACACCATGGACTTCTTCGAGATGTGCGCCAGCCTGATCATGGCCCTGGCTCGCTGACGGGCAGCACCGACACACCAGTCCCTCCACACACGGTATTGCACTGTGAGGATCTGGTCCGACTTGTCCGTTCCTTGTTTCTTCTGCTTCGTTCCTCCTCCTCCTCCTCCTCCGCCCCTCATCGCTCCATAGGCTGCGACACAGAGCCAATTCCAGACCCAGAACATGCTCCCCTCTAACAAGGCACTGAGGAAATTAAGAATAACTTTATTTCACTCGTTATACAGTGGTGAAATACATCCGATATCCTTTTCTCCCTAGTGAACCGAATGGGAAATGTTGGTATGGCTGTAAAGTAGCGAACGTATCACTGAGTTTTTGGAAAACGCCTCCCTCCTGGTTCATCTTGAGTTAACGGAGCCATGGCCAAGCTTTCTGCGATGTAGGTAGCGTGCAGTGAGGTTGATGTTGTATCCCCTTTGCTGTGCAGAGCAGGGGCAGGATGGGCTGAGCCAGGTCAGAGGGGTTGACCGGGAGCTACATGAAACGGAGCGGAGGGGTAATGAAGTAGCTCTGCGGCGTTCACACCTGGGTGCTGGTGGGGCTGTTGGTCTCTGGTAACACTTTCCTCCTAAAACTAGCAGCCGCTCAGATGCTTCTGCGCTAGTGCAATATGCCATCCCTCCCCTCGGGGATTTTTTTTTTCCCCCTGCTAAAGATGGGGAGGGAAGGTGGGATGTGCAAAGGTCCTGTTGCAAACGTGCCATGGGAAAGCCTCCACGTGTCAAGTCTTTGCAGAGGAGTGTCCCATAAAATGCTTTATTTCCTCCTCCTGAGAGCCCCGGACAGCACTGACCTGCTCACCGCCTTCAAAGGTGAAGGCAGCTTGCCTTTTTTCCAGCCCTTAGTCATCGCCCTCACCTCCAGCCCGCTCACCCTCCCCTCCAGGGCCCGAATCCCAAGCCGGATTCGGATGAACCACTGACGGAGAGCAGGATGCCGATGACCCCCCCCGAAAACCCAGCGCTTCGCCCACCGTGCACCCAAGGGTGGGGATGATCGCTGCTGGGCGAGAGCCGGCAGCATCGCGCAGCTCCGGAGCACTCACCTCTCGCCTTTCCCGCAGGAAGCCTTCGCCCGTTGTCACCACCCGAAAATCGCTGCCAAATCTGCCTTCCCTGCCGTCCCCGCTCGCAGCTTCGCGCCGCTGGAGACTCGCTTTTCACGCCGAAGGGCTCTCCCGTCCCGCTGCTGCTCACCAGACTGTGACCTTCACCACTCCGCTGATAAGGCAGGGATGTCCGAATCCGGAGTTTTACTGTTTCTTTACTACTGGCTATCTGAAGGATAGGATTTTATTTTCTAAGACAAACTACGGCGATTTTTAAGGTTAAATTCTTGTTATTCAAGGGTAAACTCTAATGCATGTGTGACTTCTTTGTTTAAAAGAATTATTATTTTTGATTACACAGGCTTAATCTGATGGGCAGCGTTGGCATCTGCTTGGCTTTGCTATGGTATTTAATTCCATTTACTTGATTGCAAAGGAACATAATAGTCTAATCAGTCAAGGAACAAATGCTTTATGAAAACTTTGCCAAAAAAATCCTGGGTGGTTTTTTTTTTCTTTTCTTTTTTTTTCCTGTTTTGTTGTAAGAAACAAAGCAAAGGAGAACTTTTGCTGGTCCCAGGTATACGGTTATTCAACTTTAAAAAAAAATTAATCCATCTTTTTTGATAGCTTCTGATGACCCATCGAGGTTTTTTGCTAGGTTTTTTTGTACAGTTGCACTTTAATTTATACTTTCTGCAAGTTTCTATGAGAAGCAAGGAAAAGAATGACACATTAAGCCTTTTGTACTAATCATTTTAGGTAATCAAGACAAATATGGGATATTTTTGCCATCTACTGGCAGTTAAATGGACATTTTCAGCCTGAAGTCCCTTTTTTTTAAAAACACAAAATTGCCTTACTTTTGTTACAGGTTACGCTTGGATTCTCACTAACGTGACTTTACAGCTCCAATTTTTCCAGAAGCCGCACAAAGTAGAAAGCTTCCAAAAAAAAAAAAAAGAAAATCAGTTTTGCTGTTAAGTTCTCGTACGCTAAATCAAACGCAGCAGTGGCTGGATTATAAACCCGGCAGCAGAACAATTTTGTTTTTAAAAGAAACACTGGAAATATTTGTAGTACTCCTAGGTTTTGTAACGAGCTTTTTATTATATTATCATTATTAAATAAATACTCTGGGGTGCAGGATGGCTTTGGTACTGTGCCTGGTGGCTCTGGGATGATGTGCGTCTCCAGTGCTGTGGTGTGAGCAGGTCATACTTGGCGAGGATGGAGAATCCAGACTCCTGCATGCAAAAAAAAAAATCCCACCCCAGAGCCAAAGCTGAGCAGCACCCGGCTCTTTAGCAGCTTTCGGATCAGTGCTGAGACACGAGCGAATGCTGAGCAAACAGCCCTAAATGGTTTTGGGTGCTGGAGATAAGCCCCTTTGGAAAGGAGCAGGAGGGGGTGGCTGAGCGGCCGTAGGGACAGACATTAATTTCCATCCAGGAAAAACTTAGACGTGTCCATAGCCACACCGTGAAATGTGTTGGAAACGTAAAAGGCTGTTTAAATCATCTCTCCCAACTGAGCATCTTGCCAAGTCGCTTGTCCTGGAACCACCTGTAGCCCAGTTGATAAGGGGCTGGTGCATTAGGTATAATCTGCGGTTCAGAAGCATGTAGATGTAAAAATGCCTCACCTTAAAATGACACTTGTCCTCCGGGATTTCCTCCCCAGCAGAACTAATAGTATTAAAAGGCAGCAAATGCCCTTGGGAGGAAATATTTGCTTCCTGGAGGTGGGTGGGATTTCTAGGTGGTAGAATAAGCCCTCGCGGCACTTGGCATCTTCTCAGACCCATGCAAACATTAACTGATATATGGATCTGCAAAACCAGTCCTGCCTAGAAGGCAAAAAAGAGTGGCTCAGTTTTCCATATGGAGAGATGCAAAGAGATGAAGCAACTTTCCTGCTCGATGTCAGCAGAGGCAGTGGAGCGAGTAGGACTGATGGAAGTACCTCCGCCATGAACGCCTCCGACTAAACTGTCCGTTACAGCCTTACCCAAAGCCGCGCTGCATTTTTGAAATATTCTGAGAAGTTTCACTTCGATTTTTTTTTTTTTAATTTATTTAGCTTTCGCACAGTCTGTTTTCTGGTTCCTAGCTGCAAAGAAGCTGCTGACCTCCAGTTACATTTTCCAGAGGAAAAGTTTAACTTTTACACTGTTACACTGTGGTCAGGGTGTGTTGGTTTTTTTTCAGTTATGCTGGTACACGCACGAGCATCAGGAAAAGCAGGGTAGCCCTATTTGAACTACAGAAACTTGAATTACTCCAAGTGCAATTCTTCGAAAGCCACTGGACGGCTGTGCTTTGCAAGCCACAAACTCACCCAAACTTTGCTTCAGCCCGGGAGGGAGAGAAACAAAACGCGAAGGCTCGAGTTCAGTTAGGCTCCGGCATTAACCTCCAGCTCCTGGAATGAGTTAATTCAGAATAGCTTCTACTGTACTAGTTGGCAAATATATATATGTATATATTATCTATGGATACATATATATAAAATATATATGTGTATGTATTATCTATGGATACATATATATAAAATGTGTATTTATTATATATGGATACATATATATAAATATATATATATATATGTATGTATTATATATGGAGAGAGAGATATATCTAAAAATGTAAGTAGCATCCCTGGCATTGGCCTCTCAGTTTTATCTGCCCAGTGGGGTAGGTGTGTGCCCTGGATGCCCGCCATGCACACACTAATCCCAGTGTACAAGAGGTCCCGGAGAAAAGGGGTGATATTTTTACACCCTCTTCTAGGTAAAGCCCCTGAGTAGCTTAGCTGACCCCATCAGACCCAGCGTGGCCTCGTCCAAGGACAGGAGGAGAGGTGGCATCGGGAGCTGCGAGCATCCCACCCTCCCCGGCCGAAGCTGTGGTGCCAATGGGGTTTGGGGCAGTTTCGTGTTCAGGAGTAAGAGCCGAGCAGGCGAAGGCAGTGGGATTTTTTTTTTTTTTTTTTTTTTTTTGTTCTCTTAACGGGTCAGAAATGCATCTTCAGCATCTACAGCCAATTTAGCATTTCATAAGGTGTGTAGAAGTACAGGGGTATATTTGGGCAGTGTTGTAAAAATGAAGCAACTGGTTAGTATCTGTTGTATATACATTTTTTTTGGTGTGATTATAATGCCATTTGTACTGCAATAGATGAAGTTTGAACAAAATAACCATTCTGTCTACTCCTTTTCATTTTACTGCTCTTTATCATCGGTTGTCTTGTGTGCATCCACGTAGAAGGAAGAGCCACCTATGCGCAGGACATGAAATTGTGCCTTCGACATACATTAGGACTGCTGGAAGTCGCAGCTTTATTTCACGAGGTGCACAAATCCCCCAGTTTATGCAGAATCCCACCGGTGAGACATGCAGGCCGTGTTTCTAAATACTTGAAGTACCATTTGTTGTGCAATTATTTGGCTTCACCCTTTTATGAGCTGAGAGGAGAGGGGGAAGAAGAATCGCGCATCCATCCTTTCAGATGAGCCAAACAAATCCCTGCTCCAGCTCCTGAAGTATTTTACTGGAAAGTTTTAGGATCTGTTTTTGTTTCAGGTGTATGATGTACCTCTTGGAGTCACCTTTCTTAAGGTCTTACTTTGGTATGGGCTTTCCATTTAGCGCTTTCCTTTGGCTTCTTTAGCCCTTCCCTTATATATTCCTTTGCATCATTCACGTATAAAAAAAAGCAACAGCTTCCTATAATTCTGAATTTCCAGACTGCCTCTTGGCCGCGGAGTTAACGATTCATTCAGAGGTACCGCACTCCCACGCCTGAGAGATGAACTGGTTTTCAGAATTCCCATGCAACACCTGTTGACCAAACACTGACTTTTGCTGAGAGCAAACCTGGTATTACACGTATTCGATGCATGTATCTTTGCTCGGTTTTGGTCATCAAAATTAGAACTGGATGGTAAATCAGAGCTCTGGCTGCAAAGCGTGAGTACACTTTTGGTGTTACAAAAAGTCTGTTTTCAACAAAAGCCTTGAAATTCCTGCTGAAGCTGCCTTAATTTAAAAATGAAAGTTTTTATTTGTAAGATTCATCTCTATGGGTTTTTTCAAGTTTTGAGATAGTTTATTTATCCTCATCTCACAAAGCTGTGAAGTAGGTACTGTAGACATGGTAATATTTATTCTTGTTGCTGAAAGCATGTTTGTGTGTTCTGTATCATGTTATATTCACGTGTTTTGTACCTCAATGCATTTGTGGTTTTTTTTTTCTTTTAGAGCGCAAAGCAAAACTGAATCCCAGGATAACTGTAGTGTCCGTGGCCCAGCACCTCTGGGCAGACAAACCTCAGCTCTGTGAGACAGGTGAACTGGACTAGTCTGTCGTAATTTTTTGTTTGTCCTATAAGGAGTATTTATGATTTATGATATTATGTATTTATGGGGTTTGGGGGTTAAAATACTGAACTTTAAAAAGCTCTGAGTATATGGATCCCTTCAAACATATCATTAACATGAAGCTCAGGAAAAAATCCTGAGCTCTATAAATACTCCATCCTTCTTGGCATTTTCTGTTTTGTCAACTGATGGGCTGGAGAAGGTTTTATTTTAAAATTATTTGCTTTAGTACTTTCTGGGGCTAGTTGTTGTGGAAGGGCACAGAGCCTAGGTTCAGTTTTGTCCTTTGTGCAAGTAACTGTGCATTAGATAATCACAACGAAGCCTTTTACCTTCCATTTATGGTGTGGAAAGTGTTTCTTGGTGTACTGCACTGCATGTGATAGCTGTCTCCATGGTTGACATTTGCACTTTAATAAACTCAGAGGTGAAAAGAGGCAAGAGCAACAAATCCTTAAAACTTACTTATTGCACAGTCCCTTTTTGCAGGCTGGGGCTGGCTGGTAGGGTTTCCCTCTGGAGATGTTCCCGGCACATCCCGGCTGCGGGGTCATGGATGCCTCTAGGGTTTGGGGGGGGGCAAAGGGGCAAGGAGGGGAATTAAAATATATACATTAATAACAGAAACAGCTTCCCCAACCCAAAATATGTGCCAGGAGCCAGGCCCAGAGGTTTTCTTCTGTATTAATGTGCATCCAGCAGAGCTGATGGACCTGTGCTGACTCAGATCTTGACTCCGTACGCAAAAGCATGGAGAAAAGCATTTTAAAGATATTGTGCAAAAATAACTTTTCATTGCAGGATAGGTGCTTTTGGGAGGGAGGGAATTGGGGGCTTAGTTCACATACGCCTGTGATGCAGAAGGAAGTAAATCTCGTTAAAGCACAAAGCTGCAGCGAATGCTCCAATTTCGTCCCTGGCCACACTCTCCCTTTTACACAATTTCTGTGATACTGAATTGGCTTCTAAGAAACTTCGGTTCGCCCTCAGATTCAGCAAAGCAGAACAGTTATCATCACGGTCTCCAATTTGAGAAGGAACGTTGGAGGAACAGTGTTTAAAATTCACATGAGAATTACTTCAAGTTTTGATGTGTTTAGGGTGTACCAGCAAGGCTATAAAAGAAAAAAAGGAAGAATTTAATTTCCTGACCTAAATATAGCCAACCTGTGGTTTAATTGAAGAAATCTACATTACTATATGTAAAGCATTTTTTTGTATTGTCTTGAGTCATCCTACATCAAGCGCTTTCCTTCTGTACATGCATTGGAATCTGTCCATGAAGAAAAATAGTTTGAAGTGCATTACAAGGCATCCTCGCTTGAAGTCAGCTGCCAACGCCCATGCAGAAGTTTGTGTTTCGCATCATGTTGGGTCGCAACCCCACAAGGACTGTGCCTAATTGCACTGGGATCAGCATCCAGTCACGTATATCACAGGATATATGGGGAGATTATTTTTTTTTTAATTTAATTTTAAAACGAAAGGAAAAAAAATGCTAAATAACTTCCTTAGGAGACAAAAATGAACTAGCACATGTGGCTAATACAATATTTGCCTATAGTGCTTACCGAGCATGCGATTAATAGACTTCAGGAGTTGTGAGCTAGTGCTGGATGGGGAGGAGGATGAGGAAGGCATCGAGGAAAGAGGCGTTTTCTTCACAGGATCAATCCTAAACATTGCCATGGAAAAAAAGCCCCCCACGTAAACTGTCTCCACAACTTCCATCAGGATAATTCCCCGCAAAGGCTGTAGGTGAAGGACATAACGCACATCCCAGCCTGCTCTGAAGCCAAACACGCACTTCAGCTCCCCGAACTCTCCATCTCCGCTACAGAAGTCTAAATATTTGGGCTGGCAAGCCTGCAAAGCTGTGCATGCTTACAGGGGATTGTTTTATTTATTTTTTTTTTATTGCAAGGATGGATGCAGGCCAACGTACTTAATAGTAACCACATGGTAAAATAAATAAGAATGCCTGTATAGACTTAAAAGTAAATGTTAAATATTTGCTCTGTTTTTTCTGATGTCTTCTATGCCAGCTTTGAAATGGCCGTGTGGCAAACAGCGCTTTTATTTTGCTGTGTTTTCTTAAGCCTGGAACATTTAATAATTTCTAATTAAGCCATCTACATTTTTAGGATATTTATGAGCAAACTGATATGGGCTCTTAAAAATGTGCCGGGAGGGGCAGACGCTGTACACTACGGTCGTATTTAGGGGTTTTTTTTCTTCTAAAGCCATGTAAAAACTATCCACATTTTTCTGTTTTTGAAAAGGTATCCACTGGATACACTGAGGAGAAGCCATTAGCAATTTATATTTCTCTTCCTACATTTAGGAGCATTTTTCTTAAAATAAGCAATCGTCCTCTGGGCCCACGGCGGAGAATAGCCCAAACACAGGGGCAACTGTTGGGTAACTGCCTGCTGCTGCGAGTAGGGGAGAGCCAGGAGTCAGCCTTTACATATCTGGGATGCCTAAGCTAGCTTAGAAAAATAAAGTAAATTTTGACTGAATGCTTTATTTACTCTTTTTTAATGTTTTTTTGGAAAGAAATGAGTCAAGTTTTCCAATATTTTATATATTCAACCCAGCAAGGGTGGCGGTACATACTTCTCGTCTCTATACTTTTGTCAAGACCAAAACCAGTTCATATTTATATGGTTTGCTTTCTAAAAGCAAATCTTTTTGGGGAGCCTTGCAATTCCAGCATCTAAGCCAGTTGGTAATGAGATGGAGCAACTAAACTGCGCAATTTTTTTCATGCAAATGCAGAAACGGTACAGCTATTTCAGAGCTGACCCACAAGGTACTCCAAAAAGTGAGAAATCCTGAAAATAACTAACGTCAAGCTAATCAGTGAAGACATGCCCTAAATAGCAAAGAAAAAAAAAAAAAGGAAATTACTCGTGCATGTTTAACAGTGTAAGCATAAAAAATAAAATTTTATTTACAATCACATCAGCTCTCTGCAGTTGACCAACGTGGACTCTCACAGATGCGGGAAGCACAACAGAGACCTTCCTTCAAGGATGCTCCAGGGGAGAGCAGCTCTCGGGGCAGTCAGTACTGTCTGTCTCAAACAAAAAGAAAGTTTCACAGCAGTGGGCACTTGGGCAATAGGAGGTTCAGTTGCATCAATTATGCATGAGCATGCAAGGAAATGATATTGCAGCAAGGGATTTAAGGGCGTGTTTTGGCAAGGCGATGCACACCGAGTGGCCCATGTTTGCAGCAGATGTGAATTAATATGGCATATCTGAAGGCAAGTCAAGAATCTCCAATTTATACAAGTCATGACTGGACGGGGCTTTTTTTAGCTGCAGTTGGAGTGGAAACCTGTATAACAGCAGAATAGCAGACTAAAACTGGAAATACTTATTTAATATTTAATACGGGCTGTTTACATTAACCTTCCCCTGCCTTCAGAAGTTTTAAGTACATTTCTCCACATCTCAAATATCTATACACAGGAAGGAGAAGAAAATATGCATCATAATAAATAAAATCTGAGTTTACCTGAAGTTCAAATGCTCCACTAGAACATACCCATCTGAGAGAAGGGGAAAAAAAGAAGTGAATTAGTAAACTCCTGAGCAAATAAAGTCGCAGTGGCTAAGCACAAAGAACATACTGTTTCTTGCCCCTCAAAACCAGATTGAAAAGTGACCACCCATGCCAGACACTTTCTGCAAACTTACATCTGCCCTCTGAATTGCGGCAAATCACTGCGCTGCCCTCCGTGATATCGATAACATCCAGCTGTTCTCCAGCTGTGACCGGGAGATCAACTCTCCTCTTACTGGGGACTGAGCATTCGGCAGTGGCTGTGTTGATGACATTGATCTCCTTATCATACTGCAGAGAAGAAATAAAAAGCACAAGTTAATTCTAGACTCATGTGCAGTGTCTTTAAGGGCAGCAGGGAGGGATGGAGAGAAGAGATCTCAGAATGGGTTGTGAGGCTTTGCTTGGGGCTGAAAGGGGTGAAAAAAACAGCAACACGCCTGATGAAGATCCCAGATTAGGGGAGAAGGCAGCAGGTCAGTGGGACATCTCTTCCAGCCTAGATAAGGACCAACAACTTTCCACCATGCATCTCTTAAGCATGACACATGGCTGCTTTCCTCCTCTGACACAACTAATTCTCTAAAAGGAGACACGTACCATAAATGTTTTTCTAAAAATCTTCTCTTCTTTTTCCATCTTCTTGCTTTTTTCTGCATTATTCTTCTTGACTTTGAAGATACTTCTGCATTGAGAGGGAGAGAGACACACACCTCTGAGCTCCATTTAAATAACCACAGGCACACTGGGAAATGCAGCCCAAAGCCTAAGTCCAGTCTTGTCTGCAATGAACTCTTGGAAGAGCAAAACGCATCATTCTCACTGCTATTTTTCATAAAAGAAGGAATATACAAATCCAACCTGTTGGTGAGCATAGCTTGAGCCATTTTGTATCTCCATTTGGAATAACTATTTTCTCGGTAAGCAGCGTGGGAACAAACAAACTCTCTATCAAGTGTTTCAAATCAGTTGTGTTTTTATAGAAGTCAACAATTCACTTTTCCCCCCATCAATTTGTCTCCTTCTGGTTTTATTTATATTCAAACATAAAGGGTCCCCAGATAACTCTCATCCTGAGTCATTTACGGAAGTGGGGCTTGACAGAGCTCTACAGATTTTTGTTGCTTTTTCAGCACGTGGAGGAGAAAGTCACCCAAGCAGACATTCATATGGCACTATAAAGTGAAAAAACAAGCTCTTATAACCAGCTCAAGGGGGGCAATGGCCATTTGTGCTGGGGCATTCCCTGGGTATGGAGATGCCACTCTTTCTGGTTTGTACATAAAATTCCAGCTGTGACATCCATTTTAAAACTAGAAGACAGGGGAAAAAAACAGCCAAACAAACAAAAAACACACACTTGCAATAAATTATTCACCCTTGGCTACTTTCATGTACTTAAAATGAAGAGGAGGGGAAACAAGAGCTGAAATTACGGACTTTTAAGCTGTGAAGAGATTCCTCCTTGGCACACTCAGCCTGCAGGACCTGCGATCTCTAAGGAACAGATGAAATTGCGCCAGCTTCATGGTAGTCTGTAAAATTATACGCATGACTCTGCGCAACATGACAAGGGATGTTTAAGCAACCCCATGCAGGAACTCTGTGCTAAGGACCCATAAAATAGATTTCTGATTTGCATTTGTTTGAAGTCCTGGGTATTGGGTCATGAAAATGCTCGTTGCAATGCACATTTTTCTGCTCTTAAAAGGGAAATGAAATTCTTACTTCCATGCGAATTTTTGCAGCACCAGTAACAAAAAGTTTTATTTGTGCTTTTATGCACAAATGCTACAGCAAAAGGCAATGCAATAAACCCAACTGGAAAAAGAAGACCCAGGAAATCAATACCTTAAAATGAGGGCAAGGGGAACACGCAGACAATTACATAGGCAAGTACATACGCTGTGTACAGGGCTTCTAAACACAGTGCTTTTGCCAAAATAGCAATAGCTGATCCAGGGAGATCAAATATTTAATCAAGGCACAACTAAAGAAGGAATGGGACTGACCAGGGCAGAAAAGCAGCCAAATACATAGCATGTAGCATCTTTTTGTGTCAGCTAAGTGGGAAGACACGATACAACTTCAGGATGAGACCCTCAGGGTATCTCCTGCTTGCTTAGAGTTCAGATCCAAGAGTTTGTTTTGCCCTCAAGATATTTTCTGCAAAGTTTCCTGAAAGCTGTGTTCAAAGGGAAAGGACCCTAAAGCAGCAGCCAACACAAATGTGTGCGCAATCAGGGGCATCCCACTCCTGCAAATGACTCCAGAGACACACATACAAAGTTAGACAACATAGGAAAACATAGAATGGAAATTAAGACCTTTCCACATCATCGCTGCTTTTCCTTTGGTCTTTATCCTCTTTCGCTGTCAGAAATTTTGTCATCCAGGTTTTGTACTTGTCGTCCTTCTCTCTGAGAGGAGGGGAAAGAGCCACACAGAAATTCAAGATTTTCCCGGAGACTGTGTCCCCTGCCCAAACCTGCGTACCTACAAAGTTGTGATTTTTCTCCCTGTCTCCCCCCACAGCCACCACTGAAATGCAAACACTTGCTGCGATTTATACCAGCACGCACCGCCACCACAATCATCTGGCAGCAAGACATCGAGACATGCTGTTCCTATTAAAAGTAATTTTTCTGACAAGGAGCTTGCCAGGACGGGGCTGATTATCGGGTCTGGGAGCTGGAGTTTTCCTTCCTTAGGAAAACTATCTGAATTTTCACGTGTTTCAGGGAGCAGCTCTCTCCTTTTCACATCTCTGGCACTAACTAGGTAACATTGAAGGAACATTCTGCAGGATGCTCCTTGCCAAATTAAACACACATGGGGAGGGCACCTGGATTGAATCCTGACCAGCTCACGACCCTCGGTGGCTTGCAGTACCGCAGGCTCCCCAGGGCACAGGTTTGTGCCAAGAAGAAAATCTTCTTGGCCTAAGGCCAACCCCAGGAGAGGGCACCCTTCTCACCTCGGCTCTCTCTGCTCCGCCTCGACATCATCGTACACCATGTCCTCCTGGGAAACAGCCGCTGTCAACCAAAATGCAGCAGAGAAAATTATTTGGAGACATCATTCTGAGCCTGGTGCTCAAAGAGATGGATTGCAGAGGAAAATTGGGGCTGCTGCTAGTTGCTCAACCCAGAGGGGCCATGGCAAAGTGAAAGGAAGACCCTCAGGACTCTGAAAACCAGCCAAAACTCCAGCACAAGGCAGGATGCTTGGGTTTGTTAATTGTGTTTGAGGGCAGTTTTCTGGATGGGTTTGGCCATCCATCTCCAGGGATGGAGCAGGAGCAGCAGCAAAGCCCCAGCTTCACACTGCAGCCAGCCCAGGCAGGGTTTCCATCCTGAGGACATGGGTATGTTCACTCCAGCACCTTCTCAAGGCTTGATTGGGGGGGGATAGTGTTTGCGTCCACCCCCGTTTACACAAGGCATGAACTTGTCCCTCCAGCAGGCAGCGATAAGCAGCAAAGTTTTAGGGAGCTGCTGGAGCACAGTCAGCTGGTGAACACCACTGCCAGCCTGGAAGCAGTGGCTCAGCGTGGACCACTTCGCATGTTCCTTTCCTAAATATATTCAGATCTGCAAGAGGAATGCTCATCCTCAGAGAAAACCACCCAAAAATAAGTAAAACACCCAGCCTCAAATGAAGCACAAATCTCTACAAAGTCTTCAAAGTTAACACTGCCACATTACATGATTTTTAGAAAGGCACGATGCCTAAAGTTGTTTTTTGATTGTGCAATACATTTGCCTCTTCATTACACACACACAAATCCCCAAAAGCCAGATACATGGATGTTGCTTACCTAAATTTGGTACCGAAACAGAAAACAATCTGTGGATAGAAAGAGGCTTTTAGAAACAAGTTTGCACATCAGCATAACCCAAAAAGCCATGAACACGGACAAGCTGGCAGCACACAGCGCTCGCAGCTGGAGCGATGGAGGTACGTCAAGGTGCACGGGCTCTGTGACGCCAACCACATTTGCCAGAATTACATCCCTTGCTAAATAAACATCTCCATCCTCTGGCAGCAACAAGAGCCACGTGTTCATCAAGCAGGTTATGAAAGGTCTACATTGCATCCCAAGAACAGTCCAAATCAGCAAAAACACCCTCCTCCTGCCCAACCCTACACCCCTTCCCAGTATCTAGAGGGTTGGTGGACAGTCGGTAACTGTAGTCAGTAGTAATTCCCTCCTTGTAGTCTGCCAGTGTCATGGGTTACCCAAGAATTTAAATGTGACAATGACTGTAGATATCTGAGATGCTTGCGGGAGCTTTAAGGGTTCTTTGTGACAGGAGAATGGCATGAAACCTCGTGGCTCCTTCCCTATCACGATATTTAGCAGTAACGCAGGACGGAGACACTGACATGGCAGAGCACGTAGTGTGAAAAGGTTTTTAAATAAAACAAACCTTCCTCAGATAAAAGAGGAAAGGGTTAATCTGAAATTTCCAAAGAAATACGAAAAAATAGCATCTTCTTGGCCTTCAGGCACTGTGCACAGGATGAGGCATGCACTGGCAGCCGTGGAGGACAGGCTCTGCAGGCAGCTACTGTGCAGTTGAGGAAAAGGCAGCTCCCATGGAACCTTAACCAGGGTTTTGAATATTAAAGAGTACCCAAAAGGGCACTGTAGGAAGTTACACAATACCCTCTATCCTAACTTGTTGGACTACAGACTCAACAGTAAACTTCTTCAGCAGATGCTGTTGCCATCTCGACTATAATTGAGACTTTGAATAAAAAAAATCAACCCTTAAGAGCCACATCAGCAAGCCTTTGCCGAATCCTGGCCCACAGGTCTAGGCAGCAGGTGTCACATTTCTACACTCCCTTGTGTACCTGCATCATGCTGAGGTATCAGAAAGATACCAAAGGCAGCAGAAAGCCTATGAAAACTTGGACACTGCTGTAGAACCAACTGCCGTAGATTCCTGATGCCCAGAGACTTTGGAGAAGCTGCACAGATGGACTATTGGTCACATCTGCCAGAGCAGCTCCTAATGAGTGGATAGAAGCACTTTTTGCACAACTTTCCCAATAAAACTGTATTCCTTACTCCTAGACCTCCTGCTCTCAAATTATTGCAAATATGAACGCTCAGGTTTGGAGACGGAAGGGGTTGGAAAACCAATATTTTCTTACCTTAAGTTTTCCTTTAACTTGATATTGTTCAGCTTCAACTTTTCTATCTTAAACAAGTTTCCAAATCTCTTTTGTTTTTCTGTTCTGTACAAAAGAGAAACAGATTTTAAACTAAAGGGCACAAGGTGCTGAAGTATGAGATAGCTGCAATACTCACAGCTCCAGAGAACCTGAAGCAGGTAAAGGAAGGTCAGCAGACCTCAGACCTCAGCTCAGCAGTAGGCTTTAACACTTAACAGCATCATATGGATGATGGGTTCAATGAGATAGGCAGCAACACAGCAAAAAGTGCTTAATTATAAAGTCCAAGCTCAAACCTTTGCTTAGCTTTACACTTCTCTGTGTTAATTGAAGGTGTCCTCTGACCCAACAACTACAGAATGACCCAGGTTTCTTTGGCATAAAAAGCCCCGATGAAAGGGAAAAAAATTCCTCAGAAGCATGCAGTGTGCATTAAAGGAGGATATCAGGAGCATCTGTCTGTGCCACCCTTCAGCACACATTCCTATTGTGTACGCTCTTGAGAAGGACGTTCCACTACACACACTCCTCTCTGAAGCTGACGGGGGGTTGCAAAGCTACACAGCGATTTTCTAATAAAGTATCTGCGAAGAGCCAAGATCCTCACATGGGGGACATTACCCATGCGCAAGTACTATTAAAAATACTTCGTGTGTATCAGCACGCCTAATCCTGCATGTGGGATCAATAGAAAGATTGCATTTTTTACTGCTTTGGGGATTAAGACACTGACCTCTGAACCCCATGAATTTGGTCCCAACCCTAGCTTTGTCATGAAGTTCGCTTGCAAACCCAGCAAGATGCCCTTGCTCCTCTGTGAATTAGCAAGAGGGTTTAATTTCTGCTGCTGTTCAGCACTCATGGGCAGAGAGGCGCAGAAGAGGCTTGGGTACGCTTCCCAGCGGGTGTGGGACATGTATGGTTGGTCCAGGAGCCAGATGCAGGTGCCAACACACTACCCACTGACTGGAGAAGCTCGTGCACCTCCACCGCTCAACTCCCATGGACAATTTGCAGAGAAATGACACTTTTAATAAGTGCCCAGTCATCTCCAGGGTTTCAGGCTTCCCACACCTTTTCCCCTCTCCAGCACACACAGGCTCTACACGCGCACATAAACTAGACTTGAAGCCAGATGCAAGCCAGTATGAGTCTCACATCCGTAAGGGAAAAGCAGATGTAGAGCAACACCTTATCATTCCTCCCACATTGCTCCTGAGAAGAGAACCACAAGATGCACTCCAAGCAGTTGTGTGCGGCATCCCCAGCCCATACGCCGCTCCCAAAGGCTGTCTCTATTTCTTACAAAGGGATGCAGGAAATCTTTTACTGCATGAGGGCAGGGAAACACACAAAGCTAATAATTAAAACACAACTAACTTCACGTTTCACCTCTTAATCCATTTGGGAAGCTCAGGCAATGTATAAACCTCGGGCTGCAAAATTCATTGCTTTTATAACACACCCTGTGGAAGCAAATATCTTGAGAAGCTACATAAAAAATAGTGGGTTGCAAGTTAGTTACAGCATGTCAGCCTCAGGCATTAGCTCACAGCCTGGGGTCCTTTCAGCTTTCCAACCTCCTATGATCTGAAATGTGCACTATTTGTCCCTTTTTGGGGGGGACAATTTCCCCATTTGTCCCTCCAGCATTACCTCTTTTGGCACACACACACAGAAAAAAAGGTGCCATTTCTCAGCTACAGCTGAGCAACGCTTTTAATCAAGGAAAAGATAGCAAGACTGTCCTGTGTGTTTTATGCAAGCAGAGGTCTGTAAGGGGAGTGCTTCCAATGGATGGAGGCTGCTACAAGCTCTAATAGAAAGGCCTCATGGCTTAGGGGTTTAATTTTGGTAAATATTTTTTGTCCCCTAAGTGTCAGCCAAAGGGGAAAGAGGGAGGAAGAGGGGGAAGAAACCCACCCATACAACATTCTGCAGTTGCATTAGGAAAAAAAAAGGCTTCCTGCCAGTACATGGCATGTGAAATCAATGAAGTATGGTCAGTATTTCAAAATACAGGCTGAGAAATCTCAACTTACTCCAGTTTTGCTGGATTATCACCCCCAGTCTCAACATCTTCATATGTTTCTTCATAGCTGTTTCCTGAAACTTCAAACCAAGGCATGCCATTATCACAAACCACGTTCAGTAGCAATGAGGTGAGGTTTGCTGGACAAATTGCACCCAGCCCATTACATTTTACTCTTACAGAGGCTTCAAGGTTGCTCAAATGAATTCCATGCTAGACACGTGTATTGCTCCCCACTGGTTTTAATGGGAATTTAGAGCAACCAGGCCAGAAAGAGACACTATAGATGTTGAAAGTTAAATGAAGCTATTCACATAATCTCCCAGGGACCATCCCAAATTAAAAGCAGCTCCCGTTCGAGCCTCCCCATGTGCTGCACTTACTGTTGGTTGACGCTAACTGACTTGAGGCATCTGACACTTGGCTTCTAAAAGACAGAAATATTAAATGGGGATGTGCTGCAGAGTAGGTTTTAAAAGAGATTTCATAGATATATCCATTGCAAAGAGCCCAAGTCCATACTTACAGTCTATCTTGCATTTCCTCAACATCATCATATATATCCTCCGGTGCCTGCAGAGACGACCAAGTGTTTTGGTTCAAGGCTGCTGCTTCTACCGCAGGCTTTGGAGCACCAACATACACACAGCGCACTGGAAGTAAGGAAGGACCTTTGCTTTAGAAGCTTTTCTGAGGAACTTCCCTCAGGGAAAGGACAACTTTTGAGGATAACAGTTGATGCCACAACAAGTAAGAGCCTACGGACATACTTTCCATTCCAGGAGACCAGGAAAGTTGCTGCTCTGATCCACTTCAAGAAAGAAAAGCATTTATCTTTAAAACATGTTAAAGGTTTAAAATATTTCAGGTTTAAAAAAGTTAAAACATCCATCAATATTCTCCATTGTGGCAGCTCTGATGCAATTGCTCCTCACCAGAAAACGTCCCAAGAAACTATTCACAGATCTCTGCAGAGTGATTGAAGGGAGGGCTTAGCATGGTTGGTGGAGATGCTAAGATCCAAATAATGGGCCAGTCCATTGGGAGTACACCTGTATATCAACATCTCAGAAAGGAGACAAGGAGAGAGAATATCCCAGAGATTATTTCACCAAGGGCTGGAATAGAGTGTGAGAGTTGCACCTCATGAGGTGAGAAAAAGCTTATTACCGAAGGACTCTGTTAAGTGGCAATATTAAATCCTTAAAACTAGTTTAAGAGAGTTGGAATAATGTAGAAATGCAGCCACACAAATAAAAGCAGATAGTGTCTCTAAATTAATACAGTTGCACCAGAAACATGCACCACCATAATATGGTCTAGTTAATGACCAAAATTTCTGCAAAATGTT
The DNA here is from genome assembly GCA_017639485.1 of Pluvialis apricaria. Taxonomy (NCBI): domain Eukaryota; kingdom Metazoa; phylum Chordata; class Aves; order Charadriiformes; family Charadriidae; genus Pluvialis; species Pluvialis apricaria. The sequence continues at coordinate 5,687,350 of CM030011.1, read as the reverse complement.
CAAACGCCCATGAAGAAGGAAAGGATGGGGTGGCGGGGAGGGGGAAACCAAACAGTTCTCTGAATCAGCCTCTCTGGTGAAGCAATTGAAGGAGGGTCACCATGAGCACTTTTTTTAAAAAATCCCAACAGAAATTGCCTCCAGCTGTTTAAAGGTCAAGCAAACCAGCAAGATTTCTTACAAAAACAGACACCAACCAAACCAGAAAATTATTGTGAAGTGATTTAAAATAATTAAAAAAACCAACCAAGGACCACACCAATAACAACAACCACAGCCACAGTCAATTTACACTTCCTTCTTCACACTCCTTGTCTGTCCGCAGAGCCCAAAGGAGCTACTTTTCTCTCTTTCATCTTTGAATTGCTGCCATATCACACTGACGGCTCGCAGAGGCAGGAGCAAGACTTTGCAGAGTAGAGCCCATGCACACTTATACCTGAAGTTGCAAAATAGTGTTTACAGAGGAGGCACGACTGGGTTTAATTGTGCAGCTAAGGTGCACATTACCAGCTCTGAAATTTGTCTCAGAGCATCATGACAGAAGGAGCCCAAAGTCAGAAAAAGGCTCACTGGAACTACTAAGAAGATGGAGCAAGGAGCCACCATCCATCTTAATAAGGGACAGGGGGAGGCATCAGGCTCTCATCCTGCTCATGTGTGTTTCTACCACAAGCCTCAGCCAAACCCTTTTCTGAGACTCAATAAATTATGAGAAGCAGAGGAGATGGATTTCAGCTCTCTCGGATAAGGGCAATCTGCTAGAAAAACAAACACCTCGGTTTGAGTTATGCAGATGGTTAACCAACTTAGGAAGCTATTTGCAAAGCCAACATAAATGATTCAGACCAGAATACAAATGCGCATGCAACCTTTTGCCCTGGTTTAACTAAATTGGTTCAAGAGTTGCATCCAAATTTAACATTATTTCCCATATGGAAGAGACATTTGGGCAACAGATGGGACTGAGGATTGAGGAAACATTCAACAGTGCAATGAGATACTTACAGAACTCCACTCTGTCTTTTGCCAGCCTTTGCGGGGTAGGATGCTTTGCAGTCTGGGTACTGGTCACATCCTGCTTCACTTGTGGCACCTCCATCCCACCTCTACCATCTTTCTTGGTTTGGCTATTGGGACATACGTATTCATTTCCACCTGTCTGAGATCAGATATTTGGTTTGGTCAACACAGTCTTTAGAAGCAGGTTTCTAATATAAGATAATAAAACTTACATATATACATCTGTAAAAATATGTCATTTTTCTGTGGACTTAAACCAGTTTCACACCCTTTTCCATCAGGGATTTCTGGTAGACATAAGTCCTGCTTGGCAAGGCTACCTGCCTTTTAGGCGGTAGCAGTTGAGCAATGAGCAGGCAAAAGAGAAGGCAGAAAAAAACAGGTGATTAAGGACCCAAATTTCAACTGTTTCCTGAAGAGAGGGAGGCTAGAAGGACAAGAGACATTCTAGAGTAATTATTACAAGTAATGTCAAGGACACGATACCTTGAAAATTTTGTTTCCTTCCTGTTTGTCTCTTTCAAGACTTGGTTTTTCCTCTTTTTCACCCTCTATTATAGCTCTTCCAGGACTGTAAATTTCAGAAATGAGAGACATCTCAGAACAGAGACACTTTAGCAAAGTCACAGACAGACAGATTGCTTTATGATTGTGCACACATAAGCAGCTCATTTTCCATCTGAATGAGGTAGATGCCAAAAAGACCACCAATACTAAAAGTAGGGGCAAATCCAAATCTAAAGGCCACTGGTTACTTGGGGTAATAGCAATCACTCTCAAAAAAGACACAAACTAAGATAATTGTTTTCTAGTAGCAGGAATGGACAAGCTATATCCCTTTGCCAGCGGTGGTACCTGGCTCACAAGATGTGCCTCTCAGTGTACTATATTGCAATTTAGGGAAGAAGATACAGGAGGCAGAACATGATACCTTTTTTCTAGCATCACAACATTTCCCAGTGAAGTGACCTCCTTTTATCACAGGATTCTGCAATCCCCATTGAAAAAACAGCCTCCAGCCAGTGACAGTAATTATACACTGCAGGGAGTTTGAAATGTGACATTTATAGGGTGAAATTCAATTGTGGACCTTGCCTTTACCACACAGGTTTGGACCTGGAACCTGGTGTCCCAGTTTGAGAGTCTCGTTTTTCTTCCTTCTCATACTGAAAGAGTTCAGGTTTCAGTAGGAAAAGACAATGTATTTTGTGTGCCAGAGGAGAGAAGAAAATCTCCCCTCCAGATATGCTTTAGAATGAAAACAATCTTAGAAACCATGAGTGCTGACACAGAAGAGCAGCAGCATCTACATTGTCCTGGTCATGAAATATGTGAAATTTCTTTCTATTTACTGAGTGTTACAATATTTTAACCCTAACCTGGGTTAGCTGTGGGGTTAGAAGAAGCTTGAGAGAAAGGAAAGGAAATTACCTGGAGTTGGCAAAGAGAAATGTCTTCTGTTTCTAGAATAAAGAAGAGGAAAGCCTTCAGCCACTGTGCTTTTCTCAGCAGTCAAGCTTTTATACAAGGCCTCAGCTGTCATATAGTATTTAAAGAAATATTTCTTTAGAAAGCCCAGAAGCACTTTACATTTGGAATAGTCATCAGACAAGGATATTTCCTCTACTTTGCAGGACAGGGGATACACATATTGACAAACTATATAGGGATAATATAACAGTGCAAGGGATCAGGCCAATGAAGCTACTGGTCAGAACGAAAGCAATTACAGGTTGGAGAGCTTACAGAATAGGAGGAAGGGTTTTTTATTAAATAAAGATTTTCCAACCTACCATAAAATAAGAATACAGCCAAGTCAGAGAACCTCTCTGCAAATCATGCACAGATAAGTGCATTTGGAAACCTGTGCTATTTCCGGGACAATTTGATTGCTTTGCAAGTCAGGACTTGAAAGTAGAGTTCGATGTGTTCCAAAGAGTAGTTTCCCGTCTTTTAGCAGAGCCAGAACTGATACCCAGTACATGATCATCTCCTGGCGAGAGCTGACGTTCTCCCAGACCAGCTACCCACTGTGAGCTTGGCCATGCAGCCAAGCAGGTCTTCTCTAGGGACAGCTGTAGCCATTCCTGCCCTGCGCAATGCACTGTCTTGTCTTCGCTGCAGGATATCTCCACTGCCAAGGTGAACTGCCACTGCCTTTGTAGCCAGGGTAAAATGAAAAGAGTCAGCCCATAGTTTGCAGCAGAGATATCCCTGCAGCAGGGGATGAAAACCCGTACAGTCGTGCCCACAACAGTTGCTCTTGCTTACGAGCGAAAGCTCGAAGTGTGCTGCCAGGAGAAGGAACCTGGCTCAATTTTGGTTTTATGTCTTCACAGAGGGATTACAAGGACCAGACCACCTTGGACAGGAAATTCCAGAACAATTCAGTGGATTTTTCCTCCAAGAATTCATGATCTTGATATCAGTGGTTGACACTTACTTGGTCTACCACCAACGTCCAGATGGTGTTATCACTTCCTTACATGTTTGCAGAGGAAGTCAAGGGAACTGAATATCTCCCCCAGTGTGTTTGGAAACCTCATTAGTCCTCGTGTCCCCTCTGCAATTTCTCTTTTTTTTTTGAGAGTCTTCACAGATGACACACATAAAGATATACTCGGCAGATAAGAAATACAGATATTAAGAATCTCTAAGATAGGAAAGCACGATACGTATGATATAATCAAGCCCAAAAGATCAAAATTAGCTGTGAGGAGACTTACTTTGTGTTCTTGAGGCTGTGCCTTAGGTTCTAAAAAAGATATTTGTGAACAAGTATTACTTTTTAGTCTGTTTTAAAGTCATCGCACTTTAAGATGCAAAACCCGACTTCAGCCCATGTGCTCAGCGTCCAGGCATATATTCATCATGGTACATTCACCGTGTCCTACTGGCCAGGGTCCTTCAATTTCTATTTGAATGTTGGCTTACATTCAGAGGACTGCAGCATCGAGCTTGGCTGGCCACAGTTTTCATAGCCTTTGAGGCAAACCCAAACGGGTTGTGGTGGGCCCCCCCAAGGAAGGTGCTTGGCTCCTGTTCCAATGGGAGAGAAAACCAATGTACAAGGCAGAAACTAACCTCCCCCCAAAAGGGGAAACTTTGAAAAAAAGTAAAAGCAGAGCAGTGGCAACTCTGATTGATAGAGAAAATTATACTGGGGAGAAGTAGTGATGGAGATGGAAAAGCTCTCTACCCTGAAAAAATAAAACATTCCCAAGAAGATGCTGAGGTTTGCCTGTCTTATTTTCTTTCTTTTCTACATGGGTAGCATCTCATGACTTTTCCCCACTGCAGTTTTACTGTAAGCGCCATCTCACTACTAAAATGGGGGTTCTTTTTTGTCTGTGCCCCAAAGTCCTCATACTGTGACATTGTGCAGAGGGACGATACAGACAGTCATCTTTGGTCACCCCTACCAATGTGCAGCTGCTTTTCTCAGCTTGAAGAAACTATATTATTTCCTTTTTTAAAGGCTTTATCCCAGATAGCATGTATTTCACCTCACAATCTTGCCTTGCAAAGTACCTTCAATGACACACAAGGTTGTGGCATCCACAGGCTGATTCAGGTACGTCGGGCTTTCTTCATAATTACGCTGCTCTTCACGTTGAGCACTGCGAAGATGAGAGAAAAGAGAGGAGAGGTTTTTTTTCTGGTCCTTTTAGAAGTCTGAAAAAAAAAATATTCATCATAAGGACAAGGAATTCTAGTGCTTTGATACTGAGCCTTCAAGAAAGCAAAGTGAAATCAGGAACTCCTCAGAGGGACAGGAGACCTGTGCCAGACACGGGGTTCATCTGAACATCCCCCCAGGTCCACATCCCCACTGCTTTTCCTTTGGGAGGACAGGCTGCCTTTATTGGGTTCAAAGCACGTCAGGAGACTTCATACTGGGACTATGGGCTTCTGCCTACAGCGATCCCTCAAGTAGAAGCAGAACAAAAAGTCCCAGGAAATCAGAGTGCAGCATTTTTCAAACCTACTGCAGCCACTTAAAAATTAATAACAACCCAGTTGCACTGTTTGGCATGCTATTTCTCACTTGAGGAAACAGGAAGGGGAGAACACAGACATCAGAGGGTACATATAAAGGTCCTGCTCCTGAGCTTATCAAGTGACAAACTGCATGCCAACACAGTGAATGGTATTTGCCAGCCGTGGGAGGAGGCAAGGTGTCCCAGCCACAGCACCGCACAGCCTCAAGAACTGGGCTTCCCAGCCCAGTCCCCATCTCTTCATTCTCTTTTTTCCTTTCCTCCTCCAGAAATTCAAATTAGATTTGTTTGGAAATGGGTGCAGAGAGAAATCCAAGCCTTCCCAGAGCTCCCAGGCAAAGCCCCGAGGCTTACCCTCCACCCACGGCCGCAGAGATTGCGGCAGCTCAGGAGTGTATTGGGAAGTGGCAAATGCACAAGATGCAGCTTGCAAGACATGCAGGGGATGGGCTAGGGTGGTGAGAGAGCATCAGGAAGAGTTATAGTGAGAAATTCCATCTTTTAACAATAAGTCTATAACAAACCTCAGGGAGGGTTTTGTTTTCCTTGAATCACCCTGCTGTCACAGCTCAGCGTCAACAGAGTAGCTGTTGCAAACCAGAACATGAGGAACGAGGAACTCAAGGTGCATTTTAACAGTAGTGAAATCAGAGTAAGAAACAGCAGCTAAAGTCAAACAGAAGCTTGTGCTAATGCCACAGACTGCCCCGGCCCCATGCTGTCCCCTGCAGCCCCCCAGCACTGGGGGCAGTGCCTGCTGGCTTGCTGGTCCTGCAGCATATTTTGGACACCTAGGTCCCACTGAAGAGGACAAACATATACATATTGCATTAATACCACAAACAGGTATTTTGTCTCCAGTGCCATGACTTATGGAAGAGGAGACCAGGAAAAGCCCCGTACCCTTCGCTTCCCCAGCCCAACCCTGGGATAAAATAGCATCCCAAGAGCTTGGCTGGACACCAGACAGCCCTTTATATACACCACAGTGCTACACCAGTCCTGAAATACAGCTGGGTTGATGGATCTCTGACTAGCATCAGTGAACTCAGAGCGTTTATCCCCAAACAAGGAATCAGAGCTCAAGATTAGTTGGCACAAACAACTACGTCAGCGTCTCTAAGAGACCGGACCTCATGACAGGTGAGGCTCCCACCTCTGGGCTTCAGGGAAGGGAATTTCTGCCCCCAAAACCCCGTGATTTTGCTTTTATGCTGGAGTTCATTTAATTAATTTCCTCAGTTATCACATGGTTAATATTTAACAAGTGACCTATTGTAAAGACCATACCAAAAGTCTTAAAGGAAGATAGCTAATCTTGCTGCAATGTATTACCAGGACAGCTTCCTTGTGCTGCATGACAGGTTTGGAGCTGGTTATTTTTTGACCAGTTCTCTTCTGACAAGTACAGGTTAAAAGTTAAACACAACACCAGCCAACGCTGGCAGCAACACCTCATGATGTGAAAAGCACAACTTGCTGTGTCGTTAGCTGCAAGAGTTCATTGTTTGGGTACAGAAAGTATTTCAAGAATTCATCTTTTTTTTTTTTTTTTTTGCTTTGGTTTAGCCATTTTATTTCCCATTTTCCCAGCTGTATATTCATGCATCTAAGACAAAATATGCATACAAATATTTTTTCTCCACTTTTGCTGCTCTTGTGGCACAGAACCAGGACCACTACACAACCACTCATGACAAGTCAGAGACACACCAGCAAAAGTCAAGATCCCCTTGTATACAAAACCAATTCTGTCTGCAAGATTTTTGAGCCATTTCAGACACTTGTGGTAACTGATTGGCTCATGTCCTCTGGCGAGTGAGTTTGGACCACCACTCAATCAAAATCTCATTTCAGCATCTGGAGACAGCTGAAGTCCTGGGGACAGGGAGGGAGGGCAGTGGCTGCACAAACATGCAGGAGGACAAGCTCCTCTGCTGCTGGCAAAAAAACCCTCAACACCTGCTGGTTACGTCAGGGTTTTGTTTCAGCAACAGTTCTCAAAAGCATATCTTTCCTAAAAACACCAAGCTTGAGTACATGGAAAACAGGAAGGGAAAAACGCGCAGTGGGCGGGTGCAACCAAAGCACTGGCAGTTTTGCCTCCGACCAGCTAAACCTGACCTAATGACACACTGCAGGGCTCTCCATGCTGCTCAAAGAGCTCAGAGGAGAAAATAGGGAGGAAGCTTTCTACTTTAGGAGAAAGTCATCCCAGCCAACTTTGAGTTTCCCACATAGGTTCGCACAATCCCCGGAGCTGCAGCAAATCACTGCCTACGGGAGCGGGATGTTCCATCCAGGCTGCACAGGAATTGTAGAATCATAGAATCATTGAATGGTTAGAGTTGGAAGGGACCTTAAAGATCATCAAGTTCCAACCTCCCTGCCATGGCCAAGGACACCTCCCACCAGACCAGGTTGCTCAAAGTCCCATCCAACCCAGCCTTGAACACCTCCAGGGATGGGGCCTCCACAACTTCCCTGGGCAACCTGTTCCAGTGTCTCACCAACTTACAGTAAAGAACTTCTTCCTAACATCTAATCTAAACCTACCTTCTTCCAGTTTAAAACCGTTATCCCTCATCCTATTGCTGCACTCCCTGATATGGACTCCCTCCCCATCTTTTCTGTAGCCCCTTTACTGGAAGGGGCTCTAAGGTCTCCCTGGAGCCTTCTCTTCTCCAGGCTGAACCCCAACTCTCTCAGCCTGTCCTCATAGCAGAGGTGCTCCAGCCCTCGGATCATTTTCGTTGCCATCCTCTGGACCCACTCCAACAGGTCCGTGTCTTTCCTGTGCTGAGGGCTCCAGAGCTGGACACAGTACTCCAAGTGGGGTCTCACCAGAGCAGAGTAGAGGGGTAGAATCACCTCCCTCGACCTGCTGGCCATGATTCTTTTGATGCAGCCCAGGATGCGGTTCGCTTTCTGGGCTGTGGGCGCACATTGCTGGGTCATGTTGAGCTTCTCATCAACCAACACCCCCAAGTCTTTCTCTTCAGGGCCGCTCTCAATTCATTCTCCACCCAGTCTCTATTCGTGCTGGGGATTGCCCAAGCTTGGGATGCTTCAACATCATGGGATGGGGATGCTCCCGTCACCTACGAGCCACACATTGCCTTGCCACACACTCACCTTTCAGGAGTCAAATAATCCTCTTCATCAGCAGCTGCACACAAACACACAGAAGATTAGCATTTGGAGGCAAAATCCCTCTCCTACAGAACACAGGCTGTAGCGACAGGGAGGTGTGACGGGGACGGCCCCTACTCGAGGCAGCACGCTGCACACAAAGCCAGGCGTGAAATAAGATTGCCAGCAGAAACTGGGGATGCGGCTATGTTAATGTGTCATTATTTCATGTTTCCAGGCAACAACTTCAGGCTTTCTAGAGATCAATAATTGAGGAATATTTAGAGAGCATGGAGACAATGCCATATAAATGTAACTAGTTTCCTCCATCAAATTAATATATTTAGAAAAGGCAAGTAGATCAGAAAAGCACTTCAGTGAAAGCCTCTCTCTTTCCCTCTTATTCTTATCAAGGCCAGGGCGGACCTATAAGCACTGGCACAGTAAAGCCAAAGACAGTTTAGCTGAGCCCTTCCTAGAAAAGCAGCTCCCCTTGAATTCAGCAAAAGTTCTGCCTAAAGATCTGGCTATAATTAAGCCTGTATTTATACCATATTTATATAGAAACACTATTTAGCAGCTTAATAAGCGGTCCAGAATATTCTATTATGCAACATCAATAGGGTTTTATTATGGGAAACTGAACTTCTGCATTTCTTGATGTTGGAACACTTAACGACGTCGCCCTCTGTTGTATTTAAAACAGAAGGGGGGGATTAGCAGACCGGTTTCTAACAATTTTATTGTGCCTTCCCACAGTTGTGTGCTGCACAGTCAAGGCATTTCCCATTGAAGCGGCGTGATAAAGATCAGCTCGCCACGGACGCAGCTGCTGCTGCTTTACAGCCAGCTGTAAACCGCTCACAACACGCTGCAGTTGGGAGGAAAGCAGTTTTCTGCATGGGGGATAACATCCAGCCTGGAAAACCAGATCCCTTTCCCAGATTAAGAGCAAAAATCAGTCTCACTGAAACTGTTGGGCTTTTTTTAGTGTTTGAGGAAGATGTTAGAAACAAGTAACAACGTCTTGTTTCCGTGTGCCTAGAATGGTGGCACATCTATATCTATACAGATAGATGTCAATAACTGCAACTTATTATTTGTTTTCTATATAACAGGTTTGGGGACAAAGACTAGAAATCTCTTACTTGTTTCATTTCCTCTGTGGGCTGAAGGCAAGGTGCTTCGGAAAGCGCTGAGATCAAAGTTTGGGGGTCTTGCCGGCTTCCCAGGGGCTGGACCCAGGGATTCAGCTGAAGGGAGAGGTTTAATTCTTGGCCGCTTGCTCCCGGGGCTGTCAGACCATTTTCCTGCTCTGGGCTGGCTGAAGGGAGGCTCCGATTCTGCTCCAGAGAAGCACAAGGACAGGCAGCGATTAGGTCTCATTTAAGCAAAAAATCCATGTAGGATCATTAGTTGTTATACAGATTTTTCTAACCAGCTCTGCTTCCTCCCAGTTTCAGCATCCCCATTACACAGCGGGGCTCTTACCATGTTAGAGTGGAAAAGTAAATGGAAATGTCCATTTTTACAGATTTTTACAAAGTTAACCATGTTAGGGCCTCAGCTCTCGACAGCTCCCTTCCTCTGGATTATAAAATACTAGCCTCATTTTCTGTACCGATAACAGTTTAATCTGCCAGGATTTAGTGGCATGGCTGTTTTCCACACACAGTCCGAGCGAGGTAGCTTTCCAGGGTAAACAAAGACTTAATCTTTTTTAGTGCCCCGTCACTGGGCGTGACGTCAGCAAGGACAACTTCGCGGCATTCGGGTTTCCTAGCACCGGTTTCTGTAAGAAATATTGCAAGGAGAATATGCTCTCCGAGCTCAAAAATGACCTTTTGCAAAGCTAGGAGGGTGCAGAGGGGGAGTTCAGGTTTAAGCCATTTTAATTTGAGCTAAACCGTCTTTGCAGCAAAGCCAAGCCTTTATATGTCCGTGTGAAAACCGAATAGCAGGTTATAGTCACATTTACCTTGTCATTGCAAAAGTCCTCACTCTTCATCCTACTCTAAAATGTGGGCAATTTCTTAAAGTCAGTTTTAAAAAATTTGGCGGAGATGGGGAGCCCGCCCTTTATCCAAGCTCAGCAGCAGTTTGAGGCCTGTTCTTTATCTCCAGGACTCCCAGGGAAGGAAGGGAGCACTCCAGTGGGCCAGTTTGGCCTCTTCTTTAAGGGTCCCAACTCATAACAGCTTTTCTCCTCATCTGCTGTATCCTGCACTTTCAGAGCACCTATACACACATATACTCACATGCTTATTGTTAAAAGTATAGCTTACTATACCTTTCTGGTGTTGAGGTGGCTTTCTTAGTGCACGATAATCCCGCTGGCAGAATGCAGTTGACGCCACGCTCTCAGCAGCAGCTCCATCAGAGCCCCTGTGTCCTCTGGGAGCCTGGGGAAGAGCCGGCTCGCTGCCATGCAGAGCATCATTCTTCTGGGCAGGCAAGTCCAGCACGGGCTTGCTTCCAGAGGTTTGCATCCTGCTGCCGCCCGACGCAGCTGGGGCATGCGTTGCCCTCTGCTCTGGGCAAGGGTGCACATATAAGTTTGTTGCCCGTTGGGTTGGGGGGAGCCTTACGTTTGCTTGCTCAGCGCAGGATAAATTCTTTTCCCAGATCTGTAGGGCATGGTGGAAAGAATTTGGGAGTGAAGGGTTCTCTTGAGCTGTTTGGGCTGATCCTTGCCGATCAATGCAATAGGATGGCAGAGGCTTCTCTGGACCATTCTTGTGAGAATGCAGCCCTTTCTCCAAGGCTTTGCCTTTGTGCTCTTCATTGTGACCCATCGGCTCCTTGTCACCCAATTTGGCTCGAGGCCATTCCAGGGGGCTGCGTTGGATGAGTGCAGAGGTTCGGGAGGCAGGATGGGCAGGTTCATCCTTGGGTTTTAGTTTTATTACTTCTCTCTTACTCAGAGGCAGAGAGCTGGACACGGTGTTACCTCCAGAGCCAGGCTTGGGTGAGATCTCAGTGCGAGGGTTCTTGCACTTGTTGGCCAAGTTGGAGTCATTTTGAAATTTTGCTCGTAGAGCTCTGAAATTAGTCACACCTTCCTGGGAGGGGGAAGAGAGGGGAGCACAAAACATCTGCTTTCAGAGGTGGCAACAGACAATTTACATGACCATGATCATTTCAGAGAGAAAGAGGCCCCAGACTCCACCCTGGTCACCAAGGATATGCAGAGCCTGGTGAAAATTTTAAAGCAGGAGAGGAGAATTAGCTCATTCAAAGGATCCTCCAAAGGGTCACAAATCACTGCTGATCAAGGCGATAGAGCAGAAACAGGGGGAAAACACGGGAGCGGAAAACACAGAACATGGAAATGCAACCAAGCAGTGCCAGCAGAAACAGCGGAGATGGCTCCTGCTCCCCAATGTCACCCAGTGCTGGAGAATTTCCCTTGGGCGGTCCTGGCAAACACTAAAATGAACATTAGAGCTTCCCAGCAGAGGTGCTGCAATACCGTTTATGCACCTGCTGGGCAGGAAAACTGCACTTTATTTTCAGTACACAAGCACCAGCCAGGGGAGAGGCTGATGCTGTTCCAGAGATCCCCAGTCCATCCCCTGCCTCCTCTAGAAAACTCCACCGTGGGAAGAGAAGCACCAAACATCCTTCTTGGTGGGCTCCAAATGACCCCTGGGACAAAACCTTTTTCCTCCACCATGTTGGTTCAGCTCAGTGTCCCCATGGCTCTTCAGATGCTTCTCCCCTTGCTGTTGTTCCCATCCCATGAAGCAGAGGACATACATACAAACCAAACATGCAGGACACAAGGACAGCAAGAGCATCTCCCAGTCCAGGTGATGAATACAGGCTAAGATACTCAATTCCTCTCCCGTACAGTTACCAGACCCCAGGTTACATATGATTTTGAACAAAGAGAGCTGATCAGTGACAGCACAGTTTAAAAGGGCACTTAAAGAACATTTTGTTTCAGGTCTTTGTCCCCAGACATCTCACCGTCCCATGTTGGAGAAAGGGGACCACAGTTTTTGCCTGCAATGTCACAGCTTAAATTCAGCCCTGAATTGAACTAGGGAGAAAATATGAAGAAAAATTTACGAGCTACTTAGTCCTTGAACTGCTCTATAAGTTTTTATATGTCATGATTACATTAGGTGCACTACTCTGGCAGCTTAGTTCAGTGCAGAGAACTATAAGGCTTCACGAGAACCTGTCTAATGAGGAAATTGGAAAAAATTATCTAGGACAGAACTTCGTTATTCTGAAAAAAGCCCCAGCCTTAAGTGTTAAGGCAGAACAGATGAATAGCATACTGAGGGTTTATTGCATTTAATTGCACGATTTATTAAACACTGACAATTTCTCTTGAATAACCCCTTTCACTGACTTTATTACTTTCACAGGGTAGTGCATGATGTAAAGAACCAACCCTTGGGGGAGAGGTTTGAATTGCTCCAATTATATTTCATATTAGTGGTCAGCAGCGTGATGCTGTGTAAGCTGCCCAGACAGCCTAATCTAGAGGCAAGCCGATGGGAATGGGAGTTTTCAGAGGCATACGGAGGATGAATCAGATTTTGGGGAAAAAAAAATAATCCCACATGTACCCAATCCCTCCAGCGATGCCAGACAGGAAATAAAGGAGAGGTGCCCTAATGCAATTGCTCCGAGTTTTCACACGTGCTGCAGCAACAGTTGAAGAGTTCAACGCTGTTTAACTCTCCTTACTGATTTTCTTTACTGTAGCACATGGTCCCTCATCACTGCCCTGGGAGACAAAGCAAATAAAAAAAGCAAAAGTACCTGCATGTCTCAATATGCCAGAGGCGAGGCGGACTCCTGCGAAACAAGGTTTTCGGTCAGGCCACTCCCTGGCACTGGCTGTGACAGAAACGGCTGTGACAGTCACTAGCTTGGCACCACCTTTAATTAAAGATGGATGGATGGGTACAAGCCTCCCTTTTTTTCCCCCTCAGGTTGTTATTTCTCTTGCCTTGAAACAGCAGCTTCAAATGATTTGCCTAATTAACGGGAAGGTTATCTGTGCTTACGCACACTCAGTGCCCTTCACTAGAATACAATTTTCCCCCAGTTTGCAGCCTGCTGGGATATTGGTACCCATGCCACAGGCAGACCCGGTGTGGGAGGGACACGTATAGCCCCTGACTGAGCACATCAAACTGCCCCAACGCTGTCTTTCCTGCAACAAAACTCCTGCAACCACCACTTCCTTGCAGAAGGCTGAGCTTAGCATGACCCTCTGAGGTGCAACGAGTCCTCCCGGTCTCTGTGGGGATGATTTTCCATCAGACCCAGGACTGTTTCAAACCACAGACCCATCCGAGCGACTCTCCGGCTTGACCTGCGCACCTTAAGCTAGCTCAGGGAGATGCTCAGCACTAAACATGGTGCCGAGTGGGTCGCAGGCATGTGGGACACACATGATGTCCCAGTGCCCCACCAGCCCAGGGAGGCTTCAGCGCAGCAGGGAGAGGCACTCCCCTGTAAATTAGACCAGTTGACAAGTGGGGAGAATGCACTAATAAATTTAAAGGACTGCCAAAAGCTCGCAATGTGCATTACAGCTACATCTGGCCAAATAATTCACTGTGAATAATAATACATTTGGCAAAAGCCCATGCAAGATGAGAGAGGGAGAGAATAGAAAGGAAACAAACTTCCACTGGCCGGAAAGCTATGAGTATTAGAGTCAGGGGACAGCTAAACTTTCCATATTTTCTCCCTATAAATAAAACGGTCTTCTAACATTAATATCATTCTAGGAAGCAGAATAAAGCTCAGCTTAAGCCTATGATAAGGATACCTTTTAGAAAGAGCAGCAGCTGGAGGTTTGTGCTGATACCAAAGAGTAACCAAAAGGAATCTGAGTTCTCATTAGTTTTCTCCATTCGATTTTCTAAAATGAATCGACAGCAGGAGAGAAAAACCCCACTCAAGATGTGTGGACACGCAGGCCAGCCGAGAGGAAGCACCGCATGTTCCCCTCCTTAAATTCTTCTGGTTTCGTCCATTCTTTATCTTGATTTCCAAGGGTGCTCCCGTGGGTAAATGTTTAATCAGTGCTGCCCTCTGCCCCGCAGCGGGACAGCTGGAGCCGAGCCCAGGCACCCCGGGCATGCTGACGAGAGCGCGCCGCAGATACTGTCTACTCATTAACCTGCCGGCTTCTCCCAGGAAAAAAATAAAATAAATAAAATCCACTTCTACGTTTTGTTAAATTAAAAGGCAGCAACCGCAGCTCATCTCAGAGCGCGGGGGGAAGAAACTGGGCACCGGGAGCCCCTCAGCCCCTGCTTTGGGGCAGAAAAGCTGTCCCTTTGTGGTCCCCACACAGAGCAAATGCGGCATCGAGAGTGTGCACCTAACCCCGAGGTTAAACTTCTCCCTGCATTTCAGGGCGATAACAGCCCCAAAACTACGATTCAGCAGCAGAAAATCAAGCAGCAAATATGTCACCCAGGCCAGGAGTGCGGGGGGGTGGGGGGACAGAGGGGACAGAGCAGCCCGTTGCTGCGGTGAGGCTGGAAAGGAGCAGTGCCCCAGCAGTTACCACGTCCATCCCTTCGCTGCTCAGCGCCGGCTCCAGCGGTTCAGCCCGGTGGCATGTTTCCCCTGCCTCCCGTCCTGTCGCTTGTCCCTGCCGCTGCCACCGCCAACGCAGCACCAGGTGAGGCGGGGCGAGCCCGAAAACACACCTGGGCCAAGGCACGGGTCTGCCCCCGGGGCGGGGAGAAACTCACCGAGAAGGGCTGAACCTGCGGGAGCACAGCCCTGCCCGGCCACGCTTCCTTCACCCCACTCCCGGGTTTTCCCCGAACCACGAATGTCAACAGCGCCGGCAGGCTTTGTTTGGGCTCAGAAAGAGAAGAATCAGGTTTGGCTTGCTTTTCGAGAGGAAGAACGGCATTTCCCCACAGTATGGGTGCCCCTACAGCAGCCCTGTCCATATGTCTCTGTGATGTCCATATATCCATATGGTGTCCATATACATGGCGTTTCTTGGGTCCCGTCTCACACATGGGGCAAGCGAAGCCAAGGAGAGAACAGGAGTCCCAACATGCCCAGAAATAATCCTTACCCCACCTCGTTGTAGGTCCCCCCGTGGATGACACCCATCCTATTGTGTCAGCTCAGCCTGCACCAGGTTCTTCCCCAAGACAAAGCCAGAGACCTTGGAGTGATTACAACAGACATTTCCCCAGAGGAACCAAGTGTTTTCTTCATCTCTGGATAGCAGAACCCAGCAAAAATCGTCACCCTCACTAAAGCCCACACATATTCGCTGGTGATGCAGCTCTTTTCATGGTGAGCTCGTTCTCAGAGTCCTAAGGACAGACCAGTTAAATTAGGGCAAATGAGACTTTTCCCATCACTGGATATTTCTGCCGCAGAGAACAGCCTGAAAAGATCTGTCCAAACATTGAGCCCATGTTGTTACGGAGCGCGTCTCCCAGGAAAAGCAAGGCAGGTTACTTGGCAAGAAGTGAACCGAGAGTCCCAGGACTTTGTTTTTCCCTCCATAACCAATCAAATATTATTTCACCTTGCTCTGCGGGAGCACTTGATGTTTTCCTTCGAGCAGAGAGGGCTGCTGCATGGAGCCCGGGTGCTGAGCAGAATTTGGAGACTGCTGTTGATAGGGTTTGTGTGGGCAGGGAGCCATCGGCAGCCTGGGCAATACTCACCCATCACAGAGTGGTCCTAATCCCACGCACCAGGACACAGCACCTCTCATAGATACCATTCCCAAAGAACGGCCTGGAAAAGAAGCCCCACAGCAATAGCAGGCCTTGAGGTCAGGGGAAAAGGGAGGGGTAAAGCATGTCTGCAATGTGTGGGACCTGATGGCAAACCATGTGCGTATGATTGTCTGAAGGTGTCCCAGCTTTCTCTCCACCGATTCGAGGGTGATGGTGCGATACACGACTTGTGGATGGACATTCCCCCCTCAGCACATAGGCATTAGGGAAAACCTTGCCCCAAGCATCCCAAACCACTCAGGAGTGGGAGCGACGCTCTCCCAACCTAACCTGACCCTGCTTTCCAGAGCCAACCTCCATGAAAGCTGAAAAAAAAACACCCAAAAGCAGGGAAAAAAAATGGAGAAAAAAAAAGTCTCAGTCATCAGAGACATGACTCAAAGCGCGGGTCTTGTTCCTCGGCACATGAAAAGCCCTGCTGCTGCCTGGTGGTCTTGAAGAAGAAAGGGGGGTTCTGCCGAGCCGGGAGTTGGCAGGGAAGTCCCCCAAGCCGGGGCTGGAGTCACGATGTGATGAAAATGAATGCCGGCTTTGTGTACAGGTAGCTGGGGAGGATTTATGACCCGCCCAGGGGTATGAACGCGGGCTGTGAATTAAAGCACTGTTGGAGAATCAGGAGGTTGTGACTTCAGAGCCGCGGTCCTGTGGAAAAGGACAGGGCAGATTGCTCTATATGGGCTCTAAAAATAAATAAATTATTAAAAAAAAAAGCCAAAGTTTTCTTTAAAACACGCATTTTGTGAGTGCTAGCCCCATTGAGACCCCGCTTGCCTCACCTCCCTTTGACAGCAGCCCCAGGGCTGCCATAAATTGCACTGGGCTATAATAACTGCACGGGGAGCGCGGTGTAGCCATGATGTTGTATAGATCAAACACCGCAGAAGTGGAAGCCGACTTTTTTCTCTGGCTCCGGACCTTTCTGGGGAATGCCTGGTGATAAAGAGCTGGTGCTGCTCTAGGCAAGTCACCTTTTAATGGGCCAAATGGCACAATTTCCTTAGAGAAACTAGACAGATATGTCAGGAGATGACAAAACAGGACTTTACAGCCTCCTCAAAATGCTGGAGGGAACACGGGAAATCCCTTGTATAGCTCTTCCCATCCTGCCCCACCTGTCCCCGCAGTGCTGGTACCTCTCTTCTGTCCCCACCAAGCTGCCAATTGCCATAGAATCACAGAATTGTCTAGGTTGGAAGGGACACTTAAGATCATCGAGTCGAACCGTTAACCTAACACCACAAAAACCACCATGGACAGAGATGTCCCAACAAAACACAATGACCTCCTTGTCCACTGCCTTTATTAAACAGGCAGTGGTTCGGCGCAGGAGCTTGGGGTTTGGTCTGGGGTTGGGGACCAGAGGCACCAACCCAGAACGGGAGTTGACAGGCACAGCTCTGACTCAAATAAAACCAAATGCCACTACTGAGAGCAACAGCACCCAACTCTTCCTGAGAGTGCACAATTTCCCCAGAACAAACAATTTCCACCTGTTCGAAAATTTTAAATTTTATGATTTGGATGGCTTTTTTTTCAGTGATGCAACTAGTATCCTATACAGACACGATAGTCCGAGGGCTGCCAACTTATTTTCCCTGCATTATTCTTTGCAGTTACTTTGTGACTCAAGGGATTTGTCATACATTATAGATATATTATACAGATTTGGAGGTTTTTTTCTGGATTTCACAGAGGTGTTGCTTTAGACCAGAAACAGCAGCAGGTCTTGGCAATATGATTGATTTCTAATGTTTCGGACTTTTAGAAAGGGCAGCAGCGTGACTGGTGAAGACCAGGGAAATTTTGGGGCAACCCAGTCTTCTTTGGAAGCCAACTAGATAGTTATTTTCCCTTGTCACAGCTACAGGCCCCACATGTGGGACCTCACTGGGGGAAGGAAGGAGGTAGAGCACAGAGTGAGGGGAACAGCTGCTCCTGGCTGCAACGCAGTAGGGTTCGTACATCTGACAAAGCACCTCAGAACACAGAAAAATGGGTAAAAGGGGATTGCAGGGCACAACCTGGTGCTAGGGGGGATTTCAGCTCAGTTTATATGCCTTATTCTGTCCCAGAGCAGCCACCCCTGCTCGCTTCCCTGCACATGTCACCTTTTTTTTCTGCCAGGCAGTCATATCCTAGTTTTCCAGCAGAGGGGGAGATAGGATCACTTGTTCGACCATCGAGCCGCTTGTGCTGGCTTGTATTACCGGCATTAACATGGCATTTAAGAAAACGCAGTATTATTGATCCCTGCATTCAAAAAGCTAACACTTTCATATACTGACCAGGACAAAGCTTGTCTAGAAGGAGCCAACGTACGTACCCATGCGGCTCCTGCAGAAGTTTGAAGATCAGCCCCACTGAAGCACTGTAGCAGCCAAGAAAATTAAGGTAAAAGCCTTGCAATGGTTCAGGTTTTTTATCTGTTCAAGCTAAAAGGTTGTCCCTGCAGTACGGCGCTGATCCCACAAACACTTAAGTGCATACTTCTTTTTTAGCAATAAAGCCCATATAATGGCTCGTGTGTTTAAAGCTAAGTGTTTACTCCAGTAGAAGGCGTGTTATCAGACCAGTTCACTGTTCACTGACACTAAATGAGCACTGCCACGTCCAGTGGTCATTGTCTGGTCCTTAGGTGGATCTTTTCCACTGGTTCAGTAGGTGGGACACGTGCCCAATGCACATAAATGACAGCGAGCTTTGTCAGTCCTTACAATGCACCATCTCACTGCGAGCACTCAGCGGTCAAAGAATTTAAACTGGGGATGAAGAACAGCTGAACCTCAGTAAAGGAGATGCACAACTGGTGCAGAGAGGAAACGTGTGTTGGTGTTTGCAGCAACTGGTCAGCCCCGTTATCAGGACATGACCGTTACCTGCGGTGTGTGACCATCACTGTGACAGTGCCCACTCCTGCCAGCACCCGCAGGCGGTGTTTGCTGTCACCCCACTGGCACAGCGAATGACGCCAAGATCAGGTACAGCCTGCAGCATCCTCTCCCTGCCCTGCAGTAACGCAGTGTGCATGGGCATGAGGCCTTCAAGACTGCAGAGACATCATCTAGCACCAAGCATCTTCTCAGCAGCACAAGCTATAGCAAACTTATTACATCTGTCTTACTCTTTTTCATACTTTTACTCGTATCTTCTGTTTCCTATATAATATAAAGCTATCTTCCAAATCTAACCCCTTCTCTTGGAGGTATCTGTGCTGGGATTTTGATTTTGAAGTTCAGAGATGAAGACCTTGGTAACCAGCTTTTCTTCCTTGGCAAAACAGAAGTTATTTACCAAGCTCCTGTGCAGAAAAAGCTCTCCAGCGCCTGCAGAGAGGATGAGCTGAGAGAGCCCATGTGTGCTGCGAAAGCATGTGTGAAACGGCAAACTTTCCAAGGGCAGAGCTCCAATTGCTAGGCACAATTTCTTCATCTTGCCATATCTAACATCTCTATAACCTCTGTACATTGCAAAAATCTCTGTATGTTTTTTTAAAAAAAACCCACACCCTTCCGCTGAACGAAAGGCTATTTGCTCTGCACTTTTCCCTGGGGAACCACGAGAGAACAAACGGCACGTGGCAGGTGTCAGTCGCATTGGCAGCAGGAAGCTCGGCTACAACTTTGGGGGTATAGTGTATCGAACAGAACAAAAAAGAACAGAGCTCTGTCATTAGATGTTCACAGTCTTCAAGTCAGGAACGAAATTCAGATTTACAGTATTGCATGAATTAATATACTACAAAAAATTATAAATAGAATATTGGCATAAAAAAGGATGATTCTTTTAAGTAACTCTATTCCCTGCTGTGAAAACCATATGAATATACTAAAAATAAAAATCTACTTATAAAGCAAGTACAAATACAAATTGCTGGACAACAGCAACATTACGTTACCTCTTGTAATATAACTTCACCTTGGAGCTAGGTTCCTGTAGACAACCACACTACCGAATGTGCTGTTCAGGTGCTATTTAGAAGATCAATGCGTACTGCAGGCAGAAATTAATTCCCGTTGTTGGGGAATGGGAGAGACTGGAGGAGTGAAGTAGAGACTTTTTGAAGTGGAACAAAACAATGTATTGCTATCAGTGTGGAAAAGTGGGCGACCAAGTTTGTTTACAGTGAGTTAATCTGCTCCTGATTTTAGATACATAAGGGTTGTAAATGAGGAGTTACGTACCTTCTAATTAGAGACTGGCAGTGAAGAGTTCTTCAGTGTCAGGGAAAAGAGCTTTGCGATGGAAATAGTCTCAAAGTGACGACGCAAACTCCCACTCAGGTTTGGCTGCAGCGAGCTGGTTGCTCATCCCAGCCCATATTTCCACGCTCCTGAAGAGCCCCGAGACCTCAGTTCACGGCTCATCCTCCTGAAGGTGACTGCATCACTATGGACAGCACAGCTAACATCGCAAGCCAGAGGTTCAGAGAGTTAATTCAGGTTTAGAGACAAGGATCCAACACACATTTTAGACAAGCTCAATTCATAACGTTATAAATGGAACCATAACTTTTATATATATCACTTTTGGAACACAACACCTTTGAGAAAGGTTCTTTAATTTCACCTCGAACGTGGTGTGCCTCGCTTGCCGCTTAAATCTCTCTCGCACGCCTCCCCCTCAAACGACCTCACCTATCAGTGCGAAATTGTTGTTGTGCCTGATTGCACAAAGCAGCCCAGTCTTTTACCTGGGAGACGTGCCACAAATAACTTTCATTTTATATATGGCGTGTTTCTGATGCTGCTATCAGAAAAGAAAAGATATAATGCTTCGACAGTCTTGCTTAGATGCTGAGGAGGCACTTGGCTGTGCAAAGCAGCCATTTATATCAAAGGACGGCAGAAGTTTGGAAGATTTGGAAGAAGACATATTTGGCAGACAGCCAGGGAGGCTCCCACCACGGGGACAGCGGGGTCCGTCCGCACCAGACCTCTATAAGCATTGCTACAACCTTTTTATGTTGTTCTGTCTTAACAGCAACACGCAGAGAGGCTGTAATGTGTAACAGGGACGTAATGGTGGGGATCGCCTTAGGCCAGTTTCAGTCCCCTGCTTTTCTCCCAGGCAAAAGCAATTTAGGTTTAATAGTATTAAAAAAAAAATATTAAAACCCTTATTTGAGTTCTTCTTGTGTAGGCGAAGAAGGGAGAAGGACTTTCTGAACCCATCTGAAGTGCATTAGTAGGTAAGGGACTACATTAACATACTCTCGAAGGTCACAAAAAGGCAGTTTTCATTTCATTTCACTTCACTACAGAGCCTACCCATGTGCTACATTACTTCGTGTTTAGCAAAGACAAGCCCCAGGGTCATTCTGAACTTTAATTACATTAAAATAACACGGTAAGAGGTCCTTTTATTTTGATAATTTACAATACCCGCTATTGAAATGAGCTTTGCAATTAATTTGGGAAATACACAAAGTGACACTTCTATCCTAGTCTTTTGTGGACAGAGGACAATTCACTGTCTGCTTAATAGCGGTAATAGCCCAAGACCAGATTTTTCCTACAATAATTACAATTTCTCTGGAATTTATTGAGGTTCAAGCTTCCAGTTGTCTGCTGGGAACACTTCATTTATGCATGAAGCATCTCAGCCCACTTAAATGCAGAAGAAAAAGCAGGGAGATACAGACCCTTGGTTGAACACAAAAGTCTCCATAGATCTCTTACTATTTTTTTTTAACTAATATCTAAGGAAGTTATAGATTCCTTGTGCATTTTTGTACCTGCCCAGGAGCCCTCAGGGGAATTTTGCAGGCTATCTGCAAGCTCGAGGAAACAGGTATGGGACAACTTGGGCTATAGCGTGACCAAGTGTCTTTCCATTAGCCATTTTTTCTTTCTTGCAACACATGAAAACTGATATTTTCATCTTGTGACTATTATTTTAATAATAAATAACCCATGTTGTTCTTGCTTTGGATGGTATTGCTTTCTTATACTGTGCACATCCACTACTTCTGTGTTAAGCAGGAAAAAGTGAAAAGCATTAGAGCCACCGCCGACAGAGGTTTGCACAGCTTATGGGATAGGACACAATTTCAGATTTAGGGGATATATTTCTCACCCCAAATCGCTTTAGGAACCAAAAATTTAGACTCTCATGTTGCAGCGACTGTGTAGGGCCATCAAAAACCAGGTGATAACTCACTTCAGCTTTGGAGATGGGACACTATCTTATGGGGATGGCAACAGGAAGAAACTGAACTGACATTTCCTTGACGTATCTGGAAGGCACATGTTCCTCATAACAAAATTTTGTAATAATCTTCAATTTGCTGTACTGGGAAGCTTTGCCCTGGTCAGCGACCAGACACACCAAAATTGCAGTTAAGTCACTATGGGAAATAAAACAAGTTTCCTCCTCTTTCAAATTAAAAGGAAGGAGCAGGCTGGACAAGAAACACGCTGCTGCAATAGGACTTGATTGACTTTAATGTGGACACAGTTGCACAGTTTAATATATTCCCTTGCCAGAAAACCGGGAATTTGTTTCCAAAAGGGCAAAGGCCTCCGGGATGCGTCCTGATTCTTTGTGATTTGATCTGTGCCATCGTCAATAATTTACCGCAGCATTTTGGAGTCCACTGAGCTCCACATTTCTTCTAGAAGTGTTTGCCCCAGAGTGTCCCGAAGTCTAAAGCTTTTGTTTGCAGCTAATCTATAGCAAACGTTTACATATGGAAAAACAATGCGGTGGAGCCTGTGTCAGCTTTCTCCTCTGATTCTCTCTATATGCTCGCTGGCTTTAACGGCACGTCAGGCCACGGCTACAGCACGCAAGGAGCTCGAGGCATTGCCTTTCCAGAGGTATGTCTACTCCCTCCCCCCAACTTTACATATAGAAATTATGGGCAAGTCAGTCAGCCCATCAATTTTGTCCTGACTTGCGGCATGTGCACACTGTGCTCTCTGTAAACAGCTACCACACAAAAAAATAAATATATTGGCAGTGGTCCAAAGCCCAAGCTAGGCATCGTAATTCCTGCTTATATGAACTGTTTGCATAATGGCTTTTCTTTTAGAGATTACTATTAAGCCTTCTTAAACTTCCTTACCAAAAGTACCATACTGGTTTTGGGCACTTGGAATATACGCTATACAGGACGATTTACGAGTGAATATTTTTCATATTCCTTTTTGTTATAATTATTTTGCATTTGACAATGTGAAGTTAACAAGTGCATGTTTATAACCCGATTTTCAATCCAAGCCAGATCCTCATACCTCTGTTTTTTATCCCTGAATAATAATATTAACCTATCCGAGTGTCATTTAGGCTTTGAAGGAAGGGAATAAACAAGTTACCTTTTTCTAAATCTATAGTGTCATGATAGGAAAATGGTTGGATTTTTCTTCTACAGCTATTAATTTCAGGCTTGTTCTAAAGGCAAATATGATTTAGAAGAATCAAAAAAAGGTATCAGTGATAATTGGAACGTGGAGACAAGGGGAAGACAGAAAGGAAAAAAAATGTGGTAGTGATACACTTAATTATGAAGGCTTATTCCGATAATCCCTGTTGAAAATGAACAAAGACGAGATTTTTGATGTTTGATGAACTTATCAAACAAGGCAGAATAATGAAGAGGTAAATGTAAAATCCAATCGAAGGTGAGCCAATTAAGTACTTTGTGAAGTGCTGAAGGATACAGCCCACAAATCCTCCTGTCAGAGCAAAAAGGCATCAATACCTGCGTGTCCTCCAGCTCCGTGTTTGTCTATAGGCTCCTGTTGTTTTCCTAGAGAGACGGTGGGGTTTTATCTTATGCACTGATCTGCATTCATGGACTCCCTTGCTAAGCTCTTGTGGCTTTCATTGAGTAAATCCCTTTTCTGCAGCATCTGATGAATCCCCAATGTGCTCCGTACCTCTGCTAATTATCAATATTTCTCTTTGGAGTGCAGTCTCATAAGTAAAACAGACTGCTCATTAGTTAATCACCAAAATAATAATAACAATTTTTTGGCTCAGAATAACCCCTCAGAATGCTTCGAAGGCTGTGGCAAACACAGAGTTGTACTGACACGCCACAGATTGCTCCTCAAGACAAAGAAACACATTACACAAATAAAGGATGTAGGAGTAGGGACAGAAATAGAGATCATAACGACTGGGCTGGGAGGCAAGAGAAGTCTTTTCTTGCTGCTGTATAGTGATATTCAGTGTATGTACAGAGAGTCTGATGCAAGAGCCATTGCGATACAGTACCCTTGCCATTTTCTGCTTTTATACTCTTCCTTTAGTTATTTTCCTCTCCTCAGAACTTATGTATTTCCTTTTAGAAACAGTCAACCATCAAATTCTCATAGTCAACATGGCCTTGTACCTTGCCTTCTCAGCACTGTTGGTGCAGCCATTCGCACCACTTTGCAAAGCCCATGAGAATCAGACCCTGATTTCATACTTGTCGGGAAAAATACAGACCGTGAGTAAACTATGGTACAAGAAAAGCGAAACCAGTAGATTTCAGAACTGGCCCAGGGTGATAAACATCACTACTCCTGGAGTTTGTGACGTGCTTCTGAGAAGAAAGCCAAAAAAAGAAGCCTTTCCTTAAAACCTGCCTCTTCTTAACATTCATTTGGTTCACTCAGTGTGTCTGGTCTTATATATGATGTACATATATTTTATTGCAATCTAGCTACTGGAAAGGGCTAGGGCTAGGATCTCTTGGGAGAGCAGGAAACCCAAGACAAAATCCTCAGGTCCTGCACCTGCTGCCCCTGACCAATTCTGATGGTGAATACTTGGATGGGGGCACCTCGGGTATTACAGCACCCCTGCTAAGGGATGCTTCCCATTTCCTACAAAAAAGGTACCTGGTGGAAAAACACACACACACAGAGAATCATTTTCTCCTTGCTAGCCTCCAGCCCTCCTTAAAACACAAATTCAAAGACCTTAGACCACTACCTCTTCTCCTCCTTAGAAGAAGCAGCAGAGATGTTAATTCTCCAGCTCCTGTCAACTGTCAGCTGAGCCAGTGGTCAGAATGGACTGATTGCTTTCCTTGCCAAGAGAAAAAAGTAAGACTCTACCGTAATGTATTCATTTATCTTCAGATGTGTCTGTGATGAGGATGTACACACATTAATTATATATATTATACATATTCATCATTCTGAAGCATCCAGTAAACTCATCCAAATATGATGGAGATGCTCCTCTTCTAGAGAGGCTCTTACTTACCCTGGTGTAAACTGGGGAATAAATTCATTCAAGGCAGCAGAACAGCAAAATGCAAAATCAAGGAAAATGGTGGAAGAGTCAGGCCAGAGTATTTGCCAAAGACCTTCTTCCTTTTCTATCTCAGATTTAATTAAGTATCCCCTGATTCTTAATGCAAATATTCCAATGAAAAGAAATTAAAAGCAGCCTTCATTCATCAGCTCCTGCTCTCAGTTTTTTATATCATTTCACATATGTCTTCATAATTCAAGAATTTATTTTCAAATACCTGACATAATTTTGCTTTCTACTGAGTTTATATCCCTGCATTTTTTTGTTCCTGTGCCTATAATCAGCAAATGATTTGGCTCTTCTCTCTTTTCTTCCCCCCCCCCCCCCCCCTAGTTTAAAGAGCAGCAATTCTCATTAATAATCCATCAGAAATGTTGCAGGATCAGTCTTGTAATTAGTGTCTGTGTCCATCTGAGCCTGTTACGTTCTGGGACAAAGCATATGTAACTGGAAAAATGCCATATTATTTCGAAGGTATAAAAGAGGGAAGAGATTTTTAAAAACAGTTATTCCAGGCCCCCCCAAATTCACCTGTATGATCTTCAAGCCAATCTCCTGAGCTCCCACCGCTCTGCTGACTCTCCTTCTCCATTTATCATGTGCAGAGTCTGTGGAACACATAAAAAAATAACACACTAGTGAAAAGTGATAGTTGTAATTGCTTTATAGCCTGTGGAGGTGATGTCTCTGGGGGACAGAAGTTAGGTATTGGCGATGTTTTTCTCTCTTGTGTGGTGCAGCACCGGTACCGGAGGCTGGTGCAGCCGGCGGGGTTCTCGGGGCGGCGATGCGCAGGGCACCTCTGGGACGAGCAAGCTTGCCGTGCTGAGATGACCTGCACTGGACTCCCTGGCTGCGGGAAGGACTTTCGGTGCGAGGAAACAGGTGAGTGATGCAAGAGAAAGCAGGAAATTTCCACATATTCATTTTTTTCCCCACTTTTGCAGAAATCTGTCTATGTTATGCTTAGATTTGCATAGAAAAGAAGGCTGCATGACATGGAAAAGGTTAATTTTTCAGTGGAACAAAGAGAATAGAAATATTCTGCTCCAACTGCTGTGCTACACGCTCGCATTCCCTTCCATGGGCACCAACGCTACCACAATGCACCACTTTCTCCCCCTGCAGAAGACATAGTTCAATCATGAATCCAACTAGCAATCTGTTGGGGTGATTTATTTATTTTTAGCCATCCCCGGCTCTGAGAATTGGGATATACTGTGGCTGTTCTCTGAAAGTTTGACTAGCCTTGACAGATTTTTGTTTTTACACAAATGGCTCAAAGTCCCATCTTGAGCATTTAATGAAAATTCTATTGAAATTTAGAAATATGCACCAGCTCTGTGACCAACTCATCAGCTGGAGCAGGTCATTATTGTTCCACTGAGGCAAGTGTAGCGGTACCAGTTCCCTCCTGCCACAAGCGCCATGTGAAGGCTTTCTCCTTACTCCCAGAAGCAAAAGCACTTTCAAGGTGCCCTTCCTGCAAACATCCATTCTTAAGCTGTAATTATTGCAATAAACTCCCCAAATACCTCCTGCAATGGGAAAAGGCAACAAATGCACTTTAACCAGACAGATTTGACTTCCCTAAGCCAAGTGGAGAATCTATGGCTTCCTGTAGCTCCCTTCCAAAAGCATGATTATAGATAATAAAATCCAGCCAGTGAGGTGACCTCTACTTGATTCCCATCCCATGGGAGCTGACTTGGACTCCAAGCTGTGCTTGCTCCAGGTTGCAAAGGAATTCCTTCCCCCCAAGGACCTGGGAAAAGCAAGCTCCCAATGGAAGAGTGCTGTGTTTAACACCCAGCGTGACTTCTTGTGGCCCTGAGATATGGGTGGCAACCAGCACAATCAGTACAAGCTGCCAAAAATGTTTTCTCAAAGGCGGATAAGTGATCATCTGTACCTGTGCACTTTGGGTCGCTGTATTAAAAGGCATCTTGTGTGCAATGGAGAGCCAGACTGCAGAGATGGGTCTGATGAGGATAACTGTGAGGACGAAGACATCGAAAGCCCTTGTGAACATCTGTTCCCAATTCCAGGGTCTGAAAGAGCAGCCCAAGGGTAAGTAATTAATCAATAGCTGCTACTCTCACAATCAAAACTGGATCCAGGTTTTCGTATTGCTCTTCCTTAGCAACAGCAGTGCTCCATGAATTGATAGGGAGCTCTACAAAACCCAAAGGAGAGCTACTGTCCCACCCAACCTCAGGTAGCAATGAGGGAGGCAGGAGGGTTCATCCCAGCTTTTATTTCAAATGCTGTCTCGAATTTACTTACCTTGGTCTCTCCCAGCTACTCTGTACTTTTGATGTCCCCTTTATACTGATGTAAAAAGTATACCCCAGTTATCTTACAGCTTTCTGCAGTTGATAAAAGCAATATATTAAAGCAAAAAGTAGACTCTGGAGATGCAGCATCCTGGTGGTGTTCATCCTTAAGGTGAAGATTTAACTCCAGTATTTAGGACTTTAGAGCACAGGTTCAAGGCAGAGAGCCTGAGCTCCACATGAATATGTGCAGGGTAAATACTCCTATCCATGAAAAATCATTACTCTGTTCAGTTGCAAATTCTGGTTAGGCAATACATGCAAAAGAGGAATCCAGAGCAACTTGAAAGGCAGATTGTCTATTGTGACATTCTTGTTTTTTAACCAATATACTGCTTAGTTTCACTTGGAGAACATGGGCGACAGCATGAGAATGTAGTCACCCAGTAGATAACTTTCCCATCAGCTGGCTCCAATGCTCTCTGCCGTCCATGAGATAAATGCTTCTCTGGCCCAGGGCCTGGGAGAGTCCATCAAAAGTTTTTCAAGACATATATTAATTTTCACTGAGCACTCCATTTAATACTGCTCTCTGATGTGTTTCTCCCACAGAACATACAAAAGAAATAGTATTTACTATCTTAGTCTTAAAGACGATTCCCTGTTGTGAGGAGCAATGCTTCTGCCTAGTCTGAATAATGCTTTCATTTGGGGCCATGGAAGTACAGGGAATATTAAGTAACAGGCGGGATTTCAGAGGGCAGCAGCTGTGATGGCTGGAGAGCAGCAAGAAAGAGGCGTAAGGAAATAATAAGCGAGAGACTTGGCAAAGCACACGCAGACTGCATGTCTAGGGAGGGTGCTAACTCCCCTGAGAAATGGGACCATTATTAAAAGGAAGGAGATGAAATAAAGATACAAAACAATTACAGGTAATGGCAGAAAACACTTTGTGACAGTGAGATGCATTAGGCTGTGAGAGACTCACAGGGGACCTGAAGGAATTCCAGGAGTTTGCGACTTTCATAACTGTAACAACTCATAACTGGACAATTTAACTGATTTCTTCCATCTCTAGCACATGAGTCCAAACCAATGTCTTGGAAATAAAATGGCTGTTTGTCTCCTGTTAGCTTTGGGAAGGCGAGAGCAAGGAGAACAGACTCAAACCTTATATTTTACATTCTATCCAAATTCAAAGTCAGAGACAGATAGGTAACGTATAGTGTCAGGAGAACAGAAACAGTGACGGAGACTGTTGAGGAAATAAAACGGGAGCTATGGATAACTTTCTGACTGCTATTTCTTTCCAAGATACAATATCTTAACACAGGAAGAGAGCCAGTACATATATGATCCTAATTTTTTTGGAGGTCACTGTGAGTATGTCTACAATGGAGAGTGGCGGGAGCTGAAGTATGACGCTGCATGTGAACGTCTGTACTACGGAGATGACGAGAAGTATTTCCGCAAACCTTACAACTTTCACATATACCAATTCTTAGTAAGTGCTTCAGGTGGTCAAAATTAGCAATGTGTTCCTCGCTAAAAGCCAAACTTCCTATAGATATATTATGTACATGTTATCATTCATGACAAGTTGTCTTTCAAGCTGTGTTTCTCCAGCTGTCCCCAAAACAACAAGCAATCGATGATATAAATGCTGTTTTATGGCACATCAAGGAACTAACGTGCTTTATCATCCAGGCATCTGCTTACTCTGGCCTAGTCAGAGCCAAGAGAAATGGGTTTTCTCTAAATTCTGCTATTAATGAGCTGTAGAGATTGTGCAAGCCACTTGCCTCCCTAGGGATGAAGTTGGCATGGGAACAATGCTACCGGTTCAGTCTTTGAAAGCATTTGAAGTCTACAGCATGGCGACAAGGAACATAAATCCAAATTCTGCGTGACACAAAGATCCTGAAAGCCATCACCATGTATCACAATGCCTATACTCTGCAGGGGTCACATCTGATGTTGGAGACTGAACTAAGTAGAGCAGGGCTTCAACTTGGGTCTCCCACGTCGTAAGTGGGTGCCCTGGCCACACTGCTGAACATTTACCATGCTTTTTGCAATGAATGACTGAAACACATGCTATTCCGGGGGAATACTACAGCTACCGGCTCACTGCAAGTAGCTTTCATGTCCTCCCAGCAAGCAGACCCTTCTCTGCCCCTTAGTTCCCCCGTTTCAACCCAGACAGACCCACCACACGGGCCACATTTTCTTCTCCCCTTTACCTGCTGCTAGCAGTGGAAGGACATCTGCACCATGGTCAGGCATTGAGGGTTGCTTGAGCATGCCCCATATGCGTCTTGACTTAAGAGTTTCTACCCGCCGAGGTCTAGGAAGTTGCTGATGACTATGTGAGACAGTTTTGTTTACTGTTGGTAATTTAGCCAGCTTTTTACAGAGGTGGCAAATGGCACAGCCTGGATTCAGCAAGGCTGCTCAATTCCACACGCCGGCAAAGCAGAGCTGTCAGGGAAAAGGTCACTTCTCTCAAACACAGGCAAAACAATGTTTGTTTTCTAGCGTTGCCATCACCAGTAGTTGGATCACTGCTGTTGAATTTTTTTCCTAAATAAATTCATCCAGAAGCAGGCTGGTGAGAAAAAAATCACTCCAAATCATTAGGATTTGGCAGAGCTGTAAGGAACTGGAAGGAGGATTTTATAATGGGAAGTGTCAAGGTAGCTTAATAGGCAGTATTACCAGCTCTGTCTGTAATGGCACTGCTTTGAGTGGCTAAACACAAACTTTTCCACTGCCTGGAGACAGATGAAGCAAAATGTACAGCTTTAGCTGCATTTCTCACATATTTCCAAATGAAATGGCATGTGACTAAGTTCTTTATTCCACATTCACTGAAGTCAGTGTTGGTGCTGTCAGGAGCATCACGGGCTTCAACAGAGGCACCATCAGCTCCTTGAAGAAATAGAGATTAAAAAGGAAGGGAAATACCTGAAAAATTAATGTCTGCTACTTTCACTTTAGGCTCATGCTGATTCTGGATTCGCTTTTGAGTTTTACGATGATTCAAAGGATCTGCTTGACGCCCTTAAAAGTGATAGATCCAGAACAAAAGGCTTTACCATTGGAATTGGGTCTGCAGAATCACCTTTCCAGTTAGACTTGGGTTTCACTTTATCAGGTGGCAAAGGATCCCTGAAGAATTTCACTCAATACACTACAAAGGTAAAAAAAAATAATAAATCAATGATGCATATGCTCCAGTCATGTCATCTGTGCACCGCATGGTCTGGCTATAACTTATGTCAGTTTATTCTCTCAATGGCATTTTTTAACACATAGTAATTGTACCTTAATTTGTTCATGTAATTGCAAATGTATGATCGTTAGCAATCCTGTTTGTTGTCCTTATTATGTTTTAGCAAACAGGGAGTGGGAATAAAATTGAATTATGAAGTACCACAACACATGTCATCTCACCCCATCCTGTTTCATGGCTACATTAAGCACATAAATGAAAAAATGCTTACAGGGATGATGAGGGAGGAGGAAATATCAAGATGTTGATCAAAACAGTTGTCCTCAGGGAATGATCTCCGGTAGCAGATATATCTTGTTCAAATTAATACAAGCTGCCTTATGATGGGGAAATATGTTACTTTTTATGAAAGGTTAAAATACCGCACTGAAAAAAAGAGTACCCGATAATAGGGTGTATTTCTCACAGTGAGTTTACATCATGGACTAGCTGTGATGACCTCTTTCCAATCTAATAACATGAGTGCTGGTATTTCCCACATTTACCATGCCCCGTCTCCACGTCTCTCGTGGCTGCTGACAGAAAACAATAAAGGAGAATTACTTTGATGGTGTTCCGAGTTGAAATGCCCTTAAAAGCTGTTGGAAATTGGCGCCATTATAGTATTTACTGTGCCCTTGTCTGGGCTCACATGATGTTTGCAGCTAAACGATGATCAATTATTGGAGGAACTGTTTAAAAGGCTGTTCTGGTTGCACTAGAGCCTTGTCCAAGGCAATGGCTAATCCAGAAGAGGAGTCGTGGATCTGGTGGTATGTCCAGGAAATCCTCTCCCCTTCAGCACCTTCCTGGCCAGGGTATCCCCCCACTGCTGGGCTGGGCTGGGCTTGCCATGAGCCCTTGTCCTGCATCACTGGTCAAGGCTGTGAAAAAAGCAAAAGGGAATAAACAGTATGAAAAGGAAACCAGAAATAAAGAAATAGCAGAAATGGAGGCCAGAGGGGAATCATGTGGAGCCCAATTCTGATTGTATTCACACATCAGTAAAAAAACCCACAGCACGTAAACCCATGGCTCTTCCCTCCATCTCACACAGCACACAAGAGGCACTCTCTCAAAAAGAATTACAACTGATTTAATTTAAACCTGGGCTGGTTTTTATGCCTGTAACATCTACTAACAGTCAAAGATTCAGGCTTTCCTCTGCAAACCTAAAGACTAGAAATTACTTTTTTTTTTGTTTTTTAAATTAATGTTGAGTGACAGCTCCTGTTTTCTTTACCTGCAGGAGGTTGGGTTCATTAGAGCTGTGACGAAGGTGCAGACAGCCCGTTTCAAGATGAGAAGGGACAACATCATTTTGGATGAAGACGTGCTGCTGTCCCTGCGGGAGCTTCCAGACACCTACAACTATGGCATGTATGCCAAATTCATCAACGACTACGGCACCCATTTCATGACATCCGGCACTATGGGAGGCATCTTTGAGTACATCCTTGTCATTAACAAAGAAGAAATGAGAAGAAAAGGTTAGAAAACCACTAGAAATTCTCTGTTTACAACTTTCTTCTTTTCTGAAGACCATGAGGTGGGTCCAGTCCCCCAGAGTAATTCATCTGGTTCTGGCTGCTCCCCACAGTCATCATCTCCTGGGCCCTGGGAGGGTGGATGGTCCTCGGCCCCTCTTTGCTGAGCTGGCTGACATGTCTCATCATACATACTCATCACAAGCCCCAAAATGCACAGTGGGGGTGGGTTAGGGGTATCCACGTGTTGTTCACAACATGGATGCGCTACTGGCCATATAGCAGGGGATAAGCTTGAGCGTCACAAAATTTGCTTCCTGACCTAATTTCAGAAGAATCTGGGTGAAATTTTGTTAGCTAAGAAGGAACCCAAGCATCTTTTTCTCCCCTTCTTTCAGTGTCACTTCCTAGACTTCTCTAAACTTCTCCTATTTGTTATAGTCTTTGTTCTGGCCATTCTCATGAATGCTCAAGGACCGGAAACTCATCCAGAGTAAAGAAAGTTAGCCTGCTCACGTTTTAGCCTCCTAATAGTGAGGGTTTCAATTTCCTGTAAATGGAAATAATGCATTGCACTTGGCAATACCTCTGCTGCTTTACTCTGGTTAGTGTCATATCTGAAGACTAACAGAGCTCTGTGAGCTCCAGTTCTCGACAAATTAGAGTGTATGAGGCTGAAGAGCCATACCTTTAAATCTCAGTTACATAAAATATCCACTGCAGATGTCTGGAGGACAAGAATAGCCGTTGCTGGCAAGCCAAAGCATAGCATTTTTCCTAATCAAAAACATAAGATGCAGAACAATAATATGGTACTTTAGGACACTAACTGGATTGTCGACTTTTGCAAAGGTGTCGACAATGTAATAGATCCCACTTCCTCTAAGGACCATCGCTCTGCTCTGCTGAGGGTAATGCTGCCTTGATAACTCCAGGCTGGATGTTTATGCAAAAGAAAATTGTGATCTTGGATAACGGGTGCAAATTGCTGCAGCTGGTGCAAATTGCTGTAATTCCATTAATTCCATTAATTTCCATGGTTCCATCCCAAATTCTGCCTCTGGTCTGAAATGGGTTGGTACCATCACGTGCTCCATACTGAGTGTTAACCATGCTGATTTTTCCACAAGAAATTACCAATCGAGAGAATTTTCATCAAGTTCCTGAACTACTAATGTCTGGAAACATGATGCCTCTTCAAATCATTTATTCACTTTGAAGAGTGACTGATATAGAAGTGAATGAGATCTTGGCAAGCAAGTCTTCAGGAAGCACACTGCCAATTTCAGAGGAAAAATGAATCGAGAGCATGTGGAGGGAGGCTACTATTTTGTTTTATCTTGTGCTTGCTATGTATATAAAGAGGAGATTTACTGCTACGAGATGCCTTATCTTAGGAAAGAAGGACGTTGAAGTTCAGTAAAAGACAAAAATATGCCCCAGTAAAGATGCAATTTTCATTCTAATGTAGCACGCTTCTGTAATCTTCATCTAACCCAGACTCTGCAAGAAAACCCACATTTACCAAGTCAGCAGTGCTCTACCTCACATGACGCAGACCCAAAAGGACCCACCTGCAGTGGCTGATATGCCACTGTCTAAAAGCATTTAGTAAAAACCATGTTTTTTTAATGGTGATCACAGCCATGCTTGAAGGCTGTGTTTGCAAGAGGATTATCCACCTCCCTCGAGGAATGGTCAGGATCAGGATATAAGTGCTCAGTCTGAAAATTAGAGCTTCAAAAGATGAGTTTGAAGCTTTGCAGGCGCCGGGAGATGTACCGCTGAGTCCCCACAGGGCTGAGTGGCATGGCACCTGCTTTAGATAAACCACTGCATCCTGAGAGCCCTCCTAGCCCATGAGGCTATGTGTTAGATGCTCTGGAAGGGAAAACACTCCTTTTTTATAGTCCACTAACTAAAGCACATGCCCAGAAAAAAGATCCCTAGGCTGAATCCTCCTTAAATGAGAGACAGCTTGGGCAGTTGCTGAGCATCCAGCTAGGCATAGGCATGAGCTAAACTTTAAGCATCTAGGAAACCTGAATTTTCAAAATGAAGTTCCTTCCCTTCTGGGTTTAGATACCCAGGAATGGACCACAACTCACTGGTGCAGAGCTTATGACTGCAGTTTTGCTGCCAGATCCGTTTCAAGCTTTCAGGCTGCAAGGGCTTGTATGGATGTGGTCATGAGTGAAATAAATACATGTGTCAGAATGAGGTCCCTTGTTGCTCTGCCATCAATATTTTTCATTACTTGTTTTTAAAATAGATTGTTATGGTTCTATTATTTAGCAGAAAACAGTATAATGTGTTCACACATTACAAGAACATTTATGGGAGAAACATTATGCGCAGAGTAAATTAGAAAGAGTCTTCATATATTCTGATTAATTCAAAATGCAGCAGTAAATCTTATCACTCGAGCACATTTAACTATCGCAAATTATATCATATAAAAAAACCTATCAGGGCTCCCCCCTCAAATGCCAATATTTTCTATGACCACCCTTTTGCAATGATAACCACTTTTCATTTATCAAGACCCGATCTTGCTGCAACCAATAGCGAATTGTATTGACAGACCCTCGCTGAACATAATTACTCAACGGGAACCATGGTGAATCAATTAATCAGGGCGTTCCTCAAGTTTAATTTTATGGCACTCCAACACCAAGATAAGCAATCACTCATGTTGCTTTGGGTGAGTGAACTTTACCCACTGTGTTTACAACTGTTGAACAGTTTAGTACAAGTAATTGAGTGCTACACATTTAATTTTTCTCAAGGGCCCAGTTTTGCAGCGGGATGTAATTCCCCCTGAAGTCTTGACTATGCTTCAGCTCTCACCAGTTCCCTTTTTTGGGATGCTGAGCACCTCCGCTTGTTGGCACCTACCAAGCCAAGGAGCAGATCCATACTCCGCCCAACTCCAGCGAGCCTCTCCTGCAGGCTGTGCAGAAGGGAGTAAAAACCCAGAACTCGGGGTGTTTTAGCAGTATTTTAAACACAAGGAAGACAAGTAAGTGCTCCCCAGTGCTGGGGTGAGGCAGTTCAGCAGACAGCACTCTGGACTGGGGCTCGGCCGGGGGTTCGATCTTTAGACCATTAAGCCACGATGCACAAATCCCGCTGACCTCTGTGCCTCCCTTTCAATACCGGGGTATTGATCGCCAGGCTGCTTTGTAAAACACTTTAAGGTCCTCTGACAAAAACAGCAATATAAAAGTTACCTATTACTTACAATACCCGCATTTATTGAAATCAATGGATTTTTTAACTACTACAGAAGACGGCCTTATATTTGCAGTACACTGAAGTGTGTACCTAAACCCAGGCTGTATGAAATATGCGCATTGCTTACCTTGGTGAAACCACCTCATTAGTTCCCTTCTCCCCTCAGCAATGGCTTCGTGGGTCTCCAGTTACATATTTTCATGATGTATGTGGCGGTGCTGGTAGCAGCAGCCCCGCAGCAGGCAGTAAGGCTTCGGCAGCTCTCAGCAGACAGACTTTTTGCAAGTTGTTACTTAAGCCACTAATCCATGGGTCAGATCCTCAGTTTGGGAAAATTAGCAAGGATCTATTGATTTCAGCTGCTGTTCCCAGCTTTACCCTAGTTATGAGTTAGTCTGTAATAAAAAAAAAAAAAAGTATTTTTTTAAAATAAATAGAACAAAGAAGGAAATACATGTCTGAAGCCTTGTGTTAAAATTTTTACTTTCTTCTAATACTTTCTAAGGAAACAATTTAACAATAAGGGCATTCCCCTTTTCACCTATTATGGGATAAGCCCAATATACCCCAATAAAATATTGGCTTTTCCACTGCAAGACTAAAGGCCTCTGCCTGGAATAGCTCTTGACTTTGAAAAACAGGCCATGCAAATAAATGAATATTTTCTTCATTGATAGAAAAAAACAAGTAGGAAAATGAGCATCCTTCCACTCATTCTGAGTCACTGGTCTTACTGGTTTCCTTTCTGTTTTGCAGACATCAGCGCCGAAGAGATAAGTGCCTGTGTTGGCTGGTCAATTGGCCTTAGAGACAGCGAGAATAACCTGCATTTGGAACAGTCTGTGTCATCCTCTGACTGTGCAAAGAAAGGATTTCTGAAAACCGGTATAATGGCAGGGCAGATGTCTGTTAAGGCATCTCGCATCACTTCTTTTGGTCACTTGGGTATGGAGATTCACTCAGGGTCACAGAAGGGTACGATGAAGTGAGCTCTCATGCCATCCCCAGCTATGGCTCAGGCCCAGTCATGGGACCAAAGCAACTTCAGGTCCAAGTCTCCAGGAGTACCGATTGCTCTTGAAAGAGCAGGAATTAAGGTAGCAATATCCAGATTAGAAATGCATGTAAATAGAGGCATGGGGTGGCTGAAAGGCTGCAGTCCCTATAGCCACAACAGACTGGGCACGGATGACAAGGGGAACATGGCAACTATAAAAGAAGTCAAAACTGGCTATAAAAAGTACTCAAAGAGGCTAGGAAGCCCCAGATTTGTAAATCACTTGAACAGCTATAAACAGTGTGACCTACTGCCCACGTGCTAACTAGAAACAAAGGCTGGAGGCATGCAGGCTCTTCAGGGCTTACCAGCTCAGAGTATTTGCGATGCTCAACTCATCACCAACTGCCTTGTGATAATGTGGCAGGGCTCACCCCATGAGCGGGAGACGCTGAGCTCCCATCGATTTCAGGAGGCAGCATCAGTGCCGCTCACTGATAGCCCCTTGCACGATTGATCTCACCTCCATTAAGTATTTTCTAGTGTATGTGTGGAAACGATAACTAAATAATATGGGTGTAATTCAACTTTTCAGATGCTGAGAACAACAGTGCAGTCGTGGAAGATATTATTCCCCGGATTAGAGGCGGAGATACCAGTTACAGCGGAGGGCTCTTAAACAGTTGGGATGGCAATATGTATCGTCACTGGGGAAGGTCATTAAAATATAATCCTGCTGTTATTGATTTTGAGGTAAGGCTTTTCTGCAGTTGAAGAAAC
This sequence comes from Pluvialis apricaria, assembly GCA_017639485.1. Lineage (NCBI taxonomy): Eukaryota > Metazoa > Chordata > Aves > Charadriiformes > Charadriidae > Pluvialis > Pluvialis apricaria. The sequence continues at coordinate 5,650,134 of CM030011.1, read as the reverse complement.
TCTGCCACTATAAGGAATGAAAGTGTAGTCGAGCAGATCATTTCGTATTTTTATTGTGATCCCATCACAGAACAAGATTAAATGTAATGGGCCACTGATCTGGTAACCTCTTATTCATTTCACAATGGGGAGTACATCTCCCACCGACTGCATCCGCAGGGAGATGGACAAGGAGCTTAATGCTGGATTAGTGCCGAGTTAAGTTTTTGATGTGTCCCCAAACAGCTTCCCGATGAATGGCTCTCTGTGGTTGCATTCATCCCTATTATTCCCCCGACAACTGTCCGCCCTACTCTATAAGCAGGACACTCGCGGGGGGCTGGGGAAGGAGTTTTGCCCCCACCCAGCAAAGGCTATGCATAGACCCCCTCTGCTTTTCACCTGCCTCAGAGCCACAGTGGCTATGCCTACCTTCTGCAGACCTTGGTGGGTATTACTATGGGCGCTTCCAGGAGTTTTTTGAGCAGGGGGCTACTGGTTGCTTTGTCAGGTGGGTCCTGTCTCTCTCCATCCTCCACAAAGAAGGTCCGTGGCCATAAAAATCATCCAAGTTCTCCTCCTCCCTTCATTTTATTGGATGCCTCATACAATGGAAAGACCACTGAAGCATCCTACAGGGCTTCAGAGATGGGGAGGAGATGGGTGCAAGCAGAGGGGATGGAAAGGAAGAGAGGAGCCAGGGTCAGAGACCATAGAGGCATGAGGAGGCAGGCGTGGTCCTCAGCTGTGGTCAGGAGTACCACCTCTACTCTGAGATGCTACGATTGCTGGTCTGCTCCGGGAGCACAGACGTGGGGTGTTGGAGGAAGGACCTTGGTCATGGCAGGGACACACTGCCACTTCCATCCCTCTTGTCGTCTGCAAGTACACCCACCCCTGGCTCTCTTAGAGGGTGGGAGAAGGGAAGGTGGAATCAGGAACCATCTGTGTTATTGGCAGGGCAAGCGGGAATCTGCTTCCTGGGCAGCACCCTGGCCGCAGAAAGCCCTGACAAAGTAGAAGCGCTTTCAATTCCAGCTGAATGCGTGCTGCAGGTTATTCACCTTTCTGTACAAGTTCCCATCAATTCTGGGCAAAATTTATTGCAATTTTCCAGTAAACCATGTGCTGACCTCTCTGCTGGCTGCTCCAGAACTCAGCACTCGCTGTACAACTGGAGCTGCCGGTAAGTGCTCATGTCCACTACAGCAGCTCTTATCGGCAGCTCCCTCTCGTTTGTTAAACAGCCTTGTGCAAATTTGTCTACAAGCTCTTCCCAAAGCCCAGCTGACCCTCCCCACGAATCACTCTCACTGCGCCTTGTGCAATGAGATGATGCCCAGCTCTTCTCTGGGACCTCTTTCTACCGATTCCCAGCCAGGACACACAGCGTTCGCACAGATGCGTGGATGGACAAAAGTAAATATGTGTCCTTGGACCAGCCCTGAGCTTTTAGCTTTAATATTCAGTTGAATATTAATATTCAGTTGGGCAAGTTATAATTATAGTCGCCCACACCAGACTATTTTTTGCTGAATGGTATATAAGAACTGGATTTTGCTACTGGAAATATTATGAGCATCTTATATTCTTAAAGCTGTAAATGGCACAATATTATTTTGCTGCATCAAAGGGCAAAAGGTAGGTAGGTAAAATTCTTCATGCTCAGCATTTACTGGATGGTTCACAATCTGGTCACCATTAGTTGTAGGTTGGCCTTAAGTTTTAATGAAACCCATTGTCCAAAGCTGTTAACAAAACATTTTGGTTCAAAAAGGCAAAAAGCATGCAAGAATGTCCGAGATTGTGACAGCACTAAGAAAACCATCAAAAAATCGGCTTACTGGGGTGCTTTCATTTGTCATTTGAATCCAGACTTAAACTCCAAAGCATGCCCAGAAAAGCCAATCCCACACAAACCTTTAAGATGACGAGGGTTTTGGAACGGTGGTTTCTCACTCAGGCCCGTCAGTCGTGGTAACGCATTTGCATGATGTACATGGAGCTGCCAAGGAAGACAAATGAGGTTTTTTTCTGAGCCCTGAGTTTATCCAGCAATGTCACAGCTCTCTGACTGTGGCATGGTAGCATCTCAGTTGATGCCCAGCTGAAACTGTCTCCATGCTATTCATCCCCACCCTACGCAGCTGCAGCCCATCCATGAAATTCTCCGCAGAAGCAACCTTGGCGACGTGGAAACCAAACGGCAAAACCTGAAACGGGCTTTGGACGATTACTTGTTGGAATTCAACGCCTGCCACTGTGGACCGTGCCAGAACAACGGTGAACCTGTTTTGGTGGGAGACACATGTTTCTGCCAGTGTCGACCAGGTTACGGAGGCCCTGCCTGCGAGCAGACCAAGCGCCGAGGTAAGACCCTGATGTGCACCCGTAACAGGGGAGGGCGAAAAGCAGCAAAGGGACAGGGTTTTCCCCTCCACGTCATTAACCACCAGCTCTTTGCATCCATGCATCAATCAAGCCTTCGCTTGTGTCGCTCTTGTTGCTACACTATCTGAAGCAGCCCTGCAAGAGGATGACATTAACAGCTCAGATGATTATTATAAATAAATTAGTGGAAATGAGGATGTGCTTAATAGCTGGAGACTTCCAGACATGTTGCAGAAAGCTGAGCTGGGGTGCAGCAGCAGCACACAGGCAAAGCCCGGCTGCCAGCTGGGGGGTGGGCTTTGCCTGCCTGCGGTGCTCTGGGATGCAGCTCGTTACTGTAAATGAGACCATCATCTGGTCCCCACTGACTGGCATGTCACATCCTCAGGATGGCGATTCTCCAGAGCGCTTGCGGCATCCGCCTATGGATTCCTGCTACAAGGGTGAGAGCACAAACCTCAACAGGCAGGGAGGGAAGGGAGGCTGAAAGGGTCAGGCTAAGCGACTGGGAGGTGGTGCTCAAGCAATGTGCCACCAAAAATGATGTTTTAGCAAAAAATTGCCACGTTGCCAGATTTTCCCCCTGCCCGCCACAGGGGAACATTTTAACTAGAGGGAAGTATCTCTTTTTTGGGGAGAAAAAATGTGTTTTTCCAAAGTGACAGGCTTTTGTTTATGTTTTCTTTATTACTTTACATACTATCTTAAAAAATTAAATGGGTGGCAAAAAAGCCAACCTTGGAAGGCACTCTTAGATTTCAAAAAAAAAGCCACAGTTCTTTATGGATATTCTTGTTCTGATTTGTGATGAAAAAGAAAACCCTAAATCTTAGCACATAGAATCACAGAATTGTCTAGGTTGGAAGGGACATTTAAGACCATCGAGACCAACCATCAACCTAACTGCCAAAACCACCACTAAACCATGGCCGTCAGCACCACATCCACCTGTCTTTTAAACATCTCCAGGGATGGTGACTCCACCACTTCCCTGGGCAGTCTGTTCCAGTGCTTGACAACCCTTTTGGTGAAGAAATTTTTCCTAATATCCAATCTAAACCTCCCCTGGCACAACTTGAGGCCATTTCCTCTTGTCCTGTCGCTTGTTACTTGGGAGAGAGGTCGACCCCCACCTCGCTACACCCTCCTTTCAGGGAGCTGTAGAGAGTGATAAGGTCTCCTCTCACCATCCTTTTTTCCACAGTTCCCTCAGTCTCTCCTCCTAAGATTTGTGCTCCAGACCCCTCACCAGCTTCGTTGCCTTAAATGAAGTGGGCAGAAAAATCATCTTCAGAGCAGTTCCATCAGGCAGAGCTCCAGGCCTTCAACCGATTGCTCGTAACTAGGGTCTCACCACTGGAAAATCAAAGCTGTGATGAGATACGGAGTTAGAGCAGAGCTGGGTAGACAGTTTATGAAGCTGAGCTCAAAAGCATTGCTTCAGTGACTCAAAAGTGGGCTTCTTTAAAAAAATCTGAGGTTCTTTGAGCTGTCTCCAAATCCAAGGAATCTGCCTTAGATGAGGAGCACGGAAAGCTCAGAACCTGGCCCCAAAGCAGCCCACCAAACTGGCTGGCCCCTGTGCTCCCTGCTTTTAGCAGTACCAGGGAGCGACACATGCACTTCCAGTTCATGGGAAATTAAGCCAATTTTTAATTTCAAAACTCATTTAAGACCAAACCCAGTTTTTTAAAGAACAATGTTCCAGCAGACGGGGTACCCAGCTTTTCAGCCAGCACTAAGTAAGAACACACACATCCATTTGTGCTGTCTGGATTAATAAAGTGCCCAAGCCAGGCATGAAGGCCAGTTGAGTAAATAAAAAACGACAGTAAATGACAGCCATCAAGCATTCCCATCATTCAGGAGCACCGCCATAATCCATAGTATCGAACGCTCCTGACAACTCCGTCTGTACTGTAATGAAAAAGCCTTGAAATGACCCACCTCCAAAGGGATGGGCAGACTTTTCAAAACACCTCCACGATGTTAGGAGACTTTTGTCCCTCTGGCTTGGTTGGAGATGGGAAAGTTAGTGCAGAGAGAGTTGTCAGCTGCCCTTCGGGAAAGGAAAGCCAAACCACAGCCTTTCAAATGAAGAGAGGAGAAAAATGAAACGGGTATTGTTGGCTGAAGAAGGTGATGCTGCTTCATCTCCCCTGGCTTCAGAGCACCTTGATCTCAACAGCTGTGTGCTGGGCATGGCTGGATGGACCAGGGAGCGCTCCAACCCAAAGTATGCTGCTGCAGCCAGGCCACATGTAGCACTTCAGACCTGAATATTATATCCCCCCCCTTATTTAATGCCTTTCCAGGTGGGGAGACGAACGGGCGCTGGAGCTGCTGGTCCCAGTGGGGTCCCTGCCAGTCGGGCACGGCGCGCCGCAGCCGGCAGTGCAACAACCCATCCCCGCAGCACGGCGGGGAGCCCTGCGCCGGGAGGGACATGCAGAGCAAAGCCTGCTGAAAACCCACAGGACAGCATCGCTTCCCACAGGTCAAGAGCGCCTTGGAGTCCATGCTGGGCTATAAATACTCTGGGCATAATCCTCCAACGGAATTATGCTGGGGAGAAATAATGTCAAGTATTGCATTTGTATACATATGGAGACATGCTGGATTCGCTGTACAAAACCAGACCGGGCTGAATGAACACATCCCTGGCTGCCCCCTCGCACCACGAGATGTGATGGGAGCTCCACCAGTTCACAGCGGCACGGCTGCAATGCAGGAGATGGTGGAGAATCCATGGGGGTGGTTTTGCTATGGGGTGACCGTGGGGCTATAACGTGTCATGAAATAAATTTATTAAGTGTTTACACAAGTAAGCTTGACTCTCAGAAATTTTTATATTTGCCTTTGGAAAACACATTAAAAGCTCATGATCCTTGCATTTTTATGCAGTTGGTATTGACATATGTAGCATGAAACTTTTATAAGTTGGCGCTGTCAGATTTTTAAGTCCAGCATATTGGCCAGGGCTGCATTTGCAGCAAAGCCATATGCTGCTCTGTATGGGAGCAGGCTTAAGCCTAAAGACGTTGAAGCATCATTGCAAAACATGAACCCAAGCTGATGAAAAATCTTAAATAAATAAATAAAATTATAAACAGATATGCTCGAACACAACCATTCTGCAGAGGATGTTCACACGCAAGCGAAGGCGGCTACTGTTTGAGATCAGTGATGAACTGACTATTAGCACGCAGGCGTTTTATCTCCCAGACACCCGGAGCCGGAGAAGATGCTAACGGGCTGCTTGATTTAAGGAGCTTTTTTGAATGTAAGACGTAAATCTCTGCACAAGAATACACGCAGTATTGAACTGCGTCCAGAGACCACAGCGAGAGCCCGCAGCTCCCTCTTCTTAATGAACTGCCGCAAAAACCTGGGGTGGACAGAAGGCGAATGGCACTTCATTTTACTGTGCTTTTCATTACAAGGGAAGAAGGAGAAAAAAAAAAAAAAAAAAAAAAAAGCCCTGAGAAGGAATCGGGCATTATGAAAAGCAACAGGAGCAACAAAACCTCAAAGCACAAAGGAGCACTTCTATATACATTTGAATGGAAACGGGGAGTAGAAAGGAATCACGGTTTAGCGAAAGAAATTGCTCAGCTATAGCTCTGATTCTTGGAAATGCTTGTTTTTCAACAGCATGTCAGTGGTGATTTAGAGCCTGACACTTAGCTGATGTAAATCAGTGTCGCTCCTTCGCCGCAGCTGATTTATGCTACCTGAAGATCTGGCCCCATGTTTTCTTTTGTGTGCACGTTTGCCAACGGACAATTTTTTCAACACTTCTCTTTCACTTGAAAATGAAACTATAGGCTGGTTTTGTATATGAAAACAACAAGCCATGTTGTCTCTAACTCTGAGATGTAACTGTTCTGTGAAAAATCCCTACGATGAGTGGTAAAGCCATGGCCTTTTTACCAATGTTGCTTTTCCAGGTAAAGGTAATATTCACCCAGAGAGATGAATTTTCTCCCCAGGGCTTGAACCTGATGCCTTCTGTGTTGGGAAAATGCAGCAGCATGAAGCACCCATATATCGCTATGATTTAGACATCCCAGAGGAATGGGAAATGTAGGATTAAAACAAGCTTTCCCATCAATGCTTTTATCAATACTGTTTGGTGTTGGGCTGGCAGGTTATGTAGAAACATGAGACAGTGCTCTTAAACCAAGGACTTGTTTGGCTCATAGGCATTTCTTACCTTTACACGGACTGCTTAGGACTCGGAAAAATGCCTGAAAGTAAGTGAGTATAAAGTCATCTTAGTTAGAAAGCCAAGTATTCCTCAGTTGTGACCAGAGGGAAGAAATTAATGAACAGAAAGATCGGATGCCTTGAAGGCTGGGGAGGGACAGGGCCTGCAGGAAGGCAACCCACATCCTCAGCTTTTAGAGCTAGTTCTATCAGGATAGATCACAGGCTGGAGAACCACAAAAAAAAAAAAAAAAAAAAAAAAAGAGAGAAAAAAAAAGAATAAATCCAAGTGATTAAAGAAACTGCATGTGAAATACCACCATGGAGCACATATAAATAAGAGCAAAAAGCTGGGATTTGCCTGCAGTTGTTCATTCTCCACTTTGAACACCGCGGTGTTGGAGTAGAGAGATGAAAGCAACAATACGCACAGGGCAGAGTTCATCGTTCACCTCGCAACCCAGGGCAATGAAATACAAAGCCAAGGGTTCCCTTCAAATGCCAAAGGCAGCTCAGCAGCAGCCCCTTTCCTCCCACTCCACATCCAGGGCTGAGACATCCGCACGGCTGAAACTCGGGAGCAGCAAAGCTGAAGTCAAAAGAAAGGAAGAAGCTGCCTGCAAGATCTGGGAGGAAAAAAAAAAAATAACCAACCCAGAACAGATTATGAGCAATTACACATTTACAATGCCAGTCAAATAAGCTAATACATCTCATGCTGAAGTGGCCAGCATGAGAGTTGTGCTAGATGAGATAACCAGCAAAAATGTACGTTTCTTACTTAAACTTAAAGCTTAGAGGGTACAATAAAACACTGCAGTTCTACCCTGGCTTTAATGAATGGATTTTCCCCTCTTGCACACTGACATACATTTGATATAGTTATTTATCCTATATATTTCTTGCGGCATATTTCCCAGGAGACCTTGTTTATCTCGCTCATAAGTACATGATGGATGTATGGTGCTTTGGATAAATGGTATCACAATCAGATATTTTTATGGATATAGGCAAACTGGGTTATTAACAAAGGAAGGGCAGAGAGGAACCAGTACGCAAAAGAAAATAGCAAATGATTGATGACAATACACCTGAGGTTGCAAGGTGCAGACTCCAGATAACCAGCTAACAGAAGAGTAGATAAGGGCAGCGCTTGAGACAGAGCTGTTTTCTACCTCGGGGTCAATGTCACGCCGACTACCCGAACGCCTGCGTCCCTCCGAGCCTGCGATTTTAGAGCTGGCAAAAAATTCCCCGGCAGGAGCAGCTCAAAAATTATTACCTTCCTTTTTATGCAGTGTAATGCAGAGGCACGGGAAGATACAAAACATTTAATCCTACCCCCAAAAACCTGAAACAAAAGAAACGCCAGAATCTAGAGAGTTTGGGGAGGGACTGGCATTTTTTGGGCTGCCACATCATGCCCAACACAGCAGGACTCTTGGTGCTGCATTACAAATAAGCAAAAAAAAATGTTCATAATGGTAATAATTACTGTCTTCATCTCTAGTTTTGTTGATTTACAGAAGCAGGGGAGCATGAAAATAGGATATAAAAGGAAAGCAAATCTGCAGGCATAATTTGACCTGAAATCTGGCAGTTGTCTTGGGTGCTCACCGGGCTCTTTAGCCATTGAGGAAGAAGAACTGAGTTGGAAATGTGGGGACTGCTACCGCCTCTGCATAGACTCGTTGGGTCGCTTTCAACAAAATCTCTCTGTCTGGGAGAGAACCTGGGGAGGAACAACTATCCATCTGATAGTGGGAGAAACAGGAGCATGGTAAAGTAATTTTGCAATACTGTGACTACCACGAGGTTTGCAAGTCCCCAGCCACAGCCTAGACCATGTCCCAGCCTCACAGGTAAACATCAAGTATCTACACGACAGGAAAAGACAGGGAGCAAATGAATCCAGGCTGGAAACCAGTCAGATTTACCCACTCCTGATGGAGATGTAAGGAGCTGCAAGACTCAAGTTGGTTTTGCCTTGGGAAAGCTGGATGTGACAATTAAAACTTACCTAAAATACCATTTTGGGAGCTTCTTAAGCCATGTCTACTGGATCCAGCACACATCACAGCAGCAATGTCTTCAAGCAGGGAGGTGGAGGAAATACAGCTTCTCCATGTTTACTGAGTGTCTTTTTCCACAAGCCAACTGCTTGTGGAAATATAACACAGGATGTAGTAAAGCCCATTGAGACAAGTGTCTTAACCAGCGAAATGGGCTACAGCAGTGCAACCAGTGCTGAACATGCACGAGTCGTGCCCTCAGCCTTCCCAAGTTTTCATATGTGGGTTATTAATCTAAACTTACACAGAAAGTGGAAGTTAGAAACACCAGTAAAAGATAGTACCAAAATTTAATGCATACCAAAATGAAACAATAAAAGCTTCAGCATAGTGTTTTTTATTACCCTCCATGTCATAATAAATCATTAGTTAGTTGAATCAAAGCACAAAATCACAAGGACAAGATAAAGTTCTGTCTTTTATGGGAGGCTTCTAAGCCTATAGGTTCAATATTCAACCACTACTGAAATCACGCTTCAGTTAGACTATCCTGCTAATCCTGAAGATTGTCAAATCTGTCCTCTCTTCCTCTAAAAAAACCCCCCAAATATCCAAAGCCAGGCACTGCCACTTCAAAACATCTGGGCTTTTCTGATCCGGGAACAACACTTCAAATTCAGGTTGCTACACTTGGCTCTGCTTGTCGCAGCAGTGGATAGACACACCATGGCTATGTGTCAGAGGGCTTACTCCAGCTCGACGATCAGGAAAGGTGGTCAAATTTACAAAAGCCACTGAACTCACCTGAAAAAGTTCCTTAATCAGATTACATCGATGCTTCTCGAGAAGGGCAGGCAACTGCACTGCAGTACGTGCCCTTACAGGCATCCATGAACCATGCATGATTCAGGTCCTCTGCTGCAGAGCTTCTACGGTGTCTTTTTAAAAAGCTTTGAAGAATATCATACTTAGCATAAGCAATGACCTCTTTGACCATGACCCTAAATGAACCTCTTGGCAAATTTCTATCACACAAAAGATATCACAGTTACACAGTGGATAATGGAAATGTTTTGGGTTGGCAGCTCAATTATGAAGCCCATAATGAGTACAGAGCACTCTTCTTTTACATATGCAATGTGCTCTTCCTTTCTTAAAGCTGTCACAGAAACCTTGTTGATAAGTGTGGAGGCGGCATGAGGGCTACAACTAAATGCATGTTCCATTGTTCAGATGTCAGAGAGCCTGAGTTGTTCTTACAAGAACTACACTTAGACAACGTCAGTCTGAAAAGACAGAAACTGGTGATATGAACCCGTCATCACCAGCATTGCTAAAAACCCTTGGAAGAGTGTTTGACCTTGCAGATGGTAGAAGACTCACAACACTTATCAAAAACTTTGCTCTGGTGGAATCGTTTTCCTGGAGCACAGCTATTGCTGTTTATTTTACAGCATGCCCCAACAATTGTCTTTGCAAAAATCATTAACCACCAACGACGCTGTAGGAGGCAAGTCCCTGGCATGAGCCAGGCTCAGGTCAGACATGAAACAGTGCACAATATTGCAAGTTCCTCTTCTGTTTGACCTGGGTTGTGATGCACAGCTCCAGGGACAGTGACAAAGCGCAAACCATTCACTTTGCTTTGGCACTTTTCACAGCAAACTCTCTCCATCTCAGATGTCCTAACCTGAGTGCACTAGCAATGCAGCTGCTGAAATGCAGGCTTTCAGGGGATCAGACAGATGAACCAGAGCCTGTTTGGGCCAGAGGTAACTTCTAAGGGCAGAAGACCTCAGGGGACATGCAAACACGTGACAGAGAACTACAGAAAAGCTGGCTGCTTATCCTGCTCCAGCAGAGGGTCCTGGCATCCTGGAGTGACAGCCCACAGTCAGGGTGCAGGAGGTTCCAGCCTCTCCTGCAAGTGCAGCCATCTCTCCTGCCTTCCAATATCCCCAAGCAGCTGTTTTCCAACTCCCCATCCCAGTAAGACCAAACCAGAGCACCGCCGTACCTGAGTGTACCGGGGTGTATCCGATACTCTCAGTGCATCTGTTCTACTTCAGAAACGCACAGTAGGAAGCTCATCGCTGCGGTAGGAGTACCACTGCTATATAGTCTAACAATGCTTTGGTGTCACCAGACCGTTCTTCACAATTCAGTTTTCACTCCTTCAAGACAATTTCTAATACGACAGACAATTTAAGTTAAATACAATAAATTGGGAAAGTGGGGTAGTGAGGCACAGCGGCTTTAAATGTCACGTTAGATACTACTGTGCTCATTGAGATTTAGACTTTAATATGCTGTATTTTGCTCCACATGACACAGCTGTCTTCACAGAAGCTGCATATTAGCACACATTCTGGTGCACGTAAGATCAAACAGTCTTTTCTTATCTCAAAGGAACCTTCAAAAACAAGACAGTAAAATTTAAAATCGTGCAGCTACCAAATAAGGCAGGAGATAAAGCTTGTCTCAGTTAGCTCATTGCAATAAAGACAGAGAAAAGTCAAAGTATGAAGAACAGTAAGCACATTCAAGCCCATGGGACAACTGCAAAACATGTCCGAAGATGTGATTCATAACACACACCCAGGTCCCAATGTCTTCTGAGACACTCCAACTTCAATGCACTCAGATGGGACCCACAAGCAGAGTGAGGCCAACTCAGTCAGGTGACATCTTCCGACTCTGTTTGCAAACTGCTCATCAGTTTTGTGTAAGTTCCTAATGATTCCCTTTAGCAAGGAACTGTCTCAGCATCTGGCCCCGAGCATGATGAACCACCATTTTGCGGGGCAGGGTTGTTGCACTGTCGTCTCCTCGTTTGTTGACCTCCTGAACATGGAGACCAGCTGGCCCAGCAACCCCAGTTTCCATTAATAGCAGCATCTGGAAAAGAAAAACCCAAAGCCAGAAAGCACTGTCAGAATAAAGCAGCTCTTTCCATGGGAAGAGCTGTCAGCTTCCATGAATCATATTTAAATACAAACAGCTCTGCCCCTATCCACAATCTACGTGAGTCATTAACAAAGAGTGATTGTTTTAAAGATGTTAATTCTCTGTTCAGCATTTCTGGTGTTTGTTCAAACTACACTTTATGCAGAAAGGACAAGGAAAAAAACAATCAATTAGCTTTATATTTGCTTGTAGGGTGTTTCTCTCTCTGACGTAGTCCAAGCCTAGGTAAGAAAAACAGCAACTAAACTCGTGTCAGCCACATTTTGAGGTGTTAGGGGAAATGTTAGCATGTTCTTCTTCAATGAACAACAGCTTGAATATTCAGCTTTCTATCCATTGCTTTTCCTATTACACTGTTTCTTCTGGACCCTGAGCATGTGAGTGACATAAATTCAAAACCCTGAGAATCACGGAGCCGAACACGGAGGCAATACATAAAAGGAGGAAAGGGGAGTGAGAGAAGAAGTTACATGTTGACAAGTGGATGGATGTGAGTCTTTGGGAGGGTCGGATGCGATTACGCCTGTGGTAAGCAGACTGGAACAAGGGGTAAGTGACTCCACAGATGAAGGTTCCATGGACTTCCTTAGAAACACCTACAAAATTGATCCTTTGCATGGTGAATTCTTGGTTTAAAACGTATTTCAGCCTGGCTTAGTTAGGACACAGTCATGCAGAATGAGAACTGGATAAAAGACTGTAAACAAAGAGCAATGATAAATGCAGTGCATCAAATTGTGGGATGGTGCCAGAGCTCTGGGTGCCTGAGATCTGGTACTATTTAGCATCTAAATTAACAAGCTGGAAGAAGTAAACAAAACGATTAAATTCACAGATCATCCTAAACTAGAAGGAGTTAAGAACATCAGTCAGGAGACAGCAGCAATCCAAAGTGACCAAGAAGCATTAGTAAATGCTTCAAAACAACGTAATAAGATTTTAAGATTAAAATGCATGGTAGTATATCTGGGGGAAAGCAGTTTGCAACATACTGGCTGTATCAAAGGGAAAAACTTAGGAAACGAAGCTGTTGGAGGAGACCTGAGACTTGTCATGGATGGTAAATTAGGTAGGAGTTCGTATTCTGATATAATTGCAAGGTGCGTTTATGCAGCTTTGAACTGCAAAAGTAAAGCCACCTCCTCGTGAGTGCGAAGAAATGTAGAAGAGGGCAGGCAAAGCGTATCTGTCCCTTTGCAGGACCCTAAACCCCTGTGCATCGGGCTGGGCAGAGCGGGGACAGCCAGCCCTGGGCATTACTCCCCGTCCATCAGCCGCCAGCCCTGGACATTCCTAAATACTGCTGGGACTGTCTCCTCAGACTCGGGGTCCCTCTTACCTCTCCTCTCGCTGATCTCGCAGGCGGTGCCCCTGTAGCCAAGGGGACATAAGCATTCACACTCAGTTCCTGAAAGTAAGCACAGACAGTGGGATTAGAGCCTTCAAGTCCCATTTCCCTGCAGACATCCATATCTTCTCAGTGCTTCATCTTCTGTGCGAAAGGGACAGAGGGTGAAATGATATCAGCATTTTTCTCTGATGGTGAAAGTATAAAACAGCAATAAAGCAGGGGAGCTGTGACTACCCTGCCGCCCCTCTCGCCTCCCCAGCCATTTGTTCCTGCCGCTGCACTGCGGCTCGACCTCAGCTACGCCAGAGCAGTAACTCAGCAACGCAGGGTACCACACGGTCCCCCTGCTCCTCTCCAGAAGAGGTATCTTGGTAGAGCTGAGAGGGAGCAAAGTGCAGCATCAGGAATGAGCACCCGGGACAGGAGCATCCCAGCTTGGCTTTGTGGCAGAGGAAAAGTCCACGTTACCCCGCAGCGGCTGCCCAGGACTGCGGTGTGCATCCCATGGCAGGACCCTGGAGGAGAGCTCCCGCTTCAGAAAATAACGGTCATTTAAAACCTCTTGTTGAGAAGATCCTAAATGAAACACTAACCTGACTCAGCACCTAAAAAGTTATTTAAACAAGGATAATCATGAGACGAATCCTTTAAGTGCTACAATCAACTAGCTGGTACCTGAAGCGATGGTTTCTGCATTAGATACATTTAGATGATAACGATTCTCATCAGGACTTTTGCAGATGCAGATTGGAATTATGCACTTCACAAAATGGTCCCTTTGTTAGAAGCTCTCATCACATCCTATATCTCTGTTTAGGCAGTGCGGTTTTCATTCAATTTGATTATTTTTCCCCTTCATTTTTAAATCACAGCCTGCTTACAAAGGAGGACAGCTTCTATTAGAAATGGGGGGAGGTGGTGGTGATAACTGTGCTTGGCACTTACATGGTGCTTTTCATCTTCAAAACACTTTTACAAACACTAATTAACGCTGAGACAGTAGTCACTTCTCTAGGAGGATGGAAGCAATCTTAAAAGCAAAGGAGGAGGCTTAAAGATGTCAGGGTTTGTTTTCAATGCATAATTGTGATGGAACAAATTCTTCCACAAAACTGATACAGATGGTCACTCCCATTAACAAGGCTCATCTCTTGACTTAACTGTCTTTACTTACCAGTGGCACTCTACAACTAGACCAACTTTAAAAAAAATATATTTAATTACCTGAAAGAGAAATGACAGGAAAAACTAAAGAGCAGACTACTCGCCAAGTTTCCTCGCTCCCCACAAATTCCCAGCTTATTTCTCTTAGAGGGTAGAGAAGAGATGCAAAATCCTTCTACCTTGCAGAAAGGGGATGCCGTTGCCGTGGCACGGAGCACAGCGACAAGAACTGGTCTCCAGCTGAAACTCATCAAGAGCCCGTCTCAGACTTTCTTTTATCGTGATTGCATTAACAAAGTCAGTTGGAGTCACCAGCTGATACAGCGGCTCTGCCTAAAGGGAGGGAAGAAACTGCATTTGTTTCCAAGTTCGAGATGGTGTGAGCATCGCAGGGCTCAGTGGGAGCACAGCTGGAGAGGGAAATGAAGGCCTTGTGGTACAGGCTCTGGCTTTCCCCTCAGTATTTCTTTAAACCTCGTGAACAACAAGGCAGCGACGTCAAGAATACTTATAGAGATCTTCTCCTTGCTTTACCACACCAAAGAAACCGCAAACGTGTAATAAAATACAATGGCCATACCGTTAGTTGACAAACAGGTAAAGTTTCACAAAAGTTTCATTAAATCCTTTCTCATCCATTTTTCCCGATTTTGACATTTTTAGATCAGATTTGCTCAAACATATGTTTTCTGAGAGCTCTCTTACACCGATTTAAAAATGGTCCCCCAAAAACCCACCCACAAAAATCTCCTTCATTCCTCGTACAGCCACACAGCACAGCCAGAGGCACACGGTCACAGGCATTCCCATTTGCACTTTCACCTTAACCACTTCTGCGTTTCAAGACTGATTTCTCTCTTTATGAAGCCAAAATAAGGATTTCCTCTGCCTTCAGAAGGGGGAGGACTGTGACCTTCATCTGCAGATGATGGCGGTGGGAGAAGATAAGGGGGTGCGCAGCACAGTGAACATGTAGTAGGGACCAAGGAGACTTTGACTCACTCATTTATTTTTTTCCTGAGAGCAAGGGAAAGTTACACTGTGGTCTCAACATTGCCAGTCACCCACTAATGCCAGTGGGATGACTCTGATCCATCCCAAATTCCCATCCTCGCTATAACGACGCCTGCTGCACAGGCCACGGCAATACAGGAAGCATGAAAGATCACCCTACTGCTATCACAGGCTCAAGCTACAAGAAATAGAAGAGTGTTTCAATAAAAAATGCTCATTTCCTGCTGCTGTACATTCACTCTTCATCAATTATCTGTGATCCATACTTTGCTTTTTGAATTCAGATCATACAAATGAGGAAATACACTACGAGTGACCTGCCAAGTCCCTTCAGCGGATGATTTATGAACTGATTTGCTTTAGTTTTCCCTAACTAAGCATTCCTGGGCTGACATTTAGTCACACTCTGCTGGTACTTTTGATCTTCAAGCCCCACAGGGATATTGGTATGGAAATGAAGGATTATAGATACCAAATCCGAATTACATCCATCTGAGGTTTTCCACTGGGCAGCCTGGTCACTGATGCCAGGCAAGACAAAGAACACCGCAATTTCTTGTGGGAGAGTTTTCTGTACGTGGGATCCAGCGCGGAGGGTTGCATTGATGTTGCCTCCTGCCCAGAGACCTCCCAGCGCATTTCTGGAAGGTCTATCCACAGCACACCAGGGGCTTGGGGACGCCACCTCTGCTGCAGCAAGCACCGGACAGGCACCGGCTGTATTTCCAAATTACTGGTTTTTGCTTTGCTTCATATTTTTTAGAATTCAGCGCTTTTTTTTTTTTGTTTCTTTTTAAATGAAAAGTCAGAATTTTCAATGAGAAACAAACACCTTTTACAAATATAAACATTTTTGCCTAAAATTAAATTTCTCAATGAAAATCAATTATACAATAATAAAATCAACTTCCACCACTACCAGTCCAAACTCCTGTTTAAAAGGATGTTCTCTTGCACCTTTGCACTCTTCACTCAGAGTGAATTTATTTTGACATTAAAAATGATGGGGCAGAATTGCTGCATACTTCTGCTCACTTTTTACTTTTACAGTGCCTTGCATTTCTAAAACTCTAAAGGATCAAAAAACCTTGACTCTTCAAAAACTAGCTCATATTTTTAAGGTTTAGCTCTGCTGCACAAACACCCAGGCATGTACGATGAACTACTTGACCTTCTGAACTAGAGAGAATTGTTGCTAAATAGTCATTGGTGCTCGCAGAAGATAGGAGAAATTTCAGTGAAAAAAAAAAAGCCCTTATAAAATATATGCTGCCAGATATATTTTTGATAAGCAATGCACTGGTAGAACAGAAAGTAGATAGCCTGACCTGTTTGGTAGGCAGCAAGCGATCACATCTGCACAGCCAAGTTAGAAGGATTAAAGCTGTTTACTTCATGTACTTCCAATCACACCACCCTTTTTAATGCATCACATCTTTGATTTTCTGAATATCCAGTCTTAGAGAAACCATCTTGCACAATACAGGTCTATTATTTGCCCTAGAAATTTCTCTTTTTTTTTTTTTTTTTTAAATCCTGTTTATTTAAGCACATTCTCCAAGGCACTCAGCTAAGTGAGGCTGAATGATGTGATGTGTACAGTACCTTTAGCTTTATGATTTCAGGGTTGTACTGTACAGCATCTCCCCACTCCTGCATGAGCGCAGCCGTCGGCAGGTCTTTGTAAGCCAACGTGGTGATGTGTTCACTTGCTCCACCACGGACAAGGGCAACGAAATCTTCCACGTACTGTTTTTTGGAGGTGCTGTCTGCAAAAATGCATTCAGAAAGTGGCCAGCTCTGCTCAGGTATGTCTTTGTGGATTGCAGATGAGATATAAGCTCACAGCAGAACGCCCCTATATATGACCCATCCCACTGAGAGAGGAAAGGAAAAAGGCCACAACTGTTTCACCCCCAAATCACAGAGTCACAGAATCACAGAATGGTTTGGGTTGGAAGGGACCTTAAAGATCATCCAGTTCCAACCCCCTGCCATGGGCAGGGACATCTCCCACCAGACCAGGTTGCTCCAAGCCCCATCCAGCCTGGCCTTGAACACCTCCAGGGATGGGGCAGCCACAGCTTCTCGGGGCAACCTGCGCCAGGGGCTCACCACCCTCACAGTAAAGAATTTCTTCCTAATAAAGGAATCCTGTGCCCCTCCTGCTCCCTTGTAGCAATACTCCCATCCTCCTCTCCTGCACCCCCTATATTTCTTCCCTATGGTTATAAGCTTGCAGGTTCTTCCACAGCCCGATGCTCCTCACCACCATGAATACTGCCTGTTCTCCTCCACATATCTTCAGGTGCACCCTCCTCCCACTGCAACACCCCCAGCTTCCCATGTGTCCCCTGAGGCTCCCACAACACCATTACCTCCCTACTTTCCCCATTTGGGCTTTTTTGGGTGCAAAAAGCAGCACGCAGAGCCGCTCTGCTGAGAGGTGGGTGGATTGGTAACACAGCACCAGTCAGGTGGGTAACGGTTGATCTGTTCCTGCTTTTCCCTGGAACACCGATCAGATATATTTCTTCTCTACCCAGCAAAGAAAATCTTGCAAACCCCCCAAGTTTTGAGACATCTATGCCTCTGTTAAGCTTGGCTGGGGTTAGCCTCCAGACTCAAAAGCAGCTGTGAGGGAGTGGGGAAATCTTTCAGGCAGGCAAGATCAAAAAAATCTTCTTTTCACTATGACAAAGGCTAGAAATGAAATGGCAGACGTGTTTCATGCTTACCTCCAATCTCTTTTAAAAGGGATTTACAGCCAGCTTCAGTTATTCCAAGACTCAGATAGACACCCTGAATACTTGCACCAATGTTAAAGCCATGCTGTGCACATTTCTGGACATCGCTCAGAGAATAACCTTAAATGAATACCAAAAAATCGTAGCATTTTAATACAACTGCTCAATGGTTTATGTCCATATACACAGAAAATGTGAGTTGATAAATATTTTTCCTTTGGGAAAAAAAGATGAGATGAAGAAGCCTTTTTTTGGATATTTAACAGATCTATATGAAATGAAATGAAATCTCTACATTTTACAGAACTCTGAAACCCAGTGCAAATGCAAGGTAAATGCTGGAAAAGGCCCAATGACCAACTCGGCTTTACTGGGTTATGCAGAGCTGCAATGGGTGGGAGCCCGGCCTGTGACTTAAACGCCAAACATCTTTGATGAAGGACGACCCACCACCCATCCCCATCATCAGGAGCCAGGCTTTTTAAGAGTAACAGATGAAGTAGCTTTTCCTCCCTTTTCTAGTTCCCAACTCCAACTCTTTGCTGCCAGAAGAGCCTTAATTGTTTCATGGAAGTTTCTGCATGAAGCTCTACTGTATTTTTTTTCCTGGCATATAAGAATTTGCCCTAAAAATCTACCAGTCCTTCATATGTTCTTCCCCAGAGTCCTTCTCCAAACTCCTTGCAGTCCTAACAGTCAAGAATATTTAAGCAGTTATCATGGTGAAACATCGGATATGACACTCAAGTATCTCTTTTCTTTCTCTGCTTTTTTGTTGTGATCTCCCATGTTTCACTGAATTCTTTACTTCTTTTAGCCAAACTCATGTCTCGATGATACAGATGTTTACATGAGCTCACAGGGCAAGTACACTGTACAGCTGTCCTGTTCTTATGCTCTTCTCATACATCTGATATTGGCCAGTTTCTAGATCAGAAAAGAGGATGCACTGAGTTTTGGGTTGATGCAGGATGGCCTCTATTAATGTTTATAGTCCATGTGCACCTGAAGGCAGGGACCACTATTTTATGACATCCTTGTACAGAACAATCCAGACCTCTCTCCTGCCATCTTTCCCACAGAAAGTACCAGATCATGAACCACAGACACATCTGGCATATTGGATTATATGTGAGAGCAATGCAAGAACCACACACGTGACACAGCATGTGGTGCTAGATCTGCAAAAGAAGACTTGATTTCCAGCACAGACAGTAGAAACATAATGATGGATTTGAAGGGAAAAACCTGAATTCTCAGACTGGAACTATCAAACCCCGGTGAGAATCTACAGCCCAGCTCAGCACGGGCGATAGTGTGAAAATGTTGGTACTACGGCAGGATCCTGATCTCAGCAGACACTGTAAGGTAGCATTTTGATACAAACAATGCTACCCATCAGTTCAAACAAACATGGCTTGTGATGGACCCACACCAACAGCTGAGAAATTGGGCAGTGCTAATGTTTTGAATATCTGAAATCTGAATCTCAATTCTGTCCCTCCGGGCTGTATCTGACTACAGGATAAGCGACTTCCTAGACAGCAGAAGAGCAAACAGACTGAGTGTCACACAAGGCAGAGTCCACTAAATG
This sequence comes from Pluvialis apricaria, assembly GCA_017639485.1. NCBI lineage: Eukaryota > Metazoa > Chordata > Aves > Charadriiformes > Charadriidae > Pluvialis > Pluvialis apricaria. Next base: position 5,630,706 of record CM030011.1, on the reverse strand, counting down.
CTTTCGCAAATAGACAGCGAAGGCAGTTACTCACTCCCATGCCAATGAATAAATAAGAGAGTGCAGCTATTGATTAATGTCACACGGCTCGCTCTATCCTACACAACAATCATCATTTCTCGCAAAAAAAGAAGCCAGAGTCAAAGAGCAAGAGCAATGTCAGGCACAAGAGTCACCCAGCAAATTATTTACTGTTTCCTACATGCTGGAAAAGCTCTCGAGGCTAAAGGTGTTTCAAAACTGTCATTTGAAAGGCAATGGAAAAAGAACTTAGGTGAAGGTTTTCAAAGCTAACAAAAGCGTTAAGCTACACGATTCTCATTCATCTCAACATCTTGTCAGCCTCCAAAACGTGTTGTCTAAAATACTTGCTACAGGGCCCTTTTTATGAAGTGGCAGCACCCACAGCTTGAGAGTTAGATGACGCCCATGATGCCGAGCATGCTTTGAAAACCAGGCTCTTTATTCACTGCCATAAAGCACTTCTACTCCCATGTTTCCTCCTGGCTTTCTTTGAGATGCTGTTGACTCCTCCTTCTGCCATCTCTCTTTTCTGGCCTCAGGCCTGAATCATCACTGGGTGCCTGCAGAGGGGTTTTCCCACCAAAAAGCTGGCCCCAAAGCTTTTTCACAACCATCAGATGCACATACCTGCCTTTTGGAGCTCATTGCTGTTCACAACTAAAGTATATTCGTAGATGCCACCGACGGTAGCCTCCGTGATGTAATGGGTGCCATAGTCTCTGTAGAGCTCTCTGTACTCCCCGTAGCTGTACTCTGATGGGAGCTGATGGAGTCTCTGCAGGAATTCGTAATGCAGCATCAGGGCTCGGGGCTTCAGCTTATAAACGGCAACAGCCAGCTCAGAACGGGCGTGAATAAACTTGCTGGACTATATAAAATACAGAAACACAAGAGAATCCAGAAGTGAGGGCTGTCATTCTTGTGACAATGTGTATTATTTGCCGTTGAACAATTAATGCTGGTCAGGATTTATCAAGTTAAAAGTTTGTAACTGAAATCTTTTAACTTAGCAAAACCAAAACTTCTATAGTAAAGTTTCTAAAAATCAGGATTTTGACCAGTATTACAGAAAGAGAAGAGGGAAGAGGGTGAGACACCCATTACAGGTTAGGCGATGGCTCAGGCCACGACTGGGACATGGGGATAGCCAGGGTCCAGGCTCTGCTCAGACAGACCCAGGATGCACAGACACAAGCAGCATCCTAAGAGACTGCTCTACCACTAATAACGTCGGCCAACCTTTGCCTTTCATGATCTCTCTCCTGTAAAATGTTGACAACTGAAATCCTGTTGATTTATATGTGAAATGATAATTCCCTATCTGATCTAAATTCACATTTATATTCCACAGAATATGCCATTACCAAAACTCAAAGGAAAGAAGAAAACACAAACATACACACAAGCACGTGTATTTACATGTCTCCGTATAGATATGTGTACATGGGTATATATTATATCGCCCCTTTCTGGCATAAAAGTCAGGAACAGAAGAGGTCTTTCGTCATGTCCAAATGATTTAGTACCCAGTTGCTGGGGCCAGCAGGACAAGTACATCGAGGGGGGTTCAACATAGAACTCTGTAGCTTAATAAAATCAAGACTGAATATTGGGTTTCTTTATGGATATCTATTGCAAATGCTTCTCATATACCTCTGATCTTGTAATGGGAAGTGCTTCTTTGCAGGAAGCAAATGCAAGTTTAATAGCAACAAGGAATACTCTGCCATTCCTGAGTGCACTTTATACTGAGGGAAGAGACATACATCAGTGATACTATTAAACCATTGACAAGAGCTTGGTTTGTCTACAGCAATAACAGATGAAAAAAAGAAATCAAATGATGGCGCACACTACCTCAGACTGAATCTCATAAAGCAGTCTTAGGAGGTATAGATTAAAGCATCTCCAGCCAGCGTAAAGTGCGCATCAGATCACAGCTGTGACCAAATCTCTGCAGACGAGACTGGAAGTGATTGTGCCATCCGTATTCTGTGGTGTGTGTGTCCTGATCTGGTGAATGATGTACTCGGCAGACAGACCGCATCAGCCGCAGCAAAATGGCACGTGTTAGTCTATAATTAAACCCGTGGAAGGGCTGCTAGCAGTTTTCATTCTACGTTATTGTCAAGGCTGCCCTACAGTTGAACAGCTTGGCTTCGCTGTTTGCATTATCATTTACCGAAGTGACAGCTCCTGCCTGGCTGAATCCACCTAAAAGAGGGATGGCCCTTCACGTGTGAGATGACATTCCGCAGTGTTTGCACACCACAGCCATCCATACTGCAGACCGGTTTCTGGACTGTATGCACAGGTGCAGAAATTTCAGGAACTGCAGACAATGCTATTTGCCCTTCTTTCACACCAGATTTCTCTATTAGTCACTGTGACTCACCCGTAGGGCAGAGGGAACTCTGGGCTCCTGGGTTCGTTAGCTAAACCGCAATTCTAACTGTGCAGAGTCCCTTGGAGGAGTCACTGTGTTGGTTGCACCCACTGCCAGACTGCTTGGGCATCAGTGGTAAGAACTTTTTAATGGCGAGCTGGGGTGCAGCACTGAGACCCTGCTAGGAGTGTCACTTGTACATCTGCCAGCCAGTTCACTGTACGGAGGGGAGGCCACTTGAACCTGCTGCTTTGTTTCACAGAATCATAGAATGGTTTAGGTTGGAAGGGACCTTAAAGACCATCCAGTTCCAACCCCCCTGCCATGGGCACGGACACCTCCCACCAGACCAGGTTGCTCCAAGCCCCATCCAACCTGGCCTTGAACACCTCCAGGGATGGGGCAGCCACAGCTTTCCTGGGCAACCTGGGCCAGTGCCTCATCACCCTCAGAGTGAAAAAATTCTTCCTGATATCACATCTAAATCTCCCCTCTTCCACTTTGAAGCCATTCCCCCTCGTCCTATCACTACATGCCCTTGTAAAAAGATCCTCTCCAGCTTTCTTGTAGGCCCCCTTCAGATACTGGAAAGCTGCAATAAGGTCTCCCCAGAGCCTTCTCTTCTCCAGGCTGAACAACCCCAACTCTCTCAGCCTGCCCTCATAGGAGAGGTGTTCCAGCCCTCTGATCATCCTTCTGGCCCTCCTCTGGATCTGCTCCAACAGGTCCACATCCTTCTTATGTTGGGGACTCCAGAGCTGGACACAGTACTCCAGGTGGGGTCTCACGAGAGTGGAGTAGAGAGACAGAATCACCTCCCTCGAGCAGATGATTTCTTCGACTTCATTTTTTTTAAGTGAGTTCACTACTAACATCCAAAAGTGGATGCCCATCAGGACACAGGATGGACTGCAGTCGGTTGTGGCTGATTTCAGAGGGTCGGCAGTCCGGTTCCTGGCTGACAGATGAATGGAAAAGCTCCTGGGTGCTGTAAACACAAACGAAGGCTTTGTGGCCTTAGTAAACATATAACCAATACAAACTGCAAAATCCAATCAGGAGGAAAGATTTCATTTACCCTAGTCCTGGCTGCTGATCTGATGATGGGTATTAAACTGATATACACACATACAGATAATGCATTAGCAGAGAATTAAGTGGAGCAGTGCTTACAGTTGAAGAAAATCTTTTCATCCTTTGAATGAACTTCTTGAACCTGTTGTCGTTTGAATTGTAACCAAGTTCAAACACTCCTTGTATTTTTATACCAAAGCTGAAGCTAGACTGCGAAGCTTTTGCCTTCAGGACACTGCTTTCATAATTTGAGTAGGAGTCATATTCAGTCATTGTAAATTCATATTTGCCTTTGGTCTAAATAGAAAGCAAAAACAACACGTTTAATTTCCTGCATAGTGATTGTATACCTGAAGCATGGGGAAGGAATACAGATACAAATATACTTATGAATTAATGCTTGCACTTTGAAGATGAAAAGCCTTGTATAATTGCAAAGCACTATTATTATTAACACTGGTACTTCAAGAATACTTGACTTATAGCAGCAGGAAAGCTACTATCTCCTCCGTACTGCAAGGACCTCAGGCTTTTACTTAATATGTCAATCTTATGCAAGGAAGTTGAAACCTTAAACATAGGCATCAATTAAAAGCATGAATTCTAAGAGGAAAAGGTTTCCTAATGGGCAACACACAAAAATATCATGCTATGCCATCAAGAGCATTAAGGTCAAATATATAATATTTGAAATACAGCCTTGATGCACCACAGAAATGAGCTAGGCGCCTTCGCTTCCCCACAAAGCACATGGCGTGCTGTTACATCCTAGGCTGTTGCACAAGGACAGGTTTCCCAGCTTGGCTCTCAAGGCACTCCACAGTTCCGTCTAAAACTAACCTCCCTGTGCCCAGTGGGTGGCTTTTGGGACCTCTTGTACACATGGCACGAGGAAGGTTAGGCTCAGTTTTTGCAATGACAAGGTGCAAGGGAACATTGCCATCTCTTCTAGTACGCACGGATATTATAGGGGGACGTGTCCAACTTCATAGAGTACATGGGGTATAATGACATTCTAGAAGTAGGGCCAAATTCATTCTCATCCCATTTGATATACTGAGTTTTCTAATTCTTTATAAAATCATTTAGTAAGGAAGCTTTATTGGTATCACTCACTAAATTTATTGGCATATATGTTTATTTGCAGACGAACCTGACACATACCTCTGGAGTATAGCTTTCTACATTGTATGGCTTTCTGAATCTTGTGTCCATGATATAATGGGGAGAACATCCCCCAGCATAGTACCGGTGATCAAGAACTAATCCTTCCAAATTGTTTGTGAAGATATTTAACCTGTACATGAAGCATAACAACAAAATATTAAGATTATAATCAATTTAGAGGTAAACATCAAGTGACTTGGCTGAGAAAGGCAAAAGATTTTTGTTTGGCTGAAGGCTCTTTGATTTGTCTTTGAGAACTTCTTTATTTTGAAACCCCATAAGAAAGTTTTGCCTCTTCACTGTCTGATCAACCCATTTGCTCCAGAAAAACCTAACTGACTAACAAGAAAGCAAAAGATGGGTCAAATTTTGACACTTCAATGAATATATTCATTACAGAAGGGAAATATTCACTACCCAGCTAGGAATGACACCAGAGCATTACTGCCACCAGCACTGGCAGCTTCAGTAGCCTTTACTGGAACTCTCTGGGGAGAGCAGAACAAACTGGACCAGTCAAACCCCCACCCCACCAGGTTGCCCACTCCAAGCATCTCCAGATGCCTGCAGCAGCACAGCAGCATCCAGCTCCAAAGACTGGTTTGCCAACCCATGTCATCAGTCCTGACTCATTTTTAATTCATATTTCTTTGTTCTGGTTTATCAGTCATAATCTTTGCTGGGTTGGTCAAGGATCAACCAGAGGTCAGTAGATGAGAGTGAAAATTACCAGGGAACAAGATCTACGTACTCAAGCAAATGTTCAGCTACTCTCTGAAATCACTGGGAAGTTTTCCTTTGATTTTAGTGGATGATGGACAGTAATCTTAACCTGTCTACTCTGAGAACGGATGTCGCACACCATTGGGTGATAAAACTGGGCTGATGGGATCTGTGGCAGTAAAAATCCTTCTGTTGCTCACAGTCAGGACACCCTCATGTCACCCTCGTGGCACACAGCTGAGCACATGGCACTCACCTCCACATACTCATACTCAAATAGTAACAAGAGTCATTAGAGGAAACTTCACTAAAGAAAAGATAATTGCTAATAGCCCATGTCGTGTCCCTATTAGCGTTCCAGGCCTCTGTTAGATCTGCCTCTCTTCATTTTGGGGAGAGAGACTCGCATGATAATGACTTTGAAGCTGTAAAATATTAACTCTAATTTTAGAACAATCTGAAAAGAAGGGAAGTCCACTAAAAGCAAATTACTGAGCAATTGTAGCTTCAAAGAGATGAGAAGCATGTTCCTATAATTGTCCAACATTATTTTTAATTTTGATTAAACTCAGAAGTACAAAGCATTAGCAATGACATGTGCAGCAGCCATATCTCCAGAGAATAAGGAGGGAATTATAATTTTTTCCTTGCAATATAATTTTTTGCTTTTTCTTTTTTTGTAATGTAAAAAGCATTTTCTTTCCCTGCAGAATGAGAAAAGGCTCTTTTCAGAGAGTCCAATCTTACAGAAAGTTGCCACAGTCTTAGCCAGTAAAAGCTGGATCAATTCAGATGGGGATTTGAACCCCCAAAAAGTTGGGGCTTGATAACATGCAGGTTAATCCTACCCCACTCACACAAAGGACAAAAATTCCACCATCTCTCACTGCTGGAGAAGAAATCCAAGACATTTTGACACCACTCTCCTCCAATTCATACACTGTGCAAAAATAGAAATCCATAGCCAGGTTCAGATTTTAGGCAATCCAAGTGTGGTGGTACATCCCTCCCCCACACCCTCTTAGGCCACTCGGTGCTTGGCGTGATTTCCCCCCACCTGGGCCACGTAATAACATAAAACAGGAAAGAATGCAAAGAACAATGGACCAGAATGTTATGGCAAGCCCTTAACACCTGGACCACGTGGCAACCTGGGCCACATAACAACCCAACATAAAATAGGAAAGAATGAGAAGGGTAATGGACCAGAACGTTATGGCAACCCCTGAGCACACCTGGTTCCCGTGTCCCCTGTCGCTTGGAAACAGTCGATAATCGATCACCCTCTGACAATACCTGGATCATGGCCCAAAGAGGGGGGTGATACCAGAACCTCAAGATCTAGCGAGTTCTGCGCTTGCGCAACTGTTGGAATGTACCAGAATATCCCATTGTCCGAGTTGGGCCACAGTGGAAAAGTACCTGACAAAAGTCAATTATCTCTACAACCCTACAAATAGCGACTCTAGCGAGACCCTTTGAGTTATCCTGGATCACAGCAGGCTGTGACTGGCATCTCCCTTGAGTTGGGACGCCGCTCAGGCTGACACCGCGAGGGTTAAAGGGCCAGGGCAAGTCAACCAGGGCAATCAACCAGTCTCAATTATCGCCTGTTGAGGAATGCCAATGTGTGGGAAATTTTAACTATAGGCTACTCTCTCTTTCATCCACCTCTCTTATCTATGTGTTTCTGATATACATATTAGCTTTTACAAGTGTGGATGTTCATACATTGTACTGGATCCAAATATTTTCTGTCTGTTTGTCTGTGTGTGTGTGTGTTTATGTGTTTTTGTGTTCATACACATTTATATTGATTTAGGAAAAGGGGCACCCGTCGGCCCACTGGAGTCGCCCGCTGCAAAGGGACCTTGGTCATAGCAGTTAAAAGACTTGGGTGGTGTGCGTGCACAACTCCTCAAATGGTGTGTGTTTGTATGTTATGGTATTTATACAAATATATTGATTTAGGATATCTTATAGTTAAATTAGTTGTCATTTTCGAATCTGTCATTAAGTTGCTGTTCAATTATTTTGTTAAATCACCTTGTAAATTCTTAAATTGGTTAATGATTAAGTGCTGCTAAAATTTAACCTCTTGATTTACCCCAAACTATTAATGAATTTTGAATTGCTGCTGAATAATAACCATGTCAAATATTTCCATCCGCGACACTAAGGTGCTGATTTAAGTCACTCTATAAAGAGCGGTATAACTGTATGTTCAGGTTTTAACAAACCCTCCTTTGTTTTTATTTGGAAAGCACAGTTTGAAATAGTCTCTTGGTTCCTAAAGGCTAGGTCCCCCCTGCTCCCCACAGAGTTAGGCCAGAGTCTAACTCTACTTATATCTCTGCAAAATAACTGGATTATTGACACTCTCCCACTCATTAATTTAAGGGCAAGTACCTGTAGATATTAGAAAAATGTTTGGTGTGACATTTCCCTCTCCACCCACCAGATTTTGGCAAGACAAAGAGCTCTTGCAGGACATATTTGCAAGCTGAGCTGATGAGCTCCACAAGGTGCACAAGTCCTCCTGGCTAATCCGGGACTTTTACTCACCTTATCTCTCTCCGAAAGACTCATGGAGTCCGTAAGGGTCTTCCCACCGGGCTTTGGACCAGGACCCCAAAGGCTGTGGGATCCTAACTCCCGCATACACAAATTGCTACAGCTTTTCTCTGTTCAATTTTTATGTCCGAAGCCACATAAGATCATTGTTATCCTCAAGTAAGAAAACATCTCATGAAGGTCACTGACTTACCCTTTTGCCAGATTCTCTATTCCCCAGTATTGCTCCATCTTCCGGTCACATTTTTTAAAGACTTTTTTACAGTTTTTTTCATCTGACTGATCCCCACAGTCGTCATCCCCATTACAAAGCAGCCTCCGTGCAATGCATCTCCCTGGGACGCAAGCAAAAAATTACTTATAAAACAATGTACTATCATGCTTACCGGTAATATCGCAAAATCACAGTCCCTGACTCAGAGCCTAGAAACAAAAAAAAAGACTCCTGTAGTGTATGGTTCAAAACTAGCTGGAAAATATTTCCTCTCCACCTGCATGGAAAACGTCAGATTTTTAATCACCAAACTCCATCTGCTGTTCTGCTCAAAACTTTCAAAATTTTAAAACTCCTTGTTCAACCTAGGAAAAAAAAAAAAAGAAATTCCTAATTAAAAGTATAAAAAGGGATAGACTTTCTCTGTTGCTAAAATTTTTTAGTTTTCAGACAACAAACATGCTGGAGACTGTTCAGCAGACCTTGTATGTGGTATTATTCTTTTTCCCCCTTCCCATGTCCGTAATTCCTGAATTCTTGTTTTTCAGTCTCACCAAAACACTAGCCTGGGGGCCAGAGATGAGAGTCGCTTTCTTTTGCCCCATGTCCTGTGCTGAGCTCCCCTCTGATGCACGCTCTGCTTCCTGCACGCTCTCCTCTCCGCTGCCAGGGTGCAGATGCAAAGCAGAGGCTGATCAGATTTTGGATACAGCTAACCGCTGCCTTGTTTCCCCACACTGCTTACTGTGTTCCCAACTAATTAGTCATTGATAAGGATGGAGGGAAATGCCATGAGAACCACCATCATAACCTGCTGTGCTCTTGGGCATGAATCAAGGATGCCAAATGCATGTTCTCTTGCTGTCAGATCCCCTTGTGATATAGATTTTACTCCATCCAGCTTTGAAGTCCTCAGCACAAGAAGGACATGGACCTGTTGGAGCGAGTCCAGAGAAGGGCCACAAAGATGATGAGAGGGCTGGAGCACCTCTCCTATGAGGGCAGGCTGAGAGAGTTGGGGTTGTTCAACATGGAGAAGAGAAGGCCCTAGGGAAACCTTATAGCAGCTTTCCAGTATCTGAAGGGGGCCTACAAGAAAGCTGGAGAGGGTCTTTTTACGAGGGCATGAGTGACAGGACGAGGGGGAATGGCTTCAAAGTGGAAGAGGGGAGATTTAGATTAGATATCAGGAAGAATTTTTTCACTCTGAGGGTGGTGAGGCACTGGCCCAGGTTGCCCAGAGAAGCTGTGGCTGCCCCATCCCTGGAGGTGTTCAAGGCCAGGCTGGACGGGGCTTGGAGCAACCTAGTCTGGTGGGAGGTGTCCCTGCCCAGGGCAGGGTAGTTGGAACTAGATGATCTTTAAGGTCCCTTCCAACCCAAACCATTCTATGATTCTATGAGTCTATAACTGGGTTTTAATTTCCTATTTGGAAATTTTAAAGACACGCTTTAGACTGACAGACATTGGCTAATAGACTCAAAATCACTGATGCAAACACAACACAGGCATGGGTGGACCCAGGTCAACATCTTGACATCTCTTTAGCCCAGCAAACCCTTGTAGAAGCAGAAAGTTCAGCGTGGTGGTCTCAGAGATGCACTCCATAAGTCCTTACCTGTAACTGCACACACAAAACCTTCACATCTAACTTTATTCCTGCAAGGATTATTTGTAACACAGTCTTCGGTTTCTTTGTCGGAGTAATCACATGGATCTCCATTGAACTGAGAAGGTTGTTCCAAGCGGGCAAATCTGTACTGTGATGAAATAAAAAATATTGACTCAAGTGTACAGAAATTGTGAATTTCACGCTTGCCTAGTTAAAAAACAAACTTTGTGCCGGGGAGATCTGATCTAAGAGTACTGTCATATAAAAAAAAAGTGTCGGCAAAGAAGTGTGATGCTGGTAACGTGCCTCATTTCAAAGGCTTCTGATCTACGACAGTTTTAATTTTACTAAGGAAGGATTGAGGATTGGAAAGGATGAAGGAAAGTTTGCTTTTCTTTGACAGTTTGTTTAAATGAGCCTGACAGGGTAGTGCGGGCATTTGCAAGAGTAAGGAAGGATTCAGTTACATCTCCTCTCTTTCAATTAGCACTGGTAACGACACCCCTTGTTATTTTCTGTCAGTGTATTTACTTGGCCCTCTGTATCATTAGGGATTTTTTTCCGCCCACAACACTGCTGTGAAGCAGTCAATTACTCCGTCCAATATGTTAGCCCTCCTTTTCTTCCCAGCTTTTAAGATTAACTCTTTGATATGAAGCTTCATTCTTCCCAACTCCCATCACTGGTTATTCCTGCGTAAGCCTGGGAACGGCTTCTCCAACTCATTAGCAGAGGTCCCTCTAGCAACAGGGATTTTGCCCTTCACACTATTGGGATCATTACTTTCATTTGATGGAACTTCTCGAGTAGAAAATGCTCATCGGCAGACAAGAAAAAGCGTCTTAATCCTGCGAGGCACCGAGTGTCTCCGGGTCCCACGGGGGACCATTAGTGGGGATGGTACCTCGCACTGACGCTGGAAGCAGAGGACTGTGCTGGAAAGAAAGTCCCTGCAAAGCCTGGGCTTCCTGCCTGTGTTTTCATCAAGCCTGGGTGCTGTCTCAGGACAGTGAGGTGGCCTGGAAACCACTGGAGTTGCCGGGGGTGACGAGCTGAAGAGCTAAAAGGCAAAAGCCTGCAGCCTCACCTGTACCGGGCTTTCCTCAGCAGCTCCCCGCTGTTTGCCCAAGAAGGACATGGACAAAGAAGACAAGGTTTGGAGGAAGTCCTGCCTCCCAGTTTCTCAGACTTCATGCCTAGACCACAAACACTCACCCTTTTCTTTTGACAGGGATCGCATTTGCTCCACGAGGACCAGGCGGAGAGCATGCAGTCACGGGGCTGCGGCAGGTCGCTCACAGACCGGGCCCGCCTGCCGTTGGCCACGGTTTGGCTGGTGCTGCTGAGGTTAAGGGTCTCCTCTTCACCACTGCATTCAACAACACAAGAGCTTCATCATGTGAAACCACCACACTGTGAGGACAGATCAACTTGGCCTATAACTGTGAAAGACTACACACCAAGGAGAACCAATGGCTTGTTAGACCTCCCCAAATCTTCCATGCGATCTCTAGATTTCAGTACTCATTTCATACTGGCATTAATTCTGCATGAAACCTGATCCACCCTTCAATGCCCAAGAGTAGACCCAGTCCTCTAGACCAGAGTAATTCTGCAGACCACTCAGGAGGGGTGACAGCAGGACATACATTTCATCTAGCCAGCACAGGAAACTCAACCCACATCCCACCAACCTGGGCTTCATCTCAAGCTGTGCAAGCCCTACCAAATAACCTGGCAAAGCGGTCAGCAGTAAAATCTGCATCATCAGTTGCTGCCCTTGCCCCATCGCTCCATGCTGCTTGGGCAGCACTTTGGTACCTCACTGCTGTACACGATGAACAGCTCCAAGGTGGAACACCTCCATGACAAACACCAGTCGCAGTGCTAAGGGCTGGCGTGCATTCAGCATTTTTGAAAACCGGGCTTAAGCACCTCCCTTTGCTGAGCAGCCTATTTTTTCTCAAGCTGGCCAAACTCATTAGTCTTGGACTCTATTCTTGGTTCACAATAGAGAGTCATTAACCCATTAATCCCATTCATCCCAGTAATGAACCTGAACCCCAAGTGTGAGCCTTTACTCTTCCTCCCAGCTCCTTTCTCACCCCCTCACATGACATCTGTCTCCAAGGTTTCCGCAATGCCACAGCTAAAATGCTGCCTACTCTTTTGGCAGATTCAGTATTTCTGATTAAATCCTCGTCCCAGACAAATGCTTCCTTGTAGCACCTTATCTAAGTGGGAAGCTGTAGTAAAACGTTGACAATTAGTTTCTTTTCATACCCACTTTGACAAGTAAACTACCACAGTAGTGTTCCCAATTCTCCCACCAAGACAAGGAATAGCATCAGCTGAAGCTTTAAGTATGATTTAGTGCCTGGCAAGGGGCTCCCATTACTGCATATTAAAAATCACATGGAATAAAGGAACTACAAAAACTCATCAGCTCACTGAGGCATGAAATCAGAGCTCAAAGTTCAGAGAACAGTGGGAAAATATAGTTAGATTGGAAAGATTACAGGCACTGATTGACCACAGTCCTCTGAAAGAGCAATATCTGTTATGCTAGCGTAGACAGAAACAACAACCATCAGCCAGATTCTTGCCATTTACGTACTCAAAGAAAACAAAAGCCCGTCTCTCCAGCACACTGTCGGGCAGCTAGCACGGGAGGAGGTTGTGTGTTGCAAACAGAATTCAGCATTACAACATGACCGTGGCGATTTGTCATCTCTGATTTATCAAACAGGATTACTTTTCTAAAGGCAGACACATTGCACTACGTTAACTTCAAAACAATGTCTTTCGCTATTCATTAGAAATACAGAAATCTCTCAAGACAGCAATTACATGCCATACAACACAAAAGCAGAGAGTCTGTACCGATTTTCACTCTTTATCATATCACCCCATGGACATGGCTTCGGAAACATTCACTCACCCAAAGCAATGAACGGTGAGGACGCCGAGTGCGGCATAAAGCAGCAACAGTTTAATGGGGTCCGGCACAAACACGGTGCGTGCTGTGCTCATCGCTCCAAGGTTCCATCGGCGATTCGAAACCGCCACTGCTCCCATTCTATCTGCCGGGGATGTGTGTGTTGAAAATGGTTCAAGTAGAAAAAGATAAATTACCGGGTCGTTTTTCCACACTGTAAACAGCAGATGACCCACCACCTGGCAAATTCACAAGGTAAATGTTGCATTTGTTAGTACACAGCTTTCTGGAGGCAAGTGGGAAGGAAGCAAAGATCTGTCCAGAAGCAATTTACGCTTTCATTTGTAATGCTCCTTTCAAGAGACGGGGAAAAATGAATATTTCAACAAATGAAATGTACTCCAGTCTTGGCAAGAGGGAAGCGATAAGTAAACTAAAGTCGGCTTTCTAGGAATAGAGTAGACTGCAAAATCATTTATTTATTTCTGCTTTTCACATCTGCCTTCCAGCGGAAGGCCAGGCATGAGGTATGAGCTGTTATTCTAATTGCTCGGGGCAAGCCTCCATCCCCGAGAGTGCCCTTTGCAGGGCTCGGGCTGCAGGGGAAGGACAAGAGCCCCAGCCCTGGCGGGGCCCATCCACAGAGATCCTCTGCTCCACGCACCCAAAGTCTTGAGCCCATTGAAGTAAGATCTGACGGGGTATCAAATTAAACATCTTGGTGTTTTCTACCTACTACGTTGAGTCATTCTCTTCTTAAATGGTCCCAACAAGGGCAGAGAACTTACCGAGGCTGATTCCCATCAGCTTAGTTGGGCTTTCAAAGTTAGATCAGGATCTTCAAAACCTCGCAGAATTTTTCTTCAGTTGCCTGTTGAGGCAGCCTTCGCGTCCCGCTGCTTCTCACTTCACGTATAGTTCTTTTTGATTCCTGAGACACAGCAGTCTTTCCCTTCATTTTTCTAATTAACCTTAACCTACAATGAGCATCTTAGAGGGAGAAAAGTTCTCTGAATCTCTGCTTCTCTGTATAAAATGATGAATATCACTGTGTTTTTCCATCCTTCCTCCTGCTGGACAAGCAGAGGTTCTTTGAACAGTTGCACTGTGTGCAGCTATGACTTTTAACAGCATGGCTTCTCACCCTGGGCTAAATCTGATTGCTTCAATGATACAAAGAATAAATACATTTTAATTTGCTCATTATGGGAATGATGGATGCTATACATAAAGTTAACCATATTCACTAATACAAAACAAACCTGACAACCTCAGCATCATTACCTGGCCAAGTGCTATACCACTTAATGTGTCATAGTTACCTTACAAATGACATTATTCTGACTGTGGAGCCATGTCTCTGCAAAATAAGCTACTGGCTGCTGCATCTTTCTAGTTTGGCAGCTTGATGATAACAATTTAACACAGAGAAGCACCACATCAACTGATTCCTTTTAGGAATCTGCTCCGAATAAAAAGATTGTGTTTCAGGCAGCCCGTTTTTTAACCCAATGCTACTGAAGAGACAGTCAGTGATTAACTGCCCTTTCATCTCTAGACGTGGAGGACAAACTGTTAGGAAAGACAGCTTAAGCTGTGCAAAGCTTTTTGTCTGCCTTTTTTGCTTTATGTTTTTGTTGCAAATGACTTTGCCCCAGACTGAACCCAAGATGTGCCTATGCGATACAGCTTGCTCAACCTTTGACACAATTGATTTAGTTGTTAATCATTTGCGCATGACAAAAAAAAACACTTTTACAGGAAAGACCTCTCTCCGTCCACGGGACCTTTGCTGGCCGGGAAATGCAGTACACATCCAATATTTCAATAGAAGGAAAAGAGAAGCTAAGATTAAATGCACAGAACACCCTCATAGATTTAACTGCAAACCATGACAGTGATCTCGGTGTGTGAAGATCTCAAAGCAACCTGCTCCTGTTTTGCCGCCCCTCACCACGCACATCTTAGCTGTGACCACGCTTGCTCCTGAACTAGCACGAAGTTCGGTTAAAACAACAGCAGGGACCCGAAAGACAGAATTTCCTACATGTTAACATACTTTTCAGAGATAATTGAAAAGCAAAATCAGGTCTGCCACATAATTTATAATCTGGTTTAATTAGAGGTAGGTCTAACACGTAAAATTCACACAACCACCACAGCTCATTTTCCACTTCCTTGCAGTTTGGGGCTTAGTGGATCCACAGTTCAGTGGGAATGTCGCCTCATAACACCACCTGTGTCCTCTTTCCCCAGTCTTGATCCTTCTTCGTCGCTGACTGTAATAGCCGTGGCTGTCTGCTGAGCTAGTTTTAAGTCCCAAAGCACTTAGCGCTAACAACAGTGTAAGTCACTGAACGTGGGTCTCATCACACCTGAAAATGAAGCCTCGCTAAGTGTCCGTCATGAACACCAAGCTTTCAAGAGCAACGCATCCTTTGCAGAGTTCATAACACCAACAGAAGTTTGTGACCCTTTGCTCCCTATAAATAAAACGGGTACAGTTTCACCAAAGATGTTGTGGGTTTTCTTTTTTTTTTTTTTTTTTAAATGGCAGTTTCCTGTCCAAAGAACAACTGTGAAACACATCAGAGATGAAAGGCCCTCCCTAGGAAAGGTTAGATTGGAGCCAGCTGGCAGCTGGTTACGGTACTGTTGGTGCACATTTCCAAAAGAGTTCCTTTTTCTTCTTCTGTAAGACAATCTTTTCATCCCCTGCTTCATGACTCACAACACATTCCCTTCTGTGGAAGAACACAACTGGCTCATTCAAAGGTAAGAGGGGGCTCGTCCACCAATTTTAATGGTGAAAAACATAAGGTGGCAAATATATGGTAACATTTACAAGTAAGAAACCCTAAGGAATGTTTTCAGATGTTTCCTACAACTGACTCTGTTGCATCACCATTTTTGTTACTAATACAGTCATTTTGTGGTGGTGAGGCTAGTTTCTGAAAAGCCCTAGGTATTAAAAATTCACCTTGTTAAGCTTAATTCTCCTCTTCTGCCTTTTGAGTCACTAAAAATAATGCCTCATAGTGACCCAGTCCAAACGGAGCACGGGTTCATCTACTTCAAAACCTCTGATTCCCGCGAAGATGGTAAGACAGGGGCTGCAGTAATGAGTAGACAAAAAAAGAAAACCCCACCATGCCACATTCCTTGGCTCCATCTCCTCTCCATTAGAACTCAAGATAACACACAAACTCATTTTCAAACTAGAAACAGCAGTTTTAAATGAAAAAAGAAGACACTCATAATCTCAGTATGTCAAATAGTACAAAATTTACAAAAAAAAAAAAGCAACATCTTGCAGCATTACAACTACTTATTTCTAATACAACGGGCTTCTGACACTGAGAGCTCATCTCAGACCCATAATAACTATCCAGTAAAGAAGACAAAGATGCCACAAAAGGTCTTCGCACTGCCAGTACCTGGCAATAATTCTTCATAATTCTTTATTTTCACAAATGTCTGAGAGTGAATGGACATTGATTTGCTGCCCGTTAACCTGGTTTTCTTTTAATCTGTTGTGATTTCCGTTCCTTGCTGGTCAGGAGTATTTATAGAAGTGGTGCTGCAGGATCTATGAAATGGGGTTGAAAAGCCAGCAAATAATATCAGATCTTAAAAGACCCTTTTAAAAAAAAATACATTCTGTATCAGAAAGCCCCTTGAATGGGTAACATTTGAGGCTATTCTTCTTACAGAGATTTTTCAGGTGCTGATAAAACATTTTAGGGGTGATAAATGAGCCACAGGGCAAACACGTCCATGGAGATAAGACTATTTAAAGCTCTAAAAACTAATAGCCGGAGAGTCGTTTCACTAATAGACCTGATATTTCCTGCCTCCAGTAGGATAATTTTAGAAAGAGACAGGCAATGTTACAGGTAATCAGGAAATCGTATCAGGATATCTCCCCATATTCCTCAATGTCATGCTGAAATGTATAATTCAGTTTCCCCACACTTTCAGACAGCAAGTAAAGCAAGAAAAAAAAAATACCCTTTTCCCTTCCCCATGCCAGCTCTCTGCTCTACATTAGGCATTAAAAAAAAAAAAAAAAAGCTTTTAATGGGGCTGATCCTAAAAAGCGAGTCAGTAGAACACCAACTTGTGGAAGACCTCGCCACAAGAGCTGGCAGAAGTACTCTTACAAACAGAAGTACTCTTACAAACCATGGCTTTTGCAGTAGCAACATCAGAGCACAGCCAGGAGCAGGGCCCAAGTCCCACGGGTTTCACATCCAGCAGCAGAACCAGAAGCCAGGAGAAGTACACGCAGCAGTAAGGACAGTGATAGCAATAGCATTTGTATAGATGCTTGTGTAGATGACCCAGGCTCACACGTTCACCCAAACCCTCTATTTTCTGGTTGCCATATGGATTTTCACTTTGTTCTTTCACCACTGTGTGCTTTCCACATTGGCTTAGACAAAATTTTAGACAATGGATTCAAAGCTCTGTAGAAAACTGCCAAGAGATATCCCCTTTCATTTCTTTGAAATGATATTATTGTGATTGAGAACAGTATTTACCAGAAAACTAATAAATATGAACCTGACAGGACATCAGTTGTTTAGAAAGAAAAGAAAGAAAAAAGGAAACGGTGCATGGGAACATATATCACAACCCAGAAAAAGGAAAAAAGAGGTTAGCTTATCTGTTGCAGCAACTGTCACTGTGTCATGATTAAAGCACACAAAACATTGCCTTTAATCCAATGTAAGCAAGTTAAAATTGCATATTCCCAGTCTATACAATCAATTACTTTCCCAGAAGCCACTGACATGGAAAAGAGAGATCTGTCAAAGTCCTCACTTCTGTAAAACCGCAGGTTGATTCTGCAAACGGTTTGCTAAATAAATTCTCATTCCTGCAGGAGATCATGGCCTTAATTAGCATTCGTTAAATTAGGACCATTTCTTGAACTAGTCATGTTTGAGCTGGATACTCTCATATACAATCTACAGACTCCTACTGTGCTTAGGTTACAGCAATATTAATGTCATACAGTACATTGACACAGCACAGTAAGAATCAGATTTTTTTCCATTTCTGAACAAGGCCAACATGCAGCCAGGTCCTCCCTACTTCGAGATTCCTCACCATCACCAGACAATCTCAAACCTGCTCATTCTGAATTTTTAAACTGAGTCTGCACAGCAACTGTGCACCACGAGCCAATTTTTCTGATTTTTCAACATCAACCAGCTTCACTGTGGGGGTACCAGATGAATACCAACATGATGAGATTTGGCCTACATTGTATAAATGCATTTTAACTTAAAACCATGCTTAGCAGTGAATTATTTAAGACATCTTTAAGTTGATGCTTCGTAGCTCGTTGAAAACAAAACAGATCATGTTCCTCCTTCCAAGGACATCTGAATACTGTTAGCTACATACCAAGTCAAAATGACATTAACATTGTCATGTTTTCATCACAACAGAATGACCTTTATTCTCCGGTGGGATCCAAGTATTTCAGCAATGTTCACTGACAAAGGCAATGAGTGTTTTGCCATGACCTACCGGACATTTCTGGTGGACGAGAAAGGAATGAGAGATCAAGAAGAAGAAATACAATAAAAGATACGTGCACACATCCACTCCTTTCTCTCTTCCTGCATATAGACACGTACTTCTTACCCTTAAATTTCAGTGTGGTATCTTGCATATTTGAAGTGCTCGCTTGGCAAAGAATGGTACCGTACCTTATTCAACCGAGAGATCCAGTACTTGGTACTGCTGAATAGCAAACAAATTTATTTTCCACATGGCATCAAGAGTTTCACACCAGCAAAACACTATGCATCGCCCCAGCCAGTACAAAGGTCCCACTGAAATAGAAGGTGGTATCATCAGTACGTTTTACTGGATCAAGGCTTTGCTCTCAATTCTGTACATATTACTGGAAAGTTTGGTTTGGGTTTTTTTTTTATTTATTTTTTTTATTTTCACAATTGTCATCTTTAAATGCACATTTCTCATTTTAACTCTTACGTGAAGAGGAAAACGTAAGCAAAATTAATTACAGCTTCTCATGCCGCAGAGGTACTCCAGCTTCGGTAACATCACACAGCGTGGTCTCTCCCAGGAACCTGAGAATTTACAGATGACTAAAATACCTACTGGTTTAGGATCCTCATCCTAAAACACCCCAAAAGAGGCCAAAAATGAGGAGCAGCAATTAAAACCAGCAAGGTAGGTGTTTGCAAAAGAAGCAACACTTAAAAGTGTTTAAGATTAAGTATTCCCCAAATTGGGGCACTTTTTTTCTCCTTTCCCAGATATTTCCACCGTCAAAAATATTGGCCATGACAGACACCCACAAAGCACTGTTAAGAATGGCAGAATTACCGCAGAAGAGCAAAAGCTATAAAACAAACTTACTGAAATGACGCCTTTTTTAAATGTTTTTATTCATAACAGTATTACATGGTGTGTTACAGAAATTAATGGAAAATTTCTAAAAATTTGTTGGTTTTTTTTGTTGTTGCTGAATGCATTATACATAAAGTTAAAAATAATGTGTCCGTTTATGTTAACAAATGGTCATTATCTGAGGTAAAGTTAAAGTAGGTTTAGAAATGTACTGCAACAGTCATTTTATCTTTCTCATCTTTATTAAAAAAATATGTGTCAGAATGCAGAAATAAAAATGAATGAAAACCACGGAGTAAACATTTTTGCAAAGAAGGTGCCCAGTACGTTATTAGATGAAAGGTTTCATCAGACACTTGGATGACTACGATCTATCAAAATATCTTTTCATGACAGGTAAAGATCAAGAACCTACAGGGGATGATAACAGGATGGCTGGTGGGGTTCCCTGGTTTTTAAATTTAAAGTGACGAATTTAGTGCTAGTGAAGGACGAGGGATTAAACAATTGCACAAGCTGGATATTTTAGTTATCTACAATACTGGTACAGTGCGGAGGCCTTCCAGTCCTCTCAACTCAGCATCTCAACCATGACAAGGACGATCTAATCGTATGACAAGACAATTCAGAATTTGTTTTTATTTATGAGCATTGGTAGAGGTAAGACAAAGGTCCATGGTGATGGTCCAGCTGTCTCTGATGAGACACTAAAATCCCAGCCTCGTTCCCTCGGCACCTATTCGTTGCAAGGACTACGCAAATGATCTGCTTCCTACAAATATGACATCAATGGATCCTCTGAGACATAAATCTCTTCTTTTTCTTTCAACGTTTTACCCCATAAGTGGAAATGCACTGATGATACTAAACCTCAAATGTCCATGATGAACCAAAATCATCTTTGTGGTTCTGTATGTAGGACAAAACCCAAAAGAGCCACTGAGGAAGAAAGTAGCACCACTGTGCAAATTAGGAAGATATTCTTAAATAAACGTCCTTCAGAAACACTTTTACCTCTGCTTTTAATCCCGAAACACTCAATCCGCCAAGTTTTAATTCATCTTCTCCGGTTAGAAAACTTGATCTTTCTTCTGATGGGAAAACAAGATTCGCTACAAAGCTGTTTGCACATGACTAAGGAATAAGCATCAAATGACCATGAATGGGGATAAAAGTTCTCTTTTCTGCAGGTTCATTAGGTCTATTCACAGCTAATTTTTCATTCACATACATTCTGTAACGCACATTTCTCTAATTTCTCTAATTCAAAATAAAAGACTGGAATCATGGTGTGGGATTTGGTTGTACACATCAACAATCGCCACCCCAGTTATTCTGTCTTCTAAACCATTTTTAGCTTATAATAGAGATGAAAGAAAGTAAAATATTTATAACTCCAGGCCTATTTTAATCATGACAAAAATGTAAATCCTAATGTGTCAATTTAAAAACAAAATCTGCACAATAACCCTAAAAACTGATTAATCATTTGATTTCTTTAACCTTTTTTCCTTTTTCTATTTTTTTCTTTTTTCATTTTTTTCTTTTTTTCTTCTTTTTTTTTTTTTTTCTTTTTAGTGTTAAACCACTAAATTCAATATACTGTAACTGCATAGGAACATCAGGAAAACACATTTGACCTGTATAACAATTCTCTGTAGGGCAAAAATATATAGATTCTTTATGAAAATCATGTGCTAAACATATGAACCCAAACACTGCACTTTTGCTTCATAAATGTAAAAAAAGGACGTTTTAAATTCATTTGTTCTGTGTGTAAACAGTTTGATGACTTCTATGCAGAGGTTCTGGAATCGCAAAGGAATGTCAATGAAATGTGGTTTCTTGTAAGTGGAGTATGTCCGTGCGAAAACTAGATCATAAAATCACGTGTTCCCATTAATTTCACTAGTCGCTGACAAGCTGACTGCTTTTGGCAAATGCTCTTGAGCTTCAGCCCATTATGGTAAGCATGTGAAAAAACATTATGTGATGTGAGAACCACAAATTGGGTTTGCCACACCTCCCAAGCACTGCAACTTGCTACCTTCTCTACTGTGTAATGGCATTAGTAAAAGAATTTTCATAACATTTATATTTACAAAAAAACTGGCAATTTTCATTCGAACTCCTTAAAGCCATTTCCCCTTAAACATTTAAAGAGTTTAACAGTAAGATTTTTTTTCAAGTTATAAAATAAAAATCCCATTTGATTTTTCTGATGTACAAAAAGTGATAAAGATGAACAATTTGATCACAGAATCAGTTTGTTATTCCAAAATCCATGCCATCCTTGTCCCATCTGTAAAGTCCGCTTCATCCAAATTCCTAAACCAGAATCATACCAGTATTATTTGGCAAATGATTTTTTTTTTTTTCATCAAAAATGGCACACAGAGAAGAAAACACTTGTCTGCATAGCATTACAGCAGCAAGATATTGAAGAAATAAAAATATTCCTTTTCTGCACTTTGTTTAGAGTTTCCTAGGAAATACTGACTCTTTCATCTTTCCTCAGTGGGACTCGATGTCCTTTCTCTACCCACAACATGAGTATTCAAACAGAAAAGCAGCATTTCTTCCTCATGATGCGCTAGAACTTAAAGGTCCATTTGGCAACATTTTCAGTCAGGATGGATAAACAACCGAGTTTCATTCTGTGGTTTGAAGATGGGAATAATTTCCGCAGGAGGTGTTTTCCTGTTAGATCTGTCACTCATACAAAACTATGGAATAAGAAATACAAAAAAAAAAACCAATGACACTGCCAGTATTTTGTTGTTGTTGTTTAAACATGTCTACACAGCAGGGGGGGGAAAAAAAAAGTCAGGATCAGCCTGATGTAAATGATGATGAAAAACATATCACCGTGACATAAAAAGTGCCGACTTGTGCCCAAAAGGCTGTTGAATGATAATGCCACTGCTACATACAGACGTTGCTTTTTGCTCAAAAGAAAAAGAATGTCTAATACTCGATAAATTTCAGATGCTTGTTATTTATATGTGGCATACAGAAGGTAACAAATGTTTAAAAGAAGACCGAGGAGTAAGATTTCCTAGTCTGCATACCCATGACTTGTGGGGAACAGGGCTGGACTCGCGGTATGATAAGCAGGGAGAGTTTTTATTTTGTGCTGCCATAGGAATCTGCCATCGGTTGCCAAAAAAAGTGTCAGGAACACTCGTAGAGCCAGTCCAGGAGGGCTTCATCTCTCCTTGTCAGACAAAATCAATCGGAAAAAAGCATGAAAGCCAAAGGCCTGCCAGGTTGTTGGGGTTCGTTTGAGTCTTGGAGCACCACAAGCCTGTAACAATGCTATTTCTTAGGTCTGTTGATCTGGGCGTAGAGAGGTTCTGCTTCCTGGGGATAATAAAAATAAAATAAGCGGAGATGTCTCCAGACAGTTTTTAGAACATTTTTAGAACATCTGCTTGAGGACAGCAATACCTCGTGAGTCAAAACCCAAAGGAAGCACTTGTTTTCTGTGCTGCCTTGCGTGGTCACGGCACCCCGGTTGAATTGCGAAGAAAACATGACATTATTTCAGAAAATGAATGCTTACTATCAATTTCCTCTTCCAGTATTGGCCGTGCACGGATCCTCAGGAGGTATTGCTGGCCATAGACATACGAAGAAATGAAATGATATTTATATGACTAGATGTTTTGAAGTTTACAGGCCAGAAATGTAGCTGGCGTAAAAGGCTGTTACTCGTACCAGGCGAAGAAACCCGCCCAGCAGCACAACAGCAGAACACAGCTGTGGGTTTTACACACCTCATGGAGAAAACCACTTGCAAACAGAAACCGCCGCTGAAAGCTGAGCTAATGAAGCTGTGATGGGATTTAAAATAACAATATGAGTTGCCTATGAAGAATGAGGAAAGCTAGCTCTGTGCAGTTTGATTAGGAGTCTTTATAACCATTAGTACAATCATTAAAGCTCAGAGGAAAACATGTTGATTTGCTAACAGAGAAGTTCTTGGGAATTTCCTGGATGTGGGGGGAAAAAAGCTGCCATGTTCTTCAGCGTTGCTTCGTGGCTGACACCCTGTGCTCTAAAACTATGTTCATCTTGGCTGCTGTGGGAAGCAAACCATCCATGGACCCTGCAATCCATTCTACTTCATTTCCAGCAACTAATTTATTAAATTGAGAATGACATCTAAAAAAAGAACAAGACAGGCAGAAAGACTAATTAATGCCATACTGCATTAACTCTCCGCAGCTCGATAAATATTCAAATACCATGCCACGACGCTGAATTTAACCAAGTTAGAATCAACTCATGTTACAGCAGCATCAGCAGAAGCTCACTTTGGGCAAAAAAAAAAAAAAACCCTCCGAAGGCTGGCAAATCACTGGGCACTGTGGAGCACAGAGATGTCTGGCAGGGGACGGCACAGGATTTTAATCACTGCTTATAAAAATGATGCTGACGATGAGAAAACTAGCCCAAAGGTGGATCTGTAGGGCTATACTTACACTGTGCCCCGAGTGCCTGGCCAGTGCTCCGGGCTGTGCCCTGTCCCAGCGCCCTGTCCCGCCTCACCACACATCTCGTGTTGAATGAGGATCAATACAACAAATCCAAAATATGACCTGTATCCTCCGTGCCAAGAAAAGTTGTCTCTTATTCCTTGAAATGACTACATTTCTGGAGCTTGCGAAGACTCTGCTTCCCCATTTCCCACCTACGTGAAGCCCTGAGTACACAGCGAGCATTACAGGAGGATGAGAGAAATGCTTTGGAATGATTAAATAAAGGCTGCTGAAGTTATCCCCAGCAAGAAGCAAATATATTTTGTGACCTTGAAAAACCAAAGGTAATCAGAAGAGATGCCTGAGAGTAAATAACTGCATTTCACATACTGTGTGCTAAGTCCACCTATGCCAATTTTCATGTACCGCAGACATGAAGCTGGCAGAATGATCTATCGCAGCTAGTTCAGAGAAAATCTGTACTAATTAATGTGGGAACCTGACACACACCAGGCCATTCTTCAGGCATTTGCTGAACCTGAGGTGATTGCAAGGGGAAGTGAAAAGGAAGGAGGAGAAGAAAAGGGGAGGGAGAGCATCCCTTTGGAAGAAAAGATGTCAGTTTTTCAAATGCCTTCTGGAAAAAAAAAAGAGCTTTTCAAAATGTCAAGCGTGCTTGTTAGAGCTGTCCTCAAATATCTTTAAGATATGCAGATGCACTTAAGTAACAGGTGTCCTAAGGTGTCATTGAACTTGACACCATTGGAAGAGGAGTCGTCGTCCATCATCGGCCATCAGCACTTTCAACAACGCATGAGGCAGCCATTAGAATTAGAAATTTCTTCTATCCGTAGCCAATATTTAGCTGAACATACACTTCATGGGGCAAAGGCCTGCATTTCTCACTGATTTGAATCATTTTTCTTCCAGTAGACCACAGCATTTTGAATTAAAAATGTGCTCTTATGTCTTCCTTTAAGTTGACTTCCCCCTCCAGATGCCTAAATGAGAAATTAATTGCAGTAATTGCGTGCAATCTTCTCAGCCAAAGTTTTTTGTCAATGACTGAGATTTGTTTTCTAATATTATTTTGAGATAATTCAAGCAGTGCATCTTGCCTGTAGCCCAACATTGCAAATGGTATCTGTAAAGTATTGATAATGATACTCAAGAGAGCAAAAGAGAGCAGAAAGGGACCGAAAAGAGGCAAAAGGAGAGTCGAGTGCTGTTGACTTCACCGATAGCTTCTCTCACAACGCCAGGCAGAGGGGGGCTTCACAAGCATTATTTTGGAGAGTCTTGGAAGCAGAAATAAACCCCCTTTTTTTACATACTCCATCCAAAAGACACAGGGAATATCATTAAAAGGCAGGCAAGCCACAGTCTTCTCGCAACACTGGAATCATCTCACCAATGTTTTCTGCTTTCTACTTCTACCACTGTGTTAGGAACAGATCCAGAGGGAAGAAAATGAAAGAATGGTTCTTTGTCAGAAAAAAAAAAAAAGAGAGGAACAAATAAAATCGCATACAAAGCCTCCAATTCACATAAACGCCTTGAATCTTGAAGTGTTTTTCTTTCTATAGGATTGGCCCAGAAGCACTTCTGATGTGCTTTCATCAACCCACAGGGAGAAACCAAAAAGACAACTGGCAGCACCTTTTTTATTTTTTTTTGCTGCTAAATCCTACTCGAAGGCTTCTATCAGCTTTGGGGATATGCAATTTCTGGCAGATGTTTGAAAAGTAAATGTTTTCCTTTAGGTTCGGGAGCTGCTATCAAAGTAGTGTTTAGCTATATTCTCACATACTAATGGGGCTCTTTACGTTGAACGGTAGCCTTTAAATAATGAGATATTGCAGGAAGAAGCTATGAATTCACAGGTCAGGTATCTGACCAAAGTGACAGGATGCAGTAAGGGACCAGAAATGTCTAAATATATATGCTTTCAGTTAGACATCTAAATATTTAGGAAGCTATTGTGTAAATGTTGAGTTAGGAAGTCTCTCGGAATTAATTGCAAAAACTGCCAAAGAGAAACTTTTCCCTATCTACACTACATTTACATATTCCAGAGATACTTCATGCCTAAAATCAGTTTATTCTTCCCATTTTAAGGAACATTTTGCACAATAAACAAGACTGTAGCAAACAGTAAGTATTTCTGGTATAGTACACTACTGCATGAGGTAACAAGGTTGCTAATGGTTTTGAATAACATTATGTAAATACTAGAAGTAAATTTGCATCCAATTTACAGATATTAACATCTGCTCCCCAGCAGAACTAATCACTGGAGAACATCTCTCGAAAGATTCGGCACCTACTTGGGCTGGTGGAGGTGAGCTCACTCACAAAACCTAACACGGGACTTGGTTAGGAAGAAACTATTTTTATATTGGCAGTCCCTCCATCATTGCGAGGCCCTCTGCTACGCGCAAAGCTTCAGGTGAGACGGACTGAATTGCAGAGGTGAGGCCCACATAGATTTCTTTGCCCTTTACAATAGATTCTCGGCATCGGTTTTACTCCTGGCTGACTGATCAGAAAGGGCAGGCTCAAACGACAAGAGTTTCATGAAATAAGCGTGCTGGAGCGCCAGCCGAAATGAGAATCTTGTGCTGGGGATGCAAGTGAAGGGAAGGGGAGAGTGCCATACATCTTCTCTATTGCATGCTGACTCGATAAAATAGGACATAGTAAACTTGGCAAGCAGGATTCAAATTAAATATCTTTGGTGATAAGACAGGTAATTCCTATTGGCCCACCAACAGCCAGTGGCTTATCTTTGGTTATTTTTATTACTGTTAGCCTCTATTAGCAGCATAAATACAGCAACCTTCTAGTTCAGGGTTATGACTGGAGAGTGCCTTTATTCTTACCATAAACCTACCTAGGAATATTTCCTAGTCTCAAACATCTAGTTTAATTATTGGCATTTTAAAAGTCTCTGTCATTTTAGTATCAAGACGGATGCTATACATCCATAAAATGAAAAAAATGATGAGAAGTGCTCAGAAAGATGAACCTTGCTCCATCTTGGTCCTGGCATAATAACAAAATGCAGCAAAGAAACACACCTGTTATTTCTGGGCCCCTTTCCTAACAAAACGGTAGCCACACAATTATACTTTCCATCTACATATCTG
This sequence comes from Pluvialis apricaria, assembly GCA_017639485.1. Lineage (NCBI taxonomy): Eukaryota > Metazoa > Chordata > Aves > Charadriiformes > Charadriidae > Pluvialis > Pluvialis apricaria. Next base: position 5,603,968 of record CM030011.1, on the reverse strand, counting down.
TCAATTCTCCTTCACAACTTCTGAACCTGATGGCCAATTTGAAGCAAACTGTTTAGAAGTCTCAAAGATATTAAATTAGCGCAAGCGCCTTTTTAAAATCAGTTGTTGTGCAGAAGACAGGGAACTTTTAAACGACCTCATTACAGAGAAAGCCAGGAGAGCTCATCCCCTAATTGAATTGCTGGATTGCCCACCAGCCACTACACAGCTCTACGCAAGCTACACAGTATGTTGTCTCTGGTTTAGAGAAAGAATTTGGAGAAACGGAAGGGTACCCGGCTACTTCAAGTGGGCTTGGAGACACTGGAAGAGGTGAGAAACCTGCGTATGAGCTGGTTGTATTAAAATGGATAGCTCGAAGGGGATTTTAGCAGCAAAGAGGAAGGCAAAGCTGTAGGATGCCTCTGTTCACAGAGCAGCCTGGATTTCTCTGGTCTCATCCCTTCAGATTCTCTGGGAAACATGATGACCAACAAAGGAGCACGGGGATTGAAATGACAATTTTAGGATTACTCTGGAATGAAGCAGTACTTCCCAAACTGTGATCTCTTTCCAAACGTACAACCCTACCTACTTCTCTCTCAGGTTCACAGCCCTGCTCGGTGCTGTGTCTTTAGTTTGAGAATGATAGCTCTAGAGCCTATGGTCCTATATAGGTCACATATGATCATTAAGAATCTCTCTTTGAACTCTATTCAGTTCCCATTGAGCTGGATGAATGATGGTAACAGATCCTGCAAATATAGCCTTTGATATTTTGAGCCCATTCAGATTCTTCACCCAACAGAAAGCGGGCAGAAAGGAAGAAGAGGTTGCAGAATCAGCTTAATATGCCCTCCTGAGGCTCACCAAGCTCCCAGATAAGCCAATGCTTTGTTCCTAAGTTGCTATTTTCTTTCAACTTCCTAATAACAGCCCAAATAAAGAGTTATAGTAGTCCATCCTGGAGCTGACTAAGATTATTAGAAACGTTTATCACTAAGAATGGCACTCGCTCAAAGATGGATGATGGCAGCCAGCCACCAAAGTACCACCAAAAGCTGATAGACAAATATTCTAATGAACTGTTGCTCTCCTGACAGTGCTGATGGAATCGTGAAGGGTCTGACATATTTTGAGGGCTTATAATTGTCTGCACACATTTCACAGAACAACTAAACAACTTTTTGAGGAAGATATGCTCTAGCCACAAATGTTTTGAATGTTTCCTGAGAATCTCTCATGAACGACTGCCAGTGCAAATCTTGAACTGGGCAGCATATCAACAGAGCTGCACTTGTTCCAGCACTTAAAATGACTTTTATTGCAATAATTGTGGTATCAAATATCCCCTTAATCTCCCTCAGAAGTTTCACCCTGTTGCTAATTTGCCTTCAAGAACCAGTTCTTGTGGTTAGACCACATTTGTGATATCTGATCCCAGTATTCAGGCTGAATTTATTCTTTCCACAATTGGGATGTTGTGTTAGAAGATTCCGGCCAACATAACCACAGGTATCTGAAGAAACCTGACATCAGAGAGACAAAGCTTGCTCCTCTCCTTCCCTTTTCTCATCATGCTTGAAGGCTCCCCCTTCTATTGCCTTTGCTAAGCTTTCAGCTGTATAGCTTCAGGGCTTCCTGGTGTCACCGCGCGGTAGACCCATTGCTGAGGCTGAGTTAGGGCCTGAGGCTGAAATACCCCCAAGAAAAGAAATATCTGCATCGTCAGTGTCTGGACCTAATACCCTCTAATTCAGTCTGATTGAGTGCACTGGTGCAAAGAGGATGATCAGGTGAAAACTCCTCTGTTCAAACTTCTTGCTTTAATCCAAAATGTCAATAATAAGAAATATTTAACACATTTGGTAGAATTGTAGCTAAATACAGTTCCTCCCCTCTCTCTCCTTTCACCATAGTTATCCCACACACAATGTCTTAAGACAGCAGTAGGGATTAAATGTAAATCAGCTGAAGATGGCAGTTGTCTTATTCAGTGTTCTCCTCACCCCTTCTGGAAAACCTCTACCTGTCCTCAAGGCCGCTCATGAACAAAGGGAAAACAACAGAATACAAATCTTACTATGGATAGCTCTGCAAATACTTGATTTTATTTCACCTGTGAAAGCTAGGCCTGTCTGCTTCTTATCTCCAACCATAAAGGGACAAAAATGTAACGTATTCATAAAATGTCACATTTACCTACAAAGAACCCATAGCTATTTGTAGAAGAGTGACTTAGAAGAACAGCTACTGGTAGGATGATGATTTTGAGAGCTTAAGTTGAAGATCGCAAAAAGAAGAGAGGAAAAAAGGAGAAATGAAGATAGTAACTGAAAGATGCTGAATTATTTCTACATGAGAATACGGGGTATCAGAAGGAATCAATGAACCAAATCACTACGGTACCTTGAAAGACCAGGATACAAAATACTAGGCAGGTGAGCATTCTGAATACATCAAGACAAGGTAAGTAAAGATATTACATGGCACAGCTGATTTCATAGAGATGCTAGGAAGAGATATATTTGACATTTCTGAACACAATACTATGGTCCTGAGAGGTCCATTCATCTGAGTTGTACACTGCCGTTCTTGGTGTGAAGAACCACGTTCTAAAGAGCGCCGTAATCTCCCATCTAACACACAAAAGTGGCTTTTATGCAGACTGTGATTCTTTTGTACTACATGTTTCTCCCCATTAAGTTTCTCTTCGAATATGGAGCTCAATACACAACACAGTAGTAAGTCCTGAATTGATAATTTTCCATGGAGATTAGACTTTCCGTTGCTCTGACGATACCGGGCTTCAGAATTAGATGGGCTGGTTTTAGCAAGTGGATTTCCTACGGACTACTGCTGAATGGCACTGCGCAGAGGCACAATGATATTAGCGTAACTTCACTGGATAGAGGCTTTCTTTTTGTTCAGCTTCCTGCTCCTGCCTACAGCTTTTAAGAATTACTATAATATGATAATCAGTAATATTATTTAACATTTCCCAGAATACATTTCTGAGAATTATACATTTTTTTATGCAAGGCTCTACAAGGATTAACAAAAAATATAGAAAAAACATACGGAATCACTAGTAATATACTGTTCTTGTAGCTCCCAGAGACTCTTGAGAAGTAAAAGAATGTATTTTACTAAGCGTTATGTGAAAGCAAAACAAAAGGAGTCCCTCGCTTGACTGCCTTAGATAGTAATATGCATTAACAGATTTAAACTACTGTTTCAAGTTATCTCCACAACTCCTGGTAGGTAGACGTGTGTGATGCTAGTTTACAAATGATACTAATTATCTTTGTGACAGTCAGAAAATTAGAAAGAGATTTTATCCTTATTCTGCCCGTGATGAATTTCAGGGTTACCCTGACTAGGATAAACCACAATAAACAAACGTACATGAGTTTGCAGACTACGGGACTCGGACAGAGGTCAAATTCTCTTTCTCGATCTAGGAAAGAACTCTTGAAATGGTCTGAAGCTGGGATAGCCAGCTATGGCAGTGCTGGCCGAGGTCAGGCAAAGGCAAAGGCAAATTACTCTGTGGCACCATCAATCTACTGAAGCAGTTCTCACTGGAGTACAATAACCATCGGATGCTCTTGCTAGAGCAGCTCATCCCAGCTTGACTCTGTCGTTGCATTGTCATTTTTAGACTCAATGAGACACAAAGCTTAATGCTCCTTTTGCTTTAGCTCCCAAGAGCTGAACATTTACGTTGGTGCAGCAAAGAAGAGGGAGATGCCTTCACATATTATTAAGAGATAATCTTATTACTCCCAAGTGCACAAAAGTTGAGTTACTGTAAGATTTTTTTAACCACACTTAATGTACAAAGTAAACTGACTCCTAACAAAACTATTAATTTTGAGTGGAAACTAAATTACTTCGGCTCAGGGTGGATAAGCCACTGGTAAAGACAGTGCAACTTCTGTACAAAACCAAAAAGGGTTCTACCATTGTTATGGATTTGCTCCAGGAGCTCTGTGCTGAAGCACAGAAGCAGTATCAGATCACTATTTGGGTAATACAAAACATGAATGGCAGACGGGGAAAAGGTAATGAAACATATCCTTCAAATAATGGCACTAGGGAGTATTTGGATGGAATAACGATGTCCAGTACTCATAAAACTTTGTAGCTTTACTGTCTTTTTGGTAAAACGTATATACTCTGCTGAAACAAATCACAGAACATTCCGTGGCAGCCACATTTTCTAACGTGTTCTACAACACAAAAGATGAGCAGATGATCTTTCCCGTCTGTCTGGATTTAAATGACTTACGTTTGATGAATAATTTTTAAAACATTAGTATACCAATGGTAATATGAATGATCATAATTCTCAGATGCTTTTAATTTGCAGTTGGAGATAAAAATACACAAACCCATTTCAATATTTTTTACATGCAGATAATAAACGTGCTGCTTCTACTGATTATCACATTGATTTAGGGTAGAGGTGTTCATGTATCATTACATAATTTTACTTAATGTTTGTTATGTCTATGGGTAAGAGGACTTATTCCATTTAATATCTTAGCTCTGGCTAAAGGCCAGAGTGGATTTGATAACAAAAAAATGTTCTGCCTAATACATTGTTAGTAATGGCTCAGTTTCCCTATTTGCCCTTAGAATTTGAACACGAAAATAAGTCTACATTTCTTTAAAGCATGCAGGCAGCTGAAACACACATATTTGCATAAGTTGCAACACTTAGCGAATGGCAAAAGCCATGCAAACCACTGCGCATGAGGAATACACTGTGGATAATGGAGAGGAAAAACAGAAGAGATGAAAAGGAAAAACAAACCATGCATCCATGAAAGCAATGGTAGGCACTGGTGGAAGAATAAGTGAGCACCTCAAGGTGTAGAGAAAAAAAGGACAGATACCTACCCCAACCTGCGCTATCTAGCTACCGACCTGTGGACTTATAGTATCACCAGTTGGCTCACCAAATGGATCACTGTTGGATGAGGCCTGAGACCCATCAGGCTAGAATACAAGAACATAACACCTTTTTTTCTCAACAATAAGAAAGTGAAAAGTCAACATGAGGTTATTTTCATGCTGTGGGCATAACAAGTACATCCTATCTCATGAAAACCACAAAGTGAGACCTCACCGCTGCTACGTTCTCAAAAGCCATAGTGGTTTCCTATAGCTGATGCAGGCAGGGAAGGACCACACCAGTACCTGCTGGAGCCCATGCAGGAGCTGTCACAGACTTCAGAAGGTACTGGATCAGACAAACCAGAACTGCAAAAGGCCCCGAAAGCCAGTCAATCTGTGTGAATCAGAGAGTCCATGCTAGTGTTATTTTGTACCTTTAGGTCCTTATTTTGTACAGACTCCCTCTTGCTTTTGGCTCACTTAGGCTCTTATCTGCCTAAGATACCTTGTGATTTAAAGTCATTGCTTGGATAACATTTCTTGCTTTGGTCCACTGAGCGTAAGGCAAAGAAATCACATACTGAGGGCCAGAACATTGAGGAATGTAACTTGGCAAGCAACTGGGATGCAAGAATGTGCAAGGCAACATCAACCATCATCTTTTAACACACAAACTCTCACATCTCTTTCTGCAGCCTCAGCATGTCTGTTGCTTCACCTCGGGCTTCCTTACCATCAACAAGTGAATGCCGGTATGAAAAAGGACATTGCATAAGACTAACATATGTAACTTTACCTATGAACTCTGAGTTTGGTTTCTTGTATGCAATATTAGTGCATATCAACATAAATGTCATGCTATTAGCTATCAAAACTGAACCAGGAAGTGAATGCTGTCTGCAGCTCCCCCTTAAATACCACCCAGCCCTATTAGAATAGTTATTTCTGACACTACCAATCAACATTTAAGTAACTTCTGTCTTTTCTTGCTAAAAAGAGCTAATTAGTATTTAGAAACCTTGTTACTACTCACAGCCTCTTGCTCCTCACTTTTGCTTGGGCTTTCAAACCCCTCTTCAAAGAGGTCATCTGCAGCAGGATCACTGGTATGAGATGCTGATGATTTTGATGGAGAACTCTGTCTGGGTGCAGGGGTTGGAGCTAAACAAAGATTAAGGTAACAGTAACAGAATATATATCTGTTAATTTGTTCAGAAAGACAGAGCAGCACAAAATTTGCTCGTGCTTTACAGCCCTCAACTCTTATTACCCCTGAAAATTATTTTCTGACGAGGAGCTGTAAGAGGTAAATATGAACACAGTAGTCGTTATCGATTCCATATATTTAATTTCATTCAGCAGTTTGCAAATTAAGTCTGGCTGCATCTGGTATATGTCTTTAGGAACCAGGGAGACACACTGTATGATATTAAGAATGCATGTGTCGCCTGCCCTATGGCAGGTAAGCGAAACAGAAGGTCTCTGGCTGGCCCCTGGTAAATCTGCATCTCATGAATCCCTCTTTTCAGCAATCTGAAAAATCCCACATCTCCATGCTACGAACATGATAAGCTTATTTTACAGCCCTTCAGTGAATTACCTCACACGTCTGATATATCAAGCTATTAAAATAAAAACCTATCCCCTCATTTCTGCAAAGTATGGCTTGAATGGGACATAAGTGAAACCATTTGTAAGGTTGAATTTCATGGGCATTTTCCAACCAGCTTGCATGTCTCTAGCACAGAACATATATTACTGTCGTCTTAGAAATTAAATTTCAGACTGCAGCTATCGGGGCTCTGAAATTCCCGATACTTTTCTTTATGGCTGGAACACATTTAATAAGCTAGACCATGCATGAAGGTTCTCAGTCCATATCTGTGTTGCAATTTACTGTATGAAAAAAAAAAGAAAAAGAAATGCTTTGAGGAGCAGTCACGTCTGAGGAAAGGTACAGCTGAAAGCATATAAATACTCACGTGAATTTGTAGAGGGTGTCGTGGAAGTCACAGGAGTCAAATTTAACTGAGAGATGTCAAAGTCATCACAATCATCTGCTTCCTGTGCCATCCCAACTTTGCTAAAGTAACTTGAGAAGGCCTCTGAGGTACAACTGAGGGAAGGCTGATCTGGTTTTCTTGATGGCACTGGTGGAGGCTGAGCCATCTGGAAATCTTTAAACATTTCTTTTCCCATTTTCTGCCTGGGCCTGTCTGTCTGTGGACTTGATCTGTTGGAATCACTTGTGGGTGGAACAGTAGCTATAGGAGCAATGGTACCTTGAAACATGGCTGCTTGTAAAGGCAAAACAGTTTGTGTTGGCATGAAGGCAGTTGGTTGGAACTGACCAGCTACAGATGGCCACGGTTGCTGAGTAGGAGGAAAAATACCGGGTTGGCCCCACGCTATCGGCTGTCCTCCCTGCATCACCTGAGCGACTGGAGGCTGAGCACCCATGGCCAACTGCTGTTGAACAAGTGGTTGCTGTCCCCAGAATGAGGGCAGAACAGCTCCCATGGCAACATAACCTTCAAAGAATAAAGAGAACAGGGTGGGGGAAAGAAAAGATGAAAGATCTTAACACTGCTGTCAAGAGGATGCAGAAAAAGCTACACCATGAATCAGAAACATGCAGGCTACATTAGTGTTCCCAGAGCTTCAGTGCACTTAAAAAGAAAACCGAAAGACATGGTTGAATTCACATCACTGAACAAATACTCATGTACAAAACCACAAATTGGTGGATATTGGCAATAATCTTTCCCCTCATCTGAAGAAAAAAGTTCTTCTCTTCCTCAGTGAGTACCCCCTTGGGTCTGTGAAGACCTGTATACATGGACCTCGTTGGCAGCTGGCCATCTGGCAGCTCCCTTCCCTGGAGCTCTGTCTTTGACACAGCTGGGATCAGTTTGGTCAAACCACTTACCAGAACCACAGGAGCTCCCAAAACATTCCCTAAACCCACCCCCTTGCAGCACAATCCTGCTCCTCACGGCTGAGGCTCTTTTCGCTACCCTGACTCCCCCCATCCTCTGCCTGTCCTGTTCCTCTTGGGGCAAGGATCTCTGGGACTGTACGTGACGCACTGCATCAGGCTGGGATGGAGTTTACCTTTTCAGAGCAGCCCACACGCTGCTAAAAGATGAGCTGCCAGAGCAAGCAGAGGGAAGGAAGAAGACGCCCAGGACCCTCTCCCCTCTGAGTAGCTTTGCTGCAGTTCCTCATCCTTTTTTTTCATTCTTTTTTGGGGAGAGTGACTCGAACACCAGCCACCTCCTGCCGATGGCACAGCGACAAAACTGGATCTAAGTTACAGGGAAGCACCTTCATTTACGTTGGGTAATGGCTCAAGGGCGCTCTCATGACAGTGTGATCTTCTTGCAAGAGAAAGGCTCTGTGCCACCTCTTCTGACACAGGCACAGTTCAAACCGTTGGGACTCCAAAGAGCAAAGCAAATGTCTCAAATTGTGTAATAAAAAGACAGAGCCCAGATGATTTCAGATTAAAAAAACCCCACATTTGGTTATTACCTGGTTACCTGAGAACATCAAAAAGGTCCTGAGCATCTCCTGTGCTACATACCTGATAACAACAAACTGCTTCAGGTATTATGCTAGCATAAAAACCTCTCTAGATGGGGAGGAAATTAAAGATTAAAACTAAAATTATAATTGCTTCCTGTCAGACCTGAACCCTCTCTTCAAGCTACCAAGAGTTTGACTGTGTAGGAATTATATGATCAGGTGCTTTGCTATTTATCTGAAAACTAAATCTGAAACTAAAACTACTGTAAGAAATGTTACAAATTAAACCACATAATACAATTATGTTCCACTGATAGAATATTATGCTTTACAGATATGCTGTTTCACATTTAAGTTAATGATTTACTGCTCATACTTTACAATATGAAAACCTGTTTTACTTTTTTGTACTGTCACAGCTTTAAAACTTCTTTCTAATCTCGGTGTGTTTGTGAGTCCTCCTGTACATTTTTCCTCTTGGCTTTACTTCTAGGCTGTTTTGTAATGCTGAATGTAAGGGTGGTTGCAAAATCATAAAGGGAAAAGCCCCGAATAAAAATAAAATAGAACTTTGAAAGACTAAATGAACGAGCGATGAAAGAACAGTAACTTTGATATATATCTATTTCAATAGATGGCTGTGATGGATTTTCCAGACGTCCTTTTATCTCGCCCCCACTGTAACCTCATCCAAGCAGCGAGGGTATTCATCTGACGTTATCCCCAAACACTTCACCATCAGCGTAACCTTTCTGAGAGGCAGCGACTAATCTGATGGTGCAACGCAGCCCATCAGAGAAGGAGTTAACCAATTAGAAAGTCACCGTTCACTGATTCAAGGCACTCCTCCTCCTTTTTTCCATAAGTGGAGCTGAGAGCGCTGCTCTTGCAGTGCTCCGAGTGTCTCAGGGGAAGATCAGCAGTCAAAACCACATGCCTTGCGTGTCTGTGCAGAATGCTACACAGCTTTTGAATTTTGAGCACTTTGAGGAACACAGAAAAGTCTAAAGGAAATATCAGGACTTGACTAAGTGGAATACCTTTGAAATGCAATCAAATTCTCCACATCTCATTCCCTATTTACTGGAGACAGCACAGGATATTCATTCATTGCTATCGCAAAAAAAAAGCAAAGCTAAACTAAACGCTTTTTTGTCTTGCTACTACTGTACCTAGAAGGTATGTTACCCAGATGGCTGAACTGTGGTTGAACTCCCAGCGACCGTTTTGGCTTTTGTTTTAAAAAATGCAGGTACATTCAAGATAACATACTCCCTGCTTGTTAAAGACTTGTTTTGCCTTGCCCTGCAGCACTGTCCTCAAAATCCTTCCCCGCTTCCACTGCACCAAATTAATGCCCTGAGTACTGAAATGCAAACCACAGCTGAGAACTGATCACCAAATTTGAGTCGAGCCTGTATTTCCAGCAGATTTCCTACCTGAGGGTACGGCAGCAGTGCTGAAAGGTACAGAGCCAAACATGTCTGTACTAGCAGGAAGTGACTGGGATGAAGATGGGATAAAGGCATCACCTGGAGTAGCAGGAGTCTGCAAGAAGACAGGAATAAAATACAATGATGACATACATATCAGCTGCCGCTTCTGCAACACATACTTTGCTGTCACACCATCCGTAACTCTAAAAATACAGGTTTGGAGGGAAGAAAGAGAAAGAAAAACAATGGAAAGATGTAGGAGGAAAGAAGCAGTAGAAGTAACAGTAATAGAATTTTCTGGAGACAGGAGAAAAAGAATGTGAGCAAGAGACTTTGTACAAATAAAATTTGCCTGGAATACCTCACATGCAAAATACTGACATCATTTATTTCTCTGGGACATACGTACTTGTGATTCTATGTGTTACGTGACAACCAGTAGAGGCAGAAGATGAAGGCATTAATGTAAAGGCACATGAAATATCTGCAGGATTTATGGAAAGGTGAATGCATGTTGCTTCCAATTAACCAACAGGACCAGAACCATAGGTCTACATTAAAGGAGAAATCCAATCTAACTGAGCAAGCTAAGGATGACAAGGCAGGACTTTGAACATCTAGTCCCAGACATCCTCGAGAATACCTTGGAGATCTGAGGCTGACGACTTCACCTCAATTTTCTCAGTATACTCATAGTCCCCTACAGCTTAATGTAAGGTTCAAAAACTTTATTGGAAAATTACTGTTTCTTCATTTTATGATGCAGAAAAGCATGTTAACAAAATCTTCTTTGCCCTCTAAACACACTCAGTCCTCTCTGTCTTTTCTGTTTTGTCTTCCTTCCTTTAACAGCAGTTCTGGGATATGTGCTTGATGGAACCAAAGAGACATGATATATAAGGCTTTAACTGGATCTTCCTGCAGTGCAGTGGAGAGAGAGAGTGCAGCGAAGCATGCACCTCTGATAAACACCAGGGAAGGGGATCTGCAGCTCAGGTTATATCTTATGTGACACCTAGCCCTATATCAGAAAAATAAAAATTGAAAATATTTTTTGCACATCATCATGAAGCAGAGACTCCACATTCAATTTGCTTCACTTTTATTTTCTCGCAACATAAAAAGTACTTTGAAATCCTCCCTACTGGAATGGCTGATGACCTGAATTGTAAATGTGCTCAATAAATGTCCTGAAAATAGCACGCACAGTTCAGTTTCCCTGGATACTCACTGGGGGAGAGGTTACATCAGGAGGAGTGGACATGTCCCCAAAAAGCTCTAGTTGGGTAACAGCCTGTAAAGAGAAAAAAAAATAGTAATTCCATTTATCTTTTGAGGAGAAGAAACTGTGAGTTAACTAGTTACAGCTTGTAAACTTAACTAGTAACAGCTAGCAATAAAAAACCCCCAAAAGTCATGTAGGCTTCAAATGTCAAGTCCCATACAGAGCAAGCACATGGGTTCAAGCTGTGGGATTTTGACATTGCTGATGGACCCAAATAGCCAGGCAGCTAACCCTGTAAAATGATTCTGTAGGGAATTCTCCACCATAAAAAACATGAATAAAGCGTGAAAAAACTTTCCCGAATGGGACTGGATGCATTACTGCTCTGCCCCGAACATCAGTGAGCACCAAGCCTGATTTATGGCCAGTCCTTTTCCCTGGCTCCTTTTCTAAACCCTCATTTCAAGGTCTTAAAACACGGCAGCAAACCATGGAAGTGACAGAAGGATACAGAAGGGAAGGGCTTTTAAAGTGCTGCCTGATTTTCCCCTTGCCCATGGGACAGGTGTGACCCGGATAAGCGGACCTGAAAGAGGATGCACAACTGGGTTATTGTAAGTTTGGAGCTCTACATTTAACTTATGCTAGAAATGCTTTCTCAGGGCGTCCTTCAGTTTAATCTCAAAATAGGTCACCCATACAGGCCTCGCTCAACTGGACCAGAAGAGAAAAAGCACTTTCATAATAAGGAGCACCTTGAGTGGCTGCATAACCAAAGGTCCTTCACATGTTCTGGAGTAAAATGACTCTCTCCCACCCATCTGCATCTGCAAATCTGTTCATCTGGAGTCCATGGATGGTAAAGCATGGATTGCTTATAGCTCCGCAGGAAACCTAAAACCCATCTACCATCTTTATAAGGGTGGCTATACTGGAAAACTTTGATGGGAACTCAAGAACTATTCCTTCTCCACTACGTTTCTTCTGCTTACCAGCGTTCCTTCTTCCCTGTATCATACTCAATCACACCCACACACGTGGAAAGCCACAGTTCTCATTATGAATGAGATGTAATGCAAATTTTAATTCAGTTCATTGAATCTCCTCCTCAGCTTAGGCCCATAAATCTTGTAGCCTCCTATCACATATATAGGCTTGAAATTCATTGAGTCTTGACCTGCAAATGTAGCCAACACTCAGCGCTTTGGACATTAACCCCCCTGGCTGGTCAGTCTTTACAACCTAACAAAGAAGCAAGACTGCCCTAAGATTCCCCCTCGACTTTCTATTATAAGTGATACTTTAAGAAATAAGACTATCATTCAAAATATAATAATTTCAGAGGTTTATACATTTTTCCAATCCAACCTCTATTCCCAAATACAAAAGCAATGCTACAGTCGCTTAGACCTGGAATTTGTCTAGCAGCTCGGACGATTCTCAGCTTTATGTCTAACGATGTACCTAGGGAAGAATTATTTCCCATTTCCTCGCATCATGTCTTATATTAAATAGATCACGTTGCTTTAGTGATACAACAATATATTTTCTTCTTATGGGCCTATATATCCCTCTAAGTATCTGTGTGGAAATGGAAGAAGGAAAAAAATCCAACTTTTCTTAAGGGTACACTGATTCTACTGTACATTACTAAAATACTGCTAGAAGTAGCTTCTGAAAAAAAAAAAAAAAAGCCTATAAGTCACTTCTGCAGTGTGTGCACTAGGCAAGCATTGTTAAAATGCCCTGAAAAGTTGGAATAATGACAACAGCAGCACTCATTTGGAAATCTCTTTAAGCCTCCTGTAGGGACTACTGACTCAAGAGATGCCAGGTGACACCGAATCACTGAAAGAACCACTTTCTTCTCATCTCTCCAAATTGCTTGTTCAGCACCACCCCTAAATCTGCCCTTTTCCTGCATAACTGGTGAGCTTGTCACTGTTTTCTCCTCTCTGGCTTGCTAAGAAATAGTCTGTGTCCTTTCAAGGAGGCCATGAGCAAAGGCTCCCGCAGTGCTTCCATCCCAGGTGAGGAATCACAAAAATCACAGAATGGTAGGGGTTGGAAGGGACCTCTGGGGATCATCTAGCATAACCCCCCTGCCAAAGCATGTTCACCTAGAACAGGTTGCACAGGAATGCATCAAGGCGGGTTTTGAAGATCTCCAGAGAAGGAGGCTCCACAAGCTATCTCAGCAGCCTGTGCCAGTGCTCTGCCACCCTCAAAGGAAAGAACTTTTTCCTTATGTTCAGATGGAATTTCCTGCGTTCCAGTTTGTGCCCGTTGCCCCTTGTCCTGTCCTTTCCTCATAAGAGAGGTGCTCCACTCCCCTGAGCATCTTCGTAGCCCTCCGCTGGACTCTCTTCAGTAGTTCCTCATCTTTCTTGAGCCGGGGAGCCCAGAACTGGACATGGTACTCCAGATGTGGCCTCACCAGGGCAGAGTAGAGGGGGAGGATGACCTCCCTCGACCTGCTGGCCACACTCTGCTTGATGCACCCCAGGATGCCACTGGCCTTCTTGGCCACCAGGGCACATTGCTGGCTCATGGAAGCAGGAGAGCAAGCCAGGGGGGATGTGAAAGGGAAGGGCATACCTGGTTACAGAGGCTAAGAAGAAGTGTCTGTGAAGTCATAAATTTTTTGTGGGGAAAAAAAAATATGTTTCATATCAAGACTGAAAATTGATAGTGAGTATACTTTGGAACTCAGGATTATATACTATGTATTTGAAAGGTGGCACCTCAGACCTCTGTGCCTCAATACCCCTGTGAAAGGGGAATAATAATACTTTTCAGAGTGCTTCAAGGTGATGGATCTTTGGAAACTCTTCACAGATGTAATTCTGTTAAAGCTCTTAAGCGAAATTCTGTGGATGGATTTCTAAACAGGCAGCTGGAGAGAGTGATAGGAAAGTGAACTTCACTATTTGTTGTAGTAAACCCTCATTCACAATATGCCCCAAGAAAAAGGAATATATTTACAAGGGAATTATTTCTTACAGAATGGCAACCTTATATGCAACAGGAGCTACAGAACTACGTCAGAGAATGTAAACAGAAATTTAGCAGGAACACAACTTCATCATTTACTTACTAGAGACAGCTTTAAACAGCAACACTTGGAGGTGGGATCTTAAAGTCCCAAATGGTTCAGATTTGGATTCTGGATCTAGTTTTTTCCTACAACCCAATTCTCAGCCTGAATAAATGAATGCATCTTCTCTGACATAGATGTAGTTTTTTATCGACTTGCAGCATACAAGATTCTGGACACCAACTAGTTATCTTTTATTTTTGTGATTTCACTGTCACTACAGAACTGATTTTACCCATTATGCTTTTTTAAATTATTCACATCTGATATTAGCTACATTCCATAGAAGTTAATCCCAAGCCGAACATTTTCAAATTGCACTATTCCTATAGAAGATTTAATCTATATTTCCTTAAAACATTTTTAGTGTCACAACCTTACCTGAGTGACTGAAACAAGATTTTCATCAATGTCCAGCAATAAGTTTCCATTCTGCAGCTGTAAAGCATGATTTATGAAATGAAATGAATGATTTATGAAAATGACATGAATTCCTGAGCATGAAAATGATAACCTCCATAATTATTGACTTCAGTATTGAAATGAAAACCCTTTCCATCTTGCAGTGAGCACAGATATGAAACCACAGTCAAAACAGTGAGTTTGAATGCCGCTGGAATGTGGGGCAAACATACACTTTATTTGTGCTAAATCTCATCTTCTGGTGTATAAGGCAATTTTACCGCTTGAATCCTAACTATTTATTTTCCCAGATATTTATTAATTCAGCAATAAGCATACCCAGTGAGCTCTGATCCTGCTTACATTAGTGGAACTCCTCACTGGCTTGGTGAAAGAAAGGACTTATCCTCGGGGCAGGGGGGGAAATTGAGTTTTGGACAGCAAAAGCTCTAAAAGCAAATATTTTTAGATAAACACAGCTTCCTCTTAACTAGGAGAACTATAACATCAGTGCAAACATATTTAAGATGAATATTTTCTTTCCATAGCAATTTTTAAAACGACTTACATAAGTCAATTCAAGTTATATTTAAATCCATAGTTTGGGTATATGTAAATATACGTGGGAGTATACTTCCCACACATGCATACACATCTATATCCATCTACATACTTAGCACAAGTTATCACTTCAACGTCCTCAAAATGCTGTATTTCAGATAACATTTATTATAGTATTGGAGGCTTTATTTCTTAAGGAACAAACATAACAGCAAGTTATCGAAAATCAAATCCTAGATGACTGAGAAGCTTCATACAAGTTAGCAGCCAGTAGTCCCATGCCATCTTAAAACAAAGTTTAAGAATCTCAGAAACAGCCTAGAATACTTTTTTTTTTAATCCCCTCACCTCATCACAGACCTGAAGAAAAAAAAAAAAAAAAAAAGACTGGCAAAAGGCAAAGCTAAAGGAAGAAAACACCATCGTGCACAACCAGGAGAAGACCCAGTCCTACTCCTTCTCGGAGCTGACAACGTGTTCTGCCAGCCTCAGGTAAGGAAAGTGTGAAAAAAAGCTGTGTCCATTTATTCAAAGAATTCCACAGACCTTGAAAATATTCTTAAAATGAAACCAGAAGGGTTTACACTTTCAGGAGGGACCAGTTTTGGCCAGCAGTTAATCACCTTTTGTTGTGACAGCCCCCTCGTTTAACCCCCCCATCCTCCCGCATCCAGGGATGCAGCCCACATCGCTCCAAAGCGGATCCCGGCCCCAGCCACACTGATTGCTCTGAGAAACCAGCTGAGAAATAACCGTGTCTCAGCACAGAGGAAACATGTGTGCGGTGTTCAATGGACCATTAGAAATTCCCACCTGTGCTACGGCGGGACCTTGCAGAAAACATTTGCCCAACATGTCACGGCGCATCCCCAAGTGCCCAATTATCATGTAGCACTTGAGCGGCATCTTCCATCAGCTCGTGTTCTGCATCACACGCTGGTGAGGAGACACTTCCTAAGGGTGAAATATCCCTGTCTATCAGAGCATGGAACAGCCTTCAATGGTGACCATGCCGAGGCTGCGACACGGCTACCGAGGGCAGAATTTGGCCCTCTGAGCCTTCCTCCGGTTCAGCTTTTTGATACAAAGCTCTTAACCTTCGCAATTAAAGTCAACAATCCTCTCCCTTCTTCCCCGGCACATGAGAGAAAATAACCAGAAGCCTGGAAAGACGCTCCAGTAGTTGATCTTCCTCTAGGATTGCTGTTTGTGGATTTCTCCACAGAGTGATGTAAATGCTTGCTTTAATTATTCAAAAATGCATTTCTTTGAATATGAAAACACCCCTACAGCTTAGTCAACCAGGAACACACCAGTCACTGGCGACCAGCCGCGCAGACCGAGGTGGAGGAAACAGTATTAATCCTTGTATCGCGGTGACATTAAACCTATAATGAAAGCTCCATCTTTCTATACAGGCATGTGAGACATACTGTAAATCTTTTAAAGATGAAATATGTAAATCTGGCTTCTTAAAGCAGCAGCAGGCTTTTTAAACCACTCCAGCCAGTAATGAAATTCCTCGTGACACTTTTCACTATTGACTAAAGAAAAAGATATTGTCCAACAAATGGAGAAAAACCAAGAGTACAGAAGCAACTATAAGAGATAAGTGAACTACAGCTTTCATAAACCTGAATCAAAAATGATCCACCTCCACTGCAGTATTCCCTCTGATCGCCAAGTGCTCGGAAAAATATCTTTCCTAAGCAATGCAAAAGTTCAAATTTTAAAAGGAAAATCTAAGACAGGCCTCTTGCGCTCATAAAAATGCGAAGCAACTTACTCCTTTCACACCTATATATATATCAAGCCAGAATATTCAACTTCTGTTACTCTGCCTGGTTTTACCAAAGGCAAGGGATCTGCACGGCCTTACATCATGAGAAAACCTGCTTAATATCGCTCTACTTCTGTAAACAAGATGATAAAAGTAGTACCTTACAAAATACTGAAATCTCAGAGAATGAAGCAAAGATGGTACTTAAAAAACATGAAAAAAAGTACACAGTAATTAACTTGTACTCTGATACAGAGCTCAGCAAGTAAAAAAAGAGTATGAAGGATACTAAATATAGCAAATAACCAGCAATTAGTAATTAACCTTTGAGCTGGGTATTAGCTATTCAAATCTTTTAAGACAGCAGAGGGATTTAAACTTGGTTTCCTGCACACAGGGTAAGTGCCCTACCACATGGCCCAGTAGACAAAAGAGGGATCATCCAACTGCGCTGATTCTCTGCATTTCCAATTCCCTTTTTCTAACATGTCATTAGACTTCCAGTGTAAAATACAAGTCAAACGGTTAGTCACACTAAAGATTTTGTTCTTATTGTAGTTGAAAATGTAAATATTTTGGGTTTGTCAAATATTTTTCCTGATGGTTCGAATCATTACTTTAGTTAAGCAAAGCTCTAGTTATTTGCACAACCTTATACAAGTGTTGATTTTACTATAAGCTCCATGAGCTGCAAGCAGTTTGCTAATTACCCACAACCCATTCTAAAAAACAATTAGAACTATAATGAAGGAGCACGTCAGAATCGTGACTAAAGCGATCATCAGTCAAACTGCGTCTACGTAGGTTGAGACACATTGAAAACAACCAACAGACATATTGGTTTCCTCTAAAACTACTATTGGATTAATGAAGTAGTATGATAACTCAAAAAAGAATTGCTCAATTTCTTCCTAATTAAGAAGAATACACTGAAGAATATGTGTGTGAAGAAAAAATTGTCAATGCCTTCGCAATCTTCAGCCTCCTACAGATCCTAATGATCCTCAAATGCCGTAAGCTTTCCCAGTTACAGAGGTAATGGTGACCACGACGTTACCATCAACCCAGATTCATATAGCTGAGCACAACCTTTTAATTGTAAGGCTGCTGTGAACATTTAAGGTGATTCCCAACCAGTACGGTCATATCAGCCACATGGGCTGCCATAAAACTACACTGATTGATTTTTCTCCAAAATACATTCATTTGGGCATCCATCACTTACACAAGGTTCAAATCCAGTGCTCAGAATCCCGTGGGACACGGGAACCCTCCTGTTTAAAGTTTCCCTTTTGAGTTTCATCGGGTAACTTTTACTTGTCAGAAGCACTCTTCTTCAGGTAATTCTTCTCTGTATTTTTATTTGAAGTAATAAACCCAAGTACTGACTTTGGTATAATCTACCCAACTGCAGGGTAGCCTTGAGCTTAATGGCACTCACCAACTGTCCAGTTTCCTTTGCTTGTTCATTGGTAAGTGCTGGATGTGCTGGTTAAAAAAGCTGTTAGTCAACCCTGTGCAGCTAAAGAGGTGGGATGGTTAAGGATAATTGACGTAATAGATTATTGAGAAGTATTTCAGTGAATTGCTTCACTGTTGCTCGATAGTTTCCTTTAAATTAAGGACCTCTTCATAGGATCAAAACATACGCTTACTCATTTGTTTATTTTCTCTTCATTTGAAGGGAACTTAATTCTGAATTCCCTCTGTACTTTAGGTATTTACTCTTAGAGGAAATGGTATTTAAAATGCTTCAATTACCACTTTTCTCTGACAGACTCTAATAAATCAAGAGTCCAGAAGAGTGACTGCAGCTTAAAGCCAGACCAATGCTGCTTTCAGACAACACAACACCCGAGATAATTAAACTTCCCAGAGCACAGAGGATGCTGGTGCAAAGGCCCAAGCCACGTGGTCACCTCCCTCCATATCTTCTCCAGACCCCACGCGGTGGGTTCAGAGAGCATGGTATACACCATGGTATACACCGGTCACATCACGTGTATCGAAAAGAAACACTGCATGTCCAGCAATATCACTATGCTGTTGAACTAAGCACTCAGGCTTTCAAAATGTTGACGCAAGCTACAAAAGCTGTTGTAATTTACATTTACTAGGCACTAACAGGCCCTGACATCTGTCTTCCAGAAATCTAAAGCCTGGCGTTAGATTTCGGTACCTTTACAAATATGTGCAATTTATTGCATGCAGCCGACACACTGCAAAGATACTAAAATAAAACATATTTTTCCATTCATCAGAAGACTGGAAACAAAGGGGAAGAGCAAAACATTTGAGCAGATACAGTGGCCAAAGCCAGCCTGCACCAAATTTCATTTCAGCCTGAGGAAGGCTGTCTGAGCAGGAAAATCAGGGGCCAACGACAAGCTGCCGGCTGGTTCAACGCCAGTGTCAGCCGCGGGCAGGTTTCCATCCAGACACATTCCCTGGCATTTCTTGCCTGAAGATCTCTTTCTGAAAGTAATGGCCCTTTTTGTTCCCAGTGCGCAGCTCCACCAGTTCTCCCTGGGGAAAACAGGAATGACGACAGCGGCACAGGACACAGTAAGAGCTCAGATGGGGAAAGATGAACTCTTCGATGTCAGGAGGACACGGCACCGCCCGGGTGGCACAACGCAGCTGGCCACAGTGACACACGATGGCTTTCTTTAACTGCAGATTGGAGACACAAGTGATGACAAGAATCCAAACTTCCAAGTGAGAGCAAAACTCCACTTCTAGACTGTGACAGCAGAGACACCTTTGGATGCTTGCAGGGAATAAACTCAACGATGGAAGGGAATTAGAAATAACCCCAAATTTACTATTTTATAACACAAGGCAGAGTTATACAGGTCTATCTAGTGGTTTTCAAAATGACAGGTGACTGGAGCTATAGGCAAGAAACACGTTATTTCTACCTTGATTATTGAATACCGTGTCATTGTTGTACTTTTGAAACCTGAAATGGCCTTGAAACATCCCTGAGGGTGGCTAGTTCCTCTCCTTGGAAAAGAGACACGGGGGTTTGAGCAGAGTCTCAGACCTGGCCGTCAGCTGAAGCTGAACAGAACATTCAGGTGTTTAAGTGTTTTTTGCTGTGGATCCACTCCAAACTATCAGCTGCATAGATGTTTATGCCAGCGCTGAGTGAGGGTCAAAGGCTTTTGTTCGGCGTTTTTACTTGCATTTCACACAGTTATAAGCAGAAGCAGAAAGTATAAAACAGCAGAAGAGGAGGCTCACGGGTCTTGCTGAAAGGAAGGAAAAACCGCCTTGACAAATCTCAGCGACCTTTTACAATGTAGAAGCAATTAAATCACAGATAATGACAGACCTTGACGGGTAACACGCACGCCTAATGCAAAGTCCAAACGCAACAGATGTGTCAGCTACTTGCTCAACATACCAAACACGCCCCACAGCATCAAGGGATCTGCCTCTCCTGCATCAGCTGGACCCGATGGAATGCAGGACCCTCCAACCCCAAAGGAAGGAGGAAAAACCCCACAGGTACAAGCATCTTAAGACATGACAGTGAGCAAGATCGCTGGTGATCGCCTAGCGGCACCTGCCATGATTGCCCAGAGGATAACACGGGGCAGGGGATGCAGATCACAAAGGCGATGGTACCCACACAGCAGCTGGAAGCAGACGGCTGATGTGTGGAGAGGCTGTTATAATAAGGGCCTCCTGCTAGAGCACAAGTCATACAGAATTACACAGAATGGTCAGGGTTGGAAGGGACCTCTGGAGATCATCTATTCCAACCCCCTGCCACAGCAGGGACACCTACAGCAGTTGCGCAGGACGGCATCCAGGCGGGTTTGGAATGGCTCCAGAGTGGGAGACTCCCCCACCTCTCTGGGCAGCCTCTGCCACTGCTCTGCCACCCTCAAAGGAAAGAAGTTCCTCCTCATGTTAAGATGGAACTTCCTGTGCTCAAGTTTGTGCCTGTTACTTCTTGTCCTAAAGTCTTGCTCTTGAAGACATGTATGTGACACCATCATCTCACCTTCAGGGCTCAGATGTTACCTTTGGCATGGTGCTAACAGCTAAGCCAGCATCAGCATCACTACCAAAGTTAATATTGCTATTAAATCAAAAGACAAGATGAGATGAGGTGCACATGGTGCAGAGGTGCTTCCAGCGCTGCACAAGATCTTTTCAGAACAGTACAATGTCTACACTACAGATACTGGTATGTATATCCACTTCTATCTAAAAAAACAGCAACAGCCCATTAAAACAAAGAAACTCATGCCACACGACATTATCATAACAAACTAATATATTTTCAAACTTTGCAACAAGTAGCTGTGCCTGTTAAAAACGCAGGTCCCACACCACAATGTTAAACCTCAGAGGTGAGGTTTAATTGAGCGTAATTAAGCCAGGGCATTTGAACACAGGCGTGTCTTTTAGCAAAGGTCAATAAAAATGGATGGCATTGCCAGCACAGGTGGTCAGAGACTGGGTCTGTGCATTCTCTTGCTTCTCATGTTTGAAAATTTCATCCTGAAAGCCTGATTGTGGAGGCTGAAGTCAATGTCACCAGTCCGCAAGTTGTTTCTGTAAAGCCACTGACACAAACTTGGGGAACACCCAGAGTTATAAAGCTCTTCTGCTGACCAAGTATCATCGAAAGAATTCACTTTGTAGAGGATGGTAAGAGTTATCTGGAAAGCTGCTCTGAACTATTTTATTGCCAGACATTTTGGGTAGGCTGTTTCTCTAGGTACTGAGTTTCCGCGTGAGCTGGTGGAGCCCAGGGCTGCCCATACCTTCCAGATGCCCCCAGGCACAATTCCTCTGATGTGAGACCTGAACAAATCAGATCCGTAAATGGCACTGGAATCCCAGGTAGAATTAAAATTGAGTTTTCCCAAAGGCAGCTTCCTAATTCAGGCAGAAGGGTCACGCAGCCCTTACGGCTTCTAGACCTGAGCGTGTTCATCTGCTCCTCCCATGCCTTGTCCCTAAGGCAGCCAAATTCCTCCCTGTCCATTCCAGCCTGGTTTGTTAATGTGTTCCACCTCGTTGGTACTAGCCAGATGACTGCCTGCATTGTAAGGCATCAGCGATAATGCCTTGAATCTTTATACAGCAGTAAGATGAGTTGTTTGAAAGCCTTCATAAAATTGTAAGCAGATAGTTTAGACATTTTGATGAGACGAGAAGGTTTTATTGTGATGTGACTGACAGTCTCCATGAAGGGTATTTACAGTCTGACTCTTATTACTAAAAACACCATGACAGGTAGAACTTGATGTGGATGCATAATGGGGAGACGATGGGAAATTATGACAAAAAGAGCTCATTAAACATTTCACTTTTTTAGAACAGTTAATTTCACATACAGAACTACAATTTCTAAGTGGAGCGTGTACCACTTTAACACAAGCTCTTTGGGGTAAGCTTGCTTTCTTTGTCTGGCTTGATGTCTATCTATTCTCATCGAATGGAGAATAGGAGAATTGATCCAGGCAAGGAGCAGAGAGAAAATAGGAATGAATACAAGAAGTGTGAGTTGATCCAGAAGAAGGGAGAGATACCAGGATGATACTGGATATCATGAAAAGTGTGTGTTTGGAGATGAGCTGCACGCCCAGCAGAGCAAATCTATAGGACAGTGGGTTTTGCTGAGAAGGGATGCAGCAAAGAGATGGAGAAATATAAGAATTATATTGAGTAAGCAATCTTTTCAACCCAATGTCAGAGAAGCGACTTGGCAACCAGCCACCACTCATAATTGAGTTCAGTGGATACGTTCAAATTCTGAGATCCGAGACTCATTCCTTTCCGCCTCATTTGCACCATATTTACATTACTTGATATCAGAGATCATGAGGAGTCACACTATAAAGTACTTTGACACCTTCTGACAAATGGCCTCACACAACGACACGGCATTGTGGAAGTACATCGGCCATCTCTATGTCTTCTGCTTCATGGCACTGCCAGGAAGATGCTTTGTGCTTTCAGCTCCAATGGGATCCCACACACACAGAGAAAGCAGTATTTGCCCAAACGGTCCAGGTTTCTTAAGAAGCTATATCTTACTGCAAACCTGTATGAATTACACTTCCCAGTTTTGAAGTAACCTTTGGAAAACGGATTCTGGCTTTTAGTTTTCACGCTGTGGTAGACCTCACCCCACCTAAGCCTAACTATTGAGAAGTTATCATACCTGCAAGTCATTTAAAGTTCCTCTGCAGCCATGAAAGAACGATGTCCAGACGTACATTTATTTCCACCCGAGAGGGACACCTCACGCAGACAGGAGGAACTTCCCCGTGAAGCGGGTATTTCTCTCCACTGGCTACAGAGGGACAAGGGTGGAGGGCACCCAGATGACTACTTCAGTATCCCTCACTTCTATGTGCGGAGATAACTTGCCTGAGAACACACCAGAAGAAACCAATCCCAAAATGGAAAAATGATCTCTGTCCAGGGAATGTGAGCCATTCCATTTGAACTCAAGCAAAACTTGCTGCATTTTTATTGTGTAGTATTTATTGTCGGGAAAGAGAATTCATGGTGCCCGAAACCTATTAGGAGCTACAAAAAGTTTCTCACTTTACTCATCCATTGTGAAATTAATGAAAGCAAGATCTCCTAATAAAAAAAGTGTCCTTATATGTTTAAACCAGGTAGATGAGCTAGATTATTTGCCCTCAGATTGAATTTTAGAGGTTTATATAATAATGACAGCTATAAATTGAAAAAAAAATTATGGCAAGTGTCTCAATGACAGAGAATCTCAGATGTGGAAGGGTGAGCAATAAATCAGATGGGCAGTGGAATATTAAATTGCTAATTTTAAGAGCTACTGCTGCTTTTCTTTTTTTTTTTAATACATATTAATAAAAAGGCGAAACAAAAACCTCAGCTTCATATTTCTTCCTCCTCTCTTTCTCCTCTTTTTCTTCATAAAGTACATAACTTGTTTGGAGAAAAAGCTCTAATCACTTTAAATTTAACCATGAAATAGCAAACAAAAAAAAAAAAGAAAAGGTCTGCAGCTTCACAGAGATGACAGATTAAATATATTTGATGATTACAGAGTAGGTTCCATATGCCCTACATCTCACAGTCATGCTCTTTACCAGGACAGTCTAATACTAAAGTGTCTGCAGACATGATTGCAAGTGTACTGTACACCCAGTCATACTGCAACGACCTAAATTACAGACTATACCCAGAGTAAATCTGAAACATTGCTGAAGGAATAATAAAAAAGTCACAGGAAATACACAGTAGAAAAATTGTAACACTGAACTATACGAGAAATGAGTGAAAAATCTACAGCTATTCCTTGTCCACAAACACCTTAATTAGTTATGCAACATGAGTTATTTTTCTAGATTTTCCCAGGCAACACGATGATGCCTCTCTCCTCCCAGTGGCTTATCATGAAATATTTATGGCAAGTTTTGTTTGTTTGTGCAAACCACAGAAGTGTCACAATTCAGGCCCCCATCCAGCCCCTCCCCAGCATTTATCTTTTTTATTCAGCATCTCAGTCTCCGTGCTCAGCCCAAGCTGTGCAATTTACCACATCCTCATGCAAAAGGAGTCTCTCTTTTTCTCTTGAATACAGGCATTTTCCCCATCCTTACAGCAGACTGAAATTCCTGCCCTTCTCCTTTGTTTTTTTCCATTCTCACACAAATCCTCAGAACTACTAATTTTGCGTATAATCAATGCAATCGAACAATTTCTCGAGGTATTTAT
The DNA here is from genome assembly GCA_017639485.1 of Pluvialis apricaria. NCBI lineage: Eukaryota > Metazoa > Chordata > Aves > Charadriiformes > Charadriidae > Pluvialis > Pluvialis apricaria. The sequence goes on along the minus strand of CM030011.1, from coordinate 5,579,318 downwards.
AGCACAAATTTATATTAAACAGTATAACCTGCCCTTCAGCAAATGCACGCCTTGTTGTTAAGGCACCTGTCACTCCACTTCTTCTCTCAACCACTTGTTACCCTTCCTTATGCATTCTGGGGATAAACGTCTCACCTCTTCAAAACACTAACAGACAGAGAGGAAATGGTGCCATTTGGGTACAACAGCAGATCACCCTTATTTTTGAATAGAGTCAACCATCCATGCAAGGCACGGGACAGAAAGAATTAAATTTACAGTCTATACTGCCCCTTAGCCTCTTGTATACTCAGAGCAGTACAGAAACAACACATAGTAATATTGGGAGGAAATCTCCTTGTGCTGATTACAGCCCATAATAACCAGGAAAGCAATGCGATACATAGAGCAAAGATTCTGCCACTCAAGAATTTGTTGAGTAAGGACTTTTTGCACCCTGTTTAAAGCAATGACAATTACACGTATATCTGCCCTACAACTCTACAGCCCTTACTAAGCTACCACAGAAGTTGGTTTTATTGGAAAAATAATTGCTTTTCTGTGGTGTACATTAGGTTGGATTTTGATGTAACTTATTTGGTTGGGTTTTTTTTTTTCCAAGTGACAGAAAAGTAGTTCTAATGCAAATCCCCACTCTATTTTTTTTTGGTAACATTTGATTTGAAGCTCCTTATGAAACCTTTACCTCTCAGCACACTGTATTCACCAGGAAGTCTTCTGAGAGGTGTAGACATTATAGACACAGAAAATCACCACAGAGGTCACACACAATGTTCTGACACACCTTTTCCTAACGCTACGTCTCTCGACCTCCATTCTATCCACACCTTGCCTCCCCTGCGGTCCTACTAAAGCAAGATGTAAGGAGCACAATATATAACATACAGCTCTGACAGAGCACACAGGGGAGAAAATGAAGCCCATGCTCACTCAGAGCGATAAGCCTTGTACAGCGCTGGGTAACAGAGGAACCCTTCTTATCCAGGCAGCAACGATTCATGCGTTAACACGCAGAAGGCTCATTGTCGACTCTTAACCACACACATTTATAAATGGTGACTTCCGTAAGAATGAGTTGGACAAGACAGAAAGGAGATTTAAGTAATGAACGAGATGGATATATGTGACATTACAATCCTGGTTACTCTGAACCAACCCAATCGACCCACAACACATCACTGATAAAATTCCCATCACGAGGAATGTATCAAATGTTACATACAACAATGAAAGTCACAGAAGCTAAGCAACACACCATCTTTACTGCATATAAATAGGGAAGATACTTACACTTACAGGTTGACTTTTTGGCACGTCATAAACACCTTCCTTCTTTTGGCTGGTAGGAACCTGCAACAGCAAATGAAAACTAAGGTCATTACCCAAGCAGGTTTGATGAAAAATTGAAAATTGCAACTGATATTTATGTACAGGGTAGTCATTGAATACTAATGAAATCAAGGATGGTTCCCTTTTCATCCAAGCAGTACCGTTAATGAAGACGATACTGAAGAAATAAAACATCTATTTGAATTTTTCAAATCCTAAAGCCCAGTAGTGTTTAGAAATGAGATTTGTATTCTCAGTTAGGCTTGGCTGCATTAAGTCCAGGTGCACTTGGATCTCCTTCCTACTTAAATGGTTTTGTTTTTCATTTTACTTGGGGGTTAGAAGATGCACATGGAAGTCATGATCAGGTCAGCATGTCATCTTCCTCCACGGCAGAGATCCAGAGTAGAGCTGCCGTGCTGGGGGAAAGAGATGTTTGGCCTATGGCGTTAGATTTCTTCCTTCCAATTCATTTAATAATCTAAGTCAAGTAAAGTCATAACATGTACCCCTGCAGTGAAGAGGCCCTGCGGCTGCTCTAAGCGATGTTTGGTTACAATTCTGCAATTTTACTGAAGAATTAACGGCCTCTCAGGGACTGACACGGCCAGGGAGCTGAAGTCAACAGTCTCACATGGACAGGGGATGACGCACTTAAAAAAAACTTTGGGCAAGTCTTTACTTAAGTCAACAGTCAAGATTTACCCCTTGGGCATTTATAACATGCTCATGTAAATTCAGTTGCTTTGTAATACTGCGCTTTGCTTGCCTAAGGACTGCTGGTTTGCTTTTTATAATTTGTGATTGTATTTCTTTTCCTTCCTAAAAGCACTGAACGACTATTGTAAATGACACAAGCAAAAAGAACAGTAACAGCATGCTCTAAACAGACACGAATGCTCTAAGTAAATCAGTGCTATTTTTCCGCTGCACAAGGGCATTCAGCATAAGAAGGTTACACTTCAGACATTAATGAAACCTCACAGGTTAACAGGAGAAATAATACTGCAGCTATGACAAAAAAAGTGGTTATGTTTTTGTTTTCTAAGACAATAAGTATCTTAGAGTTCTGATATTAGAGTAGGTTTGGTTTAGGGGAAATAGAAGGAATGTTACTTATTCATTGAGATGTGCTATCGTTTCTTATTCTGTACAGTATATCAAAAACTCTTTCTACTGTTCAAACATTCTCTTGCCCACGTTTAAATGTCAAAGTTTTCATGGGAAATGGTGCACCTTTAACTCGGTGCACAGTGCAGAAGTTCTTCAAGAGCATGAGTGCAGAACCCTCATGGAAACTGAACAAGCTTTTTAAAAGATCTATCCCTATCCCGGGAATGACTTGCTTGCCTTGGTTTTCTCAATGTACTGTCGTCTTCCACTAAAACCGCCTATGACATCAGATAACGTGAAACTGGTAAGAGTGGAACAATCGAATTTCATGGAAACAAAGTGCCCTCTTTTTACAGACTCTGAAGTGTCAGTGCAAGAACAGAAACCAAGCATGGTGTATTTAGTAAGTCATTGGAAAGTTTAGTCTTCATAAAAAGAGGACAAACGTGGTAAGGTAAACTAATTATAAACTATCAGCAGCACATATTTTTCTTTTCTCTCTGCAAAGTTTTCCCATCAGTCAACTTCTCCATGAAGTCACCCCAGTTTGCACACTCCTATCCACAGATTCTTATGGAACAAGCCTCTCCCTGCACTATCCATCCCCCTTCTCTTTCTCCAGCTTACAATTGCATCAGAGAAAAGCTTCTGACTTCTAACAGCAAGACAGAGAAACTTTTCTGAAAGACATTTTTCTCTCCCACCTCGATACCGGCTGTCTTCCTGCTGTCTTTACTTGCCGTCTATCATCACGGTTTTTTGCATCGCTACTTAGACTGGGGGTCTGCAAGGGATTTCTCCTGTTTTTTCGTTGATTAGCAGTATCAGCAAAGGGGTATCAGCACTATTGCTGCTGACAGCTCTGGCTCTGTGACAGGCTGTGAACCATTTTGACGTACTTGCATCTTACCAGCACTACAAGCACCACAGCTCAGAAACCCCCATCTCAGACTGTCAACTCCTGATGGAGCAGAACTCGCCACTCCATGGAGACCAGTGCTGCTAGATACTCAATACAAAACCACCTAGCAAAATTCCATCCCCACCTCACTAAAACAACAGGCAGGGAAAGAGATGCTATTAAGAAATCTGACACTAGGTGAGAGGATCGGTACATGCTCAGCGATCAAATCCTTGCATAACTAACACATTAGAGCATCTTACATAGACAATATTAGACGAGGAGACAGAGACAGACAGTCTTTGGGGTAACGTATCAAAGAAAGGTGACAGACAGAGAAAGAATGCTTAAAAAGAAACTTGTGACCTCTACTATGTTAAAAAGAAATAGAAACTGTCACTTTTGGCACATATCTTCCATCTCCAGTTACCCATTGGGTAGGAATCTTTTCCAGCCAAGGGAGAAGTGAATTCTTTGCATGGCAGCTCTTGGTTGAAAAACCAGAGCAGCACCAGAAGAAAGATTTGGTGAGACCGAAGCAAGAATGCATGAGGTTACTGAGCAGACACATGTATCAAAATGTAGTACGGGGAAGGCTTTGTAGTAAATAATAGAAGCTGGCACCGATTTGCATCAAACTAAAAAAACCCCACCACACACAAAAAAAGAAAAGAGGACATTTTCTAATTTAATTTTTAATAGTAGCCTGAATGGTTCTGAGATCATCAGGATCTCATAAGAGAAACAATTTTACCAGTGAGCAGAGTGTAAGATCTGAGCTGAGGGAACCCAGATTTAATAGCAAGCCAAGACCTCACAAAGTCCTTGGGAACTCGCAGCTCTGGGCAAGTCTACAGCAGTGATACCTCAGCATCTGTCAATTACAACAGATAACAGAAAAAGACTCCCAGCTCCCTAATAATTTGCTGTATTCAAGGTATCGTCTGTAGTAAATACAGAAAACGACAACGCTAGATTGCATATACTGAGAGTATGGTATATTAATGACAGGTATTTTCTGTGCACCACCATGGGAGGAAACACTCCTTCATGTCCACATACTGTCAAACGAAGCCTTGAGCAATTCTCTGGTGACTTACAGGACAGTAACAGCAGTACCTCGAGATGAGGCAAGACCTCACTATCTGCTTATCATCTTCTATCTCCATTTTAAGAAAAAGAAACTGTCCAAAGAGTCCTCCTGTTCTTTAGGCCATTCCACAGAACACAGTTCCTACTTCTTCCCTACCCACCAGTTTGCTCTAAGATCTCCAAACACTGGGAGTGATGACACTGTTTCCTTGCTTCCACTGGTATTTCCCTACAACATGACTAAAAGCTCTGCACTTTGAGGAACAAAACCCAGAAATTTCTCATCTCAATTCAGTAGTCATAAGAATTTTGTTTCTAGCACAAAACTGACAACCAGAGTCATTTATTAAGAGATTGCTTTCCTGAAAATACTCAAACCTTCAACACCATGCAGTAGAAAATTTCCCACCTTAAGCATACTCTCACCTGGAGAGCTTTGTATGTCTTGGTCTACAGATGCAGAAAAGATGCAGATTCTAGTGTGCATGGTGGGGTGCCAGGAATTCAGCAGAGACAGGTTAAATGAATGTCATCTTAATGACCCTGTGATGGGGTCTGTAAGATGGTTATGTTCTAATGTTTAACTTGCATTTCCCTTTCCCACTCAGCTTCTTTCTATTTTGGCTTACAGCTACTCTACCCTTTCATTTTTTTCTATTATCTTCCTACCTTTTCTATTACTTAAAAAAATACCTTTCCTTTTTTTTTCTCTTGTTCTATCCCTGCTCCTGTCTACCTTAAAAAAGCTTTTCCTATTAGCAGATCAACCTCTAGTACAGCTAGATGAAATGCTTAATCACTGCTTGAATCTCCTTCCCCTCCATACTAAATGATTTCCTCAAATCACAATTTTCTTACAGCATAGAGAGATTTCTGTCTATCTCCAGATTTGCCTCTAGTGTGTGATACAAAATGAATTACATTATATTTTAATAAACCCTGTACCGATCCCTTGAGGATAAATTGAATGACAAAAGATTATTTTATATTGCTTTCAATGCATTTTTTTGTCAGTGTGAAGAATACAAGCTTGGGCTCTAACATAACATATGCACTCTGAAAATATTTTCCCCAGTCTGGGGGATATCCACTGAGACCTCACAGGTTTTGCTCAGTTATTCCCTTGGTTAGCCAGAAAGAAGAGCACTACCATGAAAATATCTTTCTAAGAATTGCGTGGACGGTCTGTCCTCCATGAGATTTCAGTATCTATTTTTTCAAATAGGTGTAAAAAGTTTCAAAAAATTAACAGAAAAAAAAAAAAGAGAATCCACTATTTATCACCTTATATGGTGCTTAAGTTTAAGACCCTTCATAAGTTGACAAAGTTAATGAAATTTGCAGAAGCTGAAATGACGAACAACAGAAAAATCACACTGAGACTGGGCAGATTATTCACGTTATGTCACCAGAATGAAATGCCAGATGTTTTTGTGATGAATGAAAACTAATAAAAGCGAACTATATATGAAATGTGCTTTACTAAATGCTTGCAATCGTTGCAATGAAAACACCAAAGTTAGTGATTTTATACCTGATAAATGTTTTCTTCCGTTTCAGGCTCACGGATTGGCTCGTGTCCAGCCTCAAACACAATGTACTATTACATCAGCCGCCAGAGAGGAAAAGTCAAAGATGAAACAGAAGGGAAAAAGGCGATTTGGAATTCCACGTAAAAACATAGGCAGGCATTAAAGAAACAAGTTCAAAGTACAGGCTGGCAGCAGGACAACCAGTTTGTTGGAAAGCGCAGAGTAAGGTTGTTTCATATTTCATAAACCCGCAATGAATAGACCTAAATCTCCTCTAATGATCATTACAGCAACTTCCTAATTCTTTCTCACTAGGGAGACCGCCTGTGGCCCAATATTAATTTTCTGAAGTCAACGTGAATTTTGCCTCTTTTACATAATGGCAATTATTTCCACATATATTTATTATCTATGAATAAAAAAGCTAAATCCAAACTGGGACAATAGGCTGCTGCTCACATAACACGCCGCATGGCGAAAGGCTGTCACAACACTTTTCATTTTCAGGTTCTTCCTTGATTGTGAAGAGCACAAAGTAAAACTCCTGACATTATGAAAGCTGAATAGTAACTTAGGGCACCCTAATTCTTATCATCTTTCTTGCTGCACCTTAGGCACTGTTCAATATTCACTAATGGTTGAATCAGTTTCTTTCAGCATGCCTCCCACTGACATGCCTAAGTGGAAGAACACAAAATCTCCAAGAAAAAAAACAACCCCGTAAACTATCATGTATTTTGTTTCAGCACAAAAACATAAGAATGAAATTACATCTTTTTCTGCTTCACACTCAGTAGGGTATCAGACATGAATATATTGACATATTTCTGATAATCATCTTTGCTCCCAGACATTTTGCTTGGATGAAACAAGACTTAAATTTCAGATCTATTATTAAATCATAGCCCAAATGCCACCGACAAGGGAGTGTGTTGTAACATCAATTGCACTGTTGTTTTTTTTCCAAATATTCACCCTCTGAATTAAATTCTGGCCCCACAGAAGCCAAAACCAAAATGTTAATTTATTTCTATCAGAACAAGATGTCACCTTCCTTATTCTCAAAGTAACTCCCTTTCTGTTTGAGTTTATATTAAAAAATGATGACAAAACTCATTTGGACACTTAAAATCGGGACTCACAAGCCACATTTTAGGAAATACTTAAGAAAACATTTAATCTAGTATTTCTATCAGACATATCGTGCTATTACTTACAGCCTCATCTCTAAATATGCTACTTTCAGTAAAAATCTTACAATTTTCTCAGAAGACCCATCCCAGTAATTTTCAAATCATCTTGTTAAAGGTTTTGGAGGTGCTTGAAGATAACATATATCTAGTGATTTCTGAAACTCCGAGGCCGTACAGCTTCAGAAATTACCTGGTATACAGGATCTTCTACATCTTCTTCCAAAATTGTCTACAGCAAAGTAAGAGGACAGGCAGTAAAAGCAAAGAACATAAACAGTAGAGATAAAAGAACTGTATTCAGAAATTAAAGGACAGCAAAGAAATAAGCAAAATGAGCAGGTAAGTATAAAGTTTTCTTTCTTTAGTATACAGATAAAGTCACATTATTGTACAAAGTAACTTTATTCAAGTTTCATCCGAGTTTAACAATCTGCACCTTATTTGATTTGATTCAGAAACACACATTCAGAAGTATAGTGCATCTTCCCTAAAGTATTAGACGCTGTTAAAAACCTGACTTACAACACACTGACCTTCATTAAAGTTTTCCTCCTGAATTAGAAGAAATACTACATGGGAAATGAATAGATCATTTCCAGTCGCTAGACGTGTTCATCATACCCCAAGTGATAGCTTTCACCACTGTTTAATCCTACTTCTGAGCTCACGATGGCTGTTAGGTTCGTATTTGTCCATTTGAAGCTAGCACCGTTCAAACCCATTGCTGTTAAGAAATGCTGAGGATGCTCAGTGCCTCTTTGGAGCAACTTTGGGGGCACACTCCAAACCATACTTTTCTTGGCAGTAGTCTAAGCTTATGCGTGTACCTGGTATACCGCTTGTTCACACTGCTTGTCCTTTTGTGCCTTTTTTTCCATTTCTTCCCTTTGTTTCAGTTCATAGATGAGCTGAAACAGGTCTCGCAAGTCCAGAATTACAGGTTCAGCCTAAGGAAGCAAAAACATTAAGGAAAGTTTCTATATGGGAAAATACACTCCTTTTATCCCATCCTGCTGATAGAGCAGTTACAGCATCTCCAGTTAGAGAGAACGTCATACAGAATTAATTTCTACCTCAGCATCCAGGCTCAGGTTAATTTCTATCAAACTACCTACCTTTGCGAATTAATGATAATTAGAATTATTAATATAAAAGGCATTATGAATACAAAAGGCATATATATGAATATAAAGGCATATTTATTAGTGGTTTCTCATACAATGGAATTATGGCAGACTATATGCAAAGTAGCTATTTGGTATCTATCACTTTCTGTTTAAATGCATACAGGAGTAAATCCAAACTTACCTGAACCCAGTCTAGTTTAGTTAGAAAGGAAAACAATAATTAATTATAAAAAAATACATAATAAAAAATCGGAAATAGTGAAACATACTCCCTTTTTCCCAAGCTGGTTTCATGAATTTGCTATTTAAGAACACATAAACAAACACTTGTGCCAAGTCTAGCACAATCACAAACAATGCAGAATTGGCCTCTTGAACAGCTTCTTATGAACATGGCTTTTCTATTGAGTTACACTATAGAAAATGACAGTGATTTGATACTTACTGCCTGGGCTGTTTTTATTGCCACAAATCTATGATTTCCCTCCTTTCCACATACATATCCAAACGCTCGATGGTCTGTGATATCCTTTGCGATGTAAGAAATTTCATGAACTGCATGGTGGTGCTGTAGTAGCTATTAAAGAAAAAACACAGTAGGAAATACCCATCAAAATGTTCCAGTAAAAAGCTGTATAATTTCTCTTTCATCAGTGCTTTACCTGGATCTCAATACACCTACAGAATTAAACCAAATATCACCTAGTATCAAAATAAATTAGTATCGGAACTCTTAAAGCCTAGTCTCTTTTCAAAATCTAGCCAAACTTGATTTGCTTTAATAATTTGACTAAAGGTTTCAACAGAATATTTTTCTTGGCATCTTTTGGTGAAATATAATTCAGTAGAAAATATGTTACCTAGCTACTACCTACACAACATCCTAGGTACAGAATCAATGTTTTTAGGTGTATAAAAGAAGCGGCAGCAGCTACCTGTGGCTTCATACAGGGCAAGCCTGAGGACAGACTGATCTGCAGGGGCTGCAGAGCTAGAGCCGAGATACCCAATTTCTCCTGGAATCAACACCAGACTTGCTTTATCTCTGCAACACTCAGCATCAGCCAGCAAGCGAGATTTCATTTAAAGAAGCAACAGAACTCCAAAAACTTATTTTTCCCAGAAAATGCATGGAAATGCAATAATCCAACTTGAAATCAATACTAAATGCAAAAGTTTACATTTTACTTAAAATCCCACTTTGGTTAATTGTAATAATAAGACAACTCAATCCTGTTTTAAATGTATGAGTAAAACTCTCCCCAGAGCCAGGACAGGAATCTGAGACTCCTATAAGCACGTCTCAGAATGCCAGCATCATTCTTGCTTCAGCCTAAATACTATTTTATTACCGAACTAATACTTAAGAATTTCTACTTAGAATAATGTCCTTGAAAAGTTTATCTAAAACAATCTATTAGTGTGAATTTCTACCTTCTGATATATTGACCTGCACTTGTATCGTCTAGGGATAATGTTATTTCTGAGAGCAGGCAAAGCCTCACAAAGAATTCTTTTGAGGTCCAGATTCCTGCTGATTTTGAGAAAAGCACATTTTGAAAGTCAGCGTGGTATCCAGGCAATCTCTAAACAACCAGTTATTTTTAGAGCTTAAAAAAAAAAACACAAAACATTTTAAAATTCAAAACCGGAGAGGATGCGTGTGTGCAGAAGAGAAAAGGCTGAGCGCGTGCAGGGCAAGTGACAAGCAATGAGACCAGAGAACACGGACCGAAGTTTAAAAGGAGAGGCAGCATGCACGAGACAGATGAGTACATATAAAACAAAAGACTGGACATGTTTCATTTTCATTTCGTAGTAAATGATTCCTAACTTCCCAAGATCAAGATTGCTTGCTCATAGGAAAATGGAAGCGTTGCCATTGACTTCAGGCCGAATGTGGCTACGCTGAAGGTGCGCTTCAGACACTCCCAGTGTGTTAAGCGTTTAAAATTAATGATGGGATCTTACTTAGATAATACAGGAATATTGATTTATTAGGTTTTTCTGAAAACCAAGTTGCATGCTATCTGTTACAATGAAATGAAATGTTCTCATCTCTCTATTCTGCATATGACAGGGAACGTTATCTCTGCCTTCTATTAAATCAAAGTTCTTTGACATTGCTTTATTGATTGCAAGACAGCATTTTGCACTGAAATTAAACTGTGATCAGATTCCTTCCTCACGGAATTAAATTTGAAGATCATTCTACCATGGAAAAGTATCACCCACAATGTAAGACAGCAGATGGAGACACTCCAATTTATTTGGGAACCCTCATTAACCGTTCGAAAATCATTACATTTTTAATGGTTATGATATTTTACATACTGTATCAATAGATGTACAAATTAAGTAAAGGTGACTGCAACATTATCCTTTTACACATTTTACCGTACGGAGCGTTTAGCAAGAGTTTTTCATTTGTCTGAGGGATATTGAGTTGGAACCTACACATCAAATGCAATGTTGCATACACACATCTGTACTCAAATGTAGATACAAACACTCCTGCAAACTTGCATTTTCACAGCCCTCGATTCATCTAATGCATCCTCTCTACATATTCCAGTACTTCATTCCAAATATTATTTAACGAGTGCCCGATTCTTTGCTCATCGTAAAGCAGAAATGAGACTCTAGTTGTGGTCAGTAGAGATTTGCCACCGTGAAATGCAAGATCAGAATTCCATCCTCTTTGTAAACCTTTGTTTTCAGGAGGCAGCCCGCCCAGCACCCCGCACAGCCCTTCACGGCGGCGAGACGTGCACTAGAGTAAAGGAGAGCAGAAGGGACAGCACGAGGAGGAACGCCATCTCATCCAGCCACCCAACAGAAACTTACAACTGAGGCTATAAATACACCGGCTTTGCATGTTTTGATTAGATTTGCGTCTGGTGCATTTGCATAGATCAATCTGTCTCGTAAAATGAGACCAACCGCTAGAAATGTCATCTTTACCCCTCAGTTTGTAACTGCTCACATGCAGTCAACCCCTCGACACTTGATATGAACAGGCCCGGAAGGAAATGAAACAAAAATCGTATAAAATTGCTTACAGCCGAACTGCTGGTCAGTGCTCAACAGTTAATATGCACAAGCTGATCTGCCCCTCTCTCTCCCCAGCCTCTTCTTGTTTGTATTTTTTTTCCCCCCAATATATTCAAGGTTTTACCGTGACTTAATCCTGTCTCTAATGGGTCAGAAGCACGTAAAACAAGTATTTCATAACTCAGGGATGTTTATGACAGCCCCGTATGCCCATGCTGATGGATTCCATCACACACTATTTGATGTTTTTACTGTATCTTTGCCGAGTGCTGCTACGAGCCATTTACCAATTCATAAGTGAGGTATCAAATTGTTTTGGAGGGCTGCAGTACGACAGAACAAATTATAGAGAAGACTTAATTTGTATTATGGTTCAATACGGTCAATTAAATATTGCAAAGATTAGAAAGTAATTTAACATTTAAGCTTCAGTTGTTAAAAAAACCCACTGTACATAGCCTCCAAATTATTTTTAGGTCTCCTGTGACTTTAGTCACTGTTGGAAACGTCGAGGATTTTAAATGCAAGCACAGATAAAGTCTCAAACCGGATAAATAAGACAGTCCCATGATGCACGAGTCCTTCTTTTTAAACACGATGTCATGATTGTATTTTATTTATACATTAGAAAGTTTTTTCCTGGTGTTAAACTTAAAGAAGTCCAAAATACCCACCCTCCACCAAGACTGCTGTCCTCCCTCTTCCCCTTAAGTTTGCTCTGGTCTCTCCCAGTAGCCATTATTTTCTCTCCTTTTCTCCATTCTATCCCCCTGCTTCTCCTCTTCCCCCTGGTTGCTCCCTCTGCATCACACTGAATTGATTTAGCTGCCTCTGAGATCTGTAGCATTTCTAATTTCCCTCAGGCTGCTTGGCACCTATCATAAATTTTTTCACCCCTTATCCTCATCTTGCCCCTTTATTTCCATGCTGTAGCCTCCAGTGCCACTAAATCAATTAAGTCAATCAATTAAGTACTTGGAGGGTCCAGCAATCATGTCAAATATGTGAGTTAGATGGCACGAGAAAGTCACTGCTTTACTATCGCTATTTCTCTTTTAATGAGGTTGTCTATTTAGTGGAGCCTGGGGCACAGTGTTAAGAGCAACAACAAAAAATATCCTGCAAGCTGCAAAGCCTCCTATAAAAGCTGCCCCACCGAAAGCAGGAAACATGCACCATACAATATTCTATCTATACGGACAAGTTTCACAGGGATTTAAGTAGCACAGCCTTTCACCTTGAATAACTAAACGGTGAGCCCGTTTTCAGACACGTGCCATCAAGCGGCAGCTCCGCCGTTACCATTTCCACGCTATCTACACCGGGATGTGGGTGACAGATGTGGCCCAAGCATCCTCTGCATTTCTATTCCTGTCCAGTCACTTCTATCACATTTGAATAAGCAAGAATATATTTAGCGTGTCACACAAAGCTCCCCAAACATCAAAATTACCCACTAAATTGCAAAATCCTTAATGGATTCATAATAAAATAACTTTATGAACTATCGTTTTAGTCATGCCATTGTCCACATGCAAGTCCCCCCTACTCCAACTGATGCTGTGATTGCTCAGCAGCACATTAGGAAATCAGGCGCTGTATGTTTAGGGAGACTAACAAACAAATCGTAGAACCTGAATCTAACGCGGAAAATTACGGCAATGCCTTAACAAGAAGCTTAGCAAGCCAGAAGCGCAATAGTCCGCTGACCTTTATTTACTGCAACACATTGAGTGAAAACAATGAATTGTAAAACACGTGAGTGGTTCAGAGATGAATTTGGTCTCACTGCTGCCAGAAACGCTGGAGTGGTACAGATGTGTGGTCAGCTCCTCCCCGACACCCAGGAGGCTACCGGCTGTATTCGTTAGTGGTGCTAAAGACGCCCATAACACGGCACTTGGTCAGATGTTCTTCATGGCAATTTCCTAACAATTCCTGTTTGGTTTAGCTGAGATTTGCAGGGATCATGGGGGCAACAACTGGCCACAAGCCTTCCTCTAATTGCCAATGTTTGTGCTGCAATGCTTCTCTGCTGTTCCGTTAAAATGCACTTCGTAGAGGTGGTCTGGAGCTGCTCATCTCCACCACAAACACCCCACAGTCCAAATACACACTTAAGGAGCAGATGCAAAACACCTAACTTCTCTACAGCTGCAGATTCTAATCCCAGACCTGTCTAGTTTTATAACTTTCAGGCAAGGATGCAGACAACTAAAAAAATCCCACCCAAACCCCCCAAAAACCCTTGCTGGCATGTTTTCCCTGGTACCCATTAATGGTGCATGTTAAGCAGTTGAGAAGCTTTCAACTTCCTTTCCCCCTAGAGACAAGTGTGTTTCAATGGGACAGTGTACAGACAATTTGGGGAAAAAGCCAACGATCTCAAATGCCAGTGAAACGAAAAATGAGTCAGTAAATCGTATTTGCACCACAAACCTTCCCACGTTGTTTTCTGGAACTTAGTATTTGGGTGGCAGATGGGGTGGCAAGGCAACAGCCTACTGAGACACGCAGGTGACAAGCAGGTGGGGGAAACACAACAAACCTTCCCCTAACCACTGCCAAAATTTTCAGCTTAATCTGAAATAGCAAAAAGGAGGCAAGTCGGTGTGTTTCCAAGCTACAGATCCCAACGACTCCAAACTCCCTGTGAATTACTGCTGGAGACAGCACAGGGTGACCAAGGGCAGGGGCGACAACAGACCCCACCCACCCAAAAAGCCAAAAGCTCCCCCAGCACCATCAGTGCTTTCACCCACGGCCCTTCCCTGTCTGCCCAGTGGTTCCTGGGCACTCGGCGCAGTATAAAAACTTTTCACTGGCACTGTGGGTGTTGCTGATTTCTCAATTAGTGACTTTCACAATTAGGAATTTCTCATTGCCCCATCCCTGGGGGTGTTCAAGGCCAGGCTGGACGGGGCTTTGAGCAACCTGGTCTGGTGGGAGGTGTCCCTGCCCATGGGATCCCTTAGGATCCCTTCCAACCCAAACCATTCTATGATTCTGTAACAGGCTGCTACAAATCATGGTGTTACTGCTGCAGTCTCCTCTGCCTCCACTGGGCAGATGCTTCTCATTACCATTTTTCTCTTCTATTATTTTATCCCATTTTCCAAAGATGACTACAAAAAATTCTTTGGATTTTGCTCCAATATGTCAGAAAGACAACAGGGGAGCAGTTCACCCCGGCCATATAATGCAAAAGGGGACGTTTGAGGAAAGGGGGAAAAATAGCGCTCACAAGAGAAACAGCTTTATAAACTATGTGTCTAAACAGAATGCAAGAGAGGAAACATACTGCAGAAAGGTCTTAGAAGCCGAAGCTTTGAGTGTGAACATGACTGAACCCTTCTGCTGAAGGAGACTGAACATGTGCTACATACCACACAGCCAAAATGAATGGTCCAGCCCTGAACCTTTTTTGACCCAAAGCCACTCGTGGAGTTTGGGCTGAGCCATAGGTTATAGACTTTCCAAAAAAAACCCCAAGAATAGGAGCAGAAAAGGAAAACGTAACCTCTAGAGCGTCCTCCAAGCCTGAAGTGACTTCTCAGACGGCAGCCTTTAAGCATGTCTTCACAATGAGAAGAAAATAAGTCTGTCTAATCCCTGTGCTTCTTCCATACACACTGATTTTGCAGACAATAACCTAACGACTGACTTTTCCAAGTGCCAACTTCTAAAAAGCATTTCAGTGTATGAGCTTTGCAATACAAACACTTGGCACGAAAAGCACACTTTCAGACTATGCACAGATCAAAGCTTGGTCTATGTATCACAAAGGGGCACATAAAATATGGTGCTGATAAAGAAAAGAATGAAGACAGATTTAGCCCCAGCTATCACAGACTCAGTCCCTCCAGGGGGTCAGCAGTCTGGCTGTGACACAGCAAAGCACCCAAAAGATATGTAAATTTAATTTCCTCTTAATAACAACAATAATAAACTCTTGAGAGCCATTCTCTCTCTGCAACTGAGGAGACTGAAGGAAAAAACAGACTGTGCGAGTTCCCAAGCTTACGTGGCAACGTGCAGCTGAGTCAGGAGGGACGAAAGTCAGTGAGCATAACCGTATTTGTAAGGATGGGCACGTCTTCAAGTGAAGTGCCAGACTAAGCTCAATCCATACACTCCAATTCATCCTACACAAAGGCAAGCACTTAGCGAAAGTACCCCAGGTAGGAGCCTGTTTGGTTGGACTCCAGAAGATCATTTAAGAGGGTACATCAGCCCCAGCTAAAATCTGAATCGATCCTTACCATTTCCTCTGCTTGATGCATGAAGTATCCTGTTACTGCCTGTATCTTACCTGGGGAGTAAGAGCAGCAAATTCTTCAGAGAGCAAATGCAAGTGTCCTTGCTCGTGCCTCCCGTGACAAGCACGTGCGGTGGTGCTCTCCACTGGCCTGGAGTTGTCCTCGGCCAAGACCCCCGGCATACACCCGGAGTCAATTAAGTTGGCGGGACTGAACTTTGCCAGCGCAGCAGTCTAATTGTGATGAATGGATCTACGATATTGAGCTAGCTGGATGTTCCAAGAACCTAATTTGTGAAAGGGAACACCACTAAGGTAATAAACTTCTGTCTGGCTCCCATAATTTGTAATAATGTCTGACAAAGACCAGATATGAATTTAGTTATTGTTCATTGTCTTTGGAAGCAAATGCTAAGCTGCTCATGCAGAAGATCCATTTATTAGATATATGAACTTGTGAAAGGAACAAAACAAAACTGGAACGCAGACATGGCCAATTTCGTATCTTCACTTCAAAGGTTTTTCAATTTTTTATTGTACCAGGAGTGAAAGTAGCTCGCTAAATCTAAACCCCTTGTCCAATTACTATTAATCCCAAGTTATATTTTAAATGTGTACTTGCAGATATTGCTCCAGGACAAAGAAAATCCTAAAGGGCAAGGAAACATTTTCATAGAGCTTTGGAAAAACAAATGTGCTACACTAAAGCCACGATGCTGGACCTCCCACGAGTCTCGTACTATTTTCTTATTGTTTCTGCATCAGACACGGTCGTTGTTTTATCAGGATGGTTTAAAAAAAAAAAAAGAAGGATTTACACAGGGCTATCAAGAAGCAGCAAACCTGATCCTCGATACCAAAGTCAATGGCCCCACTAGGCCATGATCAGCTCAGTAATGCAATATGGCCCTACACTGCAACTGTCTGGGATCACCTGCAGACTACAATACATTGTTTTACCTTGCCATTTCACTATTTCAACGTGGTGTACAAGTAACAATACTTGCCTATAAGGGTATTACTTTATTCTTTGGGACGGCAGCTGCCCAGTGGCCACTGCTGGGCTTCCAGGGCTGTAACACATCTGCCCGAGTGTATTCCCCCTTAGCCCCTACCTCATCACCTTCTGCAAAATCATCAGTAGATCGAAATAGCCACAAATATGCCAATATCGCTCTCTACTCTCAAGCCAAAGCTTGCATGCAGCCTAAGTGTAGCACCTCTGACCATGCCTTGTATTTTTTCCTGCTACAGTCTGAGGTTTATAAGACTGTTATTGATTAAATCTTGAATTTGAGGGAGCACAATATGGAGTAATGAGACAGCCAGTTTGCTACAGTATCACTGAACATCGCCATATTTTTATTGCATTCATCTTTATAGCCTGTGAATGTCTTTTGAGAAGCCTTTACTTTTACAAGGTTCTTTCACACCAATATTCCTCACCTCCTGAAATGCTTTTGATTTACATGAACAGCACAAAAAATTCCTTCATACAGCTCCTAGGAGCTTTGGAGGTAATTTTTGGCTTTAACTGTCTAAGATCTTAACTGCTTCAGATTCAGCAAACATTATGACTCTCCCTCTTCTCGTAGCCTGTGATTTGAAAGGCTCATCAGTGAAAAACAGCCCCTGATTCTCTTGATTTGTCATGCAAACCCTGTAAAGCAGAGCTTGCAAAGATCACAAAACATACTGGCAATACTAAAATTTAAGTTGTGCTGGATAGTCATCAAACGGCAACTTTCTTTAACCGTAAATTTACTTCCAGAATGTCACAAACTTCTCTGGAAAAGGTGAAAAAGGACAACAAGAGGGGTTTATTTTATATTTATCTATCTGTCTCCCAGATACTCATACCAATTTAATAAGAATTTAAAAGGGGCTGAGGGAAACACATGTACAGAGAAGAATAAGAAAAGGACTCTACAAATTCACGAACTATGTATAACCAATATGTCATGTTCATGCGCCAATTGAAAATTAAAGCAAAAAAAGTTGAGAAGTTCATGTGACACAATGCTTTATATCTTTAAAATAACAAAAACGATCTCATAATTAGAAGTAAACCAAAGCATACGAGCAAGAAATCCTGTGTTACACAATGACAGATCGGTTTCCAGTGGCACAGTACTGAACGGGACAAAAATCTACTCACTTCAACTCTTCATCTCTAATGGCTTAATTTTCTAGTGGCAAGTATATAAATATACAAGTAAAGGAGACGTCTTGGAATGTCTCCTACCACAGGCATTGGTTTGCATATGAGAAACACTTGAATTTACCTTTTCTATACCATAAACAGGTAAGCCTTTCATCCTGGGGTCACCTTTCTCTACTACTACATTATCATGGGAAATCCGCCTGGTTCCCAGCAGAGATGTCTGAGCTGGCGGATATTCTTCGCAACGCAGAACTGGCAGACTCTTTGAAAAGACTAAAGAACAACCTCTATCAATATTCTACTACCTCAGATTATTCCACAACTGAAGGTGTATGATCACAGAGCATCATAACGACGCCTGTGCTGAAGGTGCCTGAAGGCTGTTGATGGACGCCGTGTACCTGAAGGTTAGCAAAAGATGATTCGGGAGAGATGAGCTTTACAATTCAGAAACACGATCGTTAACTACCTATCCTGGTCATAAACAGCACACTGGCACTTCATGCCATTTTATTTTCAGTCTTCCTACAGAAAAAGAGAGGAAACCATTTTCTTTGAGTTACAGTTGCAAGTATAAACAAACTTCAAATAATCCCATAAATGTGCCACTCTTTCATTTACTCAGGTCCCCCAACAGACACTTAACCTAGGACATAAAGCATCCGTAGCATCACGACAAGTGTGTGCAGTACCTGAGCCCTACGATAAGAATAAAATAGAATGTAAAAGGCAAACCTCAAAGAGACCCTAAAAAAGAGCAAAGAACTTCCAGGTATTTTTTGGCTCGATTTGGGGTTTTTTTCCCCCCTGCATTATCCCGAGGTAGGAACTTCTGGAGTCGCGCTCAGTAGGTGCTTGGCACACTGCACGACGACAGTTCTACATTTCAAGTCAGGCAGTGGAGAGTATTTCTAAGTTCTGCCCTGGCACCCTCCAAACGGGAGCCCTAAAGCTCCCATTTGCATAGTTTAATGCCCAGAGCTGTTTCTTCCATGCTCATTTCCATATAAAACAGGCTGAATGTTTGGTTTTAGTCTTCTCCTGCTAATTGAAACCTCCAAAAAGCAAACTTTGATTAAACAGTCCACACGCGGACGCAGCCCAGCAGAGAGCATGGCTCAACTACACTTGCTTCTCTCTCTCTCCATGCCTTGCTCTTCTGTCCTGGCAGTGGGTGTCACACAGCGTCTGCCTTTCAGAAAAGCTGTCAGGCAGCGCTGCCCTCACCTTTTACTGAAATGCACGCAGCAGTCTTTCATAGCTTTGATGCATGGATGCTGGCTTCTGTTTTCTACTGCTTATTCCTTTAGTCCTCTCCCCCTTACAACTTCTGTGCACAGCAGCACGTCTTCTGCTTCTCTTCTCCTAATCAAAACCGAACTCCCTCATTACTTCTCTCACAGCACTAAGCCTTACGCACATACAGGTTACACTCTCACGTGTTTTACACTTTAAAATACTTCCAAATTCCTGTATCGTTCACAGGAGTGCATTTGGCTAATTAAAGATGCCGTAAGGCTATAAAACCTTCTACAAACCAACTCAGCCTTTTTAAAAGCAAGGACACCATCAAAAAAATTGGATTCAGATCCATATTTTGACTACCTAAAAAGGAAAAAAAAAAGACTCGCAGTTATGCAGAACAGGGGCGAGGAGCCATATGCAATATTTTCAGAAAACCAGACTTCTCACTTGCTTTAAATGTCAAGGCACTCAAATTAATTAGTGCTCTGCCTCACCTATTTCACAACGCTCCCTTTAAAGTCTGCAGGAAGGTAGCTGCTTGCTTCACTGGGGGTACAATGATGCAGAATTAGGATGGGAACCGCAAAGGATTAAAAAAGTACAAGTAGAGTCCATTAAATGCCGCTTTTCCTACAGGAGTGCTACAATGCAGAGACACTTTAGGCACTGCTATAATTCCACGATTACCACCAGGTGCTGGGTAGCACAACGGGAGATGCTGTTGCAGCCCTTAGGCTCCGTGACACATGGTTGCCTGCATGCTGAGCACACAGTGCATAAACCAGAAAGGTTATGAGTACAATTATTTCATTCAGGAAGACAACTTTTATGAATAGTTATTTATACATTGAGCAAAGATCTGTTGGCATCTGAAATTTATTACTTATTCAACTGAAAGACAGGCATAAAGGCAGGTATTTGTGTTGGGTAATTGCTGACAAATAAGAGCATCCGATGGGCAACCGCTGTCTTTCCTCCTCTTCTCCTTCCACAGGGCCACTTATTACATAAACTGAGCAGAAGAAAAGGCATTTACTTGTCCACCTGAACTATCAGATTGAACAAGGCTCTTGCCGACTTCCCTGTAAACACAAACATGTTCCTGCGGGCAGAACATCATCCACTGATTTTATTGCCAATAGACGTTTATTACTATCATCCTGCAAACTCTGGGTAACTTTAAAAGTGAACCTTCCCGTAGTTTCCCTCTTCCATTACACTGACAGTGAAGGTCATCGGTCTCCCTTGCACGTGACCCCAGCAATAGGAGAGGTTAAACAGCCTACAAGTTAGCACAGGAATTCAGAAACATCGCCGGTAGTGTTGCTATTTCCAGGGCAAATGGAAAATTGCAGAGCAGCCTACCAGACAAAATGCACTGAGTAGGCAGGAAAATCACCAGGAGGACACCTGGGGCGTAATGCTTCCCAGGCATCTCTAAGAGGAAGGAGCAGCCCATTTCAAAGGGGGACATAACTTTCTGTTACAGCACCCACTGAAGGTCCCCCACCGCTCTCCAGGGAGGTTTCAGTGCATCTCAGCCGCCTGCACTATTATTATGTCAGCATTTCTCCTGCTAAATCCTTTCCTGAGCAGTTTGAAATCCAGCCATTATAGTTCAGCATGTGCTGAAAATGGACCTGAATTTTTTTCCTAGTGTTTTTTTTTTTTTTTTCCTTTCATTTTTCTAGTTAATGCACTAAGCTGGCTTAAAAATATCAGTACTTGCAAACAACTCCCCCATCCCGAGCAACTCTGTATTTTGGGGGCTCTTCTATAAGGCCAAATCACAGCTGGAGTCAGAGGGACTACAATGTGCCTTTCTTATCCTAAACTATTTATCTGAATCACAAAAGGGTAGTGATTATAGGCAAAAAAACCCCAATATAACTCTATACTTTGAGTTTTCTGTTGTGGGACAATATCTCCCTAGAGGGATGCAGTGCAGCTCCACTATACAACGGGATCCATAACAACCACCATTTTTATAACCAAAAGCTGACTTTAAAGTTTCTAGTAAAATTCAGTTTAAGCATACCAAACATTAAAGCTAGACAAAATCGGAAGTGTTTGCATAGTACATTTTACTACAACAGCTCTATAGACAGACACCCACCCCCATATGCAACGGAGGCCGAACGGCAATTGGGAACATGCATATAGTGAGGTTCCCCTTACCGTAACACACAGTGCAGGTAGCAGTACCTCTCTTTCTTAAATCCATCCCGGGGTGCTTGGATTAAACAATGGGAAGCCAAATACAGCCAAATGAGACCATCACTGAAGTCATAAAATCTCATTTTCTGCCTTTTTGAAAGCAATCAAATTTTTACCCTTTTCACACTGAGAAATACAACTACAACAAATTTGCACAAATTATTTCAGTTTGGCTAAAATGTCTGGAATAGCTTTCTTTTATCTTCATGCCAATTAGCGTCAGAAATCTCACAAGGCAGTTCCTGTGGATACTCACTACCAGAAGGCTCAACTCAGCTGTAGACGAGAGCATTTCCAGATGAGAGAAATTTCAGCCTTCCCCTGTATGCCAAGTGTTAGGAGGAAAGACAGAAAGTTCAAACCAAAGCTCTACGTCCCCAAACCCTTGGACTTCACAACGTGCAAAATCACACCCGAGTTTTGCCTTTTGGGATCTTTTTTTTTTTTTTTACAGTGACAAAACCACTGTAATACAACGTAAGGCTTTTACAACCTTCGTACAGCAAACTGGGCATCTACGAAATGTATCCCTACGAGCTTGCAGCTATTAAAAATCCCTGTGGAGCACTCTGAACCATCTAAACTGTCTAGGGCACATTTTGGAAGACCAATAAGAAATGAATTACAATAGTCAATAAGGGATGTAATTATGGAATTAGGTTCTTCTGACATTTACATTTTGCTAACTGTCAAATGATGTTCATGAAATGTGTTATTGTTTCCCTTTTAAAGTATCAGAAGAATATAAATACCTTATAAGAGTAATACGCAGTGTTTTTAAGTCTGCCATACTTTAATTAGATATATTTATTGCATGTAGAACAGTATATGCCATGTCTTAGTATTCACATTTACAAGTAGAAAGACGGGAAACTGCCACGCAACAGGGCAAGACTCCCACTTGGCCAGAGAAATCTTTCACAGGCAGAAGCTGTGGACAATGCACTCTAATCCCTGTAAGGCACAAGAATGGCCACAAATATCACGATTTTCAAATGTACATGCAAAATTTTACTTTGCTGTTCTTCAATATGTTCTTTATTGCTATTAGGTAATATTTTTGTCACTGTAGTCCTTAGAAGTCCTCAGCACAGTTCAAGACCCAACATTTCTTATTAAAAGTTCCTATAAACAGATAATTCTGATTAAAAAAAACCCTGAACTAAAAGGTAATCCCAGAGAGTTTATACTTTAATTCCAGCCTTTGAAAGCTAAGGGCCAGATGCCCCTTGGGACATCTTTGAGCTGCGTGGCCGGAGTAGCTCCTCCTCATAAACCCTCAGGCATGAAGAAGTCCTTCACTCACGGCCCTGGCAGATGCCCTCCATCACTCCTCTGGCCCTTCGTCCCAGGTGAGTACGCTGCGGGCGGCTCACCCCTGAAATGCCAGGCTAACACAGTAGAAGGCACGGTTGATTTGTGGAACCATTCCCCAAGCCACACCTCTGCAAGGTCACAACAAAAACAGCAGATGGCCAGAAGAAGGATTTCATGGGCTGTATCTACAAGCCACTAGATGGGCTGTCCTCACCCCAGGCAAATGACAACAGGGCGACTACAAGAGGCAGCACAGCCCTGCATGACGGGCTGTGATCACAGGGTACCAGCAGTCTCAGCATCTCGGAGTTTAACAAGCTTCTAGCATGGGAGTGTTTTAAGGAGGGATTTGAAGACAAAATAAGGAGGTACTGCATTAATATGCGCAAAGAATTCCTCCAAAGTATGATGGGCAGGATGGGAAGAGGCTCAGAGGCGTTTATTTGAAAACTGAAAAAATGGAATGATGAAAGTTGGGAGTGTGGAATGACTCCTTGAAAGCGGATGAAGAGTAAAGGCAGCCATGAAGACCCTGGAAAAAAGAACAGTTAGGCAATGGGCTGATAAAACAGGGAAGGCAGATTTGGCATAGGAATGCAAAGAGAAGTGTGACATGATCAAAAGAATAAGCTGAGACAGCAATCTTGGCAGTCACGACGGATTTCAGAAATAAAAGTCACATTTGTCAAGGACAAAGAAAAGGGTAACAATTGAGACACAAGATGAAGAGAGGCAGGACTGGGTTTTAGCTGTAAGCATGACAATAAATGCTGCATTTCAGAGCTGTTAAGAAGAATCTGCAAGATCTGGAGTTACCCTGGATGTGACAATCGAAAACAAGGTTGAGTCAAAAAAGGCCACTGAGTTTACAGGGCTGAATAATAGATGATACGGATATTTTCCCCGGCACTCCAAAAAGGAGATCAGAGAAAGACGTTTGGGAGTGAGGATTAAAAGACTCAGTTTAGCCATAAGCTTGAACTGTTGGCTAAACATGTAAGGAGAGCGCTGGAGAGACAGGTCAAGATTTGAACAGAAAGAGACAGGGCTGGCATCATTTGGTTTGACTCAATAACCAAATTTATATTTGCAAATGAAGTAACCGATAAAAAGCATAGCAGGAAGAAAAAGCGATCAAGGACCAAGAGCACCCAAGAAATCCCAGGTGAAAACTGGAGGAGAGAGAAAGAGAAATTAGAAACACAGAGGCAAAATCCAGAGCCAAAAGTCATGTCATAGAGGCCAGGTGGAAGGACTTAATTATTGAAAATGAGCTGGAAAGTTAACAATGCTAACAAAGTCCTGCACCTGAGATCAACCACAAAGAGGCCAGCAAGAACTTTGGGAAGATCAGTTTCAAAGAAATGAAGGGGACGAAACCCACCTGTGGGAGCTTCTGGCCTGGAACAGGAAGGAGCCCCGGGCAGGGACCATTAAAAAAATCTCCTGGCCAATACTATGCTCTGGCAAACACAAAAATTCAGTCAACTAACCACACCATCTCTCCTGCTCACTGCAGAGTGAGTAGAGCGCAGACAAAATTCCTTCTTTTATTTCTGTTTTTAAATATTCAGAGACACTCCGTGATGGAGACTTGACAGTTTGACATTTCATCTGCTCCAGCACATGTGCTTCAAGGAATAACTACAGATCCATAATCGTACCTCGATTTCTGGTCATAGATGCCAGAACCAACAGATTTCCAGTAAAGTCAAGAAGTACCTTTGGTAAATTTTAAATGAGATATCTTCTGCCAACAGTGAGAATTTTAATCTTGCTAAAATTTTCTTTCAGCCAAGTTTAGCTGTCCTGTTAACAATCTATCAGCATAATTAACACTATCATTCACATCCAATGGAGAAGAGCAGCAAATCCAGGGGTTATCAGCACAAACCCGATAAAGTCCCAGAACAAGCTGGAAAATGCTTTACAGAAGCCTTAGCGACAACTTTGAAAAAAATCTGTGCATTATAAGGTCAAGAGAGCTTAAAAGGTCAGGAAGATGGGTAAGACGTAGGCATCTAAAACAGTGGCTGGATCATATCGCAGCCATAACGTTATCTCACTAGAAGAGAACAGTCTGAGGCCAGCAGGATTATAACCATTATAACCCCCCACTACATGTATTATTTTAACTGGACATTGTTAAGAGATAAAGCAGAAGCACAATCACTAGTTCTGTGGCCAGCATGAAAAGGCAAATTAATTTTTTTGTACAAAATGCTGCAGGTAAGGTCTGGTCCCCCTTCTGTGGAACAGGGAGGTATTATTCACTGAATAACACCTTCTCAGGTAGGTAAACCCTGCTCTGCATGAGAGTCATATAACCCTCCTCACAGATAATAAAGGTTAGAGTAAGGGATGGATAACAAGAATGAGAATAGACAGTCAACATGAAATATATATATTCATATTTATACATAGTTTTCCTTTCTGGATTTCATACTGACAGCCTAAAGAAAATGGCTACAGATTAAATTCATAACATGACTAACACTGCAATACTTCTCTGCAATACTGTAACCCAATCAGACACTTATAGTATTCCTAGAAATTTTACAATCCCATAGGCTGTACCCAAGCTCTGTATTTTGATAAAGATAACGGGTCAACATCTCTGAAAGAGTGGCCAATCTCTCCAAAGTATACAATAGACAATGCAAATGAAACCCACTTTAACAGAAATAATTCTTTACTTAGAGTCAAATAATGGTTTATTTTCTTTCGTCTTATTTCTCTTTCACAGTGTCTGGATTTTCCATTAAAGTCAACAGGATTTTGCAATTAGAAAGAACAAGACTTTAAAAGTATACTTCATTACATGAATGTAGACAAAAATGTTTTCCCAAGTATTTTACAGAATTTAATTATTGTTTTTAAATACATTTTTGGAAAGTAACCTACAGTAAACAAAGATTTATTGTTACATAAATAAACAATGAGACAATTACAGCCTCTTTACGGAGACCATATTAGTCATGCACATCTAATGAAGCATTACTAAGGTATCACAGGGAGATAGCCTGATGTGTGTGATTAACAAAATAATACTCATAAATAGCTAACGAACAATGATGGTCCTTTAAAAATTTTGCATATCTTGCTGTATTGAGAGTTATGGGTTTTGTCGCTTTCTAAGGAACACATTAACCACTAAGTTCCACCCTGGAAAGGAAAGTATTAAATAGCACAACGCAGCTATTTGCATTTCTGCCTTCCACAGACCATGCTTTTGAAAATATAAAAGAACTGTCATAAAAGTCTACTAATGAAGAATACATTTCAGCTTGTGCCGTACTGGGTTTGACAGATGACGTCTTGAGATATCACCAGGTTGCAGGGGGAACAGGACAGAACAAATGATCATAAATTATTTTTATACAATATGCAGCCCTGAAATCTCTGAAGTAGCATTAGGTAGAAAAAGTCTGGGTTTAGCAATAATTGCGGTGGATTTTTTATGTTAAAAAAAAAAAAGTATTTTCTTCAGGTGCGGTATATATTTGGCAAACATAGTCTGGAGAAGGCATGTGGGATGGACGGCCAACATATGACAGCAGACAAAAAAGGTATATTTATAAGAAAAAATAGGGTCAAACCCCATGTGTAATGAAAATTTTTGGCATAGAACAGGAGAACATGCTGCTAGTCGAATTAAATACAATTTTAGATTACACAGCTAACGCTGGGACTTCAACAGCAGCACAATTTGTGGTGTTCTGCCTACGTGAGCAGGCTCCTCCAGCAGATGAGCGAGTCTACGTAACAGTATAGGCAACCTACAGGCTTGCAGGGTGAACTCTGCCACACGGGGCCCTTCTGTCACATTCTAAATACACTGACAACTATGTGAAAAGGGGTGTGAAGGGACCCATTTAGATTAGTCCGTGGAACAGAATGATGAACTGTAAGAGAAGAGTGTTATTATTCCTATTGCAGTGCTATAGACGAACTAAATTGTATCGCATCTACAGCGCAAACTCACAGCAAATCCTTCTTGCATTTTTCTTGCTGAGATAAATTCTTCCCAAATGATATTCCACCTGCAACCTAATCTCCTTCATGGATAAATTTAACTCAAAGGGCAGAATTCCTTATGGCTGGCATAGCAGTGTTATTACAATCAATATTTTTTGATGAACGTATTAAAGACAGCTATAAAGTACAGGGGGAAAAATCTTGCGTATCATTTTCGGCAGTAACCCAACTACAGCCCTTCATCTGTAATGAATTATGGAGCAATGCCCTTAAATCGTCTGTATGAAGTCAGCTATGACACTCCCAATTTTAAAAAATTTGCTAGTTTTGAGCTACAAATTGATTTTTTATTGTGATAAATTAAAATCCAATAGTAGCCTACAAGATACTAAACGTACAGAAACCTACATTTTTTCAGAATACTTTTTTCTTTTCTATCACATCAGACTGCCATTGTGCCAGACATGACAGCAATAGCCAATGATAAAAGTTAAGAAAGGACACTCTAGAGAGGTAAATAACCTTTCCAGATAAACAATAAATGAGCACTGTGGCCCAAAATCTCCCTTTGAGAATTCCAAAATCATGGAAACACAACTAAGACAGAAAGCATTTTGGGGGATAGGGAGGGCAGTTAAATAAGGAGGAGAAAGCAAATGCAGGATTATCCAGGCTGTTCCCTATTAAGGGTGTATTCTTCTCCCTGTTGCAAAACGTGAACATCAGTCTTCAAATTTCATAAACTCTTAAGTTTAACACAGACATCAGAAGATCTGTGTGAGCAAGACACAACCTTTTTGCAACCCCTTTTGCTTCCTCCCCATCAAGAGAGCCAGGCTGAGCAATCATACATCCCCAGTTTTGCCAGATTGTGGGATTCTCCTTGTTCCTTCTAAATCAAGAATGGCATTACCAGTGTGCTGCATCACCTAATTGTATTGTCCCTATTTTCCCTTATAGGAGGCTCCACATTATAGCAGTAACACAGTTTTCTTTGGGGCTGACTTTAGCACGCAGACCTCGACGTGAGACTACACAGACGGTATTATTTACTACTACGACAGCAGTAACATTAGTAGCATTACTTAGCATTACACTATGAAGAATCAAAGCCAAATGGATGAGGCACAGTGCATCATCCCTAAAGATCTGTCTCTTGTGCTGTGGTATGCACTTTGCCTCAGCAGTGCTCCTGCAGGCTCAGAGAGCCCGGAGACACTGTCGGGGTCTGTCCATGACCTGTTGCTGATGTTACCCAGTGTATTTCAGATGTTGAGATTGTACGTGACTATCGGCAGGAATGGGAATGAGGTGACAACCGCAGGTTGATGAAGCACAGACAGGCTGGATGAGCGAGACTATGAAAAGAGCGGGTCAAGGACGTGAAACTGTGGGACACGGAGAGACGCAAGCTGGGGAAAAAGCCGAAGGGATGGTGGTTGTGAAGAAGCGGCACCCCTGCTTCAAAAGCTTGGCATGGAAAGCACGGTTCTCCTGCTTTCACAAAAACACGTAAAAACTGATGTTAAAAGCTCCCCGGATCCCTCTGTCACAGTCCTGTTTCAAGAAGGGCAACTCAATACTCTTGTCCATCACTCCGGCAGCTCAGGGGCAGACGTCTGGAAGGTGGATTTAAAGGTTTCAGTCTAAGCCTGAGTGAGTGAGTGACAGGGTTACTATAAGGATGATACAGTTATGTCAGATTTAGAGTATACGATGTCAAAGTTATGAAATGAAGGAGATTTGTTCTCATGTCCCCACTTCACTAGTTGCAGCTAGGAGAGTATGCAGGATGCTGCAGGAAAGGTAATTTGGCTCAACCACACCTTTGTTTCCAAATGCATCCCCTTTTCCCTCTTTATTTTATAAAAATAAATCCTACGTTTGAGAAACATTCAGAGACAAGTGTCACAGGACAAGTCTCTCTCTCTTTCTTCTTTACTTTCCCAACAAAAAGACTTTAGTCTCAGGAAAGTAACCGTGGCCTCAGTGCAATTTGCCGATGAAAAAGAAAACAAAATATTACCATATTGTTCGACGTATCACACTCTGTTCAGTACACTGAATGAAGCCGGTATTCTCTAGCCAAAAAAAGGTATGTCATGGCATACTTAAGTACTACCCTAATATCTATTTATTAGAGGACCCAACCACGACTGCACTGGCAGCCCTAATTCTGACGTTTCCTATCCTCTGAGCGCAGACGGTAACCTCAGTTCTCTTAAACACTGCTTTTGTATGAATACTTTACACATGCTGTACACAACACATTCCAAATGAGCTTTTCATTACTAACTACTTGTATTATGTATCAGTGAGCTCAATGACATTGATTTTCTAATAATATAAATTAACTGGCAAAGATAATTTCATCTATCATCAGTAGGGTTTTATTTCTGGCATCATGTTAAATAGTTAATCTTTCAAAAGATTAAATCAAGAGCTTTTTAAAATTCAAGGCAGAGCTTAAACTGCTGTAAAAATCTTCTTAATTAGGATTAAAACAGTTTGTGTGTTGTCGCTTTATATCTAAGTAGTATAATGTTTTGCTTAGGTTTCTTCTTTCAGAGCAATTTAAAAAAAATCAAACATGAAATTGCTGTCGCAAAAACTGCGTAAGGCACGGGAGTCTCCTGCAACTTCCTCGACCAGATGCTACTGGATGTGTTGCTGCTTGGCAACCTCTGACAGAAACCTCAAACTTTCCAGTATCTTTTACCTCCAATTCCATACAATACGTACTTTTTCTACCATTGACAACACAAAAGCTCTGACTCTTATGGTTACGGCATACGTCACAGAAGACCGTCATTGCTGTTAATACGAGTATATTGGGTTATGATGACTATGACTGTGTTCATGTAGAGCTATGGACCTGATAGAAATTCTTAGGATTCCCCTGGGACATCTTTGGGGCAACCCCAGCTAAGCGTGTGCTGCTCCCAGGAGCTCCCCAGCTCCCACTGCCCTTCCTTTTCTCTTCAGTTCAGGCACCAGTGGGGAAAACAAGCTTCACTCTCCTGCGGTTGTCCGCAGCTCCCTGTTCCAGCTTGTTTTCTTCCCCTCAGCTTCCCATGACACAAGGGGCCCAGTCCAGGACAATCCTAGCATCTAATCCTAATCCCTTGTCATCGGACTCTCAAAATTCACGTGGTACTGCTGAGGAGTCTTAACCAGCATCCAGAGGACTGGTGTAGTTGGACTCAAGCTGGATGAGAAAACCCTTCTGGGCACAGACAGCAGTCTGTACCATGGACTGCTAAAAACGGTGGGCTGATATTTCCAAGAAGCGACTTTTTTTACCCGGCAGAAGGAAAACAAATCCCTTCTTGCCACTTTCTGGACTCAGAGCTGTGAGTGTTTATGCACGTAAGGAGCATCTGGGTCCTCAGGTAAGTGGCTCTGCAGAAGTGTCCAGGACAAGGCTTTACAATAAACCACGTCCCCATGCTACACTTCACACCTCAGTCATCTAATGGCTTGCTCTGATATATGATAACCCTTTATCAAGCTTGTCAGATGCTGTTTTATGTGTGCTTACACTGGTAAGATATTACTGCCCAGCTAGGAAATGCTTTTAAAGAAATATCCATGAAAAGAATCAATTTTGTTCCATCACA
This sequence comes from Pluvialis apricaria, assembly GCA_017639485.1. Lineage (NCBI taxonomy): Eukaryota > Metazoa > Chordata > Aves > Charadriiformes > Charadriidae > Pluvialis > Pluvialis apricaria. The sequence goes on along the minus strand of CM030011.1, from coordinate 5,549,178 downwards.
TGATTATTTTACTTACCCCTGTCTTTTCATCGAAGATTTTGATTCCCCCAAAGGAGACTGTTAAGAAGATTTTTTGTTTATGTTCTCCTTTCGAACGAGCCGCAGCAACAATTCCCTGTTGAAACAAAGAATAGTTTGGCTGGTTTCATTACTCTTCCAGGTGCTGCAGCACAGCGCAAAGATTTGCTTGTGGACGATTGACCACTTTTCTAGGAAAACTTAAGGGCTTTCCAGGAACAGTCCCCCTCTTACTCCTGGCTTCCTCCCCTTTTTTCAAGGTACCACATCTCTTTATGCTACCCAGACAGCATTTCAAATGTGCTCCCACTTCCAACCCCTGCAGGAACTAATCCTCCATGAAATTTGTTTTCATGGAAGCTGAAAGTCATTTCTAGCACACTTTTCCCAGCTATAAGCTGCTTTGTTTTCTTTTTTTTTTTCCCCCAAGAAAAAAACAAAAACAAAAACAAAAACCACAACAAGCAGTGGAGGAAAAAAACACCAACTTTAGTTTACTTCATGGGTACACTTATCTGGAATAAGCAAATTGAGCTTTTATAGAAGAATATTTTTCTCAAAATCAAACTACACCTCTGCTGTGAAAAGCTGGTGTTGAGGGTTAGTTTTTTTTCCTGATCTCAGGCTTTACTTTGCAAGTGAACTTGCTGATATGCACCTCTTTTATTATTCTCCCACAGCATACTACTACCTTCTATTTCCACCTTCTCAGGAGCCTGCCCTGACCAATAACACTGTACTAAGATCAAATGTAACCAACTGCACTACTAAATAAATGAAAATATTTAGCCTTTATCTGGTGCTCTGCAATTTCAACATGTTTCAACAACCGCTAACTTCGGTTTTAAGACCTTCATGAGGTCGTTGCTCTCATTACACAGACACGAAAATTAAAGAGAAAAAATGGAGTAATTCGTCAAAAGTCAAAAGGAGTCATTTGTCAAAACTATGCCTGGCCTTAAAACTCACGTTGCTTGACACTAGGTTTCAAGAGTCCACAACTCCATGCTACGCTGCCTTACATACAAACATGAATTTCTAATGTTCCCTTCCCTTAACAGTTTTAGTCATCTCACAACACTGTTTAGATCAATCCCGCCACTTTGCAAACAGGTATTGGGCATCTGGGAGATGTGGAAATGGGAATCCATGGAAGAGAGAGACAAAAAGGCTTGTGCAGCTGAACAGTGACAATTCTCCCAAATTGCTTCTAGGAACTATGAAATGATGAGAAATATCCAGTATACAATTAAACCAGATAGGAATATCGTGGCAGATGTGATAACTCAACAGCGCACCTTTTAGAATAGATTAGTTTTTGCTTGTCATGAAATGTTCGTAACTGATTTGTAAAATATCTACCAGATCTTGCTTTTAGATTGTTGGACCATAAGATGTATGTCATCCTTTGCTGTTTATTCCTGAATAACCACCTATTCCTCCCCGTTCCTTGGGACTGGAACCCTGCTAGTTGGTAGCGTAAAAGACACTATTTAGTTATTTCTCCTCCTCAAAAAATTAGTAATGGGAAATGCATCAGCTTTCTTGGTGGAGCGCTGGGGAGAGGACTGGAAGGAAAAAAAAAACAGGAAAAAAAACTGTGGAGGGTTTACTTCCAGACCTACGTGGTAATCCTGCAGCGCAGATGGGAAGCCAACAACCAACACCGCACAAGAAAAACACAGTCTATCCTTCCTCCTCAACCACTCCACTCTTCCACATTTCCTAGGTCTACATAAAGGATGCTTCTTATAGAGAGCTCTTACGCTCTTTGAGGGTTGTAAGACTGAGCCAGAGAGAGGTGTCTAGCATGCTCCAGAAAGCCCACCCTCCTACATCACTAGTGCTTTCAGACTCTGCTTACTCTCTGAGTTTGCAGTTTACTCAAAATCTACTTTTGTCACCGCTCCACTTCTTTCCCAAAACTCTGGGGACTCCTCTTTATCTTCTCATGCTCTGTCCTTTCAGTGCACTGCCTCCTGGTTTGGTAACCCAACAATTCTGCCATTACAGGTGCAAGACATTATCCTCCCAGTGAGGACACCAGTTCCCCCCTATATCTGGCTGCCTACACCCCATAATGTCACTCACCCCTTCCTGCCTGTCCCAACAGGAGATAATGGTCAAAGGCAGGGCTGCAGTTGATTAGCACTGTCATATAAAATGTTCCGATATACCAATTTTCTTCATAGTGGTTTACCTCCCCTTTTGCATAATAAAATTATTCAATTTGCAGATGTGTTGTTTATAATTTGTGGACAAATTGCAGTGGTGTCAATCATGAATAACTACTGAACTCAGAGATAATGTATTAAAATTAAACTGGGATAAGCAGTACCAGCCAGGAGTTCATGTAAAATTGACTGATTTCAATACATAATTAACCAGAGTGTGACTCAGTGTCACGAAAGGAGAATGAGTAAAAGTTCAAGCTGAAATCCGCTCCCCTTGACTCCATAATATTAAACGTTAAAAGTTTCACTGCACCTTGAGCTTCATCATGGAGTCTTGGCATAACTTGTCTCCTCGTGCGGCAGAAACCTCATCTATCCCAATCAGTTTTGCTTTGTATCGGACACCGTCACCTTTAAACCTCTTTATTAAAGTGGCTTCACTGCGATCCTGACCTGAAAAGACATAAGGGAAACAAGCAAATTCGCGTGAGTGCAAAGGAAAATAAACAAATAAATACTTGCAATTAAGTGGCAAATTAGATCCAATGCCTACCTCAACACCCAAACATGCGAACATCTCAATAAAATTAGAAGAAAAGTATTAGTTCAATAAAACCTTTTGCCCTTACTACCTCAAACGAATTCACAGTGGAATTGTTGCCGTACAAAATCTTCTGCACAAAATTTGCACACAAATTAGGTTTACAGAAATAAGAGATAAGCCTGAATCAGACTTCGCGGATCTGAAAACTTCTGATCTGTACAGGTTGTTTTAATCCCAATGCACTTGAGAATTTTTCATTTTGCAGAAAAAACTCTAATAGAAACATGCCACTATTTCCTCGTATACCGACTTATCTAAACGCATCAGCAATATTTATGCTATTACCATTTGAATGATGAAAAAACAAACGATGTTGTTTGGCTATAGAATATTGCTGCTCTTAATTCTCCACAAAAAATACTGTCTCCTTGTTCTATTCTTTTTGTTTTTATATATACACAGAAAATCATAACCAGCAACATTGGCTCTCACAGGCTCACCCTGAGAAGCTTTTAAAACCGCACAAGATGTTTCTTAATAAAAAAAGCAATCGGGGGTAAGACAGCACAGTACTGATAGGGCCCATGTACATAAATTACAACGCTCAGACCAGGCTGAACCACACGACGCTGACACACCAGCAATCCATGAAAGGCACAGTTTTGTCGGGAAGATTTTTTCCCCCGAGTACCCACAGAAGAGTTTATTCTGTGTCTTAGCTGGAAGAAATATGTTAGTTAGGGAATCAGTCTTCCTAAAATTGATTAAAGATATATTTTTGCAGCTGTCTGTGGAATTTCTTGCTAGGATCTCAAAAAACTGGCAGTGAACTGTAAATAATTGCAACCAAACAAGTAACCAAACAAACAACTTTCAAGGAACAAAGAAGCAAGCAAAAATGTGAGATCTTAAAGAATTTGAAGTTTCTTGGACTCAACAGATTCCACCAGAAAACTTGCTTAAACACGGAGTGAGGTTGCTACAATTTATACTCTTACCACCTAGGAGCTGTAGTCACAGATTTTGTCCCGTCCTTGCAGCTATTGTAAAAAATGAACAAAGAGCTAGAGCCTGCTATAAATGAACCACAGGTACGAATCCAGTATTAGACACCTGTATTTCAGAATTTTGGCCCAAATTGCCTCCAAAGCTCATCCCTATTTGAAAAGTCAGATTAAACCACTGAAAAAATAATAAAATCTGCTTCTGTGCAGCTAATTTTTGATAAGCAGAAGTACAGAAGCTTTAGGGTAAAAACCTGTTCTGTTTTGCATTTCTATTAAAAGCACCTTTTTCAGCAGTCAATGCTTGGGTCAACTTTGCTAGTGTTGTATCATGAAGTGGATGAATAAACTAGGTTGAAAACTATGGAACTGAAATTTTTACAATACCCTTATAAGAACTAGAGCGCATACATGACCAACGAAGAGTACTTCCAAATGAAGACATTCATTTGGTTCTCCTTCCCTCAGAGTACAGCACAGTCCATGCTGTGAACTAATGATGGACTAAACGTATATTAAAAATGGAGCTATTTTAAGCTTATTGAGATCTTCGAGTGTGTTTCAGCACACAAATACTATTTCTTTCAATGAAAAATATCAGCTCAGACCAAAGCTTTAATGCCTCATTTATAGTCCCTTAAAAATAAGGCAGCTGATAAGTGTTGCTGTGATAGTTCAGTGTCCGCCCAACTGTTTCTCTTGATTTGTTTTTACCGTTGCTCCCTCAAAAAGAATTACACAGAGGGCTGAAACTTCATGCTCTTACATTGTATTTTATTAAAAAAAAAAAATCTAATGAGACATAAATGATAAATCAGAAACTCTGATTTATCAGAGTTATTCTGATAAATCAGAAACCCTGAAGTAGTGCTAATACCACTCCCCAGGGAAATGCCAAGGCAGATGTTGGCACCGTCAGCTAAAAATCATGAAAAACCATTTTCCATTTTCAGCTCCAGAGCGGGGCAGGAGGGGGAACATCTGGAGACACCACAAAGTACAACGATAACAGTGGACTTTTCCATATGTCTTTTATACTTGCAAAGATATCCTGTTGATTTGCAGTAAATAAAATCCAATTCCAACAGCTTTCTTGCCAACAATTTTCAACCTTACGTCTCCGTTACAGCCGAAGGCAGCTGTTAACTAATAGCACGAGCGTGTAAGTGTTCAAGAGCGTCTCCTGGGTCCGAGTCATGATAGCGACCTTGCATTCATCAGTTATTTGAACATTTATACTTATTCCAACCTCTGATCTATTCTCCTGCACGTAACTAAATCCCTGACATTAATAGCCCATTGAAACACAACTTATGGCTATGTTTGCTTACGCACAAGTCCCATGTCAATTATGACCCAGATTAAGTAGGATAAGTGCTTTTGGGATAAATGACTGGGAAAAATCATCAACCTGAAAATGATGTAGATATTTTAAACTGCAGTGGAAACTGCAAATTGCTAGAGACTACAAATTCATCCGTAAAACCCTAGAGCATATGTCCCATGAAAAAGCACAGAGAGCGCACACACACGCTGCCCTATATTATAAATCAGCCATCCGCAACAGTCACCATTTCTCAGCATACATCCAGATCTCCCCTGGTCTAGGCTCATACTGTATTTCCAAATTTTGGTATTGCAATCAGCACTGAAAAACTTTCTACCTCCTTGGAAAACTACCATAGGACAAACACTGTCAGTATGGCTGACTTTATAGCACTCAGGAGACGTGAGATTTATGTGGGGTGATACCTCATTTGCACACTGGACACTTATCAGGCAGATAGTCCAGACTCTCATAAACATCTCATTGTTAGACAAAAAACTTTTTTTTTTTTTAAATGACAGTTCTTGAACAAGATTCTTTCTGTGTTTGAAACAGCATGAATAAGACATGCGTGAATTATGAGGCTGTAACTCTTCTTAAGCTTCAGAGGAGGCTGAGCGCTAACATTAAACCACTAAAGCTGTGCCTGTGCCAGAAACCCGCCCAGGAAAGTGCTGCCTCTTTCTCTCCGTGTAACAAGCGGAGTCAATCTTTTCTTCTTCGCAGCTCCTGCCTTTGTGAGCGCAGACCCGCTGTCGCAATCGGGTCCCCAGCCACCCCCTGCCACCGCACTTGCTCGGTCCCAGCCCGTGGGAAGGAGGATTATCCTGGATGCGGGGCTGCACTTACTGCCGGAGCTCGGTTTTATTTGAATAACGAGGAGCCGCATCTTGGGGCTTTCACTCTCAGCTTGCCTCCCTCAAACTACAACTAACATCTCAAGGGCGGGAAGGGGGACGTTCACAAGCCACCTAGGATGATTTTAGGGACAACTGAAGCTTGAGGTCTCAAATCATTACTAGGCCATAATCTACAGCAAAATTAGAAGCACATGTTTAATGACAACCACTTCTTTCCACAACACATGTATCCTGAGATCTCATTTTAGGATTTCTTGACTGCAGAGAAGACCACAGCTGCCAAAGCCACGCCAGGTGAGCAGCTGATGACCATCTCAGCTGTTCATCGTACCCTGCACAGGTAGAGATCTGCCCAGTGCTCTTCACCAGAGGACTAGCACCGCCGGGGCATTCTAAAACGATCCTAAATTAAGTTTTTGTCTTAAAATTTTTTAACTTCAAGGCCAGTGCGTAGTTTCCAATGGTTTGCTCTAAAATGCTTTCATAAACATCTTTTCATAAGCAAAGAAATATCCTAAGCATTTGTTCGCAACTTGACACAAGCACTTCACAATCCAAAATGGAACCAGGCTATCAAGAAAACTAAAAATTATTCGATTCTCATGCCCCAAACTGAGAAAAATTGCAAAAGCTAAAAACCTACTAACAACAACGTCACACAAATTCAATTTAGAAAGGTGATCCCTTTTAATTAAAAAATGTGGTGCTGTTGACACAGGCAACGAAATGTTTTGTTTGCAGCATATAGATTTATAATCCTCAGAGGCCCTTAAAATGTAAATGTAAGACTAATTATTTTATCTACTTCTATAGATGTCACCGTTCACCTTTAAGCCATATGTGTTCCAGCTGGAGCCACTGCTCCCGCGTAAGTGGGAAAACATGACCTTTGCTGCTGAGTTGTGACATTGCACTTGGACTTCCACAGTTTTTTTAAGAGAACAATAAATCCCTGGAGCTGGGTGATGCAATGCGCTTCTGAGTTTTCATCTAAAGTAGAGAGAGACTTATTATTGTGATCAGCGTTAAGGTATTTTATCCATCTCACTAAATATACTGTAAAAGTAATAAATAAGGTTTTTAACACAGTCAACCATTTTTATTCGAGGCAGTATACCTTAATTAAACTCAGATTCTGTGAAGCAAGCGAGAGACAGACCTGAACCCAAAACCCCAAGTACTCAACCCAAGTACATCAAGTGCATTCAATCCCAGGATGTGACTGGTAAACAGTCCAAGAGGAGCATCAGCTGTTGTGGAAGATCCAGGTGAGAGCAGCCCAAGTTGAGTGCCGGAGGTGGGTGCTCCCCAGGCCATGCCCATCAGCAGTGGACTCTGGAACGGCTCGGGGGAACGTTACCTTCACAGCAGCTCACCATTCAACCCCGACTTTGACACCCAGAGGGACAGCTAGTTCTGTTTGCGTTAGGTTATCTGGCCCCACGTAATGCTCTCAACTTTGCAGACTGAAGCTCACGCAAGGTTTCTTCCCAGGCACCGTGCGTTTTGGTGAGTGTCTCAAGAAGACTTATCCTCACTCTTGTCAAGTCAAGGATTACACTTGATTTCAGCTCTTAGCCCAACACAGCACCAAGCTAATGTTGTATTAATATGCTAACATTTAGAGCAAACGCTGCTCATTCTCCCAGGGGATCTGCAAGTAAGCGTATTTCATAAATAGAAAAAGAAAATAAACCAAAGCATCACCACAATAAGCACACTGTTGCTTTTCCTCTATGCCCTTATAACACACTACGCATTCTTCACAGCACCCGCTAATCTAAACCAATAGCCCTGGAAATGGCTATATCCTTTATTTAAATGTGTGAAACCCTCAGGGCATAATCTGAATTTCTTGATTTTACGACTGTAAAATATATAATGATATTATCACCAAAGTCAATAACATGCTCCCGGCAATCAATTCGCTGAAGAACGACACACCACTATCTTTTTTTTTTTCCTTTTCTAGCTAATAAACTGTCAAAGTTGTATCCATCACACATTCAAATTATAAACCTGAAATAACACCTCCTTATATCTCGCAGGGCTGAAAAACAATCACATACGCACTTATAAACAGCCTACATCTTCATGGGGACAATTAGCATTTTTATAGCACCAATGCAGTGGAAAATACAAAACACTGCGGTGCAGAATGACCTCTAAGACGCCACACACACTGAAGACTAGTGAATTAATTACTATGTGAAAGGTATTTCCCATTAGCTGTACATATATACGCCCCTATGTCCACATATATATGCATCCATAATTTTATGTACTTGCACATATGCATACACACATGGTGCACAGCTTCATTTGGTATCAATTATCTGAAGAAAATTCACGGTAATTTCAATCAACTACAGATTTCCCCAGGAAAAAAAAACAGTACATATGCAGGTGTTAAAGAGAAAATACCCATACATAATTACATGTACCTTTCAGTACAGCAGCAACTAAACAGCAATTCATGAAGGAATCACGAAAAGCTCAAAGAGATTATTCTCCTTGATGGCACATATTTCCTCAATGGCTTCACAGAACTGCATGTCCAATGCAGAGGGCTCGAAACTATCCATCACACAAAGGGATGGATCTTCATCCCAAGACCACGGCACCTCGGGAACGCAATTCTTTCTTCACAGGCATAAAAAAGTTCAGTGCAGCATGATTATTTGGGATTTTAAACTATAAAAACCTCACAAATTCTCAGATCCGACTGCTATCTGTTAATCTAGTTTTTGAACTTTTCTGCTAGAGGAAGAAAACTTTGAGTTGCCAAGTCACGTAATTTGTCACTCTCTTTGGGAGCTCGACTGCCCAAACCCACTGTGCTGCACCTAGAGATCTGACACAGAGAAACAAAATCTTCTTCCTTTTTTAACGTAACATTTTAGAAAAGAAAACACATCATATCTAGCAGTATATACGCACACAATTTAACTTCTGGTGTTATCACTAGCATTCTCTTCCTCTAACAATATTTCTCAAATGAGTTTCTTGCAATTAGCCATTTATAACTTTTTTTTCAACAAGAGAGTTACTTGACGGTTTCATTTCAACATCTCTAATTCATCTCAGGTGACCAGAGTACATTCGCAGCAAGATCTGCTCGCAACATCGACCATTGCTATCTCTTAAATGAAGACATACTTTGAATTTTGCACTTCATTGATGAATGCTAGTTCCTATCAACTGGAAAAAAACTACTGATGTAGTGAAATGCAATCTATTTTTTGGGATGGATTACAACCTTAAAAAGCACGTTAAAATTTTATAGGAAATAAGTACCTCTTTTTTTTTTTTTTTTATTATAGAACCCTATACAAAACCCTTGGTCACAGTTTATCAGTACAACTTGAATGCAAACTTCTCCTTTCATCAACCGACAGGGAAACCGCTCAAAACTCCGCAAGATGTGTTCTGAAGTGCTTTTAGCTTACTTACCCAGCTAGAGATAACTTGCTGTAGGGTTAACAAGTGAACCCTGTTGGGGTCTACTGTATTAACAAAGTGATTTTGCCAAGGTACAAGTACGTAAAACCTCAGCAAACAACCTTTTAAACCTCCTCCCGCCAAGAGCCCTACCTCTTCCTACGAGGTGCCCTTGCCCAAGAGAGCCATCAGGGAGCATGTGAGCCTCCTAGCCCAAGGAACTAGAGGGAGAACCTCCCTCCTGTCCCTCTGGTGCTTCGATCCTCTCAGTCCTTCTGCTCAGAAAAAGGTAAAAATGCCCCATTTTGACAGCAACACAAACATTTGTCTTGAATGCAAAGACCAATAATATTTCTAAGGAACATGATAAACCATTTAGAGAGGGGAAACAGCAGCCACGCTGAAGGCTCAATGAACTTCTATTACGGTTAAATTTAAAAACATTACCTACAATTTTAAACACAGATAAGGGCTCTCCAGGAAAACTCAATCATCATTCAGACTATCATCTCAGCAGTACTTCCCGATTGTTCAGCACTGCTGTTCACAGTAACCTCCAACTGAGAGATTTTATGGCTTCTGGCATTATTAGCCTGTGAATTACTGTACTCGAAGACACCTACACATCCCCACTCTTAGAACTAAGTTTCCTATGCAAGTAAATAAGATGTTCCCATATTATTTGCTGTCTTTGATCAGAGGTTTACGAGCAAAGATGTCATTCACAAGGTGACAGCAATTGTACTTGCCAAGTTTTTATCTTAACACTTGATACACTTCACGAGCTATACAAAACAAGATGTACATTTTACTGTCTCCAAAGCAAAATGGTTGCATGGAGTAGATTAAAGTATTTCTTTATAGTACAAAGAAGTATGTGTGAGTATGTCAAGAGAAGGATTCAATTATTTACAGAGATGGCCTCAGTATAAAATAATGTTTGATTAAAATTTTGGACAAATCTCAGTGATGGAGAGTCTAGGGCGAGTACACGGGAGATGGCAGTGATTGAGTACATATGCTCCACAGGGAGATGACAAAGCACTCATTTTAGTTTTAGCCAGAAGGCTCACTGATCAATTTTATTTTCTTAGATGGTCTTTGAGATGACAGTATATGGGCACATCCTCAGACACAGAAATGACCAAAAGCTGAATGTAATTAAACTTCCTTTCAGCCTCTGTACCATGCAAGTCTTCATAAATCTTTGAAAGCCATTTTGTAAGCTGCCTTTTACAGGCTGGATGCAGAAGCAGCTAAAATTCCAAATTCTACACTGATTTAAATTGAAATAAGACACTACAGTAAAACTCCATTTTGGGGTACTAGCTTTGTTAGCAAGCCTTAGGGAGCGGCCAGAAGTGAAACAAGGAAAACTTGGTGGTCTGTTTTCTGCCCTTAAATCTTAAGAATAAAAATGATGTTTTCTGTCCAGCTAGAGGGGAAGGGAGAAGACTTCTGTGGACTCTTCTCTTTAAAAGACAGAAGATAGTTCAGCAAATTTTGTTCACCTGATGTTTCAAAGCTGGGGTAAATGTCTAAATCAAGCAGACATCAAAATGTCAAGTAAATAAAGCCCTTGGGAAAAGAGGGTCATCAACCAGCTCATTCCTTACCTGCTCGCCAGGATGTCAGTATGAAATTGGTTGCTTCTGAGACAAAATCACCAAGAAAAGGTAATTGATTTTATAGTGATCCTTAATTGGCGTTAATATGTGCACCGCATTCGGATGGGGCACGGTGAAAGCCCAAACACTCTGAAAACCAAGGGACCCATCCCAGCCGCGCTAACACGCTCAAGCCAAACAGCCCTAACAGGGCAGCCAGTAGATACCGCCTACCGCCAAAAGTCTCCACAAAGGACTTCCGAAGCAGCAAGGAGAGGCCAGTCCAAACGATGCTGCTAAATTACCTCAGAACGTGTCATTTCCCAACCAAAACTGAACTTGCTGGGGACGAGAAAAGTAAATAAGAATTGCCTTTTCTTGCAAGCTCTACCATGGCACTGAGGAGCAGCTGAAAAACTAGCCAACACTAAGAAAACTTGTCATTTAAAGATGAACATCTAAATAATTATTTTGGTATGTAAACATGCAACAAGATTTGCAGAGCTGCTGAATTCCCTTGACTCTCTTTAATCCTACAAGAACTAAAAGTTCCCAGAATTTATGAAAAAAAAAAAAAAAAAATCAAGCTGCTTTTACGTGTCTATCTATATCTGGCTTTAAGTATGCAGTTTTCAGGAACAATTTTAATTAGACTTTAACTAATCCAGGACACAGACATGCATGCGCTTACACGCGGCGCCCCAAAGTCATGTTGAGACACACAGATTCACAATTTACACTTCAAAGGCTACAAATATATTCTGTTGATGGGTCTATCAAAGAGTGTTGTTTTTGTTGTGTATAAAGAAAGAGAAAGGGTGGAGAATCAGTTCACTTCATACAAATGCCAAATTCTTGTGCTGCCCTAAGATAAATGTTAATTCTCCAGGACTATAAAAAGAGCAAGTTAAGAAAAGGTTATGCTCCGCTGATTAACATTCCCGAATTTCTCACATGTTCAATAATAGAAAAAAATCTTTCCGTTCAAGATAACTAATTACAGACACTAAACTCCCCAAAGAAAAGAGCAATAGCCCATAACAGTCAAAGCAGGAGGACGAAACCGTTCATTGATTTACACTTTAACCTCTCGTGTCAACACTCTGGTCTCCCACTGCACCAGTGCTGTGCACGCACAGAAATGGGACTGTGCACCACACTGGATGAAATCGTGGCCCTGTGCCAGGGCCACAACTTTCCTCCTTGAGTCACCCTCTTTGTCAATGTAGAACTCTACTTTGTTGAAGGCTCCTGCCAGCACTAATTAAAACAGTTACAAAGCCAACGCAGCAGATTACAACAGGCTGCATCATGCACCATGCTGTGACCGTGTCCTGGTTTCGGCTGGGATAGAGTTAATTTTCTTCTTAGCAGCTGGTATAGTGCTGCGTTTCAGATTTAGCATGAGAATAATATTGATAACACATTGATGTCTGAGTTGTTGCTAAGCAGTGGTTACACTAAGTCAAGGACTTTTCAGCTTCTCATGCTGAAGGACTGAGGGACACAAGAAGCTGGGAGGGGGCACAGCCAGGACAGCAGACCCCAACGGACCAAAGGGATATTCCATACCACATGACTTCACGCTCAGCATATAAACTGGGGGGAGCTGGTTGAGGCGGGCTGCTGCTGCTTGGGGACAGGCTGGGCATTGGTCAGTTGATGGTGAGCACTCGTTTTTCATTTGCATTGCTTGTCTTCCTTGGGTTTTATTTCTCTCTCTTTCTTGTTATTTTTCTTCCCATTACAACTTCTTCTTCTTCTATTTTGATCCAATTTTCAAACTGTTCTTATCTTAACCCATGAGTTGTCTCACTTTTACTCTTCAGATTTTCTTCCCCATCCCATGCAGCGGTGGATGGAGCGAGCGGCTGTGTGATGCTTAGTTAGACTGGGGTTAAATCATGACAGACAGCAATTACATCACTGACGTGACAGTGCAACTGCAGAACCAGCCTGCACCTTTCTTCCTATGGAATTATTGACACTGACAATAATGTCTGGATTTATTAGTTGTTCTGATGATATTGGTGTAAAATGCAGTTCTGGAACATGCAGACTCATAAGTTTCTGGCTTAAAAAGCTGGCTCCGATGCCACGGAATTAGAAGCAGAATGTGGCCTCAGAAGGGAACTACATACCCACCTTACAAAGCCTATTCCCATGCAGAAAAAGGAAAAGAATGAAAATTACATGTTAAAAATGCACAGCAAATAGATTTGTAGAAATTATCCTACGATCACATTAATTCAATAAGAAAAGCAGCTACTATTTGTTTTCCACAGGCAAATGGAAATACCAGTATTCACCACGTGGCAGTCAACAAAAAAACAAACTGCTATTTCCTTGCTGAAATTGTTCACATTTTGCTATCCAATGTTTCAGGAAGAAAATTATTTTCATTTTGGCCTCCCACTGCCTCCGCAACATCAGAGAATGTCTCTCCCTGTTGGAAAAACAATAGGAGGCAAAGAGGAAAGCAGCTTTTTTCCTGAGACTTTGGGCTAAAAAACGCCATCAATTTCAAAATTACAACAGTGGCAAAGTGCTTCTTTCAATCTGGTCCTTTCATTTTTGCCTCCTGCTGCCGTTCCTATTGTCAAAGTGGCAGCAGGAGGCAGAAATGAAAAGACTACTGCCGGCAATCACCCTTGGGCAAAGCGTTAATAAGAAGTGAAACACCCCTGTGCCATAACAAATTCCAGAGGTACGAAAATGGGGTTTGTGTGTCTCTCGTGTAGTGCCATGAAGGATCAGCCCATCAGGATAACTCTTCTGTTTCTGGAACTACATTGATCAGGCATCAATGAGCCAGAGCGTTTGGGCTAGTACTCAGGAAACTAAGAATGAAACAGCGTATTGTTAGAAAAGCAATAAAATCCAACAAAACCAAACCAACAAAGCCCTCCAGATAACTCTACTTCAAGTCAGAGAAAAGAAAATTACTCCACTGGGAAAAGTTGGGGCAATTTTTCAAGACATTGGGTAAATGGGTTGAGTCATAAGAGCACAAAGACCCAACTGCCTGCCAAGCTAACCTAGAATGTTTGAACCTGAAGAGCCGGTTGGAATGTGAGCGTAAACAGGAGAAAAGACCAAAGCTGAGTGCTTAGTGCTGCCAAAAATTTTTACAAATTTTAACAAATTTGCTCAGCCACCTGTAGATTACACTATTTCAGAGCTATTCACCTAAAAAACAGCAAGAAGGTATAGTGCAACCAGAAAGAAATCACCAACAACTGTCCTTTCAAACACACTGCAAGCCAGAGAGCAGCTCTTGAAATGGGTGACTATGACTAACCCAGCCAAATAATGACCTCTGTCTCTTGCCCTTTGGTGAAGTTTCCAAAGAATCCAAGTTGGCCAGCTGTAAATCAGTGCCCTCCAAAAATGACTTATTTAAAAATTATGCCTTCGTTACCTGAAAGGAGAAGTTCAGTCCCCAACTGAGCCTACCTGAAGCATACTTGGGGCTTACACAGCCCCAGCAGCCAAGGCCATCTCTGGTAGCTGGTCACTGCAAGGATGACCGAATTGTATCCTTTTTGGAACAAGTATGACTTTAAAAGGGATCATAGAATCATGGAATACCAGGTCGGAAGGGTCCTCAAGGATCATCCGGTCCAACCTTTCTTGGCAAAACCACAACCTAGACAAGATGGCCCAGAACCCTGTCCAGCTGAATGTTAAAAGTGTCCAGTGTTGGGGAATCCCCCACTTCCCTGGGAAGATTATTCCAATGGTTGAGTGTTCTCATGGTGAAAAATTTTCCTCGCGTCCAATCGGAATCTACCCAGGAGTAACTTGTACCCATCACCCCTCGTCTTTTCCATGTGACTCCTTGTAAAAAGGTATTTTCCATCTTCTTCGTAGCCACCCTTTAAATACTGGAACATGGTGATAAGGTCTCCCCCCTAAGCCTTCTCTTCTCAAGGCGGAACACACCCAGTTGTCTCAGCCTTTCCTCCTATGGCAGGCTTCCCAGTCCTTGGATCATCTTAGTGGCCCTTCTCTGGCCTTCTCCAGCCTGTTCACATCTTTTTTGGATAACGGAGACCAAAACTGAATACAGTATTCCAGGTGTGGCCTGGCAAGTGCTGAGTAGAGTAGGATAATGACTTCTTTACCTCTGCTGGTGATGCCCTTGCTGATGCAACCCAGCATCCTGTGTGCTTTCTTAGCCGCTGCAGCACGCTCTTCGCTCATATTGAGCTTGGATGGTTTAAGCTAGTTCTAGGAAGTTTTAAGCAGCTGGAGTAAATCAAGTTAGAAGGTAGGAGCTGTGTCTCGGTCTGTCCCTGCTTAAGGCTTGAAAGAGAACATATTATTTGCCAAGATTATAAATCTGTTTTTACTACCTTTGTGGTAACAAGAGTTCATTAAAAGAGAGCAAAATCATATTCCTCTGAAGACCTTGGAAAAAAAAAAAAAAAAGGCGTGAACAAAGCTGACTTCATCTACAGAAGTTCTTTAAAAACAGAGAAAACAACAGGGAAGTGAATAAAGAAGCTAATGAAATTGAATATGGTATTATTTTTCATTGAATGAATTAAATAAAAGAGAGGAGGGTTTTCTTCATTATCACTGAGCCAAGATAAAGTTACCTTTCTTCCATTAAAAATAAAAACCAGTGGTACTTCACAAATAAAAGCACTACTATTTCTTGTGCTAGACTTGAACAAGAATTTATGAAGCTTGAAAACTATACTCTATGCAAAGTGCACCTAAACTGTTTCAACACCTGTGTTTCTTAAAATAATAAAGGAAGATGATTTAAAAAAAATTCCATATGAACTCAAAAGGAGGATAAGACTGTTTTATCCTTAGATCAGAGTTCTTTATTGACTTAACCTGTACACAATCCTTGTCATATTAACTTTAAGGACATGCAGATAAAATTAGTCCAGTGAAATCAACACAAGCATAAAAGAACAGCCTCAGGGGAAAAAAAACCAGATTCTATTTAAACCGTTAAAATATTACCAGACTTTTAAAACATTATTATTCCTCTTGCAGTTGGTCTTATCTTCTGAAGAGCGTAAGACCTGTCTGCTTGGTGTAATACTCTAGTTATTTGGTGGCTGGTACCATCAAGCTTTTCTGGCTATTTCTACCTCTAACAGTATTTTGCAAGCCCACGCTGAAAACACTGACCAAACGATGCATCAGTCCTTTGGACTGCACCCCAATGCCTTCTCCATAACTTGCCTATAACTTATTCATTTACAAACAAAATTGACTGTGTCTAATCTCCGTGAAAAAAACCCACAACAATCTAATAATTTAATGCCTGTATGCAGCTTAGTGTATTAGAAGATAGGGCATTGCTATGCCAGGTTAGTATGCTATTAGCTGGGGGATTCTCAAGCATCTGTCATGCAAAGTAGGTCAATTTCTAGCCATATAATTCTGATTATGTCAAAATATTTATTCATGAGTTTCCTAATTCAACATACTTCAAATAAGTCATATTTATGTGAAAAAAATAAATCTAAATTATGGTTGCTAACAACTGGGTTATCACAGCTTCAAACACTCTGGTAATCAGAGACGTGGATAACGTATTTTCCTTACAAAGTACTATGTAGTCACAGAATTGTTTTTATTTCCTATTTGGCATTATTTTTAGTCTAGTTTCTCAAGGAAACAAGAGTAACACAACCACATGCTCCATGGGTGTATGTGGGAATGTGCAAAGTACCGGAAGCCCCCATCCTCCCTTCTCACACCCGTTCTTCCCTGCATTAACACTTGAACCTTTGGGCCAATTTCAGTCAAGTCTCATCTGTATTATGAATTTTTCACGTTATGGGTCAGGGGCAAATAGGCGGCTGAATAGGGGAGAGACCCTATCAATGGATTGGCTGAGGAAAGGCCACGCTCGGAGCTTGTCTTTCCTTTCCTCAGAGCCCAGTACCCACACAGAAGATCGATGTCAAGACCCAAGAAGCCAGGCTTCATCAGTTCCTCAACTCACAAAAGTCTTTACATGGAGATTAAAAGATTACCAGAAGGAAAGGGGGTATACAATGACTTACATCATCTACATGCTTGGCAAGATCTAACCCCTTCCAGTGAGAGATTAGGAAGACTCTGAGCTGCAGGTAACGCTTGCGCAATAACAGGGAGATGGAAAAGTTCATTACCCAGCGAAGGCCATCTGTGACTCATTGATCATATAAAGACAAGAACAAACAGCAACTCTGAGGTTTTCAGCGCTACTGCAGGGAAAGAAAAGGTCTTCAGGATCACCATTTCCTTCATTCCACTCTACCCTGCTGCAGCATTCAAATTACCTTTGGATTTCCCCTTGCTCTTACCAGTCCTTGCTTTTATCAGCACCCACATGATGGGTTCCATTTTTTTAACCAACCATATCCCTATTAAATATCCTAAAAACTTCATGCTTGGCTGAAGTAAAGTCTTTTAACTTTCCTCACCAAGTAAGTGCTGCCTAAACGTATATTTCATCTTCTAATATACTGCCAGGGCGTGCAACTGAAAAACGTATAGTACTATCATTCCTAAGGCAAACAATGATGAGCCTAATTCTTCGCTTTACTGTGATTTCTTTTATGCCACTCTAGGACTGTACTGGTAAGCCAAAATGAAGAGACACTGCTCTGAGCAATGCCCACAGCAAGATGCAAAAGGCACAAAGGCCACGTGCAGGTTCTCCTCCTAGGTCATACGGAATAGCTTATACATGTCTATAATTCATAGGATTCTTTGCTTCCAGGACAGAGAGGAGGGAACAGCTTTACCTTTCCTCAGTTAAGAAGTTGTCCCTGAACAACAGAGAAAGACACACAAGACTTAAACCCTTTTGATGGTCTGTCACCTTTGTGTGTTGACAAATCTTCAGGTTGCCTTGAAACAACCACGATGACAAGGCTGCACATGAAAAAATTGTTAGAGGATGAAACTAATTCATCAACCAGGCAGCTACTTTTATGAGCTTTTAAACACAAATGCCTGTTTCTGGCCACCATGAAATTTTAAGAAGCTGTGTACCACCCCTGAGAGTTCGGTCCTCTGGCACCTGCAGAAGCTGGACAAAGACCTGAGACATTACAGCCATTACTCCCGTATTTGCTCGAGGTGCCACGTCTGCACACAGCCATGTTCTGTCAATGACCTTTTTAATCAAAGAAAAGAAAAGGAAGGCATTAACACTTTTAAATGCTTTCAATTACCAATGGTCTAATATTAATTTTCTAAATGCTCTTCTACAGGGGTAATCAAACCACGATCTGTGTTCCTTTTGTCTGGCTGTTTCTCATGCCAGGATTTAAATGCTATGTTTTGTTTCATCTTAAATAGTTTTCCCTTAGACCTTTCTGGTGGAATCTGCGGGCATTCAATACAATCTGATTGTTGATTATGTCCGTAGCAGTTATTTAACTGCCTATTGGGCTGATTTGAAAGAAACACAACGGTGGCTAACAAGACTAATCTCGGAACTACCATTTAAGAAAAATTCTTTTATAATTTAAATGCCAATTCTTTCTTCAATCACCCTCCCACATGATACCACAAAAATAAAATCCATTCGATATTGAAAACATCAGCAGTGAGTCTGAAGTAGCAGATCAAAATATAAATTCAGATGTTGAAAAAAATATTTCTACTATATGAATTTTTATGGTTGAAAGACTACTGTCATATAACAAAAACCCCTTCAGATTTTAGAAAACCTAACAGTATAAGAAAAAACAAGTGAGAGCAGATGAGGAAGAGTTGATCCTTAGGATCATGTTTTGGCAAGTAGCAATTTAAAAATTACGCAGACCTCATTATGCAAACGCTGCCACTGCCTTTTGGCTGTTCTGCGTTCTGCACTGCCTCTTCAACCCAACCCTCGCTTACACAAATTTCAAGTTGTTTACCTAAAACTTCAATACTTTCCTTGGGAAAATGTGGGGGTTTGACTTCATTTCAGATGATATGATTTCGCCTTTTCACAATCTCAAACCTTATGCGTTTGTAAAGCAGAGAGCGCAGGTGGACGCACGTGTGCATGTACGAAAGGGAGACATTTCAGCCTGACTTCAATTCAAACCGCTGGAAAGCTCAGCAAAGGAGTTAATAATAGCAGACAAAACAAGATTCATTTAATCAGCTATGTATTTCTCTGATTATAACAAACAAAGAAACAGGATTGTATGACAATTTCGAGAGCTTGGTAAACTTCAGCAGTGCCTTGTAATGAAGCCTTGGCAAGAAATAAGTGAAACACAAAGATTTTTCATATTGAGGCTGTGTAAACAGTTTCCACTTTTAGAAATGTATCCTAGCAACTCATAGAAATGGTTTTAAAAGACAGCTGGACAAAAACATAATTTGGAATAAAACAGAAGTAATTGCTAAACCAGCGAGTCTGGTGGTCCTGAACTGGTCTTGCAGTCACATCTCAACTACAATTCAAGATGTTGAGAAAAGAAACACCAGGACAAACAGATGTTTTAAACCCAACATCTGCAGGAACTGCTACAAAAAAAGCGCATCACAGTCGGTGGAAATGAGTCTGAACTTTGCATTCCTTCCTTACTGATGTAGGAAGTCTCTTTGGTTTTGAGTAGAAAGGCCTGGTGGACGTACACCTCGTGTTCCAGATTTGCACGCTGTTGGACAGAGGTACAAGATGCACAACTGAATTTTATTTATCAGCTGTTCACTCAATCCCATTGCGAATCAATTTTTCTTTTAATTTCCTTTTTTTTTTTCCAGGAGAAAACAGGAAGAAGTGATTTGTATAATAATGCACAGACCTTGATTAAATGTCTAATCAATTCAATTCAATAGAGAGATTCTGCTGACATCACCAGCAACAAAAAACGTTCATAAAATCTATCATGAATACAAAAGAAGCCTAAACTATATTTCAGGATTAGTATTTAGACTACAATTGCATAAGCGCTATTGGCAATGGGGATAAACCATGTTTATACATAACCTAACCCCCAAGAAACTGAAAACACGAGAGAAGAGCATCCTGCTCCTGAGATGCACACAGAGAATACTCCTCAGAACACACTCGATTCTACCATGGAGGATTATTTTGCTTTCCAACAGCTGTTTACATGTAAACTAGAGTACATGGCATATACAGAATAATTAACTATCAGGCTGCAAATTCAGATACCGTCAGGTAATTAGCTCAGTCACAAATCTTTGCAACTGCACTCAAAAGTGGTTGTAAATGGCAGCAGATGGCAGAGAGTGGGCCACAGGCTGGGTCTCAGTTCGATGTTCAAGGACTGAGCAAGGGATTCTCAGAGGAGGAGGAGGAAGAGTTGGGGCTTTTTTTAGGGGGTGAAGTTGGTTTTGTTTTTAAGCCAACACTTGCCGTAAAATCCCCTGGGTAGCTTAGCTATCAAGAGGAAGTTTATGATACTCAACCTCTAATGGGTAAGAAGATTTTTTTTTTTAAACTAGCATAGACACATATAACTTTCTCAAAATCTACATTTAACAGCTTGCCAGAGGATATTTTTCCACAAGAAACATGAGTTAATTTTCAGCCTCTCATAGCATCCTGAATATTCAAAGAGAGCCTCAACTAATTCTTTGATTTCTCATTTCTCCAAAGCTCGAGTTTTAGGAATTTTCTTATGAAGTTTGTCAACGGATACATTACCAAACCTCTTGTACACACTGCAAAATGTCACACATTTAATTTTGTTTCAGTTGATAAAATTCCCGCCCTTTATATGTTCCAGGTTACATACAAGGGGCCAAATCCAGAAATCTGTTTTTGATTCCTAGAAAGGGAGTCACGATCTGCCAGACAGCAAGCTCTAGCTTCATCAAATCCATCTTTCTAGTGATATGAAGTAAACCATTTCGCTTAAACACATTTCACGCCTCTCTATAAATAACCACAGCTCACTGAAGGACCCCCCCATCCTGGATATAGCATTATCTCAAGCAGAACCTCCATACCGCAGCACCCACCACTAAGCACCAAACAAAATATAAATCACCCTCTGGAGATCTACAGACTAGACAGAGATGCTAAAGCAATCAGCAGCCCGTGTTAAACACGTCAATAAAGTTCCTTACATTTGGTGGGATGCAAAAGCAGACAGTGATACCACCCTGGAACACCCTCCCAGACCCCAAGGACTCCCATGCCAGAAGGGACAGCTTTGCAAATGAGTGCCCTCCCATGTAATTTTTTAATTCACTGACCTTGCCCAACTGCTTTTTCAACTTTAAGCATTCGATGCAAACTTACTGCCTAAGCCCTATTGCTGCCCGGAGTCCCAGGCGATGCAGCGTATGCCGACCAGCGCTGTTCCGCCCCTCTGAGCCCAGTTCCCGTCAGCTCTCACCAGCCCCGCGTGCCTTCTGCTCCAAGGAACAGTGAACGCTTGCTCACTTGGTATTGTAGAACAAAACTTTCAGATGCTTTTCCAAAGTGGCAACTGAGAAATAAGAGCCCACTACTGTGCATATAAATTTATTACTATTTTTCCCTCTATGTGCATTGTTTTACATCATCAGCATTGAATTGTATCTGCTGTTTCTTTGCCCAGTTATTCGATATCATCATACCTTTCGGCGCTTCACTGCTATCTTTCATTTCTGCTGCTTTGGATAGTATTTTACTGCTAACAAACATGACTGCGTCTCTATCTGCCCCCTTCCTGGCTTATGGTACTGGTTCAGGGTGATTGACATCAGTACCCTGGCAACACAAATTAAGATCACCACTTTATTACCACTTCCCCTCTTTCTGAATTCATTTGTTACTTCTGAATTTTAAAGCTTTTGGATTCATGAAAACAAAAAAAAAGATCAGATGAAGACTAAACTGAAATTCAAATGGAGAGCAGCACACCTAACACTACATTCGGATTTATTTTGGAAAAATCTTAAGATCTTTTGTTCTAAATAGAGTTACTGACCTAGAAACATATATTCATCTCTGGAAATAAATCAAAATTCCTCCTACATTAATCTAATTGCACCAGTGGAAGCTAAGTAGTCCCTTAAGTAATTTAAGTTTCCTTATTTGAGGGGGAAAAAAATAATAAAAAAAAAATAATCAGACCTTCCCCATCGCCGGGAGTGTGTTTTTTAGAACCAGCCAGTTATGATTAATTTCTCTGTTTGCAGTAGTAAAGGCATTTTCCCTTAGAACAGGAATAGGTGTGAGCAGATAGTCTGGGTGCTAGTGAGCATTTCATTAGCAAGTAAATAAACTACTTCAAAGTATATAAAATAGTCTAGGTTTGTTTTGTTTTGTTTTTTATTTTACTGTCACTGTGATAAAACTCCCCACAAAAAATTCTGATTTCTGAAGCAGAGTAAGTTCAGAAACTAGGAACCTCTTCTAGAGGTAGCTGTAATGAAAAAAGTGGAAACTTTAAAGAATTAATGATCCTGCTGGGTTTCTCTACCTCCTAACCCTGTAATCATGAAGCTATTTTATAAAAGGGCAGCAGCACCAATCATCAAAACCCTCCCTCTTTTCCTGCGGTGCCAGTATTTAAAAGAAAGGAGGAATCCTGGCTCTATGCTGAAAGAAAGGTGCAAATCCCAGGAGGATTCAGGTCTCTTGTCCTAATCAGAGGCAAACGTAGCTGCGCAGCCTGGCGCCGGGTACCCGAGATGTAGGGCAGGGCAGGATGGCAGACTCCTGCCTTGGTCTATCTCCAGGCTCTTCTGAACCTCAGCTTCAGAGGTTCGGCTCTCCCCACGGGATGCAGAAGGCGTGTGGGAGCTGGCATAGTATGGACTCCACCAACGGAGTGAGGAGATGGAGGACTACGCACCTCGAAGTTTGCATCGCAACGTTCAGTCCCTGTGTACACGATATGAGGAACACTTACACAGCTTGTTATAAGCAGGTCACAAAATAACTTCTGGAGGCTGCGCAACCATGCCTCACAGTTTGCTTAAGGACAACGGTAGACTCTTATGAGAAGAAGTCTCCTCTCCCTTTTACCTGTCTGTTCAAAAAGTTCTTGCTCCTTTGCAAACACAAGGCTTGAGTACTGAGAATACAATTTCAACCCCGTGACCCCAAGGAGGAGGCATCTCTGTCGACAGAGGTACCATTCCCCTAGCAGCTGTTTAGCAGCATGACCCAGTTGTGATTTAAGATCAAGGACAACCAGGGAAACTCATGTCACAGAGCAGCAGAGAATTTATTAGGGCCTGTGAGTTCTTGTGAATCCCTTTTCCTTAGACAAGATGTTCTCTACAAATAGCTCTTTGTCTAGAGTAATTATTTGGGGATTAGGAAGAGCTAATAAAACCCTCTCTCGAAAGGCTAGATGAATTTGAGATGATAACAAGGTTGCGATGTGCCTAAGGGAGCAGGGGCATCTTTCTGATTGTAATTTAATCAACCTTGATTAAAAGAAAGAAACATTTACCTGTACCTTGTTCGATAAATGTCTATATTCCAGCAGGTGGCCAACCTATTCTACCTAGCGTGCTTACCATAAACAGGCTAAACTCAGATTTCCTCGGCTTCTGCTCTACCCCAAAAAAAACAAAGGAAGACATGATGGTACAGTGTATATGCAGCATATACACTAAAACCCCTGAAGTATACTCCTGAAAACCAAAACACAGACGCGAGCAACGTTCTTGAGAGACATGGTCCTGATTTCCGCTTTTAATATCCTCCAAATCCATACATCAGTGTTGGGAATAACTGCTTGCTTCGATTAGGGATATATAACTATCAGAGCAGTACTGATGCATTTCCACCGTAGTCAGCCCTAAGCATCACTCCAGTGTGTAAAAATTACACTGGCAACTCAAAAGACTTTCCTTCTCTGAGTCTGCAGAGGAAGGAGCACCGCCGAGGTTCCTGCTTCCCCCACTCACCAACAGCATTTGGATAGAGTCTTCTGCAGCAGTGCAGACAACTCTCGATGAAGTCTTCCCACACTAATCATCTCTAAAGGAAGAGTAATTTATATTAGCTACTTTTTCTTGATATGCTGCAGCTGAGGGAACAACAATAAATAGTAATTATCTGTACTCTTCCCAAAATATCGTCTCTGAAATCCCAATTATTTGTTCTCATATATACCAGAGCTCACCATCAGCGTAAATATTTCTTTCCGCCATTTCTTTCAGTCTTTGAAAGAAAAGCCTATGTAGCGAAAATCTAGGGATGCAATGGATTGAATATGAATAGCTTATTACTTCTGCAAAGTATCTTAATTATTGTAGGTCTTACTAATCCAGACAATTAAGGCTTGATTAGGCTAAAGTTATTTTTCCTACTTTAGTCATGTAGTTACTTTTATTTACATCAAGAGCCCTAAGCTGCATACACTTAAAAAGAAACCAAACTAGTCAAAGAAATACCTACCTTCCAAGTGAAGGCATAGAGAAATATATTAGTCAGTGTTGCTTAATTAGAATAAATCCTAGCAATTGAGTGAATTTTCCATATTTTTTACACAAGCTGAAACAAGCCAACTCCCGTTAAGATTTTAGACCCTGAGCTTAAACGGGTCAAAAAAAATAAGAGCACTGAAAATTAAACACACTCTGCACACAATAAAAATTAACATATTGCAAAATCACCTTCACTAAATGCAAATGGAAGATGAGGTTCTGATACGCTCACTCCGGTATTAATTTGAGTGTGACTGCTGATGAACTGAGGTGCTAATTAACTTGTAAAGCTATCAGTATTTGGCTTTAACTGATTGGCTGTATTACAGAAATCCTGGGATGCTCAGAACATGTCAAAAAAAGAAAAACAAAGCTAAAAATACTTAGGGCCTCACTGTTTTGAGACACTGGTGGTTTTAAAAGCAACAGAAGGGAAATCCAACAGATACGAACTGCTTTGCAAAATAATGAAGTGAATTAAATTAAACTATAGCTTGATGAAAATCGGTGAGGAAAACAGCACTAATGATGCTAAGAATGGAATCTAACATCTCTCCGACTACACCACACATTCAATAAGCACACTGTGCACATAAAACAATGTAGTGAGCGCAATAAACATAAACCACCGTAAAAAGAGAATGTGCACTTTATATTAGGCAGTATACAGAAATCTAGGCCAATTATATACATAAAATATTGGTATACGCTTCACACATATGCAAGAGAAAAAAAACACAATGAGGAAAAAGCAGGGCAGCAGGCGACATTTTCAAGATTAAGAAAATCCAAACCACAACAATGGGAGCTAATTAAAGAGCGTATGACATAGCAGGCTCTTCCCTCTTCCTTACCTTGATTCAATACCCCTTCAAAATAAATTAAGCAGCATCAAACGAGGCAGGAGATCGTATGGTTGTTACCCTCTTTCCTGCTTACAAATACCAGCGTAAACTGACTGCCCAGAAGCTTTTGTTTTAAACACTTTTCCTCTTTCTACTTTTGACTCAGTGGTGCCAGTTGGATACAGAAGACTCCCAAAAAGGCACTTCCACATCTGGCACAGAATAAAGTTTAACATCTGAAAGGCAGAGGGGCACATTGTCACCTGCTGAAAACGGCGGGGTGGCAACACCGGCTAGGACTGGTGGCCCCACAAGCTGGGATCTGTATTAAGAGTTTCATTATTTCACTGAAAAACCAGCAACCAGCAATTACAGCATAGCTAAAGGAAGGGACCCAC
Source organism: Pluvialis apricaria (assembly GCA_017639485.1). Taxonomy (NCBI): domain Eukaryota; kingdom Metazoa; phylum Chordata; class Aves; order Charadriiformes; family Charadriidae; genus Pluvialis; species Pluvialis apricaria. The sequence continues at coordinate 5,523,589 of CM030011.1, read as the reverse complement.
CTGTTACTAGATCATTTATGCACCATTTTCTGTTAATTAAGGATCATCTATACCAAATTTTAAGCCTGGATGTCACACAGTTAATACTGAACAGAAGACAGTCACTAGCATAGGAAAGAAATATATAGGGAAACCAATTAGCAGGGGAAAAGTGCCCTCAGAATTGTTAAATACAGATTCCTAAGTGTCTTATTACATAAATAGTTAATTAAGAAAAATTTACAGAAACAATTATCATTACCGTATTAACACTAATTGTTCTACACAGGAAGACAGCATTGTATAAAGCAAGATTGCCTGCCCATTACTTCAGCACATAAAATGTCAAGGGACTTTCTTTGGTCTCCTTAATTCCCTTCCAGTCTTTTACCAGCTCAAGACAGAAGGACTCTAAAACAATTTCAAATAACGGGAGTTAACATATTAAACACAGCACCTGCCTACTTTTACTGAAGTTAAGTCAAGTTATTCTAGTCAAAATATTCATCCTTTTTTCCCCTTCCTTCAGGAAAACATCACTTAAAACCCGGCCCAGGAAAATGTGTCGTGGCTAATATTGTATGGATAACAAATAGTAAGATTAAGTAAATATGAAGTGACATAATTATGTCTACATAGGGATTAGGTCTTGAGATTTTAAATTCAGTGAAAAATTCTTCAAAGAGAAAAGAAGCAGCTGATATATAAAAAAAAAAAAAAAAAGAGGGGAGAAAAGATTGACAAAAAATTAAAGAGAGGAGGGGTGAAAAGAAGGCTTTCTGCTCACATTTTTGATTCCAGCACTGTTTTCTCAAACTCTGTAGATGGAAATAGAAGTCAAGGGCGTGTAGCCAAGCACAGAATTTGGCCCTTCAGCTCAGGGCTGCCGTGCCTGATTGAGTTTCATTTAAGCCTTCTCCAAATCGCCTCCCGTGTTGCCTATCTGCCAGCAGCTTTTTCGGCGCAGCACGTCCTGCCTTCGGGGCAGGGAAGGAGGAGAGGACCCGCTGCAGCTCCCGTTAGCGCAGGATTTTCTGCTGCTGCAAAGGGTTGCAGCTCTCCAGGTTCCCACTTAAGAACTAGTCACCTTCTCGCCCACGAGAACCCAAATGTTACCCGCTTGCCATTACAAATCTGCCCGGGTAAAACAACTCTAGATGTGAATGTCTCCTCCTGGATCTCAGATATGAGTATTTCACGTCAGACTTCCACAATTTTTTTTTTTTCATAGGAAAAACAGGGACTCTGAGATTGGAACTTCAAGCCATGCACCCCAACAAATCAATCCAAAACCCCCATTAGCAAAACCATTACTACAACAACCCCCTAAATACAGTCATCTCTATTTGCTCATTTAAAAGACAACCAGACCAGTGTCCTTGGAAATCTGAACTAATATGCTACAAAAAGTTGTTTTTTTCCTCAATCTGTATGGCAAAGGTATCTGTTATATCCTGTCTGCCTGTTCCAGGAAGAAACAAAAATTAGAAACAGAGTATTTATTTACATTTCGACTTCTTTTTCCTCAATTGGCATGTAAACTAGAGGGAGGTGTGGAAGGAAAATAGAGATCTTTTAAACTGGTAACTTCTCACAGGCCAATTCCCTCACCTTCCACTGAAGTCAGACACACACAGAGCTCTGTATAACCTGGTCAGATCAGCTCTCATTTTCTCCAGATAAAAAAAAGGAAATATTTGCAGAAAAATGAGATGTACCCAATACTTTAAAAAAAAAATATTAGAAAGTTATTTGCTTCATGATGTCTAAATATCAAATACTGACCCCAGAGCCTAACACAGGAGAATAACGGAACTTTGTTTTTTTCCCTTTTGTCAATACCAAGGTGGAAGAGGATAAAGCTGTTGTCAAAGTACACGTGAAGGAGACGAGGAATGGCCTTACGTAAAGACTATGTCAATGTACTTTGCATATTTAACATCTGTGGTAGCAATTACCAGGGCGGTGGTAATAGCTGGAACAAGGAGCTTCTAAAGCTGTCTCTCCCAGGAGTAGTGGGCACATGGAAACAAGGCAGTACAAACTATTCAGGTGGGTATCTTCCTCTGAGGCTTATTAGATTTATAGGGGAAATAGGGGAAGAGGGCTCTGGCACATGGTATGGTGATACAAATCTGAGAAATCGGCCGTAGGCTTGAGTAGAACATCTATTGTAGTGACCCACAGTGAGGACCAGGAGAGCAAAGAAAGAAGCTCAAGAAAAAAAAAACAAAACAGCAACTGCATTGCAGCTGGAAAGTCATCTGCCTGACATTCAACCATGCCAGTTGTTCCCAGCCTAGTCCAGTGTACGCAGAAGGTAACTGGAAACAGCAACCTGACACTGAAGGAGCAGACTACAATAAACACCTAGAGATACACTGCATAATCATCTGTGACTGTGAGGGACTGGACTCAAAGCTCTTCCCGATGCTCTCATGAAACAGCAAGTTTGAAGTTCTTGATGTAAGAAGGCAAATGAGCTTCATTCAGAAAGAGCAGTAGATCCTGATGCCTCCGTGCAGTCACAGAATCATAGAATGGTTTGGGTTGGAAGGGTCCTTAAAGAACATCTAGTTCCAACCCCCCTGACATGGGCAGGAACACCTCCCACTAGACCCGGCTGCTCAAAGCCCCATCCAGCCTGGCCTTGAACACCTCCAGGGATGAAGCAGTCAAGTGTCAATCACTAAAGCTATGCTTCTCGAGCTTACAGAGGTCCCGGTAGCTACAACAGCCCCAAACTCAGCGCCACGTGTGCCATTCCAGCTGAGTCCACAAGACAGGATTACCCCAGTTTTTTCTAATTACGGCCCAGAGAAATACCAGGGTGGTGAGAACCTCTCCAGGCTGGCCCGTCACATGAGAATTAGTCAGTTTGGGGCTTTTGCTAAAATAGCTTGCAGGAATTAAGCTCTTTTACCTTGAATCTGAATGCACAGCCTAAACCTTTACATAATCTTTTCCTCACCGCCACCTCTTCACCTTACCTATAATTAAAATGACGAACACTGGATTTTAAATAAATGCCCCGCCACAGTAGAAGAACAAAGCAGACTTTCATACTGTTTGTGTTAGTGCTGTCATTTCAGAATTCCTCAGACTTAAAAAAAAAGCAGTAGAAATATGCACTCATTTATACAAGGGCATCTGCTCCCAGCAAGGCTAGACTTGTCATTATTATCCTCCACCAGCTCATCCTTTGAATAATACGGGAAAAATCGGAGAACAAACTCCAAAGATGGACAACGGGATTTTACTGTTTCTTAGGTTCAAATGATTTCTTGTGCACACTAAAGCGTACGCCTGTCCGGCAGCCACGCAAGCACACAAGGCAATCCCGCACACACCAGCAGGCACTTTAAAGGCCTCGTTTACCTGTTTGGCACATCTCTGTTGACAAATAGGATTTTCAGCTCAGCTTCTTAATAATGATTCTGTGTGGAGCTATTGAGTAATGAGAATAACTACTGAAAGTCATAACGTGCCTCTGGTCTCGGTGTTAGACCCCATCCGATTTCCGAGGCTCCCTTCAAGGCTCTCCGGCAGCCTCCCCTCATTACGCGCGCAGCGAGCAGCCGCTCGGTGTGCTGAAATCAGACCTCAGCGTTTGAGAGCTTCACTCCAACAATGCCAGCTAATGAAAATGATGGCAGAGGAGAAGAGAGCGGTAATGAGACATTTCAAAGAAGTCACACGTGCTTGCTTGAAGGTGCGGAAGCACGGAGGTGCACTACCCTGTTTTTTTATTTTTTTTTCCAAATATATGGAAGTCTAATGACTTCTGTAACAACTGCAGAAGCTCCTATCCAGGTATCGGCACCTTCTGATTTAAAACAACTTGTAACGTGAAAGTAACACTTGGAAAAACACGAACCCTGCACTGCCTCTGGTTGCCTCCTCAAGGGGAGGATCACAGCGAGGAGCACAGAGTGGAAAGGACGAGGAGCCACCCACCAGCGCTGCAGAGCACTGGACGGAGCGTCTCACCCACGGGCAAAGGATCCTCCTTAACCACAGGCTTCCGTTTCTCATCAGCAACTGTTATCCTCTGACTACAACCCTTGCTGCTCCTGAGCAGTCAGCCTGCCCACAGTGCGAAAAGGCAGAGGTGACCTTTTCCCACTCGCCTACTGATTTCAGAGAGTAATATTTAACATTTAAATGAGGCACGGTAGGTAAACATTTACAGCTGCCCTATCTCCGACTCTCTGCCTCGCTGGCTAACACACAAGCCTTTTGTCTCTCAATTCAGCCGATAGATTTGCAAAATCCATTATCAGAAAGTTTCTGGATGTGACTGGATAGGATTTTGTTCCCCGATTCTTTAAAAAAAAAACAAACCAAACAGGTTATCCAGGTATTCAGAATAAGTTTCCATTATTTAAAGAGAAGTTTTTCAGCACTCATATCTTGCTGTGGTGAGTTCCATAGGACATATATCAATATCATTTTTTTAAAACTTAAACTTACTGCTCTTGAGGTTTTACTTTGTTTGATCTATTAGCATGAAGCATCAGATTTATCTTTGCCAACTCTCTGCACTAACCACTCTAATTTTATCCAAGTTCTCTCATGCCTTTCTCTGCCTACCATCTTTTTGACTATACTTTTCTGTAGCACAATGGCATTACAGAACTTTCACAAATTTTTTTTATTTATTCCACTCTCCAGACATAATATGATACTGTCAGCATTAAGGAGCAGGTAATTAGGTTTTTTCTGTATGGTGGGAAAAGATAAGAAGAAATCAGCTAAATTTACAAGGCAGAGATTAAGGCAAACTTTCTGTCCTGCACTTGGACCACAGGAACACCCACCTATCCATAATATGCTTCTTTCTTCTTAAAGATTTTATAGGAGCAGCTTAGACAAACACCTGCCTGGCATGGTCCGGATCTTACCTCTGTGATTTCTCAAGGACTTTCAAGGCCCATAATGCTATAAAATTATATCAAATTAATTTTCTACTATCACTTCGATTTATTTTTTTTTTAAGCTAATGTTTTTAAAGGATAAATGGAAGCATTTGTAATTTACCCAACACCCCCATCTGCCAGGAAGTCTAATGTATAAATTCCTAGAAGAACCTATAAAGCCAAGATGTTTTTATTTGAAGACTGCAAACTTAATATCATCCATGACTTGAGTCAAAAAGTTTATGGCTGTCATCTTCAGCCTTTCTCCTGCAACCATTCTTTGGAGTCACCAATTCTAGACATATTCTTTCTATTCCTTGGCATCAGTTCTCTGCATTTCTTTCAGGTGAAAAACATATTCCAGCTGACTGTTATATCACTGAACTGCATAGGATTCAGCTGAACTAAAAAAAGTACAATATTTTTCACTTTATTTTCTTAATAGTAATTATTCACCATGATTTTCCCAGGCACAGTGCTGGCTCAAATGTAAAAATATATGTAAAAGTAAATATACAGTTATATGTTTTGCTCTATGTAAAGGAAAGTTCCCCAGAGTACCTTTAAGTAATGTCATTGTGGTTTGTCTTCTAACCAAAGACCTTCATTATGCTCCTGGGGAGAAGAAATATATGGCCATGGCTGTTCATCATTAAGCACCATCAACACCATATTTCCTCTACTGAGTTGGCAGTTTACAAGGCAAAGGATTTTACTGAGGGTTTTTTTTTTTCCTTAGTCATCCCTTTTCCATTCTTATGTTTTATAAGCTTTTTTCCTAAAGAGACATAATGCCCAAACTTTTGTCTCTCTAGTTAAAATGATTCGAACTACTAACTAATTGCAATCAAATTCAACAGAATACGAAAGATATCAAGTTCCCTTAGATTCTATGAAGATCAGGAGCCAAACAGAGGGGAAAGATTCAAACGAAGGTCTCCACTGAGAGAAGAGTTGCAACACCAGTTCAATCTCGTCATTAGATGTTAAATAATCTACGTAAGAGAAAGTAAGACTCAGCTGACATAGAATTACTCATATCCTCTTTTGCCACCAATCCTGGCTAGCTCATAACGTGAACAACAGACTACCAAAATGAGTGATTTTCAAGATCTGCTTTGGGAACAAATGTTTCAAGAATAATTTTTAGAGCACAGTGGAAAGCAAAAGCAAAACCTAAAAATCCTCTCAGAATCATATCCTTATTCTCATAACATAGACAAAAGCACTGGAAAATAAAGGTAAAGTCAATTTTAAGGTATAAATTATATTCAATAATGACTTCATTTTGACTTTCTTTTCCAAGTACTTCACATATATATTTCTATTTATTGATTGCAGTCACACTCAGGAGAAAGTTACAACTCAGCTTTGGATTTTGGGTGTTGTTTTTTGGTTTGTTTTTGTTTTTTTGTTTTGGTTTGTTTTTTTAATTGAAAGTATTTTTCTTTTATTTGCCACTCTATTATTTCCCTTCTTATTCTTTTTTAAGCTTCCCTCATTCCCCTTGCGGAGCAGCAGAGGTGAGGGAGGGCTGGTGCTCCCATCACTCCCCATCTCCCAAAGCCTCTCAGCGGTATCCCTGATCTCCCCAAGTCTAAACCTTTTCCCTCTACATTGGTACTTGCTGTTCGGTGCCACTAGCACCTTTTTCTCAATCAAGAAGAAAGATGAACAGCTGCCCGGGTAGTCAGGTTCAATTTCACTCCATAGATCAACTAACTAAGAGCCGCAGCGCAGCATAATTTACATCCCCCGTCAAAAGCCTGAGCATAGCTGACGGCCAACTTTACCCAGCTTTGTCTGATCTTAATCCATTCCTGAACTTTGAGTTCCAGAAGCAACCAGCTCGGCCCAATTGAAACGTTTTAATGTCTAATCTATGATACAAATTGCTCACTTGCTACAGAAAAGCCTATTCTTTATTAAAAAAAAATTCAACCACAGACAAGGCAAAACATAGCACAGAGAAGTAATTCAAAAATACAGATTAAGCATTCAGGTCTTACCAACAAAGGCATAGTGAAATCCAGGTGACTGGTACCCAGTAAACAAAAGGGCACATCTTTCTTAATTTTGATTGGTTTCATATAATTTTTGAGAAGCAAGTGTTTGTCTTTTTTAATCACCTGCAAGTGGTTTCAGCTCCAAGTAAAGCATTCCCAAGAGCGCAGGTACAGCTGCGAGCACATCACTTAACTAGGCTGAGCATTTCCATCATCGCTGATGTGATGTTCACAGCATCGCTGTTTTAGGCTCACCTAAAACTGGTCTTGCAATAAAATGATGTCATTTACATCTAATACTCTGATACAGTGTTGATAAAGAAAAAGTACCAATAGGCTGTAGAACTCGACACCCCCAATGCCTTTCGCTCTTTCAGTGACAGAACCAACGGAGGTAAAAATTCAGCTTTTGACTCACGTTGGAGATTGGAAATGAAAACCTTATTTCATTCAGACCCATTGGCAGCAAGTCCTTCCATAGAAACAGATACAAATTCTCCAGTCCTGAAACGCTTGAAGCCAGCAACACACAAAAACCTGAGTGATGCCTCTGCAGAGGATAAAATGCTTTACAAGCAGGTAGTTTTGTTGGTATCATTTAATACAGAAAAACAGCATCTTCTTTTGTAAAAATCAATGTAGGGTATCTACTCTCCACTGATATATAGGATAAACCGCAGAACTTGGTAACATATCATCAGAGAAACCACCTAAAGACATTCACATCTGGGAAGACTCACGTTCAGACAGAAGAATCTTTTTTCCTTTAACTCTGATGTTATTTAGCAGCAAAGCAGCACAAAAGCCTAACTCTGGGCACTGAGTCCATAATTTTACATCTCTGGATTTCCAAGATTTACATCTGTCATAAATATCAGAAACATGAATCTTCGAAATCAAATATTAAAATGAGGGATGATACTGTAATGCGCTGCGGCATATGGTAAATTGCTGTCATTTCTTGAGAGGTGGCAGCATTTCAGTGGCAGCTGATTGCTTTATTATTTTTGCATTCATTGCCCATCACTGATGTATGCAGGTTCATTTTCATTTTTAAAAAGTAGCTCTAAAATAAAATTTTAAAAAGCACTGTTCACAATAGGCAGAGTGCACCCATGATTTCTGGGCAACATTCTGTGAATCTCGTCTTTATTTAGTTTTAAAGTTTGTACAATACTTTGAGATGTAGGATAGAAGAGACAGATCTCCATCTTCATAGACAGTATTTATAGATGTGTACAGCATCTCTACTAATTTTGTGTTCAAACATGCCACAAATATCTCCAGTAATGGGAAGCTCAAAACGTACATTAGCATTAGTAGCTTCTCATAAAGCGAGTCCTCAAAAATGCTTTTTAAACGTATCAGGTTGGACTCAACATTTAGCAGCCCCTTCCACTCTATAGAAAAGGAAGGAAAAAAAGCAGTATTTTAAATTTTCAGTAAAATACATTAATGGAAAAATATTTGCCTACATCCTGCGTGTGAAGCATGCAAGGATGGAAAGCTGTCGTAGAACACTTTATTACCATCAACTGGGATGTTCTTGGCTTACCAGTACATTATCACAGCGTGTTATTTTTCACAGTGGCATCTAAGCGTTCATCCCGCCTGTGTTTCTTTGTTACTGGTCACTACATTATCCTCCTGCTACACTAAAGGTTAGTCTGAAACCTCGTTATCATCTTTGCTTATATCAGAGCTTTCTGTAAAAAGTGCCATTTTTGTGTCCCCCCAACATTCTCCGCTGCATCATAATTTACTGCAAGATTAAGAACTGAAACAATTCTGCATACATTATCTTACCCACAAGGAATGGAAAAAACTCAACATCACAAGCCACAATTTCAAATTGTGACTTTAATAGATCAAACTCCTCTGAGCCCATCAAAAAAGGCAGGTGAGAGTCCCCATACACGCAGTCACCTGGATTTTATATACTTGCTGTTTGCTCCAAATCTTCGTTTTCCTGCAACTCTGATCTCATTGTTCTGTATTTTGTTTCTCTAACTGCAAGGGGAAGCAAGAAAAGTGGTTTTCTAGTTCAGAGTCAACACACATGACAGCGTAACACAGCCTTGCAGTCACTCAGTGCCCACAGTCCTCAATCCTAATCACACCTTCTCAGTTAATAGTTCTCCTTCCTATATTGAGCCCAAACACTACCAGTGTGGATGCACGAGAACTCCATAACCACACAAATACATAACATCTGACAAAGCACAGCATTGTTATATGCCTACAAACCTTCCTTTGGTTTCCTAGACGATGTGCAAGGGTAAGGGAAGACTATATAAAGCCACACTTTAAGTTGCTATAAAGCATAGCTGGTTTTAAGCCATGCCGGAAAATTATCCTCAGCCTGAGTTCAATAAAGAGAAACCACTTTCAGGATCTTTTTATCAGGCTATTTTCAATTCCACAGTAGCAAAAGGATGCTTATTTTAAATAATGGGTTAATTCTGGTCACCTTCATTGGGAAATGTATTATGGAAGAATAGGTAGAGAATAAGTTTTTTCAAGCAAATCTCAGACTACAGTTAGCAAGGATGCTGTAAGCATAAGTAGGATTGTGAGGAAGCTCATGGTGTCAGGATATATGGGTATAATTAAGTGAAGAAATAACAGAAGAGACTGAGGGCAAGCCAGGTTTGCAGAAGCCCTCTAGGATGTAGTTAGAGAAACAATCCTTGCACTTGGCCAGCAACACATCTCAGGACACTGCTGTAAACCAGGTTTAGTGAGAAAATCCCAGCCATGGGAGGTCTGAAAAAAATCAGGACAGGGCTCATCAGAACAGGTGTTGCAGTTCACTGAAGCTCCTGATGCTTCAGGAAAAGAATCTGTTTCCATACTTGAAACAAGTCTACTGATGTGATTGGGGACTGACCAGTGTTTTACGTTCTGAACTCAACAACCATATGATGTTTTGTTTCATGATTACAGAGTGCTTCCACTAGTAATTCATGAAAGTTACGCTTTGGCTCTTTTCCATGAACTACGCTGAGCACTGTCTCTCAGCCTTGTGAGACTCCACACGCATTATCATTTTCTATTCTGCATCACTGTCATTGCTCTTTACCTGCAACCTCTGGAAAAGCATTGCAGAAATGTTGTATTTAGACAGAAATGGAAACAAGACTGTAATGATGCCAAAGAGCAGTAATTAAAGTGAAACAAATTAGATGGGGAAGACACTGAAAGACAATCTACTTGAAATACTGTATTTCAGGCCACCTACGGAAAAAAAAACCAACTAAACAGTTTTTCATTTAGAGTTATGGTTAATTAATTATGAAGGTAAACCCATAAAGATTAACAGCTGTACTAGAGAAATCTTCTGCTGTGTATTTGCAAATACTGCAATTCCCATACTCCCAAAGTCACTCCTGGGCTGCCAGTTTTGATGGGGAGGTGAAGAAGAATGGAGCTTTTTCAGAAATACCCACTAAATCCGAATTGAAAAGAAAATTTTTGATTTAGATTCAGACTATAGAAAGAGTTCAAGAAAACTAAAGTGTTAAACTTATCAAATCCTGAACAGTCACATATTTACTCATTCTTTGGACTTCTAGTAAAGATGCTGCCCCAACCAACAAGCAGCCATGACGCAAAGGGGTTGTCCTGACAAAGATTAAAATCTTGTATGGCTATTCACAGAATCACAGAATGGTGGGGCTGGAAGGGACCTCTGGAGATCATCTAGTCCAAACCCCTGCCAAAGCACGTTCACCTAGAACAGGTTGCACAGGAATGCATCCAGGCAGGTTTTGAAGACCTCCAGAGAAGGAGGCTCCACAGCCTCTCTGGGCAGCCTGTGCCAGTGCTCTGCCACCCTCAAAGGAAAGAAGTTTTTCCTTATGTTCAGATGGAATTTCCTGTGTTCCAGTTTGTGCCTGTTGCCCCTTGTCCTGTTGCTGGGCACCACTGGAAAGAGTCTGGCCCCATCCTCTCGACACCCACCCTTTAGATATTGGTAAGCATTGATGAGATCCCCTCTCAGCCTTCTCTTCTCCAGGCTAAACACACCCAGGTCTCTCAGCCTTTCCTCATAAGAGAGGTGCTCCACTCCCCTGAGCATCTTCGTAACTCTCTGCTGGACTCTCTCCTGTAGTTCCTTGTCTGTCTTGTACTGGGGAGCCCAGAACTGGACACAGTACTCCAGATGCGGCCTCACCAGGGCAGAGTAGAGGGGGAGGATGACCTCCCTCCATCTGCTGGCCATGCTCTTTTTGATGACCCCAGGATACCACTGGCCTTCTTGGCCACAAGGGCACATTGCTGGCAAGTCAACTTGTCCACCAGGACTCCCAGGTCCCTCTCTGCAGAGCTGCTTTCCAACAGGTCAGCCCCTACCTGTACTGGCGCATGGGGTTATTCCTCCCTAGGTGCAGGACCCTACCCTTGCCCTTGAACTTTGTTAGGTTCCTCTCTGCCCACCTTCCCAGCCTGTCCAGGTCTCTCTGTATGGCAGCACAGCCTTCTGGTGTGTCAGCCACCCCTCCTGGTTTAGCATCATCAGCAAACTTGCTGATGGCACACTCTGTCCCGTCATTGAGATCATTGATGAGTATGTTGAACAAGACTGGGCCCAGTACTGACCCCTGAGGAACACCGCTAGCTACAGGCCTCCAACGAGACTCTGTGCCGCTGATCACAACCCTCTGAGCTCTGCCATCCAACCAGTTCTTAATCCACCTCACTGTCCGCTCATCTAACCCACGCTTCCTAAGCTTACATATGAGGATGTTATAGAAGACATCAGCAGGCGCTTCATTTCATGGAGAATAAATATATAATTAGCCTCACCGTCTCATTTTGTAAACACAAACTCTTGCCTATAAACAGCCAAGTTATAAAGCAGAAAAATAACCATGGAAAAGAGCAGGTACCAACCATCCCGGCTGTAAGCCAGGGCAACAAGGGAGCGGAGTAGCTTTCCGCAGGTACAGCCCCCAGCTCCTTTCCTCCAGAGGGTTGGAGAACATCTCAGAAGCAGGAGTGCAACCCTGCAGCCCTCATTGTGATCAGGCCTCCGATACTGGTGAAAAAATACCCATTTGGTTGTATTTGGACTACAATGGTATGTCGGCATACAAGGGATGTTAAGTATAAAGTGACAAATTTAAGCAGGCGTTTTCAAAGCAATCACTCAGTTCAGGAAAAACGCACCACTAAAAGTGCTTGATATGCTCCAGTAATATTTGTAAATAGTTTATGGAAATACCTGAAATTACAGACCAGCGAGTATGTCTAATTTCAACTCAGCGTGACGGTTTTCCTCAAGGGAAGACAAGTCATAAATATGAAACTGTCAGAAGTTCCTTAAAACTCAAGCATGATATAGCCTAAATCTGCCACACAGCTGAAGAGAAGTGGAAGAAAAATAAAAAAGAAACCCCAGAAAACAAGTCTGAAGTGATTTCTGTGTGCATTTTTGAAAAAAATGAGGATTTTCTGCAAGTTATTTTTTCAAAAGTTGTTGAAATCCAAATTCCCTTTTTATCTGCCTTGGGCAGAATTCTCAATTTCCTACAAGCAGAGTCCAAAGAGTGTTTTAAGGCACACTGACACCTTCAGAGCTGTGCAGATGCAACACGGGCCCCTGAAGCCGCCTGTCATTTTCTCCGATGCCATCGACACACTTTTCCTACTTTTCTCTCTTTGTTAACTCATAAAGGGAAACTGGAAAGAGATCGGCTTCTGTTGCCGCGCTGCAGACTGGATTCATTAGGAGTGTCCTAAAAATGTGCTGACAAATGAAGGGGGAAAAGAAATGGTTAAGAAACACGGTGAATATTTTTATATTTTAATTATGTCACACCGCATATTTTACCTGCGGGAGATTAAAATATTTACAACTTTTTACACATTTACATAAGATGTATGGCTTTATCAGAGACTGAGGGGAAAAAGGGGGTCTAAAAAAGAGAAATAAAGGTTTATTTTAGTGAATATGGTCACGTTACATGACAGTGACGAACTTGCGCCAACACAGAGCAAGCAGTATTTACAAAACACTGAATTTAATAGCGGTTTGATTTCTGAAGCAGCTTTTCCATTCTCCTCAGTAGCAATTTCATTCTATTTCTATGAAAATGAAAATTTTAGAGAGATTCTACTTTACTTGTGCTGCTTAATAGCTCTGCCTTTTTCCACTAACAAAGAAAATAAAGCGTCTGCATGCTTAGCACCTACTCAGTGTTAAATACTCACCTGCTCCTCTTCCAACATGGGGTTTGCCATGTGTCTCTTACTGTCGTAAGACTTTTTACAGCATTAAACTGCCATGTATACAACCCATACTATGTTGACCATTCTGAAAACCAGACAGACCTTGTATTGTGTATTTATTTACATTTAAAATGTAACTAGAGAAATCGCTGGTATTTATTTATTTTCCTCACAGCATTTTGCACGACTCTGTAAACAGCAGACCCGGAGTCATATGTGTTTATTCTTACAGCTGGGGACCAAAATCCCTTTGCAAGGACAAGATATTTAAAACCCCTCCTCCCTAGAGAACCAGCTTTATTTCAGGTATCTTAGAGAGAAAATCACATTTCCCTACCAGAGCACTCCCTTAAGCTCCTAGACATGGCTGATGCACTGCCCAGCATCCAGAAATAAGTGGAATTTAAGGCTTTTAGGTGATCTTAGGCTTTTTCTACATTGCAACATTTCGTGGGTTTGTTGTCTAGCTGAGTGAAGAGGAGAAAAAAAAAAAAAAAGCCGTAATCTTGAGGATAGTGCTATGTTTTCAAATTTTCTTTTATCAAAACGTTGTGCCATGGACAGACACGTGGGACATCGATTCCCTGAAATCACTGCCATGTCCCTCACCCCAAGGAACTCCACAAGACCACTCACACGCTAACAAGCAGAGGCTCCTTGTAACTTTTTTTTTTTTTTTTTACTATTTTATCAGTTGCTTCTGAATTACCTAGTAATGTTTAAATGCTTGTTTTGAACTGTAAATCCATGAACAGCTTGATAGGCAGCAATGACAACAAGCACATGTTATCATCTTGCCTAAGGATACTGCCACCTTCTCAGCCAACACCCCCACAGGAACTGATCACCTCCAACATCTCCCACGCAGGCGCGCATAGCTTGAATTTAAGAAGTGTTACAGAAAAACAGTTGCCTTGTGCCAAAAGTAATACTGCCATAATATTTTTTTTTTTTTACTTTCTCCAGGAACCTGCCAAAATGAGCACGGAAGATTAAAGAATTTGTCCACATAATGAAGAAAACAATTATGCACGTGTAATGTTTTTAAGAAACATGTTTTACTTCCCAAAACACAAAAAGAAAGTTTCATGAGGAAACTAATAAACCTATGAGGATCCTGGTATTTCTTGCTGTACCACAACCTATTTTATAACAGGCACATCTTAGTTTCCTATTACGTTTATATTTCAATAAAACAGTTAAAACCCAAACTATTGTTTATTTTCTGTAATTTTCCACTTTTCTACTCCAACAAAACCTTATGAATCTCTACGTAGTGGCCAATTATTCAGAAAGAAAACTATAACACATAAAACCAGCAATAATAAACAAACCAGGCATATCAGGACTAGCATGAAACGTTTCTGACTTCTGTTTTTCCACAATGTTAACAATTTTTACACATTTCAGCTAGTCCTAACTAAGATGGAATGGCCAATCTTGAAAAACAAACACAATTTAGTCTTACAGTCTTAAAAATATACAAAACCACAACAGTCTATTTCAAAATGTATATTCTAGGAAAACACATTTTCGTATTGACGAAGTCTGATTTCAGCTAACAGGAGATATAATTTAAAACATTGTCTTGATTTAGTAACTTCTAGGAAAATGGTCTGCACTGATTTCAGCAGATCTATTTTGGAGTGATTGAGAGCTCAGCCCACCACATTTGCAAAACTTCTGCATTAGTTCCAATGCAGAGTCCGCAGCAAATTTGTCTTAAGTGGAATAGCTCTAGCAAACTAAAAAATTAACTCTCTTTTCTTAGTTTCCCACAAGAGTGTAAATATTTTGTGGTAGGTTTCTTGCTTACATGAATTCTCACCAAAGGTATTTCAGCCTGGAGCTTAATGAACGATACAGCACTTCAGATGGGATCCTGACAGAAAACGCTTAGTAAACTCTCTTCTGATGAAGCCACTACCTCAAAAGTCAATTTAAAACTGTGATTTTACAGCATCATGTTTATTCACCACAGTAAAATCTATCAGCAGACCTTTATCTTTCAAGTCCAAACTTACCCAAGAGAGGCAGAAAGTAAAGACTTCTGCTCTTTTCAGGCAGGTTTTTACTTATTTAAAACGCATCTATTTCACTATCTCACTAAGTGTTTCCAATTTGCAGGTTAGATTTTCCACTTAACTGGAAAAACAAATGGAAGCTGTCAAGAATACTGTCTGAACAATACGTCAGCGTGTCCCTGCCCAAGCTGACCCGCGCTGCTGTATTGGTAAGTAACTCTCATTCCCAGAGGAAGCTGCAATTGTTTTTCCACGCACGTGTTCAAGCCACCGAGAACAAAGTTCAAACCACTCTCCCGCTGGTGTTAGGACAGTCACCTCCCGGTGATTCAAACTGGGTGCTGCTGCTCCCAGACAAACCTAAGCAAGAAAGCTCCCATGGCTTCACTTTCCTAGGCATCTAAAGTTATCACCTTTTCCTGGTTTGAGGTACAACAGAAGCAATTTTCTGTTCAGTAATTTTATTTTGCAGCTAAGTATTGTCCAGACACTGTGTGCTCCCAGAGAGATAAGACCTGATTGTTTCTAATTTATGCCAAGGCATGGGATGCAGAGAGGCTCTTGCTTACACTTACTGCTGTAACACCCAAGGCCAGGTAACTTTGTTATTTGCCCCGTTGGAGGGTCGGAAGCAGAAAAGAGCAGAGGGGTCGCACCTGCAGGGAGGAGTGGACAGGACAGGTGACGCAAAACTGGCCAAGGGGGTACTCCTTCCCATCTGCCTCATGCTCAGTATAAAAGCTGAGGGATGGAAGGGTGAGCTCTCTTCCTTCAACACCAGTGTCTGAGGAGGACATTCAAGTAGTTTAGTTTCTTTTCTAAACTCGTAAGTCTCTTTCTCTCTCTCCCTCCTCTCCTCAGAGAGAGAGGTGGGGGAGAGCATCTGTTGTTCATTTCAGTGGCCAGTCCAGCCCAAACCATGGCACACCTACATGGCTTTCATCAACTTTCTAAGCTTGAGATGAATCTCTGTGGTCATGCAATATTTCCAGTCTAATTACTGAGTCAGGATCAGGCACTCTGGAATACAGCTGTGACAAACACGGACCTGCATGTATTAGAGGATAAAGGCTCAACTTCATTTTTCAGACAAAATAGTAATCTTTTTGCTGGTACTGTTGGAATTTCAGGAGTTTCTGGAAACAGTTTCTTCCTTTAAGGCAAAATCCTTAATCTTAAAGTGAGTCCATGTTTGTGTGTCTAATTCCATAAAATCTCTAAGCCCAGAGGAACCGTAAGCACAAGGCTGGTTTGACTTCTCCTGCTAGCATCTGGGATGCAGCACTTCAGCATCTGGAAAGGTAACACCCACTGGAGCCAGTGGTGATCCCAGCCAGTAAGAGGAGCAACCTAGAGAGCAAGAGACCAAGGCACACAGCCAAGATAATTTCCAGTTATGCGATATTGATTCAATATTGAAATCCTCTTTGTTCCACTAAAATCAAAATGAAATACTTCTATGTATTTTGAGCCTTATTAAAACCTATTCTTCCTTCTTAAAACAAAACTTAATTGAAACCAGCTAGAAGAAGAAAGTTTCATTTATCATGAAGTGACATTTTGTAATTAAAATACAGTTCAGAACACAATGTTTAGCTGCAAAGGCATGAATTTTCCCTTCTTCACTGTTGCTGCCAACTTCCTATGAGAGGGGTTAAAACTAGAAAACTGGCTGTTGCTTCTTTCCACTGAAAATTAACTAAAAGGAAAACAGAGCTTATTTATCTAGAAATGGTTCCCACCTTCTTCTCTTTTTAAGGAGACAAGGCATGCCAGAGATGCAGTGCTGTGACCATGTACCGAGGTCCGTGGGGCTGGTTCAGGCATGACGGCTGGTGAAAATCAAACTGGATTAACAGCAATAGCTAAGAACAGTACAGACCACACACCTTTCCTGTGTCAACTACTGAGCCCTGCAGCTGGGCTGCAAGTGAGCTATGCCTTCTAGCGGGGCTGCTTTCAGCCAAGAGCTTCACCAGGTGAGACAACTGCCTGGTCTGTGTCCCACTCTGCAGCATAAACCCTAGGAGCAGGCGGTCCACAGACAACGGGTCAACCCAGCTCGTAGCATCTACCATATGGAGAGATGGAGCAGGAAAGCACTGCAATCACGCAAGGTCTGAGAGGTGGTATGAGATTGGTGCCACCCACAGGTGTTTTATCCTTGACACTATTGAGGGGTAACACAGGAGAAAACTCACAGGAGAGCAGGAGTAGACAAGGAGTAATTAGATGCCTGCAATAAACTGTGACTCTGGATCAGTATCAGGAGACGTCTTAATCACAGGTTTTGGGTGGCACTCAGTCATGGTATTTAGTGTCTACATTTCTTCCGTTCCCCAGTATTGCCAGTTGTCTACTCTTCCAGACAGTGGCTGGTGTCTTATAGTTACAACTACAACACAGCAGTTCCCTGCGCTCCTGCCAGCAATGCTCCCCTGCTCTTTCACTGCAGATCCCTTCCCTGCCACATCCCGATTCCCCAGAGTTCCAGTAATCATCTCCATCTAAACCTGCACTAACAGCTTTGCTAATATGGAAAGCAAAGGCTAAAGACAACACAGAAGTTGATCCTCAAATGATAAATGAGATGTATTCTAAAGATTACCCTTTTGTTCAATACATTCTGAAAAAGCTGCATTTCCACATAATTTCCTGTGTTTGGAGCAATCCTATTCCTCTATTTCTTCCCCCTTCTTAATTTTCTGTCTCTATTTTGGGGTCAGATTTTATTGAACGAGTTGCTGAACATGACTTCCTCTGAACATTCTCTCATGTGAACAGGGCTGTTCACGTACAGCAGTACTCCCAAAATCACGCCGGCAAATCTGGAAAGCTGAATTTCACTTGCAGGCGGTAGGAACTGGAAAGAGGCACCAGGTTACGTATAGTTGGCCGCAAACCTGACCACAATTACATTTCTGTATGTGGGTTTCCAACTAAAGAACAAAGTTTCAGACGCTTGAAATCTTTTGACAAGGTAACCATGAAACCCGTACATGGTGCCATAAACATCGCCTTTTATACTCACTTCTTGTGCCTAAAGAGCTGCAAGGGCTCTGCTTGTAACGACTATAAGCTGTTGTAAGCTGAAATCCAAAGTTGACTGGCAAATTACTTTGAGATATACCAAGCAGTTAATTCCTTTTCCTCATACAACATTCCAGGTGCTAGGAAAATCTCTCCATCTGCGCACAGCAGCAATAAATACAAGCTTTCTCATGTAGGCACAGAAAATGTGCAAGAAATTCTTATTCTTCTAATTGGAACGTAAGATCATTTCCACTGTAGTCTTCTACTTCAAGACGCAAATAAAAGGAACATGATTTGGCTTCAAAATCCGTCAGTGAACTAGGAGTGATGAAAACAATCTTACTACCCTCACAAAGTAAGCGTGGTCCTAAGACTTTGAAGTAGGTTAATACCATGATTACAGCATTTGCAGAGTTTTGCAATGGCATGCTGCTCCAATCTCCTTTCATACTTACCAACTACATGAATAAAAATGCTTTTGGTACAAAGGTTAAGTACATTAAAGAAGAGTCATATGAAGCTTTAGCCACACCTCTATTGTACATATGAAATAAAAATCTGCAGGGTACAATGGCTTGATATACTTAGAGTTATTCAATGCATTTGGCGCAATCTTGCCATCTTTAATACTGCTTATGTGTTACAAGGTTTATAAAAAAAGGGAGCATAAGGAGCTATCTCCAATCATACAATGAATCTAGTGCTTCAGCTTAGTATAATGACTATTGGGATTCACCGCCAGCCTTCGCATCAGGCTGTGATCCGGTTCCCCTTCTCATTTGGAGGAATACAGTCACTGTCATTGGCAAAAAGTGACCCAGCTGTGCACACACTGGGACAACACTATTCTAGCTGGACTCCAAACTCTCATCTAATGGTTGAATTCCAGAGTCAAAGTTGACATTTTCTTGGAAAAAAAAATGTTTCCCCCAACAATTGTGACTAAGAATTAACTTAATACTACTACTAGGCTTGAGGTGAGTAAACTAGTAAGTTAACATCTCTAAATGAAATTCTGATGAATAGAAACATATTGACTATGAAACCTCACACCTCAAAGCCCATCATACAGAACAGATCAAACAAAAATCCTACTCTAAAGGCTGGCAAAAGGAACTTGGAAAAGAAGTGTACTCTGAATATTTTGCCTTGGTTATACCAACATAAGCATATAAATGTTTTCTAGACATGAAAGTCTGGCTGACTAAATACCCATATTTCAGGGATGCTTAGCTTACATAAGCAGTACTGGCAGTAGGGAACTGGTAGTGTTACACACCCGCTATAGGCAATTAAAATCATTCACTTCTCTGTGTGAAAATATTAAAATTTATTAATTTTTAGGAGAAAATACCCAGTTCCATCTCACAAATCTGTTTTTCCCCCCCTCACAGATGACTATTTTTAAATCTTTCCGCTTGTCAGTTCTGAATAACTTGGGTTAAAAAAATGATACTTAAAGGGTTTTGAGTTTAATGCAGGCCAATAACCTTGAATATTTTAAAGCAGCAAGAAAGAAGCTTAACCACACATTTCAGCAAGTCTAAAGAGACATAATTTGAAAGGTATTTATAGCTAGTGCCTCTTTATTTTCACATCTCAGGCTTTTAGAACCTTTGGTCTAAACCTAAAGGGGAATTTTTTCCCTTTGAACTAGGTTACTTCAAATGGAAATTTCATTACTAACCTCAGAGAATTCAGTCTACTCCAAACATCATCTGCTTTGAAAAAAATAATAAAAAAAATCAACTTGTGTTTGGATATAATTAGTGTGGTAACAGAAATGACAGAATCTGGCCTGCAGAGGTTATAGGGCATTAGCAAAAGATGATGTTGTAATGGTTCAGACTTATCTGCTGGAGATAGACTGTACAGAAGGGAGCATGAAGAAAGGACAGAATACGTAATGCTGACCTCACCGAGTTCAGCTGATGGTCAGTAAATTCATGTGAGTTTCAAGTTACATTTCTCAAAATACCATCACAGTTCTGGAAAAACACACTATGAGATGCACCTTTGGTATCTTCCCCCCCGCCTTTATCTCTAACTAGCACATTCCCATGCAA
Organism: Pluvialis apricaria; assembly: GCA_017639485.1. Classification (NCBI taxonomy): domain Eukaryota; kingdom Metazoa; phylum Chordata; class Aves; order Charadriiformes; family Charadriidae; genus Pluvialis; species Pluvialis apricaria. Next base: position 5,503,328 of record CM030011.1, on the reverse strand, counting down.
TTCAGCAGTGGAAAACAATGTCTAATATGTGGCATACAAACTTAATATTTTTAAATAAAACATAGAAGTCCTCTTTGATAATTCTGCACAAAGGTGTAGTTCTGACTGTCTTACTCTTTTGCGTTTGCCAGCAGCTCTAAATGAGACAGTTTCTCAGGAAGAAGAAACTCCACTCTAAAAACAGATTAAATGTTGTTATGACTTTCCTGGAAGCTGAACTTTGAATAAAAGGTGAAAGACAACTTACAAAGTTGATTTTGCAAAATTACAAGGCTTCAAGATTTCCTCCACTGCAAAAGTCTTATAATAAAATTGGACTCCAGTAACAGAGTCATCAAGTCAGGTTACAGATCATCTTAACAGATTATCATCAGGCAACAGAAAATATATTTTCATAGTATGTTTATAAAAGGTCTTATTGCATCTTTAAATTTGCATTGATTGCTTCATTATGAAAAGCATCTGATTCTTCCCTCAATTTTTTTTAAATTACCTTTTGTTTTAAGAACTGAGGAGTTTAATACAAATACATGAAGTATTTCATGTAAACACACAATAATTTCACTTACTAAAATTCCTGTATCCAACTGCTCTATGGACGTTTAGCCCCAAATGATTGGTTCCACCAAAAGATTAAAAGAAAACTAAACCTCCTCTGTGATCTTCATAATCTTTTCAGCACATTGGCAGTTTATGCATTGAATAGAATATGAGGAATTACTGAATTAAAGAATTACTGTAGAGAGTTTACTAGGTTTTCAAATATATCTCAAATATATTTACTTTATCTTTATTTGCTGAAATGCCCATGTCCCTGAAAATGGTTAGGAGATAATTTAAAATGAATGAATAATTAAATTAATATAACATCCTAAATATTTTTAAACACAACGAAGATTCACTGCTTTCACAAGATCCGACCCCAGGATCCTTGTTGCTGTCTTAAATATCCCTACATTAAAAAAACCAACACCCACAAACCTACAAATTAGCATTAAAGCAGGCTTTCGGGTTGCCAGAACTCCTTTCAAGCTATTTTTGAACACCCAAGTTGCGTTTGTTTCATTGAAGTAAGTAGTCTAGCAGCTAGTGGGAGTAACCACACTTGCCTCGTAGGGAAGGACGTGACCTACAGATAAACCTGCGTTATCCTGGATCTCCTTAACATATGCACATACAGATGAGCCGCAAAGTACGGGCCTTTCCATCATTTTAAACAGAGTTGGATGACCCCCTAATAAACCTCCTCTTCGTATCATTAAAGACTGTTCATCGCTCTCTGTTCTAACCCTGTGGCCATCCTAAGCATCTGTACCTCAATCAACTCAACTGCTGTGATCTCAGTCTCTCTTCTCATCACTTGTTCCTGGTCATCTATTATTTGTTCAGAAAGCGCAACCAAAATAATCTCTCCTCAGTGCTGCTCTGACTGCACCCCTCTGAAGCCCTGTACTGATTTCCAGTTGTTCAGACTGTTCATTTCAAACATATTGTTCCCTTCTTCCAGCTAAGGCTGGCTCAAAAATAAGATCCACATTCAAAATATTCAGATTTTTCCTGTTCTGACATTTTCCAAAAGGAAAAGGGCGCTATAAAAGCAAACAAAGGAGGAAGAAAGGATGAAGAAAATGGTGAGACACACATATATGCCACAGTGGCCCAGGGTAATTACCTGAGCTATGGGACCTTCCCCCCCAAAATCATGCCCCGCAATCAGCACGAAGGTCAAGCTCTTCTCCCGCCCCTATAAGTGAGAGGGATCCCCAACTCCTCTGACACAAAGCTTCTCTTTCTGAAACATTATCTTGGATCTGAGGAAGTTTCCTTAATGAAGCCTTAGTTGAAAACAGTACTTCTCTACGGCAAGTTCCTCTGTTATTTTGCTGAAAAAATATCCAAGAGTAATTCCTGAACATCTACAGTTTCTATGCCCTTATTTAATTCTCACCTGAACTAGTCTGTTTTCCTTCACTGAAGCACCACTGTCAGCTTGGAGAGTGTGACTATTTTCTTCTTCTAGAAATGTTTCCAAGTTCCTTTTATGTCCCTATGATATGACCTTTTGCATAAGCTATTTATCAAACTGCCTTCTTAAAATCATTCAAATCCTTTCTAAAGAAAACCAAAACCAAACCCACAAGCACCTGTCACTAGAATTTTTTTTTCTTTGAAAATAAAAACAAAGTATATATGGAAAGAATGTTGCTAAAATGTAAAGAATTGAGACATTCTGGTGCTCCCATCAACATCCGTGTATTCACATTTGGGCTGGGGTATCGTGCAAAGAAAGCAGGCACCTCCATCTTGACTGCCAGGCATAGAAAGCAGCACCAAATGGAGCACATTCCCTGACCACTGTCCTTCCATTCACTGCACAGGGCAAAGGTCTGCAGGAAATAGCAATATGAGCTCAGCTCATTAAAACTGTATGAAAATGTATATCCTGAAGGGATGTTAAATTAGGCTTACACAGGCGACTTTGAGTCTGTGCTTCCTTAGAATTTTAGTGCTTAACCTTACAGCCCCAGCATTTCTTTAATGCAATTAAATATAGAGGTAGAGATGTAATATATTGCTTTAGTTATAGTCTAGCAAAGAGAAAGAAAATAGGTGAGACAGATAAAGGACTCTGTAGGTAGCTTTCATTTTGATCCTTAGCGTCTCTCTAGCATTGCCATCTTTTTGACATGCTCACAACAGTGGAGGCTGTGTTCTCCCACATCCATTTTTACTGAGAAGGGCTGATAACACATTATTTTTAAAGAGACACTTCAGAGTCTGCGCATTTTTTAAAAAAACTGCAATGCATAATCATCCCTAGAGCAGTAAACACAGCAAACATTAAACACACATAGGTAACCATATAAATATTAAACTTAAGCCACGTCTAACTACCGAGTACACCCAATTTCCCTGATGCATTTAATTCACTTGACATGACTTTGTAGATTTGAGTTCAATGTATAACTCATACAGGCAACACAAGGTATAAAAGAAAGATTAATTCAGTCAACTACTACTGATATTTCTGCCTTCCACCTAGTTATCAGCATGCTAGTCCACATTATTGTGACGTGCAAGTACTACCCTCTCATTACTTTGATGGCAATTTTATATTTAAAAATGAAATTAACAGCTAACCTCAAAAGGCTTATTATGCTTAATTTCATTTCACTCCCCAAATCATCCCTTTCACTATACAATTTCTCCTCTAACTAAACTAAAAAGAATCAGAGGTGTAATTATAGATTACAGATTAGCTGTTCAACATTTGCTAGTAGTTAAAATGGCGGTAGACATTAAAAGCAAACTGAATCCAGAGAAAGCCGCTCCTCCCGACGTCTGTAGAAGAGGCTGCTGTGAAAAGTTAATATTTGTGAAGTGAAGGCTAGAGCTTTCTGTGCTTTCGGACAACTTTGCAGGGCTCTCCCAAAGCAGGACATCCTACCACCACCAAAACCACTGCCAGAAGGATCTCCCACCTTCCCCAGCTGCACTCATTGGGGTCAGTTATAGGTAAGGTAGGAGGACACAATGTCGTCCCAAGAATCCCTCACAAGAAACCATCCCCATCGCAGCCAGGACAAATCAGGGAAGCGCAGTCTCGCCTGCGCTACACAGCCACACAGAAGCCTCCCGAAACACTGACCCACAACCCAGGAGTACACGTGTGACTTGAAGTCTCCTTTTCCCTTGAACTCCCTCTGTATTCCTAGGTCAGGACTTCACTGGAGGCGTGCTCTCCATTCTGAGCCTGTGCAGTAGCACTAGTGAACTTCAAGTCAGACTGGCTGACAAGGAGGAGGAGAGGTCTGAGTGCCGGTCACTGAAGTAAGAAGCTGAAATCCTGAGAGGCCTATAGGTTCCGGTGCCAAAAACTGGAGGAGACAGACATTGGGAGGGACAGCCACTGGACAAACTGGATGTCTAACATCACCTATGGAGAAAACTGTAGAGTGTGTGTATGTGTGTCCACTAGCAAACTTCATACCTGATCAACCAGAAGAGAGGAACAGGACTGAGCCATCGGTGGTGTTCATGTGTACAGAGGTCTGTTTCTGAACAGGTGGGTGCTGGTAGAAGCTCTGCTCTGCGTGGGGCGATGTGTGTGGGGCGATGTGTGTGGCTGTTTGCAGTGTGTGTACACACACCTGCCGGGAACACACGCTCAGCCTTGCTGCTGCCTGCATCTGGGTACACCAAACCGCAGCAGCCTTGTATCAGGCTGGGAGAGGAGGAATCCCCCGGGCCCTACAGCCCACCAGATTCAATTACCTCTAATGGAAAATCCTGGAAACATGACCATGTTAACATTTTGGCTCCACACATACTGACTTCTGTGTTGATGGAGGAACAGCTTCTTTTCTTCCCTAATGCAAGCATCACAAAGCAGACACAAGGCCCAGAGAGACCACAAGCTATTCGCACCTTCACTTCAAACTTCATCTACTTTGGGCAAGGAAGGGCGGTTTCGCAACTCAGCAGCCAAATGGTAATTTGCCCTACTTCTGTTTTTATTGCTGTTTTGCAGCAATGAATAATGCTGTCTCCAAGAAACGGAAGTGAAAGCTACTCTGTTCTTGTCAGAATAATAATGGATATTGTGTTGGCAACTGCCCTTCTGCGCTGCACAACAGCATAAATAAAAGGAATTGGGAAAAGCCAACAGTACCATAGAAAATAAAGTGTGTAAACTCACCTGCTTGCAAATAAGCGATAACCTCTATTGTTTGGTGTTTCAGCCTGGGCAACAAGAACAGGGTAAACACTGTGTCTAAATCAGACATGAGTCAACTCCACTGACCCTCAACTATGGAGAGAGGCACCGGCCGTTCAAGGAGGATTAAAGTAGAAAAGTGTAGCTTGTAAGATGTCAAGAGTGCCTCCAATACACGGCTGTTCAGACAGTAAGACACTGAAGGATGGCCTTCTCCAAATCTCAGGTTAGTTCAGTGCCGGGGTATTAGCTTTGGCCTCACTATTGTTATTAGTAGAAGTCAAAGTGTCAATAAGTGTTACAGTATTTGCTCCTTACAGCTTGGATTCAGGTACGGTTTCTGTTCACAGAGGCTACGCAGATTCAAGCAGGGAAGACTTGCCTTCTTTCATGGTTTAGAAAATGGATTCTCTTTGGGATGTTCCTCACTTCAGAGCACTGACTGTGAAATACGGCGTAGCTCCTACTCGTGATGAGCCAGGACGAGGGGGAATGGCTTTAAGCTGGAAGAGGGCAGGTTTAGCTTAAACATTAGGAAGAAGTTTTTCACTTTAAGGGTAGTAAGGCACTGGAACAGGTTGCCCAGAGAGGTTGTTGAAGCCCCGTCCCTGGAGGTGTTCAAGGCCAGGCTGGACGTGGCCTTGGGCAACCTGGTCTGGTGAAAGGTGTCCCTGCCTATGGCAGGGGGGGTGGAACTCGATGATCTTCAAGGTCCCTTCCAACCTAAACCATTCTATGATTAACGTGTCCAGCTAGACAGACGGAGGCCTCTGCAGCCTGAGCTCTGGGCTAGCGGCATGCAAAGCAGTTCTGGTGGGAACGATATCTGAATGCAGACTGAGAAGTTATTCAAGACAAGAGAAAGTTTCAGAAGGTGGTCCCTAATGATGGAGGTCTTCAGTGAACACCTGATGAGTACCAGTAACTTGATGCATTGAATTTACAATCTTCTGAACGTCATACGGGACCCTATATTTTTCTAAGCAGCAAGTGCTCTTAATACTATTAGGGAAAGAATATTTTTGTGACTTTAAAAAAAAGTAACTTAACAGGATCATAGGTGCACAATGCATGAGTCTATTATCCAGTTATTCATGATTTTAATATTAAAGGCACCAGGAAATCAGCAATAGAAACCACTAGAGCAGGTGAACAGAAGAAAAACTCTCAAGGTACACAGTGTGAGGACTGCCCTTGGTGGTTTCGGTACGATTATGGTACACCACGGCTCTGCTCCAAGGACACAGGTTTCCCACAATTTCACAGGGGCCAGAACCCACCAAGAGAAGCCGGTCTGACCCTTGGCAATGTCTCCACATTCGCTATCTGGCTCTGTCAGGGCTTCCTCCACTGTCACCCTCCAGAGAGATACAGCTTCCTTTGTGTCCAAAAATCTATTTCATGCAGGACTCCAGGATTCTACACACACCTTTTGGGGCATATTCCTTGGGAGAGCAAAGCTACCAAGAAATAGCCCGGTTTCTCCTTTCCGGCAAAAACAAAAGCATTCAGGTGCCTTTGGCATTGGTTGTTAGTTTCTAAAAAAAGTTGCCCTTGCTGCTCACATCGCAGGGGAACTTGATTCTATTTCATACTTAGTATGCCTGTTCGAAATCCATAGATATATGTTAAGATCTGATCATCTGATAATTGCATTAAAATACACATTAAGTACATATAATACACCCACCTATGATTTCACTAAGAATTGGTCTAGTTTAAAAGACTGAAAATAATTATTTTGCTTTTTATTCAGCTCTTTGTCTTCATACAAAAGACTCACAGAAAAACGTTATTTAGTTAAACAAACTAAATATACTGTTGCCTCATCTGCAAAACCAACCAACTGTAAAAGCAGAGAAATGCATTTCTTCCTGTCTTTACACAAACACTAGCTATTATATATAACAATGTTTTGTTTAAAATAATACAAATAATATGTAATTATTTCTGAGGACATGTTTATCTCTAAGAGGAATTCATTTTCAAGAGGAATGTTATACTTATGCACATTCATCCACCGTGCCGTTAGACAACCCAAATACATTACATATTTTATTACCTTTATTCTGGATGGCCAATAATGTGAATATTGATTATATAGCTAGAGCACATAATCTACAAGAATCACAGCCTCATCTTTTCTTTACTCCAAAGGAGCACAGTGGATGTCTGGGCCCGACATATTTAACACAGGAATTCCGATCCTATTACTTGGCCAAACTCACTGGATATTTCTTTGAGCTCAGGAACATGCCATAGTGCATGAATGAAGGGCTTACAAATTCAGCCACAGTATATTTCAAAAGGCTACCAATTTTGCAGCAAGTTTTTCTCAAGAGTAAGTGACCAGTGTTTAAAAGGCCTAGGACATTGAAGATTAAGGGCAAAATGATTTTTCATCTATGGGTTTTGTGAGTAATTTACTATGGTAATTAGCTAAACACTTGTGTTTCTGGCTGCTTAAATACACAAACCAAACCCTGTGTGTTTCCCGTAACTTGTACATTGCTCCACACTTTTTTTACTCACAAGTTGACCAATGAAATCACTGATATCACTACCGAGAGAGCAAAACATAATGGTAAGAGCACAAAATAAGAAACGGGACCCTCAGATTACATATCAAACTCTGCCCTGATTTGTGTTGTAATCTTAGGAAAGTAATTGAGAGGTCAGCACTGGCTTTTGATGCAAAGATCTAACCACCTTTGAAATCAATTTATATTTCCCCCATATATACAAAGGTCATGAAAGCTCATTACTTTCCATAAATTCTATAAGATTATATAAGTTTGGAGGAATTTTCCCCAGTAATAAGAAAAAGTATATGCTGCAATAATGTGGACATTAATGCTAAGTGTTATCTGTTTATTTCAGGGAAAATTGGTGAGCAGTTTAATGCTTCCAGGGTTACTGGGATGAAGCTCATTTTCCAGGTTTACTTGTCTTTGATTTCCCCTCAGCAAAATGGAAGCATTTACCAATACAGCTTGTATCTCCAACCTGTACTTTACAGTAACACATTGATGTATTTTATTATTACTTGCGGAGTTTCCCATAATGTCAATGGAAAAGGCAAAATGTTTCAGAAAAGCAGAAATGTTCAACTGCACCTAATGCAACATGCTGACAGAAATGTCATTCATCAATATTTATTAGACAACCAAACATCTTTGCATGAAGAATGATATAAAAACATTATCATCATCAACATACTTGTCCCTGTAGAATACTTCTATGTGAGCCATATTAGCAAACTTCCACTAATCCAACCCTCTAGAGGCATCTTAGCTGCTAAACTGGACGAATTAAGTTACTCCTGCTCAGTAACATTCATTACGTGACAGAATTTTCTTCCCTGAATTCTCTAAACAAAACTTTTTGTTCACAAACGTCCTAATACAAACTTTGCCGGGAGTCCTTTCAATGACTACCAAGTAGACAAAAAGTTTCCCTGAATATTACTTTATTTGCCTGCTTGGAAGTTCTACCTCCTTACCAGCCTCAGCCCCTTACTTTTTGCATATTTCAACCAAAACTCAGATGTAGTTTAATAGTGTAAGTGGATGAAGCCAGAACCAACGTAGAGCACAGGCTGAACTGGATGCATAGGTGATCCTCACCACCAGCAACCAACAGATTTCCTAACGTACAGCCAGCCTCGGAGCACAGTAACACCCACCTGTATTTAATGACTGTTACATGAGTCAAATCCTCCATGGAACATGCATTGCATTAAGCTCCTAATTACTAGTTTCAATTGAAATGCTTTGACGACTGTTAAAACATTGAGAAATGATAACATAACAGAAGCTCTCAGGAAATGTTATTCTTAACACTCAAGAGATTATTGATTCCTCTCCTGAGGAGCAGCAAAGTAACAGAGCTCCAACCTTAACTTAGGCAGACCCATCTCTCAATTAAACACAACAGTAAACATTTTAACCGCAACAAGAGACAACATCCATCACCCCCAAAGAATGCTTCAATTAACACAACCATGGACCCCCTTCAGTTGAATGCGGTATTTAAAACAGAATTCATGAGCTCTCTAATTTATGATAGGTTATTGGATAACTCTTGTTAATTATAGCTACACAATGTCAAAATTAATGATTTTCCCACCCTCTTTCAACTTGAGAATGAATTCATAACTTACATCAAGACTCAAAAGATGTGCAATTAATATTGTCAGTAACCACTTCACAAAAGAGATTTGTTAAAGCCAGGCATGTGGACTCAATTAGTGTATCAATTAATGTTGCTGTTACTTGATCTATAAATTATTGAAAAACTCATAACTACTGCAAGGAAACAAAGCAAATCCACTCCCCGTCGATGAAATAAGCTCCTGACTGTGCCCCTCTCATTACTCTTTAGATCAAATTTGGATTTTGCTGGATTCCATAAATCTTAGCAATGTAATCAGAAAAACAAATGAACCTAAACCAATCTGACAATTTGAAATGCCTCATTACAGTGATGATGCTTTAATTGTTGTTAGCTGATTGTAATGTAAAAAAAAAAGTTCAATAATAATAATTTAAAAAAAAATCAACCATCATTGTTGATAACACTTATTAATTTAAACTGAAGTTCCAATCTGGAAATGAACCTGTACAAACTGCACCAAGATTTCTATGTATCAGCAAAATTACAACTTTCACATCAGCCAGAAACCTCCAACCTACACTCAAATTTAGCAGTGATTAGTCCAACGATTAGATTCAAATGAGGGCTAAAAAACCCGAAAAAAGGACTTGGGTAGCATTAGGCACCTATGATGAAAACGGAAAATGACAAAACATAACCTTGTTTAAAGGCTGCTTATCCCCAAAGGCTTTTAAACTAACTAGGTACCTCCTGTTTGATCTTAGTAAGGGTAAAGTTTTGCTTCTGGGGATGCACAAGTTTTGCTTTAGATAGTTAGACGGACTCCACTTTCTCATTAGAGTTTAAAAGACCCAGGAAATAGATGTGACTCTGCCAGAGGCCCGATCCGATATATGTGAATGGTCCCAGAGCCACTGCACTCCTTTTAATTAGTAGTCAGGCAGTTAAAAGGGGACACTTAACCCGAGAGGATCAAACTCAGATCTTCTACCACCAAGAAAGCACTGCCATGCAACACCCTCCGCTCTGCTGGCGCGAGCAGGGTAATTCCTTACCTGGCATTAAACTGCCCCCTGAGCGGAGTCCGCTCTCGCTCTCCCTCCTCAAGCACAGCTTCCGAACTTGGATATTCATTCAGTCAGACCAAGTGCTCAACATGAGAGGCGTCTAGCTCTGGTGGAGACACAGCACATCACACCCCTTCTAAATTTCATATTCCTACTGGCTAGTTACAGCAATCCCCGGCTTGGCGACCTGCCTACTGTGAAATCGGTTTCCCGATGCCACGTGTCTCCCACGCATTGCCGTGGAAACCTATTAACTAAGGGAATTTCACCCATGGGGATCCTTAGCATCAAAGATCGCTACATGCTGATTGTCAACATGTCTGAGCTACTCCTTGTACCTTGCTTCCATTTTTTAAAGTCCCTGTCACTTTGAAAATTGACTCAAAAGTCTTACTATAGGGGATATAATGAGAGATAATTTTGCAAAAAAATCCTATGCTTCAAATAGAATAATTACAGAATTTAAGTCCAAGAAGAAGAAATCAAATCCCAAGAAAAGTCTCCTGGCCTCCCCGAAGCAGATGCAGATCTACATTCAAATTTGGTAGCCTGGCTCACTTCTTTACTGACCTCCCATTTCAGTATCCTGTTTAAGTTAATTTTGCAAAAAGAGATATTTCAAGGCAGTTATCAGAGTGGATTCAACATCAATGCAATGCATTTTCCCCAAAGAGCTTTCTAAATAATTTTTAATTCCGGTAGGCACAAGTAGATGTTTTCAATTTGATTCAATAATCCATACATACTTATACATGGCTTTTCCCCCCCGTACTACAAAACAAACGTGGTTTATGTTTCTAACAACTTTGGCTCATAAAAAATTCTAATTTCCTATCCTGAATGGTAAGAACACATAACGTTTATTCACCTCTGAATGAACCAGATGACAAACAAACAAAGTAAAATCAACCTTTAAGAGCATTATTTGAATGATTAATTCCCTAAATGCTTCTTAAAGAACACATGATTTTTGGCAAACCCACCAGAAAAAAAAAAAAAAAAAAATCACCAAAAAGTCCTAGACTAGAGCTTTCTAATCTCCTGAGAATTTTGTATGAGTTCCTTTTAGAGAGCAAGATGAAACCTCTTCAGGATGTCTTTTAAAATTCGTCCTCAAAAAAGGTAATTACAAAGAGTTACTAATAGGCATCAGTCAAGAGGGGCATGAAGATTAGGGCTGGAGGTGGGGGATGGCAGAAATGCAATCTCCTCTAAGAGCATCTAGTGTGCTGTAAACTCATAAGACGGAGTAAAGTGTAGAAAGGAGGGCTGCGGAGGTCAGGGTGAAACACGGGTCCTCCACTGGTAAGCATCTTCACAGTACATGGAGCAAAAAGCAACTATCTGGAGAGGAAGGGAGGTGCTTGGCTCACCTCCGTTTTCAAAACTGTGTCTTTGAGTCAGTTAAAACTCCTACCCTCTGCTGGGAGTATGACCAGGTAGAATTTCTGGAGCACATCGAATTCTTGATCCATCAGATCAATATTGACTGAATAAAAGGCAAAATTAGTACTTGGTTTTTAATAGACTGTTTTTAAGATTATCCAGGGTGATAATGTTAACACAGAAAATTACAATTTGATATTATCATGTTAATATTGAACTTACCTATCATACATTAGAGTTTCACAGCTGAGATTCTACTTAAATAGCAGCTTCTGAGAGGATTTCATATGTAAGTTCTTGTCCTAACTGTAGTAATAATTCTTCAGTGTTAGAACAGAATACTGCCTTGCAAAGCTGCTCTGACGACAATGGAGACTGAAGAGTTGACTATGCCTAGAAAACTCATGGCTATAAAAGCACTGTTCCTAATGAGAAATGTTTTAAATAATCTCTTGTAAAAGAATTGCTTTGCATACAACTACAAAAAGGGACAAGTGTTCCCAACACATAAAAGAAACATTCAGTAAAATCTAGAACTTTGTAGGAGTGTTTAATGTCATGTGCCCCATCTGCAGCAAAAGTCAAACTATTTCCCTGTCACCAAAAAATCAGTAATCTATGCAATAGAGTCTAAAAGCAATTATAAGAAACCATAAAAGACCGTCAAACACACATCCTACCCTGCTGCAGGGAGTTAGTCCATCCCAGTAGCAGGACTTTGCATTCGCCCTCATTGAGTATCATCAGACTCCTCTTAGACCCTTCCTGTAACCTGTGCAGATTATTAAATTGTCTGCTTAACTAACGATGTTACAGTGCCTTTAACACAAGACAGGCACTGTACCACAAATGTATAAATGACATCATCTGAATAACCACCATTTTCTTGTCGGCCACAGTACTTCAATAAGAATAGCCGCTTGCATTTATCTAACATTTTATCATGTTTTACATTCACATACCTTACAAATCTTAGGAATTAAACTTGGTATTATTTCAACACTTCAAATAAGAAACACCACCTTACTATATTGTTATACAGATACAGAGACAGCCAAAGATTTAGCTGTCACTACACAGAAGTCTTATGCTGAGATCAGGGAAGAACCCCATCCCGCGCTCTAACTCCGTACTGATCCTCATCCCCTTTCAGTCACCCTGGACCTTCAGCGTGGGATACATCTGTGGGACAGACATCCGTTAGGCAGCTATTATCAAACTTAACGCTCTTTCCCAGTGCAGTGCTGTGACCTGCAGCTGGCAGGAGAACTACCAGAAGGGTAGATAATACAGCAAAAGAGCCCCCTCCCTCCTCTGGATGGAAATGGTTGCACGGCTCTTGCAGAATTACAACAAAATCCGATTCACTGGAAATACGCGAGAGCTGAAATTTCTGTTTATAAAGCAAAGACTAATTTCTTGGGAATAGTCAGTTCCATTGCATAATCAAACTCATTGATTAGCAATGTTAGAAAGTTCATGTTAGTACTTCCTAACTGTCACTGCTCCCAGTTAATGAACTTGGGAAAAAAGAAGAAAGAAAAAAAAAAAATCCTTGTTTTTCACACGTCCATCATTCACGCTATACAGGGGAGGGCTCATTGTCGAAATATATGCGAATACATACAATTCAATGACAAGTAAATGAGCACACAAAGTTTCTTTTGACTTTCATTATGTGGGATTTGAATAGCAAACACTGCCTGAATTGTGTACCTTGTCTGTATAAAGCAGTCACTGTACCACGAGGTCTGTGGATGGCTGGATGTGATCGGATGCACTCAGACTGGCACATACAACACAGAACAAGATTAATTCTTGAGATGTGCTATTGCCGTACAGTGTCCCTTCCAGTTCTTCAGGTACTTTTACATGCTGGAGGGAGCTCTGATCGCTAGCACAGAACGTATTTTATACTTCTCGCAGCAGTAAAGGTAATTCTCAGAATTTCCATTTGGGGAATAGAATCAGATTTTGTGCAGAGAAGCATTCAGTTATTATGATTTATGAAAATGTTTTTAGAAGTTGGATGCTGAATATTTTATTAACATCAAGTTTTAAAACAGTTGTTTGCTGTTTTCAAAAGTTTCACCCTCCAGCAGAAGAAACAACATAGGAGGAGACATGCATCAAAAATATGTTATCCATATTTGCAAAGAACCAACATTTTTTAATTTCCTGCCTGCCCAAAAATACTGAATGATCATACAATCAAACCATCTTTACTTTCTTTACTTCCCTTGAACACCTCTCTCAATCACGTTCTCATTTCCATCAAAGTTCCCCTATTTTTGCCTTTCCAAATTACAGCTTTTTTATCACAAATGAATCATTTTTCCCTTGTGAGTGTAGGCCTAGAGTAGTCATAAGGATTCTAAACCATCTTCCCAAACTAACACTTAAAATTTTGTAATTGCTATGTCTCTTTTTAAAAACGCCAATATAAAGATTTCTGATACAAAAGCTATAGCAAACACAAGGCCTTAATTAACAGTTTGGTAGAACCACTGCAGGAAAAGGTATAGCTGCCCAGAAGCTGAACAAGTTATTTATCAGATATCTAAGGTGAATAAAATTTGAAACACACATATATAAGCAAAGATGAGAATTTTGTCTTAGAAACAAGTAAAAAATCCTCAGAAGTAAACGGCTAAATTACACATCCACAAAAAGAAACAGAATGACAAGCTGAAAAGTCCACATCTTGCTTCCTCAAGCATTAAAACTATTTAAGTATGGTTTTTTCTTTTTGTGTTTTTTTTTTTTATTTGACCAAATCATATTAAACCTGCTTTCAAACTCAATTTCATTATCTGTACAGATTTAAAAAAAAAAAAAAAAAAAAATCAAGAACAGCTACACAGGACAACAGGAATTACCACTAGAAATCAAGGTCTTGGCCTCCTAGTTCATCAGTACGTAAAACTATAAGCAACAGAATACTAATAAAAATCAAGGATAAAAATTCCTACTAAAAATCTTTCAGTACTCCTGTTCATAAGCACCAAATTCATATCATCCCTCTTCTCATGCTTACCAGTCCAAAGAACTGCCCTACAATCTGATGCAAAATTGTAAATACAAATATGAATTTATCCAACCATGCATTTATTCATAGCTTCTCCTTCATTTGAGTTTTCCTCCTCCTTGTTTATATTTCCTTTACCACATGATAATTAATCTCTCTATAGACTGCTACTGAGTTCTCTGTAACTTCACAAAATGTCAGTAAGATGCATCCTCCAGTAACAGAAAGCATATTTAAGCTTTGGTTAGTTCAAAGCAAAGCAGAAACAAAGCCTTCAGAAGAAAATTTATTTATCAACAGATGAAAAAAAAGTTATCTTTTGCTAAGAGCAATTTTTAAAATTGCATTTCCACGTGTGAAACTATTGCAATATATATAGACTAAAAATTAATGAACCGTAATACAGAAGTTCTTTCTTACATTTTAAATATATTCAATAAGATACAGTTTTAGTGTCAGAGAATCAAATCCAGTGTTCCCATACCAGACTCCCACTGGGCTTAACAATTTTACTTTCACTGAGTGCACAGATAAGAGAAGAATCACAGATGCATAAAAGGTGGCTGATGTAGGAGCTGATTAAAGTACAAAATACATACGAATAAAGAGAAATGAGTCACTACCTTTCTTTTTGGAGTCTTTCTTTGTGCTGGTTTTAACAGCCACTTGAAGTTCTGTCTCAGTTGACATCCTATATCCTTAGTCCTCTTCACACAGATCCAGGATCTCGGTCAGGCTCATTTAGAATGTCTCTCCAAGAGAATAATTTAGCCTTTCAGATACTATAACTCAAACAGTTCATCTCATTCACTCCTTTCGAGTGCTGTTAAAGAAGGAAACAAAAAGTAATGGTCATTGTCTCAGTTTAAAACATTAAAAAAAAAAAAGCGCCATTGCAAGCTTACTGAGGAAGAAACCTTTGAAATTCTCCGTCTACAGAGTCAATTGCCCACATTTTTGGATGCTTAAACAGGACTCGATGACTGTGTTTGAGATGTTTTGGCATATTTCAGATGTCTTCACAGGCTAGAGACACCACACAAGGTGTACAGAAGACCTGTACTTCTGGATCAACAGCTGGAGGACAAAGACTATGATCCGGGAAGTAGCTGGAAGTGTCACCAAAAGCTAATAATTCTGCAAGGACGCAGTTCTTAAATGCAACAATCCCAAGGTAAAAACATATTGCCAGATAGTAAGTTCAGATTTTTAGTCCTCAAATGCTCTTTCAATGTTTTTGCTCCCCTACTTGAACAAAGACAAATGAAAAATGTATTCATTGCTCATAGTGAGAACATCATAATTTGCCACTCCTCTTGTTTATGATAATGTTTCCAGTATAAAAGAATCTGCCTCCGTGTAAACAAAGCTGCGATTCTTAACACCCACCTAGTAATTTTTCTCGCAAAGAACTCTGAAAATACACTTAATTAAACAGACAGAATACAAACGGAATAGGGGGCAAAAAGATAACATTCAGGGAACAAGCGACAGCTTTACGCAATGTGGAATTGTTGGGGAGATACACAAATGCACCGGCTGCCAACCCACAGCAGCAACTGCAGAAACGTGCCGGAGCAGCCTGACGGAGGCCCGCTGTAAGGCTGCAGGTAGGACTGGGGACGTATGGGCTGTGGAGGCAAAGCATACACAAAGAGTAAACAACCAAACAAAGAATAGACCATTACAGCCGGTCCTTCTTCCTTTGAAGGATGAGCCACCTACTTCAGCCAGTCTGTTGAGGGCAGAGGACCATACTGTCCTGAGCCATTTGTCATGATGTTCCCTCACTAAATGCATCTTCTTATTGCTCCTTCTTTCTGTGAAAAAGTTCTCATTATTAGCACAATTATAGTGAAGTCCATCTGGCCTGTCTGAACAGCTGCCCAGTTATTAAATAAGCATTTAATAAAGAAATTAACCCAGCATTTCAGCTGGTTAGCTGGCCAGAGACTAACCGCAGTTACAGTTATTTACTAATGTTCTTTCTCTGTCATTTAAGAAAGTAATACACCTCAAACATTGAAATAATTTTGACAGTTTAAATCACTTTTCACAGCAAGAGCTGTGAAGCCTCTAGTACTTTTAAATCCAGGCTCTTTTACCGTTTTAAAATGCTTCAGTAACATTACACTGCCATGCACAGTCTGAAGTGATTTAATATTGCTGAAGTGTGTCAGGGGCTTTCTTTAATAAGCTCTTCAAACCTGTATGTGTACTACAGAATATTCAAAGATAGCTTTTCAAAATCTGCTGAACTGATTTGGAAATACAACATGCCCTGTTCCTCCTCTATGGAGTTTGAGTAAGTGCCCCAGAGCAAAAAGGAGGGAAAATAAAGCAACTTACAAATTAAAGTTGCAGTGCTTGCTAAACATACCTTCTCAGAATACCTGAATGAACTAAAGACATTTTAACATTCTTAGTTAAGAAAACAGTAGGAAAGGACAAAGCAAATGAAGGTTGGTCAAAGAGAGAAAAGGAATAAGGTTACAGCCCCAAAACTAACAGTCCTTCAGGATCTAAAGCGCTCTTTGGCCAGGGCTGTGGACAGGGAGATGTCCCTGCCCCCAAACATGGTCACGGCGGGACACCACGTGCAGTGACCACTGGGCCCTGGCACGGATAAAGGCATGCACTGTGCTGCGAGGGAACCACCTCACCCTACCGTCGACGGAGTCGCTCGTCACTTACGCTTGAAATCCCCCCAGCAAACAGGGAGGAAAGCGCTGCGGAGAACAGATGTCCCTCGCAACCCCCATCTCCTCCCCCTATCTCCTCCCCCTCCCCCTGCACACAACCCAATTTAATAATATTTAGTTTTACAGCACAGTAGGGATGCATTGGTCTTTACAGCTCAACGGCACTTACTTAAAGCATCTCTCAATCACAGCTGGATTGACAGTTTATTTTTCTAGAATTTGGATTTATATTTACCTAAAGGTTAACTGCATAACTTTGCAAGAAGCACTAACCTGAACCACTTAACAAAAGAAAAATATTTATAATAGGTCCATTTATAATAAAACCAAAACAAAGAAAAGGAAAAAAAAATACCCCCAGGATCGAGAGTTAAGCAAGTTTTAATGTCTTAGAAGACCGTTCAGGGTACAAAGCATCAAGAATGTCATCTCCTGTTGTCAGCTACTTTCAACAGGAAAGCTGAAATAGTGGCATCTGAACGGCACTGAATATTTTAAAATAACAACATATGACTGCTATCTCATTTGAAAGTCTCCAGAAAAGCCATATCCCCTCGAGGCTATCCCACTGAGTAATATTTTTTAAAATAAATGCATGTCTATTTTTGGACAGGTTCACATATTGATTTACTTTAAAACCTAATCAGGTCATACTCTCACAGGCTCATAGATCCTTGAATAAAGTAATAGGTATCTTTGTAAAGGAGCACATAAACATCTGTCAGACGCAAGCTATAGTTCAAACTGAATTTGCTACAGAGACAATTCCTCCAAAAGTATAGGTCTTTATGTAAGCTACATTAGTAAACTTTCATATACTGCCCATATTTCAGCCGTTTATTACCCAGATGAGAATGGCAGTCAATCTGCTCTTCACCGCAACAGCTTTCATTGTCTCCTCCAATCTAGGTCACCGTTGTTAAACGCCACGCTCTTCCAACTGTGGGAAGTACTGCAGCATGTGTTTTATCAATGAGATACTATTTTCTTTGATCAGTTCTGCCACATTTTCTCTCCCTGCTCTAAAGACAAAATTTTGTTAGCTGCATTTTAAAAAAATAATAAATCCATCATCTTACACATCCAGTCTTAACGATCTTCTTGTGTGCCTCGTTACTGTTCCAGCTATTACAATGTTATGTGCATGCCTCAGCTTTTCCTAAAGAGGATTCAGAGCTCTTCGTTTTAACAAAATACTGACATTTTCTGTTCCCTTTATTAAGTAGCTACAGTAGGAACACAATCAGCGCATTCTGGAATTAACTGGCTTTTAATTCCAAGCGAAGTCTTAAGCCTGCATTCTGTATTACTCCTACGCCGGCGTAAAACCTAAAGCCTTAGTGAAGAAACATTTTTGTAAATTCACTTTGCAGTTAGGATTAGCACACGTTGGACCCTTTATGCGCAGGGAAATTCGTCACATGCTCCACCCGCCTCCCCCACGCATTTGTAAAACAACAACTTCTGTCAAATCATTTGTCTTTTCAACCACGCTTGAGCGAGCTCATGAAGGGGTTATTAGGCGACTTCCCCTGGCCCGAGTTATGAAGGAGGTCAGACAAGACGATCATAATACTTCCCCTGTGGCTTTAAAATACATGAATTTATTAATTTTCTTCAGGGCTTCAAAACTTAAGAAGTTCCCTCCCCTGAAACCAGTTTCCATCTGCTTATGTAAAGGAAAAGCAGTCTTAGAAAGGATTTGTAACTAAGCCCTGGCATTCCCTAGGTATTTAAGTTCTCCGGAGCCCCAAAGTGGGATCTGACAAGAGGATGGTACCTCCCACACCCTCGTTTGACAAAACAAAAACCGTGCTACCATCCTTAGCTCTTGCTTTTATACATCTGAAGTCTTGCAATTCATTTCTTTTCCTCCAAAGCACCCGATACAAGCATCTGTAACGGAATGTTGATGCACGTGATTTTGTAAGTGTTAAACAAAGCCCAAACATACTAAGAGGGCAAAATAAAAGTGACAAAATTATTTTAAAAGTGCTATGATCCTGCAAAACTGAAAACAGTTCAAGCGTGAAGGACTGCTATCCAGGGAGAAGAATGTTACTCATCAACTTCTCATCTGACCACGAAGCCTACCACGGAGAACTTCAATGGGGCCGCACACGAACAGACGGTGGAAAACCCCATGCTTGCCACCAGCGCCCTTTATACTCTCCAGAGAGAGGGGGCCATGGAACCCTTTGGAGATGCTCACACTATTTTGTACTCGTCAGCTCCTTTCCCTTATGGTCAGGTCTTGCGACCATCCTGCAGGAAGCTATTGGGTTTCAGAGTATTAATCTTTTACAGAAGGCACTGCACTAATGCCAAACTGAAACCCGATGGACTGGTCCAAAATCCACTGAAATACTTCAGTTAACAAGGCCTGTAAGTAAGAAACAGAAAAGGAGGAAGACGGGGTAAAAGAGAGAGATTAAGATAGTGACACAGAGGAGAAAATGAGGCAAAGAAAAGCAAACGGGAAGCTGTCTCTGCCTATACTTCATTAAAGCAAATTCCAGAACACTGTGTTTAGCAGTAAAATCTAAGCAGACCATGCATTAAAATTCTGGCTACCCTGCAAAAGAAAACAATCTCCATTAGACTGTTGCATGTGCCCAGTCTCTCTTCTCTAGTTTTGTCATTTGCCCACAGAACAGCGTAATAAACTGATCCTAGCGACAAAGCCAAATGACTGTCATGGCATCACATGTCAATCACTGCGTTTTCCTGCAATTTCTTTTACAGGCTAGAGAAACACCAGTTAAGGTGAAAGGAAGCTTAGCATTAATGCGCACAAACTGAGATCCTACACAAAAATTCATCCCCCCAGCAGACACGCAGAAAGCAGAGTGCCCGGTTTAGCTCCTCGAGTCTCCCCTTGCAAACTGCAAACCCTCCTCTGGAACCCGGCACCCGACTTCTCCTACTCCCTCTCTAAGTTACACAGCTCGCAAAGACTCAAAACCGCCTCCCTGTTTCACACCTGCTTTTGTTTGCTCTAAAATGAGCAGGTACTCCCCTCCCGCTCTGACTTCTACACACTGAGATACAGGGAGGAGATTTATGTGCTTTCTTACGCTGTCTGTACTATATCTGTAGTGAGATACCAGAACACTACTTTGCAATTAACCCTTTATTAATCCTTCCGCCATCAGAAAACTACTGAAACCATAACATTTAATTTCCACTTGCATACAGTTGCTATTTATTTAGTTGTATTTATAAAATACTTCTCTTATCTCCTGAAAACAAAAAGTTCTTTTTTTAAAAAAAAACCCTCCATGTAACGAAGGCCAATAACACATTTTATTAAATTTATTGTAGTTTACAATATGCTTCATTATTCTATCTCTAGGGCATCCTTCAGGCATGCTACCCAGTTCCTCAGATGGTGTAAACAGCACCACTGAAGCTGATTTACCACTAGAAGAGCATCTTGCCAAAAAATTGACCTATAAAGTATCTCCAAAGTAAAATGTTTATTAGTATTCCAATAACAGCAGGAATAATTACCAAAATTCCTCCAGGAAATCACTCCATGTAGTGGAGAATACTACACTCCACCTCACCAATTACTCACCAGAAGTGCTGTGAATTTTCTACTCATAGAAAATGCTGACTGGATTAAAAATATGCTTTTCACAGGAATGAATTGATTTCATCAACATTTTAAATGGGAAATTACTAACATTTCATTTTAATATTACATTTTCTATTTTATATTATAGGGGACAGCATTCTGGAAACAAAGGCAAACCAGAAGACATCGACCTTGCTTTAACAGAATTTGTGAAATACTCAAAAGTATGCCATTTTGCATTCAGGAAAAACTATGTGATGTCACTTCATAATTTCTCTGAGAAAGGATATTCAAATACTTTTAAGAAAAACTGCTAAATGTGAGCCAGTCACTGAAAACCAAAAGTATTTGTATTTTTTTTCCTTCAATGCTTTCAACATGAAATCTATCCTTTTAAAAGAATTTCTATAATCACAGTATAAAACCTTTTTTTTTATTTTAAAAAAACCAACCCAACAAACCGAAAAGCCACAAAAACCACGCAGCCCTGAGAACCCAGGACTTGCTGCTCTCCCCTTTTCTGCTCTACTGCTGAGCAGAGCTTGTGCTGCGCAATACCAGTGCTGCTGCGGTCCCTCCAGTTGGTCTGAGTCTGATTTCCAGTAATCAGGTATCAGCCTCAACGCTGTGAAATAACATTTAACACCCCTTCCACAGGTTTTGTTAACACGTGCCTCTTCTTTGAGCCAGCTATATACCTGGGAGCATCATCACGCAACGCGAGCAGCATTGCTGTCAGGAGTCTTGTGAGGCTAGAAGGGACACTACCAAAGCCCAAATCTATTGCCGCAGAAAATTAAAGGCTGCAAATCAAAATGGAAACAACAATTATTAAAACCAGGCGTGGCAGCGCTTTAAGCCTTCAATTCCATAAGGAAAGCATGCAAGTCTGCCGGACAAGTGCATTTGCAGCCTTGAACGGAACAAGTCAGTCCTGGAAAAGGCTGGACACACAGGGAATATTCCCGGCATTCTCCCGCCGGACCCCGGGAAGGCAGGGACACACAGGCTCACATTTGCTTCTCCTCTGCCTGCGCAGCAGGGAATGCAACTCCAGCCCAGGGAGCTGAAAACGAGTAAGAAAGCTGTTGTGTGCTGGGGTTATAAATACAACACACGCTGATCCTGTAAGCATAGTTTTTCTGCTCCGAGATGCAAAACTCCACTCAAAGTGCTGTTTGTAAGCTTTTGAAGGGTATTACATAAAAAAAAGAGCATTGCCACTGAACAAAACGGGCTTAGAAACTTCACATCATTCCTTCGATACAGGGAGGCTGCTATGTTACCAGATAACATAGGGAGTCGTTCAGATTGGACTAGAGATTCCCTGTGCTCACAGTGAAACTGAATTACCTAAATGCTTTTCCTATATGAATTGCGTTACGCCAAGGCTTTACTACATCCAGATTACTACACCGCTGACCCCGAAGCAGATAACAAAAAGAATTTCTGACAACGTTGCGTAAGAACAAACAAGAAACAAAACTCACAACTGCTACAAATACTGCCCAGGCACAGGCTGACTGCGATGGGGGTTCCACTAGCAGAAAACTGCCGTACCTCCATTAAAGTCAATAAAGCCACACCAGCACAAAATCAATAGCGTTACATTTGACTTATATTGGCGTAACTCCATTGATTTTAATGGAGTTGGAGTTACACCAATTTTATGCTGGTGTATCTGCATTAGTGTCAGTGAAGTTATGCCGGCGTGACTGATGTAAACACCACTAGACCAACCAACCCCTATATGTCTAAAATTCAGTGTCATTAACTCTAAAGCAACAAGAAAATGCAAATCTGTACATTACCAAAGCAGGGTCTTTGGAATTTATTTTTGCAAAGCAGAAGAACAGCTCTGTTGCGATCCTCTCGACACCAAAGAAACAGAGTGAAGACTAAGAAGGGAAAAAGGACAAAGTACACAGTTGGGATCACAGTATTCTGTAATTAGAGCTGTTAAATGATTACTAAAGCGCAGCGGTGCAATCATCACACTGAAGGAAAGGGAGAAGTATGCAGTCGGGAGCATCACCAGGGAGAAGGTAAAAGCAATGTCAGAGACACCACGTTTTATATTTAAATGCAAATTCCTCACAATCAGAATCTGTGCCTTCTAATTGGAAGAAAAGGTTATGGAATTAAATGTCTCACATCTTGGACAGCTCAGCATGTTTTTAAGTGGCACAGTAAGTTGAAGGCAACTTATTCATCTCCTGTCCTTTACAGAAATATCTTAATTCAGCTCTTTTTTTTTTAATTTCAAGATGACTTTCTTAATGTTGCAAGTGAGACTGAACTGGGACTCACCCTCTCATTGATTTTAAATAAAATACAGCACAATACCTACAGAATATCCAACTTAAACTATACTGAATGCAACTGGATGCACATATAATCTGAAGTAAAGCTTGAAGTGATGCTTTGTACTGGCCTTCTTAACAGACGTGAATTTTGCACCAACTTTTTCAGGTCCCTTTGAGATTTGCTCAGTCACATTACAGCAAAGCAAACTTTTCTAATGTCAACAACAACAAAAAAACCCTATGCCAGGATCTTTATTCACTGCTATTTTTCAACATTCAGCCCTTGTTCCCTGACAGTTAAGTATTAGGAAAACTAATCAGAGGACTTCACCTTGCTGTAAACGGACTTTTGATTTATTACACCAACCCCAACCACCAGACTTCCGCCGAAGTTCATTGACTAGCAGAGCAAAGGGGAAAAAGCAAGCAGCTTTCTGGAACTCTAAGTCTGAATTTACACATACGAGCAAAAATTATTTTTCCTTTGTTGTTCCACAACCGACAGATATCAGTATTTTAAATAGCCTAGTAAATAAGTTTTAGCTACAGAAATACTTTTGACAATTCCATTGAAATACTCCAGTCTTCAGACCAGCAATGTCACTCGTGAAGGTAATTCCACACGACTGCTGAGACGAACAGCGGGCAGACTTCTGAACGATACCAAACAGAAGCATTTGAGAACGGCTGCCAGATTTTACTGGAGAAATTTCAAACCATAAATAATTTTATTTAATTCACTTATCTGTTCTCATCTCATTTGTGAATGCAGTGCCTTGTATCTGATTATGTTATACACTGCTCCACAAATGCCTCTGCTTTAGATCAGTGAGTGTTAACCACTTTGAAAGGGCGGGAGCACCTCCCATAAGAAGTCAGGCTCTACGCATTTTCTGTTCATGCATAAGATTCAGCAGTGGCTCTAAATAATAAAAGACAGCGCTCTTCCCACAGCTGGAAAATATACTACAGGGGAAAAAAAACCAAAACAAACACCCAACAATCTTGAAACTGCATGGGCCAGGTGGTGTTTTCTGTATCGTAATTCCATACAGAGAAACATCCATACAGGGAAACACAGCAATCTCCACTCTGCTATAACCATGCAACTGGAGACGTCTACATGACCACACCACATACTTGCAGAATCAAAGCCTAAGTGATCAGGTTAGGGACCCTGTAAAAGGAATTACCTAAAAGAAAAAGAAAAATCAAGCCACTGCCAGGCTAAAGTGTCAGGAGAAAAAAAAAAGAAGCTCTTGATTATTCAGATGGGGAACTCTTAAGCAGCTAAACAAGTATATGGACCTGCACGAGTGGTAACACATCACAAAACCATGCTTATTTTCTAAACATTTTTAAAAAATCACCCAAGTAGCATGCAGTGAGGAACCATTCACCTTCTACTGTCATGCTACAGTTTATTCTCTCTTGGAAGCAATTACAGGACAAATGCCAAGCTACAGAAGGTATTTTTCCAGCAGCAGCATCTGGCTTCTTGGCAGACTCCTCAGGCAATTTTATTGGAAGCTTTAGAGATGCTATTGGGTCAGTCCTAGTTATATTGCTCATGAGCTGTCTGGCAGTCCCTTCTTCCTAGATGTCATAATCCTTCTGATTTACCTTGAAGGAATTAGCACACTTTTATCCATTTCAAAAACAGTTGACCTGCAAGGCATTTAGGGGCTATCTACAGAGACATAGTAAAAGTCACTGGACTAAATCTGTGTACCTTCAAGCCAGCAGCATTTCGGCATCCCTTGCCTAATGCAGCACCAAGAAAACAAGCAAGCCATGAAAAAACTCTATGTGTATGTGTGTTTTACTGGTAAACTGAATGCATTCCTTATGATTAAAGGAAAAAACATAAGAGGTATGAAAAATTAATTGGTTAAAAAAAAAAGGTAAACTGGGGCAACAGCAAATCTCTGCCTTTATTTAGTATGAACTGCTCCCATACAGTGAAGACAGAACCGTGCTGTATCCTGCAGTAAGGGACAGTGCACATGAAGTCAAGGAATGCTTCTGGCAGACAGCAAGCATAAATTGAAATACAAGGGGATCCGCTAAGTCAACGGAAGGAAAACAATTTCTGAGAATCTGCTTCTTGCAACTCCTCTGTTAAATGCAGTGCCTCCGAGGGCAGAAGGGCCATGTGGAAGCAAAGACAGCCTACGTCCTTTGCGCTCCCTACTGCCTGTCCCTTCCCCCTCTCCAACCCCAGCAGCTAAGATCTGCATTATTCTGCAGCTGTGATCATGATTAATCCTCATCCAGAAGGATGAAAGACAGGATGCTGGTTTTACCCCCCTTCTTTGCAAACCACAACCAAAAGGCTTTATGTCAGTTTAGAGCAGTCCTCTAGAATTAATACAGAGAAAGGGGACAGAATGCTACAGAAAGTGCATTTATAATCCTCAACACAGGTGGGATCCTCCTTTTTTAAAAGACACTTGTGCAATTACTTACAAGAAATATACTTCTTAATTAAAAAAAAAAGCATGTGTTCATTACAACTTTTTTTTTTTTTTATTTACTTTCCCGCAAAGATATGCCTGAATGTCTTCTTGTTCCTTTTTTATTTTTTTCTTTCAAGAGTTTTCAGAGAGGTTAGAGTAAGAAACTCCCACAAAATCTTGTACCAGGTTATTTTCTAGGAAAAAAGGTCCTAATGCCCAAAGGTAAATATTACAGGTACAAGAAATGTACTCTATAATTTAATAAAGGGCTACGGATGTTGGATTTTCAGTAAGAGGAGTACACTGAGCAACATAAGAGAAGATTGACAGCACTAAGAAAGATGCACATATCCAGGTCAAACAAAAAGCCAAACGGAGCTCTGTCATCAGCAGAGTGCAATGAAATCCAACCAGACACAGAATTCAGACTTGGCTAATACGAATTGACTAACATAATTCCGTTTTATGCAGGGCAAAACATATTCTGATTACAGGCCAGCGGTTCTCGCAAGTTCTAAATTTAGGTATCATTAGGGCCAGGTGAACCGTTAAGTGAACTAATCTGAATTTTATCCGTATCAAAGATTTGTACTGTTCACAAATTAACTTCTCAGATTTAAACCATGTATTCACTCTCATAACTTCATACGTCTTTTGGATATCTGCATTCTTTAATTAAAATTTCTGCAGAATCACAGTACACATCAGCAATGCAGCCTGGGTTTTAAAATGTTGTGCAACAGCACACACTGAGAAATCGATTATTTAGGCTCCAATACCCGAACAGAAGTTACTGGCACACTAGAAACCAAGCCATATTTTAGAGGAGACGTAGCACAGATTCCCTTGCTTGCAAGCTTGTTTCTGCAAATATGAAGCGATCTCAGTGATGAGGTGAACATTTGAATACGTGCTGAAGACTAAACTTCCAGTGACGCCCTAGATTTCACTGCCTACACAAATGAGATGAAAGTTGCACACACAGGCAAAACAGAGGGTTTCCTGGATGCAGCAGAGATCTAAAATATTTTTATAAACTGTCTTTGATTATACAGTCTCAACAAAGCCTGTAAGTTGAGAGTATGATGAGGAATAACCATCAAACGGGTGTACTGCAGTACAGCAAAGAAAATGAATTTAAAATATAAGTAAAACGTTGATCTACCTTGTATACTGCTCTCCCAAAACACCCAGTACAGTTTAAACAATGTACATTATATGCAGGGATAATGCAACCTAATCTGAAATAAAGACTCTGCTATAATGAAAAACTTAGTTGTTTAGCCAGCCAAGTTTAAAGCCAAAAGGTGAAGAGTACTTAATCCAATTAAAATGAGAGGGAATTTAGGAATGCAGAATTTAATTACTCCACTTGGAAGGTAGCCAGGACCGTTGGGTTAAACACCCATGCCCTTGTGAAAGGGCCACGGGAACTCAAATGACCAGGAGGGGTCAGGCCCTGGGCTCGATTTCTCCTTCAAGCAGGGCACCCTTGGCAGCCCCATGCCCTCTAGCTAAGCCCCAGGGAAGATCGGCAGCTCCTGAATTACAGCGTTCCCAGCAGCTCCATGGGAGCCCAGCATCAGGCGGGCTTGTGAAACCAGACAGACTCTCAGTGCAATATGGTGAGACTGTAGGTGACGGCCAATTAAAGCCGTTCGGATAAATACACGTTCAATTAAGTTATTGCCTATGCGTCACTTTAACATTTTTGTTTGTTTTGGGTTTTTGCAGTTCCACAGACTAAATAGCAGGCAGCAGTAATATCAGTTTTGGAAGACATGTGATGTTTGTGTTACCCACTCAAGTTAATTAATAAAAATAATGACAGAGTTACAAAAACCAGAGATGATTAAGAACTTGAAGACCATCCTACCCATTTCTCTGCCAAGGAGGATTTGTTCTTACCAGCGCATTCTTCTGTTCTTCACCAAACTTTTAAAATGACGTCAGCAGTAAGAGTCACATCTCCTTCCTTCAGAGGTGTTCATACATTCAGACTGATTCGGAGGAAGAAGTAAAGCCGAGAACAGAGGTTCTGCCAACTTCATATCATTATTCTGAGTTAACAGCTCAGGGATTATCTTGAGCAATTACTCTCGTCCCTTACTGCACACACATTCCAAATACCTGTAATCCTCACATAGCTCATCTCTATCAGCGTTAAACCAATCTGTGCCCTTTAGGTAAGATCTAATAGTAAAATCACATACCACTGGGTTTATAACCCAGACTATTACAGTCTCCATTATTCAATATTGCTTATTATTTTGTACTTACAAAGTCAGGGAGATGTGATTTTATTGCTTGCAAATCATTCTTACATTAGTCTTACGCTGTTATAATTTCACTCTGCTTTTCCAGATAAGCTTTTTGCTTTCTGCATATTTAAATAGTAACTCTAATTATCCCTACTTGATTGCCCTCCTCTTGCAAAGCCTTTCCACAGTATCATCTGCAGTGAATTCTTCATCCTGCTTAGATTTTAAAAAAACCAAGATACGCCACATTCTTTAATTTTAGTAACAGCATAGAGGTGGAGTTTTTTTTTAAAAAAACATGCAAACTGAGTTCCCTCTTCAGATATCTTTTTTCCAGAAACACAGTGAGAAGGGCAGATTACTGATTATTGCACTGGCAATAGTAACAGTACAGAACAGTGCCTAGCAATAAAGTCAATTAAAAAAAAGAAAAAAACCCAAACAAACAAACAAAAAAAACCCAAAAAGACTATTGACATGGTATCAGGTCAGAAAAGAAAAGTTTGGTTCGTCATCTAAAAACATTACTTACTTTGCAAACTATGCTTATAAGAGTTTTCTGGATTTATTTCCAACCACAGTCACAGAAAACACTTTATACTTCTAGTTCACACAGAAGCTGCACATGGCTACACAGTAGCTACAATTCATTATATTTAATGCATTAACTCAGGTAATCCATTCAAAGAAATGCACATTACAGTAGCCCAAAACACAACAGTAAAATGCGAATCAAAACTAATGTTTCTTACAAGAAACATTATTAGTCTTTTAATAAATATCATAATAAATAGTCTTTTAATAAATAACATTTATTAGTCTTTTTGGTCATTCTTGTAGAGATTTTGCCATTTTGGTTACTGACAAGGTATTTTGGCTTAAGTACAATGGTGTTTGGTAACATCATGTTTTGTTACAAGTTGCCTGACATTTCCTATTATGAATTCTCATTTTACCTTTCTAGAACTTTACCAAAGCAAAGTACATCTACTGGAGCTGATGTCTTGCATGCCGCATCGCAAAAGTAATGATACATACAGTTCAATCTCCAAGACCTCATCCCATCCTGCTGCCCTGAGGCATGAGACCATCCCTTCCTCCTATGTTGCTTAGTGAGCAACAAAGTCTCCTACAGACAATGAAAGCACGAAGACTTTATGTGGAAAGAAAAGTTACTATGCGACTGCACGCGCAACTTTGCATACAGTTATCTTCCATCTGGACAATGTTAAATTTAACGTTCCTTTACTGATGTGCTTGGCTCTCTAATAGTAATTTACATTTTTATGTATGTGTGTCACAACATAGAGGAAAAAGAGGCAACACAGGTGTACCACGACCCTATTGCAGTGTCTTCTTGCATTCACCTTCCAAGCTGCATTCTTTCAGCTCCTGCTCCTGCAAAAGTTACTTTAGCAATATGTAATTAGAGCCTGGCAGAAGTGACTACCTCTCAAAGAAGACTTCGGCAAGGAAAGATA
Source organism: Pluvialis apricaria (assembly GCA_017639485.1). Taxonomy (NCBI): domain Eukaryota; kingdom Metazoa; phylum Chordata; class Aves; order Charadriiformes; family Charadriidae; genus Pluvialis; species Pluvialis apricaria. The sequence continues at coordinate 5,474,225 of CM030011.1, read as the reverse complement.
GGAAAGACAAACAGGAGGTTCAGTTGTAACTGTGACTTTCAGGTCTGTGTCAAAGCAGTATCAAAAAGTGACACCTTTGAGCCAAAGACTTTCCTTAGGACACATGACATTGAACCAACAAAAAAAGCTTCTCTCTCATCTCCTCAGTTCCTCTCCACAAATTACACACCGCTGATAACTGGTAGTACTTTATCTACCACTACCTCACATGCATGACAAAGTACCACGGTCACTCCTGAACCAGCTGGCTTCAGGTACAGCACCCATGAGAAAGCAGGGTGACAGGGTTACTGGTCCTACAGGCTCTAGACAGTCAATCAACTGGGGCTGACCTGACCCAAATCATCAACTGGGAATAAAATTCTGCTGCTGTGTGCACCCAGCACCAGGGTGCCCTGAGAAGTAGCCTGGTTGAAGAAGGCAAGACTGTTCACCAGTTTAGTTTCCCGCAAGGAGGCTAGCTCCAAATCTTGTAACTGCCCAAGATGATGATAGAGGGGTCATGAGGGCAAGTTCAGAACATCTGCAATACAGCCTCTGGTTCAGGCAGACAAGAAAGGATATCTGTCTATGTTCTGGACAGGATTTTATTTTCCTTTTTATTTTCTCCAGATTGTTGACTTTGAAAGGAACATACGCCTTGAGACCCACAGTAGAGATGTCCCGGTGTGATTTATGCTTTACTCTCCTGTAATGCTACAGCTCTGATAAAAGCAGAAGGAAGCGTATCGATTCTGCTGGCTGGGTCCACCCTCAGGGACTGAACCCGCGCTGGAGTCAGCACCAGGAGGCCGGGGAAGGCTCCTCGTCAGAGCGGAACGGCTCGGAAACAATGCCAGGAGAACAACTGAGACAGATCCACAGTGACCTTCCCAAAAGTCTTCACAAAGTTGGCCACAATTTAAGAGAAAGCTATATTGGTGACGAATGTATTAAGAGGTTGAACATCTTCTCAAACCAAGTACTTCATATTAATAAAAGTCTTTAAATTATTTTTTTTTTCCCAGCAAGACTCAGCCTTCCTATCAGGACTGGAGTGTAACTGAAGAACAATTGATGTCACCAGTTCATAAGCAAACAGGAGTGAGGATGCCTTTGTCTTTTAGCAGCAAAGTAACCCTCTGCTAATCTACTGGAGACCAAAACACTCAAAATATTATTGGAAGAATAATTCTGTTTGAAGCTCAGTAACTCCCAGATTTTTATATGTGCAGTAATTTGATTCTATTTTTAGCCATTAAAGAACATTTGGATTAACAGATTGAAAAAGTTCATTCATGGCTTTATAACTATACGACTGTTACAAACCCTCCCCCCTGCTGCCCATATAACTAACTAAATCAAGGCAGAAATTACATTTACATGTTTTTGAAAATATTTAAAAATCATCATTAACATGTGTGATTTCATCTTATTTTACTTATGAGTCCAAAGTTGTATCCTGGATGCCATTTCTATAGAAATTGAGTGCCAAATATTAACAAGTTCCAATTTTACTGTCTATTTAAAAATATCCTGACAGTGTTCAGGCAAATTAAATTTAAAATTAAACTTAAAGCAAAGCCTTTGCACGCCACCATAGTATTTCAGGCAACAATTTCGAGAAAGGAAAGGCAGAAAGCAGACTGTGCATATAGTATAGTTCAAAATAGATTCCTCATGTCAAATGGCATAATTTTTCCTTTTTTTCCGTTAAAGAGTTATTTTAAGTCTTCTGCTGAATATATTTACATGCATAATGAAACTTTTTCAGCGGTTCTTTTTGAATTACTATATATGCTTTAACACTGCATACGCTAATAGCGTACACGTACATACAAATCCACACAAACGTATGCACTCATGCACGCAATAATCATGCAAAAAAGAATTAATGGAAGTTTTTGACTGGATGCTACCCCCTGTAAACACGTTAAATGTGAATAGTGCTTATGGCTGGGTTCATTAACTAAAAATGTTGCTGTTGTCTGCACAATTTGTGTTTCTCACATAAGAATGGATGACATGTAATATACTATTTCACAGACTCAGTTCTTTCCAATTTAGCATCAGGGTCTCTCTCCACTAGGAAGTTCAGCGGTCGCTTACTACAATCCTCACAGAATAACTTGAGCTGAGACCTCACTCGGCACCTGGAGATAAAAATGCAGGCAGTTTTCTCCAAGAAAAAGAAGAGGGAAGAAAAAAAACCCCACCCACAAAAAACCCAAACCAAACCAAACAAGCAAACAAAAACGAATGTTGGGGCGTATGTGGAAATAGAAAGGTTCTGAATGAGTGCCAAACACATATTCTGACACGTTGTCATGGAAAAATGGTATCCCAAAAGCCACAGTCCACTGATCGACAAACATCCCATCTTCCAAGATGGGCATTACACTTAGAGTAGCAGCTAATATCATTGTAGATAACTCTTCTCACAGCTTCAACTGTTCATCACCTTTTTCTTCTTCAGCCCTTTTCCTAAAATCCCTAACACTAGAGCATCTGCAGTCAGAGATCTGCTCACATCCAGTCTGAAAGCTACTCTGAACTCCCACACCAAGCATGAAATTTCACTTTATCAATGAAGTTTGGACCTCATGTCCCCATTACAGGTTGATGCAGCATTTGATAAACAGATACAATTAAGAGATCAACTTCAAAACCACGTTATTCTCCAAACTAAAGCACCAGCATTGGTACGGCCATCATTTCCTAAAACATTCCAGGACTTCATGCTACCATAGCTGTACCAGCTGCCTCCTCTTCAAGTATCTATGACACCCAACTACTTCAGAGACCATAGATAGTAATTTATTGCTATTACAATGTATTATACTTACAAATACTTATATTATTTATGTCTTTAAAATTTCTGAGCAGGTTCATCACTTGTTTCGTTTCCCTTTCGCAGATGCAGCACTGCGCTGTATCTAACTTTCCACAGGGCTTCACCACCTCCCTGCCAACAGGGGTCCCTGCCCCTCAGTGTACAAACTATTTTGGTTTCCAAGATCTAGTCTATACAGAGTAAGTGTTTAGTAGCAACTTAAGGCCTTTAAATTCTTTTCTGTAACCTCTGTGTTAGTTTATCAGAGTAGTCATTAAGCCTGGGCACTTTGAGGCTGATGGGTATATCTAAGCTAGCCCACTTCGAGCTAATTGCGTTCAATTTAACATTCTCCAAGCACTGGCAGTCCTCACTCAAGCCAAGTGTGAAAGTTTTTAAATTAGCTTTCACAGTTTGATTCACAGAGAGCAAATGCAAAATGGCACAGGATTAATTTTTTCCCCAACAACACAGTGCAACAAAATAGCCCAAAGGCTATTTTAGTTCATTTGCTTTAACTATTAGGGAAGATTCACAGCACAGAGAGTGCTCCAACAGAGACAAAAGCTCCAGAGGACTTTCAAAGCTTAATATTGCCCCTATTAATTAAAGTACCATACGCTTGTACAGCCTTTCCACTTTGTCACTAGATGTTAAAACGGAAATCTAGACCATTTAAGACAAGCCACACTGATTATTGCTTAAAAGATGAACATATCAATACATTTTTCTCATTTTTATTACAGATTACATTTTTAATATTTAATAAACTCTGGTATTGGACTGTAAAATGGTCTATATAGAAATCCATATTTTCCTTGGAAAAGTACAAATCTTGACTTCACATGCAATCTGACAATGTCTCTGTTGATCAGTCTGCCTATATTTGCCAAAATACAAGTTAAAAAGGAAGCCAAAATATTGAATCACCTATTGCAAAAATGATTCGATAACTTCTACCAAACAATGGCAGAGTAGGATGAAACTTTTCCCAGCAATCACCACTAGGGACATACACTAAGTTTACATGGTCAACTTTCCGAACTGTTCTTCACAATCTTCCAAGTACACAATTTTCCCTTTGAGCAAGTACAGAGGGTGTGTATGAGTTGCTCCATCAACAAATAGAAAAGTTGAACACATACAAAACGTGATAAAATACTCTACACTCAGTCTTCAGAAGAAAATTATTTCTCCATTTATTTAAGAGGCAAACTGAAATCTCCACTAAGAACTTAGCTCATCTTTGCCAAAGTACATATCAGAGTATTGGACAAATCCTAAATCCCCATTCTTACAATGTGGTTCACGCAAACTAGACCGCATGACCGCAGCCTTTAGTATCACAAGAAATAACACACAGTGAGACCAAAGTCAGCGAACTTCAATGGGAATCTTTCCATTATCTTCAGAAGTTTTTGCATAAGGACCGAAACTCATAATCACTCTTTAATTCAAATTATTTCTATTACTCTAATAACTAATAATTCCAATCTAATAACTATATTAATAGTGGTAACTCACATTACAGATGGGAACTATCTTCAGGTATAAACAATGTTTATAGCAAACTATTAAAAAGAAATTTATAATATTTTTTTTTTGCATGCACAGATGGACTCCGTCTTCAAACTGCATTCCAGGTTTGATACAGCCCAGCAAATGCAAGTCATAAAACTATAAAGTCAAAGGCCGATCTGTAAATGTCAAAATGTTAAGTCACTGAGGTGAATATAATTTAGGCACTTCTTGATAGGATTCAGAATACTCATCTCAAATACCAACCTAGTTTTACATGTATTTTCTACTGTGTGCTAAGAAGTTACATACTTGCATTACAGTGATCATAAGTATCACCTTATTTTGTAAATAAGAAGCCTCTTTCACATAAGATTTGCAAGCAAAGAACATCAGAAAATCTGTATTTGTTAAAATTTGAAAACAGAAACAACATTGTCTATTTAGTGGAACACATTTACAGGATTTTTAAAAAAATCTCGCAACTCTTTCTTCAAGCCAATTCCAGTATTATTCAGAACTCCAGACAAGTCAATGAGACCCAACACAAACGCGTCGCTGTCTGTCAGCGGGCAGTCGGAGGCAAGAGGATAACCTTCGCACACAGGATCACTACGAGACCACACAGAAGATCCACAAACTAGCTTAGTTTCAGCAATCTCAAAATTTAACAAGTTTGCATTTAAAATCTCCAGTTGCAGTAAGGATCATCCAGACATAAACCTAGGCAGCAGGAATGCAGCTCGTGTGAATATACCTAAGTCAGACCCTGAACTAACCAAGATAAGGCCATGCTGGTGAGCTCCGACAGCGGTGGCCAGGCTGGCACAGCCTCCCAGAAACCTGAGCGGTCCCAGCCGGCACATCAGCAGTATTCCTGCTCCCCAGATTGTGGCTGTACCAAAGTTAACTTCAAAGGCCAGACTTGCAGCTCTACGTGGTAATAGAGAGTAATTTAGATAGGTCTTTACATTCATTTTATGACATCTTTTCTGATGATGCTTGTGTAACAGAATACTTAGCTTTAAATCAACGACATTTCATCTGTTGGAAAATCTAAGTTAACACATACAAAATACAAAATTGAGAAAAGAGATTATTTTTAAAAACCCTACTTTGCTAATGCCTTTAGACCACTAGATTTTGCGTGTAACTACAGACAATATAAATCCCTAGGACAAACAATCATGAAGCTTTACACCCTTAAGTATAATCCAGCCCGCTACATACAGAACTTCCTTGGTGGTAAGTACAACTCAAATGTTCCCTGAATTAACTTCCAAAACTCGCAAAGCTTTATCAGCTCAGATGGTAAGTAACTACAGGTTATTTGATAGCTAAACTTGTCAGAAACTGCAAAAGAGATACAATCAATTGTAATTGGAAGTAATGAATACACTTTTCTGGTCACTTCATGTCAGGTGCTAACAGACATTAGAATCACTAAACAACACATTCACATGAGACATCATAAGTTTGTGAATACTTATGCTTAAGAAACTTTGAATTCTATCCAAATGCAAATGCCAGAGTATAACTGATCAGTCATGATCATGAAAATCTTCCAGAGTATTTCTAAAACAAACTAAGACTGTGAAAAATTCAGGTTTTGGTGAAAGTGAATCATCAATGGATTATTGGTAATTCCAGAGTGGAGACAAAGCATTCAGTGGGAATAGAAAACTACCCCTGTATAAACAAGCCCAGGTGGGATGAATGTAAATAGTGAATTGCAAATAGTAAGCAGTAAATGTTTAGGCTATCCAGTTGTTAAGTGATATATAGAACGCAATCTGGCATGTTTTAGATACCAGGGTTCTGATATTCAAAGTAGAGCACATAAATGACAGAAGCAGTGTGGCTAAACTTCCTGTGGTCATTTGAAAGTCTCACCTAGCGCATTTTGACTTTTGGAAATCCATATGCATTTTAATTTTGGGAAACTAATTGTTGCTGATGTCTACTGAACACATGAACATATGTATGTGCTGATGAAAGATACTCCCCCTAAAAATATTGATTTCACCTGAACAGCGACATGCACTCTATAGACAAGCACAAAACACAGGCATTCTTCCCCTTCTATGGTTAGTGATAAAGCACACAGCTGCAAGCACCTGAAAAGGACAGATTTATTTTTTTTCCCCAGCACAGATATTGGCATTAGTTGGAGAAACAGAACATGCAGTTTCAGCATGATCTTAAGTTATTCTTTGGGGATCTTAGTGGATAAAAATGATTCCTGATGTTAAAGACTGAAGACCAAAGCAACTTGCTTGCATTCAAACGCCATTACAAAGTACACTAAAGGCAGCAAGCACAATATACTGTACACTTGCACGTTTCATCTGTTCCAGTACTTTTCTTTACCAGCTTATTACACAAATGTTATATTTGGATCCCTAAGTTCTTCAGATGCGCCTTGATTTTCTTCTTTTCTCTGTGCACAGTAAGACAGAGACCTGATAGGGACCAGCAGGGGCCTTGCTCGAGACACGCATCTCTGCTGAAAAAATGTAATATAAATGGACAAGCACATTGAGACCTATCTCCAGTCAGCAACTCCACCTCAAAATTAGTTCTCACCAAAACGGCTTCTAGAATTCTTCTTTGCTACTATCTACCAAGTGAATTTAAATTATAATCTATAGATAAAAGACTGCTTTTGAGCTGCACACCCCCTGTCCCAAGGGTACCACGGAAAATTCTAGGACCATCAAGTGTGTTTAACAGAGAAGAGGGAGCACTGCTGAAGATGAGGAAAGTAAGACATGAGAAGGCGCTGCAGGTCTGGTGTCCTCAAAGTGCCTGAAATTAATGGTTGGCAGACAATTGTTGGGGCTTCCCACGTAACTTCTTACCAACACAAAACATTCTTACCTAAAAGTTTATAGTGCTGAGGATAACTCTAACATTTCCTTTTAAATGCATTTCAGCTGTTTCAAAATAACAGGACATCGATACTTCTGATTTTTTTTTTCCCCCTGTTGAACTCCTGTTCTGAAAAGCTGCAGCTCATATCCTTTCCGAAGCTTTTTGCCCCATGTCCAGCCTGAAAGCTCGCTTCTGGCCTCACTAAAACAAAGCTAGGTCTCTGTCCAAACACACTATAAAAGCGCATTCTTTTTTTTCCTCACGCTTCAGTCACAATGCATCCCATTTCCTTCCTAATTGCCTCTTTCAAAATGTTTCTCATATCTTCTAGCAGAAATACCTTCTCAGACAGACCCAACAAACAAGAGTTTGGCATGTGTAGGAGAGGAGCAAGGCTTGCCCTTTCAACAGCAACGAGCTGCTCAGGGAAATGCAGCTTCAGTTGTTAAAAAGATACTCAAAACATTGAGCACAATCAGGTCCCACCAAAGTATGAACCACTAGGAGTTGTTTCATTTAATTAGACACATAAATAGGTATTTCAGTGCCTAATTTTAAAATAAACATCTGAAACATTAGTTCAGTGCATATACATATCCACATTTTACAGTTTTGACTAAAAGAGCACGCTAACTGACATGAGCAAAAGTTGTTATCAGTTTTCACGGCAATGCAGTTTCTTGAAATAAAGGAAAAGTAAGGCTAACTGCTAGGGAATGATATCATTTCACCTTTTTGCATTTGGCAGGAACTGATACTACAAGAGACATTAGATACCGCAAAGAAGCCTTGCAGGGGGAGAATCTGCTAAACACATACTTAAATAATGTCACTGTTTCAATATGTTACTTTATATATTGACTAGATGGTCTGTATCTGTGTAGATATGTATGTAAAAAAGCCTGTTTCTACTATAGACAGTCTTCAACTGGAAATTTGTTACTCAAAAAGCAAGCGTTGGTTAAAACTAAAAGCTACCAAAGAAAGAGTTAACATGCAAATCGTCACTCAGTTTAATGTAGTTTCTGATCTGTAACAGCATGGAACAAACAACTTCAAAACAGCTATGCTGGGGCAACAGAGCAATGCCAATTCACACTGGATATAGGATCCGTCCCAGCATATAGTTCCTTCATTCACTCCATTAAATCATGTTTGCCAGCAACTACATTGTACTAATGGGTGCATAAAGCTATTCTGCACCTGTCGATTGCCAAGGCATCTGTGCAAACACAATGAAATGGAAAGAAGTGAAGCAAGGAACCCCATCGGTAAAAGTAAACCTAAATCAATACAAATAAAACTTAACCACTTGGCATGTATGGCTGACTTCTTGCTAAGTATAAATGGTATCAAGGCATGTTTTTAGCCCAATACTACCCAACAATGTTTAAACAAATCAGTTTATATCTTACCAAACAATATTCCTTGCATTTAACTGTCATAATGCAAAACAAAGTAAATCTTCACGTGGCAAATGCTCGAGATGAACGAACATGTCGGGTTTCAGAAAAGTTTGGTTTTCTTTCAAGGAGCTACAGAGCTACTTCTGTTTTCTCAACGAGGTTCAGTGCTGTTTTATTTTGATGGCTTCGAGAGAATCACCAGTCCTCGTAGAAAAATCTTCAGGTCTGCTTTGTGTTACTTCTATTTCTGAGACAACCAGTACAAAGAAATAGTACAAATCCAAGAAGTGGAATTTCCAAGAGATGTTACACTTGCATGAGTAGCTGTTACTGCCAGCTGCAGCAGCCAGAATATCAATTTACTCACTGCACAAATTTTTGAAAGCACGATATAAAAGCGAAGGCAGCCTTATCATTACCTGCTTGTTTTCATTTCAGAAAGCTGCTTCCCCTTACCTTCTTTAAGTATCTACTAAAACTTTTTTTTTTATTGCAGTTCATCTTGAAAATTAATCATCATAAATTTAAAAACATTTTCTTGCAAATCTGTCAGGTTTGTAGTGCCATTTCATTTATTACAAGACCGCATGACGCATCAGAGCTCTGTATTTGAACATGACATATTTTCACTTTGTTTTGATACTACATTTGAAAATTGTTCCTATCAATCTTTCACTGGAGCCAAAACTTAACTGTCTTGTTCACTGAAACATTAAATGCCAAGTCACACAGATGAATAAAAGCATTTGCAAGTGTAACATCTGCATTTGCAGTTGCAAACATTTGCAAAAGTTTCCTGTCGAAAAGGTCTATAGAAGAGAATCCACAAAAGCGAATCAAGTCCACAGTCAATATCAAAACCAATTATTCCTAATCATTTTGGTCATCAGATCGCACTGAAAATTAAGAGACTTCACAAACAGGCTGATCTTTAAGTTGAATTTGGAAGTGTTTACACTTCAGATTTCCATGAAGTAGTACAACTTCCATGCATTTGCTGGACTCGGCTTATGCATTGTTTAAGATCCATGATTTTCTGCATCATTTGCTAGAGAGGAGTAAAACACCCAAACAAACAGGCCATATACTTACTTACATTCCCCATAATGCATCATTTTCTCTCTAAACAGTGGCAGCAAACAGGCACATCCAATACTGTATTACTTTCTTCTCTCATTCATGACGATGTCACACACAGGTTCTTTGATTCTGAAAAAGAAGCATTTCCCAGGTTCTAAGGATAGAGGTACCCCAACCAATCCATCATGCTTTGTGTGCTAATGATAGACTCATGCATAAGAGGCACCAGAAGCAGTCAGAGGCAGCAGGCATGAAAAGGAGTGAATCAACTGTCAAGGGTTGTGATCTGAAGGACTGCAAGGCTGTGATTAGAATTTTCAATCAGGACTTCCACAATTCATCACTCTACGAGGGAAGGGGGGGCACATGTTTCTTCATCAGCCCTTTCTGCTATTGGCATAGCAAGTTCTAGGGTATTAAAAAAAGGAAATCTTAACATCTTACATTTATAAGCGGGTTTGAATCTTCAGGGAGAGAGCAAAAGATTTTCTGTAACTGCATAGCTACCACTGTTTGTCTGCATACTCAAAACAAAACCAAGATTATTTGCAGCACAGCCTTTCAGCTGATGAAAAAAAACAGCTCTTCCTCTCTCTAAGGAATTATAATTAAGAAATAATTATAGACACCTGAGCAAGAACTAGCCCTGGAAACGTTTGACTGTTGTCTTTAGGCATATGAAAAGGTATAACACCCCCCCCCACCACCCCCCCCCCCCCGGAATCCTTCATCAAAATTTGCTGCATATAGTCACATTTTCAAAATGTAAAAAGGACCAGAAAGTTGACTGAGCATATAAGTTCAGAGTAATCAAACACTTGGTCTAACTTTGTTTTCCTTATGGTATTTGTTTGCCTTGGTACTACCTCCACTGACTTGCCGAAGAAAGTCAATCCCACAACTCGACAGCCTCAAACAGGACTTGGAGCCAGGCTGGTGCTGCAGCTCTGGCACGGCATCCCTTTTGAAACCACGAGAAAGTCACAAAAGCTCTTCAAACATTTTGCTGCTTCTCCCCCCGCCTTCCTCACCTATGAAATGTAGTAACTCTGAATACAAATTTCGCTAGAACTCATCCACAGAGTGGATTGCTGCCTCAGAGAGCAAGCCTTCCGAAAAATACCAGCCTACCAATTAAGTACTGGCGACTTGAACCAAGTGCCACCGGGAACGAGCGGTCTGTCTGTATCAATGTCTCTGCAGAGGCTTTGTCTCAAAATCTAGATCCAAGTGACAGCCCAGGCAGATTAGACATTTATTGAAATATATGAATGAAGCGTTATTTTAAAAGGCAATTTTCATGTTAAACTATGAATAATGAACAGTAAAGACAGTTCTTATTTGCATAATTAATGTTTCAGTTATTGATATTCCTTCAGAGGGTCACTAGCCTTTTTTCTCCAAGTTAATTAATTAATAAAGCAACTCCTTTTATGTAGGTAATTGTAATCACTTTAATACTCAAAGGCATGTAAAGTATCTGGCACTTTTTTTTTTAATGTTGCAACCCTAGTGACACAACGATCATTTGCATAAACGTAAACACTGAATGGGTCCATTTAACTCCTGCCTAGAAAGAAATCCTTTGAAACTAACAAGAAAGAAACACATAAATTATGGACAAACATGGCAATAGGGGCAAGACCACCTTTTGTCCTTACATCACAACCACCATATTTTCCTTAATGCAAATCTCAGCTTCGAGACAATACACGACTAATGGGGCAAATCTGTCCTCATATTTAGCTGAAGACTGCTCTGAGGAGACAGAATAACTTCGGAAAGAACAGATGTTTATGGGAAAACAAATACAAATCGGGAAACCGCTAGCAAGCAGAAAACTTTGAACGCTCAACGTTTTACAGGTAATACAGAACTTTTCCTTTTTCCATTAAGAAATATACAAACAAATCCTGCAAAGAGAAGCTTGACCTACAAAAAGCTGCTACAGAAAGACTTACTGCCCATGGTAAGTCTTACTCAAGTCAGGTGAGACGGTTAACTTGCTCAGTAGCCAGAGCTTACGTGCAGCTGCAGCAGATCAGGCATCGTGCAAAATTCAACCTGGAAAGATCTGCTGAACACAGTGCTTGAAGAAAATAGGAAAGCTAAGAGGTCATAGCAGTTATGGAAACTTTTTTCCCCTCTCTCCTTAGAGACAGTACTGAGCGACCAGGCTCAGTACAATATTATGAACACCTTGATTCACAAGTTAGTTGAAAAGCTACACAGCCTGTCTGTGAGCTTTTGTCTCACCAGTCAATTACTACAGCTTCTTGTCTATAAATCTCAGTCTTGCTCCATTCATAATCCATCCAAAATGCTACTGCAAAAACAGTTTTAGTGGCCTCTTTCATCGTGTCTTTCCCTGATGTGGCAGAATGAATGCAGAGATTATATAGTTTTTATCATGCGTAATATTCTTAAACCCCTCATAACTTGCACTCATCCCATTTCTGACCCTCTCTATCTCCATCACCACACTTTCCTGACAAACCAGCATTGCCATGGGGGGATTTCCAGGCTGCCCTTCTAAAGCAGTGCCACACAGCTCTCCAAAGCCATTCTTTGTTGTTAAAATTTCACCTTGAATATGCCTTTTACAGTGCAATTTAATGAAAGACAAAGAAAGGTATAGAAGATGTCGGTATCCGAGTACTGACACACTGATCACCAGAGGCCCACCATTCTGGTACTTCCTCATCAGAAAACAGCTACTCTCTCTACTATCATGCTTTCTGAGAGAGAGATTTGGGTTTTTTTCTGGTTTACGCAGTGCCTAGGCACCACTGAGGGAAACTGAATGGAAGGAGGGCCCCATTCCACCTCTACAGTTTGGAGAATGGGATGGCAATATAGATAATAAATGCTGTTATTTGTTTTATGCACTCATCTGCATCGTATCGGCTGCTAAAACTTTGCAAATATTCCAGACATCATCAGGAACCTTTGCAACCTGTTCTCAGACCATAAATCTCAAATCTGCTCTCCATCTGAGAGATTATAACAAATTGTGAAATAAGGTAGAAATTGAAACTCATTTCACAGAAAATGGAAATAGATACTGTAGGAAAAACACATTCCACACTTGCAAAATTCTCTCTTTTATGTAATCCTTACCCATAATCTTCCAGGGGACTATTTTGATCTCTCTCTCTCGGCAAGCACACCTCACAGTATTTTGCACTGCTGCAGCTCTTTTTAGCCAGCGGTTGGTTGTGCATTCAACTTGGCATTCTGGCAAATGGTATTCAAAACATGCAGGAGGAAGGAATGCAGCCACTAAGTAGATTATGAATAAAACACTCAGGTATTCTTTTTCTGTATTTCTCAGTAATTACTCACAGCCAAGGAACATAATAGAGATCTGCTTCTTCAGTGTCTCACTTCTAAAGGATCGATGTGATGCGAACGCAGGCACTACAGGACTTAATAGCAAGTTCCAGCTGCTTCCTACAAGACAAGAGTCTCCTCGACAGCTTTCTCCCGGGCATTGAGGAGCTAGCTAAATAGCTGCTATTAGTGTATATTTGTGTCTTTTTTTGTCAAAATCATACCCAATAAATTCAAAGAGCCTACAATGGACACATCCAAGAGAAGATATAAACGAAATTCTAGATTAAAAAAGCTCCATTAAATCAAGTTAGCAATTTTATCTCCAGGGATAACAAGTTGGCTTGCAGTGGTGGGCTAAATAATGCAGTTCAACACATTAAGAATAGATCTGTATTCAGACTGAATGGACTGTTAGCTCAGAAAAAAAGGCAGGAGAGAAAAGAAATGCTGAAGTAGCTCCGTTTCCTGCCCACAGCACACTTTCTCTTCTCCTTCATCATTCCAAAACTATCATGATCATACATCCATCACCGTATCTTGCACGTTCCCCGAGAAAGAGACAAAACAGGTCTCAAAATCCGTCTTAATGGGTGTCATCAAAAGAAATACCAATTCATCTGGATGCAGCACACGTAACATGCATAAAACATCTCAAAATCAGTGTCATTAAGAAGTGGGGCTTCCCTTTTTCCACCCAGCCGCTGCCATAGTAAGGGCTGTTTTTTTCATTTCACACCGCAGATACCTTCACTCCCCAGAGCGCATTTAGCAGCAAGCCTGGAAATTTCTCCTCTGACCAAGAGGTGAGCCACCTTTTCTCTCGCTGTAGTCGCAGTTTCAGCCATGCAGTTTTCCATGAAACAGTGAAAAGTTTCTCTATTGTCAGCACTGAAAGCTTCTCTTAAAGTAGTTCTATTTTTTTGTACGTAGCCACATTTTCATCAAATTCAGTGCATACATTTTATGAAACTGAAAACCTCAGGATTTAGGTTAGAAAAAGAACATGAAATGTAGGCTAGGCTACAGCAGGCTTTCTAGGGAATACCCCACTAAAGCAATCTCTTGATAGGCAAGGTATCTTTCTTGCTGTAAAAGCAATGATTGTTGAGCACAGGTTTTCAGTGGGCTCTGGAGGTTTAAAGTCTTAGAAAGACCTAATTTCCTTCAACACTATCTGTTTGCTTCCTCTGGATTTTATATCTGTACGAGTTCAGATGGAATACAGAATTGGGCAAAAGAAATGATGATACACCATTATCAAAAAACTTTGATTTTCTCTATCTTATAAATACCATCTAATGCTGTCAGGTTTGCTATAGATTATTTATTGTTTTGACTATCTAAAAAGGCTATTTATTTTTTTTTCAGATTAAAACAGCACTTCAAGGTAAGGAAAAAGAATTATTGCTACTAAATGAACAAAGTTCAGCTGGGGGGGAGATTAATGTAAAATTACGTGATTTCTATTCTATCAAAGTGAGCAATGAAAAACTTTAATGTATCTGTTCCTATCTCAGGCATACCTAGGAATACTTTTTACAGCAGAGATATAAAATTCCACCAATGTTTTTACACTTATTTTTGCTCTAGTTGAGTTATAATTTGTACTCCAAAAAGGATCCATTTTCACAGATACTCATACCACCTGCCCCATTCCGAAGAGACAGGATTTATTTGTTAGCCGAGTGGCATTCCAGTTTAAACATTCTGCAATATCAACACATAAATCATCCTGAATATAGTATATACAGCTGCAAAGTTTTTAACTAACTAGACAGACAATGAAGAATTTCTAACACCTGGTGATTTAATTCTTCATGTAACTTCTTTTGCAATGAAAACCCGGTATGCGAAAGGTTTCCAGACTCATCCTTTGTGCTGCCTTTACAGGACATGCTGAACATCACAAGCTTCACAAAGACTGTGTGCAGTGTGGATGACAAGACACACTCCAGTGTTGTGGTTTGGTTTTTTTTTTTTCTTTCTCAAGACCTATTTCGACGCGTATGTATGACCTCCACAGTTTAACTGATGACTATTCAGTGCATCAGTTACAAAAAACAGCCATTCTCATTTCCTTTACACTCCTCCTGAAAGAAATAAATCAGGATCTTGACTGATTGAAACACTTAACTGCCAGTCATTTTGCTTTGTCCCTTCGCTGCCTCGCACCAGCCTGCATGAACTCAAGAGATGCAGAGCAGTGATTAAATTGTAACATGGAGCACTGAGAGCAATAACTAAGTAAGCGGTTATAAACAAATAACACAGTTCTTCATAATTCAGTAAAATATATTATTTGATTTTGTGTGTTTTTGAAAGCCAGTCAAAGTAGCAGTGCTTTTTTACTAATGCAATAACATTACTGCTTAATGGTGGAAAGCACAGGAGAGCAATATATGGCCTACAAATAAGAGTAAACTGTGCAAGCCTAACAATACAAGTTTATCTTCCTTATGAATTACCTAGGCAGCGCTTTTATTATATGAGATCCATTGTTTCCTGATCTGCAAATTACTTCCTGAATCTATTAACTATAATGGGAAAATGTATTTTTCATTCTTACTCTCCGAAACAAACACCCCACCCCACAATAAATCAGTCTAAGCAGGTGAGTCTAAACTGGCAACAATGCCAACGTATTTCAAGCATGCAGTCATCAGCTCCCTAGAACACTAAAGGATTTTTTCAAGGGTGGGAGCAGAGAGATGAAAGGATTTAAGTGTAAACTATACAATGATAGTACAATTCTGGAGTATTACCATGCGTGTGAGGGATTATTAAAGATCAGGTAGGATTTTTCTAGCCTTACTTCTGACACCTCCAGGGAAACAAATTCTGCAATGCTCTGTAGGAGATAAAGAACAACCTGAGTATATTAAAAGGCTCATAGATATAATTCCATGAACTACAAGCTTTCTTTGTAACTCAGATATCTTAAAGTGAATAATACTTCTATCATAGTTCTTGCATTTCGTATGGTTTTGAAGAATGACATTTCCACTCACTGACTTAGTATTCGCATATCTTGAATTCTCTAGTGAGGGCCCAAGAAGGGTAATATTATTTTTATTCATATATCTTCCTCCCCCTAAATTCCAACACCACATCCCAAACTCATTTACCTGAGCAAAATGCTTCATACCTGCATAGCCATTAACACCACCGTGATCCTCCTGAATATGAAAGATAGAGGTGGACGTACTTTTTATACACTCCTGAAAACTGAAGTGAACAGTCAATACCGGTATTACATGGCAGAAGACACATTTACTGTATTCTTGCTAATCACATACCACTTGCTATGAAAACTCTAATAAGTCACATTTAAATCACCACAGGGTGGTTTGGTAGCATTAGAACTGCGAAACAAATACAAGAGGCAAGGCATCTGAATTTGCCCAAGTGCTGTGACTACACATACAGCATTCCTTCTTCTTCAGAAGCTCTCAATCACTTCCCGAGTGTAAAGAGTTCATCACGCTGGATTCATTTTCCAAGCTCCATTTCAAATCCTCGTCTCACCAAGGCCCGAAGACCAGCGTAGTTTAAATTCTGCTCTTCCCAGTTAACATGACTCTTGGTATCAATGACCTTTGCACTCCACCTCACAGGAGTCATCAGCAGTAACTCACACTCTCAGAAGATTCAGTTAGATGTGCTGACAGAAGACAGTGGGTTTTTCCTTCAGTTGTTTGACTGAAACAACCAGACGCAGAGTACCTTTATGAGTACACAACCTGTACGCAACACGCTCTCCCAATTACCTCTCAAATCTTTGATCTCAAGGTTAGATATTTCACTGAAAAGTTTGCGGAATTTATTTATGATGCTGCTATGAACAGTGACATCGCTAAATAATTCCCTTTAAATAAATTACCTATTTAAATTTTCTCTACTCAAAGCTAGGACAGGAAGCACCACCTATGATTAAGGTTGCCTGGCACTTCCCACTGTAAGAGTCTCCTTTCAACTGCCTGCAACTTTGCCCGATTTTTAACTCTTCAGGCTACAATTTTACACCTCAAGTGTGTTTGCTTCAGGGTGATTTTCAGGACATCAGGGAAGAGTTGAACCACTTCCAAGATTTAGACTGTAGGAAAATCATATGTTTTGACCATGTTAAAATTATCATTATGAACTCACATTTCAAAAGTTTTCTGGGTCTTGAAACTGGGAGTAAGATTTGGTCTTTGTATCATGGAACTGTTTTTCCTGCTAATCCTAAAAAACCCCCACAAAACCACTCGAATTATAAAATGACAGACTTAACACTTGTCCAGTGACGACTCCTTTATACTAAAATCTCCCTGCACTGTCACCCCTCCTACATCCTTCAGAAGGAACTAAAATGTGCATGCACATTCCTATAAACATTGTATCACAAAATGGGCCACCCCCGTAATTACTGCTCTGAACTGTAATGACACAAAACACCGGAACCAGCAGCGAGAAGTTTGTCTTTCTGTTCAGGCACCCAGCGAGCCGCTGGATTTGAATGCACAAGGGACAAGAATCGGAAGAGAGGAACCGAGTTTGACGTGAAATCTTGTATCACAAGAACTGGAAGAGAAGAAGTTGTGACTGCTCTTGACTAATGGAGAACTTGGGAGGTTTAACCTGGGAGTCAAGAGGCAAAAAAACCCTTCAAGGGAGGGGGGAGGATTAGAGTGGATGGAGACAGTTGTCTGTAAGAGAGGTGCTGCATCCAGATAAGGAGCCAGGAAGAGAGTCAACTCATGGTACCCAAGAAAGTGGGATTAAGAATTGATGTGAATAACATGCACATCGTTTGTCTCTATTAGTGGTCACAAAGAACATGGCAGAAACTGCTGCCACAGCTACTCAATTAAACCCAATGGTGTATACCTGTCCATAGGAAGGACAAAAAATCTGGTCCTGACAATACACATGGATCTCAACACAATGTGATTTGATGTTACTCTTCCTCCCCAAAACAAAATAGGAGTTCTATTGTATTTACTATGTTGAAAGCAAGATCATCCTACCATTACTGCTGTACCTCTCGTTGAATATTGTAAGCTGAATTATTTCAAATACTTTATTTCATTAGACAAATTTTCTAAGAAGACATAAATTAGGGCATATGGTTCATAATATTTTCACATCCTTTCCCCGTAACCCATTTCACTAGTTTTACACTTCATCAATTTAAGCATTATTGCTAATACATTACATTTAAACTCTGTCACAAGAGGAAAAAAAAATCCAAATGTCTAATTAGAAAGCTATGATGGCCATTTCGGAAAGTAGTGTTACATTTTCTACCTATATCCAATACACATGAAAGCACTGAAATCAGAAGTAAATGCAGAGCTTACGGGCCTACAGGTTTCTGTGCAGAGCAAAAGCTTTTTTACTGCTCACTTAGGTACAAGGGAAAACGGAATCCCCAGAGTACAGGATCCCCGTCTGTACGATTTCCAGATACACAACAGCACAAAGCATCAGACGAGAGCATGAGAACGTCTGTTTTACCACAGCATAAAACCAAGGGCAAGTAACATTTTTTATGTTAAGCATAACACATTCCTACGCACAACTGAATCAACAACAAGAATATATGAAATTACCTAATGGCAGGAAAAGCATCTCTGACTAACACCAGGAAAGTTAACTGCTAACATTAGTTAATATCACAAAAGCTGTTTTCTACCCAAACCTGTATACTGAAATGTGATAACAATCTTTCAAACATCAACACATGCCAGAAAATCATGCAAGAACAAAACAAAAAGAAGAAATGCATGAAAAAGCTTTCACGGGATACAGAGAAGGCTGAAGTCTCCATTACAACTCATTGTTTGACTGACAATCGTTGCAAAGATTTACACGGAACCATTTTACAAATCTTTGTGAACGTATGCGAACTCCACTTCTTCAAAATAAGCAAGATACATTTCTGTCATACGCTAAGAATTCTTCTACAGGTTGCATAAGTGTCTTAAAAGCATCAGTGATCAATCAGAATTATCACAGGAGGGGATTCAGAGTTATTATGTCAGGTTTTTGAATGCTAGAAATGTGTAAGTACTACAAAACGACTGGGCTGTTAAAAAAAATATGAAAAAGAACACATAACATATTCATCTACACACAGACATGCTCCTGATAGGTAGACATAGGCCAGCAGATAACACCTTTGAGAACACCAACAATTAAAAGGTATCCCACTCCCATTTATCAACGGACCATTACACTGTTTCAGAAGTTACTAGTTAAATATACAATTATTCAGTGAAGAGAAAGGGAGGCCCCAAGTTTAATAACAAATTATACCTGTAATAGCAACTGTTTCTCTTCTGTACCCTGACTCTTTCCTAATCTGTTTTTCACATTACATTTTTGAAATAATATTGGGTACACTGCAGCATAGCCTCTAAGGATATAATAATGAAATGTAATAGGCTTCTTTACCTGCAAAAAGGTAACCTTTGGCACATGAGACGGGAGGTGGAAGGGACAGTCAGACTGTTTTCTGGGTGCCAAAACTCAAGAGTTTCTCTTCCAGGTGTGGTATATTGTTATGAAACCGTAAGACAGACCCCATTAGCGATTCCTACTTTCATAGAAAAGCTTTTGTATATCTTATATAATACATATATTACATATCTAATATATATATAGAGATCTTTTTCATAAGCTTTAAAATAATCTTTAAAGAAGCGGAGAGGAAAAACATCCTTGATTCATTCAGGCAAAACAGCCACATACCACAACCAGACTCTTACGCCCACAAGCATTCGGTTCTCCTGTGCCCCGTTCAATACCGCACTGGTAAGGCAGACCTTCTCCCTCCTGTAGTCGTCATTTGCACAGTATTCGCTCCTCAGAATGAGTGACCGTAACTCCTCCAGCTCTGCGCTCTTTTCAGAGCGCTGCAGGCATACGGAGTTGCTGCACCACGATGAAGAAGTTTCCCTCTCACATCACCGTGCAGAGATGCATCGAGAATCATTACAAGTTATTACTAGCACCTCACCAAAACATCACACCAGCGTTTTTCATTTAAAGGAAATTTGTTTTAAAAAAGCCCCTTGTGAACTCCACTACAAGTTGCAAGGGATTTCAGTCTCCCATGTCTACTTCTCAAGCTTTTATTACAACAATAAAGAACACATGCAACATTAATATCTAGAAGAATTTTACTCTTCCTACTTGCATCATCCTTATAAATTATTCTCCTATTAATTACTTATTTGATCTCAACATATGAGGAACAGCACAAAAAATCCATTGTTCTCCATGCTGCTCTGTAACCTGCGTGCTTGTCTTCTGCTAAAAGCTTCTCTTAAAAGTGCTATTATTAATTGCCAAGCATTGGAACTGTTCCTCCAGACACCATCTCACATACTTTCAAGACAGGCAGACAAGATTTTCTCCACTTTTTCAACTGACGTACAAGCTAAAGCACATCTGAATACACAATTCATTCTATTGAGCACTATGCTCTCCCTAATACATCCAGTGTAGCCAACTTCTTACAGGAAGTAATTGCTGGAACAATCAAGGCTCTCATAAGAACTTAACAAGACTATATACACCATGTCATCATGTCTGCATCTTATCTCATGCAGTGATACTAAAATGTTAAGGATGCAGTCCAGCAGAAGTACGTCAGCAGTGACCAAAACCTATACAACAGTCTTCTGTACCTCCAGGCTGAACATTTGCGCACTGATTTATTACTGTGAAAACTGCAGTATTACAAACTACTTCTATCCTTGTTGCTTATAATTTAAGATTAAGTTGCTCTTTTTACCTAACACCTGCAACATTCACGTCTCAAATGGGAAGGAATCCTCAAAGACCCTGGTTCCAGTTTTGTTTGGGTGTATTTCGCTACTGTTTGAATGCACAACAGTAACCCTACACTAATCTCCAGAATGTTTTTTGGAGAAGAAACCATATGTACCCCAATTTCCTAGAAACCAGCTCAATTCCTGGTGATTTCTTGATGCCCATTTCTCCTAAAAAATAAAACCCTAGACAGTTTTGGAAAAATCCAATGTTAGTTTCTCTCATGAAAATATATGTCCACGTATGAAAATGAAATACATTCACTAGCCTTCAACCTAAGAGTTCATCTTTATTTATTCATCTTTAATGAATAAATAAATAAATACTCACTTTGAAGCAGCCAAAGATAATACAGCGTAGTCCGCCAAAATGAGAAAAAAATCTCAGAGGTAGTCCATTACAGACATCAAAATTGATATTATAACTGCTTTACTCATTGTCTACATGCAAATTCTATACACAGTTACAGCCACAAGTAAGAAAGTCAACACTGTACTCATCAAGACAATTTATTCTTGTGTTATTGGATCCACAAAACAAATGACAAGTACCTGTACTATTTTCCTTCTCTGTACTGTACTTCTTCCCATCTCCACTGAAAAGTTCCATCTGAAAATACTGATTAGCAGAATCAGCCACCCACAATGTTTACGGGTCATTTGCAATCTGTTCTTTGAACTAAAGATGATCTTTGCAATAAAGAACAGAGTTAGTTCTCTACAGAGGCTTGAGCAATATTTCAAAGTTTGATGCACATGAACCGCTCCCCTGGATTTCTGCTGTCTGGAAAAAGCAAGGCAACTAGAGTTCAGCGACTGAGAACAGGTTTCTTCTCACCTAAATTTTACCAGCCAGGACTGGGCATCTTGTATAAGCTAATGAACTAAGCTTCTTCCACGAAGAACAGTGAGTGACAGAACTATCCCATGGAGAGTCTCCTCTCTGCCACCTCTTCACCTTGTCCAAGAGAAAAAATTATGCAAGAATGAAACATGAGAAATGCTCTATTCAAATGGGACAACCACGTGTTAAGGAGCTTGTTGGATCAACAGTCCTGCCACAAAAAACGGAGCTGCAACCAGGGAGCTCCTTTATGAAAATAACTTGCTGTTCTTTGTCAGGCCCAAAATGCAGAGTGCTGAAGTCTCAGACCATTTTTGCGGCTGTGGCAGAATTATTTTTCTAGTGTTGTTTCACAGCATAAAGCAGATTTCATGTCCTCTCTAGGACCATCCTGCACTGAAAACCAGAAACTGAAGCTTGGCACAGTGGGGATTCGCTCAATAACAATTCTCACTTTTCTCTGAGGATCTGTATGCTCCAAAAACAATTAGCATTTGCTACAAACGTAACATAGCAACAGCGGACAAGCCCTCATTTGATGTAAATCAGCGTAGTTCTGATTTGAAAGAACTTTACCAAATTTCATCAGCTGTGAGTCTCACACAGTGCTTTTGAATAGCTTGCTCTATCACTAGGGAGGTAAGGATCATAAAATTTGAGTGCCAGGAACAGCAAGCGGTCAATTCAATTTGTTATCCTCTTTAGGACTTCCGAAACATTTTATTTCTCTTGTTTTCAGAGGGAAGAAAAATGGGGCTGAAATATATGAAAACTGTCACACAGGGATGGTGGGTGGAAAACTGTCCTGAAGCCAAAATCTGAGATTTGATTACTTCAGCAGCTACCAAAAAAAAAAAAAGAAATCATAAAATAGTCTTTATTAAAGTCACTGACATTGTTTTTACTGTTTTTAAACTTCAGCAAACTGCCAACATGCTGTGTGAAGTAGCACTTCCTGTTGATTTGTTTTGTATTAATTATAGCATAATTAAAAGGGGAGTCTTTATTGCAATCAACTACCAGGTGTTTTAAAAAAAAAAAAGAAACAGGGGCCTTAACCTTTTCAAATGATACTGCCAGTGTTACTGTGGCACACTGACCAAACTTAAAAACGTATGCACATTTAGCGAAGAAAATCCTAGCACGCAAAAACCTTTATTATGCTGAAAAAGGGAGGAAAAGGGGGAAATCCCCCCACCTACTGGGAAGACCCTTGATATTAGTGGTATGGCTGCTACAGTTAAGACAGGAACACCTAACAGGTCATCTAATCTTGCCATTAAAAGGTTTGAATTTGCTAATACGCCTCAGAGCTTGAAGAAAACAGACATAAAAGGCAGTAACAATAAAACTAACTTAACTGTGTATTGTGCTACATAAAGGAACAAAAGGGAAAATTGAAACATTAATAAAATATTCACTGCATTGACTGTTGATGAACTAAATAGCAGTACAATTTCACAAATATCAGCTGGACTACATTAAAGTTTAAAAGCATTTTGGTTTATTTTCCTAATTACCTTTATGCTTGGCTTAATCACGTAGTTAGTTGGAAATTCCAGCAATGCACTGAAGTCCAAGCTATCAGTGCACTAGCAGCCCATCACCGTTAACTTCAAGAGCTAGCAAAGATCAAGGAAGCAGAGACTGCTACACCACCATAGCCACAAGCAAAATACGATATGTTAAATATTATTCGATTGGTAAAGGTTATAGAAGAGAATCAAAAAGAGGATAAACCTGAAATTCTTCACGCTAACTACCTGTTAAAAGTACCCACCATCCTGAATACAAAGAAAGTTTTTCTTTCCTCCCATCAATACTGACAGATTATTGTGAGAGAGAACTAAAGAAAAGGTACGAACTCAATAAGGGGGGGATTCAAGTGACCTACTACATGTTAATCTGGCAAAAAGCACATGCCAGCTGAACTGCTATGGCCAGTCTCCAGGCAGAGACTGACGGGTCCTGGAAATGCTGTCAAATTACTAACACACTGTCTGCTTCTGCATGAGCACTGAATCCTGCCGGCTTGGATCTCTTCATTCTGGCTTGATCTCAGGAACCACTTGAGGCACCTGAATAAATCCAATGAAGGATAAGGAAGTTGAAGTGCTCTTTTTCTTTGCTGTTTTAGCATAGTTTATTAAGAGTTGCATCTCAAGTAACTAGGAACAGAAATGAAACTTGTTCTATGTACGGTGTACAGAGATCACTCACATTTTTCCCCCTGTTACTTCGGGTACTGAAAAAAAAATTATAATCCTCTAGGTTGAGAAACAACCAATATGATGCCTGCTATTCTTTAAGTAACCAATCCGTCAGTAGGTTAGAAAACAGCTATGTAAAAGAAAAATAAGAAATGTATATTGCATCAACTGGATTCCCAGCAATTCAAGTTCTTAATTTTCAAGTGGGCATATTTAAAGTCTTGGCATTTCTAAATGTGAAGCTACAAATGTCAATAATCTAATTTAAACATTTCAATTGATTGATAAAATTATTTTTGGTAGATACAACTAAGACAGCTACATCTTTAAGAAGCTACTTTACGCTGTGCATTAGTGCATCGATTTTTAACCAACAGCAGTTGGTATGAGCAGAGGTATGAAACCAGATGACCAGATACAATAAAGAAGAAACTTTCCTATGACTTGAATACAGTAACATTCCAGAACCCACTGCAGCTTTGGAACTTGTTGTGCTTACTGGAAAGTGTCCATTCAAAATTATTTAGTACTATTTAAAAGTTATATCAAGTGGTATTCTTCATACCCATTGTTCAGTATGCTTTTTTTTTTTCCCATGTTAAAAAATATCATTTTAAAGTCTTGTAGCCGATCATCTTCAGACTGTGGATTTTCTTCCTAATTAAGTATGTTGTGGATCTTAAAGACAGGCAGAAGAGAAAAACTGTAGCAATGTGACACCGTGGGAATTAGGAAAGTATCCATCGAAGAACCTCTTTTGGTTTGCAGTATCATTTACATGGGCTAAGAACACTATACAGTGCATTATTCTGTTCTCTCTCTCATGTTGACCACACACAGTCCAAGAAACGTGTAACCCCATACAATTTGTTCCACAGCTGGAAAAGAAGTAAGACCTTTCTTATTTTGCAGAGACCTAAAACAAGACACCCAGTGACTGTCAAACCTATTAACTCGCTAATCACTCATCCATGCTAAAGAGGTGTTTATGCTCAGCTGTCCTAAAACGAAAAGTGGAGATGAAAACAATCTCTAACTGGAAAGCCAAAAGGTTTTAAACACTACATTTTAAAAGAGACGAGATAGACTTTTAAGCAAAAGAAGCAACTCTTGTCAAAAGAGATTACACAAAACCTCCCTGAGTGACAGTGAATAAGTGTAAGAGTCCTGCAGCTGGGATACCCGCTCACTCTAAAAGCAAAGAACCGTTTTCAGGTAACTGTTGCTATGATCTTAAATTTCTGCAGACTCACAACTTTCCTAAGCTTCCCAAGAACAAAACTGTGCAGGTTTAAAAAAAGTTCTTTTCCAAAACATGAACATACATATATTGATTGACAAGCTTCAGAAAGTATCTCGGGACCCAACACAAATAGACTAATGGGTCCTACTACCTAGCGAGTAACACCAGAAAAGGGATTTGCACACCAGGAATTGCTTTCAGCAGCCACAACTGCAGTGCCTGGATGCTAATCAGCTCCCAATTAGCTTCAAAGCATGCTGGCCCCAACAAATACATTCAGTACCACTTATCATCAGCAACCCTGCTAAGACAAAAAGCAGCAATCACCCACAGCAAAGCACACCTACCTACGTCCCTATCACCCTGATAACAAAGATATTTATACTGCTTTTTTGCTACAAAAAAGCATTTTGGGGAGATTCCAGCTCCATCTTTAGTAATAATAGGAGGACTTTGTATTAGAGGACTCTCAATTACCCTCAGTACTAAACAATGATACACTCACGTTCAGGAATGAATAATTCTAGCAGCTTTAGTATTATGTCTTGATTGTCTGCCTTTTCACACATGTCCTCTAAATGTAATTTTCCAGTAACTACTCACTGAGGAAAAGCACCTCCTAAGACCACAGGGACATTGCCTAACATCTAAATCTGAAGTTTTTGCAAGACAGCAATATGCCTGCTAAAAGAAAACAAAACGGCAAGCACACATGCATGATAGGATTATTTGATTCAATACAATATAAATTAGGTCAGACTCCTCTTTGGAGAATTCTATGTCAAGAACTAGGTGGTCCACTAAATTTCTCTTCATTTGCCTTCAGGCTTGGGGAATTGCAAAGACTCTCAAGAAACTGATGTTCTTCTACCCACAAGAGTAATCACTATTTGCGGGGGATGGTGGGGAAATCTCTCAGTGTAACCACTTGACAATATCTGGAGACCCAAGAAATCTTCATATAATAAAAAGAGCAGCTAGTAAGTCTTTGCATATATATAACACATACATACATGTATCCATACACAGAGATAGATAAAATTCAATGCAGAAAAAAACCAGCAAGTGCTTTTGTGTACTTAGGCGTTAAACTGCCCTATTTTTTACATTGTATATATCCTTAAGAAAAGCAATAATTTATGCATCCTCATTAAATCAACAGTAATGGAACGACAGGAGAAGCACTATCTGTAGAAAGCGCAAAGGATTACAGGCTGAAAACTCTGCCCTGAGCCTGCGTCCCAGCAAGCTTCAGGTTCAGGAACGTTGTGTTTTTACAAGTTTACCCACAGTTATCATGCCCCATCCCCTGGAGGTGTTCAAGGCCAGGCTGAACGGGGCTTTAAGCAACCTGGTCTAGTGGGAGGTGCCCCTGCCCACGGCAGGGGGGTCGCAACTAGATGATTTTTAAGGTCCCTTCCAACCCAAAACATTCTGTCATCATCCTTTCTGATTCTATAAGCAATTAAAGTAAATCCTCGGACCTCCAAGGGCCATAAAACCACGCCAGCTACTTTACATACCTAAGAAGAGGACAGAGTCAGAGCAAGATGTGACAAGTAGCTCCTTCAGCAGTCCTGTTGGTCTACTGGGGACAGATTTGCTTAGGACATGCAGCTGAGTCTAAAGAGCTCGGTCCTTGATAGCTGCTTCCACCACACCTGGGGACATGACAACCTACAGCCTCTGCACCTGCACAGACAAACAACTGGTCACCCCAGGGCATGACCTTCACTTTTAATTCCTCAAAAAGCAATATACTGATTAAGAGTCAAAAGCTGACGGGTCTCTCTCTGATCTGGTTCTTCAAAATGGCACACAGAACACATCTTGAAAAAGATCCACCACTGAAAATGGGTTGTGCAGACCCCACTGTAACCAGCAAGGCTCACGCCAGCAGATTCTGACGGAAGATTTGTGTGTGCGACTGAACCATTGAAAATAAACACAGGCAAGGACTTTCCATGACAACCATTTTTACACAAGTTCTTACAGCGTTTGTTGCTTAAACAATTGAAAGCCCTTTCCAAATAGAAGAATGGGAAGTTTCATACTGCACATGTAAAACCAACGAATGCTTCTTACACCTGTAACACTTGAAATGTGTTTGATGTCTGCATAAGATTAGATACACAGGTTGCACACAGTAACCCTCCTGTAACTTGCAGTACTGGGTTTACTCACTTTTTCTAAGTTGTGACAATTCTGCTACCTTTAAACAGGAATGGAAGATTGATTCATGGATGAAATTCTTAAACTAGCACCATAAAATGTAATTTTGCTGTAGCTAGACTGGGCAAAATCCAGTGTTAAGGGCAAAACACAGAGTTGCAGGTTCTCTATGTGACAAGCCAAAGTATGAAAATGTTTAAATCTGATTCATTACTTGGTTTAGAATATATGGTTTTCATTCTACTGTATCAAAATACCCATAATAAAACAGTGCAGCTGATGAAGTCAAGCACTCCTTTACAAAGGCTGGCAAATTTGCAGAACAGCACTTGAGGCTCAGATTAGTAAAATTCTAATGAATATCTACTCTAATACCCATGTAATTGCAGGGAATGCATTTGCAAGTGGTACAATTAAAAAAAAAAAAAAAAAAGAACAAAAAAAACCACTGGCAGAACTGAAGTCCAGACTCTGTTTTAGTGCCAGTTGAAGAGACTCAAGTGGCAACCGAAAGAATGAAGATTCCCCCAAGAAAGGAAAAATTGCAATAAAGATTTCAAATTCTTTCCCACATCACATATGCCTCACTCCAGCGCTGCAAGTACCAACATATTCGATTTCATCGTTTTTGTCCCAGACACCAATTTTCGTATTTTACCCAATGACTGCTGTATCACAAGTGCCCACCTCTTCTTGCGCGCTCTATAAGGAGCTGGGTGCTCAGCACAGGATCCTGAAAGACTTTCTTGGAACTACACGCGTAAACGTTGCCGCTGCTGCACTACACATTGCAAGGCTTTACACTTCCTTTAAGGAGCCAGCACCTGGCATCTCTGCGCCTCATCTTCCTACCCATAAAAACAGGATCGTCCATGACTGACTTCATCTCACAAATCCACCAGGCAGATAGATGATTTAAAGACAGAACTAGTACTGTAAGAATGAAGCCACAGAAGGGCTGAAGGCAAGCACCGCTAAAATAATACCAAATAGTATAGGACATATGAGAGACCAAGTATTAACGTACTTTTATTCCTAAGTAATTGGCTGAGCAAACGTATTGTGATCCAGCAACTCTGATTAATTTTGCAAGAATGCTTGGGTAGCATTTATAAAAACCAAGTCATTACCTTGACTAAACATTGACTTGGACAGTTAACTTTAACCATCAAGATCTTGACTAAATATTGACTGGAAAAGTTAATTTGAACTACAAAGTCTAGAAAATCTTGGTCCTCTTTACTAGTATTTGCTATCACTTTAAAATGTAAACACAATTGTAAAAATAGAGGTTCTCCTACCTAACCAATATTTAACTGTGTAACTTCGTGTTGCTAAATTCAATACAACTATCTTACAAAATCTGAAATCTAAAATATTTAAAAGAAAATGGACCTTTTACGGATGAGAGGGAAAGGTCAATCTTCCTGTATTTTGCTTGAGCAAGGACGTTTCAAAAGTATTAAAAAAGAATCACAAGGTTCACGGTTTAAAATTATTTTGATACATCTATGCAGGGGTCTTCCAACATATGTTTAAAAAAAACTGTGCCTTGCCCAAAGAACAAAGCAGGCTTGCCACCAGGACAATGTGTTCACTCTTGTACCTCTACTTTTGAAGCCCTAGTAGCAGCTACTTCAAGTCTACATCCTCCACTATTGGTGTCACTTCATCATGTGAGGCCACGGGTCAAAGGACATACACAGGGTCTTTCACTAGCTGAGCTAAAAAAAAAAAGAAAAAGAAGAAAATCAATTTCAATCCTCCTAAGATGAAACCACTGATGTGTGCAGTCACTAAAGTCCCAAAGGTAATCCTACAAGAAAACCTGATGGTGTCCTCCATCACTGTGCTGAGAGACTGTTGAAGTGCAGCAAAATCACCTATGAGGTATAGTCCAAGATCAGCATCTGTATCAACGCACTCCGAACAATAAATCTGAACTTCTAGACCAACGTAAATGGTGCATTTTAAATGTTCAATGAAACAAAGTGGTAATTACAAAGGAGCAAGGAATCTTATGTCTCAGGAAGGTGTTCCGTATCTGGTTAAAGAAAGAAACAATGACTGTGAATCCAGCACTAATTTCACCTAAAGTTTCATTTCAAGAGTTTGAAAGTGCCTTTAAGCTTTGTCCCTGAATTCCTTTTTTAATATATCAGCTGCCTTTAGCACACTCAATGAAAAATAGCTTAAGACCAAATATAAAAGATATATATCTCAGATATGAGCAGAAATATCAAACTAACTGGTAAAAACTTGCTCTTCCATTATTTTTGAGTATAGCAGTAAGGAACAGATTGATACTGGCGTTACTGGGGGGGGTGAGGGTGGAGAATGAAAGAACAATAAACAATACAATCATCAGTAGTTTAACACAGTGCTGTGTCTTGCAACGGAAACATACTGCGAAACAGCTTGCAAGATAAGCTTCATCAACGATAAGTAATTTTTATTCCGTTTGAGTGGTTGAAAACAATAAACATGATTAAATGCTTCAGACATGCATTCAGAATTTAGACAAATGGCAGAGAGTTCCAAGGGCTGTGCTTTTAGAACTACTTTGGAAAGACCTAAAAATTAACTTGGCCGGTTTGAAATGTAAAAAAAAAAACCCAAAACCACAAACAGCCTCACAGAAGTTCACAGGGAAATTAAAAACTTCCCATTCATCCGCAAGCTCCACGACTGTCCAAAGCAGAAAGCATCTTTGTTGTTTACTGTTCAGACGAAGGCCCGTCCCCAGTTCCCTACCTCCCCACTTTACCACGCACAGAGAGGCATTTCAAATGTGCCGGTCGGGGAATATGAGCTCCCATAGCGTGAAACACCCTGCAAAACACAAAGGAAAAGAGGTGGCCCTGGCTCCCGGGGGGTTCGCAGCCCCGCGCTCGTCCTGCGGGCCCCCGCGGGCGCTGTGGTGTCCCGGTGTGTCCCGGCCCGGGCGGGCGGAGAGCCCCGTCCCGCGGCGGCAGCCGAGCAGCAGCGCCTCCGAACTTTAACTAAGGCGAAGGTGCCTGTTAAGACGTTCCGGGTGACAAGGTGGCCTTGCACAAACGCAAAAGAAAAAAAAAGCACCCCAAACATTCAGATCAGGGTGGGTTTTGTGGTGGTTTTTTGGTGGTTTTGTTGCCCCCCCCCCCAAAAAAAAAATCAGAGCCGGGAAGGAGAGAGGTACGTGAACCCGCAGCACCCGATAAAGCGACTGTTCATTCGACACCCGCAGCTGGAAGGCGAGAGGCGAGGGCTGCCGGCCCCCGAGGAGGGTCTCTGGCCCCGGCTCGGCTCGGGAGGGCGAG
The DNA here is from genome assembly GCA_017639485.1 of Pluvialis apricaria. Lineage (NCBI taxonomy): Eukaryota > Metazoa > Chordata > Aves > Charadriiformes > Charadriidae > Pluvialis > Pluvialis apricaria. Next base: position 5,443,611 of record CM030011.1, on the reverse strand, counting down.
CTCGTCCCCCCCTCGCCTTGCCCCCCCCCCCCGCCGGCCAGCGTCCCCTCAGCTCCAGGCGCCATTTCCCCGCCGCTCCTCAGCGCGGCGTCTCCCGCCGCTGCCGCACCTTCCCGGGGAAGGCAGCCAGGGCTCAGCCCAGCCGCCGCCGGGCTCCCTCACCGGGGGCCGGGCCCTGACAGGCGGCGGGGGCCGCCTTCCCCCCCCCCCCCGCCTCGCCCCGGCCGCGCTGAGGGAAGCGGGGCACGGCCGCTGCCGGAGGTGCCATCGGTGCTGTCGGGAGGCAGCAGCCCCAGGACCCCTCTCCCTCCCCCGGCACGGCTCTGACGGCCGAGGGGGGGGGGATGTCGCGGCGGTGGGTCCCTCTTTCATTTCTGTCTTTCCTCCCCCCTCCTCCAGGGGACGGTGTGTCCGGGCTGGTGAGGGATGGAGCGGGGGTGGGGGTGAGAGAAGCCGCCTCTGCCCCGCGACTCATCGGGGAGAGGGAAAGCCGCCCACCCCGCTCCTCTCCGGCCCGGCAAGTTCCCGCGACTCCAGGAGATTTCAGCCCTTTCCCCCCTCCTCCAGGTGACGGGAGAGAGCAGGGGGGGACCCCAAACTTCCTCTGGAGAGCCGCTGCCCTCCCCGGGGAGAGGGGCTCCCCCCTCACAGGAGGCAGCAGCGCACCGGGGCGCCGCCGCCCGCTCCCCCCGGGATCGGACCCCTCCGCCCACGGCCGCCGAAGGGAGAAGGGAGCCGGCGCCCTCACCTGCCCCAGCGAGCCCTCTCCTCCTCGCGTTCCTCTGCTCCCCATCGTGGGCGCAGCAGCTGCTGTTATTCCTTAGGATACACATGGCTCGTCCATGCTGGCACAGCCGCCTTCCCGCCTCGCCTGCCCTCTCCGGCCCCCGCCGGTGCGGCGCTGAGGCCGGAGGGAGGGGAAAAGGGGAGGTGTGTGGCGGAGGAGAGCTGCCGATGAGGGGTCGGTCTCCTCCTCCTCCTTCTCCTCCTCCCCTTCTGCCAGGGCTGGGGGTCTCGGTGCCGCTGGTGCAGCTGGGCAGGGAGTGAGGGGAAGAAGGGGGGGGGGGAGAGACGAGGACGGCGCGCCCCCAACCCGTCACTCGCCTCCGGGGCAGCCCCGGTGTGAGGGAGCGGCTAACGGCCCCGCCGCCGAGCTCGCCTCAGCGCCGCCCGGCTGCCGCATCCCCCTGCTGAAGAAGCGGCGGTGCTCCAGCGGTGCCGGTAAAAGGGGCTTCCCCGTAGCGGGGGCGGAGGAGCGCAGGGAGGGCGGCCCGCCGGCTCCTGCCCACGCGGGGAACCCGGCCACGGCGCCGCCAACACGGTCTTCCCCCCACCCTCCCCTCGCAGCCGCGGGGCTCCGTGCCCGCACAGCAGCGGCCGTGGCCGGGCTGACCCCCCCCACACACCCCCGGTCCCCTCGGGAGCCGGTGGCCCACGGCCCGTGTGGCGCACACCGGGGAGAAAGGGGGGGGTCACCCCCGCCGTCACACCGCTACTCGCGTGGTGGTTTTTTTTTCTCATGGCTTCTCTCAGTCACCCATGAAAATTTAATGAGGCATTTAGGGCTGTTACCTCCAGAGTCAATGGAGGAAGCGTATTTAGCCTAATGCACTTGCTGCCGAGCCAATAGGTCTATTGCAGGCAGATCAGAAGTCATGGAGAGACTCTCCTTTCAACACAAAATTCACGACCCATTAAACTTATTCTGTGATAACAGCTTCTTTACAAACGGAGACCCATAGAAAACAGAGGCTGTCATGCACTTCCTGAAAGGATTTACATACAGAGGAGAAGTACATTCGGGAGGTTATTGCTATTTCAGTAGTATTATCTCCAATCAAGGCATAAAAGCAGCTCTGCTCTAGCTAACTGAGGTAAATGACTAAAAGAAAAGCTTTTTGCAGCCTCCAGACAGATCTGATTCACCTCCCGGGTCTGAGTGGCAGCGTCTCTCCTTTGGCTGACAGAGAAGAGGGCTCAAACCATTAGAGAGCATCCCGTCCGATCAGAAATTACGAGCGAGACATTATGCCGGGCACACAAATATCTAACTGCTGATGTGCACTCTTCGAGTGATCACCAAGATGGTCACAAGGTAGAAAGATGTCTACAGGTTATTTTACCTCCAACTCAGAGGCAGGAGATGTGAACCAATGTGGCAACGTGCTTAACAGGGCAGGGAGCGCCCATCCAAGAGCGGAGGGAAAGGCTGAGCAAACATTGACTGAAAGCGCGTGCAAAGATCCAGTAACATTCTAAAATATTTTCAGCTTCATCTTCCTCAATTATTCGTTCCATAGCACATTAAGTATTAAGCATAAAAGATAAAGTCATCTAATAACCTTTACGACATAACAAAAATGCACTTCGAAAGTCATACCACATTTATAGAAGTAGTTGATGGAATGGAGACTTTTACTATAGAGCTGTTTTCTTCAATTCCATTTACTACAGAAATGAAAGGCGGAATTATCAACTGAACCCACTTATTCTGATGTGGATTAAAAAAATTAAATCCTAGTAGTAAACTTAATTGCAGCAATATTTCCTATTGGTGAGAATTTCACCATCTCAGGAAGACCAAGAACTTAAGAAAATATAAAGTAACAGAAGTCATCTTTCCATTAGGAAATGATAGACAGCATCCTCTAGATGCCATGTGGCTATGCTCGTCTGTAAGTATTAAGTCCAATAAAATGATGGTGATTCTCAGTTCCCAAAAGGCGTATTTTTTATTGGCGAAACAATAAATGAACTGCTCTACACCCTTGCCCATTAGACTATAAAATGAAGTTGCATTTAGCATGTCGCTGGCCTCACTGGAATCCTGCAGTTTACAGGAAGGTTGATGGTTGTTGACTAAGAAGAGAAGGGACTTTGAGTAAGTGTCAACTTCATTCCCATTTCTGAAATTTATGGATGCAAGTCACACTTGCTAACAATATTTTTTAAATATAAAAGACTGCACGAGCTCACAGCTTGTAATATGAATGCAAATGAACTTGTAATTATACTATGCAATTTTCTACTTTTTTTTAAAAAAAACTATGAAAATAGAACAGACCTGAAGAGCAATATGAACTGCAGTTTTCATTGTGTTCCTTCATTATGCAGGAGTTGCCATAAGCAATCTGCTCTGTTTTAATGTAAAATATTTTTTAGGCCATAACTTTGCAACACAAATTCTCACATGAGAACGTATATATGGTCACAGTTCCTGCTCTCTAGTGAAAAACATGACCAAGATGCAAAGGAGCAAGAAATCTGGTGTGATGATTGGCATAGCCTTCTTTTGTCTTTTTCTATAAAGCTTATTTAAACTCATCACTCCTATATTCTCCTTCCTGACGATGTACCATACCATCCCAGATTAAGTGATAAACCATTAAGAGTTATATATCAAGAACTTCAGGCCAAAGATGTCATTTCCACTAACCACTGACCAGCTGGAGGAGCTGAAGGTAGGAACCTAAAAAAGTAGTTCTCTATCTTTTCAATGTGTTGAATAGTCACCTCTGCAGCACTCAGTCCCTTAGTACTCGCTAAAACGGCTGAAGGGAAAGTAGTATCATCTTCTTAGTTCTTAATTAGATTTGAGCTAACAGTACAATGACCATAAGCTATTTAAGTGTTCCAGTACACAGTAGTTGAGATAGGGATAAATTCAATGTTACAACCAAGAGCACTGCATAAATTGTTTAAAGAATTATCTCAAAATAACATTAAAATATCCACTACGGATACCTGCACACCTGGATTTTAAGTAATTTGTTATACTACCTAATTTACACTGAGAACTGCAGTTGCTAGCAAACCGCTGTAAGAAGTACCCCACAGAGCAAAAATGTTTACCTGAAGATAAGAGATCATTCACAGAATAATTACTGAAAGTTTATTTACATCAGAATAATTATTGAAAGAAATTTGGAGGGAGACTTTTTACAAGGGCATGTCATGATAGGACGTGGGCAAATGGCTTCAAACTAAAAGAGGGGAGATTTAGATTAGATAATAGGAAAAAAATTTTCACTCTGAGGGTGGTGAGGCACCGGAACAAATTACCCAGAGAAGTTGTGGCTGCCCCATCCCTGGAGGTGTTGAAGGCCAGGCTGGATGGGGCTTGGAGCAACCTGGGCTGGTGGGAGGGGTCCCTGCCCAGGGCAGGGGGGGTGGAACTAGGTGATCTTCAAGGTCCCTTCCAACCTAAACCATTCTATGATCCTATGATCTATGAAAGTGAATTCACTGATAATTCATAGTCAAGTTTTCTGACTCCCTAAGAAAAGGGCACTCAAAAAACTTCCCACTTGCACCTCATAGGCAAGTTAATCAGCATCAGCTAACCCCTTAGGCACACACGCTAAGAACACAGCTGGTTTCCTTTCAGAGCAGATGCAGATGAGGACCTTTTGCTGAAAGATGGATCTCCAGAGCTTCCCTTCCTAAAATCTGCTCTGGTGATGCAAATTTCTAGCATTCTATTGGCCAAGGAGAAGAAAGTTTTATTTAATCCACTAGGTTTTGTCCAGCTGCAAGCCTATGTGTTTCTCACATGAACTGCTAAGATAGTATCCGCACTGTAAAACTAATATCATCTTGCATAAATGGTAAATCACTAGGCCATAAAACCCGTAAGGTTATCGTCAGCGCACATGCGTAACATCCATTAGCATTAATGAGAATTGGACATCCTCTGAGACGGAATATAGGTCTTATTTTCATTAAACTAACTCATATATCTCATGCTGTGGTGATTATAAAGGGCTAGCAAACAATGTTACAGAGAAATTTTGAGAGATGTTTGAGAAGGAGCTTTACGGGGTGCTTTCAAAGAATCTAGAAGTGAAAGATATTTGTTACACTTCACTTGATTCAAGTGTGATTTTGGAGTGGGTATCCAAATATTTGAAAAGAGAATCAGCCATTATTTCTGCCATTAACATCTTACTAAAATACAGACCAATGCGCAGACCATCCCTTGCCAATTGAGCTCTCAAAACGTCAGCTTCCTGGCAAAACCACTCTCCACATCTACTGATCTATATTGTAGCCCACAGCAGGATCATCTTGATCACTCTGGAGATACTCTACGTGAATAGTTCCTCACACAATAGTGGTTTCAGTGTAATAAGTTCCTGTAAGGCAATTAGGTACTGACTGAAAAGAGTACCTGCTGCATTATCAGTAGCTATGGTAGTCCATCTCTCACCATTGTAGCCACACAGCTAGCTCCTTAGCCATTCAGCAGAATTAATCATGATTTGCATTCATCCTCTGTTTTCTCAAGAGGGAAGAAACTCAGCGCTCTCATTTCACTAAAGATCTATTATGGATATTTTCTTACATACATATACCTACTCAGCTGATAGGTGACTGGACAGAATATGTTGCTGAGCATTACTCTTGCTCGTCAAAAAGATGTATGTAGAAAAATTGTGGTGGTCCTTCATGGAAAATGAGAAGCCCCTCTATCTTCTGGCAGGGGCACATCAGGAAGAGGTTATGATTATTCTTGACCACACAGTGCAATCTGGTGAAACGTGTATTATCCCAAAAAGTCAAGTACATCTATTAAAAGCCATCACATGGAAATACTAAAAATGAAATTAAGTCTTGAAAGTTCCAGAGACTCATCGCTGGTTTCTGAAGATGGAGCTCCTACTGTATAATGGCTTGGTCACAGAAGGAACTCCTCCTTTCGTGCATCTCAGCATAGATTGCACAATTTTGTAGTTAGACATGCAAAAAGGATTCAGGAGCTTGGTGCAAAGCCCAGCTCTGTCACTGACTGGTTGTGTGACCCCGGATGAGTCAACCTATACCTCCTTTATGTCCATCTCTACCACACCTGTTTCACAGGCATACTATGAGACTTTCTGCACTAATGTTTGGAAAGACCCCAGAGCCATGCAAGGATGTAAGTAAACACTGACCATTGTCATACATGTGACCATTCCTTCCATTTTGGGTCCCAGGAGGAAAAATAGAAAAAAAGACCTTACTGTTGTGCCTGCTAGCTCCTGTTATTCCCCATCACATACTCATTACTGAACTAACCCTAATGAAATCTATTTCCTCAACTGAAAATTAACAGCTCCAACATACATTCTAAGACTGCCCCTCTAAAATCGATCTTCAAGTAGACGGTAACAAGTAGATGCCCGTCTTGCCAAATAACGGAATTTGTGAAAGCACTGGAGATTATGAACCACATTATTTCCCAGGTGCCCATGAAAGAGTCTGTGATTCTTCAAGTGCAGTGATCAACCTCTTCACAAATCCAAACTGCTTCATATTTCAAATCCTTTTTGGCAAGGTGCATTTCCCTTCACAACCAATTAACTGCAAACTAATTTAGAGTGGGTTTGCTTTTGCAAACATAAGTGTCAGGTTCCAACAGAGAAAGTGTTGCTAAGAGCATGATATATGCACACACTCTGAGTTCCATTGTTCTCCTCATTCCCCCCAGACATCACTGATGATCCACATAGAGAAATCTTTGAATTTAATAAGCTTCTTTCCAGGAAAAGTTCACAGATGAAGAAAATTTTCAGCATCCCTTATATACTGAAAGCCCACACATTCTGTATTACTTTGGAAAATGCTCACAGTAGTTTAAACACATGTAAACAGACAGCAAAGGGTATCTACTATGAAAAATGTGTATTTACTACAGAAAAATCTATCATCTACCCATGGAAAATACAGATCTGCTTTATAGAGAATTTCAAAATTTGGCTTTATTCTGAATTAGACAGTAAAGGGTGTTTGGAGATTTTGTTTTAAACTCTGCTTCTCCAAGGAGAAAGCTCATTGCAGGTTGTTTTTAAGACACGGTCTACTTTAACAAGCAGCCAACACATTTAAGCTCTCTCATTTGGACAACACTGCAACTTCTTTTTACTAAGTATATATTTATCTTCATTATTTCTTCATTTTCAGATGTTAGCTTTACAATGAAAAACTTCAGACTCAGAGGTTCCTAAAGATCTTGGCTGTTGTCATATTCTGCGATTTTGACAGCAAAAGATCCACTTGCCATTGTAAAAATCATTTTTGTTAAAAAGAGACAGACAAACATGATATTTAGGACTGCATTCCCCTCAATTTCTGCCAAAATAACAGGTATTCAGAAGACAGCAATTGTGTGTAGTGAATGTCCTCAACAAGTAAGGTTGTTTTTCATTTCCTCTTATGTCACATTACATTTTCCTCTTTATATTTTCCTTTAAATATTTAGACAGAGCAGAGAGTTTTAAACGTGTCATTGACACAAATAAATGTTTAAGCAGTCATTCTACCTTGGGTTCAGCTCTTGTCAGATCTGATAAGTTAAATATCGCTGGATCTGGTCAGTAATTGGATGGAAGACCTCTGAGGAAAACTCAAGTGCTGAAGTAAGTGGCACTAGTTATTCAGTAGGTGTTTTTCTTAACCTCAGACTCATCCTGAAAAATGCCCTCAGCATGGTATTATGAGCGCTAGCTGAACAAGGCATTTTCAAGTAAGATTTAATGTGTTATTTCTGTTAGGCGCTAGAAAAGATTCCTAACACTGTTCTTTGAAACTTGCTTAGCCCGCTTTCAAGTTAGTTGAGCCCATCGCTGTGTAAAACTATCTTTGAAAGTATGAAATCAATTTTTAATCATTTTCCTTTTAATAATAATACATTTTAAAAATCTGTTGTTTAAATAGTAACTTGTACATTTCTTTGCCTTTACTGTCTACATTCCTGACCTTTCCTTTTACCCTCTCGTTACGTTTCTGAGCGGTCAGCCTGTCAGTCTAGCTCATGGGTACCAAAGCGTAGATGTTTTCTTTTGCCATTTCAGAACCAACATCAGCATTTCCAAACCCAGATATAATCCCTCTTTAACAGCTGCTGATTATCGACTGCTTTGCCACTGTCCTTCGTGATGGAAGCGGAACTGACACTGATGGGACGATCCCCAAAGCTGTGGGGGGATCCACATCCACAGATCCTTCAGGCTGTGGAGTACGTCATGGCCAAGGACTGAGGAATTAAGTAAGGCTGCTTCACTTGCTTATGAATTCAAGACTTCCATCTATGTGGCTCAACAGTAAACGACTGCCAGCTACAACACCTCCAGTCAAAATACAAGATTTCTGGGTTTCTGGGACCCCTACAACACACCGTGAAGTTAACGCACAGGTAAAACTAATTCCTGGGATGTCAATTTTCTCTTTGTCCAGCAAGGAGGCTGGTCCCTAGAGCTCCCCATCCCCACGCACTCTGCACAGTGAAGGTTCGCGCAAGTCTGGAAACCTCCACCCTAGGCAGCATGCCAGAGTTCGTCCAAACATATTTGCCTAAGTTGATATTTCTGTAGTACATTGCAAAACTTGACAAATCATTACTTTCTGACGTTCAGTATTCGTATTTTTTTTCTTTAAGCTTTCCAGGCAGAAATGTAAATTGCAAGTGCCACCATAGCAACTCAATGCAATAATATAAATCTTCAAATAACAATTTAAATGAAGGATGTTTGAAGTATTTTTATTTTGTAATAAATTTATAGGTGTCAACTAAACCAGGGCTTCATTTCTAAAGGGGTTTTGCTGTTTATCTAAAATGACAATCCTTCACTTGAAAGAGATTATAACATTAGCCTAAGACAAAATACAGAGGTTTAACAAAACATCTCAAATGCATACTATTTATTTATATTAGAAAACTGCTCAATGGTACAGTTTAGGTTCCTAAATGTCTACATCACTTTTTATTCCTGGCTTTCTTATTCACATTTAATAAAAAATTATGACAGAACCAAGACAGAACCTATACAACCCAGTTTTGGAGTCCTCATCCACTGCCACAAAAACAGGGTAATTTCAAAGCTGGTTAACAAATGGGATTTTTAAAAGACTGATGGTTGTCATACGCTTAAGGCTCAGTTTGAGATTGTGCAGCATGTACATAGAAGAAATAACAGTTTTTCAGATATGTCTTTCCTCTGGCTAAGATGGTGTTTCTCCAAATCAGGATAAACTCAACAAATCAGAGAATACAATGGCACCCCTTCAACCCAATAGGAGGGCCAAGTTCCAGTTTGAGATGCTAAGCACGCACTATTGCAACTTTTGGAAGGCTTACTTTTACATACATTGTTCATCAGAGACTGAATCTGTACGCAAACCTCTAGCAAAACTGACAAAAACAGCAGCAGCAGTATCCAGAGAAGAAGTTACATGAAATCAAGGTTACGTACAGAATAAAAAGACATCCAAGTTATTTTTAAGCTGAATAACCCATTCCTTTCTGATTCCTTCGTTTCTCATCAACATCTGCCTAAGTGTACCTCCCTTTACAATGAAGTTTGTTTCTTCAATATAAAAATAAATTTGAACAAGAACACCAAGATGTTTGTCAGCTTTCAGAGCAGGGAAAAATCCACATTGTTTAAAAACCAAGGCTTTTGAACATGCAAGCAGGTTCACTCTGGACTTCAAATACACCATAGACACGGTCTTTAGCGAGGAACAGAATCCAAATTTGATTAAATAGAGAATGGGTTACAAAAGATCTATAGCATTCAACTGAATAGTTACCTTCTGTTGAGATATAAGTGCTTGGGACTGACAAACGTCAATAAATATTACAGCACAGGAGTGGGTGGTAAGCAAGGCTAGATCCATCTGGCCTGTTGGGGAGGAAGAAAGAGCGCTGTAAAACTCATGGCTACAGGAGTGTGAGCAGGAACACATATGCAAGGGTGCATACTGGATGAGAAAATGGAAGCGCACAGCTTCCTCAGCCTCATGCCCTTTATGTTAACTTCAGATCTGTAGTAATGTCTGCTCTGGTCCTGCATATCACTGTTCACATTTGTGCTTGGTACGTGATCTCCCGTGAAGACACGAGCATGACTTGGACTGGAGAAAGTAGACTTCATGGGAAAGGCTGCTGAAATTAAGCACTACCAGTAAACAAAATTAGAATTTGCTAACATTTGTATCGAGGTAGCCATAAATCCACCTTCCCACTTTTCATAGTCTGTTAACATCTTCCTTTTGTAATCCACAGGGGGTTTTGCAGTCTTACCTGACACAACTACTTTGCCTCTAACATAGTCTGGAAACGGAATCCCTCTCCCTATAGAACACTAATTTGCTACACCTTCAGAAGATGATTTTGCATTGAGCAAAACAGAAACACGGATTTTGTATGTGTTTTGATGAGCCATCAACTATTTTAGATACTATTCAAGCTTACCAACAGATTTCAAAATGAAACAAAATCTACCTCTCATCACACGCACAACAGGATATAACAGATGTCACAGAGAAACCAAGTAATAGCATTTTTCATGGTTGAATTCAACAATTACCTCTGTGCTCCACTCTGTGGACTTTGCCATAAAGCCCAATAAGCATGAAAGAGACACATACCCCAGGAGTCCAGCGTAAACTTTTATAAACAAAGTCAGGCAAGACACAAGACAGAAAACCATCCAAATACATATCTTTCACACTAAAACCCACCCAAGACTTAGGCTACACCTAATCTTGAATACACTATGTCCTGTTGGAGCAAAGAAGGAAAACACAGTGTTGGAGAAAGAACAAAACCGATCTCTCTTCTGGGAAGAACAAAGAATATTGTACCCATATTTACAGAATAATTTCACTCTCATCGGTAGTATTTACTGGCAGGAATGGTGTCCTGTTGGTAATTCCATCACTGACCACTTGCAGCCAGTATGAACACACTGTAAACCCCCTCTTACAAAACAACAGCATTTGGCAGCTCCTTCCAAAACCCTCTCTAGATGAAAAGCCCAATGAAGACACTTTTCTTCGGCTCATTGCACAGGAGTTGTACATGGTTTTTCTGTCCCTGTGTAATTTTCTCCTGCAATGTGTACTCAAGGTTAAAATGCTGTCCTTTCTCCTTGGTGATATCTGTCACTGAACTATCAAAGTCTAGACGTTAGAGAGCTTGCCAAGTGGATGGTCAAGCGATGCAAAGATAGGCCTTTGATGCACATTGTGACCCCAGTGCATTCCCTTTAAATATCGAAAAGAAGGGAAGGAAAAGAGCCTCTTCTTTTCCATTTGGAGGGAGGAGGGAATTAAGTGGCTCTTTGGGTACAGTAGCCTTCACATTTATTGCAATTATTACAGCCCCTACAGGCTTCAGCTGAGACCAGAATCCCTTTATGATGAGCAGTGTAAGACATAAAGCAAGAGAAAAGCCTTATCTCAAAAAACGCGTAAACTAAACACAGCTATAAAGGCTGGCAAGAAAACATCCTCATTTCTTTCCATAATAAGGAAAGGAGGCATAGGGCATAAGTGAGCTTCTCCCCCAAATCACAGAGACATCTGTGGCCAAGTCAGGGGGAAGGACCCAGGTCTCTGCCAACTGCGAGGCTGACACCTTCACTTCAGAACCTTCTGTGACACAGACCTCATCCTCCAGGGACTGCAGCTCCTTCGCGCCATGCATAGCCTTTGAAGAGACCTTGTAGACCAGTAAATCAACCTTTACAAAGCTAATTGCATACACAGGCCTTTCTGGGATAACGGCACTTTGTTAGTTTCTCTGTATTTGCTCCAAAACAAGGAAAGAGAAAAAAACCACAAGCTTTGGACAGTACAAATACTAGCTGTAGGAAGCGTTCAGGCCATGTATCTGGCACGACCTCTATCTCCTCTCTTTTACCTGGTCTGCACGTCCAGCTGAAAATGTCCATTTTGCTGTCTATTCCCCTGGCCTAGTGTTTGAATACTCACTGTGATTTAAACATCACCGCACAAAAGAGCATTAAAGCTCAAACATGACTTAGAGCACAGTTTAACAACAATCATATGGGAACTAGCTCATTTTAGTTAAAAGGGAGTAGCATTAAATGCAATTAAGAGCTCCCAATGATGTAATAAAGACAACTAAAAAAAAAAATCAAGGCAAGTGGGCAAGAAGGAATCACCTTTCTGTCTAGAAATGGTAAAATAACGACAGTCTGACTGTTCTTAGGGTCACCGAGGCCAAAATGTGCAAAATGACCTTCATTAAGTCATACTTTGTACTTTTGCTAGGGGACTGTTGCATCTGCTCCTTTCAATTTGGCTTGTTTGAGTAACAAAGCTCCCAGCGATCATCTAAACCTCATTTGAAGCACCTGTGAACAATTCATTATATTAATATAACAGCAGGGGAGGAGTACAGATACTAATAAATAGGTTGTTGAGCAGCTTTTGCTGCCAAGGTTGCTTTACCCAGCAATGTCCCCTCTACCCAAAACCTGGGGCACTGGACTGAGACACTGGGATCTGTTGTACCACAACCTGTCAGAACACACATCTGGTGGTAGAGAAGCATGTAAATTAATTTGTCCTTTCAAAACAGTTGATAAACTTGTGTCTAATCCTTCTGAAAGACTGCAGCATGATTTGAAACAGTTTGTTCTCAGTTAACATAGGACAAATGTTTTCCAGCTAAAGGTGGCCATGAAAGGCATTTGGTAACGATTTGTACCAGCTGGGCTTCTCATTACTTTGAATAGATTTGTGTAAATCAGCACATAAAAATAAGCAAGTGGTCAATGCCTTTAATTGCATTTGGATGTAGTGTAGTAATAGCAAATATCTGAACTTTCGCATTATTCCTCACATTCGGCAGTTTCAGAAAATAGATTTTTTTTTAAATAGAAGAGCAGCAAAAATATTTTGCTGTTAACATCTATTTAGGCTGGTTTCAGTTAGTCACATTTTGCAAATGTCAGTGAAAAGCAAAGGTCAACTGGGAAAAAAACAGTATGCTATGGATCCGTACAATTACAGAATGCAGAGTAGCACGGGGTTATAGAATAAGCTCAGGAGGAAAACATATCTGCAGTATTGGATATACATGTGGTAAAATACTGCTCGTGGACCAGCATACCTATCACCTTAAAACAGCAGGAAAAAAGATACTGTTTATGTTACTATACTTTAAGGTCTTTTTCCAGAGAAACAGAGGAGAATGTCACATTTTCAATTCATTGCCTCTTTTTTAATATTTGGGCAGCTTTGAAACAGCCTTGTTTTTGACAACCAGGTTGCAGGCCAGAGCATCCTAGTTGTGCTCTTGCTGCAGTGAATCTTTCCTCCATTGCACAAAGTGACCACAGGAAATTGTAAACAAAGTCCCCATAGAAGATGTAGGCTGCATTCCTCGCTCTGGAAAGGACCCTGGGAAAATACAGTAAAGCCTAACTTTTAAAAGTGTTTAACATTATCTAACTTAGTATGCATTAAGTACCTAAAAACCTTTATAGCTCTCTCTGGTATTGTCTTCTGTCTCTATTATTCTGCTGCATATGGGAGTATTTGCAGCCACCTCAAGATACACTATAAGCTTTGACGAGTTAGTGTTGGTAAAGCACACTGAGAAACTTGAAAGGAATGTGCAGTTAATATATAATTATAAAGTACCTTGCCCTTACAGATTTGGTTGAAAGTTTGTTACTATTATTATTCTGGAAGGCGCGCAAAATCCATACAGAAGTGTCTCCAGACAGTTGAACTGGAATAGGCATTGCCCCATTTTCATCCTTTTATATAAAGAACAGAAAATTAAAAAAGGAGAGATATTACATATATCAACAGCCAGGAGGGAGAACATTTTAAACGCACAAGTTAATACGATCAATATAATTTTATATCAATATAACAGAGTAAACAACTCTCATAACATCACAACCTCACATTTTCTACGTCACCATAAACACGGACTAAAGATTGTTTCTTTCAGCCAATTTTCTCTTTATAAGACAACCTTTTTATTCTGTAAATACATTTGTTGGTTTCTCAACATCCAATTAAACACGTACAGAAAAGCCATAAGGATATCCAATTTATATTTTTGACTTTCAATGAATTATTTTAAACTTAGAAGCCATAAAGTAACCAACATCTATTATTATCTCTTTGGAATTGAGTTAGCAAAAATTGGTAATTGTTACACTGCTTGTGGAGTATCAAATATAAACAAACATTTGCACATGTACTATGAAATCCTCTCCAGCAACATGGAATTGAAGAATAGACAAAACCGCTTTTATAAAAAAACAAGATCATTTTTATCATTTTTGTGCAAGGGACGATCATCTGAAACCTTTCTTTGAGCTGAAAAGAATTACATGACACAAGCAGGTTGAGGGATTTTCAGTAATTGTATCTTTCACATCTATCTTCTGCATAGATAGCTATGAAATAAATACTGCGTGTGAGCAAGTATAAAAATGTACTTGAGGTACTTCTGTTAGATAGAATCTCATCCCCTTGAAATTGCCTTTCACATGAAAGATGCCCATTGACAACCAGCAGTTTAACTAGTTGGGAATATATACACTCAGCTACCGCTCAGCCTTAAACTGTTATCTGATTTGTCCCATAAAGCAAAATATATGAGGTACATGATACAGCATGGGGATAATGTACAATAAACATAACTTACACTGCAGGAAAATGAGTTCCTGTTGGATCATCTCACAACTGTGTAAGAATCTGCCCAATCTGATCAAACTGTTCTCGTTTATATTATTTTATACCATAAGCATAATTAAAAACAGTCTTTTTGTAAGATAGGTCTGTGATAGCTTTTAAATTACTTATTCTAGTGAAGCCTGCCAAAACTTCTTTTTTCCCCCTTTTGAAAATACAGCATGCATTCCTTGCAGCAGTGGCAAGGAAGTTAAAAGCTATCAAGATTTCTGAATGATAGCTCGCTACATGTGTTTACATTTTAACAGGGGTTATTAACTTAAGTCGCCATTAAAAGATCGGGGGAAAAAGAGATTTCTTTATACAACTTTTTACAATAGTTATTTATTTTCTCTTAAAAGAATGCAGACTCTGTGTCGTCTTATCCATAGTGCTGGAGTTATGTAATTTTGTACATATTAATCATCATTTTAGATGTTCTACATCCCTTTGAAGCTATAAGTATTTGGAAAGGAAGTCTGCACATAGCTCGCGTTCTCAAATAATTGCTATAAAATCAAAGGCAGAGGTTCTGGGGTAACTTTCTTCACCTAAGCATGTGCTTTCTAAATGCTTGCATTGAGGACTTTTGAACACGTAACCCACACACTACGAAAAAGTACAGAAGTTGTGCCTTCAAGACCCAAAGGCCGCAAGGAGTTTGTCCTATTCGATACTGAATAAAAACAGGTCAGGAGGACCCGTGCCCTGAGGAACCCACCATCTAAACAGCTGATACAGTCTTTGGCTGGAAGGGAGCCTGGAACACATATTTTGATAGCAACAAGTTAATTTGTGATTTCTGAATGAAGAAAAAGAGCGTTATTAGGTAACCTAATGAGAAGAGAACAAAAGGAGATGGGGTAGGGAAGTCTGAAGCCCAGCGAGGAAGGCACATGTGCAGGGACACCGAAATGGGGATATAGTGCCGAAGGGACAGATGGAGTCAGAGCAAGGCTGCCGCACAGGTCCCTCCGCAGCTTGCAGGTGGGCAAACACCACAAACTCTTCTAAATAGTGGCTTTTGCACAGGCAGGTCTATGGGCAACAAAATCATTATTGTTATTAAAAACAAGCATGTCAAAACCAGACTTTGATTCATTCTGGCCACATTCCTGATTTACACCATTCACGGGATTCTAAGTCCTACGGTTTGTTAGCATTATGCAGACTTTATTTTGAAGAGCGCCAAAAAAAAGATCACCACAGCAGGTTGGAACAAATTTGGCCCTAAATGGGTTTGTAGGAAAGAGTTAATTCCCCTAAGGTTTCCCAAACTTCCCCTTATTGTCACAAGTTCACTGCAAACGCAGTCCGAAATTTTATCTTTTCTCATTGACCATTTCCCTCTAGCTTTCTTGTGTTGTGGGGGTTTTTTATTATTTCTTAATTAGATTACAAACACTTTCTACAAAAACAAGGCAGTAAAGCACTGCCTCTGAGCTGGTTCCTGGTAACAGTACGTTCCAAATGTATATTAACTCAATGTTTTAATTTCAAACTGAATGCAAATTAGATTAATCTTTCAACAGGAATAGTAACTTGTCGTTTTCCTCAGTGCTTGTCTCGTGCAAAATTTGTTCACAGTTTAAAAAGCCATTTTTTAAACTTAAAGTAAACAAAACTGGTTACTGACTTCAGAACAAGCCGTGTTGTCTTGTGTCATTCCAGATCTGTACTTGGTGGAGGGACCTCATAAAGACAAGTTTTGTCATTTCCCAGTCAGTGCTCTTGCTACAAGCTTACATAAAGTCTTTGCAAGCTGTTGGAAATAATATTATACCTTTCTGGTGTACCGTCGTCTGCTTCACTACTGTCTGGGAGCCTTCTTCAAGGTATTGACAGACATATTTCTCGATTTCCTTGACTTAGTTAAAAAGCTTGTTTTCACCACAACATTTGTTTTCCTCATAGAGAACTACAGAGTGATTAGTTTTTGCAATTAATTCCTTCTCACGCTACAGCACTTGCCAGCTTGGTCCAGAAAGCAGTGGAGTAGGGAGGGAGCACTACTCGCAAACAAAGTGATACCAATCTCTTGCTATTTGGCCAGTGACCCCTCGTGTCCCGGGGGAGGACAACTGGGGCGGCATCCCTGATCCCCACGGGACTGCCTGCTGCACAGGCTTGGAAAAGGGCAATCAGTGCCAATTGCTCATTAACCTTCTCCACCGTTGGAAATCTATTGGCGTGCCTGGTTATGAAAACATCTTTGTGAGAGCAGAGCCGGGGAAATGGAGGTGCAGGGTGCGGTGGGAAGGGTCACACGTCTTCATCAGCAAGCAACAAAAGGAAATGGAAGGAGGAGTGTCATTACAGGATTTTAGTTTCCTCTAGCATCACAAAAATAACATATTCAGCATAAAAATAACATATTTTCCACAGGACCTATTTACATCAGAGACCAGAATCTCTTTCTCCTGACATCTAAATTACGGAGAAATATCTCCCAGGATTTATCTTTGATTTTAAGCGATTAGTTGTTTGCTGTTTAGGACACCCCTGAACAATTTTAGCCAGTACTGCCTGAAAAGGTTTGCTGTGACATCTGATACTCGGTATCAGCTCTGTGGGGAGAACGCAGAAGCGACCAGTTATTCTCAGAGGTTTTTCTCTGTCTTGAGTCCTTAAAAATAATGTTAACTGTAGAGCTTAAATCAGCACTGTTCCTCCTAACACAGCAGCCCAAGGCTGCCAGAGGCATTACCATTGCTCTATTGAAGCTTGCTGTGAGGTGGAAATACTACCCTGGAGTTCATGACTTTGTAGCTGTAAGAAAAGATATAACCATCAGATCTTATTATACCATCTTATGCCCAACTCAGTAGAAAGGGAAAATCCAATGCAGGACTCTGGGGACCAAGAAATCCTAGAGAAGTTATTCGCGGAGAAAAAAAAAAAAAATCCAAAACGCAAAACCCAAACAGGTGGAAGGCGCAGGTTTAACTTTTTAGCTGCATAGTACAGACACCCCCACTGAAAACTGGAGAATGTACATCCTTATGATCTTTGTGTGACTGACACACTAATGAGCAAATTTCCCTCAGGCTTGCCCTCCCTACTAGTTTTTAACTGTGCACACTAACCAGCACAACCTGGTTCATTAAAAACATTGCATTTGTGGGATGTTGGGGAGAAATCAGTTTACGTAAAACATTTTTTGCAAAGATTTCATAGATCCAGGATGAATTTTCTGATCAAAATCCATGAAAGAGACTGAGATAAGAGAAATCCAGGTTTGAGTTCATGCCCTCCCTAATTCAAGTCCAAGTATTCAGTCTCTCCTTCCCCTCCCTTTTAGGTCAATGAATATTTATTCTTTGAAAGTGGAAGGGCTTTAAACAGAAGAGATCAAAAGCAACAGAACAAATCCACAGCCCTGTGGCTGCATCCCCCTCCACACGGGCTGTAGGAGGACAGGTTAAAACCACTGCTCCCAGTTACACGTGCTCACCAGGCTGCCCCAGGGATGCTTCTCCCCATCCACACCTCCATCTCACAGCCCTTCGTAGGGCTACGAATAGAAAAGAGCTTCTGATTCTTGGTCATTACATATGCTATGCATCTCTCTTTGTGTTGTTATTAATAAACATCTCCATTTATAGAGCTGCATGTCTGCACTTGATGTTCACCTGCCCATGCTACCAGCCTTTGTAGGAGCCTTTAAAGTATTCACCATCCTTCCCCTTAATGATGGCTCGTTGAAGGGAAACACCATTAATGTTTCAGTGGTGCTCATTGGACGCAGGATAGCAACGCAAATATTAGCTCAGGTTATTTTTATGTTAGCTTTGCGCACTGAGTGGTAGTGTCGCCGGCGAAGCGATCAGGCAGGATTTCACATGTAATTACAGCCTGAGAATGAAGTTTGATGACTTGCAGAAAATATCATGAGATTGATCTACTACTGAAGAAGTAGAGCCTGATTCTAACAACTATCAGAAATGAACCTAAGCATTGACTTTCCAGGACGCATTTGTTTTCATTTTAACACAGACCTATGAGTGACACTATAAACATTGCATTTGTTAAAATATTAATACAAATATCTATGCACAAGGAAGAAATAATTGGGTGGTGGTTTTATCTTCTGACAGAGGAAAAAGCCAATTTAAAAAAATATATTAGTTACTTCCCTCAGCCAGGCCTTGTAGGTTAGCTACAAGGAACTCATAGGTCACATAAAAGTGCAATGATAAAAAATGCAGGTGCTGTGAAACATTTATAAAGTGAAAGTATGAGGGAGTATGTAGTTTAGAATCTGAAATGACATTTTGGCATGGAAAAGATCTCCCACGGGGCAGTTTTGAAACTTCCAGAAATTCTTAAAATGACATCTTTCAAAATGAACCATCATCAAACGCGCTGAAGTCGTTACCTCAAAGTGCTTTACTGATAAGTCAGGCTGGGAATACGCTAAAAATAAGTTGCCCGGTTTTACAGCTTGCAGGACTGATCTGGCTGGCGCATCGCGCCAGAAGCTGTGACCCACGTGAGTAGTGCCCACACCACCCACTGTTATGGTTTGTATTAACTCAGATATTAACTCAGGTTTATTTGGACGGACCAGAAGGAGCACAATGGGGAAACGCATCCACAGAGGTGAGTGAAAGGCACGTCCACACCATGCAGAGGGATGCAATGGCCAGATGCCCGGGCAGGCACTGACACGAGCCAGCACAAGCCATCCAGAGGTGCGGTCTGACCCAAAACAGCTCTGAGGAGGTGATAATACCTAGTGGCATGTCTGCCCTGTGGCTGCCGGGACAGCATACACTTGTTTTGTGTGGTTAGTGGCACAAAGAGCGCTCTCAAAAGGCTGAACTTCTATTATTGAGCCTGTTTAGTTTGGAGAGGAAACGAGAGGGCAGGACATGAATGGTACAATGAAGGCATATTTATTTAATAAGTTCTGTGGAATTCAGGAAAAAAAAAACCAAACCCCGTTAAAAGGAAATTCCTTTCTTGTGCAATGCATAATTAACCCGTGGACCCTTTTTCCCCAGCTCTTGCTGAACATTAAAGCATAGTAGGATAATATGGATTCGCTACTGTTCTTAGGTTTGCTACGGTTCTTTTCTTTCCCAAAAATGGAAAACCTGAGGTGCTAACCGTAAGCTGACAGCAGTCTGGCACTTACAGGTATAGTATTTCACAGTAAGTTTCTTCCATCTGCATTAGAGTTACTACCATTGACAAAAACAGAATAAAAGAATAAATGTTCCATTGCTTTCACCCACCATTGATGTTCCTTTAAATGCAAGGATGCTTTTGCATTAATTTCCTTAACTACTACGGATACAAGCAGAAGTCTGCCTTCTGCCCCCAAATGAAAGATTTATTGAAAATAAGACCACTCAACGCAGACTGAAGTAATGCTTTGCACAAAATCTACTATTATAAACTCGTTGAAACAATTCTGTCACCTTTGCCTTGACTACATGATTCTGAGAGAAGCCGAGTTACGTTGCTGCCCCTGTGTCAGTCCTTTCTCCATCACCAGAGGTGCTATCCATGCCCGTCTGCTGGCACAGCTCCACATTTGATCGCTCACTTATTCCATGTGGTTCTACTACAGGAATCTGGATTAATTTAAGCATATGTAAATAGCAGAGTTTTTTTCCTCCTATGTGCACTTCCGTAAGTCCAGGTTAGTCACGACTTTACATACATTCCCTTGCTCTTTGGTCTTCCAAACAGCAACTAGGAAAAGGAAACAAAACCTCACGTGAAAACTTGAAATAAGTCTCTTGTCCACAGAGGAGCCGAAAGACAGAAGGGAAATACAGGTTCAGGCCAGGGCCAGAGCTGCAGCTCCCACACTGCGTTAGGACTGAGACCTTCGAGAACATCTTTCCCACGCAATTTCCATTCAGCCCTGTTCTACGCTGCCGCTCGCTACAGCTTTTCATTTCGTGGTCGCAGGCTGGTTATACAAGGAGAGGCCGCGAGGGCTGTTCATGCGGCAAGCAGCTATGCAAGAGTACTTCATCTGCCTGGCCACTGCGTAATCCCACACGGTATTTACTGCACGCCATTCAAAACCGTCTCTGAAGAGAGAGATTGCTCATTTCTTTATAGACCGTCCCAGGCACTCAGCATTATGGAATACAAGCTTTCCACAAGTGTTTATTAACCTCCATAGAAGAGAACGTGTTATCCCATTTTGTAGACAAGAAGCAAATAAAAAGGTTGATTTAGGCATTCAAAATCAGTGACTAGCTCTTAAGTGTGTATTCCAAAGCACAAAGGGCTAAAATCTACAAAGAAAAGGTCACAAATATTTGAGAGTACTTCTTCTTGCAAAAACAAACAAGCAAAAACTCACCCCCTCCTTCACCTCATTTTCAAAAGCCATACCGTGTCGCATGAAAATTTTTCCCACTCCCCAAAGTCAGCTGGAGGCCGACGCTCACCACGGGTGTATCAGTCTAGCAGCTAAAAGACAGGAGGATATATAAAGATCTTGCTTTCAATTGCTGCTATCATTGGAGTTGTAGATGAAAAACCCACTTCGCCAATTGCACAATGGCAGGACCAGGGCGCAAACTTCCCAGTGAGTAAATGTTTTCTTTGCAATCATATAACCCAGCTTTATATCAGGAGGGAGACTTAATAGAAAGAAAGAGAATCGGTGCCCACGCAATAACTTAATTCAGAGGGACTAAATTCAGCAACCAGAGCAAATGATGACTTTATTAGGTGCTATCCCAGATATTTGTGTGCTTTTAGTACACTCTGATGGGTAATTGTTCAGCTGGTGAAATAGTGGCATAGCTTCACACAAGTCGATGGAGCTGTAACAGTTCAGCTAAGGATGATGTACAGAGCTGTATACATATTTTCCTCTTTCTTTCTTTCATAATTTCAGCATTATTTCTGGTTCCAGAACTTCGACCCTTGACCAGTGACTGCAAAAAAGACAGCAACACAAGCTACCCCTTTGTGCACATCAACCTATCCCTCTACTAATTGCATGATTTTGCCTTAAGCAGATAGTAAAAATGGGACTTTGTTCGTTTTCTCTGCATTCTTAACTACAGATGGAAAATATTTGTAATACACTGCATATGACAAATTAGCTTCCAGTCCATTTTCCATCTTAGGTAGCTCCACAGGATTTACCGTGGTGTAAGACAGAGCAGAAGCTGTCTGAACGCGCTCACAACCGAAATCCTGCTGGCTCAGCAACACAACAAAATGCAGATGAAAGGCTCTGAGCTACTTCAGCTTATATATAGCTCTACACACAAATCACACATAACTAGGTGGACTTAACTTCGCTCTAAAATTCAATGACGGTAATGAATTTTTACATCTTCTCTGCCATTAGTGACTTGCATGTAATAATCCCAATAATATTATCTCAAATTCCTATGATACTACAATATTAATGGAAATGTAAAACTAAACTGCTAAAACTTAAAACCGATTAATAAAATATCCCGTCAAACAGATTCATTTCACTTCCTAAAGCAAAGAACTTCACTTGATCTCAGAGCATTAGCTATTTGAAATGCTAAAACATTTTTCTTTCAGTTGTAAAAGATTCTTCCACAGGCAAGAACTTGTTTGTCACCACTTACACAGCAGCCTTTCCACAAAAACAAGAATCCTGCTCTGTATCCTTGCTTAGGCGCTGGAGTGTCTAACAAGACTAGTTAGAGATTATTCCAGTGAGTTAATTGGGTTTCGGAAATGGTTTGGAAAGAGACGCGCTCTCAGGTTTTCTCCTCTGTTTGGGGAAATATGACTTGCCAGTCAAAATTAGGATCTCTGTTAGGATGGGCAGCATGAGCACACCTTCACTCCCATCTGCTTAGATAGTCTGGAGATGAAACTAAAAAAGCCAAATTGAGAGGAGTTCCACAGTAAAGCCCCAGATGTGAAATTTCTCGGTTTCAAATATCTGAGTTCAATCTAAATTTGTGCTGACCTTATCGCAGGTGACTTGCCATGGAGATCCTTATCTGAGTTTAACAGAAAAGCCAATTTGAAGCAGTAAAGCAACCCAGCACATCCTCACGACTGCCAGAAAAATACAAACATACATACTTCTCCTGCTTCTTCTCAGGTTTCAACCAAGTTGAGCACTCGGTACCCTCCCCGGGGACACCAACACAAAGAGAATTCCCAAAACACAGGAAAGTGCGATCCCGGTTCAGGCATATTCCTGCTGGATGGCAGTTGGGACCAGCACACCCCTCTTCTACGCATCCAGCTGTGTTGCAAACTGCCGAGGAGCATGCAGAGGAGTGCAAATTAGCATGGCAGTGACAGACATCTCAGTTCATCTATCAGTCAGGAGAAGCGCGATGCACAAATGAGAGAGACGAAGAGACAGCTTGGGGCGTAGATGCTGCAAACGCACCCCACTGAACTCCACTCGTTCGATTAATCCCACTGAAATCACAGTTCTGCACATATGTAAATACTTGCAAAACAGCAACCCTCATTTGTGCAAGTGGAGCGAATTGATACGGCTTACAACTTTAACACAGCACTGCCACCCATGGAACAGATGGGTCCTTACATGAGATGCATTCAAGCTACCCAGACTCAAATAAATCGCCGGACCAGAAGCCTCCAGCTTTCGTACCACAGTGCAACGAGCGGACACGAGCTCTGTCCTCAGTCTTCTGCCATCATACAAAACTAGATGAGTGGATTTGACTTTCTCGAGGTCACTTCAGGCTCACAGCACCACTCATGGGAAGTGGGACCTACCTGGCTGTCTTTGGCCACTGAGATGCATTTTGGTCTCCTCTGCTTTAAAACAACTTAGAGAGAGAACAGCTTACACCTCCATAAAGGACAGCTTTCATTTGAAGACATCAAACCTAAAAGCACTCACAGGGGTTTCTTTGCTTTCACCAGAAGCTTCCTTGTTTTATAAGCTCCATTAAAAGCACTGTTAAAAGGTTTAATGATTTAAACAGCACCCAGATGCTTTCACTCTCCACCAAGTATCAGACCTATAGGCTGCTAACACAAACATGAGAAAACCTCTCTGAAATCTTTTAAGGCTGATAGTACTCAATTTAGTATTTCTATATTAGCCAGAAATTCCTCTGGAAATATTCAAGACTTTCACGATATTAAAAAAGAACCCAGTTACTAAGTTCTAAATAATATTTATTTTAGCTAACGGTGGTATTTTAAAAATCCTTGGTTCTATAAGCCTATTAACTTCTAATACTACCAAGTTCTGCTACAGAAAAAAAAATAAAAAGCCTTCTCTTGCTGCTTATTGACACTGGATGTCATCTAAATGGCTAAAATGCAATCCTGTTCCAGGATTATTACTCCATAAGAGAAAGATATTTAAGAAGGGACTTGTAGAAGCCACACTCACAGAGCGAGCAGCACAGAGCTAAGCCGTGCAGGCAAACACCTCTTCTAATTTCATTGTATTTATAGGTCAGCTAGTTTTATTTTGAAGCACAAGAGATTTACTAGGAAAATTCATTACTACCACTTGCTCTGATTTTCCTTCTCAATATAATTAAGCTTTGCTAATTGTCTATCATGATTAAAATCATGCCAATAACAACCTTGTTTCCCCATTTGGCTGCACTCCAGACTCTTCAGAGCTCTTGTTTAAGGGCAGTGCTTCCAGGAGCGGTTGTGAAAGGTCTTTTACCAAACACGCAAGGTGAGCTGTTGGCCTGTTTGCCGATAAATTCACAGAACTCAGGATTCTACCCGTGGATTTTCTGAGGGAAAGAAGATAGTCAAAAAGAAAAGATGTAACCAACAACTGTATTTTAAGTTAAAAGTGAGATTCACTGAAGATTCAGAATTCATTCTTGCAGGTCAGAAAAATGACCTCAAACTATAGACAAAGATATGGAGGTGTTGAAATGAATGATTACTTCAGGGCTGTATTATCCTCCCAGCAATACAAAGCCGATGTAAGGCATGGAAATTCAACCAGAACACGGAAAGGGGAGAAAAGGGGAGAGGAAAGGGGGAGGGTGGGGAGAAAAAAGAAAGAAAGAAAGGAAGAATCAGTGCTGCTGTTTGCTAGCACAAACCGCTATTTCTCAGCTTCACCCCCTCAGTGGAAGGCAAACCAGGGGTGCAGCGGGCAAGGCCAGGAGCTGAAGGCAGCTCTGCTTTGCGCTGGGGTCCACTGCTTGACATGAGCGGACCCAGAGAGTGCCCTGGCAGGGGCAGTAGGACACAGCTGGGAGGCCAAAGCCATCCTTGGCTTCTTCCTACCTTCACTTCGCTGCCTACCCCTTAGGAACTTCCCTTGATGAACAGAGACAGGGCTTGGCTTTTAGCACTGTTCATCAGCAAATTTCTGACAAAACAGATTTGCAGGGGAAAATATTGATTTATTGACACTGAGATGTTTTAACCTTCAATGCTCTTGTTTCCCAATAGCTCATTTGTTGGTTTGCTCGGGAATCGGGACTTCCACTGCCCACTGACTTGGGCAGTCCCACCTGGCACGTCTCTCTGCACCGGGGACAGCGAGGCAGGGGTACCTAACTCATGACCAGGGGTGCCAAGGTTTTGGGTCTCGGTGCTTCCCAGTAAGGGAGACAGAGACAGAAGAAACACTGCAGGTCCCACAAACTGTTTTAATGTTTTCTAAAATGCTACCTCCACGTAGAAACCTAAGCAAGCTTCAAATGACTGCTTATGTCCACACACCACTCGAGTGTCCCAGAGTCCTGGTTCCAGAAGCAAACTAACCAGATCACTACATACCTCAACTTTTGGCAGTATAATACGCGTACCTGAACTTTTCTAGCTCATTCACAGTTAACGCTGTGCACTTCTGCTACGTAACACATTCTGTGCCTCATTTCCCCTTAGGAAAAGAAAAAAAAAGCCACTGCCTTTCTCTCCACTTCTGTCTAATTTACACTGTAACCTCTTTGGGCCAGGACCTATTTCTTGTTACGCGTTCATACAGTGCCTAACACAAAGGCAACTAATCGCAGACCCTTTTTTAATGCAAATGTAATAGAGAACTGGGCTGTTTGAACAGAAAGGGTAATTTTGGTCCCCCCTTGGTAATGGACTTTTTCTCAGGGAACAGATAATTGGGCTGTTTTGTCATTACTCTTTTTAAGTGAGGTTAAGGTCCTGTTGGTGGTAAAGTGAAATATGTATTGTGGGCTAATCAGCAGTCCATATCAAAATGTGCTGGGGCAGAGCTCACCCTGCATTTACTGAACTCAAAAGACGGGTTGTACTAACACAATTAAAGGAATAATTCGGCTATGTACACATGCAGATGATTACACTCGGCTGTCTTCTTTTACTGCAGATCATGCAGAGAAGGGTTTGAAGACTAGAATCATGTCCATAACAATTATGGGTCTAGACAGAGACCTGCCTAAAGGCACGAGCTACAGTTAGAGCAGTTTAAGTTCCTGCCTCCTCCAGAGGAAGCAATCAAAGAGGCAATGGTACTCATGCTCCTCGTCTACCACAATGCGCAGCAAAACAGACTGCAGCCCAGTGGCAGGTTAAGCTGAGCTGTTTCACTTGGCTTTGCAGAGGACCAGAAGGACAGATGCAATCAGTCAATGCATCTCAGCTGGGGGCAGTAGCTTTTAAAGCATCGGCAGTGAGCTGCGGGCAGCTGGTTATGTTTTCTTGCTCTAGAGTCAATAGGGTCAGTGAAGATGCAACCTGGTAAATCCAGCCCAAGGAACACCAGATTTGATCCTTCGCTCTTACATGCTACTACTTATCAAAAGGCTGTTTCTCCTTACACGGGGAAGCATGTTTTTCATGCTGCCGAGGTGCAGAACTAAAAAAAAAATAAAAATATTCTTCATCAACTTGTTGTCAAACACATTTCAAATGCAGCAACCTCTATCTTGGTGCTGTTTGTTTCAGTCCAAGAGAAAGCAAAGGACTGCCAGTCTTCCGTCATTTCTTAGCATGAAGGTCAGCTTATCAGAAAATAACATCAGCGGTAGACACTTAAAATACATTTATTCCGAGGTTTCTCCCACCCTTTCCCATGAATAGTAGATTTAAACCCGCTACTAGATAGTCCAGCTTTTCCAAACCTATAATGGGCTATTCTGGTCAGTTTTTTAATGCAGTGAATCCAATTTGCTTCCGAGTGCAAGTCAGGATGTTGATAGGGATCACGAAGCCATATATGCAATACACTTTGGATCTATTAGAAACTTTCTTCCCCTGCAACATTCACATACCCAAGATTTAAATCAAAGAGGCCCTCCCCACTAGCATGCAGAAAGAAAAATCCTTGGCTCCAGGATTTACACCTTTCTTCAGTAAGATGGATCCTAATTCTGACAACCTCCTACAGACATTGCAAAGAAAACCTGCTCATTCCAGCTGTTACCCGAGTCTCAGAATTCCTTTTACACTTAGATTTTAATCCCCTAATTACATGACTTGTAAGCTACTGAATTCTCTGTTCATGAGAAATTGTCCAGGGTATCTTGCAGAAAGAAAAAAGTGGTATGTTTCTGCAATGCTTAATTCTCACACATTGAAGAAATATTGGAGCAAACCTACAAAAGCCAATTTGAGTAAGAAAATAATTAGCATACACTCATTCTTTTAAATGCCAGGGAAAAATCTGTCCCATATATTTCAAATTTCAATGCCTTTTCTTCCAATGCCTCAGGCATTAATGGCTTTTAAACAGGACATAGTATGTAATTTTCTTAAGGCAATTTTCAATGTTTTTTCACCTTCAGAAAGAATGTACTGGGTTAATCTTTCCCTGCTGACATCATAAGCATGATTTCTCCAGTTAAAAAGGTCTTCAAAACAAAAGGAATAAAAAAAAAGAGTTCATTTACAGTTTCTTTGCTGAGCAGACAAACCATACTTTAGGATCCTTCAATGACAGCCTGTGGGACAATTGTCCATTCAAATGATTATCATATTGCAATATACGTCCCAGCAGTCCCTGCATAAATTCTTACATTATAGTCCAGACTCTGCTGTATAAAGAATTTAACCATCTCTCATTTGCGACTCAGGAGACCTGGGTTATGCTCCTGGATTTGCCATTGCCCTCTGGTATGTTGCCCTGCAAAAATCTCTTTGCCTGGATCTCTGCTTCTCCACCTCTAATACGGGGATCAGGATATCTTTATAAAACACTCTCCTGTAGAGGGATCAATGTATAATTGTTACGTTTCACCCTTTCGAATGGCTCTCTTGGAAAGCAAAGAATTTCAGTCTTCATTTAGAGTACAAAAGCCGATGTGTCTCTGGCATTTTTAAAGGCACTTTCACATCAAGCTCTGAGAATGCGTAAATGAAAATACCTCTGAAATAAATTCTGTTTGTTTCTCATCCATTGTCTGTATACACTGACACGCAGTTCATCTTATCTTCAAGGGAAAAAAAGTTAGCACTTAAGCACTTATTTCTGCTGAAAAACCATTCATATAAATAAAAGAGAGACAGAGAGAGACAAAGTGCTCTGTATGGACACTTTAAGCTGACAGAGAAAATGCTCCTACCACAACAAACTGGAGCACACTCTGGGAGGACAGCACTACTCTTGATTTTCATCTTTTAAAGAAAATGAAGAAGAATGAATAGCTATGCCTCACTTACTCTTGAAGCAAATCAAAAGGAATATTCTGCTATCTATTTTTTATCCTCCTGTTCTTGTTAATGAAAACAAAAGACCTAAATATTTGATTACTTCCCCTCTGTGTCAAAAATAATAGTTCATGTCCTTTCTAGTTTGACAGAAAGGAGACTTGTTAGATCTAAGTCCTTTCATCTGAAACGCTATCACACAGGTTTGCACCAGTCTAACCTATTAAAATAAAGTTGAGCTCTGAAAAGCTTCCTTTTTTTTTTCCCCCTTTTGGAACTGCACTGCAAGCAATGATTAGATTGCATTTGCCAATAAATCTATAGGGATCAGTGAACCAAAATAGCTACTCCCTCTCAAACCTATCAATTAACGGGCTTCCTTTGTTAATGATGTTACCATTTCGTGATTTGCCTTAAACCTTACTCCATTCCATCCTCCGCCCTTCAGAACAAATAAGACCACGCTAAAGGCTTTGCAAAATGCATTTAGGCCATCCATGTTTGCGAATTTATGTTTTAGCAATTTCAGCAGCACTCATGGTTTTAACTAGCTGGAATCTCAGACATGCAGGATCTTTCAAAAATACGTGGTTCAGGTGAAAACACATCTCAGCAAGAAAACGCTATGTCAGTACATAAAGTGATCAGAAACAGATTTGAACTAAAAAGGACATAAAACGGTAAGGGAGGATAAATTTAAGAAATCTGTATGTAGGGATAAGGAATCATATTTCAGAAAATCACATGTAGCACACAATTACAAAGAATCACGGAAGTCATGGGAAGAGCGACCTTACTCCACCGAGGTCATTCAAATTATTCTAATGGCAACTTTCTGCTTGTCAGTATTAGCCATAAATATGGGTGGTTTGACTTGTTAGTGGTATGGGTTTTTCCTGATGTACTGAATTGTATTACAACACGGATTCCATTTCATTCCCACATTTTTCCCTCCAACTGCATTTTCAGGTCAGTTGTTGTCCCAAAGAGCCCAGTCTTCGCACCCAGTTCTGCCACCCTCCCACTTTGCCCCCTCATTTTTCTTTCTACAGTGGATGTGTTTTACACAGTTCTTGAAAATCAATGCTTAGTATGATGCATATATTTATTTAAATAGAACTTCTATTTCCAGTAATTACTGGTGCAGCACTATTTTTCTTGCTGATGTTTTAAGTAACCTGAAGAGTAGGACAGAGAGAGAGAAGAACGAGATAAAAAAGCAGTTTAAATGACTCCAACCTTTTAGCGGAGTTGTGCCATTCTGAAGCTGAATAGATCATTCGGAGTGTTCTTTCCAAATGGTTGTGTAACCAAAAAAAAGGAAATAAATCAGGGCATGATTAGTCTCTGTAGCAAGAACTAGGTAAGAGAACAAATCAAATTTAACACTAGGAAAGCAATAATGGAAAATGCCTGTCTCACTGACAGTTCCCTTGAGATAAACAATCTGACAGTGCTGAGCCGAGCCAAGCCAGTCTTCCCATCGGTACCGCGAAAGCCACTTGTCCATGCTGAGAACTTTGTAGAAAAAAATATCAGCTGTAGTCTGTCCCTTGTTAGCATTATGGATCTCTATCTTTAGCAAAGATAAGCAATTTAACAATGTGTTACTATCCAGAAACTTATTAGTCACCCTCTGAGATACTCAATTAACATTTTCACAACTCCAAGAAGTTAAAAGGAGCCGAAAACTCTCAAGTACCTTTGAAATAGGTAAGGCTATACAAAGACCACAATATTTTTTTCTTACTATTTTCCCTTCCTAACCTCATCATGTAACAGTCTCTCTAATATTTCCAGGCTCACTATGTTAAACGTTTCCTACCACGTGCTGCCTTCTCATGAGCAAAAAAATAGTCAGAGGGAGTGTGGAGCACTGAATGCAGATGGACTGTTGATGTAAGAAAACAAATACGAAAACTGCAAAAGCTTTTGTTCCGTATGATGAAAGCCAACATCAGTATGGATTACGCCACTCAGGAGAAGGCAGCTAACAGAGCGCTCACAAATCATAATTCATCCATTTTGCTCTCACAATTCATTTCATATCAATTTTAGAAGAGTAACATGGCCCTGCCTAAGGCACTACCACGCACTCAAGGTAACCCAAAGAGACGTTATGTCATTCAACAGATTATCAACTGCCTATGTGAAATCAGAACTAACGATGGAACAAAGTGACTGAAGAACCTCATCTCACACTTAGCAAACCAAAGGCACTGGAGTGACCATTACATGAGCTCTTCATTTCCCGCTCCTGTGGCACAGCAAGTCCCAGTCTCTCTGGCTCAGAGCCACAAGCCAGGCTCCGTGTGCCCACCTGCGCGCTCGTGGCTCGTGAGGTCCCAAACTGGTAGGGAAGTTGTGAAATAGATACCTCCTCCACCATGTTCGCTGACACCAGTGACACGTCCCTGACACAGAGTTCACGGGGGAGATGCAGCCTCGCACTGTGAGCTACGACTGCAGCCTTCCAGCTCACCTCACCACCCATCAGGACTGCGTTTAATTCCTGACTTCTACCAGCCAGGAAAAATGAGATGGTGAGAAATTTATTAGGCTTTATAATCATGCATAACAATCTGCTGTACATCACGACTTAAACTGGAAAATATGCCTGACAGTAGAATTTCACCCTCGTTAGATAAAATGAGGAAAGGTGATTGTGTGTGATCCTTGCCCCATGCTTCCATTGTGAGAGAGAAAGGAGACAATTGGCAACAGCGTTTCTTATTAATTACGCATTAGCTCTTTGAATAGACAGGAATATAGAGATCTGTTTTCTTCTCGCTCTTTTCACTGGTGCAATGTAAAGAGACACTTTTATTAATTAGACAACAATACTCGGGGCTATAAGCTACTTAAACTCCTAAACCCTACACATGAATCTGGAACTAAGAATGAGGTGTTTCACTTTCCAATAGAGATCAAGGGGAACCAATAGTGAATTTTAACATAACTGAAATGACTAGGGCAAAAAGCTACTCAACACAACCAGCAAAGAGACACGTGTGCCTTGTGTCCAATCTCTCTCCTGCACAAGAGGCTCTGCCCCTGTTCGACGTGCCCTGCCTTGAGTCCACTGCCCGCACCATTTCTATTAAAAATGGATTAAAAAATGCATTAGGGGATTGGAGCATCTTTCTTATGAGGAAAGGCTGAGGGCCTTGGGGCTTTTTAGTCTAGAGAAAAGACGACTGAGGGGGGATCTTATCAATACTTATAAATACTTAAGGGGAGGGTGCCGGGTAGATGAGAACAGTCTTTTTCCAGTGGTGCCCAGTGACAGGACAAGAGGGAACGGGCACAAACTCGAACATAGGAAGTTCCATCTCAACCTGAGGAGGGACTTCTTCCCTGTGCGGGTGGCAGAGCAGTGGCACAGCTGTCCAGGGAGGTTGTGGAGTCTCCCACTCTGGAGCCATCCCAAACCCGCCTGGACGCCGTCCTGTGCCACTGCTGGAGGTGTCCCTGCTGTGGCAGGGGGTTGGACTGGGGGAGCTCCAGAGGGCCCTTCCAACCCCCACCATTCTGTGATTCTGTGAAACAGAGCGAGGTGACTGTATTTGTTCCAAACCAGCTAAAGAAATTGTCCCTTGCTCTCCCTGTGTTCCTTGGTGATCAAAGTACTTAGGGTTTCAGAAACTCAAATTCTACCTAGAGGATCTTCCCCCATCTTGCACAAGAGATCCTGCCCACTGCAGGGTACTCGCAAGAAAATTCCAGGTAAACTAAATGCAAACATCCTCTGCTCCATTTCCCCACCCTGACAAATTTCTGGTTACTCCTGGAAGCACTCACCAGTTTCCAAAAAAAACACCCAGGTCCCTGAGAAGTCTCCTTTCCTGCTCACAGCCCAGCTCAAGAGCCAACTCGCCTTACAAGCGAAGCTGTAAGCTCGCAGGAGGGCAGCTCGCTCGCCCACCCAGCGCTGCCCTCCTGGGAGGGCTCTCCCTGGCAACCTTCAACCGCTTCTCAGCCCTTCTGAGAAAGATCTAAGATCAGGGAATTAACAATTAATGCATTCGAGAGTTTATACTTATCTCCTGTTTTGTAGAGAGGTTTTTTGAGTATTTCAAGTTCACACTTTTAAAGTTTTCCTCCATCAACTGTAAGCACTAGAAACTTAAAAGCAGAGCAAGCTGAGAGGTCGAGACCTGATGCCCTGAGAAAAAGACAAGACACCTGAGAGCGGACAAAACTCATTTGAACGTTGACACGATGCTGTTACACTGAACTGCACAGACCGTGTCCAGAAGTGACTGGGTTTCTTTAAGTACTTACACTGCGCTATCACAGGATTTCAGAAACCTAAAGCACTAGAGATTACTGCTTTAAAACCTCACCTGACCTAAAGCAAAAGGGACGGGTGCCACGGAATAGCCCCTAACCATTTGTCAGTGATCTGATTTGCCTTACTCCTGCAGTACTCTGATTTTGCCTGCCGAGTAATGCCAGAGTAAGGACGGGCCCTTCAGACTACCGGTATGGGTCAGTTATGGCACTCTGAATATAAATTGGCTGCACTCATTTGTAATGTTTTCTTTCCTCTGTTGCACTGCTTCTTGATTAATTAGTGCCATTAAAGCACCTACGCAGAGTACACATGACAACTTGCCTTGCATAACAGTGGGAAGAAAGAGCAGGTCCTTCTGAATTCAGGGAAAAGTCTCTGAAGTGTAAATAGATAAAGATAATCAAATTCAGACAAGATTAAAATTAACAGACTATCAACCAAGTGACACTATTAATAAATGTCCACAACAAGCAGGGACAGAAAGGACTCCGAAAAGACCAAACGTAATTTAATTAAACAAATGAGAACATATGAAAGAAACCATAGCAGATAACTACATGAAAAGACAAATAAAGATTTCAGCAGTAATTGCTGTTATATTATTCACTGTATAAAATGAACTGTATCAGTGTTCCTCTCTATTTACATAGCAAGATGTAGGTGGAAAACCTTGGGATTTTAACTGTAACCTTGTAAAATAAAGATGATTGCCCTTTGCATTAATAAGTGAAGTTTAGTTCTCTGTGTAGCACATAACACTAGGCCGTGTGAGTGCAGAATATACATATGTACTCACAGCAATCTTGTGATGCAAGGGAATACTATTATTCTGATTTTATGGATAGAGTTTTACAACCTCATTAGTCTTGAGGCAACAAAGCTTTGTTGGTAGGGTTTGGCTTGATATTACAGAGCGTGAAAAATCACATCCCATAATCTACATGACTAAAATAGGCAAAGTTTCTGATGTAAATGCAATGAGGTTGACAAAACCCTGCCCATCAGCTTCGCTTATATTTATTTGAGTAGCTGCACTGGCAGAATACCTCTTTCGCTGTTTCTCCACTGGAGATTCATCCCACTGGGCTAATTGGGGGCAGGGGATTTTGTAATAGGGCTAAGCCTCGACTCAAAAAGCAACAAAGGGACTTGCCAAGGGACGTGGATGCCTGTGGTACAGCACGGAGCCAGCTTGCAGGAGAACAGCCCGTCCCGGCGTGCAGGAGAGGAGCAGGCGCAGCAGATGAGAGTGGCTGAGCAGGCGGCTCCTCTGAGCCCAAATCCAAAAGGGACCTGAACAGGGGTGGGAGCACGGACAGGCTACAGAAGAAGGAATATGGTGGCATTGGCTGGGCATGCAAGGATGGAGGAAGGAAGACTGCTTTAAACCTGTTTCCTCAGTTACGCAAAAGATGCGAGGGAAGTCTCTTGTTTCCACATTAACACTTGAAGAATGCTGTATGTTACCCCAAACTCAACAACCACCCAACAGCACGTGCTGAACTTCCCCCGCCACGCCTGCCCTGCTGCTGTTTAAAGCAGTGCTCAGAAAACTCGATTTCTAAGAAGGTAACTCACCATCCTCACTCACTACACTTAAATAACAATGCAAACTACTATAGAAGGCGGCAGCGTGTCAGAAGGCACCGGCTATTTAGGTAAACCTCTACTGTCAGTATGGCTCTGCCTATGGAGGTGAATACATATTGGCTCCTGAAGGAAAAAACAAGCCCAGAAAGAAAAGAAACTGAAACGAACCACAACCTTTTAAAAATCACAGCCATGTTGCTACTGAAGCGTCCTCCAATATACAAATTTTGCCTTAAAAAGTCCCAGTCCAGAACAACTGTATTATAACCAGAGGTTATTTTCTCTATTGAGGTAGCAAAAATTCTTTTAAAAGACAATGCCACCAAATGGTTTGGCATTGAATTCTACCATCACAGCACTGTATAATGTGGCAGTTTCCTAATTGTCACTATTTCCTATATCACTTCACTAATCAATTAATTTGATTTTACTGCGCTTCAATCACTCCACACAGGAATCTCGGAGTGGTGGGTGTTTTTAATGAGATCCTGTGAGGACCCTGTGTAATTGACCCTCAGCTATACAACATTTTTATCAACAGGCTAGAAGAAAATATGAAAACATTACTTGATAAAAATGTCAAATGACTGACAAAGATTAGGCGAATGGTAAATAATGAAGTGGAGAAGGTATTGATTCAAAGCAACCTGATAAGATCAACACAAGCAAACATTATATGCTCCGCAGTACAGCTATTGAATGAGTTCTAAATCCTAATTAGGAATTAGGAAAAACTGAATCCTAGGAACAAAGAACATATGGCACTTTTACAGGTTGGAGAAGTCTATTTTGGGAAGCCAGCAGCTAAAAAACAGAAAAACTTGGAAATCATGACCAGGCACTGCCATTGTAGCAAAGGGGTAATGCATTCCATGACCGTGTTAGCAGAATAAAGCCACGCAGGAATAGAAAGATTATATCACACTGTTAATATGAATTGGTACAACCACAACAGTAATGTAGCAGTGCAGTCCCCATGATGGGTCTTGCATGAAACCACCACAAGAATGATTAAAGGAACAGTAAATATGCGTTAAGTGCACAAAGTAAGGAGCTCGATCTATTCAGTTTATCAGAATAAAGGAGAGGGCACAAGCTGATCACAGCTTATTAATACCTACATGGGACGCTGAAGTTCAATAATTGAAGCTTCTTTATGAAATAAACAGAGCTATAATAGGATCCAGTAGCTGGGAATTAAGCTAGGCAAGTTCTGACTTGAAATGAGATGCTGGCCTTTAATAGTGAAAGTAATTAACAACTGGAAATGATTTATCGAGAGTTAACCCGCATTCTTCAGCACTGCAAACCTGTATTTCACAAGTGGGTATTTTCTGACAGATACACCCCAGCTCAGCTGGATTAATTCAGGGTAGCCTTCCGGAGGTCAGAAGAGATTATTACACTGGTCCCTTCTGGTTTTACAAACCACGGGTCTCCAGATCAATCCCCGTTCCTACACCTCTGGCCTTGAGTGTTTCCTTCAGGTCATTAAGTTTAACATCCCCTCTCCTTTCATTTGGAATATGCAATTCAAAGCTGTAACTGCTGCTTTAATTTAATGGTAATTAAACCTGAGTCGGCCTCAGTGTTTTCTGTAACCAACTCACTCTTGCAAAGGAAGAGATGGACACAGCCTTCTGGAGCCACCACATGACCAGGGTGCCGGGAGGGGACAGGGACAACAGCACGGTTGACTGTCCCCCAAAGGACAGCCACAGCCTGCAATTTAATTAAAGGGCCGTGTCATTAGAAACCGTTTTTGGCATGCAGGACCACAAGAACAGGGTGTCAGCTAAGGAGCAAAGATACAGGGAGCCAGCGCAAAGCGTCCATTGAGTCCTGACATCAAAAGACAATTCTGCCATTGAGATAAGCTTCCCTCAGCCCCCGTCCCACGGTAAGGCAGACCTTTCCCTTGTCTACATTCTTTTTTCCTCATCAGTGACATGGTATGGCCAGCGTTCCCATTCCTGAAAAGGCTTTTTCCCAGTCCTCCTGCTGTTGTCCCTCGGCCCCAGGTCTGAGCTTACTCAAGCCTGGTGCAGGCTCAGTTAAGCACCGCACAGCTCACTTTGTCGTGGCAAAATAAACCAGTTCCAACATTCAACCTACGCTGCTTCCGAAAGCGGCTCTCATTGGTACTGTACGGAAAGACACAGGCTCTTATTTAAAATAAAGATGATTTTTAAAGGTTTGCACTGCAAGCTCATTCAGCTGGTCAACAAATTGTGCAATGTTGCAAATATTATTTACAGCCAGAGAGTGCAGGACACAATATATCCTAGCTGAATAATGCACTCTAAGCGAGTACCCATTAGTGATGATGATTACGCACCAGAGCACCTCATTAAGCCTTTGACTCTCTGGTATCCATCTAATCAAGACAATTGCGCACCATTGTCATGTTTCTCAACTATGACACGACCTGTCATGCTCAAAAAGGGGCAACTTCTGAAACTGCGAAGGCACCACTGCCAACAGCAGAGTGAAAAATGGGAAAGGCTCCATATGCTTAAACGGCTCAGAGAGGGAATGTTTAAAAACAGACTCCAATTACTGCAGTCCTGAAAGGCTGATGTTTCCTCTGAAGGAGACACACGCACACAAAAGTCCATCACGAGTGCTAAAACATAAAGCAAAGTCTGTTTGTTCCTCTTTGTATACTCACACGCTTCTCACGATGTATGAGGAGAGCTATAAGCCTTTACTCAAGTCTTTAGAGAACTGTAAAGAGAAAAGCCTTTAATCTTAATAAATATATATGCCTTTCCTAAGATTTACATTAAATTAAATGAAATAAAATAGCACTCTTTGACCTAGGCCCATGGAGATACAAGCTGGAAAACTTTAAACCAAAGACTGAACCTTTTATTTCATCCAACACACAGACTCCTTTCCTCCTGCTGCCCAAGACACGCACAGTAGAATTAGCTTTTAAAGTGTTAATCGTGTTATGACCACCAACCAGGTATTTTGTACTTCTTCATTTGTAAAGCACTTTCCAATCATTAGCTAAGTTATCTAACAACTACTTCGCAAAAAACTCCCCCAAAACATAGAAAACCAGAACCGGTATGCAGATGGTGATCTGGGAAATCAAATCTAACAGGTATGTTCTAAAATCCCTTCTAGTTAATGCAGAAGGCAGAAAGGAATTTGCTTATAATATATCGTCATGCACATGACTAATACAAGACTCAATAAATTGTTAGTTTATAGAGAACGGAGTATGGGATATATTTAGTCACATTGTTTAGTAGAGATGACACAATCCATAAACTCATCACTAAAATAAGTAAGAGAGCCTTAAAACAATATATAGATTGCTGCCGCCACCACCACGGGCCACTTAAAATGACAATATACATTATCAAAATATTTTAAGATAGATAACCTCAGATGTAAAACATTACGTTGCTGTCTTTGGATTTTGGTCTGGTCTTAAAACACAACTTTGTTTTTATATAAATGTAACCATGTTTAAAAATAAGAACTAACGCTTGTGTACCAATCTATTTGCAGTGCTATAGATCTACCAACCGAAGTGATAAGGAAGAACAAGCCCCAGACATACCGTGCGATTTGGTTTCATTCCTGTTATTAGTGGAGGTAATTTACTCAACTTTGTAAACACATGCAGCTCTTGGAAACTACCCGGGGCCTGAGTGGAGAGGACTTTGCTGAGTTGCTTGGGTGAAGGCAGCTTTCCTTTTACTCAACTGTCATCAGGGAGGTCAGCAATAAAAAACTGAGTGTCTTATCTCAAGCGGAATACTTCACATCTTCTCAAATGAAATTCATTTTCCTGATGGATTCACGGGACTTCACATAGAGATAAAGAACATGAGTGTCTCATTTATTCCTCCAACATCTGATCGTGCAGAATGCACAAGCCTTTATGCTGAAGAGGTTTTGGTTGCAGAAGGGAGAACCTCCTTTCGGCAAGGCTGGGTGGCTTCTCCAGCAAGTCAGCATCTCTCTTGCTGATCTGCAAGAGAGATGTGGGGACCACAAAGGATTTCTTCCTTGAGATGATGCTGATGGCACAGCAGGACTATCTCAGAAGTTTCAGTAACGTAATAAAAGTCTCTCTGCTCTGAAATAAAATTAGGAGACTAATGTGACTCTGGGCTTCTCAACAAACCGGAGCCTTGTTGGTTTATTGCACACAATTTAGTGATAGTCATACCTTTCACGGGTGCAAAAGCGCTTTTTTTTTTTTTTAATAACAGCTACAGAAAATCGATAGATTTCATGAGTTCAATTAATCCCTGCAGCTGCTGTGCCAGAGTCAGAAGGAAACAAAGAAATTTTCCATTTCTAAGCTTTGGGACTAAGCTACCCCACTGTTGTCTATAGAGGACGATGGCCCTTGAGTACTTTAGGCTGTGGTTCCCATTAAAGCAGGTTCTCTTGTAGCTTGTCATTTTTAAGGGTAAACCCTTGTAATTTATAAAGGTAAGCCATTGCTAGACTATGTTTTGAACTAACAGAGTCATGCAGTCATTTATATTTAAATGTGTCGGACAGCCCTTATATATAAAGCCACTAGGATTTAGGTTTGGATAATGGATCAAGGTCCTCGGGGCAGCCCCCTCTTAACCTTGCTGAGTTACGTGGAGGTTCATGCTAGAAGACTTACCTACTACTGGTACTTATTCTTAAGTAATCAGAGGAACACTGACTACTTGAAAATCTGTTTTTAGATTTTTTCCCCAAGGTGCTGTCTTTTGTGACAGTGGATACTCCGCAGGAGGTTGGAGAGCCCTTGCAGGCAACTTTCCAGAAGGTCCAAGAGGCAAAAGCCGCTGAGCGCCCATGCTCTGGGTACCACCAAAGCACATCAGACTTCACGTCTTCTGCAGGAACGGCTGTGTATGTCGTTTGATTCCAGTTTAACCCCTTTCATCTTTATGATTGAAACCTGCAAGATACCTCTTCTTTATGATATATTTCCTCGTCCAAACTCCCACTCAGCTTCGACAACCAACTGCTTGACAGGGCCTGGGCACCTATGGAGCTGACCCGTGCACACAGGGGACCTCACTGAAATGTGTGACACGCAGCCTACGTCTTCTCCAGGAAAAAGGTTAGTGTTTTATTGCTCCTAAATAGCCAGTTTGGGTCCTGTAAAGGGCCTATAAAGCTGGTCTTGACTAATTACTTTGTGGTAAAAGCAGTGACCTCAAGTAGATCACTGTCCTTTATTGCTGCCAGATTTTATACCAAGACAATTATCCTGGTGTAAAAAGATGCCTCTTCACACCACAGACAAAGTAAAAGCCTTTGCGTTTCCAACCCTCGTGTGGCATTTTTTTTTTGCCAGTGGCAAATCTGAGCTAAATTTGAAATGTTTATCGAGTGATTCACCTTTTGCACAGCCCAGAACAGCTGCCTCGGGACTATGGCACTTCCCCCCCCAAAAAAAGCCCTTTCTACAGGAGCGTGCAGCACATTGTGGCAGTACGAGTACAGGGGACGTTCTGAGGAGCTGCAGAGGCCAAAAGGACAGTGATGAGCCTGAGTCAGTGGTCCTGAACGGGTGGTTTATAGCCCTCATAACAGAGGTGGCATCCTTTCGTCAGACTCAGGTGTGGGGTTTTTGCAGCAACACAAGATCATTCCACTCTACTCCATCTATCAAAAGGGGGGAAAAAAGGCCAATACCGGGATTTCTGAAC
This sequence comes from Pluvialis apricaria, assembly GCA_017639485.1. Classification (NCBI taxonomy): domain Eukaryota; kingdom Metazoa; phylum Chordata; class Aves; order Charadriiformes; family Charadriidae; genus Pluvialis; species Pluvialis apricaria. The sequence goes on along the minus strand of CM030011.1, from coordinate 5,403,987 downwards.
TTGTGGTACATTATGCGCTGGTTTTATGTCCCATATTATCAGTGGCCACATACCACAGCGTTGCAGGCACTCGTGTACCCGCTGAAGGAGGACCGAGAGCGCTTTCTCCTGTTGGAGTGCGGATCAGTTTGTATTTTTCAACATGACGATTGTGGCTGCCAAACCCGATCATGAAAAATTGAAAGTCAAATAACCCCTATTAGTCTGTCAAAGGTTGATGGAGCTGGTATTCTATTTTCCCATTGTGAGCGACTACCATTGTTAAGAGCTGACAGGCAAATCTCTGCAGAAATATGGACTCTTTGTGAGAGCTATTTATAGTAACATATGACAATGCAGTGGTATAATATGCATACTAAAGCATTGCCCGGGATATGCAAGAGCCCCCTGGTACCATTTCTGGATTGTAAGGCAAAATTCCATTAAGATAAGAACATTTGAGAGGCCTAAACAGATGAGATACGGCGAAGTGGGGAGGAATGATTTGGGTTTTGTTATGGCATGGCACCAACAGCATAAGTATTTTACAACAGCCTTTTAGGGATGAGTAGAGAGCAAATTTATCAATACCACAAGAGCAAAAAATGTCAGGTTTGTGGTTATTTTGCTCTGCTTTTCTTTTTTGGTGTTGTTTTTTTTTTTTTCGGTTGTTTCATTTTGTGACCAGTTAAAAAGCAAAGCAGGTCTGTGCGTGGATCCCAGAAGAAGAGGGAAGTGCTGTTGATGATGATCAATAGGGAACAACAGCAGGATGGATGGCTGCGGGAGGGATTCAGAGGCTCCTACTAACAAACACCGAGTATTAGCTGGGACCGGGGACCCGGTACGCTCGATGCACGCAGAAGCAGGTCCAGGCTTCGCAGCACTGTCAACAAAGCCAGGACAAAGCCCAAAGATGAGGACCAATGAATGATTTTAGCAGTTTCTGAAGGACTGGATGACACGTTGGGAAGAAGCGAACACAGAGTGCAATGGAAAGATAAACCAGCCGACATGGCTGAGCATACACTAGTGTGATTAAGCCTCGGCCAGACGGCTTTCTCCTCCTCCTTGGATGACAAAATCCATTTTGGAGAGGCAGAGTGGAATCCTCAGTGCCACCCGGTCCCCTCCACAGCACAACTTTTTCTGTGGGCAGCCGGTCCTCTCCAAGCCCAAAGAGCAGCTGTTGCTGCTTTTACCAGATGTTTTATGAGGAAGGGAAGGGAAGGGGAAGGGGAAGGGGAAGGGGAAGGGGAAGGGGAAGGGGAAGGGGAAGGGGAAGGGGAAGGGGAAGGGGAAGGGGAAGGGGAAGGGGGAAGGGGAAGGGGAAGGGGGAAGGGGAAGGGGAAGGGGGATACCAGGACAGTATTTTTCGTGACAGTGTTTGCTGCATGCATTGAAGGTCCCACAGTATTGACATCCTCTGCTATGTTGTGTCTGCACTAGCCCACAGTCTAAAAAGGCAAAGCACGCCAGCACTTCGCCTGGCACTCAGGAAACCAGATTTCTGAATTTTCACTTTTATTGCCGGTTTTTAACTCTGAAGCACTTCTGTGCTTCGTACTGTCAGGAGTCGGTAAATAGAAGCATTTTGATTTGATGGCAGAAGGTATCAACATAACACTGCATGCTTTGTAGACCACACACTTGGCAAATCATGGTTCACTGCTACTTTGGTGGCTCAGGGGGATTTTGACCACTGCCTTGGGTGCTGTCATATAGCCTTAATGCTTTTGAATCCTATGGTGTATCAATTAGAACAGTAAAAGCCAGAGTTAACAGGACACGAACTCTTTAAAGATGGACTCAGCATGTGGTAATGGTGTAGGCAATAGACATGCAGTCAGGTTCCTCGTTCCCCTAATGCACGCATCAATTTTGCAAAGCTTCTGCAGTTTGCATTCACTTACCTGACAGAAAACTTCTGAGCATATTGATAACACACTTATAGGCATAAATAGTTATCTAGCCTGCTAGATACCATTATTGTATGGAGATAAGATACAAACATACACACGTATAAAGGAAAGAAGCTAAGACTGATAAAACTCCACAAGCACAGATTGCAGCTTAAGACTCACCAACTTCTTTGGCTCTCGCTACCAGCTCTTTTAACTAAAAAACCCACAAAACTCAAAGGAAATCTTTAAAATTCTTGAACAGTTACAGCGAGGTCACCAAATTCCACCCCAGCCACCAGTGCCTCATGCAGTTCTTGCAGTCGTACACACAAGCTTGCTTTTGGTTTGATCTTGGTTATATTTTCCTCCATTTTTTTGCCTAATTTTCCAATTATCAGAAGAATAGTATATATAGGAGGCGATCTGCGTTGTGTGTGGGTGTACATTAATGGCATATGGTCCTTCACATCGTAGCCAGACACTTTGTCAAGAGAACGGAAGGTGAATATTAATGTCTCTTAAACTACATACCAGTGTTAATGAAGCTCCTTTTGAGGGGAAGAAAGAATGAAAATCGTGCATTTAAGTGATGACTATGAGTTATATTGGCTCTGAAGAATACCTTGTCTCTTCTAATAAACATTTTTAGTTTTCAAATGGGGTTTTCAAACGGGGTTTTTGTTTGGTGCTGGCCTCCCTCTAGTCACAGGGAGTCTCATAACTAATTTAAAGGAAAGAAGGGTTGGCCAGCAAAAGCCACTTTAAAACACATTCATGAAATATCTTTGACCACTGCTTTGCTGTTGTTTTCACAAAACACCAGAGCTGCTCCAAGTCGCAGCCTCTCGCAGAAGATGCTTCCATGCTGAATACCAAACCCTTCTTCTATTTCAACCTTTCTGGTAAAATAAATATGAAGAAATAATTTACTTTAAACAATCAAAAGTTTTGCTGTAATACTGCTAAAATGTTTCAGCTTGAGACAATGAAAGATAATTTTGGATCACAAAACAAGAGCACTTATGTATGTGCTATGAATACATATAATGAGGGTTAATGTTTAAGTATGATCTGAAGCATTAACATACATCTGAATAAAACAGTAACAGGAAAATATTTTACAGTATCAAAACACAACAACAAAATCACAATTATTTGCCATGATTTCCTATTCAGAAAGTTTTCAGACTCTTCAGGCTCAACAATTGCTTCACAATTATTTAACTGAAACACTTCCAATGACCCTCTCAGTCCTGGCCCTCGGTATGGGTTGGTGCTCAGAAAGCTGATGCAAACCTCTCCCATTTTGTTTTCTTTACGTTTCTGTTTGTTACCTCACAACAAACATTAAACAAAATAAAACTTCAGAATCATCCACTATTAACTGAAAGTTATCCGTTGATTTCAAAAGGTTTTGTATCAGGCCCTTAGGTTTGGTTTTCACTGTTGCAGGGGTAGAAGAAACCTCTACACTGTAAAACTTTCTTTCCCACCAGTAACTCCCCATAAATGAACCTTGCTTTAGTTAACTTTCTGCATCATCTTACTTTCCGATTAGTAGTTACTTTGTGACCCTCCCTCTCAATTATCAAGTTGGTCACAAGTTTGGGAATTACCTAATATCTATTTTTTTAAAAAAAAAGGAAAAAAAAAAGAAAAATATTTTTTGCATCAGATCTGCACTGCCCAACCATATTTGACAACTAATTGACCCCAACACTTCCAGGAAACAACTTATGTATGATTTAAAATTATTAAAATCTTAAATAGTATGATTTCAGGGATAGAGCTAGCCTTAAAGCAAGGATTTCAGTTCTAATCCTGGATGAATAATTAGCCGATTCAGACATGTATTTATGGGGACAATAGTGTTCCACTAGGCAGAAAGACACTAAAATAATGACAAGTGAATTAAAGAACCTGCGTTACCAACGCGAGGAGATGACAGCTGATGCCTGTGTTGTCACATAGGAGGGTGGGTTTGCTATTATTTGGGCCCCTGGAACCCTTTATGAAGCCTTTACACTGCTGACTGATTCAGAAGATGGAATTATATTTGATTACGGGTACTCAAAATATTTAGTTCAGTCATGCAGCGCATTTCTCACGAGAAAGGAAAGAAAGGGAGGGAAGGCGGGAGCTGTGAGACATCATTCTCCACAGTTATGGCAAAGGCAGGTGATAAAAAACCAATTATTATTAACAATAATCCCCAATCAGACAATATTGGCTGACTGCGTGTAGCCTCCCTACCCCGTAACCGCGCCAGCCCCACACACCACAGCACCCCTGGGGCCACGGGAAAGATCCCCATCTCCTTATGAATCCTGCCGCCGCCAGCCTTGTGTCCTCCTTCCCATCCCAAGTGTTGTGTCCTCCTCCTACTCCATGGAGCAGCTTCGAGGCAGCTCTCCATAGGCACGGGAGAGCCCCCCAGGCCTCTGACCTCTCTGGGAAGCACTATGTACAGACACTGGACGTTGCTCCAAAGGAAAAACGTCAACACTCAGTTCTAGAACTCTCTCAAGGCCTTCAGAAAATACGAGTATGGTATAACGTGGGTTGATTCAGGAGCTAACCTGCCAAACTTGCAAGGAGAAGAGCACACCTACAAGTCTGTGTGGAATAAGAATTACTGATTTAGTTCCTTAAGTACATAAAATAAGAGAGTTTTGACTTTAAATCAATAGAAAAGCTCAGAAAGTTAAATACAGAAAACAACAGATTATGCAGAAAATGATCCTTGAAAATTTTTGCACTTACGCAATACTGGTTAGAAGATTTTATCTTCTCCAAGACTGGAGGTCTTTCTTAGCTCATTAAATGTCAATCTTTCTGTCTGTTACTCCAGTTTGTGTTGTGGTACTGAGCCCATAAATGTGAGATGGGTGTATGTGAATAGCTGCACTGGGGGGGTTAACAATAAAAAAATATACAGCAGGGCACTGGATCTTCAGTAAGGAGGGAAGTTGTTGTTCTTTACACAAGTCTCAGGAGATTAAGCAATGGAAAAGTGTGTCAGACAGCAGGATTTCACGGTCCAGAAATTCAAAAATAAGATAAAACTCCAAAATCGAATTACCACTCCTGCCAATAAGCTATTACTGTGCAGTTATTAAATACACACAGACATTCACATGACCACGTTGGACTGTAAATCACACTTGCAGACAGTTCATTTAATGAACAGTGTTTGAGTAGACAATCTGTTTTGGATTATATTAAATATATAACTCCACTTGCTCCAAAATGCGTTCATACTTAAACTTTGTTGCAATCCTCGCTTAAAAAAAAAAGGGGGAGGGAGGAGAAGAATAAATCACTGCCAAGTGGCAATCTTCAGTTTTAAAAAGCAGGAAGTGGGAACCAAAGCTTCATTCAATTTAATAATTTACCTTTAAAGAATTTATGCTGTAAAGCTGGATGATAGCCCAGAAGAAAATACGTAGGATTTCGCCTGAAGTTTTTAGTAATTAAAATATTACACCACTGATTTAATTTACTTGTGTTACAGTAAATGTTTTGGCCTTGAAATGCACTTTGAGGATGTAAACATTACATATAGCCTCTTTCTAGCTGCTCCTATGTTACAGCAGCTCCCCGTGCCCTGTATAGTTGGGTCCTGCCTTCAACGCTGAGCATCCCTCTGGTCCCAAACACAGCTCCAGCACCTCCCTGGGGTGGGTTTCCCTCCCCCTCTTTGCAGCCCAAGGCTCCAGGACTGCATCTCACCATGTGCTCGGCCGCAATCCCCGACCATGCCTGACCCACATACGCTGCAATCCCGATTCCCTGTTTTACGGAGGGGAGCTTAGCCGCCTTCTCCCAGGGGCATCTCGTAGCTGTGCCCAACCCTCCGGGGCTGCAGATCGGCACAGCCCCCGCCGCAACGAGATGAGAACACAAGAAAAGTGACTTACCCCAAAACTGCACTGTGCCCCATTTTAACTGCGCTGGAGGTGATACCCGATGGAAACGCGGATAACGTGAACACTGGAGCTGTAATGTGTGTTTTATAAATAGGGGAGATTTAAAGGGAATATACAATCTCGTGCTGCAGGGGTTTAGCCAGAATCCATTAGGATTTAGGTGCAGATTCTGCTGCAGAAAAAGACGGTGTCTTATCAGGGATCTGCTGCCTGGGGGCTTTCTTGCATTTTCCTTGGAAGCATCTGGTGGCCCCTCAGCCCTCATCTGCAACGGCAATTTTTAAATCCCACCATTACACCGCAGCCTCAGGCTAATGTGCAATAAGGCCGTCCTGATTGAGAAGCATGATGGCCCAGGCCCTGTCTCCGCCAGGAACTGAAGGTCATGAGCCCCTGTGACTACCAAGTGGATGCACGGACAGTCCCCATACAGTCCCAGAAGCTATCAAGGACACCGCTTCTGGGCCTGATAAATCAAGTTAAAGAGCATCTCAGAATGCTCAGCCAGATGGATCACTTGAATGGCTAAACACTCTAATACATCTTTTTGAGAAAAGATATTGGCTTGTGCAATGAAACAGATAATTGACTATTCCATGGAAACTGTTAGGGCTTTACCTCTGGGATCAGCAGGAACCCATCTCTCTTACTACAGAGGTAAGCCTGCGAGTCTTCGGGTTTGATTTTATTCTCCCTTCCTTCCAGGAGGAACATTTGGAACAGAAATCAAGCCCAGGCTGGTCTTCTCGCATCAATCCACCCGCCGATGTGCTGCGATAATCTGCAATTGAGCGCGCGTGCAGCAGCCTCATAAATCAATGCAAATAGCGTAAGCTTCTAAAACAGCCATGGATACAGGATAACCTGTCCTTAGCCCAGGTGGGTCAGACTGAAAGGAGCTCTTCAACCCCCCCCCGCTATCGATCGCAGAAAACCTTCCTTGTCCCATTGATAACATGAATCCAGTGTTTACTCTCTGATCTGTTGTTATAATGATGGGCATGGTGAGACCAAGGAAATAACTGATTTTTTCCTGGATTGTGGTAGAGGTAGATGAGAGGAGAGAGTGCCACCCCCACCCTTCTCTGGCTCTTCCCTCTTCCAAACATGACATCATTTCCACAATTTATGAAATTGTGGAATTTTTTTTAAATATGAAAAATGAATGAAATCCAGGTTATGAAGCTGTAATTCCAGGGCGAAGCTCCACCAAATGCACGGGTCTCTTAGTGCTTTATTCCTGCCGTTTCTCAGGAGCTCCTTGATGGAATTACAGTGCTGTCATTCAAGTTGCTTGTTATTTGTTCTATATGTAAATAAAGGGAAAGCATTTAAAGGACTGCACTAATGTATTCAAATATTTGTAGATAATCCACAGTAAATCTCAAGACTGGAGGATTTTGCATAAGTGCTTGAATCTGTAACAGCTAGGAGGGAATTCCAACTCCCTGACCGAGCAAATTACACAAAAACTAGCAGGATGATTAGACCAAGCACATTAATATTCGCAGTAAGTTTTGTCTGTCAGCACGTAGACTGAATTCAAGGATTGCATCCTTCTTAATATTTGTATGGCAGGAGGAGAAGCCAGCCACGATCAGGGTATAATAATAACAGCAATACACATACTTTCTTTTCATACAGCACCCCAAAACAGAAGGGATTGGGCTGCTTGTTGTATTTACTTATAGTTTTCAAACAAGTTTTGAATGACAGTTGATCAGATGAGAATTTTTACCGTCCAAATATTCCCGTTCTTTACATTTTGGTTAGACAGAGGTTCTGACAGCCCAGAGTAATTTGGTTCCTCTACAAATCGCTTGTACATTTGTCTACCAGGAAGAGAACCACCTCCATCAGTAAAGGTGTTAATAATATATACACATATTATTAACTGAACTTATTTTCATTTCTTGCCCTGGAGTCATCATTAGTGAAGATTAAACATGCATAAATCAGTCTCTCTTAAATTAGTGAACATCATCAAATGTCACCTTGTTGAAACTAAAATTTATTTATTTATTTTTCAAAAATTGGATGATGTTGAAAGACAGATACAATTATTCCACCATCCACCACTTTTTTTAGCCAGGCCACTGGGCTGCATCTAGCCACTGGTCCCTTAAGTCTCTCATTATCTCTAAACCAGGAGAAATCAAGGTCAGGTCTGGAATTACTAACTTTTCCCACACGGCTTATACACCTTAATTTTACGAAAAAATCCTGGGTGGTTTGGAAATCTTATGTGGGGAGGACCAAATTATATCTTCAGCTACATATATATTCTGCTATGCCAATCACTGGAAGTCGCACATGTATAATAGAGAGGAGATTAGCTGTCAATATTGCAAATAAAAACTAATTAAGAGTGAATGGTTTAATGATAGAGGATCATATTTCAACATTGCCAGTTCCAGCTATTTTATCAAGAGTCTCTTGGAATTTATTTAAAAGTCTTGCTCCTGAAATAAGGTGATTACATGAGAATCTTACTGTCATTAACCAGGAGTAATTTCCCAGCCTTTCAGTTGCAAAGAAAAGCTAAAAGATGTTAGCTAAGTACACCTTCAAGGCTCAGAAATTAAAACATTCAACATTTATTAATCTCAGTCCTTTTTGAGGGCCCGCTCACATTATTAAACGTTTGGGGTTGCTACGCTGAGGCAGTAAATGTACCAGAGACATCCCAAATACCAGGAGGCTCTTCGTCCTTTCAAGGAGGGAATGCTGTTTATTCATAGCTGCTAAGTTTAGCACAGCTCCAGGCACGAAGTATTAAAAAACGTACTCATGTTGATTTGCATTTCTGCTAATTATTTGCACAGAGCTGTCACCTCCAACACTGCCAGACAGAATTACCTCCCCTAAAGGGCACTGGACAGACAAGCATGGTGGGGACGGATCTGAGACCAGGCAGACAAAATTGTTCTACCTTGGGAAAAAAAATGGGAATTCAATGTTATTTCGGGTTACAGTTGCCTGAATGAGTTATGCATATGTTGGGGTAATCTAGTGATAGAAGTGCATGCTTCAGCTCTCTGTATTGCATCTGCAGCATCTTGCTTCATCTTTTCTACATTTTCTTGCTGATCCAGCTTTTTTTCTACAAACAGCTAATTAATTGGGGTTAGGTTTTGAAAGTCCTTTAGTTGCCTGACAGCTCGGACTTCAGCACAAGTTAGGCACACAAATGCTTCCGAAAAGTCCATGTTTAAGGGAACGGGGAAGACATTTCCCCTTCTGCAGCCACCTGGGGACCCTCCAACTCCCACTTTTCTCCGCTGAGGTCTTACGGACATCATGAACAAACTTCCCCTGGCAGCCACCCAAACCTCTAGGTCTTGGCAACCTTGGCTGCTCTCTTCATGGGAGCTTCCTGCACCCACAAAAAAAAGTCAGTGGCGCTAATAGAGTTGCCCTGTTCCCTACTAGCAGTGAGACGGCGGCAGAGCAAGTGCAGGAAGGTCTAGAGTGGTTTTGGCTAAGGTGGCCCTGGTTCAACAAGAGTCTGAGCCTGGGCCTCCTGTTATCTCAGCACTGTAATTTTGGGGCTGTCCATGTTACGGAGACGGGCTTTAAAATCTCTGAGTTCCCTCCCTTTACAATGATGATAAAATTCAGCACGTTAAGTGCTGTGCTGATACAGGGCATTAATCTTTACGTCCTCGCATGTTTTGTAAGTGTTGATGCAGAACAACAGAAATATTGCAAAAATCACCAACAGTAACATCAAAATATTGTATTAAAAGGAACGCTTTAAAAGTTAATATTAAATATTTCTATAAAGTTTGCGAGAGGTACCCCAGGATAGACTACTGAATCACCCCAAAATCAGAGCTAAAAGTGGTTTTGTTTTCATTCACATTAATCCTCTTTCCCAGTTTGCACTGTTAAAAACATTTGCTGTAGACCTAGGAAATACTGTTCCCATTAACAGCTTGACAGTATACTGTGAACATGTACACACAAGCAGATTTTTTTGTGTACTATTACCCTTGAACGTCAGTCCAGAGAACACGCCTACATACCAAGTCTTGGATAAATAAACACGAAGGTATAATACAGAATATAAAGAACAACAGAAGTTTAGTTCATATTGTTCCCCAGTCCATAAGGGGTTCTAGGGGCTGTGCTAAGGCAGCCTTCTCTTCGTCTCGCCTACCACAGCTCTTCTATCCATAGAAATGATTAAAAATTAACGAGGCAAGGAAGACAGATTGACTTTATCGGATACTGCTGAGATCAGATTAACATTCCACTGGCACATGGGAGTTCGAAGTTCAGGCTCTTGCATTACTGAAAGTTTAATTTTTAATCTTTCTTTAACAGTAAAGGTCTAGATGAGTACCCTATAAAGGGCCTGCCCCGACATGAAGGAACCTCAGACCATAAACTTCAAAAGCATTGATGATGGACATCTGATGTTTCCTTCTCCAAAAGAAGCAAAGCCTCCTGCCTGCTGAACTGGAGATACTCCTAGAATTAATCGCATCTCCATTGCTCTTGTTTTTACCAAACATATCACCCTGCTCCGAAGGATAAATGCAGTGGTGCGAGAAAAGGAGGGGCACCTTAGCAGACTGCTGCAACTCTGCTGTTCCTACCTGATGGCTAATGCCACCTCTAAGGACCAGCTCTTGAATCACCTGTACCTTACCCCAGCTCAAGGTTTTAGTGCACCAATGACCATAAAGTCAGCGAGTATTTGTGACCCACACGTGCTTTTACCAATGCTGTTCTGTCTGACCTCTCATTTCAGAAAGGCTGTCCCAGCCATCAGAAGACACACACTCTTAAGAACATGGGATGTTCCACATTTCTGCCACCATTTTCTTGTCTGACTTTACTGTACTGTTGTTAGCGGAATTACTTAGCCTAACATCAGTAAATACTTAGCAACAAATGCTTTACACATGACAAATCCTTTGCTGCTGGCCTTTTGAGATGTTCACATTTTATCTCACCCAGCAGAGCTTTGGTTAGGCTCCCGCATCAGCTGTCACAAAGGCTGCAGAAGAAATGAGGGACCTTGTCTCCCACTCAGCCTCACCATCCTTTCAAAACCAAACTGATTGCTCTCTGATGTAGATGGGGGACACTCAGTACCTTCACATACGGAGAGCATATTCTATACATTGAACATGCCTGTGAGGTAATATTTCAGCTGAATCTATTGTCTGTCACATCTGGTATTTTGAATAATCGGTTAAGTGAACAGTAAATTAAATTAAGGCAAGCCAGTGTCATAAACCTAAAGTGCATTTCCAGAGGTTCTCCCATATGAAAAGGGAGTGGACTTAAAAGGCTTTAAGATCCTGACTCTGAGATCCTTAATTGCAAATAAATCAACAGCCTATGAGGTTGTACCCATAGAATAGCCCACCACGGTGGATTAAAGATAAATACCTGTGAGAAAAGAAAGCAACAATACAGATGGATTTTCCAGCACAGAAACCTGCCATAAATGAAGGGCTTTTGACAATAACAACAGGGGCTAAGAGACTAAACTGGAAATATCTGGGGAGATGCTGTCCTGGTGGTGCTTCCTTCACCTGCCCTGGGTCCGATAGGTTGGCTCTGAAAGAGCAGGAGATCCTGGTTGCCCTGTGCCCACGCTGGCCCTGCCTGCAGCCCTCTCGAGCCGTGGTGGCTGAGGAGCTGCAGGAAAGATGAGGTTGTTTTATCCACTTGACACTGGGATGAGTGGGTCTGGTGTCCTAAGCAGCCGCTATCCAGAGGGCTCTGGACATACCCCAGCATTTTCTCCCATCTCCTGGAGCTACTGGCTGAATCATTCCAGTATCAACCGACAGAACGATCTCACAGTCAAGTAACATAAAGCAGCAGCGGCTAATTTGTAAGCTTGTCCTTGGGGATGCTCTACACAGCCTTGTAAATGCAACGATTGTACCGATTTCAGCCAAAGGATTGTCTTTTCGTACACCTCTAACATCACTGAGAACCATGCTTTACCAATAAAGGGCTAATGAACCAAAACAGTTGTTCATATGTTTTCTTACTCCTTCTCCAAAATGTCACAATAAATCTATATTGCTGGATAACAGCAAGCAGATGGATATCGTAGCTTGCAATTTGGCATAGGTATTCTCAATCAAGTCAAAGATTAATTCTCTCCAATGATAACCAGCTTTCTCATTTGTTAGAAGCCCATTATCATTTTCTAAAAGGTTTTTCTCAGGACAAGGGTAAAAACAGCTCTCTTTGTCCTATTGCTTTATCCATTATGGAGAGAACAAGGGATGGATTTCTGGAGACAAGGTGGAGTTAACCACAGAAAATTACATCTTCAGCACATAAACAATAGTAAAAATTTCCTAGAAACACTCTTTGATGGAGTACATGCTTCATGGAAGGTATCTCCTGTTGTTCTGTGAGCAGCTCAGGAAATACTTTTTGCCAGCTTTGTTAGGATTACTATTTCCTCAATGAGATTGAAAAATAAAAAAAGATCAAAACCAAAGAAAAACCTCTTTCCTGAGTTACTTGCAATAGCAAAAGTAATGCCTTCTTTTTTTCTGAATCCATCAAACTAAACGACAGAGTAGAAAAACAATATGGATTTTACTAGCTGAGCAAAATAAAATGGGGATACAGTGCCATTTCTAATGACATGGAAAGACCTAGAATTTGTAAGTGAATGCAAACCCTGGAAAATAAGGTCAGCTTCAGTCCTGACTTCCAGATCTTACCTCATCCCCAGTCCTGCAGGAGATGTGCAGTGTGTCTGGGAAGAAAATTTACATTTCTTCACTCTTCTTCCTTCGATTTTAGGATTTCATGAAATACTCCTAAAAACATCCCCTTAAGGTATTTGTTACCCTTGAATTTTGTTTGCTAATGAGCTCCTAATTGTGGCATAGCAAGTTCATCAACTACTGCACTTTTATAAAACAAAGCCGTACAGCGGCTAATTATTTGTTAAATTCATTATCAGAGCTCTGCTACTGTAAAATTTTATAGCTACTGAATTTTCCAGCTGACATCCTGCTGCAGGACATTTGCTAAGGACTCTAGCAGAGGTCTTCTGCTAGACCTCACTGGGGCAGATGCAGATATTAAAGGTGGGTACATACTAACGTGTCACACAGAACTGCAAGGAGCATGAAAATGTGGACACTTCCTCCTTCTTCCTCCTGCTATTGAAATGATAAATGCTGGCAGAGGAAGAACGCATATTGCTGGTCCCAACAAGGGTCAGCAGTGTCTGTCCAAACTACAACATATCCCAATTTAAAGTATTTTAGTGTCACAGTTATTTTCTTTCCTCGTTGAAAAGGCAGTTTTGAATCAAAAATTATCAATAAACACCTTTCAAGGAAAAGGTGTGCCTCTACTGCACTCTTGTGAGACCACACCTGGAGTACTGTGTCCAGCTCTGGAGCCTCCAACATAGCAAAGACACGGACCTGTTGGAGTGGGCCCAGAGGAGGGCCACCAAGATGATCAGAGGTATGGAGCACCTCTCCTGTGAGGAGAGGCTGAGAGAGTTGGGGTTGTTCAGCCTGGGGAAGAGAAGGCTCTGGGGAGGCCTTATAGCAGCTTTCCAGTACCTAAAGGGGCTACAGGAGAGCTGGGGAAGGACGTTTTATAAGGGCATGTAGTGATAGGACGAGGGGGAATGGCTTCAAACTGGAAGAAGGAAGATTTAGATTAGATATTAGGAAGAAATTGTTCACTCTGAGGGTGGTGAGGCACTGGAACAGGTTGCTCAGAAAAGCTGTGGCTGCCCCATCCCTGGAGGTGTTCAAGGCCAGGCTGGATGGGGCTTGGGCAACCTGGGCTGGTGGGAGGTGTCCCTGCCTATGGCAGAGGGGTTGGAACTCGATGATCTTCAAGGTCCCTTCCAACCTAAACCATTCTATGATTCTGCGTGAGGGGCTTCAGAGTTCCTACTTTTCTTGTAACCCGTAGCACCTCCAGTGGGGCATCCGAGGGCAACCCTAGACACTCGCTGAAGTCCAGGGAAATCTCTCCACCAACCCGCATGGGTGCTGGGTAGGATCAGTACAGGTAATCGACAAGTTTTCACTCTCTGCACACTAAAGAACAATATCCTAGTAGAAAATTAATAGATCTGTTAGTTATTGATTAACGGAAATGCTACAGTGCTCTTACGATTTCAAATTGTTCCTGATTAATGGAAGAGGCAACGAAATGTAAACAATGGTCTCATTGTACTGGAAGCAGAGCGCAGGCAGAAGAGCATGGGCAGGTAGGTGACTATAGCATTGACTACTCTCTTACATCTGCCCTGGAAACGTGGATTAGCCAAGCCTGGCTAAATAGGGAACCTAGACTGGAAAATATGTTTCTGTATTAATCCTGAGTCTAAGACACTTCAAGATTCTGCCCCAGCAGACAATTATATTTCCTTAATCTGTTGGGAGAATGATTCATTCCCTTTTCTGCCTCAGTGTTAGTACAGGAGCTCAGGTATCTGGTGTGAGCCTCCCTAACTGGTGAGGCTCGCCATCCCCAAAAAACATCACTACATTGTGGTGGATAATAGTTGCTCCCAGCCATTCCCACCTTTTCTTTCTACTCCCTGCACTAATGCATCGAAATTAAGGAACAACGAATAAACAGTAAGCCCATGTCTCCACCAGAGAAATGAAATGTTCCAGCCTGAACATTTGAGAGCTGAAAAAGATTTAAATACAGTTTTGTGTCCTCCACTCCAGCTTTGCGAATCTGAGCTGTGAGTCAGCCATCCTCTTCTAAACCATTGCAATCGCGATGTCCTCCGATAACAAGCCCAGTAATTCTTCCAACAGCCCCTGGGAATGCAGACTTCTAGGAAGAGTCAGTAGACAGCACTGAAGTGGCAGAAACAAAACTACTGAAACCGCTTGAGCACTTGTCCGGCAATGGCATCCCTTAAAATAGTACAGATTGAATCAGCGAGTCCCTTCCAAAGAGTGCCTGCATTCAGAGAAGCCAACCAGAGCACCTTCCAGCACTGATATTAGATGCTATATAGAATAGATAAACCACTAAAATTATTGATTTGGAAAAAATAATTAGATTTCCGAAATTGCTAGTGCTGTTTTAGACTAGAAAGTTTTGGAAAGAGGGACCACGTTTCCAGTTCAACCATTGACTTGGTTTGGATGTGAACATGGTCTTTGCTCCCTGGGTTACATGTACACAAATCTGTGACGCAGTGAGGCAAAGAGATTGAAAAAAATTTGGGAATCTCCAAGGTAAAACTATTATACTACAAAATCTCATTGCTATGCAGTACTCATTCTTCTGACTATTTAGGGTGAATGTGAATGCAGGCTACTATAATCTTGTATTATAAAGAAAACACTAGTAAAAACCAAAAAGGACGTATCAACCTCTACTACAGATATAATCAAAACAGGTTTTATTGACTTGAAAGCAGTACTTCGCCATGCGTATCAAAAACAGTTATGCATTTATACTTAAAAAAATAATAACCCTACACTATTTGATAGTTGTGACACTGAATTAATAACTTTAGCAAATCAGAAGGAAGTTAATATAATCCTCAATTTGCTTTACATCTTCAAAGTCACCTACGGCATTTTACAAGGCAGGTAATATTATCACAGCTGGACACCTAGGTAATCTTTTGAGCTCTTTTTCCTTTTCAAAATAAATGTTACAGATTTACCATGATACTGCTAAAAGAGCCGTTAATTTACTTTGAAAGATGAAAGAAAGCAGGTGAATTAACAGAGCCTTGAACTCCATCAAACCGAACAGGAATGCCAGCAGGGCACAATACAAATGCAAGATCCAAGGCGGCAGATGGACCAGCAACGAGAACCTCCTGCCACACCTCCCCATTTTGGGGGAGGTTTGGATTCAACTTCCTCCATCCCGGCTTTTCGTTTGTCCTTTGAGCCAAAGCTGTGTGATTTGCAGAAAATGGCAGGTGCTCCACAAGAGCAAACTTGCTATTTGAAAACATCAGGTTGGTTCTTTGAGGCCGAAACTGAAAGGAGAGCTAATAAGGACCCCAACACTGAACAATATTCCTCATTTCAGTCAGGCGTTCCCACTCTGGAAACCACTCAAAAAGCATAATGGGCTCCAAACACTGAGACTAGGGAAGATTCAGCTTTAATTAGCATCCGGTTCAAAATATCGATTTTAACCCTTCTTCTCTGGGGCACAACTCCTGTTGAGTTTAACCATTTATTTGCCTTTTCTGCAGAGGACAGACGTTAGATTTGTTATCAGCTGGAATCAGCACCCACCGTACCTGCCCACACCGGGTGCTCAAAGCCCCACGGTGCTGCAGTGGGACCACACGCAGGGGTACTTTCCACCACCGGCATCATCTCAAGCTCCCCATGACCCCAGTGGTGCTTTCTTATGGGCACCACGTAAAACATACCAATTTACTCCATAGAAAAATATTATTAAAATAAATCTCGAGGGGTGTGGTGCTCTTATTTCCCCTTACATCGCCTTCCAGCACCATTGAGGACATCTCAAAGACAGCAGGCACAAAACCTGCTGTACAGAGACATGCTCTCCACCTGTCATCAGTAGCGCAAGGAGCGAGCACCTGTGTGTGAGGACCTGGTATAGGAAATCACTTGCAAGTTCATGGTAGTAGTCTGATCTTACAGAGTTTTTTACTGGACAATCACTTAATTTTGTGTCTGACCATGGTTCCAGTCTAACTTTTAGCAATTATGAAGTATTACAGCCAAGTCACGCTGACTGTGTAAGAGCCCAGTGTAAATACTTGGTGAACGCTAAAGGGTCTCTCTACTTTCTGCATGGGGTAGTCAATGTTTATTCTTAGAGTTCCTTTAAATACATGTTACTCACACAAACATTCATCTCAGGCTCTTTCTTTAAAGTTTAATTGCTATGGGATACTACTGCCTGCTTTTTAAACACAACTTAAAAAAAAGAATAATATATATATAATTCATTTACAAACATTTACATATCAGAAAAGCCTAATCAAAACCTCCCTGATTTCCATGTCAACTGTCATAGATGTTTTGGCAATCAGCAAGCTTATATCAAAGAAATCAAAACATATTTGTCTTCTTACATAAACTATTACAGCAATATAATGTAAAAAGTTAGAGATCTAAATGACACTTGAATAGGGGGAGCTGTAAAAGCTGCAATGATTGATTTCATAATGTTTTCAGGCATTATAAATAACCTTTAAATGTCTCTTCTACCCTGATTTACATAAGCGATTGACAGTTCATTAGATATGGGGGGAAAAAAACAGACAAGAACAAAGCTGAGACAATACTGGGGACTTTGGTCTACACAAGGACCTGGGGGCAGGGACTGTGACTTTGTAAAAGAAAAAGTCCAGCACACAGAGTCCTTCTGCAGAGCTCATAATTACAAGAGGGTCAATCAGTGCTGCTTCAATCTCAGATCACCAAAACATCTACTGCAGATTCACCAGGATTGGCACTGGGTTTGCACTGCACTCTGGAAAAGCTGTGAAAATTGATGTACAAATCAGGGCCAGAGGCCACAACAGCCTGAGACAGTGTGGGACCTCCACATGGACTTCATAGGAAATTCAGAGGACCTCCATAGGCAATTCCCCCCAACATCCAAAGCACTTCCCACCACCACCAGGGCTGGAAGCTCCCCTTCTCACCGTGCCTTGGTGAGCACCCACGCAGCCTCGTAAACACACACCCGTTTCCTACATTTCTTACCCACCTAAGAAATAAAAGGCTTTTGCTCATGGACAGACAGGTCCATTCGCTCTCAGCTGCAGCCCAAGGTAGCGGTTACGGGGCTTGAAAAGGGAGGATGGGAGAGCAGGGGAAGGAAAGACAAGGGAAGATAATTGAAAGTACTAGTGCATTAGTTATGTTGCATATATCTAATGTAATTAGTATTAATAAGCTGTCAGTCAGAAGATGTAGTTGTTAAAAGGCAGTTTCAATAAGGAAAAATGATAATTGAACTCCTCCATGTATTTGTCTGTACTTATTTATTCTGCTGTTTTTTTCAGTTCATTGCCACGGATGCACGTTTAGCAAAAGTGAAATTGAAAAAGTGAACTGAGTTTTTTATTTATTAACAAGAAAAAAAAAAAATCCATTGCTCTGAGTAATGCCAAACACAGGAGGAAGGCTCAGGGAGGTTAATGGTTCAGTTCTGTGCTCGGTTCTCATTCCAACCCTGATGTTTTCAAGCTGTAACTTTAAACAAATTCTGTTTTGCAATATATAAATTCGTTCCTGTGGTACCTGGCATGGTACTAATGCTACTTTATCCTCTACCACTGGGTAAAGACACTCCAGATGCTCTGCAGGGTCCTGTCTTGTGGTTTAACACTGCAGTTCTGAAAGCTGGTCAAATCACATGTAGTGAATAATGTAGTCAATAATTTTCCCTTTTTTTTTTTTTTAAATTTCAATTGTCTGCAAGCAGCTTACAGTGTTCCCCAAAGCATCTGTAATGAGAAATTAGTCACCAAATATTTTACACAAATAGTTATTAGCCTGTATCTTGATCACAAGCAGTTTGCTGTGGATTCAAGTGGGACGGGAGGACTTGGATTGGATTGGTACTTCTGACTGTAAATTGGCCACATCTCGCTCCTGGAGACAGCTTGCTTTCTCTGCTTCTCAAAGCAGCCCTCCTGACAACAGTTGGGGTATTTCAGGCTCCAGTATGCAGATTGCCAAGCTTAAAGTTACATTAGTTGTGATCACTCTCAAATATCTCCCGTACATCATCTGTCCTGTCTAAGTCTCAGAGCTCCTCAGTCTCAGAGCTACGTACAAATACCATATCCCCCTTTTAGAGTGGGGAAGCGAAAACAGAGTCAAACACAAATCCAGGCTGGGCAGAGAATGGCTGGAGAGCAGCCCTGAGGAGAAGGACCTGGGGGTGCTGACTGACAAGAAGCTCAACATGAGCCAGCAATACATGATTGTAGCCCAGAAAGCCAACCGCATCCTAGGCTGCATCAGAAGTGTGGCCAGCACACCAAGGGAGGGGATTCTGCCCCTCTACTCTACTCTGGTGAGACCCCACCTGGAGTACTGCATCCAGCTCTGGAGACCCCAACATAGCAAAGACATGGACCTGTTGGAGCGGGTCCAGAGAAGGGCCACCAAGATGATCGGAGGGCTGGAACACCTCGCCTATGAGGACAGGCTGAGAGAGTTGGGGTTGTTCAGCCTGGAGAAGAGAAGGCTCTGGGGAGACCTTATAGCAGCTTTCCAGTACCTAAAGGGGGTCTACAGGAGAGTTGAGGAAGGACTTTCTACAAGGGCATGGAGTGATAGGACAAGGGGGGATGGCTTCAAAGTGGAAGAGGGGAGATTTAGATTAGGTATTAGGAAGAAATTTTTCACTCTGAGGGTGGTGAGCCCCTGGCCCAGGTTGCCCAGAGAAGCTGTGGAAGCCCCATCCCTGGAGGTGTTCAAGGCCAGGTTGGACAGGGCTTTGAGCAACCTGGTCTGGTGGGAGGTGTCCCTGCCCATGGCAGGGGGTTGGAACTCGATGATCTTCAAGGTCCCTTCCAACCTAGACCATTCTATGATTCTATGACTTTGGCTGCGTGGAGGAGGTCTTGACCTACAGAGAAATAATAACTTTTATACCCAATGTCAAGATACCTTTCCTCTTCACCTTGACCAAAGAGCCTAGCCTGTGTGCCAGCCTCTGCATCACCCACCACACGGTCCCTCAAGTGCCCCTGCAGTGCAGTTCTCTGCCTCCCACTCCTCCACGTATCCAAATGGAGCACTGGGAGTTAATGTTAAAGCCAAGAATTTCTCTTCTGTGAGTCATATAAGTAAAAAATGCTGCTTTTCTGGTCATTTAAATCACTTGCTACATTTAAGGACTCTTTAAGTCGTAAAACCATGGCCAGCTTTCCACAAAGGCTGGAAAATGCTAAAAGCACCGCTCTGACTACTGCAACCAAGTTTTAAATTCTGAGTTTGTAAAATGCAGGATGAAGTAACTGAAGGTCTTGTCAGGCTGTAATAGCTCCCGTCAGCTCATGTTATCAAAATGAAACATTTCTGAACCCGTACCATTCCAGGTAAGGGATACAGGACATTTTCTGACTCAGGTTTCTAAAGAGAAAAGTAGACCTTAGAGGTTAGTAGGAAGAAAAATGGGTACGGGGACACTAGCGGAGCCCCTGCTGCTGTGTCCCACACCCTGCCCTGCGCAGGGTCACAGGGAAGCCAAGGTGGGGATGCAGATGCCAGACCTCTGGCCTGGCCCTATCAGGGCTCTCCAATGACTTGATGTGACTAATTTGGATTGTTACAGTTGGAGCTTTGTTTGGAAAACGTTGATTGTTTTCTAAATGTAATTAATTGCCATCATTTGCTGCAGTTGTTGAGAACAAGGCCCCACGTAATGCTCAGCAGAATGTGAGGATGCAGAGAAGCTCACAGTCCATCAGTGCCGTCCCGGGAACTGTCTTATATCCCATCAGGCAGAAAGTCACGTGGTGGAAATGTGGTCTGGAGCTATCTGGGACCTCCCTTTGGTGCTTCCTTCCTTTCCTCTTCCTCCTGCCAAGCTCCAAAGTCAAAATAAGGGATTCCAGTGTTTTTAAGGACAGGGAAGACTGAAGAGGAACAGATGTCCTTTCAAGGTCTTTCACCTTCTCAGGATGAAACGTTTGCAAGGAGCTTTAGACCAGGGAGAGTTTGTGGTCACTAAATAGCTTGTCCTATAATTGCAAATAAGGATCCAGTTGAGGCACAACTCTTCTGTACAGAGAACTCATTTCTGAACTTCATGCCAAGAGGCAGGGCTCATTTTCAAGACGCATGGCTGCTCCTCAGCCTCCCCTGCCATGGGGGGACCACTCGCCCACCCCCTTAGAGAGCAAGAGACTCCCCAGAGACACACACACGACTGCTGGGGCTCTTCTTCTCGGGGCATTGCTGATACAGGAGCTGGCCGCACCAATGGAGACAGGATTTCAACCCATTTTCTGAGTTGTTTATTTACACAGGGACAAAAATTATTTTCTTCCAACCAGGTTTTCTTGTGTCAGTCGTTCAACATGTTCCTATGTTTTTTTCCTCCCTTTCTTATTACCTTTCCTGATAGTAAAGACGTTGCAGATGGGCATCAAACTGTGCAAAATGTAAATTATGATTGGGTAGAGTCAGAACATAAAAAATAAGTTATTTGGATGCATTTTTTTTTCATAAGGACCACAGCACATATGGCATGCTAAAAAAATGTCTCGTGTTCATTAAGGCTAAATGAGACAGGTTAGAGAATCATGGGTACCAAATGGAAAACTGGGGGAAAAAAACGCTGGCTGGCAACTCATTCTGCTGATAATATTTTTTGGATGTTTCCCTCCTGCCCTCTCTCCCTCATTTTTTTTTAAAACTGCAAGGACATTTTCGCAAATATTTCACAAATATCTGATGGCTGTTGCTTAGGAATCTGTCCTCCCCGCTGTGCCTTCCTCATTTGAAGGTCATAATCTTCAGTTTGTGAAATCATAATTATCTCGCTAGCCAGTAACTCTGATGTCACAAATGGAGGATTATGATGACTTCAATGGAAAAAGCAGCAGCGGGAGAAAATGAACTCCTCAGCCACCGAGAGCTTGTTTTCCTCCCCAAAAAGATACAGCGGAGAAAAATATCAGCAGAATGATCTGCAAATAGACTATTTTCTGCGTGGTATCAGTGCCTCTTTCAGAATATGAGGGTAATTTCTGCCTTGTGCCAGTTTAACACAGACTTCCACTTTATTTTAACGCATAGCAGGTCTTACATTTAATGCAATAGCAGAATCTTGCCACTTCTTGTGGAGCTCATACAGAGACCTCAGAGTTCTTCTATAAAAATGAAACGAGCCTCCCTTTAACCCTTAGCAAAACTAAATAGCCAAGATTCACCACAAGGTCACCTACGCCTTAGGTTTCACTACTGTTGGATAATTGACCACTGTATCAAAAAAATATAACAAATAAATGCCGTCTGTCAGATTAATAAAGTGTACTTAATGTGTAACTATCCTTATTGCTTGTTATTAAGCAGCCCTGCCAGCCCAGCTCACAAAATTCAGTGACTTGTAGTGGGTGAAAACGTCTCTCCCCAAAAATGGTGGAAAAGAGAAAAGAAGAGGGACCACAGCGGAGCCGGGACCACCCTGATGCGTTTCCCCTCTCTGTATTCATGGGTTACACCCTCCCTCCAGTACGGACCAGAAGACACATATGCCTCACTTAACACATTATTTAATTATTGGAACTATGACTAGAATGACGCCGCTGACTTTCCTCCAGGATAGACGCTCTGGGAACGCGATTCAGCAATTCTGAATGCCATTATTTTGAATAAAGCTATCAGTGTTTCTCCTGAAGAGTTTGGAATACAAGTAGATTTCTATTGTCACTATAAATGCTAGCGCATGTCTCTTGGGCATCAAATAAAATACATTTCAATGTTACTGTCTGCTTGAATGAGACATTAAAAGAGCTATATTCTGAATTCTTGCCGTTTTATAAAAATATGAACTAATAGCGCGATGACACGGTTCTACTGCCTCTTCCAATGGCTGATTTCAGGCACTATCTTGTACTACATCGATGCGCGAAAGCAGCAGGGCACTGGGACCAACCCCAAATCAGGAAAATGCAATGGATTCTGCTGCACCAATGAGAACAGAAGTATTTAATGCTGGAGGCTTGGAACAACCTGAAATTCCCAAACCGTAACCATCTTCCCTGCCACTTGGCACCGGTACTGGGCTGTGTAACTCAGGGGGGGAATAGGCGGCGGCAATTGCAACCTCGCAGAGGAGCCGTCTTCCAAAGGCGTAACACAGCAACAGCATCTTCAGCTTTCCGGCTGCAGATTTCAGCGGCGGAGGGGAGAATACAGGGGGAAATAAAAGCACAACAGCTGTAGTGCCACAGGCCCCTGGCCTGAGGAATATGTTGGGAGAGCGACGCGCGCATCCACTATTCTCAATCATTAGAAACAACATATGGTGGGTTGGTGTTCGTGCTGCCTTTCTCTGCCTGCCCTGTTTCTGCTCAAGGTATAAGCAAATTAAGAGAGAGTCAGGCTGCACATGTGAGCAGAGCATCACAGAGAGCAGAACCACACGGGGTCAGAAAGATGCATAAATTCTTTATCAGGGTTATTTAAAATCTTTGCCACGTCTTCATCAATTCTAAAAGCTCCAAACGCACCAAAAAATTATCCCATTTTGTCTTTGTGCGGCCAAAACCTTCCTGTGCTTTTTTCTGTTCTCAACGCAGCTGATACGCCCTGTCATTCCCATCCTTGTTCACAAACTCCCAAAGCACAGGGCAGAAAAGAATTGCATGGAATTTGCAAACAAGGTGACAAAAATTGACATGGCTCACCCATCCCCCAGAGCACCCCACAACCTCTTTCTGTGTATTAACTACGACACGGAGAGGTACACATGGGCTTGTGAAATAGGCCAAAAAACATGCGTTGCTGTCCTAGGGAACGGCCCCACAGTGTCAGCCAGACACCCTGGCCTGTGTCGGGTGGCCCACGGGTGTCCAAGCGTGGGAGATGGGTCCTGCAAAACACCTTTCACGTGGGCTGCCCTCCAGCAGCCACAGCTGCCACGTGAGTCCGGCGAGCAACGATCAGCCTTGGAGCAGCAGGAGAATACACGGGAATGGCCTGGGATGGCAGTTCAGATAAAGGCACAGGCTCACAGCGCTGCAAGGACATCACCTGAGATAGATACGTTACTAACGCAAGAGATCTGGAAGCCGGCAGGAGCAGGACCCTGCTCCAGGAGGCCGACTGCAAAGTGTGAAGCTATACGCATCACGGAGGCGCTGGGAACGCTGCGGCTTGCAGGAGATGCGCACAGGAAAAAAGAATGAAAGTCTTTAATTCCACCTCTGTCAAAAGCAGGATTACCAATTTCTCGTAACATTTAGACTGCTTTTGATGTTGCGAAAGGAGACGCAAGAAATGCCATTGCTGCCAGAGGACTTGAGGACGGCAACACTGGGCACTGCTGCAATACTGACTCATCGCGAGAGCTCGGGAGAAATGACACAAGAGTTGGTGTCACGACTGTGGAGTTAACCTTTGTCACCTCTGTATTTAGCTGACTGAGTTTCTCCCTTAATGAAGCAGTTTGATTTATGTACGAGTCATTTGCCTTCATAATAAATTTATTAAATGATCATCTTTTTTTCCCTCCAGATTTGTCACTTGAAACGTGGTAATTGGTGTTTAAACCTGCAACGGCATGTCATCAAATGAGTTCAAACAACGTTACATGTTCTTTGCTCTCCGTATTGTAACGAAGCTCGGCTGTCAGCACTAACTTGGGGCCAGGAGGACTCCAAAGACGAGGAAAAAACCTGGCGTGAAGATGCCGCCTCGGGGATGCTGATAGCGCGGGAACTGCAGCTTCTTTTCGCTCCCGCGGTGACATGAGGCATGCCGAGAGCTGGGGAGCAGCAGACACACATCGGTACCTGAAGCGGTAACCTGGGGGTCAGCGCTGGCTCTAAAACACCACCTCAGTTCCGCAAAGGGCTTCAGCAAACGAGATCCAATGAATTGAATGAGGACTAATTACATGGGTAACATTAGACACGTTTGAGTATGCTGCTGAATCAGATCCTAATCTCTCACTCTTTTGGCATCTCAAAACATGAAAACAAGTAAGACTGTGCCAAGAATCTGCTATAAAAATAATTGCTTTTAGTTTAAAAAACTAAGTTATAAAATACCTATAGAGTTGCAACTGGTCTTATTTTCTCTGCAAGCATCATTTTACATTAGATCGTTGTTTTTCATTTACAATTTGAATCAAAAAAGTACTTCTGTTTTAATTAGTTTTATAAATTTGCTGAGCTAAATGAATACAGTAGTAAAATCAAAACTACAGAAAATGTACGTAATCTGAGCAGACTGTATTACTTGTGGAACAAATTGCAAGTCTATTGCTTAATTAAAATTATTTGAAATGCCAAGATGTGAAAACTCTGAATTATGCTGCCATACAAAATCTACAGCTCATCTTAATAAATTACGATAGCCTCAGCTACAAAATTTTGTCATTTGAAAGGTTTCCATCTATACATGTAAATTTTTTCCGACGTTATACATGTGCTTTTAGGACCTCATTTGCATCCTGATTTGATCAATGGTTGCATAAAACAACGCTTGGGCTTCTGTTGGAAGCTGCAATGACTGCGAAAGTAATGCAATTGGAAAACGTGAAACTTTAAAACACAGCTTGCAAGGTGTCGATGCATTAGTCCATTTAACTCCCGAGTCCTTAAGGCCACCTCAGTTTAGCCGAGAGGAACAGCACCCTGCGTTGCTGCAGCGCAGCACGCCACAATTTCCCCGACAGGGCAGCTTTTCCAAAGAGCTGAGCATCCTTGAAAGCACATCACTGCCTCACCCTGGGGGGGCTTTTTGCCACATTTTTGCAAAGACCGCAATCTGGATGTAAGCCTTTTTTCCCCAGAATATCCTAGACTGCCAAAGGGATGAAACCCTTTGCCCCAGAAGCAGTTTGCAGAAGAAGCCAAAGGGGTGTCACGCTGCAGGTGGCTTCTGATGCCCTGAACCACAACTCAAACTTTGCCGGAAGGTTTCTGCAGACAATCTGCTGTGAAGAAATTAGCTGGTGGGCGAAGATGAGCAGTCCTACACGGCCAAGGGTTTAGACGGAGCGCAGAAGAATTTTAAATTCATTCTACAACACTAATTGGAGACTTTCGTTCTAGATGATAATCTTAGTTTTCTCAAAACCCATTACAATCGAAGCATAACTTTAACTATACTTCTCTTTCCTTGCCAAGGCTCAGTGTCAAAGCACTGTGAGGGGCAGAGATTGGCAATATTTGATTTCAGCTTCCAGGTCATTAATAATCAAGTGAAATTGCTCTTATAAGCAGAGTTTCCTTGCCCACTGGCCGCCTTGTAGATTCCTAGGACAAAACCTACCCAGAAATACAGAAATTGTGTTTCTGTACAGCTCTGCCAGCTGGCCATACCGTTATGCACATAATTCCTTCTACTCGGGTTCCTCGGTAGGAAAAAAAACCAAATCCCAAATTGAATACATCTTAGGAATTTCAATTTAATTAAGAGGCTCACAAGAGGAGATAAAGGCAGGAGAGTGTTTATTATCACGATAGATTTCTACCTGCATTGCACTGACACACCTATGCCCATGTATTGGTATGTTCTAGTGGAAAAAATCTGTGCAATCTGTACTATGTCGTAGCGGACATCACTATCACACGTACCTGTTTGGAACTGAGCAAAGGAGACAAAAATCTCACTGTGCCGCAGGAAAGGGAACAGATGGTGTAAAAATTCATACACACACAAATTCACACTTTTTTATGACACAAGGTTAGTAGCAAGATCCTTCCATGCTTATGCTTAAAAGGATTCCGGCTAGAATTAGTCATTCTTAAGAAAGACAACGAACTACTGGAAAGAGTCCAGCGGAGGGCTACGAAGATGATCAAGGGACCAGAGCTGAGAGCCCTGGGTGTGTTTAGCCTGGAGAAGAGAAGGCTGAGAGGGGATCTCATCAATGCTTACCAATATCTAAAGGGTAGGTACCAAAAGGACGGGGCCAGAGTCTTTCCAGTGGTGCCCAGCGACAGGACAAGGGGCAACGCGCACAAACTGGAACACAGGAAATTCCATCTGAACATGAGGAAAAACTTCATTACTTTGAGAGTGCCAGAGCACTGGCACAGGCTGCCCAGAGAAGCTGTGGAGTCTCCTTCTCCTTCTCTGGAGATCTTTAAAACTCACCTGGATGCGTTCCTGTCCAACCTACTCTAGGTGACCCTGCTTTGGCAGGGGGGTTGGACTAGATGATCTCCAGAGGTCCCTTCCAACCCCTACCATTCTGTGATTCTGCTATTCTGGATTAGCCACTAAAATCAAGCTGTGAAAGGATTCCAGGAGGTGAGGAGCTGCGTGGTGGAACAAGGGATCAGCACAGATCTGCAGCCATGGGTTGAGCACAGAGCGAGCCATACACGTGCTTTCTTGACAAGCACGGAGACGTTGGCTCTTCTCTGCAGGTGAGTGCTGAGTACTCCCACGCACAACTCCACCCGTTCCTACAAATCCCACAGAGCTGCTGTTGGCACCCAACATGGCTCAACACACACAAACGGCAACCCAGCATCTGCAAACACAGTCCCGCGTGTTTTATTCAAGAACGTATATGCAGATGGCTCTCTAGAAAGCAGTCTATAAATAAAACATGTTTAATAACCCAAATAAACCATGCTACTGAATGGCAACTTCCTCTGCAGAAAGATCTGTAAAACATTTTCTGGGCTTTGCAAAGTGCCTACCTGCAAAATATTTTGCATGATACAGTACCATGCCTTAAAGAGCCACGAAGGTCTGCACGGCGCATCAGCTAACACACTCCCTGCGGTACAGCTCAGGCCTGCTCGGACCCTGAACAAACCAACGCAAATGGCAGCTTGAGTCAGTGCTCAATTTTATAACTGCAAGTTATAACATATTAGAAAACAATAACTATTACTTTATTTTCCTACTGCTGGGAGTCAGCATAGTCGTTGTGAGGTTAGTAATGGTGGGCCAACCTGTACCATCTTGCTGTCCAGCCTGGTGGACTCCCCACAGACAATTAAGGAAAGCAGTAAAGACCTGTGTGCTGAGTGACGGTCCTACAGTGTTACATCTCACTTCTGAAGACCCTTCTCTCACCTGCAGAGTGGGGTAATGTGAATGACACTGAGGTCTGAGCTTATTCTGGGTTTATTTCCAACTCTCAGATGAAGGGCTGAAGCCAACCCGACCTGTGCTGATGCTGGAAGGGATCGGGAAGATGTCCTGTTCTTGCTCCTGCTGCGAGGACAAGGGTGAGAGATGGGGCACAGGGGAGAAATACCCCATCCCAGCCAGCCACGATGGGGACAGCCCCTTGGGAGGCAGCGCAGGCGCAGTCTGCTGAAACCCACTGTGAAATTGTTCTACTCACACTCCGTAGCCGACTCTGCAAAGGTCCACTTCAACTACTCTCTGTGGGTGGGGGGCTCAGTTCTACAGGAAGGGTTGGCAGGATTGAAGCCAGGCTTGTAAGAGGTGGTTTCCAGAGTCGATTTGTTCTTCCTTGCCCTTTTTTATTCTCGCTATAAAGCTGAGCATGCAGGAACAGAACCCCATCCAATTCAGAATCGACTAATTTCTTTCAGGACAGAAGCTCCCTTTCATTAAAAAAAAAAAAAAAAAATCCTCTGTATTTCCATACATGCCGCAATCTGGTGAATTACCAGAATGTATTATTTATATAAAGCCTCCTGCTTTGGAGAGATCCGTAATTGTTGGCTTCCTTGCTATGCGCTACAACACAGCTTGCCTTGTTTCACAGCCAGAAGTGCTGCTGTATCTTTTTGTCTTCCTCTCCCCAGCAAGTCGGCTATTCTTTTGAGACATACTGTAAGTGTCAACAGGTGGGACGGGGCGTTAGGAGGTAGAGGCTGCCGCGTTGCTACAAAGGACCATCTGGGCACGACGTGCGGGCACAGAATGCGGAATCCGCAGCCAACAACGCCGGAACATCTGTCTGCCTCCAGCCTCTTCACCTATGGTAAAGGTTATGTACCGTCACGGTGCCAGCTGTGTCAGGTACTGTTGTTTTTTTTTTAAAAGAAAAACAAAAATACCCCGCAGGAACATGTGGGGACATATTTTTGGAGTCTTTGTACATTTTAAAAATATTAAATTCTGCTTTATTCACAGCTAAAGTATTGTCCCACTTCTCCCCACACAGGAGATCTTACTGGCGTCGATCAGGTGCATGCTTACTCGACGAGACTCTCCCATGCGGGTGGCAGCACCCCACTCCGCTCCACAGCGGTGGACACTGTGTGCTTTGCCTGCATAAAACTTGGGATTACACAGGCAGCCAAATATTTCTCAGCCAGATTTCCCAGTGATATTATTGAAGCAGGGAGCTTAAAACTATTAACATGCTATCAACCATTCACTTACAAACCCACAGAGCAACCCAGACACAACAATTTCCCCCATATTCCTAATGGATTTTACTATAAATACACAAAAGCATTCCCACCCTGCACTTTCCCTTTCCAAGACTGCTGCCGACTGACATTTTTCATATTCCTCTGAGTAAACCAGTGCCAAAAATTTCCCTATCTTTAACAGCAACCAAAGCGGCAGTTACTGAAGGCTCCTGCAAATCCTCAACCTATCATTGCGCCAACCAAGCCAAACCCCAAAACTTTCAAACAATTCCTTTGGCTAAATCCCACAGTCTCATCTCTCCTGGCTTCTCAATATTGCACCATGCTTCTAGCAAAGTGTGCTCCCCCCGCTGATGAGGGGGCAAGAAACAAGGAGGAAGACGTTACATTTCCAAGGCGGTTTGAGCTCGGCAGCCCCGTGGATGCTCCCCGGCTGCCAACGCAGGAGGCTGAGCCGCACGGAGCACCGAGATGTTTCCCAGTTGGCATGTGAAGAGGAGAAAGATGGAAAGCTGTCCAGTTACCTATCCTGTCTAACATAACCTGGCCAACTTTTGGTCCTTTATGTTTGTTTGAACACAGTGCTTTTTTAACATTTTTTGTTAATACTTCATGGCTTTTTTAGGAAACACTCGGCAGGACATACCACCTAAGGAAATGGGACCTTCATCTCAGGTGTGTCCAAATGGCAGAGCCAGCCTTGAAATGTGGCTCCTCTCCACGTGACATTTTTTGATTCCCAAAAGCTGGAATTCTTGTCACTTTTAATGAAGCTTTTTGATGCCAGTTTGTAAACCCTCTGCCTCTCCAGGCTTCCTCCCTATTCCTCATAGCCAACAAGCTTGCTCGCTGAATGACACCGATGTGGCTGGCGCCGCAGCACTCACACCCTGCAAGGCACCGCTTTCCAGGGTTTTATTTTTTCCACCAGCCGCTGGTAAATGAGGCTCGTGTGACAGACCACTGGCTGGATAATGAGTTCATTCTCCAGACCCACCGAGAGCAAGGTACTTTCCTGGCCCATCTGTTCGCTGAGCTCCTCACGGCATGGCTCCGGGAATGCTGTTTCTGAAGAGAGCAGCAAACACCCGGTGGACCACTGATGTGCAATAGACCCCGGTTTGATGGCCTCTGTAACGCACAGTGCAAAGCTTTCTCAGCCGAAAAATGGAAAGAGACGGAGCACTGGGATTACTTCAGAGCCATTGCTGGAAACTCTTAAACTGGAAAAAAAACAGGGGGGAAGAAAGCTTCCAGAAGGCTAAAACAAATCTTCTAGCACAGAAGTCGCACAGGCACAGTGCTCTTCCTTGGCCACCTCTATTTCCTCCACATTTTCTAGCAGAAATAAAAGCTCCAGGAAAGTCACAGGTCTGTAAACAGATGCGGTCAGAAAGTCAAAGCGAAGATCTAAAGAGACTAGAACAAGAAATGACACTTAAAATACCAAGCCAGGAAGCCTATCCAACCTCAACTGAAACTCTGACAGACCTGACCTCAAAAAGAAAAGAAAAAAACAGTTAAAAAGCTTAGATACCATCTACAAATATTTTAGAGGCAAGGAAATTTGGTACCTTCTTCAATTTGGAGAAGAGATGAATAAAAAGCAATGGGGGGTGGTATACTTGAGTGGCGAGTGGTTTAACGAAGATAAAGCAGGGTCTCTAGTTTACCATCATCTCAGTGCAAAAATGTGGCAACAGACGACTCTGACAAACACCACATTTAAAACTACTTTTAAAAAACGTTGTGTATGTTTTTAAACACATTGCCCTGCAGAACTCGCTGCTATTCGATATGAACAAGATGCAGATGTACGTGATTCATTAATGCATTGAGGTGGATGAAGGTCAGGAGAACATCCTCACTCACATCCAACAGGGCTTTTCAACAATGAACTCTCACGGTTAGCGCTGGGATATGAGCCAACTATTAGTAGACTTCCACAGCTGCCTATTATCCCCTATACATTATTTTTCCTGACACACATACCGCTGTCCATACAGAAACAGGACCAGATACACCCAAGGTGCGATCCAGTGTGGGAAATCCTATTTGGTTGTGCAAATACATTACTGTCTTCTCCCTGACTGTACTAATGGCTGAATTAAACTGTAATATCTCATGACTGGAACCTTTCTTTAATTCATGCTGAAGAGCCCTCACACAATCTGTGGCACTGAACAAAGTAGTAAATTCATCTCAACATCTTTATGCTTTCCCATAGTCTTTAAATCATTCATATCCAGACTTTCTGTGTGTTCTGGATCGGAAACGTTTCTAGCCCATAACTTTTTGATTAATGTTTTTGAGGAATTAACTCCTTAAAGAGAAACCTCTGTTCTTTAATCACTGGGAGAAAGAGCAATGCCCACGCTTCACTGCTTCAGGATGAGCCCCGAGAAGCCCCTGGGCTCTAAGCCACCGTGGCATGAGGTCCTTCTGAACAGTGGCAGATATCAGGCCTTAAATACACCCCTAGTGAAGAGCACACGCTGCAGACGGATGGCTGGTGAGGTGCCATTTCCCTCCCCCTACCTGTGGCAAGGGAAGGAAGGGTTAACAGCGCTCAAGGTGTCCTTCCCCTGTACTGGCAAGGAAGTTAGGCAAACTCTCCCAACAGTCATGCGATGTACTTCTGTGAATGAAACTCTCCAAATGTGCTTCCCTGTAACACGTAATGCAGTTATTCTCCAAGACTTGATCAAAATTTAAAAACAAGTTTGAGAACAGGCTCCACAGAATCACCTGAAGAAGCTAAGTGGGGTGAACAACGGAGCTGCACAGTAGGAAATCAAAGACTTCATTGCACTGCAACTAATTTGTGAGACATCTCCCAACATTATCTTCATTGAGAAACAGCATGCCAAGGGCTCACAGGTAAAAACCATGACTGAATACAGAAAAATGCATTGAAACATTAAGAGGTTTGGCTTAAACATGCAGAGTTCTGTAAAATTCAGAGAAAGACCTTGCTTTCTAAGGACCCTATACACCAAGACATTGCAGCCTTTAGGATATCAATGGCGTTGACTGTCCCTCTCCTTTGACAACTGCCCTTTTCTCCATGAACTCTCTTTCCTCCTAGGGTTTAACCCAGAGCTATAAGGTCCCCATAATCATTGTTATAGAGGCTGGTAGGAGAGAAGAACCCCACGGGGTTTGCTATACTACGAAATTCCCCCAAGCTAAACTTCATTGAACATATTTAGCAATGACACAAAGTTCACCTGCAGGGGAAAGCCTCCTCTCTCTTCAGGGGGTCTGCACTGGCAGCTTTGGAGCCACCTTCCACCACTCTGACCATGAACTAACATGACTGACAGCTCTGCTTCGTCCCAGGGAGTTCTGGGAAAGGGACTCTTTGGGGAATCCACTTCCAAAGTGTGACAAAAAGGTATAGGACGTACTACTGGACAACCAATAAAGTCTCTACCGTTCCCCTGCTTCTACAGCCATTGCTACTTCAGGATGCTGATGGTAACTTCTGATGGAGTTCACCCATTTATGCAATTGCAAGGATGAACCGCATTTAACCTCCTCTCCCTCAGGACATCAAGCAACACATGCAGGCAGCAGTGCCTTTTCTGGTTCCCGCAGAGACGCGGGACGTCCTTGCTCAGCACAGCTCTGGGACTTGCTCTCAGCAGCAGGACGGGACTGGAGTCTGGATGGTCCTTGCTACAGCACTGCAAGGTTTAGGTGGACACTTGGAGGGACACACAGCTCTTGCCAACAGCTGACAGTGGCAGGGTCCATGAGGCAAACCTTTTCCTTTAGAGACTCCTGTACCCAGTGTGCCTGGGAGAAGGGACTGTACCACCAGCTGGGACGCCAGCAGCTGACTGCAAATTTCTTCAAAATTCTCGTGGTTTCTTTGAGCCACGTATGACTTTAGAGTCTTGCAGGGCCAAGGAACATTTTGTTGAAAGCACAAAAACTTGCCTTTGAAACAGCAGAATATTGCAAGCAAATATGAGCATGGTACAACAGCATGCTGCTAGTCTGTATATTGTTTCCTTAGATACTCCATATTTCTGGCTTGAGGCCACTCCGTCAAACACATTGGGCTCTCCCCAATGCCATGTGTTACCACAGGTCTCTCCCTGCTTCTGAAGCTGCTCTGAGACAGTTTGTCCTCCTGCAGTGCTCTCCAGCTCCCCTCTTCCCAGCTGCTCACAGCTTCTGCCTCCAGCCTCTGACCTTTCGATGGCTACCTGGGAAATCCTGAATTCAGTAAAAGACTTTTGAAAGCAAACAGTTTACATATGATTAATTCTTCCTGTAGATCTCAAAAAAAAAACCAAAAACAACCCTTCCTGATTAACAAAGGTCACTGAATCTCAAAAGTTTACTGCAAACAATTCAAACACATTACAGCCCTCCTCTAAAAAATGAAGTAAAAGCAAAACTGTTTTTTTGTGGAGAACATAGATGTGGCTGGAGAAAAGGCAAGAAGCTGGCCAGATACAGACTGAATAACCGATGGAAGAGCAGTTGTATGTTAACACCACCAGCAACTTGCTCTTATAAAATGAAGAGGGACAGGGCAGGACCTCTTGCCACAGCAAACCTCAGAGCTCACCAATCACAGAGGGGAAAAAAATAAAATATATATCCTAACAGCGAGCGCTGCCCAGAGCTCCTCTTGGAACCGCTTGGTAGTGGGATATTCTCTGTGTGTGTCGAGGTTGCACTTTTCCTTCATAGATGTCAAAACACTTTGCAGAGGTATGACGTGACGTTATCTTCATTTTACAGACAGGGGAACTGAGAGGCGGTGATGGGAAGTCATTTTCTCAAGATGAGATAGTGGGTCATCAGCAAAGTTAGACCCACGGTCCTTAACCACCCCAGCATCGCTGCCACCCTCCACAGCCTCCCTCAGGGAAGACCAGGTTTAAAAGCAGCAGCAATTCCTGTTGCAGATGCTGTGCCTCAGAGCACGCCAGGGCTTTTCAGTGGTGACAAACAGTGGCAGTGTCAAATAAAGCTCAGCACCGAGGGCCGTCCAGCTGGGTTGGCACACCGAAAAGCCCTGGTGGCACGAAGACCATTCTCCCACAGAGCAGGTGCTCCTCAGACAGGGATGCTCCAGCCCTCGGTGGGCTTTCGCAGCTCTCGGGGACCGGCAGGAGCGGCAACCTCCTTCGCGGAGAGGAGCATATGAAAATATTAAGAGGGAATCCTCAATCATCTTCCCTCACGTTCCCATCATACCTTTCCCTATTAGGCAGCTGTGATTTTGCTAACCTGACTGATCCATAATTCATAACTATTATCCATGCTCAATAATTACAATGTTAATATTTTGTTAATTTAAAAGTACCTTTCTCCGGCAGAGTTCAGTCTGTACCACTGACTAATGCACAATTTAATATTTAAGTGTTTACGAACAAAACCCTTCTCTCTCCTCTTTCTTTTCCTCCCCAATTAATGCCTTCAAAATGTTTTCAAAATGTTGGGGAGAAGAGGATTTTTAAGAGGAAATCTCATTACTTTAAGGCCAAATTTAAAAATTATGAAATGCATAATGCCTGATCTATCAATCTAAGCCAATTCTGCAGTACAGATGCACTGAAAGCCCTTTACTTTCTAATCACTAATAGGTAATACTATCAAATTCAGCCTTACACTCTATTAGAATTGCAGTAGAAAAGCACTTAGTGTAATATCCAAAGACAGCTTACCACATACGATTCATTTGGCTAAAAGACAAGCCCAAATATGTTAATAATTTGAAAGCTTCCTTAAACAATGTGCTTTATCAATATGCTCAGAAAAGGAAATAAAAATACCTAAACAGAATTTTCGTAGACAAAAAAAAAATTTGACTCGCGTTCAGCCAGAGGACTTTGACTTTCTCACAGCGTAGGCATTGATTCGTGATTTACCTGTGGCTGTGATGCTGTCCTGGCTGCAGAGCCCATCGTCTCACACTTGCAAACCGCAGGAATCATTTCCATCCCTAGCTACCCTTTCTTCTGACCACATTTATTTCAGGCCTGTTTGTAGCAGGATTTTTTAATGTCCTCTCCTCCTATTTCCTCATTTTCCCATCTGTCCCCTAAACACCACACATGCACAGTGCTGGCAGGGCAGTGGTGAACTTTATTCAGCCTTTTCCCTCAGTTGTGGCTTGTGTCTTTGACCTCCTCCAAGGGATGGACACGCAGGGACACTAAGCATCTGCGACCAGGTCCAGTGCTCATGATCTCTCTTTTCATATTATTGTCAACCTCAAACTTAAGGTTTTCTAAGGTTTTCTTGCTCTCCAGAGTAAATGTCACTGACAGCACGCTGCTGTAAAACACCCAGAGATTGAGCAGAACCGCCCACCTGCAGGCAGCAGCAGAATTTCGACCAGGGGATGTAGCAAACATCGAGTTTACACGTATACAGAGACACTGCACGCTGGTGACAAGTAGTACAAAGGCTTATTTGATGCGAAGACAGAATGACTGCACTGTTCATGTCAAAAAAAGATCAGTGGAAACGTAACAACAGACCATTCTGCATGCTACACACACAGCATAAACCACAAAAAATACTCTTTATGTTTCCTGCGCTTTTTTAGCCTGGTTTCCCAGAAAAAAAACAAGAGACATGCAATTGTTCTGTCAGTCATCGCTTCCCCAAATAACTTTTGAACCTCTTGGCTGATCTCAGGTTTGACAGATAGGCAGAGGTCTCAAAGGGATTACATTCCTACCAGATGCGTGAAAATAATAGAGACTCAAACTAGTGCCTTTACTGAACTCACCTCCGCGCTGTGCCTTACTCTGGTCTGTACCTCAGGGGTACCAATTAGACCACAAGCCAGAGCAGCTCTGTGTATAAGGGAACAGCTGGGGAAATGCTTACTTATATCATCAGACAATGCACACAAGAAAAATAACGTTGTGAACGCTCCAGCCACGGGACACACTGAGATGAGGGCTCCTGCTTTCCCAGATCCATCATCCTCCAAGCACAAAAATCCAGAGCAGACTCCAGAAACGCCGGTACCGGCAGCTAGAGCAGCTGGCCTTGGCATCTTCGGCGCTTACTTTGTTCTCAAAACCAAAGTCACTTACGACATTTGCAAACTCCTGCGTGATGTTGGTGCCAATGCCCCAAGGATTGCCCTGTTTCCTCAAGGCACAGCAATAAATGGCATTACTTTCCTCGACCTCCCCCTGCTTGCCCCCTTGGAGCTTCAAACATGAACGCATCCGCTGAGCTACTAAAGTACAGGTACGTTTTCTTGCCGGCATTACAAAAAAATAGAAAGGCATTGCCTGGCATAGAGTAAGATTTCTATTCCATTTTAAGGGGATGTGTATGACAGGGATGCTGCAGGACTCTCATTGTAATAGCCAACGCTGCTAATTAAAACTGTTTTGGAAGATCTGCAGCTAGCGTATAAATCACCCCACTATATGCTATAAATAAGAGGCAGATACTGAATTGAATAGCTCCCATTTGTCAACTGAATGAAGAGATTTGATTGTGCCTTTTTGAATAATAAATCCAGACATACCTAGCAGGGCACTGAGAGTTGCTAGAAGTGTCTCTTTTATCAAACAACAATGATTATATTATAGGGTATGCATTATGGGGGATCATCCATTTCTCTTGTTTTCTCATTTATCGCTGACGTCCTCCCTCCCAGATGAAACATTTTGCTCCCTACAGCATGTGTTCATGCGAAGATCTCAGAAGTGAGGCAGAAGTGAACACTACTGAGTCTCCCGATGCGATGTGCATCTACTACGATGTATCACAGAGCAGAAGGAAGATTTGTAGGAAAACTAACGGAGCTGTGAGAGCCTGAATACACAGGTTTTTCTTCCTACCCTCTTCCCCGTAACACTTCCAAAGGACGCTCAAAGAGCACCAGGTCTCAGACAGAGGAGAGTCACATAGTTCTAATTGGCAATGAACATCCATTCATACAAAAAAACACCAAGAGAAAAAGCTAAGTTCCTTAAGATCGTGTTAACATCACTGAACAACAGAAACCCCAAAAGGCACCCACACAAGCAACAGATTTGCAGTAGTAGTAACAGTAGTAGTAGTAATAATAATGATGATGTTACCTCACTCCTGTGTGGAAAGCTCTTTACAACCATGAACACTAGATCCCACTCACAGCCACCATGTCTTTCTCACTGTGAAAAAACAAACAAATGGGCACCAATTAGGAAATGGCATTTATTAATGCTAAGTTCAGAGTAGCTTCAAATCTTGCACACACACTCATAAAAAAGAAGATTTAGGATTCCCTGTCACAGGGAAGGCTGGAGAAGGTTAATTGAGTTCACTGTAGAGGTATCATTACCTCTATAACGTATCTAAGGAAAAAAGCACTGCAGTCGGGTTATGAAGATAGATTTATTTTAAGCCTTGAAAACTATGTGTTAAATTTTTGCCCTCTAACAGCATGATTTGCCCCCCAAACCCTCTGCAACTGAACAGCAACTTTCACAGCATCCCCTCGACCCGTGTGTTTCGCACCTTCCCACGCGCAGACGCTCGCATCCCACCCCCCGGCAGACACGAGACGCAGGCGAGCTGTGACCTCTGGCATCCCGTCCCATTTTCCCAAAGGAAAAACATCCTCTGGGACTGACCACAGGACTCGGCGCAGGCTTTCCTCTCCCCTGCCGAAGGAGCGACTGCGGGCTGGAAGCCAGCGAAACGAGCCCCAGGGGGCTGCAGAAAGCTTCGTAGGGGCTGTGCCTTTACCTTTTCTACGGAGGCTTAAAGTGGGGAGAAAAAAGGGGGAATCTCCCTATCTGGGGTCTCTCATCCCCCCCTTCAAAAATGGCAGCAACTGCCTTCAATACCACCAAGACAAATATCATCCTTCTCATGGCCTGCTCCTCATCTGCTCAGGCTAGTAAAGCTGCAACCTAGGGGTACTTATTTTATCAACAATAACTGTAAATCGGGATGATTTTATTATTTGGGGGTTATGTTTGCCAATAAAAAGGAAAAGACAGTGCTAGGCTGAATGAATTTGATAGCTACACATTGATTTTGAAATCCCGGCCACGCTGCCTGGACCCTGAAGTGCTTACCTTGCTGTCTGCCCTCCCCTTGCTTCCTTGACTGCTTGAGTTTCCAAGTCTAAATAATGTTCTAGGCACTACAACTCAGGCCATGGCTTGCATGTCACTTTGCAGTCCCTGGTTTGTGCCTGATGGTGATACAAAAGCTACCGCCGAGCGATTCACAGCACGCACAAAGCACAAACGGTGGTTTCCTCACCAGCGCAAGCAGATGGGACTCCGAGCACACAGAGGATAAAACACCATTTTAACAAAATCAGTTTGTTCAGGGGACCTGAACTTGAAATTAAGGTGTTAAAATCCAAGACAAAGAGGATTTCTGATTGGCAGCCAGTGATGTCATACCTGTGCCAATTACAGAGGTAATTCATGTCCCTGCCTTTAAAAAGAAATAATTCCCTCTCTGATACAGCAATAAGACATCGTAGACAGCCCATTTGCAGGGGATTACACGGCGCTTCTCAGGTAGTTAAAGTCACTGAGCCTTTTGACCTTGTGCCTCCTAACACTACTGGAGGCATAATCACATAGGAATGCACTGCTTATCATGTGTGTCTTATTGCTTAAATAACGTCCAGCCATCCAGCAACCCGAGCTGTGGACCTCAGGCTCATTTTCTATGAATTATTATGAGAAAACAACATGAATGTAATAAACAGACCTATTAATTAGTTTAGTATATCATTTCGGGGATGGACTACACTGACTAAGAAACACTAGAGGAAGCTTGCGTCAGGCCAGAATAAAAGCATTTCTCAGGTCATTGCCTTAAACACAGATATTTCATGCTACCATCATGCTTACACAAGACAAGTAAATCTTTGCACGTTGCAGTCTTGAAGTCACTAGAACTAATCGTCTCGCCAGATGAGATCCTAGCGTGCTCCCTGTCATAATGTTCAGCATATAATGAACATCAGGCAAGGTGAAAATTGATATCAAGAGCATTTCTAAGAGCCAAAAAGTTAACACCTAAATTGGAAATCAATATATGCTTTAAGTATTGATCAGCAGAACAGAAATCTTCAGTTTTTTGCCTCCGTCGAGTGAATACTGTTATAGGTTGAGCTAAAGTCCACCGGAAACACCCTACTTTTAACAGTTACTTAAAAAAAACCAAACAAAACACCACAAAGCAACCCAACCCAAAACCCAACCTTTGCAGAATGATTGCCTAATTCTACCACACGCATGTGCATCTGTATGGAACAACCAGGAACATGCTAAGCCAGATGTCAGCAATGACTTTTTTACTCTCTCTTATTTTGAAGTCGTGCTTGCCTCCTCAAGGCAAACAGCAAAGACCAGAAGAAACCACAGCCGAGGAGCACCACCTTTGGTACAGGCATGGGAAGGGCTTGGTCTGTACCTGGTGATGGAGCACGGGGTAAAGGTTTTGAGCTTGCTCAGTATGTGGAAGCCCAGAGCTCGTCTCAGTAATGCAATGCAGAGGCCTTACTATTCTGCATGTAGCACTGCACAAAGGGAAAGACACTGCTTTTGGGAGCAAAGTTAGGGTCTCCACACGGTGCTCTGCTCTATGGTGGGGACATATCTCCTTGGGTCAATACTAGGTGAAGAGCAGCTGCAGGATATGTCATCACATGCTGTATATCTGCTCAAAGCAAGCTTTTCAGGCTCACTGATGAATGAAATAGCTGTTAGAAACAAATGTCTTATTGTTTTGAGTCCTTCAGCCTGCAAGGAAGCAGGAATTTCTGTGCACTACATCAAAGAAACACTTGACCCCATGTGATCAATTCCTCCTCCTAATTATTACACACCGAAAGACCTGAATTTCTGCTAAGTTGCTCAGGTGAAAAGGGGCAAGAAGATCTCAGAACAGGTTAGAAATACTGCACATCTCTATAAATATTTGTTGGTCTGCATTCCGTTAACTTTGCATGATTAAATACAGCCTGCTTCTGTTCTTCCACTTTATCCTCCGGGGAAATTTATCATCAAAATTATTGTACAGCATTCATTACTCTAGCCTCATTTAAAACCTTGCCCTACTTATTATTTAGGCTGCAAAAAAAATGTTGCTTTGTATAGTATTTCCTATAATAGTCTCAATCATTACATTTAAAAGATTGCTGTAAGGCAGCTTAGCCTGCATTAGAGAAAAATAAAGTGGAATTCCATAGCGAAGTGTTACAGTTCTTATTCAGCTTTTGTTTCCCAAATCATAACAATGCAACGTTTCAATTCCTTAAAAGGCTCTCGCTGCTAATTAGCAATATTCAGGATTTCAGTCCCCGGCTTTGAAAGGGACATCTAGTAGCTCTTCTCTGGCTTAAAAGGTAGTGGGGAAAGGCGGAGAGCTGGGCAGGGAAGGAAGGCAGGCGGCTCCATCAATTCAGAGGTGCAGCGGTCTTTTAAATCAGTGGTGCAGGGAACACACTCAGCTGTACAGTCAGACCAGCAGGCAAAGCAAACACATGGTATTTTTTTAAGTCTTACTCAAAATTCCTGTTTAGGACAAAGAGACAGACATGGCTATTTAAAAGAAACAAGATGAGGTGTCTAAAGGGAGGGAGAAAATCTAACTTAAATCCCAATAGTAATTTGGGAAATTGTTCATACTGATACAGCGAAGCCGTATTTGGGTTCCTTCACTAATGGGACTACTCTGATGCTGAGTACCGCTGCTGTTTTTTAAGATAATACTATGTATGGGTTTGTCTAACCCTTCTGTACTTCTGAAAAAGGATCATTAATCAGAATCTGAAGTCACTTGGTACAGTTTTTCCTGAAATGCAGACCCTCTTTGGGAAGTGATCAGGGAGAGGTCATCTCTTCTCCCATTATCAGCCCCAACAAGATCTTCTCCTACATGGACTGCAGAACTGAAGAGTGTTTTATGTTTGACCATAGCAAATTCAAAGGGAAACCAGGAGGTGGGCAAAAGCCAAATATTTACACTGGGGATTTTTTGGATGTTCTATCCTGTATTTATTGGCTTGTTTAGGTTGTTCTGACCTTCCTCACCACCTTCCCTAGACTTGACCAACCTCAGTGGCTTTTTGCTACCCACAAATCTGGCTACACTTCCACCCCTTCTCCATCCCAGATCAAAGACCAGATATAGGACTTGGGAACATATAAGGAACCCCTGATTTAACCCTCTGCAATGGTGAAAACTGCCTGGTTACACCTAATCTTCCCTTCAGGTTTTGATTCATGACTATCCTTTTCCCTTTCACCCGCCTACCTTGTCTTTTTGACTGCTTTCTACAAGGGGCCTTGCTAAAGACCTTTCAATATCGTAAATAAATGAGATAAGCCAGTTCCTCTCTCTTCGTTTCTTATTGACAAGTTCAAAGACTTCTAAGAGATTAAGAGTGAAAGACTGTACGTGACCCGCTGGGTCATCAAGCGTAGGCTTTTCCTATCACTTCCAGCCACATCCTACAGTACCTTTCTACTGGATAAGCCTGATCTTATCAGCATCTCCCAAATGTTTTCTTTTTTTTCTTATCATTTGAACCAGTTTACCAGTACAAATGGAAGGCTTAGTGGCCTGTAACTCCCGGGATCATTTTCTTTCTGGTGTCACAGGAAGGCATTTTGTCCATGGAGCAGACGCACTCCTCCTCACCCACGGGAAGGGAAAGAAAGAGAGGTAAGTCTTGGTGGAAAGAAGGGAAGGGAAGAGGACAGCAGAGCTGATATTCATACAAGATGTACTGCCAACTCCAGCACATGCAATGCACTGACAAACTGGTGAAACAATGGAAATTCCTATTTTATAAGAAAGAGAGGTCAAGATAGGGATCAATATTTTCCTTGGGTATTATTTTATCGTTAGACTTAATGGATAAAAATGTATTATTTTCTTTTTTACCCCTAATCGTATGGATTCAGAGTTAATAACGAAAAATATGCAACATCCTGCTATTTGCCATGTAGGAAATGCAGCTTTTTCATGAGTCCAGTCAGCAGAGGCTGTTTCCGATCTGTTCTGATGAGCGTCTGTGTGCTTCCTATGACTGGAGGGACTGTGTTCATTAGCTGTGCCGTGCTCTAGAGGGGCAAATTATCATACGCAAACCTCGCAGCCAGCCCAACACCCAGCTCTGTGTGCTAGCAGCTGCTCAGCACATACAGATGCACATTGGCAATCTTGCTGCCTTTCAACAAAATACGTTAGGAAAATCCATAATGCTAAAATATACCTATCGCTGTAAAAGGGGTTTTCACAAGAGGAAAGTATTTTGTGCGTCCTCTCCCCAGCAGCCATTTTAAGTGCATAAAAAGCTGTAGACTTGTAGCTTGCTGCAAAGAGCAGCAGAGATCTCACCCAAAGGGGACACCACTCTGGTTCGGGGCCAGGAAAGGTCAAACGTCACCACAGTGCTACGGTCACGGGCAATTTCCAGCAAGTCCGAGCCACGGCCCATTAACCCATGTGCTACGCAAACGCACCGGGTTATAATGTTCACACGAGAGGGAGCATCTTGTCACCCTCTCAGGGTCTGTAACAGCCCCAAACCTCTTCTTACGTGCAGCAAACATTTTGATATGATGCGAGTTCACCTCCTGAGGTTGACCCACGAAACACTTTGGTGCTACCAAAACATCTCTCCAAACCAGGTTCCTTGTAGCAAACTTGAGAGCACACAGGGCTCACGGTAGAGAGCAGAGTGCTCGCTCATGCAGCGTAAAAGGAGCAAGAGGGTGACCCTGAGCAGATCCTCACCACTGCCGCTGTCTTGGAGAGGAAGGGGAAGAAGAAATTCGGTGGGTTTTCTTTTTTTTTTTTTTTTTAGTGATGCATTAATTCTATAACTTGCAATGCTATCTTCTTCCTTTTCAGAAAAAAAAAAAAAGTATTCTGTTTGTTTTCTGCAATAAATTAGCATTGTTCTCTGTTTTATAAACCAAGGCTATCTATACTTAGATATTCTGAAATATAGCTAAACCCTTACATAAGTATTTAAACAAAAAAAGATTATCTATGAAACGCCTGCAACTTAACACAAATTCAGGAAGGGGAGACCACAGCGACCACGTGACAGGCACAAAATACAGCTAGTATCAGGAAATCACCAGAAAAACTCACCAAAACCACCACTTTGCCTCATGGATCCACGAACCCAGCACAGGTCCCCACCACTGCCAGCCACAACCCGCCCCCCCCCCCAAAGCAGAAGCAATCCTCTGGGACAGGGGAGCTCTGGTGCCCCCGGTCATGGGGGCAAATTTCCTACAATATAGTGGAACAGGTATTTCCCTGCAGCCCATGGAGAGGACCACACCAGAGCAGATATCCACACTGGAGCCCCTGTGGAGCCCACACTGCAGCAGCACAATATCTCCTGAAGGAACTGCGGCCCATGTAGAGCCCACGCTGGAGCAGGTTTATCCCAAAGGAATACAGCCCATGGAAGGGCCCAGGCTGGGGCAGGGGAAAAGCGTGAGGAGGAAGGAGTGTCAGGGAGGGGCTGTTATGGACAGACCACAACCCCCCATTCCCACCCACCCTGTGCTGTGCGGGTGGGGAGGAGGTAGAAGAGTTGGGAATAGAGTGAAGTTGAGCCCAGGAAGAAGCAGGGGAGGAGATGTTTTAGTTTTTGTTTCTCACCACATTACTCTATTTTTAGCAATAAATAAAATTACTTTTCCCCAAATTGAGTCTGATTTGCCCATTAAAGTAACTCGTAAGTGATCTTCCTGTCTTTATCTCAGCCCATGGGCTTCTCCATCACGTTTTCTCCCCCCACCTGTTGAGGAGGGGGAGTGAGAGCGGCTGGGTGGGCATCTGGCAACCAGTCAAGGTCAACCCACCACACTCATCCATTCCCTGGCAAGCATGCCAAGAGTTTATTTGGAAGAGCTTGCTGTCAAACCAGTGTCCTGCAGCGAGTCAAGTGCATTGCACAGGACCTGCAGATGATGTTTCAATGGCATGACAGGGACCCCTGGACATTGGCCATAGGCAGGGATCCTGATAACCATCCTGATACCATCACAACAGTGCTGATCCGTAACTGGAAGCTCTATAGGGGCTGAGAACTGGCTAGTCAGGAAGACAGAATAGTTGATCCCAGCATGACAGCCTTTCTGGCAATCCAGCCTCCATCATTTATTTAAGCGTTCTTCTAATCTTCCAGGCTGCAGCTCATACATTTATATTCTTAAATTCTTCATGAGCAGCAAGATTAACACCTCTTTCATCAGGCTGGAAGTAAGGCTGATCCTGACTAGTTTCGATCTCTTCCAGGAACCCCAAAGCTTCCAATAGTTGTTATATTCTGAGCTGTGGTTTTCCCCAAAGAGATAGCTGCAGCTTCTCTTCCTGTGGTACAGCCTACAACAACTTCTACATGTTTGTATCCCATCATTTCTATGTGAGAGCCTTAACAACTCCATCCGATTCCTGACCCCCAGATGACTTTCCATCAGCGGAAAGAGAAACTACTGCCACTGAAGGAATGGTTGTGGGATTATCAGTTGGTTGTCAGAACATGAGTCACAGAAATCGCACCCCTCCTCCTACATCTCAAACCAGAAGAAATGAGCTGTCAGGTTGGCAAGGGTCTTTTCTGTTCCAGAGCGCCTAAAAGAACTTATTTTAAACATTTTAAGCAGAAAGATCCAGGCCCCTAAGTCGACAGGACACTTCTTTTTCTGGGGTTCTTTTTGCAAATTTTACAAGAGGTCACCCAGCAAAACAAGGTGGTCAGATAATCAAATGCTTGCTGTGTTTGAGGTCTCCCACAGGTACATGTCAGTGCAGACGCTTCTCTTACTGTCCCAGATGTAGCACAAAACGGGTCCAGAAACAGGCTGACTTGCCAGGATATGTCTGTAATCATGGTCTGAGCCCAGCTTCTCTCCAGCCCTACATTCATTATCATTCAGACACAAATGGGATGTCGGTCAGGTCTTCTGCCCCTGGATTTGCCCCCAAATGTCATTCCACATCTGGACAATCTTTCTGAATTTGTTTCCCAGATGCTTCTGGCAGTGTCTGCCCTTTCTCGGTGTTTCATGCCAGCAACATCACCATGGTGAGAGTAACAAGGTCTGAGG
This sequence comes from Pluvialis apricaria, assembly GCA_017639485.1. Taxonomy (NCBI): domain Eukaryota; kingdom Metazoa; phylum Chordata; class Aves; order Charadriiformes; family Charadriidae; genus Pluvialis; species Pluvialis apricaria. Next base: position 5,359,073 of record CM030011.1, on the reverse strand, counting down.
AGGTTATTTCAAGGGGCGCTGAGCAGGAGTTGAACCTTGCTTCCGTTGGTTCTCCTCCGGGGCTGAGCCCTCCCCGTCCTGACGTCAGCCTACACGCACCTCAAGGACGAGCTACTGCTAGGCAAGAAAATCATACTGGGCTCCCTGCCACCTACAGTGCAACCCTAAAGCCATGGTTCAGGCCTGAGACTATAAAATGAGCATTTTCCCCACAATAACACTCTTGCAACTGAGAAGAAAGACGGACAGTTCTCAAAATCCCATTTAGGGCACCAAACATAAACAGGTCAAGGCTGTGGACCTTACCTTCCATGCCAGATCTTCTCTCTCTAGCGAACACTTACTAAATTTGACCACCCTCCCCCTCTGCCTCCCCTGTTATTTGGGCAGACTCCATTTCCATCTACCACTGAGCCCCTCTTTCGCACAGATGTGTGAGCTTCATGCAGCTAAAACCTGTCTGATAACATCCATCACCATCTTCTGAGCTGTGGGTTTCAACCTGTGCGTGAGTGCTTGTACTCTGGTGAAAATAATGAAAACTGATTATCTCATCATGTCATTTGCAGTGGAAAGAAAGGCTGATTTTGACTTCCAAGTAGTTGGATCTAATTCTCTGTTACAAGTTCACTGTGGCTTTCCCCTCCCCAGCCTTTGTGTCTCTTGTCTGTTAAAAATGAAAGGTTTTGAACAGAAACGGGTGAGGGTCATCTCTGCCTACGCTTCTGTTCCACAGCCAGTGTTGTAGAACAAATACTGATGAGGATCATGATGATAATGAGGAAAATCATAATGAGCATTGATCTCGATGGAGATGCTCCTCCGTTCTTCCAGGCCACTGAGATGAGAATCAGGAATCCCCTGACATAAAGGATGTGTCACACTAAAGTTTAATTAACAGCAAATCACAACCCAAATGACATATTCCCCCCCTCACACTCTCAATTTTCATAACTGACTTTTCACAACAAAACTCCAGGGGACATTTGGAAATAGAGGAGAAAGTAAAATCTTCTGCCCCCACGTACAGCTTGTTACACTGAGGGAGTCAGTCATCCGTGATTCCTCTCTGATTTTCTACAGTGTAAATCATGAGCAACTTCACTGTAGTCCATGGAGAGATATCAATACAGATGAGAGGAGAATTAGGTCCAATGCGCTTGAAGAAGACACACTTGGCATGTTATTTCACAGCTTCATGTGCTAATGGCAACACATTACCTTCTGATAATGGTGCCATCAGTGCATGTCAGCTGAACATGTACCACCGCTCTTTTCAGCTCTTTCATTGCTAAAAAAAGGGGAGTGCTTACGTCCAGCCAGAACACTTTGCACTTCTCCAGCACCGTTTCCTAGCACTTTCCCAACATAAACAAATTAACCTAGGTGAAATGCTCAGGAGAGCACATAGAGAGACAGCATGAGGCCCCCCTTGCAAGGTCAGCTCAATTAGGCTTCAAATGTGCTGCTGCAGCAGAGGTGGTCTTGCTCTGAGACCCCACACCCAAGCCCCCCACTGCCTGGGTGTGCCCTTGGCTTTCACATAACTGTGCAGAAACCCCGCACCAAGCTGTTGTAAAACCACCAAATTTGATTATAGCAGAAATAGAATGTTAAAATGTTGTGTTTTGAAACTCGTAACCGTAGGACCTTCACCGGGTAGTTACTGTTTAGTATCAAGAAACTAATAGGAATGGGATGAAACAATGAAAAATTGCATAGAGAAGTTTTGTTTGAGTCCTGTAACTATAGAAACTTGTTATGCACCAGTGATGCTGCTTGGAAACCCCCGTACCATTCCCATCTTGACCTTCCGCTCTTGATTTAAATATCAAGAATCAATTAATAGATATTAATAGAAGTAATCATTGATTATTTGGATATGGATATTGATAGTCATGTATAATCAAGAGACCAATCGATGAAAATTAAAACCATGATATGTATTTTGTGATAAATAAATTGTGTAATGGTAACTAGGTATGACCTAAACTAACTGTTGAACAATGTAGCTTTGATACACCTGTTAAGAAAGTGATAAATTGTAGGCCTGGTTAGTAAACCGAGAAAATCTTCTGGAGGTTCCAAGATTAAAGGGGGAATGGAATTTTGCAACCAAGCTGAGTATGCACAAAGATCAGGTTCACTAGCAGACACAACGAGGAAGACTATGGATGACCACCAGAGGACCCTGGACAACCACCAGTGTACCTGAAAGCGCATGTGTCACAGACATTTACATATATTAACAAATTCTCAGAAATCATATGAATATGTTGATTGTTTCTTGGAAATATGATGACTATGTGTATTTTGATTGTATATAATTTTTGTAGTGGAGCAACTCAACACACACACTAGATGGAGTGATCCCCTGCACATCCAGTGCCGTAATAAAGAAGTGCCTGCTTTCTAAACTTAAATTAAGTCTTAGAAAGTTTTGTTTCTGCCAAGTTACGGTAACAAAACAACTGGTCACTGTTGAAAACATTTCTTATGTCATGGTTTAAGACCAGGTCCATGCAGCTGCTCACTCAGCTCATCCGAGTGGGATGGGGGAGAGAATCAGAACGGTAAAAGTGAGAAAACTCATGGGTTAAGACAAAGACAATTTAACAAGCAAAGCAAAAGCCGTGCACACAAGCAAAGCAAGACAAGGAATTCATTCACTGCTTCCCATGGGCAGGCAGGTGCTGAGCCATCTCCAGGAAAGCAGGGCTCCACCACGCATAACAGTTACTTGGGAAGACAAACGCCATCACTCTGAACATCCCCCCCTTCCTCCTCCTTCCCCCATATACTGAGCATCACATCACATGGTATGGAATAGCCCTTCGTTCAGTTGGGGTCAGCCGTCCTGGCTGTGTCCCCTCCCAGCTTCTCGTGCCCCCCAGCTACTCGCTGGTGGGGTGGGGTGAGGAGCAGAAAAGGCCTTGGCTCTGTGTAAGCACTGCCCAGCAATAGCTACAACACCTCTGAATTATCAACACCGTTCCCAGCACAAATCCAAAACACAGCCCCACACTACCTACTATGAAGAAAATTAACTCTACCCCAGCGAAAAGCAGCACATATTATTATTTTTTAAATTACTTTTCAGCCAGATTTTTAATTTAATCTAGGTCTCTATGAACACTACTGGTGGGGCAAGAGAGCCAAACCAAGAGGGGCGGGGAGGGCAGGACCTCCCCTGTTTTGCAGCAAGGAGGATTTGCACTGGAATCAGTTGTGGCACTATGGCATAAAGAGCTCTGCAGATTTATAAGGTTGCTCCCAGCTCATACCAGGATCAGAAGAGAAATCAATGCCCAAGAGAAATACATGTAGCTGTAAATAACCAAGAAATAGTGTTCAGCACTGAAATACTTACCTTTCAGATACGATTTTTGCTATTGGTATTTCTCTAATGTAAGCATGTTTATCTTGTTTTCAAATGCCAGACATTTTGAAGGTTTTTTTTCCAATAAATGTAACACATTTTGTGATCGGCATAGTCCTCTTTAACTACTCATGCAAGACACCATGCAGGCAAACATGGGTTCCCCTTTCTGTCAAGACCCACGAGAGATCTCGTTTGCAAAAACGTGTAACATGTAGAATTCTTTAAAAGACTTTTTTTTTTTTCCAATAACTACCATGAAGTAGTTGACTCATTTTACGGACTAAGTAGGAGGATGTAAGGAATATTTCAGGCAATTCCATGCATTTATATCCATTACATATTAACTCATTACATACCGATCATGGAAGGAATCAATTGTTCAGATTAAATAAATCTCCAACAGGATAAGGTCATAGACTTGTGCTATTAACTGCAATCGGCCACTTAAGAAGAGGATACCAACAGAATAGTTCAAAAAACAGATAAATCTTCCATTGATAACTTATCCCATAAACATTCCCCATGGAAAAGTTCACATAAAATCACAGCTGAATTCAGAACACAACTGCGGCGCTGCACGGGAGATACATAACACGTGAGCTTCAGGGTACCATCCCACACTACAACCCAGCCCTCTCTCCTCCCCACAAGCAGCTTCTCCCCAATAAAGAACAGTCCTTCCTGACACGAGGAGATGCAGCTGATGAAGCAAAGACCGCAAAAAAGGAGGACACAACTCCAGCCCTCCTGCATGGCTGTGCCCTGCATGTGCAGAATCAACATTTACTGGCGGGAGCCAGCACAGGGCAGGCCAGCAGCAAGGAAACCTTGATCCTGTCTTTGGGAGAAATAAATAATCACACTTCAAACAAACAAAAAGTGAGAAATAAAAGGCCAAGTTTGCATAAAATTCAAGCAAGCCAGTCTCGCAACTCCTAACTTAGTGGCCTCACGCTGCTGTAAAACAGAGACGTGTAATCTAATTGAAGTGAATAGCTTGAAGTGCGCTGCTATTAGAGAATCAAAGCTCCCGTGTCTCAGCTTCAATATCTGTGAAACCGAAGTAATAGTGTTTACCCACCTCACAGAGATAATAGGAGTAGTTACGTTCGTACAGAAATGTGATCATGTAAAAAGCACTGCGGTATAAAAGTGCTAAGTATTATTATTAGGTGTATGTTTTGGTACTCCAAAAATACAATTCATTCAAGCTCTTTTATTTCTTTGACACTTGTAACAGGCTTTCAATGTGCCTTAAAACCCCTGCTCAAAAATAAACATCAGAATAATGAGCTTTCCTTATTTAATTCACCAAATCGGCACAATAAGCTCATGTTTAAACAAAAAATGAAAAGGAAACTTGCTGCTGTGCCAGAACAGCAGCACAATCAATTTTAATTAGCATTGCTCATTGTAGGAAATGATAAGGTATCAGTCATAGTAATTGGTGGTGTTGACAATTAGTCAAAGTCATTAACATCTCAAGACCCAGGACAAAAAAAAGCTTGCTGCATTTTAAATATCTGGAGAAGCCTTGCTTCGAAATTCTTAATTTTTGCACAGTCTGAAAACATTGCTTAGATTTATTGTTAGTTTTCCATCAGAGCACGAGCTTTATAATAACACAACCAACCCAAATATCACCGGCACTTGATCAATATGAGTTTTCCATGGAGAGCTGCTGCGAGCGGGGCTCCCCTCCCCTCCTCCCCTCCCAGAGCTTCGCTGGCGAGCACCGCTTCCCACCTCGCTCCCTTCGGTTCCCTTCGCTTGCTCTGGATGCTCGTCCCAGACCCTATCCCTGTAGACACATGCAGGACCGAATCGATTGGGAAACGCTCCCAGCCAAGGGAAATGCCTTCAGCTGGAGCATTTCCAAACCCTGCATGGTCCCATCCAGGAAAATAAGCCCTTATGTACACAGAGCTAGGGTGGATGCTGGCCGTACAAGCTGAAGCAACTGCTCCTTGCAGATATTGTCTGGACGACATCTTTTAACTGCCAATATGAGCAACTCCACAGGCTTCTAAGAAGCTCAGGCGAAAGTCAAAGTTTGCGACAAGTCACCAGACACAATACAGGGCACTTAAGGGCTTTGACCTGGTCTCACTTACACCTGGGCAGCTCCAGGGACCTCCCTGCCTGTGTTTGCTATCTGACTTACGCTGAAAGAGAATCTGTGCTGGCAAAGGAGATCAGTGATTATATTAACCAACTGAGTAAACCAGATAGCCTACTTGTATGGATCAGATTAGAAGTGTCGCAAAGCTTTCTAATGTTTCAGTAAAGTTACAGAATTATAGAATCGTCTAGGTTGGAAGGGACCTTTAAGATCACTGAGTCCAACCATCAACCTAACACTGCCAAACCACCACTAAACCATGGCCCTCAGCACCACATCCACCTGTCTTTTAAACATCTCCAGGGATGGTGACTCCACCACTTCCCTGGGCAGCCTGTTCCAATGCTTGACAACCCTTTCGGTGAAGAAATTTTTCCAAATATCCAATCTAAACCTCCTCTGGCACAACTTGAGGCCATTTCCTCTTGTCCTGTCACTTGTTACTTGGGAGCAGAGACTGACCCCCACCCTCTCTACAACCTCCTTTCAGGCAGTTGTAGAGAGTGATAAGGTCTCCCCTCAGCCTCCTTTTCTCCAGGCCTAACAATCCCAGTTCCCTCAGCCATTCCTCATAAGAGTTAATGTATTAAGGCGTTAATATAAGGTTATTTTGCTGACCATCAAAACCATGAAGTCTCCATGGCGTGGCAGGTGTCTACTTGCACCTTCACGTTTTAGTTGGGAACAACCGAGACACCCAAGTAGGTGCCCAAGAACAGGAGATGACCCACCATGGTGAGTTGCATATGGTTCATTTATGGACACAGCTGACACTAAAAAAGGCAGATGATCATCACCAATTGAACCAAAAAGTATTTAGTTAATCTGAAGGAGTCCTGACCATCCACCCTAGGAAGACACAAATCATGGAAATACATTGTCAATTGTTTTCTGCTAGAGGAGTTTCAGTGAAAACTCAATATATTCCACCTCCCACACCCTTCTGTACCTTTACTGTAAATAAAGATGTATATAATACTGCAGTAGCCATCCTTCTGGTGTAAGTAGGTGTTAGAGTTTAAAATAGCTGAGGTGACTTGTATTACTCATTTGTCCTTTTACTTGCTTTAATGTGTTTATTTGTATGGAAATTAAAGTCAGGTAAAAATACCACCTCTTTTGCTAGCATATGTATCTATTACACAATCACGGCTATTCTTCTGACCCCTGGGCAATTACCGCTCCCAAACAGATGCAGCCTTTCAAGCAACGGAGTAAAATACGAGACTGCCACAAAGGAATAAATCCTGCCTGCCAGATGCTGTTGAGCAGCACCACTGGCATCACTGGCAGAGAACACAGTCTTAAAAGAAACTCCCCCAAAACCCAGCTGAGATACAAAGCAAAGAAACTCTGATTTAAATTCCCCCCTCAGCCGCCGGCCTGCAGCAGCAGCGGGGCCCTGCCACTGCGTCCGCAAGATAAACACCATTTTCAAGGTCAATTTCCTATGACCAGTTGCTTCATTTCTCATCATTTTCTGTCCAACTTCATAGATTACCACTTAAAATTGATTTATTCTTTCCCTTTCTAGCATTACTTTGCACTTCATTTAAAAGGGGGGGGGGAGTGGTGGTGGATTTTTTTCTCTGTTCTGTACAACGGCGCTGTCATAAGACGATGAGGCTCAGCTGGGTTTCAATTGACTAAAATGACTGCTCAGTAAAGCAGCGTGTTATAAAAGCTAAACCAAATCAAGAGGCATCTTCCAACCATTTTCCCCTCTCTTCCCTACTGCTAGAAATATTGTTTTTTAGATAGACCGTCTTGCGCTTTTACGTTGTGGAGCTTTGATTGTAAAGAAAATGGTTTAATAGCCTCTAATAGAAAACAAAAGTTGTATTTAGGTCTTCCCAGGGTTTGAGATTCCTTCTGCAGGCCGGTAGCACTCGCACTTTAGATCAGATTAAAGCTGACAGAGATGAAACTGCGCTGGCCCACATCCTTGGGCTTGCTCCAGGGCCTCTCATCTGCATTTCATCGTGATGTGAGCACATGTTCCCATCATTGGTACACTCATCTGCATCACTCTGAATGTTAATCACAGGCTAACCCAATTTCTTCAGCAAATTTATTACTTACTGTTCATTAAAGTTCATAAAACCTAATGCGAGCCTGAAATAAGCAGAACAACCTTAACAAGTAGTCCTCAGCTACACGGCAGTTCAGAGGCGGCAACGTCAGGCTGAGGAGCTCCTTCTTCAAAGGTGGATGCCAAAGTCTTTCATACATTCTCCAGGGGTGCAAGGGGGGAAAGGAGGCAACAGGGTACCAATGGCTGTCGTAGCTCTCTAGAAAGCTCTAAAATTGGCATCCTGGTAGGAACTCACTTACCAAAACAAACACAGAATTTTCTTCAGAATTATCTAAAGATATTTTTTCAGTGAACAAGGAAGAAAACATCAAGGGAGAAGGCAGAAAATCTTCTTTCCTCCCTTTCCGCCCTTCACAGAGGCCCTGATCTCACCAGCGCTTGCACAAAGCACAGGCACGGCCCCGCTCAGGCTGACGAGGCAGCTGCCCTGCATAGAAACAAAGCGTGTCCCCAAGCGCCCGCAGCTTTGGGGCCCACGGCTTCCGAACAACGTGGCAACACAAAGGGGAATGACACCAAAGTAAGAGGAGGAACTCGATGGAGAGCACTCCCAGGGAGGGCCTCGGGCAGCACGCACCACTCATAGTACGTGTTTTCCTGGCATCGGGAGGCTTTCTTGCTGATGGCCCCAGCAGTTGGATCTGACGAGTGACACTTTACTGCATTAACCTTTGCGACTTGCTAACAATGCATGGCAGGAACACACTCAGACAACACTCGCGTGCTCAAAACTAAGCACATGCTTAAATGCTTTGCTAAGCAGGACCCAACGAAGGCACATTTGTGTTTTTCATGTTGGAAAGAGGCAATCTAATGTATTCTAATCAACGGCTAGAGTAAACATTAACATCTACCTCCCCAGTGAACTCTGTGCATCTGAAATGATCTGAATTTCCTACACCCGTTCCTCAAAACCTCGGGAACACACATGAATCCAAGCCTCCAAAATCCCGAGTGGAAACTGCTAAAATTCTCCAAAGGAGATTATGATTGAAATATTCAATCAGATGATGCTACCATCAGAATAATGAAGCCTTTGGAGGATTTGCTTCATCGAGTATAAAATAATTTTGAGAGACACTTTAAAGGAAGAAACCATGTCTGTGGGAAGAAACATGACCGACTTTTTGCCAGAAAGAGGATTATTCTGCAAGCCAGAAAATGACACCTCTTGATAGTCCAACATCAGATCTGTTTCTAGGCTAAAATTACACGTCACAAAATATATAAATACCATTTTTGAACAGCTGTGTAAATGAAAACACATCTGTTGAGAAAAGAAATTACAGATGTTTATTCTCCATTCTTCAAAATTTCCATAACCATAGAACGAATGCAGGCTGAAATTAGAAATTTGCTCTCTCCTTTAATTAAATCAATTTGCATTTTTTTCTTCAGCTGATTAAATAATAGAAAAGCATAGAGGCGAGGGCGGGTTTTGTGATTAAGGCACTGGACGAAGACCCGGGAGAGCTGAATTCAATTCCTGGTCCTGCCACAGTCTTCCTCTGCGACCTTGGCTTAATCTCTTTGCGCCTCTTTTCCCCATCTGCGGAAGACGGATAATATTACTCTCACCGTCTCTGTCTCGTCTATTAGATGGCGAGCTCTACAGGGAAAGGACTATCTATTACAGCTTGTATGGACAATACCCGTGATGACGGGGACTGGATCAGAGCAGGACCCGCGGCTGCTCTGCCCCTTCAAAGTCGCCACAACCTTTCACGGGATGGTATCACCGCCATCCTCACGTCACCAAGGGACGTAAAATAGGCTTGAGGAAAAGTGATGCACGGCTTCTCAGTGAGTGTTATGGCCATTTTTCCGTAAGGAACACGTTTTGCTTGCAGAGCTAACCCCAAAGCTCAGACACGTGAGCTGCGCCCAGCGGTGCGGGGCTGAGCACAGCAGAGTGAGGTTTGTACCAAAGCACAAAGCAAGACGAGACCAAATTTTTTATCACATTCTGTTTTCCCTGTCCTTCTCCTATTTCATAGAGCACAGTATCATACAGCATTGCATTTTTCACAAGCAAGGCTGAGTACTGTTGTTGAAAGAAAAGGGTTAACAGCCACAAAAATGGCAGGTTTTAAAACCAGGTGGGTTTGTGCAGTTGGTGAATGGGAGACAAGAAGAGACCTTGGTGATGCCAAACTCATCTCAAACAAAGACAGGAGGAGTCTCAAGATAAGAGAATGGTAAATTTCTGCTTTTGTATGTAAAGTTAGGAGTACAGAATGACTGACCAATCATTTACCGTAGTTTCTTCTTCGTTGTTATTTGGTATATAAGATATAAACTTATATTATATATAAGCTTATTCCTCAAACAGTGTGCTAGCTTTGTGAGTTATCACCCAGCACCTTTTTCTGTGCAGAACTGGAATAAAACGAATATCTTGACTCCGTGTGTCGATTGGTTTTTGCACGCTGGGTAAAGAACTCGGATTTGGGAGAACAGTACAACCTCATGAGAGTGTATCAACCTGACTTTAATAGGGCCAAAATAGCCCGCGGCTCTCCGTCGGGACAGGGCTGCGGGTGAAGCTTGCAGCTGAGTGATCGCAAACGCAGCAAAGAGAAAACAGGAATTCATCTCAGGAAAGAGACTAGATCTTAATGGAATTATTTTAGAGCACAATAAAACACCAAGCTGTCTTCCTCACCACTATCACTCTTGCCCGGCTAGACTGCAAGCATATCGCATCAAATCGACGGAAGGAAAATGAATATCTTCAAAAGGAAACAGTTCACCACATAGCACACAGTCCAGCTACCATAATGATAAGTTTCCTGATAGCGATCATCTTAAAAACCCCAGTGGTTATAAGAGACTCTACGGAATTCATCATTTTTGATGTTGTGTGTTTTTTTGTTTGGTTTTTTTTTTTTTTATTGGACCAAAACAGTATAATTTCAAAAGAATATTTCTAGCTATGCTGTTTTAAAGGATTAACAAACCATTATGTACTGGAGCATACATAATGGAATCAGCAAACAGGAATCAGCAAGTAATCTTCTGTCTCCACGTAGACTTAATGTGTAATTGCCAGAAGCACCAGGGGAATTTCTGTCTTTTGTTAAAGCTTCAGGAGGTGATTGTTGTCAAATTTGACAGAAATACAGAATGCAACGACCAGTTATAGGCATGAAAGGTAATGGTTACTGTTTAATACAATAACACAACTTTGACTACGGTCAGGAGCTAAAGCCTGTATTGATTTGCAGATGCAAGTGCTAACTGTTATTATTCAGTAGATTATGGGGAAAGAACAGTGAGCCTCTGAACACTACGGACAAAGAGAGTCATGATATGCAAGATGAATTTTATGAAGAAAATTTTCTTCATGGAGCCTTCACACTGATACAGTCTCAGTTTAATTCCATAAACTGATAGCTGTGATCAGACAGTTGATAGGCATCGTATTTCCCTAAGCAATTGCTTTTCCATTAAGAAGCTCGCATCAAACAAAAACACAATGGGGGGAGAGCGGAGCATGAAGAATAAATATCAGAGTAAAACCCAGAAATGTGGCAATATTACAAAACTAAACCAAAGCCCATATGTCTTCACAAACAAATGCATTCATGGCATGATGTGAGCAAGTACCAGAAGTGAAGTACCACAAAACCTTCCCGTGTGAGCCTCTTCCATTTCAGGCAATAGGGATCTAGAAGCTTATCTCCTGGGGTGACGGCCTTATACATATGTCATGCCAGTGCTGGAAGAAAGGCTGCATGCCCTACCCAAAATCTCAGCAATAATGCATCTGATCATGCTGATCCTACCATAAGGAACTGTCTTCAAGAGAGAAGCAGCAAACGGAATACTTAAACACGGATCCGGCCAGCTCTAAAAGGATTACTGGGGTGCTCTTCCAGCTGGTTTCTCTAAAAGGTGACTATTGGCACCCAGAGAGGAAAGAAAACAGATGTAAACACTGTACAGCCTCATGCTGCACTCAAGGCTCAACGCATCGTCCTGCTGCAGACTATGACTTTACAAAGTTCACATTGAAACCAGATGGAGTCAGGCCTACGCACCACATTGGGCAGAAAAAGTACGCACACTGTATTTAGCTCGTCCTATTCTTTTACTCCCTTTTAATAATTGCATCTAGATCCTCTGGCTAAAGAATTACTGATAAAAATAGAACTTGAGGAAAGATTTTTTTCTTCTGTTTTGAAAGCCATCGCGAGCCAGTGCAGCATACAGTTCTTGAAAACAATCTAGCACACTCCACCGTAAACAACCACACCCAACTTCTGCAGAACTCTTCTCACGTTTAGATATATAAACAAAGACAAACAACGTCAAATGGGATTCGCATTATAGATTAAGAGATTTCCTCTAAATAATTTATTAGAAGCGCTAAAATGTCCTAAAGCATTCTGTGGAAGACTGGGGGCCCCTCTGAAAACACTTCTGGGAAATCTGAAAGAGTGATAGAAACACATCTGCCCAAATCACTGTGAAAAAACTAACTCAAATTAATGGATTTCTTTGAAAAATAAATATTCTCTGGTGCTACACTCTCCATACTGTTATTCTTTGAAGGTTTTCACTCCAAAGTAGCCAGCAGAGTTTTTGGTACTGGTACCAAACCCTACTGAAGTTCAGATGATGGCAGACCCTTTCTTGAAAGGTCATGTAGTATCTACTGAGGGATGCTAAGAAGACGTTATCCAAACAGCTCATAGGATTTGTACAACCCCGTTCCATAACGTACAATTTCTACACGCAAATAGCAGGTTTCCCTCTGTTCCAGATTCTTATCTGGTATCTTTGCCCACACTAAAATTGGAGGACCACAAACGCTGGGGCCAACTGCTCAAGGACCCTGGAGAAGTTAACACAGCGGTGACCGCTGCTGCTGGAAACCTTACTGTTTGTGCTAGAGCAGCGTCCAGAGACCCCAGTTAAGACAGTGTGCTTAATGTAACGACATATAAAACATATGGTAAAATACACTTGCATTCCCAAACAGGGGCAGGAGTCAGGAGATGGGTGCAGAAGCACAGTTCCTGTGGAAGTGGTAGGCAGAGAAGTGGGGAACGGTGCTCGGCACGGGCTAAGGGTATTCGAGGCTTCCCCGCAAGGACAGCCAGCAGCTCACAGCCTGCACCAGGGGAAGGCTTGGAACGGCACCAGGAGGTGAAAGCCACGTGTCTGCAGAACCACGGCAGCATCTGGGGCTGGGGCGGTGAGGGGGAAGGCGCTATGGGAGAAATGCCTGAAGCAAAAGAAAGAGCAGGAAGATCGCAGTAAGAGAAATGCAGAGAAACTGTCAATAGCTTTAAAAGTTGAGATCAGATGATCACATCTAACGCGGCAGAGAAGACTGGCCCATATCCTCATCAAACACTCCAGGTACGAAGCTGATTACAGCAGCAGCATTTTGAATGGGGTCACAGGAACACGAGGCAGGGGACAAGGTCTACTATTCTCTTATTTTTACCCAATGGCCATATAAGATGCTGTAATCAATCATAACAACGCTAAGAACAGCATCACAGAGCTGGAGTGGAGGCAGTCTTTAACGGTGACTGCGTTTTCCTCAGCTGCTACAGATGAAAAGATTTTGCTTGAAAGAACCATGGAAGAGTCTCCTGTCCCGTGGCTGAAGCTCACCAGTGTACTGCCATGGCAGGAGGTTTAACCCTGTCATTCTGTTGCATTCATCCATCATAGGAGCTTTGCCGGATAACTTTCTCCTTCTATTTTCTGAGCAAATCACACACAAACAGCTGCTGGCCAAGCCAGAAAACCGCACGCAGGTCAATGTCAAAAACATAAAGCAGTATAGACTGCTAAAATACATGCAATTCCAATTAATAAACTTTTTAGACTTCTATCAGGGCTGAGAGGTCAGGTGCATGATAGAAAGCGATGCTACATATAATATACATACTCCTTTCAACTTTATTATGCTGTAGCATATCTGTATTCCAGCAGCATCTCAGGTAGGAAGTTGCAGTGATATTGATAAATTATATTCTGTCCAGATCACTAGGGTGCCAGTAATGTTTCAAAATGCCTGGAGGATCAGTGGGCAACTCTCATAATGTATATATAAAGAGAAATCTTGTTTTGTCTCCCTGGAGACAGTTTCTCTTCTAATGGAGTGTGGTCAGAGGGACTCTGCTTAATTCATGCATTTAACTCTTGATCTCCGTCACTTCACAGTGTTTTTGTGCTAACTACAACATATGGAGGCCATTAGGCAGCAAGAGTAAGATTGACTTTTCTTCCTTCATGGATTATACAGAAGGAACGGGAGCAAGTCGAGCTCATTAGCATATGTTTAAAGAGTTCATGGGGTTGGCAGTAGCAGAAAGTACCCAGCAACCAGCAGAGACATTTAATTCTAAACCTTGCACATCAACATTAAAAGGAATATCTCTACTTCTCACTGTTATATCATTAAACGAACCAGAAGAAGCTAAACTAGGACCTCTGGAGGTGCTGACAACAGAGTCTTCTGAGCTTAAAGAAAGATAACATGAATTTTAATTATTGTAGTGAACTAACTGTTAAGAGTACTTATTCCCCTTCAGTGAAAGGAATTAGTGTTAAAATGTGTACCTAAAGTCTTGCGGTGCAGCCAGGCATTTGAGGAACAAGGCTGTGCGTTTCTGGAGCTCGGCGAGTGCAGCTCCACGCCAGCAGCACCGCGACCACCGCAGACTCTCGCTGGATGCACAGCAGCAATTTCTGGGCTGCCATGTGCAAACCTTGCACACGAGGTGCAGACTGCGCCTGGGAACCCAACGAGCGATGCAGCATCCCTCCGGCAACCTCGGCTTCCTCATTCAGAGAAATCAAGCGGTGGTAGCTTGCAAATGCAGGTGGGTTCATAGAATGGTGGGGTTGGAAGGGACCTCTGGAGATCACCTAAGTCCAACCCCCCTGCCACAGCAGGGTCACCTAGAACAGGTTGCACAGGAATGCATCCAGGCAGGTTTTGAAGATCTCCAGAGAAGGAGACTCCACAGCTTCTCTGGGCAGCCTGTGCCAGTGCTCTGGCACTCTCAAAGTAATGAAGTTTTTCCTCATGTTCAGATGGAATTTCCTGTGTTCCAGTTTGTGCGCGTTGCCCCTTGTCCTGTCGCTGGGCACCACTGGAAAGACTCTGGCCCCATCCTTTTGGTACCTACCCTTTAGATATTGGTAAGCATTGATGAGATCCCCTCTCAGCCTTCTCTTCTCCAGGCTAAACACACCCAGGGCTCTCAGCCTTTCCTCATAAGAGAGGTGCTCCACTCCCCTGAGCATCTTCATAGCCCTCCGCTGGACTCTCTTCAGTAGTTCCTTGTCTTTCTTGAACCGGGGAGCGCAGAACTGGACACAGTACTCCAGATGTGGCCTCACCAGGGCAGAGTAGAGGGGGAGGATGACCTCCCTCGACCTGCTGCCCACACTCTTCTTGATGCACCCCAGGGTGTCATTGGCCGCCTTGGCCACCAGGGCACATTGCTGGCTCATGGTCAACTTGTTGTCCACCAGGACTCCCAGGTCCCCTTCTGCAGAGCTGCTTTCCCGCAGGTCAACCCCTAACCTGTGCTGGTACATAGGGTTATCCCTCCCTAGGTGCAGATGACTGAAGGTTTGACCCATATTACTGCAGGCTGTCTTTCCATGGGGCATCATCCCTGCAGTGAGGCGGCCAAACAGCACGTCAGCCTGCTCCTCATCTCTCCCAGTTTGCATCTGGGCCCATTAGGCCTGATGTGAAAACACACCATTGTGCTCAGCATCAGCCTCACAGCTATTTTTGGAATGCCTCATCCAACAGCAGGAACCTCTCACAGATCAGCAGGACACCCAGATGAGAGCAGCAGGAGTTTCAGCCACTTCACATCCATCCACATGTGCTTACGTATCAGTGACTTGAGCCATTAAATGACCTTCAGGTGCCACCCCCTGGGTCACACTGCCCAAGGAGAGAGGAGGGACTGAGAAGTCTCACCATGAGCAGCAAGGAACATGCGGAGGTCACAAAAATGTGGGGTTTGGTATGGAAAGGGGCAGCAAAAGGCTCTCCTGTGCCGCCCCTGCTCTCCTCACCCAGGGCTGGTGGCCCCAGTCTGGGGCTGAGAGCAGCAGCCAGCCTCTCCCCTCCCAGATCATCGGCCCACGGGGAGCAGGTCTCTGCAGAGACAATTTAAGGCAGGAAGATACAAGTAATGCTATTTTCACACAAACCTCCCGAATAATAGAGACTTTGCTGTAACTGAAATCCTAGGAATGGGCTTTTCTGCTTAATTCACAGAATATTTGAATTCTGCCTCTTTTGTGCCGCATCCCGCGTTCTCCCCGCCCCAACATACACACATCCAAAAAGAAAAACCTTTCATTTAAGGGTTTGAACCCGCTCTCGCCCAAGGCGGGCTCCGGGTGCGTGCCACGGGGCAGGAGGAGAGGCAGGGCACCGCAACAGGCCCACGCGTGCCGATGCTGCAAATATCCTCCTTGCTTGAAACTTTGAAAAATGTCAGATATCAAGGAGCATATGTTCAAAGTGCCCCTGAGCAGTCACAGAACACTACATTTACAAACAGAGAAAACCAATTTGAATCACTCGGTACATTTGCATGCAGCGTCTGTAGGATGTTTTAGAATCAAGATTAATCTGCCCGTTGAAGGAGGGGGGCCACGATGATGGGCAGGGGGAGACGGCTCTGCGGGGGGGGAGAACGGCAATGAAGAATGCGTGGGGAAATGGGAACCCTTCACAAAACCTCCCCAGGGACAGAAGTGGCTTTCCAGTACCCTACCGGCTGGCGAACGCGGATACAAAGGGTATTTATTGCTTTTTGTAGATGACTGCTGTTCACAGCAAGGTTGGTAAAGGCCATCTGAAATTAGATGTTAATCTCATGCCCCAGTGGCTGGCAGAGCTCATGCTTGGGCTCAGCAATTCACAGGGATGTGTCGTGCATCCTCTCAAACGTCCCCAAAACCACAGACCTTCACCCTTCAGCTTCTTCATCACCTTTGCTCATGAAGAAGTCAAGTTCAAAGAGCAAAACGAGGGAGGCAAAGCCCCCTCAGACATCTTCTCAAGCTCATTTGATGCAGTTATTGCTTATAATGAGACGTTTGGGGGGTATTTTTTTTGAAGTGCAAATTGCAACAAAAGGCCTCAGTGATGTCTTGCTTGCCGACGCCATCGTACTTTATTCATCCTCGCTAAGAGGTGGCTACCGCACTAGGGTTGAGGAGCTGGGGCTTTTGAAGCATAAGGCTTTGGTTTATCAGGTAAATAAGCCCGGAGGTGATAAGCCACTCTCTGAAAACCCTTCAATAATCGCAGTGATATACGCCTTGAATTCACACTCCTTTCAGACTTCCCCAGCTTTTTAATGACAGAAAAGAAGATCTCGGTTTCAGAAATATTCAGTGTCCTCTATTGTCAGTCTCTAGCTTAAAAAATAATTAAGTTTACTCTCCTGCTAGCCTGTTATCAGGTCATTGCAAGATGCTAAGAGATCAGTATGCCACGGTAAGAAATATTTCTGTCTATTTAACCCACTAATTCAATCTCAGTAAAGAATGAAACCCATGAAGTATCTATTTATAAAGTAAATACAGCAAGTGGAAACCAAATATTGGTCCTGTTTCAGGCCATTAGCTGAGAGGATGCTGGGAAGGTAATAGCCACGATTTTTATAGTGCTAAAAAGGAGTGGTTTGTTCCTACCGTTCTTTGTCATTTTTTTTTCAAGCCCGTAAGTGTCATCCTGAAAATGTTACGGGGAGCATCGGAGGAGAATTACGTCAACTGCGATCTGAGAAAACACTCCCGA